>OX422224.1:117335632-119735632 GCA_949130495.1 Sambucus nigra
TTACACGATCTTTCTTGTTGGCATCTTGGGGATATCTACCGTGCTTAAGGAGGCGCCAAATGTCATAGTACCAAAACTCTGCCATATTGGAATCTTCCTCTATGATAAGCTCAATGTGGTAGCAGTGGGTTGTCATAACTTTTTTTTAGGCTAGGAAAAGGGCCATCGTTGTTCCCCCTGGCATGTCGACCATGGAAACCAAAGTAACAATGGCATCGACTAAGATGTTCTTTGCACGGCGCAGTTAGTGGAAGGTGATATCTAGGAACTGGGAGGCCATCTCTTCTAGGTGGGCGTGAAAGGGTAAGAGCTTTTCGTCTTTGATTCTCCATCTTCTAAGGACTTGGTCGATGATGAGAGAAGAATCCCTATAGATATCTAAGTGTTTGATAGATTTTTTAAGGGAGACTTTGAGGCCAACAATGCATGCCTCGTATTCAATCATATTGTTGGTCCAGGGAAAATCCATCTTGATGGCAACGGGAGTGTGAGAGTCATAAAGTCCGATCAGGAGTATCCCAATGCTGTATCCTTTCTTTTTGGCAGCGCCACCAAAGAACACTTGCTATCGGAGGTCCTCCTAAGAGGTACAGAGGATTCAGAGATCCAAACGTCGATCTCTTCCATGGGGTAGTCAGCAAGGTAGTCGAAGATGGATCTTCCGTTCACAACTTTCTTCATGATGTAAATAATATCAAACTCGTCTAGTAGCATAAATTATCTGGTTATTCGGCTGGATAGGGCAGGATTTTCTAGTAAGTACTTGATGGGATTCATACGGGATACAAGTCTGATGGGGGAGGCGAGCATATAGTGCCTTAACTTTTGAGTGACCCAAACTAGGGTAATACATGAATTCTCCAACACAGTGTAGTTGACTTCATACTCCACTAATTTTTTATCAATATACTGGATGGCCCTCCCTTTGTGTGATTCTCCAATGTAGTAGACTATCAAAAACCCTGTTGCAGTATTATTATGGTCAAGTACAAGAGTAGATGGAGACTGAGTTATGGAGGCATAAATACCGGAGGTCGAGTAAGGTATTACTTGATTCTGTCGAAGGCTTCCCGATAGGATTCATTCTAGAATTTGGTAGATCCTTTGAGAGGAGTTTAATGATGGGTTCAAAAATAGAAGTCAGTTAGCTGGTTGATGAATTGGCTGATATACTGTAATTTTCTAAAGAATCCCCGAACTTCCTTCTATGTTCAGGGTGACGGCATTTTGAGTATGTATTTCAGCTTGGCAGGGTCTGTTTCGATTCCCTTTTCACTGACCATGAATCTCAAAATCTTTCCTTTTGTGATGCTAAAAATGCAATTCTGTTGGTTTAGCAGCATTTGATATCGCCGCAGTCATTTGAAGAACTTTCAAAGGGAGAGAACGTGACCTTCCCGAGTTTTAAACTTAATAATCGTTATGTCTATGTAGACTTTGACCTACTTGTGTATCAAATCATGCAATATGGTTATCAAAATCCCTTTGGTAGGTATACCCAGCGTCCTTGAGCCCTAATTGCATAACTATGTAACAAAAGGTTCCTTAGGGAGTGATGAATGCATTTTTATCGTGATAGTTAGGGTGAATCTTGATCTAATTGTATCCAGCGAATCCATTGACGAATGACCTGAGGACATGCCTGGAGGTGTTGTCCACACTCATGTCGATGTTGTTCAATGGGTAACCATCCTTCGGAGATGCTTTTTTCAAATCTCGGTAGTCGACGCACATGTGGACTTTTCCTGCTAATTTCGGTACGAATACAATATTGGCAAGCCATGTAGGATATTCAATCCCGTGGATGAATCCTACGTTTAATTATTTGATTACCTCTTCTTTAACTTTGAATGACCTTTCTGTGCGAAGATTTTGCAGATTTTGTTTGATCGACTTGCATTATATAGGAGAGTTGGGATCTTGTGTTGAGGTATTTTTGGATCGATGTCGGTCATGTCATCGTAGGACCATGCGAAGACTTTCACAAATTCTTTCAATGGTTCTTTGAATTGTGCGCACTCATGCTCGTTAAGGGTGAACCCTATCCTAATCTCGCGGAGTTGGCAATTAGAGCCGAGATTGATAACAATAATTTTATCCTCATTAATTTGAATGCAGTTATGTTGTTTGTTATTAACCTTATTAAAATTAGTCAAGAATTGTTCATTTGCAAAATTATCATTAAGAGTTTGATTAGAATTAAGACAATTAATGTAAGGCACAACAATATACTCAAAATCCTCGTTTATTTCACTTTCGAGAAAAGTGGCATTAAGAACCTCGTCAAAAGAGGTCTCGATTACATTTTTATAAGAAAAGGGAGGAACAATAATAGATGAAGAGATATGGTAAACAAAAAGGTCGGGTTGCATCTTAGCAGGTGGGACTCGTATAGCATTCCAGTTGAGATGAGGATCATCAGCGGCCTTAATCGGAGCGGACGGGTCCGATGGTGTAGCGTCTGGATGGATCATATAGAGAGTCATACCCAGTGTCTATAGGTTGAATGATTCTTTGGAATCACTTTCCCCATAGACATCAGCAACGACTAAAGCTCTCTTGGTGGGAATTTACATTTTATGCTGGCAGTCTTTGTCCCAGGATTAGTTATCTTGAAAGAAGATTTCCATCCTTGGTTTCATCCTCTTATCCACATCACCATGGTTTAGGAAAGCCACAAGAAGGTAAGTCTTCACCATCATTAACGAATTTTCCATTCAGAGAATCCCTCAAAATAGTCCTGTCATCTTCTAAAATCCTTTTCGATCGTGGTTGGCGGATCATTATGAGTTCTTCTGGTGAAGGATGATAACCCAAGACACATAAAGGAAAGGTCTCTTTAAGGACTATGGGCTTTAGTATCCCTTGTTGACATCGCCTCAACCCCAGCTCGGGCATGAAATTCATCTTCTTGAACATTTGTATCATATTGACATTATCGTGAGGTTGTGTTCCAGACAAACTCGATCTTTAAAATTATCCCCTACTAAAAGGGGAAGTGGATCAACCCTGAAGCCGGGAAGAAGCATGTCATTCGTCCCATGTTGTATTTTTAATATTAGATTGCAAGTGATAACATTTTCTGTACCATCATCGTCCCCTAAAATGGTGATGACTTACCCCTTAGTGAAGAATTTTAACTTCTGATAATGGGAGAAAGATACCCATTATGCTATGAAGTAAGGGTCATTCAAGAAGAAGGTTGAAGCATGCGGGTATGTCAGTAACTTGAAACTTGGTGATGGGATTGATAGGCCTAGCCCCTATTGTTAGTTTACGGATCTCATCAAATATCGACGGCTGTTATGATACACACACACTGTGGCGGAAGTAGGAGTAAGGTCACTTACTTTTAACACCAAGAAATTGAACTTAGTGGGAAAACATTGAGGGAGGATCCGTTATCTACGAGTGAGAGTAGGATTGTCTTTCACATCATTTCAACGAAGATGTTGAGGGTATAGTTATGGTCAGGGCTGATTTTTGGAATTTTCCTCTTCGAAGAAGGAAAGGAGTCTAGTGGAGGTCGAGGATCCAACCAGGTTTATAGTTTCTTCTGGAGTGGTGGATTGTGGGACTATTGAGAAGCTTTATCAGAGCATTTCGTTATAAATCGGAAGAAATAAAGAGCCCCAATAATGTGATGTTAGCTTGAGTCTTTTTGAGTTGGTCAAGGACTTTTCTTTCTTCAACGGTCATTTCAGGCATAAGAAGTTCTTCGGTGACACCCTTTACAAGTTCTTCGGTGACACCCTTTCCCTTATCTGTTCCCGATGATTGAGGATTCGGATCTTTATAGTGTCTTCCTGATCTGGTCAAATGGTTTGTGGAGAGGAAAAATAAGAACCCCGTATCTTCATCTATTTATGAACGAATGGCAACTTTACTGACTTCCCCCAACAGGTATTCAAAAGATATCATTCCATACATGTTGATTATTGGACTGACTTTTTCTTGACTCGGTTCATTATCTGAGCGGTCAAATTTATCCCCCCATCCGATGGAGACGATGTTTTCTTGCCAAGAGAAATTGATGCATTCCACGACCTCAACGGCTTCCTCATTTAAATCTTTCCACTCAACGGGGAGGTGCAGGAGTGAAGAGACCAACTGCCTTTGTAGCTATAAAGTAGTGAGTAGTTCGAAAATATTATAGATGTCGCTGGTCTGTCGAAACATGTCTGCTATGATCTGTACTACGTCGTCTAAGATGACTTCATTACGAGTACCACACAATCATTTAACTCTTGATCCCATTTTTAGGATTTCATGAACAAGCCACTGAATTTCTGACAGTCGATGGTCATCTTAGTGGGCAATCTTATTACGAACTCTAAGTGTTTGTTCAGAACAGCTGGTAACTCCATATTTCTCCCTCCGGATCGAGTGTGCATGGTAATGCAGGCCCTTATGAGGAGTGGCAACGCTTTGTCTGTGAAGCATGTAGGGTGTAGGGGAAAATATGGACAAACTTTGAGCGGTTTGGGTGAGATTACAGGTATGATGGGTGCTTTACTAGCCACAATTTGGGTAGATGGATCATATTTCGGGTCATTCTCTTGAAATATGGCACTTATGTGGGTTGTAAGTGGGTCATAAGTGGTGTTGGGCTTAGGATCTTTTGGTGGAGCAATAAGACCCCGGTCAATCAAGGCTTAAATCACATTCTTAAGATGGAAGCATTGGTAGGTAGTGTGGCCCACGGATTAGTGGAAGCCATTGTGGGCATTGGTTTTAAAATTCATGGGAAGTGAGTTTGGTAATGGATAGTGGTCAAAGGGTTTGATGAGGTTTTGGTTTAATAAGACTTGGTAGACTTTGGATACAGGAGCATAAATGTCGATGTATTCCTTTCTGATGGGACTAGGATGACTTTCTGGTGCCCAAGAGGTAGTAAGCTGGTAGATATTATTGATGACTGAGACTGTAGCACTAACAAGTTTCTTGTACTTTCTAGGAATGAACTACCTTGTCACCTTCTTTGACTCGGCTTCTACCTTCGTAATATTTTCTTCAATTTTTATACTCGCTTCCCGAACAGCTTAAAAATGTGGATACTACTGACCGCCCATTATTTTTTAGATATGGGGTAGGAAATTCTTCTTCACGATTCTAACATGTTCTTCTTCAAAGGGTCGGTTGGTCATGGTGGCATCTTTCTCTCTCCATCTTGTTGTGAAACTACTGATGGTTTCTTCAGGATTCTGATTGAGAAGCTTTAAATACTGACATGTAACCTCTAGTTTTTCGTTGTACTTGTACTGTTACATGAATTCTCGAGCGACATCTTCCCAACTACGAATTCTAGATTTTTTTAGGGATAGGAACATCGGAGGGCACTGTCCTTCAAAATCTGTTGAAACATCTGGTCCATTATCTCTTTAGAGGGGGCAATAAGGGTTATGTCTCAGTGATAACTATGAAGGTGAACAATTGGGGGCCTATTGCCCCCAAACTTCTCGATGGCTGGCATCTTAAACTTCTCCGACAATCTTACTTTGCGGTAGGGAGACATGTGGGTGTAGTCCGTGTAGTTACCAGATATTCTGACTTGATAAAATTTATTGGACATCAGTTTGAGGTCTTCCTTTACCTTATTCAGTTCTTACTCGTTAGGATCAGCATGTACTAGCAAGTTAGCCCCTGGCTGGGCAAGGTTTGGCATAGGGAGCTAAGCTGGTGGCGGCCCATTGGTAGCCGGGGCACGCAGAGCATTTTGATATTCTTTAGAGACCCAAACAAACATGGGAACGGGTGGACCCATTTCACGAGAAAAGAGAACCTTAGATTTTTTGAGAATTTAGACCTGATTTCTGAAAGAAGCTGGAACCCCGGAATTTGATAATTATCTCAATTAAAATATAATTTCCTTCTTAAATAAATGCGGAAGCGTAAAGGTGATGGTTCAACTAAAACAAACAAATGCCAAATTTTAATTCCTTTAAACGAATTAAAATTACAACCAAGTGAAGTAAAATTAATCAATTAATATATTCAACTTTAACCGATTAAATTCAATTCAAGCCCTAGAATTTGCCTAAGTCATAATTAACAATTAACCAAAGTTAGGCGAAACCAATTTTAGCAAAGGACTTGAATAAACCAAATTTAGCCAATATTTAATTTAGCACCAAATTAAATGAGTGTGATGATTTAAACCGAATTTTATCTTGAATTATTCTAAGCATGCGTTCTACGTTATTAAAGCAAGATAAAATAAACAAATCACACTACGCCGCGATGTGCGAGGAAAAACCCAAGACGGGAAACAACCTCGGACGGCCCTAGCCACAAATCCACTAGATACGGAATTACAATTACAAGACAGGTAGACTTACAACGACTGACTCGATCCCTCTCAAGCCTCGATGCTTCTTCTTGTAGACACCTCTTCCTAGCGGATAACCTCGGAACACCACCGCGGTCTCGGAATCCACCGATAGGGCTTTCTATGGTCACCGTCACCCGAGCAAGGAGCCTTTCTCCAAGTGGGTAGAATCACAACTAAATGTCTTCTTCTTTGATGGATGTAGAAGCAAACCAAAAACTTCTCTTTAAAACGGAAGAGATAAACCGGTGCCAAAACTCCAAGCAATTTGATATGTAAATAAGAACTTGGACTAAACACAATTGAGTGTAAACTAGAGTGTAAAGGATTTTCTCTTTGAAAAATAACACTCAAAACATGAACATTTTCCTAAACCATTTTTGCTCTCAAACACTCTCTAAGAGATGGAAATATTTTGGAAAAGTTATGGAAATGTTAAGTTGGAAAATGTCATTCCCGCACCGATTAAAGTCTGTGAAAGTTGGTTAAAAACCAAGTGGGGAAGTGGATGCAAAACAGCCAAAAAACTGCCAATAACTGTTCCCGCCTGACAGCTCGTTCGAACGACATTTCGTTCGAACGAAATCTCGTTCGAACGAGTCTTCTAACGACGCTCCAGTATGGACTCGTTAGAAGCTCGTTGGAAATCTCGTTAGAACGACAATCTCGTTCGAACGACATTTCTAACGACGGACCAGTATGCCTTAGTGGGAACTCGTTGGCAAATCTGGTTCGAACGAAAAAAACTCGTTCGAACGACATATCTAACGAACGACCAGAAAGTTTGAAAAATTCATTTTTAGCCCAGAAAACTTTATAAACATTTATTTAAAGTTTTAATAAATCATTTCTTAAAACCAAACGTAGTTTTTATAAACCTAACACCCAATAACTTTGTTCCAAGCTCCTATATATATATAATTGCATTCATACCTTGGGAGCATGGAACTATGATTGATGACGTAGAAACGAGGCACACAAACCGGCATTTTGATGAAGCTTTATACTCTTTGCCGCTACGTCTTCAACAAACACTTCATAGGCTTGAGAATATTACAATTTAAATATTATCCTATGAATAAATTTTTTTGTCCGGAATTGAGCCAAAACTATATATGGACTCAATTGGAAATTTGTGTCCTTACAATTTCGCTGCTTCTCATGGACCTCGATTTGAAGGTTGTTAATCTTAGCACTTAGTTGGACTAGGACCGCCATCAGATCAGGCTATGTATATGGTGCTTGGTCGACATTTTCCATGAAGAAGTGGTAAAAGTATATTCCGGACTCAGATGAAGTAGCAGTGGATTTGGCGAAGCTTCAGGGAAGTTTTGATGGAAGACCGAAGCCAATAGGGAGCTAGGCCAAGAATCGGGTATGCGATCGACCTGGCAAGGAAAAATGATTGGAATTTATTTTTGAAAGAGGGAAGAGGGAATCTTTTTTTTATTTTTTTGGATAAAAGAAGAAGAAATTTTTTTGGCATTTTGGTTTCATGAGAAAAAGGAGGAGAAATGAGAGAAAAGTCTTAGCATGGTTACTATTATTATTATGTCTTCACTCATATTAGGTTTACATAAATGAAAAAAATAAATGACGGACAAGACTCGAGCCTAGGAAAATTGGGTTCGAAAAATATGTAAGCCAAGGTTTGACTTGTTTCCAAGATCATGGACGGGGTCCTGTTTTGAAAAATGACAAAATAGCAAGAAAATTAGGGCGGCATGCCGATCCATCATTTCGACAGAGTTTCGTGTAATAATCAGTAAATAAAATATGAGTGCCCTAGGTTTGACGCCTATATGAGGTTTATGAAATGATTAGGTTAGTGGAAGGGTTCCACCCTTTGGCATAACTTCCACAATATACTTTTTTCTTTTGAGGTAAATCGGTATGTATGGACAAGTCATTTGATATACCTGAGTGTACGTGAATTACCTCATTATATACCTCGTGGGGACAGTACGTGTGAGAGATAATTCGATATAGTCGATGTACGTGAATGATTTCCCTACTATATACCTCCCGTCGTGAGTTCGATCAAGCGGTACAATACAAGGGTAACTGTTCGATATACGTTGAAGGTACTAGGCCAATAGAAGGTGAGAGTCATATTTCTTAGGCTAACTATGGTCTGCCAGACCAGTGACCACCCAATATGGGATAAAATTTTGGTCAATAGTCGTGCTCTTGGCGATGTAGTGTGCAAAATGTATGATTATTTAATTAGTATATTATGGAGAGAGTCTTTTATGATGTGGGAAAGAAGTACCATAGGGAAAACATGTACAAGTAAAAGTAAATCTAGCATGGAGTGTTAAGACTACACTAAGCATGGATACATGTGAGTGATATGTGAATATCTACAAATGAGTGTGTGGTAGTGGGCCTAAGCATGGATAAACTACAAGTGGCATGTGATATGTGCAAGTGATCATGGATATATACAAGTGTGATAAATGGAGGTGTGTGATAGTGAAACCTAAGCATGGATATTCTAAGTAGTATGTGAAGAATTTGGGTATAAGTGATCCTATATACAAGTGTAAGTAGTGTGAGGTGTATATGGAGAGTATTTACAAGTGTGTGAAGTGAAAAGTACGTGAGAGATGATATAAAAATGAGGTAGATATATATAAGAAGTAATATAGGGGAGGGGGAACATACAGGTAGATGCATACGCACACATGCAGAAAATGATAACACCCGTGTAATAATACAGTCTACCCCTCTTATGATAAACAAAGTTCCATGAAGAGTCACCACTGTGTCCATCCCATCCCAGTCGTTGTGCGCATGCAAGGGTCTCGTTCCCTTTAACGAGACGCTTTGGTAGTTGTCAATTGGGGCGATGTATAGAAATAGAGTCGCCAGCCTATTTTTCACAAAACAGGCAAAAGAAATATTGTCGCCTCGAGAGAATGGCATCAAATACATATTGATGCTTGCGAAACCAATTAGTTCAAAGATTCGTGGGCTAAGTTACGAAATGGGGAGGTGTTAAGGACCCCTCCCACCCTTTACGTCTCTCATGGGCATGTGTTATTCTTCTCCTTAATAACTCCAATGGAGAGTAAAATTACTTGACTCGCATCACGGATAAAGGCCGAGTGATGTCATCCTTAGGAGTGTTTCCAAAATAGTAATTAAAAATATAATGTGTGCATTTGTTAGGTCACCGATCGTTTATGAAATAACGATGGTAAAGGTTGAATAAAACTCAATCATGAATCACAAATATAATATATGGAAATAATATACGAACAAAAACTTTAAAGGAGGACTTGAATCTCGGATTTTACCGAGATGCCTACATAACCTAAAAAGGCATCAAGTTCCATGTAGTTCGCATGCAACACGAGGGTGGGGTTTATCCCATAAATCCAAAAGGGGGCTTTATTATATGTGTGTGTAGAAGAAGGATGTTTTAGTGTGAGAAAATGTAGCGAAAAATCCCTGCTTGGAATTTACAAGCAAACCCTTTTTTTCTTATTTTTGGTTTTTTCATAGAAAATATAGTATGTACAATACTATTAATATAAAGTTGGATACTAATATGTGTGATCTAATAAAGATTAAATGCTAATGTAATAATTAATTAACTAATGCGAAAATAAGAGAATTTAATAGTATTGGCATTGTCCTTGACATGCCTATCGACGGGCAACCCCAGACACACTTTCAATAAGCAGGGAAAGGGGTTTGCCATTCGGTAGTCTCATGCAGATTTTCCAGAAAAATGGTCATAAAATGCAATCCACAAGTCCGAATCGCGCATAGGATAAACTGTTAGAAAGGGTATTAGATCCCTTTAAGAATCCATGGGTCTCTCTCTGTTTTGGGAATTGACTGTGGTTAAATGGGGCTCGAAAGCGCCCGACGGTCGTTTGGACAAGAGGAAAATGGATTGTTCGTCCAAACTGTAAGGCTAATTCACACACGGGGTGGACTGTTAGAAAGGTTATGCATGGACCTTCAAAGTTCCAAAGATCTTCACTCGGTTCGGAGAGTTGACCTTGTCAAATGGTTCCCAGAAGTGCCCGAAGAACCCTCAGAGTAAAACGGGTTATTTATTTGTATCATAAGGTTTATTCGCGCATGGGGTGGACCATTGAAAAGGGTATTTAGATCCGTTTAAAGATTCATTCAGTCTCATTCAAGTTGAAGCGTTGACGGGAGTCAAATGGTGCCCTGGAGCAGCCGTGGCCTCCGAATTAGTTTTGGGGAAAATGGTTCGTTCGTCCAAATTGTAAGGCTGATTCACACACGGGGTGGACCGTTAGAAAGGAAATTCAGAGCCCTTTGACTATTAATTGAGATTTCATTCAGATAAGAAAGTCGAACATAGTCAAAAGGGACCCAGGGGCACCCGGAGGCCTCTATATCGGTACCCGGAGTATGACCTAGGGTTTTACGGAAGTGTTAGGGACCTAAGGAGATGCTTAGAGGTTCCTAGAATGTGGTGTCTACATGTACAACTACTAAGCATGAATAAGAAAAATATAAACAAGTGGCATATGCTAAAGATCTAACTAGATAAGTGAAGCATGTGAATATATATAAGCAACATGGATACAATATACAAGTGAGGAAGAGGTAATGTACAAGTAATGTGAAACATGTGATATATAAATATGGGATAAAGAATGGATATATACAAGTGATTAAAGCATGGATATATATAAGTAATATGGCACATGTGGTAGAGAAAAAGTGGGAGATACATATGATGAATAAACGAGTATTTACATGAGATGGAAAGAAATATACATTGGTAGCGTAACATGAGCATGGCATTTAAAACATGTGAGTAATATAGAAAAAGAAGAATATATAAGTGATAGGATATATACACATGTATATACCCATGTAAATAGAGTCTAGTGCTCGAAAACTTTCCTTAGCAGAGTTGCCATTGTTACCATCCCAGCCCATCGCCTCTCCAGGAATTTAACCAAAAGGCATTGCGCGGGCTTCACTAGAGATAAGAGAACCATAAAAATGACCATCAATAACGATGTGATGTGTGAATGTGTAGTTACCATATTCGTCAGTCTATTTTACTCAATGCAGATAAAAGAAATAGCCATATCCAAATAGACAACATAAAAGATTACTAATGCGTGTGAAACTAAATAAAATATGGGCTCGAAGACTATGTTACGAAATGGAAAATTTTTAGGCACCCAATCCTCCCCTTCAATCTCTCTTGGAAAACAAAAATATTCTCCTTCTCCTAAAGTGTGTGAATATGTGTATAATATGTAAAAATGTCTCATGTACGCAAATTAAAAATGTGCATGAATGTGAAAATTAGTGGGGGGGGGGCTAAAATCAGCATAACCACATCATGAGAAATATGAGAGTCATTCTAATGAGATAAGTTAACTAAAAGTTTGTGAAAAAAACTAAAATGTGAGTGGTATACCAGATCTTAGCACCACTATAGAAAAGTGAGTACAAATGTCATAAGACCACTACGAAGTGAAAATCTAGCTATATGAGAAAAGTAAACTAGATATATGGCTAGAATACTAGTACATGAACATATATAAGAATGATATGGATAAAGGAGGACCCGAATCCCAAAAGTAATTTTAGGATGCCTATGTAGCTGAAAACGGTATCAAAGTGTACGTAGTTCGTAATTTAAGCTATATCTCTTATTTTTATGGAAAAAGTGTTCAAAGTGTGGTGAAAGTGTAATAAAAAAAAGTGAGATAACCTTAAATTGAGAACTAAGGTATAAGCCCCATTTTGGGTTTTTATGTTTAAAAAAATAAGTTTGAGACTATATATTAAGCGATAAAATAAAGCAAAACCAACTAAGAATATGAAAATAAAAACACGAGATTATATGTGTAGATACATTATTCTAGTGCCAATTTATACCTCCACATGGTCCAAATAATGTCCCTTCAAACCTTGGTCCCTTAATCCTCCTTTAAATCCAAAACATGACAAGAACTGAATGCTCCTTGATCTCCATTTGACTTTTTTCAACTCTCAGACCCAATATTATCTCAACACGCTTTCATAGGTCTCTGAATCCCCTTTCTAACGATCCGTGTTGTGTACGAATCAGACTTACGGTTCATATTTAGCAATTCTTCTACCCAGATGGTCAACCGAACGCTCCCTAAGCTCCGTTTGACTTTGATCAACTCTTGAACCCAAGAGTGTCTCAACGTACTTACATAGACTTTTAATTTATTTTCCAATAGTCCCTACCGTATACGAATTGGACTTACGGTTCGAATTTAGCAACCTTTTTACCCAAATGTTGATCGGTGGATACCAAGGGAAGATTGTTTCATGTGGATGACTCTAGATTAGGTCATTTTCTATAGTAGAAATTAAAGACTCTACGCATGATACTTAGTCTCTCTAAGTATTTTATAAGTCGATTGTCTGTGAGTTACTCTATAGTGCTGAATATAGGTTTTTCCCTTTTAAGGGATTTTTACTCACTTATTCGTGTTATTTTCGTGCTTGGTTTATTTCTTTAAAATTAGATAATATCTTTGTATGCACACCCAATTTAATCATAGATAAATTTTAGTGAAAATTGGACTTGTGTGTGGAAAACTAATATACAGATTAATCCATAGAATCCCAACATTATCAAATTGGTGACAGAGTGATCCTTTTTTACAAAAAAATATTTTGATATCGATTTCTTTTCTTAATTTGTTTTATCTTTACAAATTTGGATTTAATGGATAATTGGTATCATAGGATGATTAGTTTTTATGGGTCAAATTATGCCTACTATAAATCTAGAATGAGTTCTAGTTTAAAATCTATAGATGAACGTGTTCGGCAAGTTCGTGAAAGAGGGTGGACACCACCCACAATTACCGTTGATAATTTCTTAGGTCCAAAACCTCTCTTTACATGGACAGTGGACGATTTTAAATGGCACAACTTCAACTCACGTGGTCTAAATGCCATCTCGGGAGCCTTCACCCCTGACGAGTTCTGCCGCATTATGACGTGCACTATGTCTAAAGAAGCTTGGGATATCCTCCAACTCACACATGAGGGTACCAATGATATGAAAGATTCTAAGCCGTAAAATGTCACCACATACTTTGAGACAATCACAGTGCTAGAGTCTGAATCTTTTGATGAGTTTTACGCATGTTTGTCTTATATAGCAAACTCTCATTTCAACTTAGGTGAGGAAATCCCTGAGATGCGTGTAGTTAAGATAATTTTGAGATCTTTTCTGTCCCGCTTTATTCGTAAGGTTACTGTGTTAAATTCGTTAGGGATACTAGATACTCTTAGGTTAGAAGAACTCATAGGAGGCCTTCCAACGTATGAGATAAATATTTCCCAAAATTGTTAAACCTTGAAATGCCGTTACTAAAGCCGTTTAATATAAAATTAAACTATTTAAGTAACTCCGAACTGTTTTTTGAAGAAACTCTTTTCTTAAAATCAAATCAAATTAATCACAAGATGTGTTTAACAAAAATATGTACGAGATATGTTCAAGATTGGTTAACAGGTTTAATAAATCAGTTTAAAAAATTTAAACTCAGAACAACCAAGAATTAGATGAGGAGATGTAGAAAGATTAAGAACAAGAATTTTTAACGTGGTAAAACCTCACCCAACTGAGGAAACATCCACGACTCCCTCTACGGAGTAAACCAAAGATTCCACTAAAACAAATTATAACAGTTACAAACTATATAACACACATGCATACAAATCAGACCTATACAAGTTTAGGAATGTACCCACTGGTGTCCTTATAACTTCTCTGCAGTTCTGTTTATTGATGTTGTTCTCCCAGTTTGCTAACTTCCAATTTGTTCAAGTTCTATTCGTCGACTCTTGTTCTTGAGTTCTTATTACCAACACTTTTAGTGTGGTAGGGTGATAGTGTTTGTGGAGGTGCTTTCTAACACATGCATGCACACACACACACTTATTTTATACAAACAGTCCTATCAAATTACATATAAGATCTATATGCTGCGATTTTCTATTTCTCTCTTCTTATAAAACTTAACCTTATTTGACCTTTATAATAATCCCATAATCCATGGTTATCTTTCTCGGAAGACGTATCAAGATATTAATCAATCTCAAGTTTTGAAAATATTTTTGAGATTGAAAATCACCAAGTGCGATTCCAACTAGGTCGAAGGTCTTATTTCAAAAGAACTAGAAACAGAAAATATTTTTTTTGATTTCGTAGATAAAAATATTTACAAAAACAAATCAACAAATATTTTCTCAAGATGAGAAACTAAATATGTAGATCTATGTGAAATATAACATGCAATGACTTAGATATAAGATTTCTATAAAAGTAGAAACACAGATCTAAATAGATGTTTAAGTTGATAACAAGATCTGAGAACGAAGAGGTTACAGCAACAAAACTAAAAAAAAAATCACTCAAAATCTCTCAAACACTCAAGGTTGTGTTTGGTATATACTGGTTTTAAAAGAGGTTATGGTTTGAATAAAGTTTTTGACGATTTAGGGTTAGGGTTTCCTAACTCTGGTTTCTCTCTCTCTCTCTTTTCTGTCTTCTCTCTCTCTCTCTCGCACTCAAATGAACAAAGTGACAAAAGTATCAGATGGCTGAGGGTAGGGGTCCTTTTATAGGAGGCTGAGAAGATTCGAGAATACAGACCAAAATCAAGGGCTAGGACATGGTCTTGGAGGATTGACTTTGATCCAATGGTTTAAACAGAGGCGGTGATTAAAACGCTTCTGATTGGCTCAAATTGGTTTCACCAGGATTATATAAGAACACATGTAGGTCATCGATTAAATCTAATCTAAGGGTTGAAATAACACACAACAATCATCTCAAACAGAAAACACAATTTGAAACGATTATAGCTCGACAGGTGTAGGCATGTGATTGGATGATACACGCGTGTCTAAAAATAATTACACAACACGCCTTATAGTCTTTGGCGCTTTCTGATTCTACCCAAGTGAACTTTCAGCCAATAAAACCAACAGTCCAAAATAGCAGATTGACCCCAATACTTTTAAAACCAAATTTTAATTAATAAAAACCTTGTTTTGAAAGTTTATAAAATTCCTAAAAAATATTAAAAATCAATTTTAGGGATTTAAACACACTCAGCATATATACACACAATTATATGCAATATGAAATGTATGAATGCAATTCTTATGTGTGTGAGTGTTGGTAAAAGTATCTAGATCAGTCAATCAATCTCTGAGGTTCTTTGGTTTCTAGGATAGACATAATTTTTTCACAATTTCCAAACTAGATGAATACTTATACAGACTCAAGTGAGTCAAGGGTATAAGGTGCTTCAAACCTAAGTGTGGGTACCTCATCCATTTGTGTAGGACCAAGGAAGTAATCGAAATGAGCCTTATTGAAAATAGGGAGAGCCCGGCCCAAACTCCAAAGCCTCAAAAATAGTTAGTTAGCAACGACCCATCCTGTTCCTAAAATCTCTCATGAGATATTTTAGGGATAGTGGGATAACGTGGGAGTGCCCAACACCCCCACTCTCTGAAGTTTACCTGTATATATTATATCCCTGGCCCGGGGCAAAGGGTATGTAACCAAAAATACTCCCCTGAAGAAAAGAGAAATGCAAACTGAGAGCACCACCGTGGACGTAAGCAATTTGTCGAACCATGTATATCTTTTGTTGTGTGTGATTGTGATTATTCTGATTCGTGTTCTTTATTTTTTTGGTGATTTCTTTTACTTATCATTTGTGTTGATATTTATTGTCACCACAATTGGCGCCGTCTATGGGAAGCGATTGTTCTTCCTTTAAGAAAGCCTTCACTAATAAGAACCTAGAATGTCTAATCATAGAAACAATACCCCTCAAGCAGGGGATATCCAAAAGCAACCTATCCCTCACAGGGTTAGATTTGAAGTTCGACGCTCAAACCCAAGGCTTCGTCCAGAACAACAAGCCTCAAAAGAGAGTCAAGGGTCAACTAGGTCTACACAAGTTTCCAGGCTGATCGACGCTTATAAAGCTCGGCCCCAAGAGCAGGAGGAGGCTACTCGCAAGCAGGAAGCCGAAAATGCTCGCCTCAAAAAGTGACTGGAAAAAATGGAGAGAGAACTCCATCGTAATACGAGGCAATGTCATTATCAGACTCCTAGCCCTCAAGCGAGTAGATCTCGCAATCTAGGAGGGAGCCCAAGGTGTTGGTCTCAAAGAATTGAGGGACATAGGTCAGATAATGACTCGTCCGAGCAACAACAATCAGCTCATCGTTACAGGAGCCCAGGCCGAAGGAACGATGATATATGAAACTTGGTCCGGAGAGAGATGGACCAACACCCAGCCCATTAGGGTGCCAGATCGATAAGAGAGCTAGCCAGGAGAGCTCTCAGGATCCAGATGAAGTCCCATTTTTCAAGGGCAATAGAGGAAGAGGAAGCCCCCAAGAATTTCGCAATGCCCAGGTTCAAGATTTACGATGGAAAGACTGATCCCATCGACCATGTCAAACAGTACAGGCAGGCCATGACCCTTTGGAGGCACAAGGATGCACTGATGTGCCGAATTTTCCCATCGAGCTTACACGACGTGGCCTAAAAGTGGTTCGAGAAACTCCCCCATAGATCCATTAGGGACTTCCCTGACAGAGCTCTTCACAGCTTGCTTCATTACCAGTTTCTCCCATCCGAAGAGGATGGGTTCTTCATTAAAGATGAAGAAAAATCCCCATGAGAACCTCAGAGACTATGCCAAGAGGTATTGGGAGAAGTTCAACGAGGTCGAGGACTGCTCAGAGCATGTCGTTATTGCATCCTTTAAGATTGGCTTACCCAGATTATGCCTCTTGCACCAGTCCCTCGCTAAGAAGGAGGTCACAACCATCGATGACTTGATGTCTCGTATTAAAAAATATGCCAAAATCGAATATGTGACCCATCTCAGTGCAGGAGAAAATGATCACGCCATGGCCACCGGCAAGGGGAGCAATAAGAATGAGGGTCAAAATAAAGGGAGTAAGAATACGAGCAAGAATGGCCCTAATAATGGGAGCAAGAGTGATACCTCGAAGGCAATTCAAGCAGTAAACACAATTTTCATAGAACCGATCTATAAGATTCTGTCAAAGATCAAGGACGAATCGTTCATTAAATGGCCCAAGAAAATGGGTGGAGACCCTTCCAAGCGGAACCACAAGGAGGGCGGGCACAAAACCGAGCACTAAAAGTCCCTCAAGTCTCACCTTGAAGAGTTAGCTCAAGTTGGACACTTGAGAGCAAATTTGTGGAGAAAAAGGCAGAGAAGGTGACTGCCAAAGGAGAACAAAGGCCCGATAATGTGCTCGAGGAAGACATTGGCCATGAGTTCGTAGTAATTCATGGGGTATCTGACCTCAAACAGATTCAAGGAAATACGGCTCAGATGGAAGTGAAAAAGCTTACAGCAGTAATGCAAGCTTTTCAAATCGATCCAGCCAAAATTCAAGTTGGGAAGCATCGGCGAGCAGAAGATGTCGACAACAGCAAGCATATTATGTTCACAGATGAGGACCTAGTGGGAGTAAGAACCCCACATCATGATGCACTACTCATTACACTCAGTATAGTTAACTATGATGTCGACAGGTTACTCATCGACCAAGGTAGATCATCCGAAGTAATGTATCTCGACATGTTTAGGAAGTTGAAATAAAGTGTCTCCAACCTAAAAGAAACCACTGTTCCTCTAGTTGGATTCGCTGAAAAAATAACCATGCCCTTGGGAAAGATCGTCCTGCTGGTAAGGGCGGGAAACATCTCGAAATGATTAAATTTCTTATGGTCGATATTAATTCACCCAACCAAGTAATCCTCGACAAAGGTTGGTTATACGCGATGAAGGTCGTCCCATCTACCTACCATCATAAGCTCAAATGTATGACTGAGCAAGGAGTGGTGGAGATCCATAGAGATCAGGCGATGGCAAGAAAGTGCTTTATAGAGGCCATCCGTCCCAAACCAGAGAAAAAAGTTAAAGAAGTTAGAAGCAAGAACGAGGAACAGGATAGGTTAATGCCCTCCAAATAGCAACTAAGATATGGGAGACTAGGAGAGGAGGAGACCAGGCTCCTCCCCTATGAAAGAGTTGTCGAGGACCTGGAGTAAGTCACAACCAGTAGCATCTCGAATGAAAGAAAGTTCTTGATCGAAACCTCACTCACCGACCGCAAAAAGAGGGAGTTGGTCACCCCACTTCGGAGTAACTTAGATGTCTTTGCATTGGAGTCTTACGAGCTGTCCGGGATTGATTTTAACATTACTTGTCATCGACTGCACGTCGACCCAGATTTTAAACCAATAGCACAAAAAGCTCGATGAACTGCTCCGGAGAAAGCTAAGGCAGTGGAGAAGGAAGTTGAAAAATTATTGGACGCAGGATCCATACGGGAAGCCCATTTCCCCAAGTGTCTATCTGATTAGGCACATATTCTTCACATTTATTCCCTTAATTTCGGTATTTTTAAGATCCCGTGCAGTGTAAATATATTGGATTTGTCTTGTATTTATGCTACTAACCTATTTTGGCAAGTATTTCTTGTTTTGTGTATTTCTCAAGTGTTTTAAATGTATTTCATGCAAGTTAGTGCAAAGGGGAACTCAAAACAGTGAAAGAAACCAAGAAATGAAGAGTTGAAGGGCATTTTCGTAATTTTACATATATATTCCGGTGGTGGGGAAAGCTAGAGAGTTGAAGAGCTCTAAGTTATAAAAGCATTGGAAAAAACTTCACCCCAATCCAAACTACGGTGAAAAAGTTATGTCCATTTAAAGTTGGAGACAGAAAGTCAAAAGTTGAAATTAATTCTGGAAGTTGAAGAGACAACTCTTGAAATTTCTTGTTTAATTCATTTTTATTAGTTGTAAAACGTGGAGAGGCATGGGAAAAGTCATTTTTGAGATCTATAAAAGGCCAATCCCTATGTCATTCCAAGGGTAGTTGTTCTTAGAGAAGTTTTAGATTTAGTTTAGCCTTTTTTTCAGTTTTAAAGGGTTCTTGTAACCAAGAACTCTAGTTTGGAAATTTTGCTACTATTCAAGATTGAAGTTCAATTCAAGATTCAAGTTTTAGTTTCAGATTTCTTCATTCTCCAAGTAATTTTAAATTCTCTGTTTTTACTTCTTTCGTAGTTAGTGTTATTAATTATTGCTTTCTCGTTTTCCATTCCCAAGTCTTGTTCTCAAATTTTTTAGATCTAATTATGAATTCCTGCACTTTAATTTGGGATTTTTCTTTTGTTTTCATCATTTTTAGATAATTTGTAAGGGTTGGGATGCATGAACCCATCCCAATGTAATTTATCTATATAGGAAATAGAATTTAAATTAAATAATTGGACGAATCGTTTAAGATAATTCTACAACCATGGTAGATCTTTTAATCTCTCTTACCCTAGGTACCTGGGATGTTTAAGAATACGATGCGAGTATAATTTTCCTACACCGCTTTATATTTACCTTTTATTTCATATGATGCGGGCTATTACCCTCATATATGTAATGCTTTGGATCTATAAAGATTGGATTCATTCCAATTTATAATTCTAGCATTCTATCTGATAAATTACTAAGGTTTGGGGGATTGTTTCCTAACCTATATTTTTTCTATCTTTATATTCACTCTCTTTAATTTGTGTTCTTAAGCACTTAGTTTATTCATAGCGTCAATTATTGCTGTTAGTTTATAATAGTTTCAAAGATCACCAACAAACATCTTTTCATTTCTTCTTGGATCACTTGAGGGTTAAATTAGCTATTCTTACTGATTGTCCTTTTCTCCCTGTGGATACGATCCCGACTTACCGGGTTTATTACTTGAGCGACAGGCTTGCACTTGAGCCTAGATAGCACGCACACTAGAACACATTTGTGGTCACGTCAAGTTTTTTGCGCCGTTGCCGGGGAGACTGTGACATTTAGGAGAGTGAATTTGATCCTAATTTGATTCATTCAAAAAATAAAAAAGACTCATCTCATCTCATCTTTCATAAGCTGTTCATGCAAACTCCTCCGTTGTCTCCAACCTAATTTCACGAAAATCCCCTTGCTGAAGCTAACTCTGACAATTCTCATACTACCGACGCTCCACACTTTTGAGTCAAACACTGAGTGAGGGTTCTGAATTGTTGGGTAGCAATATGTCTGTGCATGGTAGTATTGGTGTTAGTGTTGGAGAGGAAGAGATAGCATATCTTCCCATGAAAGATATTTTATTTCCGGAGCGAACTGTTACCCCTGGTTGCATTTTACTCCCGTATAATGCCGGTCAGTTCCACTTTCGTAACGGGATGATTCAAATTATTCCTACATTTCATGGTATGGATTCTGAAAAACCATATCTCCATATTCGAGAATTCGAAGATACATGTGAGACGTTTGGTGATCAAGCCTGCCCACAAGATGTTATCCGATTAAAGCTTTTCCCTTTTTCCTTAAAGGATAAAGCTAAGACCTGGCTATGGTCTCTACCCCCGAATTATGTTCTGTCCTGGAGAGATATGCAGACTAAGTTTCTCTCAAAGTTCTTTCCGCAACACAAAACCAATTTTGTCAAGGCTCAAATCCAAGATTTTTTCCAAAATGACAATGAAGCCTTTGATAAGTGTTGGGAACGTTTTCAAGAATTAGTTAGCGCTTGCCCACATTATGGTTTTGAGAAACATCATCTCATTTCGTTCTTTCATCAAGGGCTTACTTTGGCATCTAAACAACTCGTGTAGACAATGTGCGAAAGACCATTTTGGGAATTAGACTCGAGCGATGCTGAGGCTCATTTGAAATACGTAGCAGAGACTACGCAATCATGGGATGTTTCTGACCCCAACAGCCAAAACAGACATCGACAAGTGTCCAACACTCCTGTTGCTTCTGGTATTTATTAATTGGACAAGGACACTTTGTTAGATCATAAATTTGACCAATTGGAAAAGAATTTCAGAGACATGCTTGAAGTTCGATTAAGAGAAGTAGTTGGAACCGTGCAAGCAGGAAAAGAGAAAGTGTGTGCCATTTGTGCTGCTGGACATTCTACCAAAGGATGTACTACTATCCCTGCATACAAGGCAATGTACACTGAGCAAGTAGGAGCGATAGGAGGGTTTAGAGGTAATTTTAATGTACCACAAGGGAATGCTTACAATCAATCTTGGAGGAATCATCCTGGGTTCAACTATGGACAACCACAAGGTGGGATAGCTCCTAATCCACATGTGGCTTTGCCACCACCCCCACCGCAATTTCAGCAAATGCCTCCTCCAATGCCAAACCCTATGCAATCACCATCTCCTGGTCCATATGTTACCCCACCGAGGCGATCTCTTGAGGACAACTTAAATCACCTCATCCAATCTCAAAAGGAGAACAGTGCTAAGTATGATCGAATGTTCGATGAAATACATACTAGCATCTCAAGGTTGCAAACTGCATCGAATGTCCAAGAGAAGGGCAAATCTGCTCAAAGCCAACGACCTCCCCAAGGACAAACTAGTATTGGCACTACATCCCACGACCATCGAGAGCAATGTAGCGCTATTACCACTCTACGTAGTGGGAAAGTAGTTGATTTGTCACCTCCCCCACGCACTGCATCTAAAGATAAAGAGGTTTCGCCCGGCACAAGAGAGGCCGAAGATGCCCCTTTAATTGAGAGTGAGGAGGAGGAAAACACTAGTGGACCCAAGGCCATCACACCCACCGCTGCCCCATACCCTCAACGGTTGGTCTCTCACTCCAAAACGACCTCCCGTGATGAAGTTTTGGAAGTCCTTAAGTAAGTAAAAATTAATTTACCTTTTCTCGAGACTATACAGAGAATTCCCGCGTATGCTAAGTTTATTAAGGACTTACTCACGATGAAACGCAAGCTAAAGGTAAACCAGAACGTCTCTTTGGCCCAAAATGTTAGCGCAGTCTTGTCGAGTGACTTTCCATTAAAATATAAAGATCCAGGTGCACCCACTATTTCGTGTATCATGGGGAATAACAGAATCGAGAGAGTTCTAATAGATCTAGGGGCGAGTGTTAACATTATGCCCTATTCCATCTATAGGCAACTAGAACTGGGGGCCCTTAAGCCCACAAATATAACTCTCCAGCTCGCGGATCATTCTGTGAAGCTTCCTCGGGGAATTGTTGAGGATGTGATTGTCCAAATAGACACTTTTTACTTCCCGGTGGATTTTGTCATTTGGGACGAAGAACCCTCTGTTCTCCCAAGTAATCATGTTCCCATTATCCTTGGCCGCCCATTTTTAGCTACAGCTAATGCTCTTATCAATACCCGAAGTGGGCGTATGCAATTAACTTTCGATAACATGACCCTCGAAACAAATATCTTTAATAATTCCAAGAGAGAGGGTGATGAAGGGGAACCACGAGGGTTGGATCTTTTGGGGGAAGCACACGAGAAAGAAAGAACTTACAAGGAAGAGCCATTAGGGGAAGGTTTTGTTGCGCACAGTGAGAGGAGTGGCTGCAACATCGAGAGCATGGTAGGGGAGGTACGTTTAGTTAATGCATTCGAGAGCATGAGTGAGCCCATGAACAAGAGTTAAAGAGGAGATTTAGAGTGTGTCGGGAGAGGCTCGTCGAAATACTTAGAGGAAAGCGAATGGCAGGACACTATCGATACATTTCTCCTCAATTACCACCCACCCACACCACCCTATCATTTGGCGAGTGAGCATGAAAGGAAGGTTGAGGACACCAAGCAAGAGAGAGAGCTAGAGGAGTTGAGCCTAGCAGAGTTTGAGCGCGAGTTCGGACAGGTGGATGCAAGCCTAAATGTTGAAGTCCAATCTTTCTGGGCCTCATTTCGTCATTTAGACGAAAGCGAGTGGGACAATAGAATTGATGCATTCCTCCTTACCACACATCCACCCATACCATTTGAGTCTTCGGAGGTACTTGAAGATACGACTCAAATATCGTCCGACTTAGAGACTAACCCACGTGCTATGCAACAAGAGGATCCTTTTCCGGTTTATCATAATGCATCTTCCGGTCTTTCCTTTATCTATGGGCGCGGGCTCAATTTGTTCCGGCTATTCACTTATGATGGTAAGACGGGAGAGACGAGGAGCACATCGTACCCAGTGAAAGGGGTCGAGTGATTTGTGGAGAGAGATGAGAGGTCATCGCACCCCCGATGCGTATGGGGTGATTTTTGTTGTATTTTTTAGTCATGTATAAGTGTTATATAGTGTCTTGTTGCATTTTAATAATTTGCTTGTCGCACTTATTGTTTTTCTTCTTTAGATTTTAATCCTTTTGATTGAGGACAATGCAAAAGTCTAAGTTAGGGGGTAATAAGTGCGTCTTTCTAAAACTTCACAAATTTTTAAAATGCCAAAAAAAAAATTGAAAAAAGTTTAAAAAACCAAAAATCTTTTTGTTCAAAATAAAGAAAAATTGGAATTTAAATTTTTCAAAAATATCACATTTCTTCTATTTAAAGTCTCAAATTTTTAACAATCAAAATGCACTAAGCCAAAATTGACCAAAGATGGAAATTGAAAGAAAATTGACGACTTTACGAATAAGTGTGGAGATTAGTCCAACTCGGTGAGATTTCGAGCCTTTCAATTTTTTACGAGTTTTTAAATCAATCTGAGTTTATGATTAACTCAAAGTTCTTTTCAGCCTTTTAATAAGTCGTTGATGATCTCAATCCTTTGTTTTGATCGGTTATGGGAAATTTCTGAAATGTTATCTCAAAATTCATGCTAAATATATCTCTAAACTTAATTAATCGCGAGATGCATATGGTAAGGTGATTAGCAATTTGGACAATGAAGTAGGCCTTCGTTTGTTTAACCCGAAAATATTAGCCATAAAAAACGTTGTGAAAAAAAAATTATCCCTTTGCAACCCAATTTGAGCCTAATAAATATTTCCCTTTCGTTTGATATCCCGAAAAACTCAAATAGCCCGGAATTGTGAAAATTGAGAAAATTCATTAAGTAAGTCCAAATTGTGCAATAAAAAGGGGCAAGAGAAAAACAAAAAAAAATGCTCAACAAAAATAGCAAGAAAAGAAAAGGAAAAGAAAAAATGAAAATTGAAAAAGAAAGAGAAAAATGAGCAAATGCCCGAAAAAGCACTAATGGACGTCTTAAGGACATTTTCCAATTCCGAACAGCCCATCCATTCCCATTTTTACCCTTTACACCTTTTAACCCAAAAAGTCCTAACTGAGTCCGAATGGTGAAATTAATTACCGCATGGAGAGCTAAGACATGAAAAGATAATAAAAGAGATTAAAAGGGTGTGATTAAGAGATGATATTTCCCATTTCCAAATAATTGTATCCCGATGATGAGATTTGTTCACCATATATTTCCTTCTTTTCAATTTTGTATGCGTGAATTTGTGTCCATTATATTTACTCTTTATATCATGCATACCAAGAGAAAATAGCCACGATCCGAGTGATTCATTTGTGAGTGCATCCGTAAGAATTTTAATCAAAACGAAGTTTCGGAAAGTAACGTAATGCTCTATCGGTGGAAATTTGAGGTTTAATTTTTGGATTTGGACACACACACTATAGTTTGAGACATTTGAATATGAATTTATGGTGATTATTTTTCAAAAAGTTTAAATTGTACAATTTTTAAGTATTTGATATTTATTTGAGTCAATAAAGAATTTTGTGGGTGTATTCACTGCAAACCCTCATGAGACACCACTCGTCCTACTGGGGTAACCTAAGGGTTTAAAGGCTTCTTGCATACGCTAAATGCAATCGTTTGCCTGCGAAAAAGGTATTCTATCCCAATAAAATTATTTTTAAGAGTTGAACTTCAAACTAATTTCTTTTACATTGCTCGGGACGCGCAAAGTTCTAAGTTAGGGGGTGTGATTAGGCACATATTCTTCACATTTATTCCCTTAATTTCGGTATTTTTATGATCCCGTGCAGTGTAAATATCTTGGATTTGTCTCGTATTTATGCTACTAACCTTTTTTGGCAAGTATTTCTTGTTTTGTGTATTTCTCATGTGTTTTACAGGTATTTCATGCAAGTTAGTGCGAAGGAGAACTCAAAACAGTGAAAGAAACCAAGAAATGGAGAGTTGAAGGGCATTTTCATAATTTTACATATATATTCCGGTGGTGGGGAAAGCTAGAGAGTTGAAGATCTCTAAGTTATAAGAACATTGGAAAAAATGTCACCCCAATCTGAACTACAGTGAAGAAGTTATGTCCATTTAAAGTTGGAGACAGAAAGTCAAAAGTTGAAATTAATTCTGGATGCTGAAGAGACAACTCTTGAAATTTCTTGTTTAATTCGTTTTTATTAGTTGTAAAACGTGGAGAGGCATGGGAAAAGTCATTTTTGAGATCTATAAAAGGCCAATCCCTATGTCATTCCAAGGGGAGTTGTTCTTAGAGAAGTTTTAGATTTAGTTTAGCCTTCTTTTCAGTTTTAAAGTGTTCTTGTAACCAAGAACTCTAGTTTGGAAATTTTGCTACTATTCAATATTGAAGTTCAATTCAATATTCAAGTTTTAGTTTCAGATTTCTTCATTCTCCAAGTAATTTTAAATTCTCTATTTTTACTGCTTTCGTAGTTAGTGTTATTAATTATTGCTTTCTCGCTTTCCATTCCCAAGTCTTATTCTCAAATTTTTAGATCTAATTATGAATTCCTGCACTTTAATTTGGGAGTTTTCTTTTGTTTCATCATGTTTAGCTAATTTGTAAGGGTTGGGATGCATGAACCCATCCCGATGTAATTTATCTATATAGGAAATAGAATTTAAATTAAATAATTGAAGGAATCGTTTAAGATAATTCTACAACCATGGTAGATCATTTCATCTCTCTTACCCTAGGTACCTGGGATGTTTAAGAATACGATGAGAGTATAATTGTCCTACACCGCTTTATATTTACCTTTGATTTCATATGATGCGGGCTATTACCCTCATATATGTAATGCTTTGGATCTATAAAGATTGGATTCATTCCAATTTATAATTTATAATTCTAGCATTCTATCTGATAAATTACTAGGGTTTGGGGGATTGTTTCCTAACCTATATTTTTTCCATCTTTATATTCACTCTCTTTAATTTGTGTTCTTAAGCACTTAGTTTATTCATAGCGTCAATTATTGTTGTTAGTTTATAATAGTTTCACAGATCACCAACAAACATCTTTTCATTTCTTCTTGGATCACTTGAGGGTTAAATTAGCTATTCTTACTGATTGTCCTTTTCTCCCTGTGGATACGATCCCGACTTACCGGGTTTATTACTTGAGCGACAGGCTTGCACTTGAGCCTAGATAGCACGTACACTAGAACACATTTGTGGTCGCGTCACTATCCAACCCAGTGGTTGTCCCCACGAGTAATGAAAAGTGGAGAGTGTGCATCGACATCACTAATCTCAACAAAGTATGCCCTAAAGACAGCTTCCCCCCTCCCAAAGATATATCAGCTAGTGGATTCCATGGCAGCACATGAAAGGATGAACATCCTGGACGCATACTCCGAATATCACAAAATCCCTCTACACGAGACGGATCAAGAGGAAATAGCATTTATAACCACATTTGGGTTATATTTCTATAAGGTTATGCCCTTTGGGCTCGAAAATGCAGGAGGAACTTACCATCGGTTGGTCACCAAGATGTTCAAAGACCAAATAGGAAGCACTATGTAGATCTACATCGATGACATGCTCATCAAGAGCAAGCTCAAAGATGACCACCTCTCTGACCTATCAAGGACCCTTAAAATCCTCAATAAGTAACGAATGAAACTCAACGCGAGTAAGTGTTCCTTTGGTGTCCGGTCAGGAAAATTCATTAAGCACTTGGTCAGCAAGAGAGGTATTGAAGCCAATTCAGACCAAATTGATGCTATCAACAGGGTGCAGCCGCCCCAAACAATAAGAGACGTGTAGAAGCTCACGGGAATGCTCGTCGCCCTAAATTATTTCATCTCAAAGTCTTTCGAACGGTGCTAACCATTATTTCAGTTGTTAAAGAAAAGCAAGGATGTGGAGTGGAACGAGGATTGGTCGAGGGCATTGGAAGGGATCAAAGCTTACCTCAGCAAATCGCCTTTGCTCGTAATACCTCAAGAGAATGATTATCTACACCTTTACCTTATAGTATCCATTTATGATGTAAGTTCTTCACTCATATGCAAAACAAAGAGGATCCAGTACCCAGTCTATTACACGAGCAAGACTCTTTTAGATGCCGAACAACGATACCTACCACTAGAAAAGCTCGCCTTTGTGCCAGTGGTAGCCTCGAGAAAATTAAAACACTATTTTTAAGCCCACTCCATCATCGTACTTACATCCCACACTCTTAAAGTAGTCCTGAGGAAAGCAAACCTTTCAGGTAGACTGTCAAAGTGGTCGGTCGAGCTCGAGTGATTTGACATTCAGTTCCAACCATGGACTGCCATCAATGGGCAGGTCCTCACCGATTTCATCACTGATTTTATAGGAGATCAGCCTTATGACCATCCCCAGACTAGTCATCAGAATGAAGTTCCCCCAGCATCAGGAGTCTGGCAATTGTACGTTGATGGAGCCTCTAATTCCAGAGGGGCAAGAGTGGGCATCGTGCTTGTTACCCCCGTAGAAGCAATCTCGAGAAAGAAATTAGCCTTTGATTTGAAGCCTCCAACAATAAAGCAGAGTATGAGGCACTGATCATCGATCTACAAAAGCCACGAACGCTCGGAGCAAAGCAACTCTAAGTTTTCGATGACTCGCAGTTGGTCTCCAACCAGATAAGTGGTGATTTTAACCTAAGAGATGAGAGGATGGCAACCTATCTCGCCATTGTGAAAGGATTGATGGCTAACTTTGAGCACATCAGTGTCCAGCAGTTTTCTAGGGGACATATAGCCATACTAATTCCCTAGCAGCCTTAAGCTCAGCAATCAACTCCGACTTGAAGAGGATAATTCATATTGATTTCCTTGCCCAGCCAAGTATCAACCAAATCGACAAACTACTGAACATAAATCACGTTCTCCAAATCGAGACAGCCCCCAGTTGGATGGATCCCTTAATAAATTATTTGAAAGATGGTGTACTACCAATAGATAAGAAAACCGATCATTATATAAGAGTCAAAGCTGCTTGCTTTCACTTATCTCCCGAGGGCAAGCTGTATAAGAGATCTTTCACTGACCCTTACCTCCAGTGCTTTCATCTAAAGGACGTCGAGCGAGTCCTGCATGAACTCCATGAGGGAATTTGTAGGATTCATATTGGGGGCAGGTCGCTAGCTTTTCGAGCAATGAAATAAGGGTACTGGTGGTCGTACATGCAGAAAGACGCTGGAATCTATGCTCGAAACTGTGAAAAGTGCCAACTTCACGCACTTATGGTTTACTAGCCAGCTAGTGACCTAAAGTCACGTACTAGACCATGACCCTTCGCCCAATGGGGTATAGACATCGTGGGCCCTCTACTAACTATAGTCGGTAATTAAAAATATCTGTTGGTCGTAACAGGCTACTTCACCAAGTGGATAGAGGCGGAGCCACTGGAAAACATTAGAGACGCAGACATGATAAGATTCATATGGAGAAACATCGTCACTCACTTTGGGATCCCCAGGACTATCATCACTGACAATGGAACCCAATCTGAGAGTGGCTTTTTCCAGGGCTTCTGCAGCGACCACGGGATTAGGCACTACTTCAGCTCTGTGGCATACCCTCAGAGAAATGGACAAGCTGAGGATTCTAACAAAATGATGATCGATGGATTAAAAAAGCATTTATAGCAGGCCAATAGAGCATAGGTAAACGAACTACCCCATATCATATGGGATTATCGCACCACCCCAAGGCGAGCAACTAGAGAGACACCATTCGCACTTACGTACGGGATGGAGGCAATTATTCTTTTGGAAGCTGGACTCCCTACCATGAGGTCCACTCTGATCGACCAAGGACAAAACAATGCTCACTGAACTTGACTTGGCCGAGGAGCGAAGGGAGTTAGCTCTAGTAAAACTAGAATCTAACCAGCGACAGCTAGCAAAGAACTATAATAAAAAGGTTAATCCAAGAACATTCCTTGTGAGGGACTACATCCCGAGGAAAGTTCTTGGCGGCGCTATAAAACCATCGGATGGCAAGCTAGGACCGAACTGGGAGGGACCATTCAAGGTGATAAAATACGACCTACAAGGAACCTACCGCTTAGAAAATATGGAGGTTAGGGAGATACCAAGAGCTTGGAATGCATCCAACTTGAAGAAATTCTACTTCTAGATTTCTTTTTTATTTTTGTGAACTTAATGTTGAATTTTCAATTCTTCCCTGATTAAAAAGATTTTTTTGGCAGTGGCATTTTATGAAGTGTTGGTTTTCTCAACTACATTATAATATATTCACCCTTTCCAAGTTATAGGCTCCCCTCTTAACATGCAAAACTAATATCACAAGAAACTTATTGGCTAAAATAGCAGGGTCGATGTATAATGACCCTCCTCAGGCATTTGTCAATTAACACGAATGACCTCCTAGCTTGTCCCTGGCAATATATGAAGCCCTATAGGGGACCCTTAGGAAACATGGCCAACCTAGGTTGGTCACCAACATTGTTTGGCCCAAAAATCCTATTCGGATAGAATATCCAATACCAGGTGTATCCTCGCCATTGCCTCACTTAGGCCTAAGGTAGTGTGAAGACACGACCTAAAAGTTAAAGTAAGGCAGAATGGTACACTTAAAGCATACTGGACTGGGGGGATACTCACTCGACAACAAACTCTGCCTAAGTCACATCTAGTCGGTGGGAAGAGCCCAAGATAATTGAACAAGAGATTAATAAAGTCAAAATAACACAACACAATGTTTAATTGGCAAATTTCCCAAAACATAAATATTTTATTACGTCATTACATGTATAAAGAGTTACATATGCTAAGTAATTCAAACCCTAATGAGGACCAAGTCATTGAGCGAGGTAGTCAGCTACTCGTGCTCTTCGACCTTCATTTGGGTGATGAGCGAATTCCTCCTCGACTTCGTTCGAACTCGGATCCAGGAGCCGTCTTGGGATCGCATCTATAGGAACCCAGCGATCTTCCCTTCTGAATGGGTTTGGCATCAAAGTTCAGGGAGAGATTTTATGCCTATACCAAAAAACAGAGTCCCTGGGAACTTGTAACTTCCCGAGGGCACTCAACCACCCTCTTATAAAAGTTAACTCCTCAACCTCCTTCAACTTTATTGGAGCATCAGTCCAATCCTGGTCATATCCATCCATCCACACCTACCGAGGACCATTTTTAAATAACTGTCTCAACCTAGTAACATTTCCCTGAAGCTCGGCTGCAATCACATAGGCTCTAATGACATCCCCTTTCAGCTCGGCAATCTGCCTCTGAGAACTGCTGGGAAGGTTTCCAGCTCGTTGTGTCATTAATGATGAAGAACCTTGGATAAGAAATAGAGTTGTGCTTGACGCATTCTCCCTCAAGCGGGCGAGCTCTCACTTCAACGTATCATTTTCTTGTTGGAACATCTTGCTAACCAAGTTGATTTTAGATGCTTCTAGGAGCTTCGTTTTAAGAGCATGACCACTTCTTAAACAGAGGCACCAATCTCACTCATCTCCTCGAGTCTATCTTTTAACTTAGCAACCATCTCGGATTGGTTCTTATATTCCCGGTTCCTTACTCGGAGAAACTTGTAAATTCTTATAAAGGCACGAAGGACTTAGTCACTCACATTAGTACCAAGGATTTGTCCTAAATGAGAAGTAGTCAGGATATATTCCTTAGGATCGATAAGCTACAAATCATACAAGCGTCGAGAATAAATAAATCAGTATATGAAAAGGAACATAACTTTATTTCATTAGAACAAAAATAGTTCAAGTACAACTACATCAGTGAGAACAGGAGAAAAAGAGGAACACAAAAAATATAAGTGCCCCCTAAAAAGACTAGTTGGAAACCTCAATCTGCTCTAAGGATGATGGCCTCTTCCCCTTATCTGCAGCAGCCTCATTTGCACCTTTCTCGGATGAAACGACTACCATTCCGTGATCGATGGGAGCATCAACAGAAGTAGTTGGAACAGTTTGAACACCTTCATTGGTAGTAGGAGGAGGCACGCCCTCTACAACAAGTTTTGGGCCAGGGTCGTGCTCATCAAAGAGAAGGGAATCAACATCCACCTTAGCAGCGAGCAAAGCCCTGTCCCAACCTTTCTTGAAGTTGAAACGGATGATATCGATGATCTGAGCCTCAGCCTCCTCGTATGCTACGATCCACCCAGCATTATAAGAGCTCTCCATGATGGTGGCAACCTCAGATTCTATCTTTTTTATCTTCTCGGCAAGCTCTTTATTCTCCTCAACCACCGCCAACTTGCTCGTACAGACTATGTCATAGGACTGCCTCAGCTCCTCCAACGCTTTAGACACTGCCTATTTTTCTTTGTTAGCTTCAGCCAAAGAAGGATTAGAAGATTTCTGAGCAGAACTAGCAACTTTTAGGCTCGCCTCTAGCTCATCATTTCTCCTCGCCAGCTCGTCGTGACTGCGATAGAGGACAATGAAATCAGACACAAACTGCAGAGAATTAAGAAAACATTAGCGAATAAGGTATGAAAAATAAAATTGCAAGAGTAAAGAAGTAAAAATAAACTTACCAAGTCTAGCCCATGACTCGCCTTTAGGTCTAACTGGTCGGTCTCTATGCTTGACGACCTCTGGCGGTCTGTTGACAAGACTGCTCTCTCGAGAACTACCAGAGCCAGCTGAGGAGCAAGAGCGACGAAAGCCCCCTCATCTAGGGAGGACAGCGGCACCAAGGACTGTACTTTTTTTGTCCTCTCTTCTTCTCTCCTTATTTCTTCTTCTCTCTCCTTCTTCTCCATCTCGACCCTCCTCTTCTCTTCCTCTTTCTTCCTCTCTTTCTCCTTATTTCTCTCTCTCCCCCTCACCAATTCCTCCTCTTTCTTCTTCCTCTCCCTTTCATGAGCCACAATTTGGGAGCCAGTGGCAGTATCCCCACTCCTAGACTTCTATTTCTTCACCCTATGAGCTAGATCAATATTGTCCTCTTCATCATCCTAGATTAAATTCTTCCTAGGGGGAGCCATAGCCTCCTCGCTAGAACTTTCTGAATTCTTCAAACTCTCTGAATTCTCTAAACACTCCTCCAAACTGAAAGATCCCTCACCACTTGAACTCTCCTCACTAGAATCATCCTCAACTCCACCTTTGTCACCCCTACACTGCCTTCACCAGAGCTACTTTCCTTCTCGTCTAATTGAATTCACTCAGCAGCGAACTCTTTTAGGATATCCAGGTGAGGAATGCTATCAATAGGTCGAGCGATGAAGATGGTTCCCATGTTCTTATACTCTAAAAGGAAAGAAGCTAATCTCATATGCTCGTCGTCAGCTAAAGATTCCCTTATCTTCCAAGCTTTTATCAGCTCAACAGCTCGAATTTCGTGGAGAGCAGGCTCCAAGTTCTTCGTCTTCGCTGAAAAAGGAAAAAGGAGGACATAAGAGAAAAAGGACACTAATAGAAAACTAATCAACAGAATAAGAAAAATATCTAACTATGTACTCCTCCCCATAAAAGGGAATCGTAGGTCATTCATACCTAGTCTCCCCGTTCTGGGGAGGGAACAGCTAGTTCTTGGCAATGAATCCTTCATGCCAATAATCCTTATGGGAATCAGGTAGATTGACTACCAATACCCTATCAGGACACCTAGCTTTCAGATAGAGGAGACCAAAGCTCGTTCGGGAAAAGGTATAATAATAACAGATTTCAGCAAGAGCTAAATTGGTGCCATAAAGCTGATTGATCCTATGTATGCTGTTAATAATTTTCCAAATATTTGGAGAACATTGGGGAGGAACTATATAAAAATAACAAAAGAAGTGTAAAAATAAGTGATTTGGGGGAAAGGTTAGGCCCCTTGAGATAACAGGAGAACGTGAATCCAGTGCGCGTCCTCAATGTCTCAAACATTGTGAGGAATAGGGGAACATTCAATATCCACCCAGTTGGGGATGTTATAGAACTCCCTAAACTCGTCTATTGATCTATTACCTATTTTTGTCATACATAAACCCAAGCAGTGATAGAAAATAAATTTCAACAGAAAAGAAAAGAGCAGAAGTTTGGAAGACTTACGAAGTAAGAATCAGCTTGAGACGATGCGAGGACATAAGAAAGGAAGATGGAAAGACAAGGAAAATCTCAAAGACCAAGGGTAAGACTTGGAAGTGAGAAGACGCAGTAAGAAGCGAAAGATGTCTCAAGAGTTTGAAACTGTGAACCGACGTCAAGAATGGCTCCTTCAAATAGTTTTAAACCCTCTCAATGATTACGCACGGAGAAGAAAGTAGATATGAAACCTAAATCTCTTAGGAAGAGACGTTTCACTCCCCAAAGCTTCACTTTATTCACAAAAGTGCCAGCAGAGCTATTATTTAAAATTCTTGATCCCAAATTGTGACCCAAAAATTTTAGGGGCAATTGTGGGTACCTCGTCCATTTGTGTAGGCCCAAATAAGTAGACGGACTGAGCCTTATTGAAAATAGGGAGAGACCAACCCAAACTCCTAAGCCTCAAAAATAGTTAGTTAGCAACGACCCATCATGTTCCTAAAATATCTCATGAGATATTCTAGGGATAGTGGGCTAACGTGGGAGTGCCCAACACCCCCACTCTCCGAAGTTTACCTGTATATATTATATTCCTGGCCTGGGGAAAAGGGTATGCAACCAAAAATACTCCCCTAGAGAAAAGATAAATACAAACTGAGAGCACCACCGTGGACATAGGTAATTTTTCGAACCACATATATCTTGTGTTGTGTGTGATTGTGATTATTCTGATTCATGTTCTTTATTTTTCTGGTGATTGCTTTTAATTATAATTTGTGTTGAGATTTATTGTCACCATACTAAGGAAAAGGTAATTTCATTAAAAGTTCAATCTAAAAGGAAAGAGGAAGTGTCGTCTGACTCCGAGTACTATTTTTACTTGGATGATTTAGACCTTTTTGCAAAAAAAAATCTCAAGCTTAGAAAAGAAAATACTTCCAAAGAAAAGAGAAGTTTTGAGAAAGATAAAAAATATAAATCGGGCAAGAAAAATTTTGAAAAAGAAAGATGAAGAGAGATGTTATGAGTGTAAGGGTAAGGGTCATAAAGTTCATGAGTGTCCAATAAGGTCAAAGAGGCAAGGCAAAGGCAAAGTTGCTAAATGCTACGCTTAGAGAAAGCGATGTTGAGTCGGTGGATTATGAGGATAAATTACCGCATGGGCGTAACTTCACAACTTTCATGGCTAGTCGTATTAGTGCATCTAGTGCACCTCACGCCGATGATGAAGAAACTAAACATGAAGACCTCGATAGTGAGTCTAGTCATTTCGGTGAGAATGAGGGGGATGATGCCTTAAGTGATAGAGAGAGTGACCTTCAATGCGCGTACGCCAATATTTATACTGAGTAAATTAAAATGAAGAAACATAATAAAGGTTTAACGATTAGATTTTTAGCCTTAGAGAATGAGTTAAGAGAGGCAAAAGTGAGCGAGTCTTCGATGAGAGTTTCTTTGGTAGAGAAGTATGTTTTGGTTGAGAGGGAAAATGGTAACTTGACCAACAAGGTGGCTAGTCTTACGAGAGATCTTTAAGCATCCATGGAGACTCGTGAGAAACTTGAAGCCCTTGTATCCCAACTTGATAAAGATCTCAAATGTGCTTGGGTGGTCAAGGTTATTATTGGGGATACATGGAAGAAATAAGGAAAGATTATCCTCGGTCCCACTTTAGGTCTTAGTGAGAGGTGGGGAATAGGTTACGACGATGCATCCACTTCCCATACCGCACCGGAATCAGTTCCTAAATTTGTGGTTAATCCTTATGTGCCTCGACCTAAATCAAAAAAGAGAGTTCAACCTTTGAAGAAAAACCAAGGTCCCTGTTGATACCAAAATTAATATGCTGATATAGACGAATCATAAGAAGACACGTGTCGATCTACATGGCACAATAGCAACGAGGAAGTCTATTGCAATAGACCAAGTCATATTCACTCCGAGCAGCAAGTGCACTCCTAGAAACTCTAACACTCCGAGGAACTCCAACACTCCGAGGAACTCCTGAACGACGAACAACTAAGGCGGTCCGAGCTGCATCTCGGCCACAGCATTGATTGCCAGATAATCAACAGTTCAACTATTCATTGAATGCTTATCATACAGACGTATATTCTTAAAGGGCATTAATTGTTTACCCTTTCACATATACAGCCCAAGGGCTATAAATACATTGTATCACCCTCATTCAAAGGGACCGGATTTTCTTGATAGAATTACATATCGAGAAGTCCAAAACACTTGGCAATAACAGAAACAGTGGACGTAGGCCATTCTTATAAGGCTGAATCACTTTAAAATCCTTCGTCTCATTTACATTTATCTGTGATTAAATAATTAGAAGCAATCTAATTTTTTACATCAATATATTGGCGTCGTCTGTGGTAAACGACTATTGTTATCATTTTTTACCAAAAATCATTCATCATCAATGGCAGATAATCCGAAATCCAGCAATCGAAAAGCTAGAAATGCTGGAAATCCTCCAAATCCCTCTGCACCTCCAGATCTGGCTGGAATTATGACGAATCTGGCTCAAGGACAAACCGCCATGCAAGAGACAATGCAGCAACTCATACAGACCCTTCATGGTGGTGCACCTGCACATTCGGGACAGTGAAGTAGTCAGAGGCAAACCTATTTACTTTCTTCATGATCTAGGCATACAGATGCGTATCGTAATGAGGAATCTGATGATTTCTCTTATCAACCTGGGCAAACTTCGTCAATACGGGCTACAGATACTGAGCAACGTATCACTCTCTCTCCAGAGAGACCCAGTGCCTTGGAAAGATTGAGCAGGGTATCCCATTTCAGCCGATTAGGCCCTAGGAGGAATAGGAGTCCACCTAAGACCATGTCGAGGAGTTTTCGACAACCATCAGATCTAAAAGAAGGATCAGCACAATCACGACCAGTTGCTCGTCAAGATAGGTTTCAGGAGGCCACGTCAGAACAATCAATTGCTCGAACTAATAAGCCCAAGGAAGGAAATGATGCGTGGAAAGGTTCCATTCAGCGGTTGGAGGATAGATTGGGAGAAATGGCTAAGACGAAGAATCCCCTACAATGAACTTTTGTTCAAGGGACACCTTTTGTACAAGCCATTGTGGATTTTCCTACACCGTCGAAATTTAAAGCACCTGTGGTGACCCCCAAATATGATGGAAAGACAGATCCTGTTCTTCACATAGCGCAATATCAAGCTGCTACCGACATCTATGATGTCCCCGACGAGATGAGATGCAGATCATTCTCGGGAACTCTTACTGGATCTGCTCAGATATGGTACAACAATCTTCCTCGAGGTAAGATTTCAACTTTCTTTCAGTTAGCAGAGTTGTTCATTGGCAACTTCTATTTTGGAGCAAAGCCAGTAAAACGAGTAGCACACTTGTTAAGTGTTAGACAAAAATCTGGTGAGAGTACTAGAGATTACATAACTCGTTTTAATAACGAGAAGCTGGAAGTCATAGATTATGAAGAAAAGACAGCAATCACTGCCTTGATGAGTGGGTTATTGCCTAACAAGTTGTATTACACTTTGGCCAAAGATCCACCTACAACCATATCAGAGTTAATGGCAAAAGCGTCCAAAATCATGAATGTCGAGGAAGCTATGGCTGCGAAGAAGAATATGGATAAAGAAACCAAGGTGGAAGTTGACAAATCTAAGAAGAAAGAGCATAAGGGCAATGGTGGTGACAAGCATTCCAAGAATAATAAGTCGTCATGGGAAGTCCTGAAGAAATTCGATAATTATACTCCTTTGAAAATGGGTATTAATCATGTCTTGGAAGAAATCAAGAATAACGAGGAAGTAAGGTGGCCAAAGAAATTGAGGTCGGACCCTGACAAAAGAAATAGAGATAAATATTGCGAGTTTCATAAGGATCATGGTCATATGACTAAAAATTTCATAGCCCTCCAGAACGAGATCAAAACGCTCATTAGACGAGGAAAGTTGTCAAAGTATGTTGATCGTAGAAATGAAAGGGGAAATGAAGACCGAGCAAGAGAGAGGTCTAGATCTCCTCGTCGGGCAGAAGAAAATAGGAAAAGAAATCATGAAGATGATACAGAGGATGACCCCGATCTTCCTAAAAGGCCAAGGCAGCCAGAACGCGAGATATTTTCAATACGTTTTGGAACATTTGATTGTAATGTTATTACAGGCGGAGATGCAGGAGGAGGAGATCTTACTGCAGAAAAAAAAGCTTACCTCGGTGAGGCTCAGGCTTGCTCATACATTCAGCGGATAAATTTGGCTGAAGAGGATCGCCCGAGGAAGATAAACAAAGAGAAGCTGGTCATTGGTTTTTCAAAAAACGACCTTGCAGGTGTCCTTTACCCTCACGACGACCCTTTGGTGATCAAAATGAGGATGAAAGAAGTAATGATTTCAAGGGTTCTGGTAGATAATGGTAGTTCGGCAGACATCATGTTCTACTCATGCTTTGACAGTTTAAATTTAAAATTATCTCAATTGGAGCCTTATCATAGACCTCTCCTGGGTTTTGCGGGCGAGAAGGTTTTTCCACTTGGGACGATCAAGTTGGATATATTCATTGGAACTTGGCCTGCTTGTCGAACAGAAAGAATACGCTTCTTTGTGATGGATAACAATGTGCAATCAGCTTACAACATCATTATGGGAAGAGTTGGTTTGAAGAAGTTCGAAGCAGTTCCATCTACAGTACATCAGTGTTTAAAATTCCCAACAAATTTTGGAGTGGGAGTTGTGAAAGGTGATCAAAAAGTAGCTCGGGAATGCTATTATTCATCTGCCGAGCAAGAAGAGCTCGAAGAAACAAGGAAAAAGACTACTACCTACCAGGTGGATGAAGGTACAGAAATTGAAACACTGGATCCCATAGACGACTCTCTGAAATCGTAAGGAAATTTCCGGAGGGTGATTTTCACAATTAAAATAAAAGTTAATTTCCTTTTGTATATAATATGCGAAAGCGTTGAAAGATGATGGTTCAATGATTAAACAAAACAGATTTTAGTTTAATAAAACAAAATTAAATCAATTCATTAATCCAACTCAAGTCCTAGAATTTGCCTAAGTCATAATTTTCAATTATCCAAAGTTAGGCGAAACCAATTTTAGCAAATGACTGAAATAAACCAAATTTACCCAATATTTAATTTAGTCCCAAATTAAATGAGTGCGATAATTAAACCAAATTTTATCTTGAAATTATCCTAAGCATGGATTCTAAATTATTGTGCAAGATAAAATAAACAATATCACACTACGCCGAGATGTACGAGGAAAAACCCAAGACGGGAAACAACCTCGGACGGCCCTAGCCACAAGTCCACTAGATATGGAATTACAATTACAAGACAGATAGACTTACAACGACTGACTCGATCCCTCTCAAGCCTCGATGCTTCTTATCGTAGAAACCTCTTCCTAGCGGACAACCACGGAACACCACCGCGGTCTCGAAATCCACCGATGGGACTTTATATGGTCACCGTCACCCAAGCATGGAGCCTTTCTCCAAGTGGGTAGAATCTTCAATAAAAAGTCTTCTTCTTTGATGGATGTAGAAGCAAACCAAAACTTCTCTTCTTGAATTCGGTAGAGATAAAACGGTGCCAAAACTCCAAGTAAAGATATGTATATAGAACTTGGATAAACAACTATTGGGTGTAAACACTAGAGTGTGTAGGATTTTTCATTAAAGAATAACACTCAAAACTTGATCTTTTTCCTTAAACAAATTTTCTCTCAAAACACTCTCTAGGAGTTTGTATGGTATGAAAAAGATCCACCTTCAAAAATGATTCCCGTCGTTAATAAGGCCTTAAAAAATCAGTTAAGAAACAAGTGGGGAAATGGGGAGAAAACTGCCAAAAACTGCTCAAAACTGTTCCCGCGCTGGCATCTCGTTCGAACGAACTTGACTCTCGTTCGAACGAGACTTCTAACGAGTGACCAGACTGGGCTCGTTAGAAACTCGTTAGATATCTCGTTAGAACGACCAAACTCTTTCGAACGACATATCGAACGACTGACCAGTTTAGGCTCGTTGGCAGTCTCGTTCGAACGAAACTTGGTTCGAACGAAAAATCTCGTTCGAACGAAATTTCGAACGACTTCCAGAAATTTTTCTATAATTTGATTTTGGCCCATAAACTTTTATGTAATTTAATATAAAGTTCTATTTAAATTATTCTGAAAGTAAAACATGGTTTTTATTAAACCTAACACCCAATAAACTTTTGTTCCAAGCTCCTATATAAATATAATTACATTCATACCTTGGGAGCATGGAACCTTAGTTGATGACGTAGAAACGAGGCACGTAAACCGGCATTTTGATGAAGCTTTAAATTCTTTGCCGCTACGTCTTCAACACATACTTCATAGGCTTGAGAATATTACAATTAAATACTATCCTATGAATAAATGTTTTTGTCCGGAATTGAGCCAAAACTACATATGGACTCAATTGGAAATTTGTGTCCTTACAAATCTCCCCCTTTGGCTATTCCGGGACAAAAACAAAAACAAAAATCCTAAAGGGTCGTCAAGCTCACTAGACTCAAAACATAACCCGCCCAATCTTGACTCAACCCAAGGATTAAACACTTTGCCTTTTAAAGTTGCCGCTTTAGTAGAATACCTGCACACTTAAGCAAACTCATCAAATGCATAGGGAATTTATCAAAATATATTAATCGCAATTAATTAATTACTCCCCCTAAAATAATTCTCCCCTTTATCAAACAATGACATTTACTTAGAAAGACGTCTCCCCCTAAGATAAATCTCCCCCAAACTAAGATGCGATAATAATAGGATTAGATACCATTTCTCCCCCTATCATCATTCTCCCCCTTTTTGTTCAGGAATAGGCAAAGGATAAAGAACTAATAAACAGCTTAAAGTGATAAGACATGAAAGCATATGGGCAATAAAAGCAAGGCAAAGATAAACAAATATCATATATATATATACTTTAAATATACCAATAAGTACTTGCATATATAGATAGATATAAACACACACATGACACAAAATACAATAAGTTTGCACACTCGTATGGCAAAAATGTGTCATATGGAAACGGACGTGTAGGGGTGTGAAGTAGCAACAATTAAATTTAGACCCAAACACTTAAGAAACGTTCACGGAGTTCTCATTTGATTGCAAACTTCATCACAGTTAAATATAACCTCATGTGACAATATAGATTGAACTCAATGAACAAACATACACAATGCATACAAGCCTAGCATAATGATGATTCTACAAACCAAATAGAGTCATGACATTAAAGACAGCTAGGATAAACGGACATTGTGCAAACCGTTGATATACCATCCAATACTCCCTCAATAAGCATATATATTCTTTTACTTTTGAATGAATATATCAAACAAACATAGGCCTTGGCAATTGTTTTTCTTTTTAATGCCAAATATTCTATTTTTAGGCCTTTGTATCACGTATTTCTTTTAGATCCAATAAACGGTGGCTTACTATCACAAAGGATTTAATTCATCCTTTCGGAGCCCTTCCCCGTGCATATATTAATTTATCATGTTTTCATTTTTCACACAAATCTCTCATGCAACGGATTTTGACATGCACTAGTCCTCCTAGGTCATAGATATGTAGATGACTAGATTGATAGGAGAACACCTCAAAAATCTCAAATATAACATGTGACATTAAGATTTCAAAAGAGCTCGTGCATGTGTGAAAAGAGGCATATAGAAATAGAATCCATTTCAACAATACAAAATCCAACTACTCCATATAAAACATGGTAAAGAACATTTTTAGGATTGACAATCTAAACCAAAAGTTCTAGCCATGTGGGAGCGTAAATGATGGGATTCAAACACAAATATATGCCACATAAGGTGTGTCAAACAAAAATACACAGAAAATAAAATCTTTTTGAGTTTTTAACATTTTTAATCAAAAATAAATATTTACTCAAAAGGATAAACAAAAATCATTTGTATTTTACATTAAGAATAAATGAAATCAATAAAACACAAATGATAAACAAAAATCTTTTTATATTTTTCAATTAATTCAAACACAAAATATAATACAAAAAGATAAACAAGTCATGATTTCTAGCATGGGATATGAAATATGGCTATGACTAGAAAATGACTAAACAAGCATACATTTAGCATGTGAATATAGCATAAAGTGTAAACGCTAAAGTATGCAAACACTAGCACATTCATCCTTTAGATTTAGCAGGGGAGGAAGTATGTGAAAGTAAATGAGAATCAACAACCCTATTTTGTAAGGCAACCAAGTCGGATTTCCTAACCCAAATTAATGAGGAATGACTATCTTGGGGTGTAGGAACGTTAACTACCGTGGTTACTTTACTATGGGGTTTTCTAGGAATTCGTTTAAGATCTACACAAAATTTCCTAAGATGACCTTGTCGACCACAATGTGTACAAGTGAGAACATGTCGAAAAGATTTACTTAAGGAGTGATCTTTAAAAGTATTCCTAGTTGATTCTCCTAAAACATTGGTTTGGGCATTATGAGTAAATTCATTACAAGGATTGAAGCCTAAACCACAAGTGTCATTTTTAATTTGGACCGTTCCTAACATTTTATCTAGTTTTTCCGAACGACACTCCAAATCAAATTTGACAATACTAGAATCTTTTAATTTATTTTCCAATTCTATAATGTTAGATTCTAGTAAAACATTTCGCTCTTCAAAAGCAAGAAGCTCCTTTTTCAAGGATTCCATTAAACCCCTAAGGCTATCTCTTTCGCCTTCTACATATTCAAGCTTCTCTTGAAGAGTCCTCACATGAGTCCTAAGGTCTTCTATTAAAGCATTTTCATCAACGACCTTGACACTCTCTCTTAAACTAGCTTCTAACTTCAAATTAGCTCTTTTCAATTTAATAGATTCGGTATACAGTTCTTGAAAAGCATTTTGAAGTTCACTCATATCAACCTCATCTTCATTTTCACTCTCACTTTCCTCTTCACTCTCACTATCATCAAAAATAAGAGAATCATGTACAATGACCTTGGAAGTGGCATGTGCTATCGTTTCATCGTTTGATGAGTTCTCACTATCACTCACATGACTAGCCATAAAAGCCACAAAATTTTTCTTAGTGGGGGAATCGGGCTTCTCTTCCTTATCACTATCACTAAGGGTCGCATTATATGAAATGGGTCATTTACCCTCTTTCCTTAGTTTAGTGGGGCACTCATCAGCCCTATGGCCATAACCTTCACAACCAAAACACTTGTTAGACTCGTCCCTATCTAAATTGTCATTACTAGTTTTAGGGATCTTCTCGGCTTTAGAAACCTTCTCGCTTTTATCATGTTTAGAAGTATCAAATTTCTTAAAATCATTTTTAAATTTATCTTTGTTAAATTTAAGAAATTTTCTAAATTTACGAGCAAATAAAGCCATGTCTTCCGAGTCACTATCACTATCGCTCTCTACTACTTGTTCGACCTCTTTGCGGGCTTTTAAAGCAACACCCTTTTCAATTTTCTTTTCAGTTTTAGAGGGAAACATATCTAGTTCATAGGTTTGTAAATCACCTACAAGCTCTTCTAATTTCGTAGAGGCTAAAGTGGGTAAAGAATTAAAACGGTCACTTTAGGAACAAATCTATCGGGTAGGGACCTCAAAATTTTCTTTACAACATGGTCGTCAGGTATTTTCTCTCCCAAGTTAAAGGATGAATTAACAATATCAGAAAGTCAAGCATAAAATTTATCAAAAGTTTCTTTTTCATCCATTTTGATAGTTTCAAATTGAGTGGTGAGGTTTTGGAGTTTAGAAGCTTTAACGACACTAGTTCCTTCATGAGTTAATTGTAAAATATTCCAAGCTTCTTTAGCGGTTTCACACGTCATAATACGTCGGAATTCATTCGGTATGACAGCGCTAAATAAGGCATTTAAACCTCGGGAATTAAAGTTAGCAAGTTTAAACTCATTTTCAGTCCATCTATCGGCGGGTTTGATAACACGTTCATTTTCAACTAAGTAAGTTGGTGGGGAGTACCCAGTAACAACAGACATCCAAACTCTCTCGTCGATAGATTTTAGTGCCGATCCCATTCGCGCTTTCCAATACGCGTAGTTTGAACCATCGAAAATAGGAAATTTTGAAAATGGGGAAAAATCCATTTTAGCCAAAGATTATTTAAAAGATCGTTAACGAAATAATTTATCGCTTTGGCTCTGATACCAATTTGAAATCGTAAGGAAATTTCGGGAGGGTGATTTTCACAATTAAAATCAAAGTTAATTTCCTTTTGTATATAATATGCGGAAGCGTTGAAAGATGATGGTTCAATGATTAAACAAAACAGATTTTAGTTTAATAAAACAAAATTAAATCAATTCATTAATCCAACTCAAGTCCTAGAATTTGCCTAAGTCATAATTTTCAATTATCCAAAGTTAGGCGAAACCAATTTTAGCAAATGACTGAAATAAACCAAATTTACCCAATATTTAATTTAGTCCCAAATTAAATGAGTGCGATAATTAAACCAAATTTTATCTTGAAATTATCCTAAGCATGGATTCTAAATTATTGTGCAAGATAAAATAAACAATATCACACTACGCCGAGATGTACGAGGAAAAACCCAAGACGGGAAACAACCTCGGACGGCCCTAGCCACAAGTCCACTAGATATGGAATTACAATTACAAGACAGATAGACTTACAACGACTGACTCGATCCCTCTCAAGCCTCGATGCTTCTTCTCGTGGAAACCTCTTCCTAGCGGACAACCACGGAACACCACCGCGGTCTCGAAATCCACCGATGGGACTTTATATGGTCACCGTCACCCAAGCATGGAGCCTTTCTCCAAGTGGGTAGAATCTTCAACAAAAAGTCTTCTTCTTTGATGGATGTAGAAGCAAACCAAAACTTCTCTTCTTGAATTCGGTAGAGATAAACCGGTGCCAAAACTCCAAGTAAAGATATGTATATAGAACTTGGATAAACAACTATTGGGTGTAAACACTAGAGTGTGTAGGATTTTTCATTAAAGAATAACACTCAAAACTTGATCTTTTTCCTTAAACAAATTTTCTCTCAAAACACTCTCTAGGAGTTTGTATGGTATGAAAAAGATCCACCTTCAAAAATGATTCCCGTCCTTAATAAGGCCTTAAAAAATCAGTTAAGAAACAAGTGGGGAAATGGGGAGAAAACTGCCAAAAACTGCTCAAAACTGTTCCCGCGCTGGCATCTCGTTCGAACGAACTTGACTCTCGTTCGAACGAGACTTCTAACGAGTGACCAGACTGGGCTCATTAGAAACTCGTTAGATATCTCGTTAGAACGACCAAACTCGTTCGAACGACATATCGAACGACTGACCAGTTTAGGTTCGTTGGCAATCTCGTTCGAACGAAACTTGGTTCGAACGAAAAATCTCGTTCGAACGAAATTTCGAACGACTTCCAGAAATTTTTCTATAATTTGATTTTGGCCTAGAAACTTTTATGTAATTTAATATAAAGTTCTATTTAAATTATTCTGAAAGTAAAACATGGTTTTTATTAAACCTAACACCCAATAAACTTTTGTTCCAAGCTCCTATATAAATATAATTACATTCATACCTTGGTAGCATGGAACCTTAGTTGATGACGTAGAAACGAGGCACGTAAACCGGCATTTTGATGAAGCTTTAAATTCTTTGCCACTACGTCTTCAACACATACTTCATAGGCTTGAGAATATTACAATTAAATACTATCCTATGAATAAATGTTTTTGTCCGAAATTGAGCCAAAACTACATATGGACTCAATTGGAAATTTGTGTCCGTACAATCTCAACTTGTAAAAGGACAGGTGGTGGACTCTACAGAAAATGTTATTCTGGACGATGAGCACCCTGAACGAATAACCCAGATAGGTTCGACATTGGGTGCTTCGATAAAACAGGAGTTGATAACTTTCTTGAGAAGCAGAAAGAAAACTTTTGCATGGAGTCATGAAGACATGCCAAGAATAGATCCAAACTTCTTATGTCATGAGCTCAATGTGAATAAGGAGATCAAGCCTGTAAAACAGAGAAGAAGAGTATTTAGTCCCGAGAAGAATCAAGCTATACAAGAGGAGGTCGAGAATCTCCAGAAATCCCAATTCATTGAAGATGTGAAATATCCAGACTGGTTAGCAAATTTGGTGATGGTAAAGAAGAAAAACAATAAATGGAGAATGTGCATTGATTTCACCGATCTCAACAAATCATGCCCAAAGGATCATTTTTCATTGCCCAGAATTGATCAACTAGTGGATGCTACCTTGGGACACGAGCTGCTCAGCTTCATGGATGCCTACTCTGGCTACAACCAGATCAAAATGAAACCTGAAGACAGGGAAAGTACTTCTTTTATTACCCCTAGGGGAACTTATTGTTATAATGTTATGCCTTTTGGTTTGAAAAATGCATGAACGACATACCAGCGACTGATGAACAAGGTTTTTGCCGAACAAATCAGTCGCAATATGGAGGTCTATGTCGACGATATGCTGACAAAGAGCAAGAAAGTTGTTGATCATCTAGTTGACCTAGGTCAGACCTTTGATCAACTGGATAAATATCAAATGAAGCTCAACCCGACGAAGTGCACCTTTGGAGTACGAGAAGGAATGTTCCTTGGGTACATTGTCAACCAGCGAGGCATTGAGGCGAATCCAGAAAAGATCAAAGCTCTTTTAGGGTTGCGATCTCCAACGACGAAGAAAGAAGTACAGAGTCTTACAGGACGAGTTGCAGCGCTCAACAGATTTGTATCCCGAGCAACTGATAGATGCCTCCCATTCTTCAAAACACTTCGAAAAACTTTCGAGTGGAATGATGAATGTGAAAAAGACTTTCAAGACTTGAAGAAATATTTGGGAGCACCTCCACTGTTGTCCAGGCCAGTAGTGGTACAAAAGTTGTACTTATACCTGGCAGTATCATAGAATGCAGTCAGCTCGGCATTGATCAGAATGGATAATGGAGTCCAGAAGCCAATTTATTACACAAGTAAGGCTTTTCGAGGTGCAGAGATTCGGTACCCAAAGCTGGAAAAATTGGCATTGGCATTAATTCAGGCAAGTAGAAGAATGAGGCCATATTTCCAGGCCCATGCCATCATCGTGTATACCGACATGCCATTGAGACAAGCCCTTCATAAGCCAGAAAAATCAGGGCGACTGATGTACTGGGCAATAGAGCTCGGTGAATATGATATTGTGTATGAACCCATATCATCATTAAAAGGGAAAGCTGTAGCAGATTTTATAGCAGAGTTTACTTATCCTGATACCCCCGAGGAACAAAAGTTGCTCGTTGATCAACCTGTGGATGTTACAGGATCAACAAACACAAGCTCAGACCAACTCCGGTTGGTAAAAGGGTTTGTGAACGTAGAAGGATCATCAAATTCGAACTCAGACCAACTCCGGTTGGTAAAAGGGCGAGAAGAGATGATCGATGAAGAGCGAAAAATACCAGGGGAGGATGAAAGGAAACAGCAATTATTTCACCGAGGAACTCTGCCAGATAAGAAATTTGAAGACGAGTTACCTACATGGAGGCTATATGTAGATGGCTCATCTTGCACTGCAGGTTGTGGAGCAGGGATTATTTTGAACACCCCGGATGAGATTGACATGGAATATGCCTTGCGATTCCAATTCAAAGCCTCCAATAATGAGGTTGAGTATGAGGCTTTGATAGCAGGTCTTAATTTAGTAAAGATTATGGAAGCGCAACAAGTGATGGTATTCAGTGATTCTCAATTAATTGTGAATCAGATGATGGGAACATATGCAGTTAAAGGAGAATTAATGGTCAAGTATCATGCAAAGGCGATGGAGTTGTTGGCAGAATTTGATGCCATTCAGTTGATCAGAATACCAAGAATGGAGAATGCACTAGCAGACGCATTAGCCCGACTAGTATCAGCTACTCGTACCGAGCTGCGAAGAACGATACCAATTGAAGTATTAGAAAGTCGGAGCATAGATGAAGACCTAATGATGAATATCATTACCCTTGATTTAGGACCATCTTGGATGGATCCCATCAGGGCATATATTGAGGAGGGAGAACTATCGGAGGATAAGCTCGTTGCCAAGAAACTGAAGTTTAAAGCTGCTCGGTATGTACTAATTAATGGTGTTTTGTATAGACGAGTAATCATGGAAGGATTGCAAAGATGTGTACATCCCTCCGAGGTGAAAGAATTGATTGAAGAGATCCATGAAGGGTCCTGTGGAGCCCATGTAGCAGGTCGGACACTTTTGCAAAGAGTGATGATGCAGGGATACTACTGGCCAACGATGAGGGCTGATTGAATAGCCTATGCTAAGAGATGTGATAAATGCCAACGTTTTTCCTCCATCCGACGAACTCCACAAGCATTGTTGACACCCATAACTTCCCCTTGGCCATTTGCTACGTGGGGAATTGATTTGGTTGGACCACTGTCGGCGACCCAAGGAAGATTCAAGTACCTCGTCGTCGCAGTGGATTATTTTACTAAGTGGGTAGAAGCTGAGCCCCTTATTGATATGACATACGAGAAAGTGTACCAGTTCGTTTGGAAGAACATCATCTGCTGATATGGTCTCCCTCATGCCTTCATCACAGACCATGGAACACAATTTGATAACGAGGAGTTTGTCGCCTATTGTCATCAGTCGAACATTTTGAAGGTTCATTCAGCACCAGGCCATCCTCAAAGCAATGGACAGACTGAAGTGACGAACAGAACATTACTAAATGGTTAGAAGAAGAGGCTAAGTGAGGCTAAAGCTAATTGGATTAATGAGCTACAATCAGTATTGTGGGCCTACCGAACAACTCCCCGAGCAGCAACTAGAGCATCACCATATATGCTGGCATTTGGAAGTGAGGCTGTAATACCTGCCGAGTTGGGTCTTCCAACACACAGAGTGCTGAATTTCAATTCCCCAGTCAGCGACTTGATGAGGAGATTAGATTTGGACATGCTCGAGGAAGTTAGAGAAGAGGCAGCCATTAAGAATGCTGCTTATCAACAACGAACAGCCCTGTTCTATAACAAGAGGGTGAAAAAATATGACTTAAAAGAAGGAGATTATGTGCTAAAGAAGGTCATTCAGAAGCACAATAAGTTGGAAGAAAACTGGCATGGACCTTACCGAGTTACAGAAGTTGTTCGACCAGGAACTTATCGAATAGCGACTCTAGAAGGAGAGGAGTTTAAGAATGCATGGAATGCTGAACACCTACGCAAGTATTATCAGTGATGTAAAATGTAAAGCAGTTCCATCAATATGAATATAACGATGATATTTCGCCATCTTCTCTCTTTTTATTGAAAGTTTTTCGGGGAATACTAGTGTGTAACACTACGCTGGTCGGCAGTAAAAACAACACGATAGTTCAAGCTCAGACCAACTCCGGTTGGTAAAAGAGCGAGAACACGATAGTTCAAGATCAGACTAACTCCGGTTGGTAAAAGGGCGAGGACAAACCATACTCCTTTGGTTAGGAGGCGTACACTAGATCAAACCAACTCCGGTTGGTAAAAGGGTGAGTGGACATCATAGTTCGAACTCAGACCAATTCCGATTGGTAAAAGAGCAAGAACATGACATTCCTAAAAATACCAGCTCCGGTTAGTTAGGAAACCATACTCCTTTGGTTAGGAGGCAGACACTAGATCAGACCAATTTTGGTAAAAGGGCAAGTGGACATGATAGTTCGAACTCAGATCAACTCCGATTGGTAAAAGGGCGAGAACAACATTCCTAAAAATGCTAATCTCGGTTGGTTAGGAAATAAGATATGCCCTCAAAGGCCAGCTTATGTTGGTCGGGAGGTAAGATTATTACATAAAATACAAAAGTTATTCCAAACTGAACCAAGTATGGTTGGTCGGGGTTCAAAACCCACTAACTGTAGTTGGTCGACGAGGAGAAAATATTACAAACTGTACCAAGTATAGCTGCTCGGGGATTAAAAACCCACTAACTATAATTGGTCGACAAGCACTATTTAACAACCTTGGTTGGTTGGAAAAATTTTAAACATTTTTATACTCATTACTTTGTTATTAAGTGATCGAGTAATATTACTAATACTTGTAATTTTTTGTTACTAAGTTGGTCGATGAACCACACAATATTGTTATGCAAGCACATATATAAAGTGTTTGACAAATACAAGACAATATCAATACAAATTTGCAAACAAAAATGAAACTCTTTCATTAAATTCAAAATGAATTACACAAATTTATTACATTGATATTAAATTATGTACTAATTATTACATCAGAATTTCCTATTCTACTGGTCTTTTCCCTTCTGCTTTTGAAATAGGCTCCTCGCCAGCGGAAGGATCTTCCAGGCAAAGGGTAGAATTAATGAAGTTAATATCTCGAAGCATTCTGACGTTCATTATTGAAGGTGTGTCCAGTAGATGTTCGGGACGAGATACCTCGATCTGAGAATGAAGATTGTAGTCACCGAGGTATTTTGCAATTAAGCTCCGAGGAAAGGCACGAGCTAGGATCCATTCCATGTCCAAATTATACGGTGGCACAGGCAAGTCAAGTACCCCAGGATCATAATAGTCCCACAGGTAGTGTCCTTGTTCGAGCTTCAGCACGCCCAAGGCATTCAGCCAACCTTGCTTGTAGCCCTCATTATTGGCATTCTAGATACGATCATCTAAATGGAATAGTGCTTCGTTGTATCCAGCCATCCAGAACTCCCTGGGCTGTTTGTGAAATTGAAATGTTAACCTTTCAAGCTTCTCGTGAAGACTCTGGATGTAAAGTTCATTAGTCTCCAACATTGATTTCTTTGAAGAGAGTTGTTATTCCAGTTCTCTAACTTTCTTGGACAGTTCAGACAAGGCTTGATTTTTTGCCATCAATTGGAATGCTTGGTTTTCCAACGCTGAATGAGTACGAGCTTCTTCAACAGTACGACGAAGAGCTCTTGGTCGTACCCGAGCAGGTTGAGTATTTTATTCCTTGACAACATTCTGAGCAACTCTTCCTCGTCTACAAGAACCTCTTCCTCTTCCTCGAATAGCAGTAGAAGGCACAGCTCTTCTCAAAGCCTCTAACTCTTCTCGCAACTTAGCATTTTCCACTTCTAAAAATGAGAATCCTTCATCGGTAACCGGTACCAAGGCAGTGGAAGTTGAAGCTGCAGACTTATACTGTGCTAGCTCTTTCTGCAAATTGTTATTATCTTGCTCCAGCAGCTCTGCAATCTATCTACATGCTTCAACTTCACCCTTTAGGGTTCTCTCCCTAACATCATATCCAGCGATGAGCTTCTCGTAGCCTTTCTGGGCAGAAAGTTGCTGATATCTCTTCTCATATCCTTCATGTAACAGGGCGGTTGATTCCTTATACTGATTTTGAAGGTCTTCTAAGGTACATTGAAGATCCTCGATCATTTCGTAGTAAGCCACATTATTGGCCACAGCTCGGTCAAGTAAGCCCTTCAGATACTGATAAGCTTCGACTGCTTGTTCTGAAGCATCATGACCAAGGATGTCGGCAACTTCTGATGCACTCAGGTCTGTGTGACCATCCTTATAATATTCATGACATTGCTGCATCAGCTTTGTATCATTAGCAGATAGCAGATCCATCCTGTCCAGAAACTAGCAGAGAAAAAAGAGACAATCATATGGAAGAAAAGAACTCAAATTTTATTAGATCATAGTGCAGAGTTACAAAGATATTAGTTACACTTGAAAAAGAAGAAAAATAGAAAGAGAATACCGAACAACTTCACACCTTTTCCTTGTCTCCCAAAACTTTCTCGGGAGGCTGGGATGAGGAGCTCAGTTGCTCGGTGGGAACAATGAGTTGGTTGGCTGGAGCTGGAACTTGTTTAGGAGGAGAAGGCAGAGATGAAAGCTCCTCGTCAGCAGGATGGGTAAGGATGGGATCACCCACTACCATTGAAGATTCTTCGGAGGCAGCTTCATCCTCTTCTTCATCTTCAATAGCTGGGGGAGGACCAGGGAGATGCTGTTGAAACAATTCTGAGTCCTCATTAACTTTCAATTCTTTCAGGGAAGCAACCCAACCATCTCGGAAGTATTTCAAACTCTCATACTGCACCTGAGTCATCATTGCTGCTACCCCCCTGTCCCATCCTTTATCCCAACCGGTACAGAAAGATTTTTTCACCACCGGCTTTCTTTTCATTTTCTCCGAGGAGAGCTTCTCGGATAGAAGATCCTCGGTGGCCTTCAACTTAGCTTCCACCTCTTCCTTCTGGTGGTTCACTTCTCACAGAAGGGACAACTCTTCTTCTGCCATTCTCATCTTATCTTCAAGTTCTCCAAAGCTCTTGAGCTTCTCGTCATACTTCTTTTTCTCTCCCTCCAAATCTTTCACTTTATTTTCCAGCTGCACCTTTTCTGCCTCAACTACAGCCAACTTCTTCTCCCATTCAGCCCAATCCTCGTCATACTTTTGGCAGGAATCCTTCAAAGATTTGGTTAACCCCAACAAAGCATCCTCCACTCCAGACGAGGAGCTAGAAGCCTTGATCGCTTCATCTTTCTTCACAATGGTGTTGAAGCAACTCACCAGCTGAAAAAATGAGATAATGATAAGTCAGCACAGAGATATATGTATTGATTGAAGGAAAGAAAATTCAGAATGAGATAAACTTACTGAAGCAATGTGACGAGTAGCCAGGGATGTAAGCATATCCCTTGACAAATTCTCCTCAATTCCTTGGACCTCAGGAATAATCCAAGTCTTTACCGAGCTCATCGCAGAGCTCGGGGGAATAATAGTTGGGATACCAGCTCCACTAACTTACAGTTGGGGAATGGTTTCAGCCAAATTGACCGAGGAGGATTTCTTCATCCTCCTCGGTGGCATTTCAACAGTTCCAACCAAAGAAGAGCTTTTGGTTGGGGAGATGGTGATCACTTCCACAAGTGCATCCTTCTTGCTCGGAGCCACTGGGGGCTTCTCGACAGCCTTCTGAGGAGCAACAGAAGGAGAAGCATCAACTTTCTTTGTCCCCTTTGGGACATCAGTCTTGTTTCTCTTCCCATCTCCAGCAAGTGTAGTATCCTTAAAGAGAGCAGGAACCCTTCTTTTGCCCATCCTCTGACTCAAAGGAATATGAGAGTCTGATGAAGAATCCTCAGGATCTGGTGCTGGCTCACCAGTGCTGATTACAGGGCGAGCAGTAAAAGAGGTTGTATAACTCCTATACTGCAATAAATATGAAGCAGACCTGATGTGCTCGTCTGCAAATTTTTGATGCAAACTCCAGATATGTTTCAAATGCTTAATATTTACTTCTGATTCTTTTGGAGTTTTTCTTTTGCTGTCAACTGCAAACAAATACATAGTGAAATATCAGTCACACATTTATTCAAACATAATGAAATCATAATTTCAGAAATAAAATAAAATGAAAATAACCTATCCCATTGCCATATGGAGGGCATCTGGGACCTTGGTATACTTCATCTCCAATCAAATGGGCATGTTGCCAATTTTTTATAACTACCCCGTGTTCAAAATATTCCCTATTTGCATCAGGGAGGTTGACTACTAAGGCCCTATTCAAAAATCTAGTTTTTAAATAAAAAACATTGTCTAGAACAGCCCATCTATAAAAATACATAATCTCAGGAATTCCTATGCGGGTTCCATGAGTTTGATTTAACCTATACACCCCGTTAACTATTCTCCATGTGTTAGGGGCTATTTTTGCAGGGACAACATCGAAATACTGACAGAATTCTAAGCACAAAGGGTTTGGTGGAAAAGAAAATCCACATTCAGCAATAAAGAGGCTGGGGAACCAGTGTCCTTCAGCCAAACGAAAATAATCTAAAGGCTCAGAAAGATTCTCCAGAGTTACCCAAGATGGAATAGAAAAATCAGAACGGAATTTCTCAAGAGATTCAATAACATAAACCATGGTGAATAAAAGAAATGAAGAAGAAGGAAGAAGATCTTACAGGAAAAAGGAGATTTGTTGACAACAAACGAAGAAAGGGATGAACGCACAAGAGAGAGAAAGACTATGGAAAACTCGAAAGCAGAAATTGGAAAAGGTAGAAGACGATGGGATTGCCTATGAAGCTTAAATACTTTGCCTTGGGAAACGGCGAAAGAAATTATTACAAAAAGAAACTATTACGCTATCGGCGGCTAAAAGGACAAAAAGTGCACGAAGATCGAAGCACTTATAAAAATTCAAAAAAGGCGGATTCTGCGAATTTGGAAGACATTCGAACACGGAGAAAATGCTCCTAAAAACCAGGAAGGTCATTTAATATTACCATATACCGAGAAAGAATGTTCCATATTTTTCAAAGTTCAAAATATGAAACATTGGGGGCTTCTGTTGATACCAAAATTAATATGCTGATATAGATGAATCATAAGAAGATACGTGTCGATCTACGTGGCACAATAGCAACGAGGAAGTCTATTTCAACAGACCAAGTCATATTCACTCCGAGCAGCAAGTGCACTCCTAGAAACTCTAACACTCCGAGGAACTCCAACACTCCGAGGAACTCCTGAACGACGAATAACTAAGGCGGTCCGAGTTGCATCTCGGCCACAGCATTGATTGCCAGATAATCAACAGTTCAACTATTCATTGAATGCTTATCATACAGACGTATATTCTTAAAGGGCATTAATTGTTTACCCTTTCACATGTACAGCCCAAGGGCTATAAATACATTGTATCACCCTCATTCAAAAAGATCGGATTTTCTTGATAGAATTACATATCGAGAACTCCAAAACACTTGGCAATAACAGAAATAGTGGACGTAGGCCATTCTTATAAGGCTGAACCACTTTAAAATTCTTCGTCTCATTTACATTTATCTGTGATTAAATAATTAGAAGCAATCTAATTTTTTACATCAACAGTCCCCCAAAAAGTATTTGTTTGCACTTTTTGAAAAATGACAGGTCATCTTAGAGAGTTTTTCTACAAGTTAGGCATAAATAAGTGTACATATACTCCCACGTAAACAAAAGGTTGCCTCTACTTGGGTACCCAAGCAAGATGACAAAGTCCTTATCGTTCACGTGTCTCTCAAGGTTTAAAATACTTCCCAATGGTATTTTGATAATGCGTTCTCTAGGCACATGATTGGTGCCATATCTTTTTTTTTTACCTACCTTAAGGATCACAAGGAAGGTAAAGTCACTTTTGGAAATGGGAGTAGGTCTAATATTTGAGGGAGAGGATGTGTTGAGATACCCGAATTCCCTAAACTAGACAATGTGTTGTACATGTAAGGGTTGAAAGAGAACTTAATTAGCATAAGCCGACTGTGCGATGAAAACTTTACTGTAATGTTTCACCGGTCTGAATGTAACGTTTATGACCAATTAGGTGAACTTTTACTACAGGTGTGAGGATAGAAGATACTTGTTATGGGATTGTTACCAAGTCCTCCTTTGTGTGAAATTATGCAATGGTCTCCTTTGGACCTTTGGCATCAATGACTGGGTCACGTGAATTTTAGAGATCTTGAGAGATTAGGGAAAGAGGACCTAATTCATGGCTTACCATCACTTGAGAAACACACTTCCTCGGTTTATGGACCTTTCAAACAAGGAAAACAAATTCAAAGTGACCATCGAAAGTTGAACACCATTACCACCACTCGTGTTTTGGAGTTGATTCATATGGATCTTATGGGTCCTACTCACTCGGAGAGCTTATGTGGTAAGAGATACATTCTCGTCATGGTCGATGACTTTTATAGATATTTTATGGTGGTATTTATTATAGAAAAGTTAGATGTGATGGAGTTCTAACAACCATGTGTCGTGTCCTACAAAACCCACACGGTGCCACTATTATCGGATGCGTAGTGATAAAGACACTAACTTTAAAGAATCTAAAGTGGATAGCTATTTTGATGGATTGGGCATCAGACATGAGTTTTCAGTCATTCGTACTCCTCAACAAAATGGGATTATTGATAGGAAGAAACGAACAATAAAAGAGATGGTTAGATCCATGCTTCTTGGGAGAAACGTGATAAATAGGGTATATCTTTATCCGCACTTGCTACTTATTCCTTATTAGTTTTGGATAGGGAAGAAACCCAACCTATCGTATTTTCGTGTATTTGGGCATACTTGCTACATCTTGAGAGATAGAGAGCACTCAGGAATGTTCGACTCCCAAAGCGATGAGGGGATATTTTTAAGTTACTCATCGACGATTAGGGCTTATAGGGTTTATAAACTTACGAGATCTAAGGTTATGGAGTCAATAAACGTCAGGATTAAAGATGATGATCTGTCGACATTTATTTCTCCTACCCCCTAGTGTGAGGATGATGCACCCCCTAGTGACGACCCTATCCTTTCTTATACTAACTCAGTGGAACCCACTCTTGATTTGGAGGATCCACACGCTTGGGTTCAAAAGAATCATGAAACTGTCGCTATACTTGGTGACCCTACACTAGGTGTCAAGACTCATGCTCAACTCGAGACTATGGTTAACTATTTGTGCTACACCTCCTTGGTCGAGACCAAGAATGGGAAAGAACTACTCAAGGACGAGCATTGGATATCTTCTATGTAAGATGATTTTCTTTAGGTTTGCAAGAATGATGTCTAGGATTAGTCTCCCAACCTAGCGAGACTAATATGATAGGTACCAAGTGGATTTCAAATAATATTATGGATAAAAATGACACCATAGTTTGAAATAAGGCTAGGTTGATCACTCTACGATATACACAAATTGAGGGTGTAGACTTTGACGACACATTCAATCCCATTGCTAGGATTGAGTCCATCCGCTTACTACTCGCCATAGAAAATTATCTGTGCTTCAAGTTATATCATATGAATGTCAAGAGTGCCTTTCTGAATATCATTCTATCGGAGGAAGTTTACATGGAAAAACCAAAAAGGTTAAAAAATCCTAAGCACCCAGGATGCGTCTATTATCTTAAGATATCCTTGTATGGTTTAAAGTAAGCACCCCTTGCTTGGTACGAGAGGATCATTTCTTATCTCTTAGCTCAATTCTTCAAGGGAGGAGGAGTGGTTAAGACATTTTTATGAGGAGAGAGTGTGGTGCTATTTTGGTTGTCCAAGTCTATGTGGATGACATAGTATTTGGATTCACGTGCTTCCGCCATGATTACACGTTTATGGAGGAGATGAATAGCGAGTTTAAAATAAGCATAGTTGGTGAGCTTACGTTCTTCCTAGGTCTCCATGTTCGCCATCTTAAGGATGGGATATTTATATCTCAATCCAAATATGAAAGGGACCTGCTGAAGATGTTTGGTCTAGACTCCGCTAAGCACTCACCACCCCTATGAGTACATCAATAAAGTTTAGCAAAGACACTGTAGATAAGGACGTAGAACAAACCCTTTATCGGAGTATGATAGGTAGTCTCCTTTACTTGACTGGTAGTCATCTTGATATTGCCTTAGTGCTGGATTCTATGTGCAATACTAGATGTCTTCGAAAGAATCGTATTTACTCATACTTAAACATATCATCAAATAGGTGAGTGACATTCTTTCCTACGATATTTGGTATTCCTTTGATACTGATGACCGTTTGTCCTCCTATTCGGATGGCGATTGGCTCGGGGATGTTGATGGTTGTAGGAGCACCTAGAGTGGGTGTTTTCACCTCGGGAGTGCTCTTGTATCTTGGTTGAGCAATAAGAACAACTCCATATCTTTGTCTATGGTAGAGGCTGAGTATATTGTCGCCAGGAATTATTGCACGCCCCTCTTATGGATAAAGCTAATGTTAGAAGATTATGGGATTTTATAAGGCACGATGATAATATCCTATAATAATACGAGTGTTATCCATTTTTCTCATAATCCGTTCCAACATTTACACACAAAGCACATTAGGCTATGCGAGCATTTTATTCGTGACCTTGTTGAGGAGAAAGTCATGTCCTTGAGCTTTGCGAGCACCGAACGTCAATTGGCCAATATTTTTATGAAACCTTTAGAAGTCTTTAGGTATTTTAATTGTTCATTAAGTTCGAGTACTTTATCTAGTATAGGATGTTTATCATGTTCATATCTTATATTCATATTATTTATTATCATTGTATTTATCTGTTTTCTTTTTGATATTTTTTTAAAAAAATCCAAAAAGAGTTTTGTTTTCTGGAAAAAGTTTGAAAAATATGAAAAGATTTTCAATTTTAAGAAAAAGATGAAAAATTGAAAAAGATTTTATTTTGATAAAATTTTTGAAAAAAAAAAACAAAAAGAGTTTTGTTTTTTCATTTTTTAGCCATATATGGATGAACATTAAAGATTTTCGGATCATCCTTCATACCATCCATACACATGATTTTTTCGTAATGTTTTGAGACATGGCCATGTTTCAATAGTACGCTAAATAATGTGAGGATATCATTAAGTTGATCTTTGATGACTACTTTCTACATATTTGACTCTGTGTCACCTTTATCGCACATGTGCACAAGCTTTATGAATATTGTGCTTACTTGTCATTTATCGAACACGATGTTCTCATCTCAAATTTTTGAAAAATATTTTTATATGTTAAGCAATGGAAAGGGGTTGTGAAAGATCAAACTATTCTTGGTGCTAAAAGCCGCCATTTTCATAAATGAGCCTAAAAAGATTATAAGCACATAAAAACAGAAGTGACAGGCTAAAAATGAGCATTAATTTCTTAGGTTCATTGATGATTCGCTGCAAATGAGCATTAAATTCTTCAAAAATATTTGAAAGTTAATCCTTAGATATGTGAGATTTTGAGGGAGTTGTAGTAGAAGATCTATGGGTTTATACAATGGACTCTCCTGAAAAAAATTAAATAGTTTGGCATCATTGGTGTGAGAATCATTTGAGTTCATTAAATATTGATTAAGTTGTGTCAATTTCGTTTGAGTTCACTATTTTTTACACCTAAGGTAGACTTTAAGTTCTTTTGATAAAAGTATCTCAAAACTTCATGCACCTATGTTATGAATGTCTATGTAAATCTACCTGTGAAAAATTTTCACACAATTTCACTATGTCGTCACGATTGGGATATTTTAGTGTTATTCCATGGCATGTTGTATTTGTACATTTTATACTTTATAGTTGAAAATTTTTGAAAAATTTTCAAAAATAGTTTGTGGAAAAAAGTTGCCTTTTGAGATTATCATTCCAGTTACATTATTTAATATCTTCGTGATGATATCATACTTCTTCATGTTATACTTATATTTCACGATTAGTTTCTACTCCTTTTTCTATTACGGACAAGAAGGGGGAGAAAATATCGAGGGGGAGTTTTATTTATATATTAAAACTCTTATGCATCATGGTATTTTGTTTGTCTTGTGTGGGTAGGACGTTCCGCCTAAGCCTGTCAATGGATCGGATTTTATCCAAATTCGAATTCGAATTCAATCCATTTAAACGGATATAGATCATGCCTAAAATTCGATTATCCGATTTTCCAATTACCTGATTACCCGTTTATTGAATGGAGCGGATTATATATATATATATATATTATGGAATATATTTTTAATTAATATATATTGTATTTAATAATATTTTAAATATATATTATAATAGTTCTTTATTTCACTATCTGTTATTTTAACATTTGTATATTAGAATGGATAATCGGATCCGAATTCGTTTAACATAAACGGATATGGATTTGCCTGATCCGATCCGTCGGATAATCGGATCGAATCTGAATCCGTTTAACATAAACAGATATGGATTTGAATTTGCCTGATCCGGTTCGAATTTGATCTGTTTACAGGATCACTAGCCAAATGGAAGATCAATGACATTTGAAGACATGTACAAAAATACTTTCGTTTCTTGATTTGAGAGGGTATTAACATTTAGGATTCAATTTGGTTTCGATTTGTGTTTTGTATTGGAATATCCAAAGGGGGAGATTTGTAAGAGAAAGTTTAACAATTGTTCAGTTTTATTTTCATTTGGGCTTATCCTACACATACACTGCACCTACATGACTTCTCTAGATTGGAGATAAAATTGAAGATTTTTGGAAGATTGAAGAATAGTACGTCTCAACAACCTAAGAAGAAGTTGTGGATTCATTTGGTAAAGAGTTGCTTTATTTTTTCAAGAGTTTCAGAATTTTAAAGAGATTGTTTTCAAAATGGTTTTAAAATATTTTTAAAGGATTTTTTTCAAAAACTTGATGCATAATTAGAACTAGTTAGATATCTCGTTCGAACGAGTATAGAGGGGTCATTAGAATGAGACTCTCAAAAGATCGAATGAAGCATTTTTTTTTTCATTTTTTGGAAACTCGTTCGATGTCTCGTTGAATACATGTTCGAATGAAAACAAGTGTGTCGTTCGAATGAGGTACCTGTCGATCGAATGACCGCGTGAGAATTTGCTTTTTAGATTAAGTCTGATCCAAATCCTTGATAATTATCTCTTGGTAACAAACTTCCTTATTAAAGGAAATATGGGATTTGAATCTAAAAGAACTCTTTTTGAAAGCTTTTTCAACCCTTTTTGAATTCTTTTTATGATTAAACACTTCTACCATTATTCCAAACTCCGTGGAATTATAAAGATCACTTTACCAAATCAAGAAGAAGATTTCTAGTTCAATAACCTTTGCAGAGAGATATCTCTACTGCTGAATTATGGAACTGAGGTTTCACTACTGAAGAAGGAGAAGGCTATTTGGTGGATACCGGGGGGAAGATTGCTTCATGTGGACGGCTTTGGATTGGGTCATTTTCTATAGAAGAAATTGAAAACTCTGAGCAGCATACTTAGTCTGTCTAAGTAGTTTGTAAGTCGATTGTCTGTTAATTACTCTATAGTTCTGAATATATATTTGCCCTTTTAAGGGATTTTTCCTCACTTCTTCGTGTTATTTTCATGCTCGGTTTATTACTTTAAAATTAGATCACATCTTTGTATGCACACCTAATTTTATCATGATAAAATTTGGTAACATATGTGTGTGGCAAACTAATATACAAATCAATCCATAAAATTCCAACATCATTATTTTTTTATCCTTTTAAGGTTTCCTACATAAGGAAACCCTAACCTCATTATCGAGGGACCTTTTTTCTCAAAATCAGTGTGGTATCTTTTCATTACATCATTTTGAAAACACTCTCTACATTCCCTCACCTTATCCATACCTCACCATTTTCCCACCCTTTACCATAACTTTCCACCACTGCCAAATATCAACTTGCACAACTCCAAAAACTAGAATCTAAGTTATCTAAAAGGTCTAAATTTTACTCATTCAACTTCATCAATGAGTGCATTTCTTACTTTTTACTATTTTTATCATATCACTTAATTGATTCTTTTTTTTCACCACTGATAACCTTTTTATTGTTTATATACTCACGAACTTAATTTCATCAACTTAAATATCCAAAATAACTCATAAACCCAAAATATGAATTTTTTTCACTTCATTACATTTTCACCACTTGTGAACACTTTTTCATAAATTAAAATAGAAAAAATTATTTTTGGATTTATGGATTAGACCCCATCTTTATTCTTTTGTCGATCTACATGGACTTTGATATCGGTTTCAGCTATGTAGGCATATCTAGTTTATCTAGGGATTTAATTCCTCCTCATTTTCCTTATTTCACCATTCTCACTTCATTTTTGCTCATAGTCTATGCATTATTATCTATTTTTATCGATTTTTACTTTTTAGCGGTCCTGTTAACATATTTACTCACTTGCTTATAGTGTGTCATGATCCAGTGCATCAGCCATACTTGATATATTATTATTTGTTTATATGCTTTACTCTTTAACAATCCCATTGACATTCTAACTCACTTTTTATAGTGAGTCATGATTTGGTGCATTGCTCATAGTCTATCTATTATTATCATGTCTACCTATTTTTACTCTTTACCAGTCTCATTGACATATGTACTCCCTTATTTATAGTGAGTCGGTGCATCACTTATTGATAACACACTATATGATTGACTTACTTGTGTATGTGACTTATCAAAGTTCCAACTAGTTTGGATATGTTGACAAAATATTATTAGAATTTGAGCTCTTCACCATGGTACATTGAAGACAATAGTCTGCATCAAGAGTCAACCAATCAGTGAAAAAGGGAAGTTAAAATAACAAACTTTAGGACACAAATCCATGCATTGCATTGTGTGTGTGTGTTAAAATATTCTTATATATTTTTTGGGAATTTTTAAAACATTTTAAATGGTTTTTAAATATTTATAAATTAGGTTTTAAAATGTTTTGAGGTTAGATATTAAATTAAATAATTCCCTTAATAACTTCCTGGGTAGAAAACAAAATCGATAGAAACATTTGTGGTATAAAATGGGATTTTTGTATAGTCTAAAACACGCATTTTGTATCCTATATTAAAGAGACAAGTGTGTGCATCTGTTTGGCTAGTTGTGCGTTTCCTTCCTCTCACATTCTTGATATTGATTCTCAACCCTTGATCTTTTGTTATTAACGATCTGCATATGTTTGTAGTAAATCCCAATGCACCCAATGAGAGACAATGAGAAAGAGTGATGTAACGGTGCATTGTTGGCCATTAGATTAAAATGATTCGTCGTTATTCAATATCAACCATTGATTTCAAACGTACTTTCAGAACCTTCCCTTCTCAGCATAAATAGAACCCATATTTGTAAAATTTGTTTTGTACATAAATGAAGTCTTCGAACTTAGATATGTGTTTGTCAAAGATCTAACTTTAGATATGAAGTTTGATTTTCTTGAAATTAAAGCTCTGCATCTCATATAGAAAATTTATAATTTATAGGACTGGTTGTATAATTTTAAGTGCAACGTGAGTAGCATCTGCATACTTAGGCACTTCGATCACCAACGCTCTCACATACGAACATATTGAAAGTGTGTTGTTTCTTTGAGAGATCTTATTTGACTGAGTCACTAGAATGAGGAACAAGGAACAAGGAATTATAGCAACGAATGTCCAGGGGGATCAAAAGCGTCAGAATCCGATACCGTGGTGGTGTTTTGGTCAGTAGGTATATATTATGTCTTTTAGCTTTAGGATCTTGTGTGATTTTTGTTCGTGTTCTTATAATTCTTATAAACTGCGTTTAGTGGATTTTTGTTAGTGGCATAGAGTTCACTGTGGATGTTTCCTAAGATTTGAGGTTTTATCCCGTTAAAAATATATGTGTCAAACTTTATTGCTTTATGTTCTAAATTCTTGCATGGTTTGTTTCTGACAAAGATTAGATAGGGTTTTTAATTTAAAACCCTAGGTAATTAAGTTACCAGATATTGAATCTGATTTAAGTAATTTTACACATCTTTTTTTCGATTTTAAAAGGAGTTTCCTAAACGAGTTTATTTCGGGGTTTACTTAATATTTAACTTTGTGTTAAAAACTTAGTGAACGATTTTACAGTGGTATCAGAGCGGGTTTGTCAAATTATTTTTTATCCTGAAACTCCATAAACTACTTTTAAAATCTTATTTTCTGATGAAAGATTTGAGAAGCTTGGTAACCTGTCCCATCAACCCCTCTTTGATAGACACAATTTTCCTTACTGGAAAGTAAAGATGATTGCATTCATCCAAAGGAGTGTGGGTGATGATGTCTGAGACATGATTGAAATGGCTATGTTCACCTTATTAAGCCTTTGACTGAAACCAACACTATAAGAATTAGGAAAAGTCTTTGTGAGTTTACCAAAGAAGAAAAACAAATGTCACTTAGTAATAATAAGGGAAAAAACTAAATCATTATTTATATAAGTGAGCATGAATTCAAATGTATATCTATTTGGTCCACTTCTAAAGAAGCCTGGCACACCCTCGTCACTTCCCATGAAGGTAATGAGCATATTGAAGTTGGGAAGAATTAAATGCTAATCCAACAGTATAACACTCTTATTATGGATGAGTATGAGTCATTTGATTATTTTTATATTAAGTTAACTTATATTGTCACCAAATTGCATGCTAATGGGATAAAATATGATATAAAGTAAATTGTGCTTAAAATCTTTAGATCCTTTGCTTGCTAAATTTGATAATAAACGGTGTGTTATAGAATAGATGGATGATCCAAACCTGACACCCGAATTAATGAGTAGTAAACTTAGAACAGTAAAAATGGAGTTAGAATATAAAAACAAATGACCTCCTAGAACAAAAGATCTTCTGGATCTAATGCGGTATTCTCATCTCAAGTGACAGTTCCTAAAATAAACCCACTTGATTTTGACTTAGACCTTAATGAGGATTGTGATTTAGACAATTTAAATAACCAGATTTCTCTAATGAGCAAACAATTTAATAAAATCGTAAAGTTTAGAAATTATGTTGCTTCTAAACATGGGAGACCTGGTTATCACACGGACCTCATGACAGAAATGATAATAGATAGACTAATAATAATAATAGACCTAAGACTGACCAACGCAACATCAAATATCATCGTTATGGGAAATTAGGGAACATTGCTACTAAATGTAAATTCAAATTGAATACTAATAATGTGAGGGCCAATATGTGCAAAACTTAGGATAACTCTAGTGACTTTGATGATGATGAACCTAAGTCATCCAAGGTTAATGAATCATGCATGTACTTCTTTGCCAAGATTATATATTCTGATGACAAAGCACGTTTACCTATTGATAATGTTGTTGAAGATGATATTATGCATGTTGATGTTGATATTATTCCAGTTAGTGAAATTATTGTACTTACTACTATTAAAAATGATGTAGATAGTTCAAGTTTAAAGGTGAGTCAAATTGAAAAGTCCGTCGATGAATTGAACATGTGTGTGAGTTCCATTGCACAAAATGAAGCGATAGGGGGCACTGCACGCACCTCACTTAGTGAGTTCGATGATGACCAAAATGATATTTAAGAACTGTACACTAAGAATATTAAAAAGAGTTCCAAACTTGATAAAATAGTTAAGCAATTGACTGAACGTGTTGAACAACTTAGTAAAACTACTAGGAAAAATGCCGAAGACTATACAGTGCAATGTATTGCTCATGAGACAAAAATAAAAGAATTTTCTTGAAACTAAAAGATCTTTCTGAGAAAAATGAGGTCTTAAAATAAAGGTACAATGCTACTTTAATTAAATTGGAGGAATCCAAACAAAAGGTTTCAAATTTTTTTAAGAAATGTTTACATTTTGAAACACAAGCTAAATCTTATGAAGATATTGTTTTGGGTATCAAACTGAATTCTAAAGATAAAATTGGTTTGCGTTTTGAGCAAAAAGTTAAGACAACTACGCCAACTATTTCATCTGAAAATGTAATTTTCATAAAAAAAGGCCAGCCTTTGGAAAAACCTCAAAAAGGAATTTTTAATGTTAATGTATCTAAAGCAATATAAAACGTGTGTAATCAAAAGCCGAAACCTAATGGTAAAGCTAAGTATATATGTCCGCCTGTAAGAGACCTCGGATAAAACACCAAGACTTATGGAATTAGAATGAATATGTCAAACTTGACCAAACCTATCTTTAAGGACTTAGGTGATAGAGTCAAGCCTACCTCACATCAATATTGTACCTATTGCGATGTCTATGGGCGCCCTATTAACGAATGTTTTTGAAAATGGTTGTACACACCTACTTATCAAAACTTTAATTATTCAAGAAAAAGTTGGAATACACATGTTCTCCCTAATAAGGCCACACAAAACTCTAACTATAGGAAGAAAAATGGGGAACCTAAACCTAAGAAAAAAATATTTGGAAAGAGTCATCAAACCTACTTTAAATCCAAGGCCATGTAATTTTTTAAAACTAGGTCCATTTGAGTAGAAAAGCTAACCTTTTACCCCAACTCAAGTGTAATGTGGTCATAACTGCTTTTAAGGCCCAACGCACCTCAACTGGTTGGTATTTGGATTTCGAGTGTTTTAAACTCATGACCGGTAAAGAGACTAAATTAACAAATAAAACAGACTTCCTTGGAGGTAGTTTCCTGTTTGGCGAAGGAGTCTCATACCATATCATTGGTAGGGAATATTGTGTGAATATGGGCTTCCTGCTCTAAATGATGTCTTGCTAGTTAAAGGTCTTAAGGCTAACCTACTTTGTATATCACAATTTTGTGACTTCGATCGCACAATTACCTTCTCTAAATCCAATTTCAAAATTTTGAATCAAGAGGGTAACTGTATTCTTTCAGGAAACAGAACTACGGATAACTGTTACATAGTGATTTAAAGTAATGAATCCTGTAAGGTAGCCATATTAGATGATTCTGATTTATGGCACAATAGATTGGGTCACACGAATTTTTATAACCTACGCACATTAAGCTCCTAAGAAATAGTTAATGGTTTACCTAAAATTAAAGATATTTTTTACTCTGTTTGTGGTCCTTGCCAAGTGAGGAAGATGAGTAAATTTTGCTCATAAGAAAGTTAAAGATATTTTAAATTCAAAGCCTCTTGAACTAATCCACATGGACCTTATGGGTCCCTCTAGAACTGTGAGCCTTTGTGGTAACAATTATATTCTTATTATCATGGATGACTTTATGTGATTTATTTAGGTCGCTTTTATGAAAAACAAATCAAACACCTTCCATGAGTTTTTCTTTTAAAGATTGAATATGAGAAGGATACCCAAGTATCTTGCATAAGGAGTGAAAGAGGTGGAGAATTCAAAGACTCCAATATGACTGAATACTGTGTAGGTAATGGATTTAAAAACGAATTTAGTGCACTTAAGACACATCAAAATAATGGCATTACTGAACGTAAGAATAAGACCATCCAAGAGATGGCTGGGGTAATGTTATAAGCCAAAAGGTTGTCAAAATATTTTTGGGCTGAGGCAATCCAGACAGTGTGTCACATTATCAATCATGTATACCTCAAACAAAATACCAAAGAAACTTCCTATGAACCGTGGTACAATAAAAAAACCTAACTTAAAGTACTTTAGAACCTTCGGGAGCGTTTTTTATGTTTGTAAAGATAGAGAAAATCTTTCAAATTTAAAACCCATGGTGATAAAGCAATTTTTTTGGGTTATTCCTAATCAAGTAGGGCTTACCATAATTACAATCTCCGTACCAAAGTCATTATGGAGTCTATTAATGTAATTATAAATGACATGACCGGAGAGAGTTGTGACAGTCAAACAATGGTCCTAGATGAGTTTGAAACTAATTTTACCCCTTACTCTCCTGAGATAGTTGATTCACTGCCACCTGGGGTCCTACGGTACCAACTTAGGTTTCTGAAGAGCACCCCCTCGAAAAGGTTATTGGTAACCGGTCTGAGCTAGTGCGAACAAGATCCCAACTTCAAAATGCGGCTAACTTTGCATGTTTTATTTCTCTAGTAGAACCAAAAAAATGTAAACGATGCCATTTGTGACTTTTTCTGGATTAATGCTATGTATGAAGCGCTTAATTAATTTCAGAGTCATGACTTCTGGTATCTAGTCCCAAGACATGTAGACAAAAATATTATTGTCACTCGTTGGATTTTTAAAAATAAAACTGATGAGTCTGGGGTTGTAGTTAGATACAAGGCTAGTTTAGTAGCTCAATGATATTCTCAGATAGAGGGAATAGACTTTGAAGAGACTTTTGCTTCTATCACAAGACTCGAGTATGTTCGTCTCATCTTAGCCATTTCGTGTCATTTCCAATTCAAAAATTTTCAAATGGACGTCAAGTCTGGATTTTTGAATGTTATTTTATCAGAGGAAGTATACATAGAGAGTGCTTTATAGATCCATCATACCCTAACCATGTCCTTAGACTTAAAAAGGCTTTGTATGGCTTAAAGCAAGCCCCTAGGGCCTGATATGAGTGACTCTAGACCATTTTAGTCAATAAAGGGTTTGAGCATGGTGGCAATGAAAAAATATGTTCGTTTGGAAATTGTACACCATGTCTTAATTGGACAAGTATACATAGATTATATTATATTGGGTTCCACCTCCATTAATCAAGTAAAGGACTTTTCTAATATAATGCATGCTAAATTTCAGTTGTCCTTAATTGGGGAGTTGCAATACTTTTTGGGTTTACAAGTTAAACAATTTAGTGATGGGTTATTCATAACACAATCCAACTATGCTAGTGATCTTGTTAAGAAGTTTGGTTTTGATATTCCAAAATAGCACGTATACCCATGAGCACATCCATGAAAATATCAAAAGATGAACATAGGAAAAATGTAGATCCTACTTTATATAGGAGCCTGATAGGGAATTTATTATACCTCTCTACATCTAGACTAGATATTTCTTTTGTTGTATGTGTCTGTGAATGATATCAATGCACACCTAAATAATGTCATCTATCGTGTGTAAAACAGATAATAAAATATGTTAAGGACACAATAAATTTTGGCATTTGGTACACAAAATACACTACTAGATCTATAGTTGGCTACACAGATGCTGACTAGGCAGGATGCTCAGACGATAGTAAAAGCATGTCTGGGGCCTATTACTATGTAAGAAATAATCTAGTTGGATGGAGTCTAAAAAAACATAATTGTATATCCGTTTTAATTGTTGAATCCGGGTATATAGTTGCAGGTAGTTGTTGTGCTCAACTATTATGGATTAAACAAATGTTGTGTGGTTATCGCATCATAAAAGACAAACTTACTTTGTTTTATGATAACCAGAGTGATATTAACATATCTACAAATCATGTTCAGCACTCACACTCTAAGCACATCAAAATTATACTTCACTTTATTAAGGAACTTATTGAATCTGAGGAACTTGATATTGAATATCTTAACATCGAAAAATAATTGGCTGACCTGTTTACTAAACCTTTGGACAATATTAGGTTTGAATTACTTAGGAAAGCCATAGGGATGATTGTACTTACATAATATATTATGTATATTTGTCATATTCTCGGTAGCTTTCATTCTTATAATTGGTATCTAAGGATTTAGGGTACGGTTGTTTATCCAATGACAAAAGACGCCTCTTTTATCTTGATATTGTAGAAGAGCCTTGATATTACCCTTGCTTATGAAAATATTTGTGTAGAATACTTGATATTATCTCCCTGTTATCTATTTGAGAAAAATTAGGGGAGGACTCGAGTAATGCCTTTTGAACTTATCTTTATATAATTCAACTAATATGCCATCCAATGTTTTGTTTCAAGTATTCTGATTTACAGATCCATTGTACAATCTTACCATATTAGGGTTTAGTCTATAAATATTTAAATAATGTAATTTTTTATTTCTCTTATTTTTTATTCTAGGATGGGAATGGGTAGAATAGCTCTTTTGTGTAGGATTCTAGGATTTCATTTTTTTTACCCACGAGTACCAAGTTACTCAAGGTAATTTTGTCTCCAACATCTAAAGGGGGAGATTGGTAACGCACTATATGATTAACTTACTTAAGGTTGTGCCATATAAGAGTTCTAACTAGTTTGGATATGTTGACAAAATATTATTAGATTTTGAACTCTTCTCCATGGTAAATTGAAGACAACAATCTGCATCAAACTTCATTAAGAATCACTCAATTTAGGAAAAAGGAAAGTTAAAATAACACATTTAGGACACAAATTCATGCATTGCATTGTATGTGTGTTAAAATATTTTAAAATATTCTTTGGGAATTTTAAATCATTTTAAATGGTTTTAAATATTTATTTATTAGGTTTTAAAATGTTTGAGGATAAAAATTCAATTAAATAATTCCTTTGATAGCTTCCTTGGTAGAAAACAAAACCGACATAAACCTTTGTGGTACAAAATAGGATTTTTATAACGTCTAAAACACATGTTTTGTATTCTATATTAGAGAGACACGTGTGTGCATCTATTTGGATGGTTGTGTGTTTCCTTCCTCTCATATTCCAGAGATTGATTCTCAACTCTTTATCTTTTGTTATCAACAGTCTGCATGTGTTTGTAGTCAATCCTAGTGCAACTTGTTAGAGCCAGTGAGAGAGAGAGGTGGAACGGTGCATTGTTAGCCATTAGATTAAAACATTTTGTCTTCATTAAATCTCAACCATTGATTTCAAACATACATCCAAAACCTTCCCTTCTAAGTATAAATAGGACCCATATGTGAGGCATTAAAAGACTTTGCTAGTTCGTCCTTTTGAGAGAAAGTAGAGAGAGGGGAAGAATTAAAGAGAAAAAAGAGATAGTTAAGTGTTTTTCACACCAAATCCACCATATTCATCGAGTAAAAAACCCTCTGAAAACCATGTTTGTGAGAGTTATATACTTAGGTTTTCTTGGGAGCATTTCTGAGTTTGGTTCGTAGTTGAAACCCTCTTTAAATTTTATCTCTCTTAGAAACATAAGTCTCACAAGTTTTTCCCATATTTCCATCTAGAAATTGTGACAAATACTACTGAGATACAATTTTCATGTAGATATAGTGTATTTGTGTATTTCATTAAAAAAAATACACTCTCTTGTTGGATCTTCAGTTTTATTGTATATTTTTGTAGATCTAATCTCTCTGATTTCAAAATCTAGGAAAAGAGACTTCGAAAACCATATATGGTTTTCGATATGAAAGTTTCTCTTTAAATAAAGTTTCACAATTTGTAAAATTTGTTTTGTACATAAAAAAATCATTAAACTAGATTTGTTTTGTCAAAGATCTAACTTTAGATCTGAAAATACTTTTCATATATAAGTCTGATTTTCTTGAAATTAAAACTTTGCATCTCATATAGAAAATTTGTAATTCATAGGACTGGTTGTATAATTTTAAGAGAGATGTGAGTAGCATTCGGCGTACTTAGGCACTTCACTGTCACCAACACCCTCACACACGAACACATAGAAATCGTGTTGTTTCTTTGAGAGATCTTGTTTGACTAAGTCACTAGAACGAGGAACAAGTAATTAAATCAAGGAACGACCAAGAGGATCAAAAGTGTCAGAATCAGATACCATGGAGGATTTTTGTGCACTAGGTATATATTATGTCTTTTAGCTTTAGGATCTTGTGTGTGTTTTTGTTAATGTTCTTGTAATTCTTGTAAACTGTGTTTAGTGGATTTTTGGTTGTGGCCTCAGATTTGAGGTTTACCACGTTAAAAATAACTGTGTCAAACTTTATTGCTTTGTGTTCTTAATGCTTGCATGGATGGTTTCTGACAAAGATTAGATAAGGTTTTTCATTTCAAATCTAGGTAATCAAGCTACTAGATCTTGAATCTGATTTAAGTAATTTTACACATCTTGTGTTCTATTTTAAAAGAAGTTTCCTAAACGAGTTTATTTTAGACTTTACTTAATCTTTAACTTTGTGTTAAAAACTTAGTGAACGATTTTCACTTAATCATTTGTATTTTCTCTTTCTTTTAGTTTTACTCCTTAAAATGATTCGTTCTCATCTTTTTCATGACATGGACGCAATAACTTCGCTCCTCACACACCGTTCACATATAAACACATCTTTCACCTTACACACATTATACACATGTTTAGACATTTTAGGAGAAGGAGAACATTTTATATCCCATGTGAACCCGAAAGATAATAATGGATGCCTAACAACTTCCTATTATGTAAATCAATCCCTGAACCCGTGAATTTATTTTATTTTGTATGCATCGGTAAAAGATGGCTCCATATTTTGTTTGTTTTAAGTAAAATAAGTTGGCAACTCCAATCTTTTCACTTTCAATGAGGATGGTCACTTCATGTCCTTTGTGAACTCTCAAAAATACCGTGCGAGCAGTGGGAGAGGGTCTTCCCTCTTCATTTTTCCTTGGGGCCCATGCAAGTCGGGATGGCTACAGTGGTGACTCCACTGAGGATATTATTTTCGAGGAGTAGACTCTATTTCATGTGCTTTACTTTCTTTTTTCTCCTTTACGCACATTTTTACATGTGTATATATGTTTCCACTTGTATATTCGTCCTTTTCTCTCATGCTCACATGTTATGTATTCAATATTCATGTCACACTATCCATGTATATTATTTTATCCACCATGCTCATATTCCCGTCACATGTATATACCATCTTTTCCATCACATGACTCATGTCACGTGTATATATCCATGCTTTATTCACTTGTCTAAAACTCACTTAGATATATTTTCCATGGCACTTATCTCCCACTCAGTTTTATATATTTGTCATGTTTTACTTTACTTATCCACAATTGCACATATCCATATCACTTGTTGAAAATGCAGGGATATATGGAATTATATGTATCTTAGAATGCACACACAAAGATCCAATATTACCAAATTTTATTTTGATTAATAACTAGGTGTGCATGCAAAATTGAGTCCAAATTAAATTATATCCAATCGCATAATCAAACCAAATAAATAGAAGAAGAATATGAGGAAAAATCCATTTTGGTCAAAACCTAGATTTCAACAGTGTTAAAGAGTTTGACAAACTCAGTGACTTACAGACAACTTAGAGCTCAATTAAGTATAATGCAAAGGTCTTTAAATTTTTAACAGATATGTCACAGTCTAGCACTATCCACTGGAAGAATCTCTTCTCTCGGTATCCACTGATAAGCCTCAGTATTATGAAATCCTTTTTTCTTCAGCCGTAGAGCCTCGGCTCCACAAATTACGAGTAGAGGAAACTCTACAAGAGTTTGATGTAGTATTTAGAAACTAGGGTTTGACATTAAACAAATCATTATATGGGATGATTGATTTGGAAAAGAAAAACTTCTTTCAAAGAAATAAAAAGATGAACATTTTTGGAACAAGTATAAGGATTTCATTTTCGCCAAAAGTCATAAGAAAAATTATTCACAATGGATTTTTTTTTATAGAAAAACATAAATTTTGAGGCAGCAATCTCTTTCAAACAAAAATAAGACTTCGTTCGACCCCATATATTCGTTCTAACGAGGTCTAATCTCGTTCGAATTACAAGCCTATTCTGTTCGATCGACCTTCTCACGTATTTCCAACGAGAGTTGTTCTGTCAAATATAGACCATCTCGTTAGATTTTTTATCTAAGAACATTTGTACTTCATTCTAACAACATTCAACTTCGTTCGAACGAACTAGGGAGTTCGTTCTAACGAAAAAATTATTTTTCAAAAATTGCCTCAATTTAAAAAATAAAAAATCTCAGAATATATTTGACAGAGTAAAATCAAAACCATAAGTCCGTTTACCTCCATAAAGTGTTCGTAAAGATTCCAACGCAATTCGAGAATGATGCTTGGTCACTAACATGTCTTGAAACGATCGTGGAGGCAAATGCGTATTTAAAGTTCAGTTTGTATCTCTGGTTTGTAATAAGATACACAAAAATAACTAAGCTATGAGAAATTATAAAATCTTGCTCTCAAAAATGTCCTCCCTTGGCTATTTGGTACAAAATAAAAATCGAAAGACAAATTAAAATAAGAACCCTAAGAAAATATATCCTATTGTCCTCCCAAACCCAAAACGGAATGACATTCGAGACTTTGTCTTCAACTAAAATTCTTTATAGTGTGTATTCCACGAGATCATTACCAAAGTGGAAGAGACCTACACATATGAAACAAAAGAATACTGCGATGCGTATGAGTTTAGAAGAAAATAGCTCCCCCTCAATTTTTCCTCCCCCTTTTTGTCCATAATAGACAAAGGGTAAGAAACTAAACATGAATCATTATCATCAAATGAATCAGAAAAAAATCACATCACAAAGCTAATCAATTTAGCATATGCGATGAGATTTCTAAAAGACTTTCAAAACAACTATTTTTGAAAATTTTCCAAGTATTAAATACATAAAACATACATATAAGTACAAAATACATAGCATTATATAATATAACTAAAATAATCGAATCATGGAAGCGGAATGTAATTATGTGAACCTTTTTCACGGGTAAATCAGCATAGCATTAATAACATAGGCACACGAAGTCAATGAGATACTTCTAAAGAAAGAACTCAATTTCAATCTTAGGTGTAAAAATTTTGAACTTAAATGAAATTGACTTGACTTATGTAACATGCCATGAATTTTGATGCTTCTCAAATTAATAACGCCAAACTATTTAATGCTTTTCAAGAGAATCCGTTGTGTAAACCCATTGATCTTCTACTTTGTAACACCTTCAAAATACCACATATAAAATAATTCACTCTCAAATTTTTGAAGATGTCATAATTCTCATATGTAGAGAAGCATCAATGAAATAAAAATTGGAGTTAGCACTTCTGTTTTTATGTGTCGTTAATCTTTTAGGGTATTTTTTGAAAATGGTGGCTTTTTATCCAGATAGAATTTCTCTCTTTCGTAGCCCCTTTCCATTGCTTAACATATAATAAATTCTTCCAGGAAACGAAATTCAAGCAATGGTTGTTACAAGAACAACTTATCAGTAGTACATTTGGTTCGTTATCAAGCATGATTTAGATAAGAACACCGTATTTGATACATGATAAGTAAGCACAATGTTCATAAAGTTCGTGCACAAGTGCAGTAAAGGTGATAAAAAGTCTAGCAGGAATAAAGTAATCATCAATGATCAATGAAATGCTATACATACATTATTAATCACATTAAGGAAACGAAGCCATGTCTTAAAACACCATAAAAAGGTCACATGAATGGATAGATGTAGGGGTGATTCGAACATTTTAAATGCACATCCATATATGAAAAACAAAAACACAAAATCTTTTTGTCTTTTAAAATTTTTTTATCAAAAATAAAATATTATTGGAATTTTTCAAACTTTTTCTTAAAAATCAAAAATCTTTTTGGATTTTTCAAAATATATCAGAAAGAAAAATCATGTATGAACATAAGAATATAATAGAAATACTATCTAACAATAGGGACAAAAAAATATGAACATGATAATCACCCTACACTAAATAAAGTACCCAAACTCAATCAACGGAGCAAATATTCAAAGACTTCCTAAGATTCTTGAATCTAAGTGGATCTAAATATTTCGTGAAAATATCAGCTAATTGACGTCTCGTGCTCACAAAGCTCAAGGACACAACCTTTTCGTCAAAGATATCACGAATGAAATGCTCATGTATCCAAATGTGCTTTGTACGGGTGTGTTGGACTGGATTACGGGAGAAATGAATTTTACACATATTATCACACAAAATAGTCATTGTGCCTTGGGAAATCCCACAATCTTTTAACATTTTCTTCATCCATAAGAGTTGCGTGCAATAACTCCAGGCAGCTATATACTCAGCCTTCATCATGGATAAAGATATGGAGTTTTTTCTTCTTGCTCAACCAAGAGACACAAGATCACTCCTAAAGTAAAAACACCCACCCGTTGTGATACTACAACCATCAATATCCCCGGTCCAATCTACATCCTAATAGGTGAACAAACGATCCTCGATATTAAAGGAATAGCAAATACCATAGGAAAGAGTGCCACTCACGTATTTGATGATATGTTTAAGTGCGAGCAAGTGTCTTTTCGGGATACTTTGTAATGCGCACAAACTCCAATGCTAAAGGCAATGTCAGGACAATAAGCAGTCAAGTAGAGAATACTACATGTCATGATCCTATAAAGGATTTGCTCTATGTAATTGCCTAGCATATATGGATTGAGATATGAATATCCCATCCTCAAGTTTACACACTTAGAGACCTAAGAATAATGTAAGCTACCTAACCATGCTCATCTCAAACTCACTCTTCATCTCTTCCTCAAACGTGTGAGCATGTTGAGAACACATGGATCGAAAGACTATCATCCACATAGACCTAGGCAACTAATATATCGCCACTCTTTCTCCTTACAAATAACATCTTATCCACTCCTTCTCTTTTGAAGTAGTGAGCTAAGAGATAATAAGTGAGCCTTTCGTACCAGGCACGGGGTGCTTGCTTCAAACTATACAAGGCATTCTTGAGATAATAGATGTGTCCCAAGTGCTTTGGGTCTTCGAACCCCTTTGGTTGTTACACGTATGCTTCCTTCTGTAAAATGTCATCATGGAAGGCACTGTTGACATCCATTTAATATAAATTGAAGCATATATGACATGATATAATGAGTAGTAAGCTAATAGACTCAAGCCTAGAAAGTGGAGTGAATGTCTTGTCAAAGTCTACACCCTCAATCTGTGTGTAGCTCTGAGCGACCAACCTAGCCTTATTGTGAACTATGGTACCATTATTATCCATATTATTCTTGTAAGTCCACTTGGTACCAATCACAATAGTCTCTCTAGGTCGGGGGACTAACTCCCAGACGTCGTTCTTACGAAACTGAAGCAACTCATCTTGCATAGTAGATATCTAATGTTCATCCTTGAGTACTTCTTTCACATTCTTGGGCTCTACTAAGTAGGTGTAGAAAATGTATTTAACCAAATTCTCAATTTGAGATCGATTCTTAACACCTACTGTTAGATATCCAAGTATAGAGAAAAGGTCATGACTCTTTAGAACCCAATACGGTGGATCCTCTAAGTATGGAGTGTATCCACTGGGGTAGTACGAGGAATGATAGGATCGTCACCATGGGGTGCATCATTCTCACTCTTGTGGTCAGGGTCAAGAAACTCCGGAGGCTCGTTGTCTATAATCATGACGTTTATTGACTCCATAACCTTAGATCTTTCAAGGTTAAACACTCTATAATCCCTTCTCGGCGATGAATAACCTAAAAATATCCACTCATCGCTTCGGGAGTCAAAATTTCCTAAATTCTTTCTATATCTCAAAATGTAGCAAGGACTTTTAAAGACATGAAATACGATAGGTTGAGTTTCTTCCTTATCCATAACACATATGGCGTGTGTAATGTGTGTGGAGGAAGATATAACCGATTCACCGTATAGCATGCGGCCGCCTCTGCCCAAAAATGTTTAGGCACGTTTCTCCTAAGAAACATGGATTTAGCCATCTCTTGAACCTTTCATTCCTTCCTATCAATAATCCAATTTTACTGAGGAGTACGAATAGACAAAAACTCGTGTTTGATGCCCACTTCATCAAAATAGGTATCCACTCTGTCTTTTTTAAATTCAGTGTTGTTGTCATTGTGCATCCTATTAATAGTGACACCGTGTTAGTTTTGTAGAACAAGTAACTTGGTTGTTATGAACTCAAGCGTACTGGACATTTCTATAAGAAACCCTACGAAAGAGTATATCGAAAAATCATCGACCATCATGAGAATGTATCTCATACCATAAATTCTTTCCGTACGAGTACCCATAAGATCTGTGTATCAACTCCAACGCACGAGAGGTGGTAATGGTATTCAACTTTATATGGGTACTTTGAATTTGTTTTCCTTTTTGGCAAGGACCATAAATCAAGGAAGTTGGTTTCCCAAGCGATGGTAAGCCATGAACTAGGTCTTTCTTTCACTAATCTTTTAAGGTGTCTAAAGTTCACATGACCTAGTCGTTGATGCTAGAGGTCTATAAGGAGACCATGACATTGTTGCACACAAAGAAGGACTTGGGAATGATCCCATAACAATTATCTTTGGCCCTCACTCCTTATAGTAAAAACACATCGGATTGATCGTATACGTTACACTCAGATCAGTCAAAATTTATCGCAAAGTTTATGTCGCACAATTGGCTTATGTTAATCAAATTTTCTTTTAACCCTTCGACGTACAACATAGTATATAGATTAGGAATTTAAGTATCTCGACACAACTATGTCCTAAAATGATGGACCTACTTCCATATTCAAAGGTGACTTTTCCTTCCTTGCGATCCACAAGGTTGGTAAAAAATGATTTATCACCGGTTATGTGCCTAAAGCACCCACTATCAAAATACCATGTGCTTAGGGCTTTGTCAACATGATTAGGTACCCTAGTGGACGTAACCTTTTATTTGGCCTTATCATTGTTGGATCTAATCATAGCAGTGGAAGGGTTCTCAAAAGGCATAAACATCCTTTGAAATTCGTCCATTAAGCTTTGAGAAGTTGTAACTAGGAACTCAATTTTAGCATGTGTACTTTGAGTTCTTCCTAACTTGTAGCAAAATTCCCTAAGGTGACCTCCCTTTTTGCAATATATGAAAACATAGACATGTTTGGGTCTACCTTGGTTAGCTCATTTCAATTGAAATATCTTAGGTGGTTTAGGTCTAGGCTCATATAGATCCACCACAAACTTAGGAACCGATTTCGATGCGATATGGTAAGTGGATACACCGTCATAACCTAGTCCTTACTCTTCCTAAAACCTAAAGTGGGATTGAGGAACACTTTTCCTACCCTCTTCGATGCATCCTCTATAGTAACCTTGATCTCCCGGGCACGTTCGAAATCTTTCTTGAGTTGGGATATAAGAGATTTAAGTTTTTCACTAGTCTCCAATTAGGATTGAAGATTTATCGTAAGACTAAACACTTTCTTTGTCAAGTCACCATTTTCCCTCTCACTAAAATGACTCTCTCCCCTAAAGAAATTCTCACCGAGGACTCTCCATCTATCGACTCTCTCAAATCCTTCTCTAATTCTAACACCTTAAGCGCCAAATTTTGATTTTGTGTTTTTATCTTAAAGTACTTGGTGTAATCACGTTATAGGTCACTTTCACCATCACTCAAAACTTCGTCTCCCTCACTCTCTATGGAATGATTAGACTCACTATCGAGGTCATCATGTTTGGAAATGACCTCATCGGCGTGAGACGTACTCGATATACCAACATAACTAGCCATGAACGTGGTAAAGTTTCTTCCATGCGGTGATTCATCCCCGAAATCCACCAACTCGACATCGCTATCACTAATGGTGGCATTGAAGGAAACTTTGCCCTTGTCCTTGCTCTTTAACCTTTTTACACACTCGTGAGCTTTGTGACCCTTACCCTTACACTCATAACATATATCCTCATCTTTCTTAGGGTACTCCCCTCTTGCTTTTTCAGAACATTTCTTGCCCGATTTAAACCTTTTATCTTTCTCAAAATTTTTGTTTTCTTTGGAAGTATTTTCTTTTCTTAGCTTGTGAATTTTTAAAAAAAAGGGCAAGATCATCTAGATCAAAATCACATTTGGAGTCAAAAGAAACCTCCTCTTTCTTTGTAGTTTGAACTTTCAAAGAAATTCCATTTTCTTTGGCTTAATAGTTTGGGGAAACATATCGATTTCATAAGTTTAAAGGTCTTCTACGAGTTCTTCTAACCTAAGCATATCTAAAACTCCCTATAAACTAAGGACAGTGACCGTGGGAATAAAGAAGTATGGAATGGATCTCAAAATCTTTTTCACAATTCGCGTCTCCAGAATTATCTCACCCAAATAATATCTAGAATTTGTAATATTAAATAGTGGTGCATAAAATTCATCAAAAGTTTCAGTCTTTAGCATAAAACTGCTCTAAAACTGTGTGGTGAGATTCTGAACATTAGAAGCTTTCACAGTATTGGTACCCTCGTGAGTGAGCTGAAGGGTATCCCATGCCTCCTTAAATGTGGTGCACGTTATGATGTGGTGAAACTCATTAGGGGTGACGGCTCAAGAAATAGCACTTAATCAGTGAGAGTTAATTCACCATACGTTCAAGTGGTGATGGTTTAGGACTTACTACATCGACATTAGTCACAGTGGGTGGTGTCCACCCTCTTTCACAAATAAGTCAGATCGCTCGTTAATCACTTTTAAAGCCTACACAAATTACCCATATATATCCAATTTAATGATCACAATAAATTAGTATAATCTACTCTGATACCAATTTGAGAAAGTTTGTATAAAAAAAATTGAGTCCAAATTAATTTATATCTAATCAAACCAAACAAACAGAAGAAGGATATGAAGAAAATCCCTTTCGGGCAAAACCTAGATTTCAGCACTGTTAAAGAGTTTGACAGACTCAATGACAGACTACTTAGATATCCACTATGTATAATTCAAAGGTCTTCAAATCTTCAATAGATATGGCATAGTCCAACACCGTCTACAAGTAGTAGCTCTTCCCTTGATATCCACCGATCAGCCTCAGGATTATAAAATCCTTTTTTCTTGAGTCGTAGAGCCTCGGCTCCATAAATTATAAGTATAGTAAACTCTATAATGGTTTGATGTAGTATTTGGAAACTAGGGTTTGACATTGAACAAATCATTATATGAGATGATTAATTTGCAAAAGAAAAATTGGTTTCAAAGAAATAAAAAGATGAACACCTTTGGAACAAGTATACAGATTTCATTTTCACCAAAAATCTTAAGAAATATTATTCACAAAAGGTTTTTTTTAATAAAAAAACATAAATTTTGAGGCAAAGGTCTCATTCGAACAAAAAGAAGACTCTGTTCTAATGAAAACCATAGGTTCATTCTAACGAGATCTAATATCGTTCGAATGACAAGCCTATTTTGTTCGATCGACCTTCTCACATGCATCCAACGAGAGTTGTTCTGTCAAATAGTGATCATCTCATTAGATGCTTGTCAGATGTTTGATCTAATGAAATTAGTACTGCGTTCTAATGACATTTAGCTTCATTCGAATGAACTAGAATGTTCGTTCTAACGAGATCTACATCTTATTCTAATGGAAATAATATTTTTATAAAGTGCCTCGATTTTAAAAATATAACATCCCATAATATATTTAACAAAGTAAAACAAAGACCATAAGTTCGTATACCTCCATAAAGTGTTCATGACGATCCCAATGGAACACGAAAATGATGCTAGGTCACTAACATGTCTTCAAATGATCGTGGAGGAAAATGCGAATGTAATGTTCGATTTGTAACTCCAATTTATAAAGGGATACGCCAGAATACCTAAGCTATGAGAAATTATAAACTCTCTCTTATATATATTCACATTCTTCAAATATCACAGGCTGGTAATTCAAATCCGAATAAGCTGGTCAAGTAGAAGGAACTCCCACAGTGTGAAGCCCCTTGGAGTAGGGGAATGAGACTTGGTCTGGGGCAATTGCATCGTTCTCTCCCTCCGTACATGACTAATCGAGAATGAACTTCTCAATTCGAATTACTCGACCTTCTCAGGCACTGCGGAATGGTCCTAGAAAGGATGAGAAAATCTCAGGTCTCGAAAGTACTTTCCATTGGAGAGAAAGCGAGTTAGCAAGTTAAAGAATTCAAATTGGAATCAAAGTTTTTCTCATTGCTGGGTAGAGGAGAGAAAGTAAGCCTACAAATAGGCAGCCAAGGACAGTAGCATTAAGACTTCAAACCATTAGCAAGGAAAGTTAACTTGAAGCAATAATTATTACGCAAGAAGGGGAAGGGAGTCAAAGACTGATTGCCGTAATGGATTTATTGTCCTTAGCATCTTAACATCAAGCATATTGGCATATTCTTTGTTCAGTTTGGGACACATATCTGTCAATGTCAATCAAGTAATAGAATGAATTCCCATTGTCTGAGGAAAACATGAAAAATTGAAATTTTATGAGCTTGTAAGGCCCGTTGAAGTCCCCGAAGAAAGGGGAAAGTAAAATAGGGCTATAAGTAGGCCGTTTGCTATTGCTATAAGGACTGATCGCCTTTATACAACATCCCAACCTCCATTGGTGTGGTTTCTAATCTCAACCACCAACTCTATGATCATCCTAACACTAACTTATGACTAAAACATCCATTAATTTGTGGTATTAAACCATTTCTTCTAGATTTAAACCATAAAACCCTAGTTTATCATTTCTTCCATTTCTAACCATTTTTATACTCCATTATCATGGATTTAACACTAGAAGTCATTAAGAGTTTACGCTTCATCAATACGTAAACTCATACTCAAATTCCCCAAATTTATTTTTAGGGTTCCAACCCAAAATTATATAATTTACCAATTATGATATGAGATGTACACACTAAATTAAATAAAGCAAGTAAACACTTGCCTGGAGGATAAAATCATCTCCTTTCTTTTCTCCTCCTCTCTCTTCTTTCTCTCTATTTCTTTCTTTTTCTCCCTCTCTCTTACCTTATATAGGGAGAAATAAGGGTTTATCCCTTATGAACCCAAAAATAACTCGTTTACTCAATTGTGAGTCCCTAGTAGTCCAAAAATCCCTGGAACCTAAGAACTACTCTCGGATATTCTATTTTGACTATCTCGGCCATTCCAAAACCAACTGCACACTCGAAATCTCCATCTGAGTCACTTACCTGTTATTCACTAATTAAACCTAACACATCTCGATACGGGTTTTTCAATTAAAATATTATCCTTTGTCGCTTTATCCAACTGCGACGTGTAATTAAAATGGTCCAACTCATTTACTTAATCCCCAAAAGTAAATGTAACACACATCGGAAATCAATTAACCCTCATAAACTCCAAAAGTTATTATTCAGAGAAATTCCTCAATTCTCCAAATTACAACCATTTATGAAATTTAAATATCCATAAAAGTGCAAGGTATTACATTCTCCCCCCTTACAACGGAATTTCATCCCAGAAATTCAGATACGACCGGTACTACCAACCTAGTATCACTACTCATACTTCATCCTGCACACACAAGTTGAAAGGTACTAATCCAAATGGTACCCTAATATACACTCGTTCACGGTACCCACCTATCTCAAGGCTTATACTCTAACGCACTTGCTTAACGACAATCTTAATTGTATCTCTATATGCTACGACACTACCTCAGTCGTAAGATGGACTCTCATGTCACATCGCACCTAGTGCTTTTATATTCGCACATAACGAGCCCATAATCGCCGCTCTAACTTATTGATCCTATCAGAGATTCGCTACTCCAGGTGTCCACTCATCTACATGAGGACATCTAATTCCTTCCTAAAGGAAGTTACCTTAGTGCTCGACTACTCCCGTCATCTGATTGCTTATCTTAGGTGTTCTAACTCTCATTTCACCTACACCATTGGGTTATCGCGTGCCTCCTACGACGTTCCATCCAACAAACTTCAATCTCACTTATAACTTCCTCACATCATATTCTTTAACTTTATATACTATGCCCCTTCTATTTCAGACGGTATATAAAACCAACTTACCAAGGTGCCAATACACCTTTTGACTTGTGTCTACCTACACAACCATTGTAAACGTCACACATGTAACAATCTCTCTAAAAATGGGCCTCACTTTCTTGGCCTGGTGCTAACACATGGGTATTCCTAACCCGAATACTTCAAAATCCAATCTTTGCTATGTCTGGGAATCCAATCCTTCTTAAAGTTAACCCACAAACCTTCTCGTGGTTAACTCACCACAATCTCTTTATATCGGCCCCACTAGTCCTTCTGGCCTTACTTCTTAATAATCCTACGATCAAAGTGTTTCCTACACATGTAATATGAATACTATACTAATTATTTCCCTAATGCCCAAGACCTCTATCGACTTTCGACATTTGCTCGGTTTCATGCGTGGGATGTCTCATAAAGTGAAATCCATACAAGGAACCCTCCCGTTACACTACTTCCTCGCATCTCCGGTCATTAAGATATAACAGTCTAAGGCACACCATCAGGACGTCCTAAAATCCTACCTCACTAACCTATTAACGTACCTCTACCGCTGTGTCCTTCCATCTTGGCGAAATAGAAAGTCTAACTAATCGGGACGCCTACTCTCTGCAAACGTGTTGCGAACATCATACCCATAACATATTTTCTCTGAATTTGGCTTCTATTCAAGGCCTGGCTATAAGCCTCAAATCAATTTCTTTTAGCTTGCCTCACCCACATACTGGCAGTGAGAGAAATATTTTCAGTGCTTTTCCACAGCACATCCACTTAGCCCCTAGTCATCACATGGCTCTCGACTAATTTCACCAAAACCAACACCCTAGCATACAGTAACATTTCTCCACTCCTGACATCGTTAAGGTTCATGCGTGAAATGTCTCGCAAGCAAAATCCAAATAAGGAACCCCTCCTATACACTACTACTTAACTTTGTCGGTCGTTGAGGTATGTCAGCACAAAACATGTAAAATAATAAATCATGTATACCTTAGATCATATCTATAAGGTTCCCATACACTACAGTCATGCTAGTGAAACATTTACTCATGGAAATTCCATCTAGACATATAATAAAGGCGAGCTCCATCTGTAACCAGATGAGATATCGCAACAATAACATGTTCCACCCTAGAACCGCGGATACGATAATCTTGCAATCATTTGCCTACTATCGCTCCGATAATCCACAGATACATTACACTTATAATAGTACTATACTCGTATAACACACACAAAACGAGCAGTACAAACCAAATATAAACTCAAAATATCAACACCCGTTTTCATAACGAATGAAGAAAATAGAACCCCGCTACCACAAAAAAACATATAGACATACACTATATAATGTTACCGATACCGCCAGTAAACTCGAATCACATATAAATCTAGGGAAAATAAAATACTGTGACTCAATGCCACACAAAGTATACTTCCTTCATCCGAGGTGAAACTCATAAAAGTATTCTTGCTAATCACCTTGGACACTCTAATTGGTTCCCGGATATGGTACACCTGCCCTAACTGAACCAAAAACTACTTTAATTAATGCCCCCTCTAGGCACCCTACTCTTGTCCTTTAAATCCTACTGGGTAAGGACTAACCGTGTGGTTTCACACCCCACATTGCAACATTCCCCATTTCTGGTCACCCTAACCATGATATAGTTATCAATATCTCAGACTCTATATCCTCGATCCTGACAATCACCTTCATAATCCCCTTAACTTCTTCGTTAAGAGGAAACTCCATGGTCAGCCTCAACAACCCTGTTTCAATGAACTCCCTAGGTGGATGTCCACCAATGGGGTTCCACGAATATAAAAAATCTCCATAAGTGTTAGCAACACTTCTCTAGTGAGCCTATCATTCCTCTGAAGGACTCTCTCTTCATTGTACCTTTCTTAATTCAGCACAAGGTTCACTTATCCATGTAACTCTTTATTCACTGTCGGCCTCTAACCGATCCTTATGTGAATATCCTAGAAACTGCATTCTTTTCGTTCCTGCTAAATCAAAGGAACTAACGGTTAAATCCATCCGTAAGATCCCCTTATGAGCCAAAACATCCTGCTCCCTTAAACATGGTGACTACCGTTCCCACCATTTCAATATTGCTCCCAAGAGTGAAAAAATTTCCTTGAATTTTCAATTATGAGTATTTCCATACCGTGCTCTAAGCCAAAGCTTCTGAGCCTTCTACTTCCGTTGAATACAGCTACACTTACTTCGCATGACTGAATCTTCAGTGTATGGTCCTTATTGAAGACCTTTCTAACCTTTTTCCCAATTCAACTTCACTAGGCTATTCAGCTTAAGCACCACTCTCTACTACAGCGGTACGTGGATAATTATAACTACTATACTTTAGTAGTCATTGCATCCATCCTTGATAATGCCACAAAGAGGAGTGACTTCGACTGCGGCCCTCGTCCCCGATTTTAACTAATAGCTCCCACTAAGCCCCGCCTCCTGCGGCCCTCATCACGGCCTTCTCTGGTCGCTCTTTCTCGATCATCACACGAACCTCGAACGAGCGCGCAAAAGATTTACTATAATCTTATATAATGGCAAGAGAATAAAATCTCCCAAGAGGAATCAACAATCCTAATCCTAAAGCTCTATATCAAATCGAGAGCAACGCTGAAAGCGTAGTACATCCGCACAGATTCCTAAGGACACTAGAACCTGATGCTCTGATACCATCTGTCACACCCCGCCTAATAAAATACCAGGCGATCATTCCTGTATCAAATTAAAACAGGAGTCTCATATGGATCATTCTTAGCATCACTGTCGAAAAACCAATTTAATTACTAATAACCTATTAGGCTGTCGTCAAAATTTTTATTTTAACTAATCTTTTTTATCAAACTAACAAAATAAAACATTCACACAGTTATATATGCAACAACTGAATATGAAATAAAATAACCGAACCCTGGGTTTAGCATAATACAACCAAATCGAATGTTGCACTAAAGGGCGGTAAAATAATAAATAAATACATTTGGACTATCGGTCCGGATGTTTCTACAATACCTCCTATCTAGATCTCAAGGATAGAAGCGTCTACAAGAAACCTGAATGCATCCACAGCTGCTGCAGCAAACGTCTGACTCGATGAAATCATCATCCAGGCGTCCCTGTGTCTGGACACCTATATATATATAGCAAAATAAGGGAAAAATAGATAAACGGGTCAGAGCCCGAGTTGTGAAAAATGTTTTACAAGTGTATAAATGCGATATTTTTAAAATATAATTTATCTCATGTTTAAATTGGTATCGCACTCCCATGAGATACCCCTCACCCCTCTTCTAATAGTGAACACTTATCGCATACCTTTAAGACAACCTAGTTAAGTTACCCTGCCTAACCAATCTATATCACCCATTTTCTAGAAATCCTCCTAAACCCGAGTACTAAGGGCTAAACTTCTCCCCATTTTCAACATTCCTCTACGTTCATGCGTGGGGTATCTCGCGGAGAAAAATCCAAACAAGGACCCCCCCGATACACTACTATATGACAATGTTGATCGTCGAGATCCATTGAGCCCTCAGCACCCAACGCACATATATATATATATATATATCCCACTATAACCCATTACTCATATTCACATAAATCCGGATATAAATCTACCAGAAGGGGAATAACTCTTATCATTCTTTCCATTCATATATACGTTTACTTTATATGATTATTCATCTTCATATACATGCAATATACTATGCACAACAAGTATAATTATACCTATCATAATCATAAGTATAATAACCATCCTACTGAGCTATAACTCGAGGATGCAGCCTCATATTGCCTATTCGAATCCGGGTTTACTCACTCAACCACGGTACTAAGCCAAACTCACTCATGGTCATGGTAAAAATACACAACGGTGGAGGCGATAATGTTCCCTCTGCAAGTGGAGTACACACATCGCACTCGTACGCAGGACGAGATAACCTGGGGATATACTCTCCCTGCTCCTCAAGCCAGGGGATTCACCCACATCGCGCAACCTCCCCGGATCAGAGAAATATATAATCTGGTTGTTCCAACCCTACGCCAAAGGAAAGCCCGTGGAACCAGCCTCTAAGATACAAATATACCAATTACACAGAGATATATATATGTATTCGTATTATCTTATATATATACTTTAACAACTTTTGTATATATAATATATCACCTCTCGAATATATATGGCTACAACTGCCAAACTCTTATAGCGATAGTCAATAACCCCGAATGTCCCCATTCGTAAAAGTATATAAGTATTCGCACACTCATGATACTAAAATTATAAGTATTCTCTTACTTAATATACAACTCGCACCTTAATTTATTTTAAGGATTTATATATAATCTCGAATATACTAATTCATAATAATCACAACCTAGGATTTACTCGAATGCATTCAGCCCATATACATTCTAACCGCATAAATATCTCTGCACACTTACCAAAGACCTCTCTCTCTCTCGAATGTTACTCAACCTGAACACTCACTAGGTCCGTCCCTTGGATTGCACACCAAATTAACCCAAGGTTCCCTTCTTCATCTCAAGATTTACTTACCCTTAAACTATCATCTAGGAATCCTAATATCATAACTAAAATCCCCCATAATCATTTCCAGTTGCAATTTAACTCCCCCTAAACTCAAAGAAGGAAAACTGTCAAATTCTGCATAAACCGAATCGATTCGCTCCAATTATGAATCGATTCGGACCAGCGAATCGATTCGGACCAAATCCGAATCGGTTGGAAAAAAAGGTCTGCAAACAGGTCTTCAAAGGCGAATCGATTCGGTCTAAATTCGAATCGATTCGGTCTAAATTCGAATCGATTCGGTCTGAGACAGTCCCCCAGATCTCCTTATGCGAATCGATTCGGTCTAGACCCGAATCGATTCGCCCTGTTCGGGGCTCACGGTTTGGACGATTTCATCTTCTCCGAAATTCCCAAATAACATCCCAACCTCGATTGGTGTGGCTTCTAATCTCAACCACCAACTCTATGATTATCCTAACACTAACTTATGACTAAAACATCCATTAATTTGTGGTATTAAACCATTTCTTCTAGATTTAAACCATAAAACCCTAGTTTATCATTTCTCCCATTTCTAAGCATTTTTACACTCCATTATCATGGATTTAACACTAGAAGTCATTAAGAGTTTACGCTTCATCAATATGTAAACTCATACTCAAATTCCCCAAATTTATTTTAAGGGTTCTAACCTAAAATTATATAATTTACCAATTATGATATGAGATGTACACACTAAATTAAATAAAGAAAGTAAGCACTTGCCTGGAGGATAAAATCCGATGACCTCGAGTCGAATTCCGCGGAGTTTGGCCGGAATCTCCTTTCTTTTCTCCTCCTCTCTCTTCTTTCTCTCTATTTCTTTCTTTCTCTCCCTCTCTCTTGCCTTATATAGGGAGAAATAAGTGTTTATCCCTTATAAGCCCAAAAATAACTCGTTTACTCAATTGCGAGTCCATACTAGTCCAAAAATCCCTGAAAACTAGGCACTACTCCCGGATATTTTATTTTGACTATTTCGGCCATTCCGAAACCAACCGTACACTCGAAATCTCCATCTGAGTCACTTAACTGTAATTCACTAATTAAACTCCAACACATCTCGATACGAGTTTTCCAATTAAAATATTATCCTTTGTCACTTTACCCAACTGTGACATGTAATTAAAATGGTCCAACTCATTTACTTAATCCCCAAAAGTAAATGTAACACACATCGAAAATCAATTAATCCTCATAAACTCCAAAAATTATTATTCAGATAAATTCCTCAATTCTCCAAATTACACCCATTTATGAAATTTAAATATCCATAAAAGTGTGGGGTATTACACAAAAACCATTCATTTACCATGAAAAAATAATATACATTTTTTAACATGTTAAATAAAGTATATTGAAGAATCTCTCTCGTTGTTAGTGAACTGCAAGTACTGGTGTAAACGGATATTCGAAAATCTGAATCCATCTGATATCCGAGTCCGAATTTTGCGGATATTTATTTGAAAAAACGAATATGGATAACGTGTTAAAATATCTGAAAAAATGGATACGGATACGAATAGTAGGTATATTCGATACGGATAATCCGTATTTGCGGATATCTATTTTTTTGGATATTCGTATCCATATTATATTTAATATTACTCTATTAGTTATATTAGTTATATATAATTATTATTTATAATATTTATTATATGTAATGTAAAATATAAATATATAATATAAAAATGTTAATGATCACTTTTGACTCATTTAAAAAAAATAGGAATGATACGATTTAAAATATCAAAAGATAATGAATGACTTGAAAAGGAAAAAAAAGAACAAAAAAGAAAACAATAGAAAAGAACAAAAAGTGAACAAAACATTTTACCTAAAACATTTCTCTTTCATTATACCTATTTTTGGATAAATTTTGGTAGAAATTTCATGGAAGAAGTCATCTTCACTAAATTTCATAGAACAAAAACCATTCATTTACCATGAAAAAATAATATACATTTTTTAACATGTTAAATAAAGTATATTGAAGAGTCTCTCTCGTTGTTAGTGAACTGCAAGTACTGGTGTAAACGGATATTCGAAAATCCGAATCCATCTGATATCGGAGTCCGAATTTTGCGAATATTTATTTGAAAAAACGAATATGGATACGAATATGGATAATGTGTTAAAATATCCGGAAAAACGGATACGGATACGAATAGTATGTATATTCGATACAGATAATTCGTATTCGAAGCGGAGCATCCGTATTTGCGAATATCCGTTTTTTCGAATATCCGTATCCATATTATATTTAATAATACTCTATTATTAATATTAGTTATATATAATTATTATTTATAATATTTATTATATGTAATGTAAAATATAAATATATAATATAAAAAGGTTAATGATCACTTTTGACTCACTTAAAAAAAAATAGGAATGATACTATTTAAAATATAATGAATGGCTTGAAAAGGGGGAAAAAAGAACAAAAAAAGAAAACAATAGAAAAGAACAAAAAGCGAATAAAACAAATTCGAACAAAGCATTTTACCTAAAATATTTCTCTTTCATTATTACCTGTTTTCCCCTTCTGCCTATTTTTTTACACAAACCCTATTCTCCAAAACCTTCCCTCTACTTGTAACTTGGAAAGTCACCCCCCCCCCCCCCCCCCCCCCCCCCACACACACACACACCACATTCACATGCACCTCCAACACACACACACATGCACATTATAACACAACACACACATGCATACAACAACACACGCAGATGTACATAACAACACACACACATATGTACACATCAATACACACAGACACACACAGTAATACACATGCACATAGCAACTGTTAGGGCTAAATTATTGATTCTAATTTCTAAGTTGTTGATTATGAAATAATGGATCAATTTGTTGATTCTAAATTGTTAATTCAAAACAGTTAGGACTTGATATTCTTTTTTTAAAGTAATATTGATATTACATGTTAAAAGAAGCAAGTCAATTGAAATGGATAAGCAATATAAACGAATACGGATATTATCTAAATTCGAGGAATTCGAGAGTATACGGATATGGATAGTGGTTTTTACTATCCGAACGGATACGAATAGTGCATTCAGGTAGCAAATATGGATATGAATAACATAGTATCTGCTCCGTATCCGTCCGTTTACCACCCCTAATTGTAAGTCAATCATTGTTACAAGTTCTCATCTTTAATGGATTCTCTCTTTGCCAAAGCCTTTAGATTGAATTGATGTTAAGGTAAGGGGTTCATTTGAGATGGAGAAGATAAACAAGGAGGAATCCATCACATTGGAGGAATTTTAAACCAAGTATCCTATATTAACATTTTTACTCGAAGCCTAATATCTTATTGAACCCTCAATCCAACTTGTGAGAGTCAAAATCACCCCTTTTAACAAGTCTAACTTCAAATGGACGATACATGTACAAAATACTTTCAGCATTAATTTAAACAATTTCACTACTTCATTTGAATGGATAATTTTCATACCCGACAAAATTATTAATACATATTCAACATATTTTGTTAACTACTATAAGATAAAATTGAAATTCATCCGTTCCAATTTTGCAAACACAAATTCATTCTAACAAATGAGAGAGAGAGAGAGAGAGAGAGAGAGGTATTGTGAAAAACATAAGGAGAGAAAACAAATAGATAATCGTAAGTAGTCGCACGTTAAGGATTGGTCATTTAATAAAGGGTATCACATGATCGCATTTATAAAAAAAAAATGCTGAATGTTGATCCACCTCTTACTAAATTACATTTCACACATTAATGTATTAAATCTCATGGTTTCTAAATAAGATTGTATTTCAGCTACTATTCTAGATACTAGGAACAAATAAGTATAATATCATAATATACAAGAACTTATACAATAGCAAACCAAGATTTGAAAATCCAATGCTTTGTTTGTACAAATCATTTAAATAAGTTTATTTATGTCATTTTTGCTATATCAGTATTTGACAGGCGTGTTTCTTATTTGCTAAAGTTCCTAATTCGCTAAATTCGTGTCAAGATATTATCACTCCTAATTCGCTAAATTCTTGTCGAGTCATGTTGTCTTGCTGTACCAGAAAATTGCACCCTTCATATGGGCCTAAAGCAGAAAACATTAGGGTAGTCTATCTTCCCTGAAGGCTGATTAAAAAAACTAATTTTGTGAATCAGGATGGCCAAAATTGTTATGCAAAAGAAGCATGAAACATGTAAGAAAAAAAAAGAAGAAAAAAAACTGATGTTTTCGAAGTATAAAATTACAACGCAGTGACTAAGTTACACCATTTAGATAACTATTCTGTTCGCGTAAAATTAGAAAAAAAAAATTTAATGGTTCTTCCAAAATACACCCGTCTTTTAATCACTTCAACTTCAAATGCATACATGTGTCTTTGATCACTTCAACTTCAAATGCATTTCTGTTGGAAATGCTTTCCCGCGATGATTGAAGGTAATAAAATCAAGATTAGAGGGTAAAGAGACCACTCTGCATTACAGAAAACATGGAAAAAGACATCAATCAACTGACAGCAAAGCAAATTAAGTAAATCGTGTGTGTGTGTGTGTGTGTGTGTGTGTGTGAGAGAGAGAGAGAGAGAGAGAGAGAGAGAGAGAGAGAGAGCTCATCTTGAAGTATTAATCCAAGGGTTATCAATTGCCATAAATTATTCTACATTTTTAGATACAGAAAGTGACGAAAATAAAAATGGAGAAAATCAATTTTTATACAATTGATGTTAAAGTTCTATGAGAGAGAGAGAAAAACAAATTAAGAGAGAGGGAGAGGCGGAGGGAGGGAGGGGGGGATGAGAGAGAGAGAGAGAGAGAGGAGCATGCACTTATGTGACTCCTATTTCAAATGGATGTATTTCACATTTTTTTGTGAAATGATCAAATTTCAGATTTCACACATGAGCTAAGAAGGGGCAATTTATGATTTATTTCATTAATGAAACCAAACACGATTAATAGATCAATTTGTAAATGGATCAATTTATAAATGGGCCAATTTACTATTTTGGAACAACCAAACGGGACCCTTCTCTATTCGACCCATACAATGTGGCGTTAAGATGTAATAGATCAACCTGTTTGATTACGACAAGATCACTGACGATTGTTCACAACATCGTCCTCTTCATCTTAACTCTTTCACAAATGGGGGAATTAGCCAAGGGTGATATTATACGAAATCATTGCTGCCACCGTCAATCAATCTCCTTTACAATGTCTAAAAGAAGGAATACCTAACCTATCTGTATTAACGTCATCCTTAGGCCTAATCTTCCATGGGAGGGAGAATAAAGAATGAAATACTGAGTCGGTTCAAGAAAAGCATCCCCATTTAGCTAAAAGATCCGCTGGAGTATTATATCTCAATTTGTGTTAGAAATTACACAGTTTAAATTTAGCATAGCATGTTCGATCATGATACCTTTAGTGCAGCCGCCACAATCACGTTCAAGCCATCAGCCAACCTTTATGGGGTTTGTACCATTTTGACTAACTGGATGATTAAGATAAGGGGTCTAGGCCCTTGTTTATAATCTATGGAATAATCCTTGCTAGGCAAGGATTAGGAATAAAGAAATAAAAGATAAACTAGGAAACTAGCAATGGTTAACTGATTTAATTAGAAGACACTTCCCCTATAAAAGGTAAAGACTATAAATGATAGTATAAATGTAACTCTCTCCTCTTACTACTAGGCAGAACGCCCCAAGGGTGTGGTTGTACACGTCATTCCTCTTTCTTGAAAGAGTTCGTCTCGAACTTAAAGCATATGAACATCAACAAGTCTTCATTATCCATCGTGGGCTCTCCCACTTGAAAAAAGGAGCTGGCCCGAAATTTTCCGCCATATCCACTAACAAAAATATCACCACCAGCTGTCCTGAAGCCAAACCAAAGTTGAGAAAGACGACTTCTTCCACTAAACTCCCCATCTTGCCATCTGGAGAATTTAAACACATTACCATACAAAAGACAGCCCATACCATATCAATGTATGGACGCATGCAACCAATCTCATCGATTTACCAATGCAACATGAGACTCAAACTCATCCCAAACCGGATCCACATGGGCATGTGACACCATAACCGAAAAGGTCTTCACTACACGCTTTACCCTCAACAAGCTAAAACACACACATATCAACTTCTGGTTCATCATATAGGGGGGCGTCGTAAAGTGCCGAGTTATCCATGCATACAAACTCATCCCCACAAGGGGAAAAGGCTGAGAACTGACACCAACAATAACACAATCGGGTTCATGGGCTTTTCAAAGATATTAAAAAAAACTCAACTCAAATATGTCAGCATCTCTTAATTTCGTATGGGTAATCCAACCCTCTTCAAAAACACATTAAATAAATTTCCCTGGACACGCCTACCACACAAAAGAGAATTTTGGAGCCTCTATTTCACTCTTGAAACAATATGCTCGCTTGAGGGTTCCTCATCAAACATCGGGGTTCCAGCAAAGGAAGAGGGGACCTCGAATATCAGCCCAATTGGGGCTAGAACTTTGGCCAAATGGGGTGGGAAGGTTGAGTCAGGTAGGGTAGGGAACATCAATTGAGGGTGTATCGGGAAGGGGATAGTTGCCAAGTAGTTTGACATTGAGTAAGGACCATCGGCCCAATGGGCATGCGCACAGGTAAGCCCTGGTTCGTCGGGTGAGGATAAGAGTAGGAGTAATATGGATGGAATGGATCAGCTTATGTAAGTTAAAGGTGGGTAAAAGTGTACGCGCCATAGAGATTGCGGCCATAGGCCAAACATGAAAATGAGGCATAAGTCCCGGACATATACCACAAAGACGCTAGTTAGAGCGTAAGATGCAGTCGTGGGCCACGGTTGGCCACCGTGAGAACCCTCGGTGGCTAGGTTGCTCACAACAGCAGTGCCAAATGGGGCACCCCCGATGGGGGAGAGGCCTAGAAGCGGTAAGCTTTACGGATTTCGTTCTAAAATAGCATCGAATCGGCAAAGTTTCCACAGGGGTATCATGGGTTAAAGAGGACCTCGGAATTCTAGCTGGTCTGTCACCATCAAAAGAATGCTTTTGATATTCTTTAGAAGAAAATGTGAAGGTCGCATTTCATGGAAGGGAACTTTGGAATTAGTTTATGGCGGGTGCCTAGGCTCTAGGCTCACCAAGGTGCAGAGCATTGGTGCCTCGCCTCACCTTAGAGAAGTCCCCTTCAATAAGCTGCACCTAGGCTCCAGACTCGAGGTGTGCCTAAGGTGCGCCTAGTTAATCTTTTTCAAGAAAATGCCCCAATACAAGAATGGATCGATTAATATGTCTGACATTACGTATTTTCCAATGAAATATGGAGAATTGAACCATTTACCACCCAAAAACTAATCAAAGTCGAGCATAAGTTGTGGTTAAACTTCATCTTTTTCACTATTCACTACTTGGGCAAAAGAAACAAAAAAAAAACTCGAACATTGTTGCATCTCCAATTGATTTTAATTTTCTTTTCATACATTATGTTTCAAAATCTATTAATATCTTCGCTTTTGTTGATTATTTGATAATTAAAATGTTAAATAATTTAAATATTTGATTTTATGTTTTTTTCCATATGGTACATTCGATATATCTTCTTTGTGTCTCTTCATGACCTTGTATAATAGTAATTTGTGCTATATTTCAAATTTTAGATCATAAAATAATCTTGTTATTATAGATATACAATTTTTGCATGTCTTGTATAATGTGCGCCTCATTTCGATCAGGTGAGCGTCTTGCCTTGCGCTTTGCACCTAAGCTCTAGGGAGATATTGGCGCCTTGGTGCGCCTTACGCCTTAAATAACTATGGTTTGTGGATGTGCAACTGTTTAAGAGACACTTTTTGATGTGAATGAGAATTAGGGGTTATTTTTATGATTTTATTGTATTTTTGTTATTTTTGTAGTCTTTCTTTTATTTTTAGAATTTCATTGTATTTTTCATTTTGTTAGTATTTAGAAAAAGGAAGGTTAATTGGCTCCTAGAGACATTATAGTAATTAGATTCTTAGCTTAGAGGGCAAGCAACCTCGTTTCTATAAATACCCATATGTAGCCTCATTTGGGGTATTCTTCCATTTTGAGATATTTGATTAGAGAGAGTTTGAGAGAGAATTATCTTTTCTTGCTCCCATTTGACGTCATTTACGTCAATTGGTATCATAGCTTAGTCGTTCCACCAGTTGTTGTTGTTGTTGTTGTAAAACAAAAACTCGTAAACAACGTCAATGTGGGTTCAAGAAATGATGAACACCTCCGATGAAAACACTTACAATCAAATCTTGGAGGCCCTCAACCGATTGACGGCCCGGATGGATAGATTCATCGACGCTCGCCTCCCTCCACCACTACCCACCACCATTAACCCTAACCCTATCCCCCCAAACCCCACCCACGCTTCCACAACCCATTTCGCACCCCTACCCCAAGAAAATCTAAACCCTAATCCTATTTCACCCACCACCCAATCAACAATCACCATCCAACCCACCCCACCGCCTCAAACGGCTGCCAAACAACCCAGAATCCATCCAAGGACAGTCGCAACTGCCCAATATGGTCCCGCCCACCATCGTTCATCACTTTCGAATCCCACCCGACCCAAAACACCTCCATCCCAAGCCCCCCCACCCTCCAGTCCACCGGAACTCACATCCTGACCACCGATTATCACATTCGCCACCAATCATACCTGGAAAGTCAACAGACAAGCCGGAATCCCATGTCGGTAGACCCCGACACACCTACCGCCCCGATTTGGGGTCCGCATCGTCAGATTTACACCCAAGAGGGTTGGCCGGAGCCGACATCACCTCCAACCTCATTTCCGGTGATTGATAGCAGCTCCACAACTGCCGCACTGCACGTATTGGGCCCACGCAGTCCAATCTGCCCTGACAGCCCCCTTCCAGCACCGGCTGGACAATCCACCTCCTCTCCGATGCAAAATTTGCTAACCCGGGTGCAATCCACCCCTCTCACAATTCAAGACCCACCACAAATTCAAGAAATTGTCCCCACCATTCAAGAACATGTGTTTCTTTACCCCGATCCATCAAAGATTCGTCCGAAAATATTCAAGACCCCTCCTCCCACAAATTTAATCCAATTTCAACCCATTTTGCCCCAAGCCCACCAAGAACAATTGCAAGAACTAGGGTTTGACACCAAAACCTTGGTTTTTGACACCGAGGGTAGATAATTTTTTATGATTTTTTGTGTCACATGAGGAAAAAGATGAAGATTGATGCAATAATTGAAGAATCTTCCTCGGATTTTCTGAAATTACGTTTTGGCCCCTCAATTTTTGCCTCTTCCGCAATTTTGGACAATTTTGCATTCGACCTCAATCTTAAAGTTCGAGGACGAACTTTTTCGAAGGCGGAAAGAATGATGTGAATGAGAATTAGGGGTTATTTTTAGGATTTTATTGTATTTTTGTTATTTTTTTAGTCTTTCTTTTATTTTTAGTATTTCATTGTATTTTCCTCTTGTTAGTATTTAGAAGAAGGAAGGTTAATTGGCTCCTAGGGGCATAAATGTAATTAGATTCTTAGCTTAGAGGTCAAGTAACCTCCTTCCTATAAATACCCATATGTAGCCTCATTTGGGGCATTCTTCCATTTTGAGATATTTGATTAGAGAGAGTTTGAGAGAGAATTATCTTTTCTTGCTCCCATTTGACGTCATTTACATCACTTTTAAAATTGCACGCAAGATTTGTTTTTGTTTTTCATATCAGGTAAGTGGTACGATATGGGTTATAATATTAGACTTGGCAGTTAATAAGACAGCATTGTCAAACTGGGGCGCCCCCAATGGGGAGAGGTAGAGGTGAAAACAGATATTCGAAAATCCGAATCCTTCTGGTATTATGAATTTAGCGAATATTTATCCGAATAAGTATTCGAAAGAGCATACTTGGATAGCTAATCCGTATCCGAGACGGGCTATCCATATTGACGGATATCCGTTTTCGCGGATATCCATATCCGTAAAATAATTATATATGAATTAAATAATATAAATATTTTTTGTAGTGTAAAATAATATTAATATTAATATAATATAAGTATAACATTTAGCATAATTTTTTTTATATAAAATATTTTTTGTTACAATAATAGTCGAGTGGGATTAAGTGGGTTTAAAAAAAAAATAAAAGGTAATTTTGGATCTAAAATCTATACCCTGATCATCACAACACAACCTCTCCATTTGTTTGAGACCTATCCCCTTCCTCTCTCCATCAGTCGGCTCACCGATCTCAGCCAAAATCCCCTTATCTTCTGTCCATCCTCCCACCGGTTAGTTTGTTTTCTCATTTTTTTATTTTTTTATAATTTTTTTTGGATCTATGGGTTTTTCTTCCCACCGGATGATATAATTTTTTGGATCTATGGGTTTTTATTCTATCATTATCTTTTCCATATGCTTGTTGTGATAATTTGGGCATTGGTACCATTAATTTCCTATATCAACCGGTATTTTTAAAAGTCGCACTAGGAATGCTCTAAGCAGAGTAGGCGATAGTCAGCTTTCTACTGGTATTTTATTGTGGGGAGTTACAAGAGCGTCTGGGGGTCAATTTATATTAGGTCTAGTAGTTTTAATAAGATTATGTCCACACGAAACTTTCTTTTTCAACTATACTAATTGATGAAATCAAAGGGAAGAAGTACGTTCGAAAACAACTGAATAATGATCTAGAATGAACCATGTTTATTGCTTACATCAATTTTTCTATTTTTGGGGGGGTTATTTTGAAACCCCCCACCATATGTTTAATTCCCAAAGTATTCATAGTCTTATTTAAAAGTATTTCGAAGATAGAAGCATCTGACTTCCATAGTGATGTCTCACAAATTCTCCATATCTTACTTGGAAAATTATATAATTGATCAAGTGATTAAATTAGTGTTTAATAAGCTATGTATGTCTTAATGTATCTTAAATAATAAAAACGGACAAGGACAATATCCGAATCCGAAAAATCCGAGAGGATATGAATACGGATAGTTGTAATTATTATCCGGCCAGATACGAATACTATACGGATAATACAGAGAGTTGGCGGATACGGATACGAATATGGATATGGATACTATGGTATCCGCTCCGTACCCGTCTGTTTACACACCCTAAGGAGAGGCCTAGTGGCGGTAAGGTTTACGGATTTCCTTCTAAAAATAGCATCGAATCGACCAAGTTTCTGACGTAAATGACACCAAATGAAAACAAGAAAAGAGGACTCTCGTCTCAACTCTCTCTAATCAAAATCTCATAAAATGGAAGAATGCCTCAAATGAGGCTACATATGGGTATTTATAGGAAGGAGGTTGTTTGGTCTCTAAGCTAAGAATCTAATTACAATTACGTCCCTAGGAGCCAATAACGTTCATTTTCCTAAATACTAAACAAAAGGAAAATACAACGCAATACTAAAAATAAAAGAAAGATTAAAAAGATAAAAATGACAAAAAGGCCCTTATTCACATCATTCTCCCCTCCTAAAAGAATCCGTCATCAAACTCATAGGGGAAGGCCTTCAGTGTCACCATCGAGGATAGTAATAAGAGCAGGCTGGGGTGGAACCTCCATCGTCTCCTCAAGATACTCAGGATCGCCCTAAGCTAGGAGAACGCGACGCGTGGGAGAGAGCAGTATGATGCTCGATGGCCAATCACCCCACAATTGTGACATTTGAATGTTACTGGGTGAGTGGGTACAGGAGGTGGAACTGCGGGCGACAGAACATATGAGGTAGGCGGGGTCACAGGAGGAGTAGAAGTCACGGGTGTTGGAGGCGTTAGAATGGAACGGCCACCGGGTGGAGGAGCTGTCTGATGGAATGTGACGTAAACTACACGTCAATGGCCAAAAGAAATAAACCAAACCCTAACTTTAGAGAGAGAATCAAGAGATTTCTTATATTTCAAATGGAGAATGTGCTCAAATGAAGACTACATGGGGTATTTAAAGGATAGGAGTAGCTGAGGCTCCAAGCTAAGGCCTTAATTACAAAATGACATCATTACTCCTTCCCTCTAAATAATAAAGCATAAGAAAGAAATATACAATAACAAAATAAAAGAAAATACAAAAGAAAATAAAAATAACGAATAATCCCTCAAAATAGCCTATTTCCATCACTCTCTCCGGCTTCGAAAAGCTCGTCCTCGAGCGTAGGAGGTGAACGATAAGAAAGCAAGGCACCCATCAAAAGAGCTCCTCACTAGGAAGAAGAGCCGTCCACGAAAACGCCTCTTAATACTGGCTTGCAATAAATCCAGAAAAAATAGGAACACAATCCAAACATGGCCGACCAACAAAATCGTGACCCGAGATTCCCATGATGAACCTCCTTAATGCTACGTCGCGAAAAATTTCCTCTGAGCGCGCTATCATAAATGGGTCCACATACCTACCACCTATCACATCACCCAAGTTCACCACCTTATTCTCGGGAGAGATAAACACCGATCCAACCTCTTTAAAATCGTTATCCACATGTCCAAACATGGTTCAAAGTCTCGGTATCGGTCCCGGTATCAGTCTCGGTATCGGTCAATCGATTTTCAACTCGGTCGCGGTATCGGTCACGGTATCGGGCGATACGCAAAGATACACTATTTAGAGAGCGCAAAAAAATTTGAAAAAAATCTAGAAAATTTTAAAAAAATATAATTAACAATGTGAGTCAATCAGATAAGTTTAAAACTATCCTTTAATATGCATAACATTGTACAATTGATTATATTGACGTGCTGCGAACTTGCCAGATTCAATGTTCCATAACAAATTAATGTTTTTTTTCACGGAGGATACAAATATTATGTTTTTACAAAGAAAAACAAATGTTACTTTTTTAGTAAGGATAATTTTTTTTTTACAAAGAGGATATAACTATTATATTCTTAGTATTATTTTTAGTAAGAGGATCCAAATGTGTTTTTTAGGTATGTAATATTTTTCTAAAAAGGCTAGAAATGTTTCTTTTTTAATATTGTTATTTTTTTACAAATAGTGATTTTGACAAAACACGACATTTTTTTTACAATCGTTTTTTACAATAAGGATGCAAATGTTATTTTCTTGCAAAAAATGATGCAAATGTTATTATTTTATAAAGGGAATGTAAATGTTATTTTTTTGTTGTTGGGTTGCAAATGTTATTTTTTTACATTTATGGAAATGTTATTTTTTTATAAAGAGGATGCAAATATTTTTTTTTTACTTGCGTTGTAAATGTTATTTTTACATAAAGGATGCAAATATTATTTTTACAAATGTTTAGAGGATACAAATATTATTTTTACAATAATTACAGTTGTATATTTGTTTGTAAAAGAATAACATTTACGTTTTTTTATAAATAATAACATATTAAAATATAACATTGGGAACATTATTATAAAAAATAATAACAAATACCATTTGAATCATTTGCATTCTTTAAAAAAAAAGCAGGCACATATACAACGCACTAAATTAAACCCACACACACGATGACCAAATAACCCACACACAACACACTAAATTAAAAAAACAATTAACATTTCGTAACCTCCCAAAAAACCACGCTTACCAACACAACACTGGAGAGAGAGAGAGAGAGAGATTGATTCTTAGTAACTTATACCATCTCGGTCGATATATCACCGATATGGGCCGATTCCATCGCGATATCGTCGATATGGGCCGATTCCACTGCGATATCGTTGATATGGGCCGATTAGGGTCGATTCACATCAATAATTGAAAACTCAACTCGGAACTCGGAATCAGATCGGTGGGCTCTGATATCTAGTCAACTCAGTCGTATAGTCGCGGTATCGGCCTTGACTTTGAACCATGTGTCCAAAGATTGGGAAGAAGTCGCTCAAATCAAATGTTTCCGACACGCGAAAATGCGTGCGAGTCACCCAAACATCCTCGATAAAAATGTCAAAAAAATCATCAATACACAGCCTGATTTATTCGTTTCTTTTTTTCTTGCAATCAACCGGCTTGGGAAGGGACTTTTTATCGTTGATTTGACCCAATTGGGTGTACAAGTGAGGGAGAATGATTGGGTGGAGCAACCGATCTTGGACTAGCCGCCGGTAATCTTTAATTGAGCCTCGGGAGTTAATCGGGACGGAAACGTAATTTTTTTTATGTATGGGGGGTTAGAAAAATGGGTAGTGGGTTGGGGGATTCGGGTTGGTGGTGGAGGAATTTTGTAGGGTTGGAGGCTAGAGTTTGTAAATTGTGGATTGAACTATAAAATGGTAGGTGAAAACCTAGAATTGGGTTGTCTAGGATTTTGAACGGAGGGTTTATGGAATGGATTTGGGTTTGGGGGGAAATTAGGGTTCAAAATATGGGTTTTCGGGGTGGTGGGTTTGGTGTAAAGGGTGGGGTAGGGTAGGGCAGGGGTTGTGGGTAGGGAATTCTAGGGTTAGGTTTTTGAAAATGGGTATAGATTTGTTGTGATTGTACCCACTCTTCCGTTCGTTTTTTAATCTCTTCGTATAGTTGTTCGGATCTTCTTAGAGCCATTGATTGTAGCGTACGATTTTGATAACAAAAATACACTGATACATCAACACTAATGTGGCGCGACACCCGCTCTGATACCAATTTGAAGTAAACTACACGTCAATGGCCAAAAGAAATAAACCAAACACTAACTTTAGAGAGAATAAAGAGATTTCTTATATTTCAAATGGAGAATGTCCTCAAATGAAGACTACATGGGGTATTCAAAGGGGGGGAGTGGCTTAGGCTCCAAGCTAAGGCCCTAATTACAAAAATCTCATTACTACTCCTTCCCTCTAAATAATAAAGCAAAAGAATGAAAAATACAATAACAAAATAAAATAACAATAACAATAACAAATAATCCCTCAAAATGGCCTATTTTTATCAGAATAACTCGACTTTAGTGGCGTACTCAACCGCCTTGGCAAAGGAGGTGACGTCACGTAAAGCGAGATCTCTCTAGATATAACTCTGAAAGCCGTGGATATACCGACTAAGCCGCTGCTCCTCACTCTCACCGAAGCGGGCACGAGTACAAAGAAGCTGAAAGCGGTCTGTGTAGTCTAAGATTGTAGTGTCCTGCAGAAGAGACTGGACCCGCAAAAAGAGATCATGCTCGTAAGTAAAAGGAACAAATGCGGTCATCAACTACGCCCGAAGTTCTGCCCAAGACTGTACAGGAGGCTGACCCTCAAGAACGCGATGTTGCTCCAAATCGTTCCACCATAAACTCGCGTAGCCCTGAAACTTGGTGACCGCTAACATAACACACCGGCGACCTTTCAGTCGCTTGTATTAAAAAATCCTCTCCATGGTGGCAAGCTAGTCAATAACGGCATCGGGCTGTAGGTGGCCATCAAACATTGGGATATCCACCCGAATATCACCCTGCATACTAATGGCGTCACCACTCTGTAGGGCCAAGGCATCCTCATCTAGGTTATCATCACCTAGCGGAGGCTCGATAAGTAGTGCTCTCTATGACTGTCTTCGAGGCGGTGGATGAGGATCAGGAACTAGTGGCGGTGGCGGTAAAGGGGCTGGTGGAGGAGGTATATAAGGTGGAATGGCCTCTCGTGGTGGGGAAGGAGGTGGAGCGGGGACCAACGGCTGATGGTAGGGGCATTGGTTCATTTGGTGGGCCTTTTGATAACATTAAAAATAATGTCCGCTCGGAGAGAGGTACATACGGAGTGACCTTTGGACCTAGGGAATCAAAGGGTGAGACATCGGTGCGCCACTCAATGGGAGGGGGAGGCTCGAACTCGAAGGCGAAGTAAAGTCGGGGTGAAGGTGGGCCGTCATGTGGGGGTAGGCTAATCCACTCCCATACCCGCTCATGTGAGTCAACTGGGGCGGAATGGAAGGAACGTGCATCCCATGTAGAATGAGGGTGGGGTACATGTGTCAGGTGGCCGAGTGGTGGAGATGTGTAAAATAGGTGGGGGCGGAAGCATGGGGAAGGCAATATGGGGTGGACGAGGGTGAATAGTTGTAGGTAGGGCCAGAGCCATGGAGGGAAGATGATGAGGTTCAAGGTGTTTTGGTGGGTGATGGCGAGAATAAATGGAGATGTAATGTAAGGGGTGGTCATGTTGAGGAGGTGTGGGGTAAGAATGGTGATTTTGTGGTGGTGAATGGGGTGGACAAGAATACGAGGTGGAAGAAGGTGTGGTGAGGGTATATGATGGTGTGATGAGGGTTTGGGTGGTGGTGGAGGGTATATGGGAGATGTTTGTGAATTTTGGAGGGTAAGAGTACTAGGGGTGTGTGGGAGTTGAAATTCTAGTGGTTGTTCTTCAAGATTTGGGTTAAGATGCATGGTAGATTCATCTAACACCGGAATTGTTTACCTTTTCTTGTGGATGACATGGATTTGAACTTTTAGAGTGACGAATGTCACGGATCATCTGAGCTATTCCTGAAGAATATGTTCCGATGGTACTATTTGAACACATAATGGTGAAGAAACTGTCGGAAAAGTGTCAGAATGACCCGGAGGTGCTGGACGACCCTCGGTAGGGTTGTACGAGTGGCGGAACCAGCGGGCTATTCGGACGCAACCAGGGGTTGGATCGGGTGCGTTAGGGCTTGATGCGGGACCGTTTGGCTTAGGAGGAGATATCCGGCGGACTGGGGCTGAATTCAGGTGGATTGGGGAAGATCCGGGTGTGTAATGGGTTGGATTTGGTGTCGGGTTTGGGCAGTTTCAGGTTTCGAAGGGTGGTGGGGTTTAGGCTTGTAAAAGGATCGAATTCGGACCGGATCAGGCAAATCCAAATCCATATCCGTTTATGTTAAACGGATTCAAATCCGATCCGTTTATTAATCGGATCGGATCAGGCAAATCCAAATCCATATCCGTTTATCTTAAACGAATTCGGATCGGATCCGATTATCCAATTATCCATTTATGTTAAACTTGATTTGCAATATTGTTATTTTCAATTCTTATTTCATAAATTTATTTTGCAAATGTTACAAAAAAACAGATAATGAAATAAACTATTATTATATATATTAAAAATATTATTAAATACAATATATATCAATTAAAAATATTATATATATATATATATATATGTATATATTAATCGGATCGGATTATTAACGGATCGGAGTATATGAATCCAAATCCGCTCCATTTAATAAATGGATAATCGGGTAATCGGGTAATCGGATTTCAGGCATGATCCATATCCGCTTAAATGGATCGGATTCGAATTCGGATAAAATCTGATCCATTGACAGGCCTAGTGGGGTTGTTTCGGGTTGGATGGGTTATTCAGGGTTTTTTTTTTTATATTCCGAGCAGCTGGTTGTGGTGGTGGTGCTTTCTTGGATTATATAGGGCTAGGGTTTGTAGGATTAGGGTTTTTTGTGGAAGGGGTGTAGAATGGGTTGATATGGGAGAATTAAGGTTAGGGTTTTGAGATGATACCGGGGCGGTGCGGTGGTTGTTGGCGGAGGAAGTCGCGCGTCAATTATTTCCACCCGGGCCATCAATCGGTCGATGACCTCTACAAGATTCTCGTTGGGAGTTTCCAAGGGGGGTTGCACCTTTCTTGAACTCATCGTGACGTTGTTTACGAGTTTTTGTTTTTTTACAACAACCAATGTTTAAAAAGGCGCGAGGCGAGGCGAGGCGAGGCGTTATGGCTTCAGCTGGGCAAGGCGTAAGCCTCAAAAAAAAAATAATAATAATATTTAAAAAATACTAATAAAACCATAAAAAATAAAGTAACAAAGAAATATAAAATAAAACTGCAAAAAATACATCTTTGAGGACTTTCTCACATAGTTAAACATTTTTTTATTCCCACAAGATGCCCTTTTTACATATTATTAATTTTATAATATGACAATAAATTAATCAATGCAAAATCAAATTGACCAAATCATTTTTTTTAGTTTCATTAACATTAATTATTTTATAATATAACAATAAATTAATCAATGCAAAATCAATTTTTTAAGTTTCATTCACATATTAGTTACTTTTTTAAAATTTCAGTTACAATAGTAAATAGTATAAGTGCAATTTTAAAATAAAAAAATAAGAGTTAGTAGATTAAAAGAACATTTTTTTTAAGTTGAGTGCAATTTTAGAAAAACGAAGAACTTTAACCTTTAAAAAACAGACTTAACGATGGAAGAAGAGAGTTTTTTTTTTTCACGTGCCTCAGCAAAGAGGCGTGAGGCGCATCGAGGCATAAGCCTCGAGGCGCATTGAAGCGTAACCCTCAAATTCAACCCTGAGGCTTAAGCCTCGATGCATTTTTTGCCCGCCTCGCCTCGAGGCATAAGCCTCAAACGCCTTTTTAAACATTGACGACAACAACAACGAGTAGAACCGACTAGGCCCTGATATCAATTGACGTAAATGACATCAAATGGGAACAAGAAATGAGGACTCTCATCTCAGCTCTCTCTAATCAATATCTCATAAAATGGAAGAATGCCTCAAATGAGGCTACATATGGGTATTTATAGGAAGGAGGTTGCTTGGCCTCTAAACTAAAAATCTAATTACAAATATGTCCCTAGGAGTCAATAACCTTCCTTCTTCTAAATACTAAACAAAAGGAAAATACAATGAAATACTAAAAATAAAAGAAAAACTAAAAAAGACAAAAATGACAAAAAGGGTCTTATTCACATCAGTTTCCACGGGGTATATCATGGGTTATAGAGGAGCTCAGAATTTTAGCTGGTCTGTCACCATCAAAAGAATGCTTTTAAAAGTCATTTAGAAGAAAATGTAGGGGTCGCATTTCACGGAAGGGAACTTTGGAACTTGTTTATGGATGTGCAACTGTTTAATAGACGCTTTTAAAACTGCGAGCAAAATTTATTTTTGTTTTCAGGAAGATCAGGTAAAATAATGGTATGATATGGATTGGCATATCAGACTCGCAGTTAATAAGAGAGGAAGGTTTCGAAACACTAACCATTTCGAATAATCAAGGGTTAATTGCAATATAGAGCTTGAAATTAAGGGGCAATTTCAATGCCATCCTCCGCTTTTAATTGTTGCAATGCCCACCTTCTAAGTTTTTAAGTGTTGCAATCTAAACCCTAGCTTTAACTCCGTTTCGAATCAAAGACAGAGTTGACGCAGCTTAAACTTTAGGGTTTAAAATGTAAAAGAATATTAACTTCAGATTTAAAAATGCATCCTTTTTTTATATATAAACAAGGAGTCATGTCAACTTTCAACCTATGATTTTAACAAACTCCCAACATAAATTCAAACAAAAACACTAATGAAACATTAAAATTAAATTGAAACAATTAAATAGTAGAGGAGACAATGAAATTGACCCCAACTTCATGGTCAACTTCGCATATTACCCTATAAAACAATGGTAGAAAAGATTGTACCATTAACCCGGCTGGTAGGAATATTTGATGGTGGTTCAATATGGATAAGAAAATTGAGTCAGTTATGACGGGCAGTTTCAAAACCGAGTACCTCATCTCAAAGCGTTGCAGACAGAACTGCCTCAGCCATCAGAGGATAACAGAGTGCATAGGGTTTTCATGAATCCTTGGACTTCGACGCTTGTGGAATGCCTAGCACTGAACAAAAATAACTGTGTAGCGTCTGGCAAAAAGTATTGGAGGTTGGCTGTGGTGTTTTTAGGGGAATCGCTGTTTCATCTGTGGAGTGTAGTGCAAGAGAAGCTGTTTACTATTTCTATTCTAAAGTTCATGTCAATCCAAACTGTGATCACAAAAATAAGGGAGCTATGGATATCGTAGACGGGCTTCCCCTTTGAGGTTTGAATGGAGACAATTCACAAAAATAAGGGAGTTATGAGGTGTCTTGTTTAAGTTTGATCGGAAGAACGGTGAAATGACTTAAATGCAAGAAGCTCAGACAATAGTAAAGGAATATGATTAGGTCTTAACTTGATAGGGGTGGGATTCTCTTTCTTGCTAGATTCCGGAGGTTCATGCCGGTGAACCGGCCAAAAAGATTAAAAAGTATTGAAGAAGGCAAAGTGGCAGGTGGAAAAATGAAGATGGCGTGGCAGTATTGTTCGAAATGGGCAATTTTCTACTTATTTTGTCTAGCCTTCCGACTTACTATATGTCCGGCTTCTATATACCGGCATTGGTTTAGAAACACCTGGACAATAATAGAAGAAAGATGCTTTCCGGGAAGATTAAATCAATGTATGGAAAAGCTAAAGGCGGCCTCGAGACGTTTTCCCCATACGAGGTGAGGCTATAGCTTCGAAGCAGAATAAGGCTATAGGTTTTGAGAAATAAAAATAGGGGCATTAATTAATAAATCCCAATGAGGCTATAGGTTTTGAGAATAAGGCGATAGGTTTTGCCAATGGGAAGCCTCGCCTCGAGGCTACAGCTTCATACACAACTTCGAACATTGATTGAATTCAACATTCAAATAAGAAGCATTTGTTGAACTGAAGAAAGTCCAATGAGACAATTGAAATGGGAGGCTTAGGCATAAAAAAGGTATCAATCCAGCCTTCTCGGGAAAATGGATTCAGAAGATTCTTGGGCCACGGAGAATGTGTGGAGTGTAACAGAGGGGAAATATGATTTCTGTAAATGAGTATGGACTACTAAAGATATACTAATCTCATCCAGGGTGTTATTTTTATTTGTGTGTGTGTGTGGGGGGGTGGGGGGGGGGGGGGGGTGGGGGGGGGGGGGGGGAGAAGCATGCACAGATATTACGAAGTATACTCATCTAGTTTTGCGAAACGGACATCATATAAGATTCCGAAAAGGATTTTTGGTGTGAAAATAGGCCTGTTTGACACGAGCTTTCCAGTTTTTCTTTCTCGAAAGAAAAAGGTACAAGCTTTACAGATTACATGTGATTCTGGAAAGTAAAGGCGTGTAGTTTGCTGATTGTTTCACTCTTCATATGGCATGATCATCAATGGGGTTTTGTTGGAGACACTTCTGGGGAGTTCTCTTGGAGTGGGATAAGTTGTTAGTTGTATACCAGCATCTAATCAATTCTTACCGTTGATAATTTAAGAAAAAGGAGGCATGACCCTGTAAATTGGTGTTGCATATATATGAATGAACTCTTGCGGTATTCCACACCCTTTAAAACCCTACTACATTATATTAAATTTTCCAGTAATTAATTATAAGCACGAGGAAATCATATAATCTGAATTCAATTGGGGGCAAGAGGTAATTTGCAGACAAGATAATACACACCAATGGTTCAAATAATATACCATACCTGTTCTCATCAGAATGGGGGAGTATTGAGAGGAACTTCCCTGGAACAGCCAGTGCGGCCCACATGCATAAAATCAACCCTAAAAGCAACTCGCCTACCACCTGCGTTATCAAAACCTCAGATCCATAAACACCACATATACCTATATTATATCTATATAATGAGTAGAATTTTGACACTATTCCATAAGTTGATAAGCTAAGTAGAGGTGAGGATTTGGCCACATCACTCACGTATGAACAGTTGAGATCATTTCCCCCATTACACTCATTTGCCAAACCCTAGCCGTCCTCTCTCTCTCTCATTTCGTCTTTCCCCCTTTTTGCAAAAAACCTCCGTTATTCACTTCCTCTCAAGAATCAGCTTCTTCTCCGCCTCCCTCCACCTCCACCTACGCCTCTTTTTCCCCACTCTTACACACGCACACAATAACACACACACACGCACAGACTAATATTTTTTTGCTCTCAGGTACCATTGCAGAAGTATTGGGTATATTTTTTTTTATCTCAGGTACCATTTCACTCTAATTCTCTAACTCTTAACTCTATTTTTTTTGTTTTTGTATTTTTGTGTCTGGGTATCTCAGATTTTGTGAATATGGTATATCATATTTCATAAATGTGTATCTCAGATTTCTCATAAACAGATTTCGTGTACATGTATCTCAGATTTCTCATAAATAGATTTCTTTTTTGTTCTTTATGAACATAAACATATTACGGATTAACATGCCATTATATTTGGATGAAATGCAGGCTGCTTGATTCGAGGGATGATGTGAATGTCATGGACCAGGGTTCACATTTGAGGTAAATATCCCATAATCATGTCTTTTATTAGTTGAAATTGACAATTTTTTTAGTTTTAGGTATGAAATGGAAATGTTGCGTCGCAATGCTATCAAATTTTACATTTCAAAGCATTATTGAATGTAAGTTTGTTGATGTGTAGAACTATTGACAAATTACATATTTGAATGAATGAGGTGCGATACATTATGTCAGCATGCCCGAATTGGAAGGTTATAATTTTCTTTTCAATGGTTATTTAGTTGTCTTATTGTTTTTTTGTCCTGTCTAAGATTTTTGGCAATTATAGTGCATTTATGCTCTATGTTATTAGTGCATTATCATTTGTTGTAATCTTATTCATTCCTTCGGGATCATTATTGAAACCAAACTATTCATTGAAAGGTATATGGTTTAGGTTTTTGTATATGTTAGTTTGCTGCTAAATGGTTTTGTTTATTAGTGTATCATTTTTCTCTTCTTTGTATCATTCTTCTCTTGATTGTTTTGTTGTTGCGGATATTTGTATAATTTTATTTAACCCTCTTTTTTTTTGTTAACAGGTTTTGTATCCCATTGACTGCAAATTTTGACCCACCAAGAATCCTTTTCCTTTTGGAGTTTACTGGACTCCTTGAAGGTATACAATTTTTAAGTTTTAGCGTTTACCATTTATGTTTATGATATGTGGTTAAGAGTTTTAAGTTTTATACCATTTGAATCGTGAAATCATTTCACAGTACTCATTGTTGTGAAATGATTTGAAAAGTTAGTTATTTTTTACAATAATCATTGTTGTCTTACTGGACTCGATCGTGGGTAATGATCGTGGGTAATGATTTTGGTATAGTTTGACAAACCATGCCATGTGTGGTTGCCGACTTTGCACCACCACGACATCTTATCCCAAACTTATTAATAGAACTATTCTTCCCATTTGTATTCTCATCCCACAACTCATGCACTTTTGGCACATTCCCCCACTATTCTTCCCGGTTGCATCACCCTTTGCTACATCCCATATACATCCTTTGCCATACTAAAGATCCCTTACATTTGGTGTTAAATTCTGTTAGTATTGTTTATTAACTGTTAGTATTTTAAACATCCACATCTTCCTAATTAACTGTTAATATTTTATATACTCCAACGGTGTTTAGGAATTAACTGTTAGTATTCCTAAATAACTGCATTATCTAGCATAGCCACATTTGAATATAGATTGAATATGGATTGATCAAGTGTTTAGGAACTTCAACGGTGTTTACGGACTGATTTTATAAATTGATATAGATTGATGGAGTATAGGAACTGATTTTATAGATTGAAAATGTCCTACTTTATAGACTGATTTTACAAACTGGTTTTATAGATTGAATATAAATTGATGGAGTATAGGAACTGATTTTACGGACTCATTTTATAGATTGATATAGATTGATGGAGGATGGAGTACAGGAACTGATTTTATAGATTGAAAATGAGATTGAATATAGATTGATGGAGTATATGGATTTTATAGATTGAAAATGAGATTGAATATACATTGATGGAGTATATGTCTTACTTTATAAATCAGTTCCTATACTCCATCAATTTATATTCAATCTATAAAATCACTCCCTAAACACTGTTGAAGTTCCTAAACACTCAATTTACTCCAACGGTATGAGTGTAGATTCATTTTATAGGAACTGAATTATATAGATTGATTGAATTTAGATTGATTGGAACTGATTTTATAGATTGAATATAGGAACTGATTATCTATTAGTATTGTTTATATTACCTAGCATAGCCACATCTGCATTAGATTGAATATAGATTGAATGTAGATTGATTGAGTGTTTAGGAACTTCAACGGTGTTTACGGACTGATTTTATAGATTGAATCCTCTTTTATAAAATCAGTTCCTATACTCGATCAATCTATATTCAATCTATATCAATCTATAAAATCAGTCCCTAAACACCGTTGAAGTTCCTACACAATCAATTCCAACGGTATGAATATAGATGTATTTTATAGGAACTGCATTATATAGATTGATTGAATATAGACTGCTTGGAACTGATTTTATAGATTGAATATATGAACTGATTATCTATTAGTATTGTTTATATTACCTAGCATAGCCACATCTGCATTAGATTGAATATAGATTGAATGTAGATTGATTGAGTGCTTACGAACTTCCACGGTGTTTACGGACTGATTTTATAGATTGAATATAGATTGATCGAGTATAGGAACTGATTTTATAAAAGAGGACATTTTCAATCCATAAAATCTATATTCAATCTATAAAATAAGTCCCTAAACACCGTTGAAGTTCCTAAACATTCAATTTACTCCATATGCTACTGCCTCTCATATGCTGCTATGTTTATCTCGAATCTGTCTTTAAAAATGTTGTGTTTCTTTATTCTTAATTAGGCGTATTGCTGCTGTGACTGGAACTGAAAGAGGTTGAACTGTGGATGTTTTCTTGGTCAATGTTGTGAGTTCGCTGTCACCAGTTCTCCCCACGGGTGTTTTATACTATATTAGAATAGAATGCCTTTATTTATAATTGTGTGTTCTCCTATCTGAAACATAAAATCCATTGTGTATTTCTATTTTCAAAGCGATATAACTCATATTGTAGCAGAGCGATATAACTCATATTGTAGCAGGTATAGCAGAGTGCAGGTATAGCAGGTTTGTTAGCATTGTAGCAGGTTTGTAGCAGTGTAAAAATCTAATTTTTGTGTTCATTGTGAGCTTCATAAATGTTTAAATGAGGCTTATTTGATCTTTGTGAGTGTCAGATATAAGTTTCAGTTCTATTAATATATTTGGAGTTTCAAATACAAGTTTCAACAAAACTTACTTTTTTGGAGTTTTTTCTCCACTACTCTATTCGATTTGTATTTTGTTTCAACTTTTTTTTTGGTTTGATATTTATATAGAGTTATTGATGAAGGCTATGTGTTTTAATGGTATGATAACTGAGTTGATTCGTTATTTATTTTCATGGTCGTTACTTTTTATGAATTCGGTGAAAAGTAAGCTGCTCAAGAACCTATTATTCATTGAGATATACAATGCAAAAGCGTAGCTGCTCAAGAACCTTTTATTCAAATCTATATTGTCATAACAAGAAAATGTCATAGTGTAATTTATACTATTAATTGTCGTTAAATTGAGTAGAAGTTCTGATTATCCATAAATTATGCCTCATTGGTACATTTTATATACCACCAGCAGAGGAGAGAATTGACATGGCTTTTGCTGCTGCTACTTCTACTGGCAGTGGCATGCTTGATGGTGGTGGTATTGGTGTTTTGTAGGTCAGGTCGTCAAGTTAATAAAGTGGGTCGGTTTTAACACCTAAAACTCCATGAAGTTTGTTGTCCAAAACTTTGAGTTGAATGAAACATTTATATTGTATGTACAGTCCCAGCCAGTGAGTTGAATGAAACATTTATCAGTTGGAGTTTGTTTATTTGTTTGCCTTTATATCTTTGTATATTGGTATGCCTTGAGTATTCATCGGGACTACACAATTGGACCTCAGACATGTTAGGGAGTTCATGGAACATCACGCTGCAAGCTACAATGCTGATACATATCACTTAATTGTCAAGAACTGCAACCATTTCTACAAGGATTATTGCGACAAGCTCACTGGGAAGTCAATCCCAAAATGGGTAAATTGACTTGCGAAAATAAGGTCTCTCTTCAACTGTGTACTGCCTGAAGCCCTAAAAAGGTCGCTCTTCAACTGGGAAACATATATGCTTACCAATTGCATGTCTAATTTTCATTAAGCATTTATACGTCATTAAGAATTTATAAGCATTTATACCAGTGTTTCTTCATCCAATTTGTATAATTTATAAGCATTTATATATCAGTGTTTTCATTGTATGAAGATGTAATAGAGCCACATGATGTTGTAGGTTAAAGTGAAATGCCTGATAATTTAGTTCTAATTTGTATAATTTTCCATACTTTTCTCAGCAATGAAACATAATGGTGGCATTTTCGTATGTTGAATTGAAATGCAATTTCAATTTTTTTTTTGTAGACATTAATTAACTTGATTAAATGTGTGCACAACATTTTATTATATGTTTGTGTTTCTTTGATTATTGGGAGATGATGGTGTCATTTTAATTAAATTTATAACAAAGATGTAGCTTTAATAGTGATAATTTAGGTATGTTTGCATTTTTTGTCGAAATAATGAATCGCTATGGGAGAAACACAAATGATTTAGTTTGTGTGGCTTAATATAATGATGTTAAACGCCTTTTTGATTCTTGACAGGTTTAAGAAATGTTAAAAGCTCTTAGTTTTCGATTTTGAGTAATGGAGGTGCACTACGTAAATACTGAATTTCCTTACACTGAAATCTAAAACCGAGAGCTTTATGGACTTTTTCGAGGGCCTTACCCATTCAGCTACACATTATGCGCATTCTGGACCTGTTATTGAGCAGGTAAGTTTCGTTCATAGTTTAAATTTTTTCCATATGTTGTTTACTAACTAAGCTTAATAACTAACTACCCATTCAGCTGCACATTATGTGCATTCTGGACCTGTTACTAACTAAGCTTAATATAAGCCTTTATAGTTTTCCATATGTATTTTACTAATGGTTTATCTCTGCAGAGCTTGCGAATGATGAGTATGGGCAACGGCAAAACAAAGTTCGCAAGCAATTTTTTCCATATGGCTCAAGATCTTTCCTAGAAGGTGAGTAGTAAAGAGATACTATTCTTAACTAAGTTTTCTTTACACAATTAACCCTAGGAGTATTCTAGGGGAATTGACTGGTGATTGTGACACGAAAAAATTGGGACTCTAGACGAATTGCATTAGTTGGTGTGTGGAGTCAACTGAGTGCCAAAGTCTCGGTATCGGACATCCGATATCGGGCGATACGCATAAATACGCTATTTAGAGAGCGCAAAAAATTCCGGAAAAAATATAGAAAATTTTTAAAAAATAAGATTAACAATGTGGACCAATGAGATGCATTCAAACCCATCATTCAATATGCATTGCATTGTAGAATTGGTTATACTGAAGCGCGACAGAGTTGTCAGATTCAATATTGCATAGTAAATCAATAATAATATTGAAAAACAATCTATTTCCACCAACAGTAGTTCCGTGTTCCCATCCAATATCTAGTTTAGGAGCCATTCTACAAAATAAAAAAAAGGTACAAATGTTATTTTTTTTATTATGTTATTTTGTTCAAAGTTATTAAAAAATAACCCTACTAAAAAAATAAGTCTACTTTTATTTTTTAGTAGAGTACTTTTTCTTAAAGGATGCAAATGTTATTTTTTACAAGAGTTAATGTTGTAAAAAATAACTAAACTAAAAAAAACATTTGCATCTTTTTTTCAAAATAAATAACTGATATTTTTGTTTGCCGTTGGCGCAAACCTTTAAAAATAAGAGGATATTAGTTAAATGGGTGTTTGAGGATTTTTTTGAAACATTCTACTTTTATTTTTTAGTAGAATTTTTTTTTAAAGTATGCAAATGTTAGTTAAAAATGTTACCCATGGTAAAAAAAAATACAATTTAGAGTTTTTTTTTTTTTAAAAGGATGCATATATTATTTTTTTTTACAAAAAATATACAAGCATTCTTTACAAAAAAAACATTCTTTACCAAAACATATAAAAACATTCTTTAAAAAAAACAGGAAAGAGGCATTCTTTTAAATATAACATTCTTTAAAAAACATTCAAAAAATAACATTCTTTTAAAACCATTTTTAAACACAACTTAAGTTAAAAGAAAAAAGACAAACCACTCTTTTAAAAGCACCGGCCCATTTTAAACCACTAACTCAAAAGACAAACGTAAGTTAAAAGTAAAAACACACAAAAAATAACATTCTGTAAAAAACATTCTTTTAAAACCATTTTTAAACACACCAACTTAAGTTAAAATAAAAAGACAAACCATTCTTTTAAAACCACCGGCCCATTTTTAAACCACTAACTCAAAACTCAACTGGTGGAAGCAAATACCTAGGGCCGAGAGAGAGAGAGAGAGAGAGAGAGAGAGAAACCTAGGGCTGAAAAGACCTTCGTCTCTTCTTCTTCTCTGGACGGCTAATGAAAGGTTTCAGCTGCTTTTTGGGGGCGAAAATTGACGAGTATGAAGTGGTTTGCTGCTTTGTTTTATAGCTAAAGATCGGACAATTTTACAACATCCGTGACCTTATTTTTGTCTCCAAAGCTGTTAACAGATAATTAATTACATTATTGGACAATATCATCAAGATTCCTTGTTTTTTCCCCCACTTTTTCAACATTTTCACTGTTTTTCAACTTAACTCGCCCGTGATGGTTTATATATCGGGCCTTCATCTCGAACCGCCCGATATATCGGCGAGTCAAGTAGATATCGTCCGATATTTATATTTTTTCGAATCGTGACCCGGTATCGTCTCGCCTCCTACCGATTCCAAGTCAACTCGGTCGATTCCGAGTTGACTCGGCCGAGACTTTGAACCATGGTGCCATCAAGAATACCAATGCATTTCTTCCATGTCAACAAGTGCATTAGTTAGTTTGTTGGGGGGTATTTGAGTTTGTTGGGTTTAGTTATTACCCATACATATTTGAATGTTCATTTTACATCTGATCTAATTTTGTGTAATTATGGAAACCTCTCTCAAAATCTGCTCTCTTTCTTATACACCATCTCCTTATGAATCTAACGTTGAAACCGGAGTTGTAACTTTTTCTAATCTCAACTATTAATATTTTCAGTTTTTTATATTTTTTTGGTAGGGAGAAAAATCAAACATTTAACCCCTGTAGTCCTGCTAATCGCGCTTTCCAAACAGATGTGTACCTCGATTAACTCCTACAGTCCTGGTGATCGCCGAACAGTAAATAAACTTCTCTCTACAAAAGTAACAACATTCTGACATTGATATTTCTCTCTTCTCCTCAAAATCTGCTTTCTTTCTCAAACGCCATCTCCTTATGAATCTAACAACACTCCTTTTTTCAGATGGCTTGATATAGATCACCTTCCAGAGCAGCTATCAATTTATTAGTTTCTTATTTTAGATTTGTTGGTGTATGTAATGTTATTACATTTATTGAAACAAAAAAATGTATTTGATTTTTGCTAATGAATTTAAATTTTTATTTCTATTGCAGCAGTGTTGTACTACAAAAGGACATGGGTGGGCTGATCCGACATGGCAACCCAATGCTGGGACAACGGTGAATAGCCAAATTCTCACTAAAGTTTATCAATGTGTTGAGACCATTAATGGGGTTAGAGAAGGAAGGTGGAGAGCCACTCTAAGCTTCTATATACCCGTGCTTAAAGAGCAAGCGAATGAGGCTGAACTTCATCGTGACTTTCTGGGGATTTCGCTTTCAGAGCCGGACAATAAATACTACTTTGTGATTCGTGGGCAGCGTTTTGGCCTTGAGGTAGATTCGACAATTCAGTATGCTGCTATAATGGCTCAAATGATTGCCACTGCTCAATTAGCCCAATCCGTTCGAAATTAGATGATGAAGTTACTTAATTTCTTTTCCTATTAGGACCTGTATGTTATTTTTATATCTGTGTTTCTTTTTCTTTTTTAATCCGAAGCTACGTCATTTACTCTTTATTTTACACATAATAGGAAAGAAATGTGTATAGGTTATTTCAAAAAAAAATTACAATATCGAGCTAAGCAGGTGAATTATAAGTTGTGTATGTCTTTTGTGATGTTATTATTGAATTTAGACTTTATTATTTGTTAAATGGGATGGATAGTCCTATATCTGTTCTAAAAGGTCGGCCTAGGCTTGAGACTTGAGAGAAACGCATCGCCTACGCCTTATTCTTGGTAAAAGGCTTAAGGTACACATTTTTTTTTTAAAACAAAGGATTAGTTGACAAATATTGGATATGGAGCATGAATATGAGACAGATGGCTACCAAACATATGGATATATTTTCAAAATTCAAGGTATGTACTATTTTATTATATTACTAGCCGTGGAATAATTAAAATAATAAAAAAAGGAAAAACACCTTTTTACGTCTAGGCTCCTAAGGCTTGACCTCTACGCCTCGACCACGCCTCAATCCTTTTAGAACTATATTATGGCCAATTTTTTTTAAAATTGTACTCTGTTTTGTTTGGGAACGAAATGTTTGTTGTTTTGCAATTACATACTTTGGAAATTTTTGTCGTTTTGCGGTTGTATATTTTCGAAGTTTTCGTCGTGCCTTTAGGCTATAAAAGGAGGGGTTTTTGTATAAGCTAACTGATGGCTGAGATTAAATCTTTGAGATTTTTGTATAAGCTAACCGATGGTAAAATAGAGACCCACGTGTCAAGTTTGTACCCACGATTTCAAGCCCCTACCTCATATTCCATTTCCCAAAATCTAAACCACTACCTCGAGCCTCTCAAAGCATCTTCTCTCTCACCCGCCTCTCAAACCACTACCTCGAGCCTCCCATTTACGGAATACTTCTCTCACTCTTTCATAACCTCTTACAACAATTTGCCCATCTACTTCTCTCTCTCTCCCGCCGAACATATTAAGAGCTTCAGAACTCGAGATTAAAAGTAAGTTTTGGTCTAAAAGGGTTTAATCTATGGTTTAACTATGTTTTTTTTGTAGATTCGGCATTCTTTTGTAACTCGAGATTAAAATTATGGGAGTTTGAGTTGTGAGCTATGAAGCACGGACTCGACACGTAATACGTGTTTCGACACGACACGCGATACGTGATTTTTTCAAAAACTAGGATACGTATAATATATAATATATGTTAAAATATATAATATATATTTAAATATATATATTAATGAAATAAAACAGATTTTTTTCCATAAAATACATTATTAGAGCATTCTTAACATGAAATTATGAAAATGGACCATATAAAATAAAATTCAAACACAATTTAACATTAAAAATCATAAAGAAGGCAAAATCATAATCACATAAGAAAACACAATTTAAAAATAAAAATAAAAAAATGTGTCCTTTTACGTGTCGGCAACGTGTCCCAACGTGTAGACAACGTGTCCGAATCTGTCCCAACGTGTCGTAGCATGTCGCGTGTCGGACTCGTGTCAAAGCTGACTCGTGGCTTCCGGGAGAGTATCGGTGCTTCATAGGTTGTGGGGTTCTATTTTCAGTGAGTGTTGATTTGAATATCATATCATGATGTCTATATGATTTGATGAATTAAGGATGGCTATATATTGTTATTTTTGCTATACTATTTAGGGTCTGACAATTCTATTCAGAAATGCCTTGAATAGAAATGCTTTGCTATTCTATTCAGAAATGCATTGCTATTATGTTCTATCTTCAAACTCTCTCACTGCTGTTCTATTCAGAAATGCTTTGACAATTCCGAATTGATGTTTGAAACCCCAAGTGTCTAGACTTCCCTTCCCCTGGTTATGGTGTAGTCCTTTCTAACCTCATAACTATAATTTGGTTGTGGTATTCTATGATTTGGTTGCGGTATTCGTAGTTAATTCTGTGAGAAGTACTTAAATTATGTGTGCCCTTTACGGCTTAAATTCTTATGTTAAGAAAATAATGGATGCAAGTATGTTTTAAATTTAATGTTCTATAGCTATGTTTTCTATTATGAGCCTGTTTTGTATACAAGTGAAAGGGTAATGTGTTTTATTTGGGTTTTTTTTACAACTCTCGGGATGGAGTTCATAACCCAATAAAACTTGGTATTATTTTGTTCATATTCGTTCTCTACTATGGTGTGAATAATATGGATTTCAATCTTATTTTTTGAATTTAGTATTTTACTATTTTGATGTTTTTTGCAGGTTTCATTTTATGGGTATGAGTTTTAGCAGTTAAGACTATTTAATATTGGATTGAAAGGTATACTTTGTTTTTTGGGACACAGCTTGTACTCTTTCAAGTTTCTTGAATTTGTTTTTACATCTCTCTTTAATTAGTTGTCAACTTTGCAGATCAATCAAATTTATATTTGTAACTAATTATAAATTGAGCTCAAAATACACTATGGTTTATCTTGCCCCTGATTTCGTGTATTTTGATCGTTACTTTTTATTAATTGATTTTTAGTCATCCTCTATGTTTTGTTCCTTTTGATTAAAAGAAATTGACACCTTCTCATCTGGATAAAAGTCATCCTCTATGTCAGTCTTTAAATCCTCACTCTTAAATCAATAGTCCAAATTTCGGTGCTAGGGTTATATTACAAAATGACCACCAATCAGATTTGTACTTGGATTTATGTTTTGTATTACTTTGCTGACATCAACCCCAAACATATCCTATTTCCGAAGAAACCCCTTAAAATATTAAAGGGGTGAAACATATTGATCATACTAAAAAACCTTTGATCTCAAATAATGCAAGAAATGGATAAATAACCACCATACGTCCCCATTTAAATTAATGAAGGATAAGACAATCATTTTGGCCCCAATGTACATGGGCTTAAATGTCAAGTGCTGATGCATCGGGAATATCATTCACAAATTGTGTTCTATTGGTAGTCCATGCCCTCTATTTCAATGTTCTAAAAGGCGCGATGCGTGATCGATGCGTGGAGGTCAAGCATCAAGCATTAGGAGCATAGGCGCGCCTATGCGAAGCATATGCGTGAAAAGGCGTTTTGCCTATTTTTCATATTTTTTTAATTATACCCAGGCTTGTAAAATAATAAAAGCATAAATATAAGCATAAATAAGAAATAAAAAAGAAATAAGATCTAAAATAAGTTTTCTTGGTGATTCAAAAAATTACAATGTAAAAGCAGAAATAAGATGTAAAATAAGAAATAAGAAAGAAATCAGAAACTTACTTGTTTTCGGGTAAAAGCAAGATCGGACGAAGGGGTTTGTTTCTAAAAGCAGAGATCGACGGGAGCTTAAGCAGAGATCGGCCGGAGATGTTTTTGTTATAGGTTTTCCCAAAACGTTTTTTGGCTTCTTAATGATTTGTTTGGGTTTGATTTTTTGATCAGGGCTTTTGTTTATTAAAAACAGAGATCGGCTCTTTTGTTTTTTAATTTTTTGACCGAGGCACACTTTTTTTTTCCATCCTTGTTTTCTCAACTTAATACATGAGAAAAAAAATTATAATTTTTTTTTAAAAACATGTAAAACAACGTAGTTTTGCTTTTTAAAAAACGCATTGAGCGCCTATCCGCGCATTGTGCCCGTTGACCGCCTTAAAAATCGTTGACCCCGCATTTTCCCAAGCATACCCCTAATGCGTTGCGTTTCTAAAAAGCATCATGCATATGCGCGCATTTGCGACCCATATGCGCGCCTTTTAGAACACTGCTCTATTTATAACAAGTAATGTTACATGTACCAATATAATCTGCGTAGCATGTTTTAAAGAAAAAATCAAGGAAAATATATGCACTTGGGAAGCATTAAAGCATAAAGCGTCACTAAAAGCATAAACCTTTTTGAGGAATACATCTTTTATTGCACTTATTTAGAGAATGTCTTTCAATAAAGGGCAGGGGATGGTTTATTTGGTTGTCAAGGGAAAGTTTCAGGTCATCTTAGCAGGAATAAAGTTGGGTAGGAATCTAACTTATATATGGATGGGCACCATACTTAGGTTCCTCTTTGCACTAAATCTTATGTATTTATTTTGAGATTACGGTTCAGGAAATTGCAAGGACAACCTGTCCTTTGTAGTCTTCTAACGGTTTCAACAAAAGTGTTTTGCAGAAGAAAATCAGATTGCAGCTGCTCCAATGGACACGGACACCAGGTATAGAGCAATATTTCCCAGTCTGTTACTAACTCTGACTCCAACTCCGACTAAAACTAAAGATGTACATCAGAAGAAATTATGCAAGAACCCACAAAATGGATCTGATAACAATGTTAATGTAGGGCTAGGACCTTGAACGAACTATTTAGGCTAAATTTCATCATGTTGTGATGATATAACTTCTCATAGTTTTAGTTCTTTTGGGAACAGTAGTTCTTTTGGGAACAGTACTGATGATTTTAAGGTTTGTTTTCCTCTGTTGTGTACAATAATGAAGTGGAGTGACATTTTTTTAGATGGAAATATAATATGGCGGTGATGTTTTGTTTTGCAGAATAAACTTAGCGTATACTCTTGGATTCACAACACAACGAATGAAATCAGTTTTACTCTATCATCTCTCTGTCTCTGCTTTTATCTCTTTATCTTTTGCTGATACCAAATCGTTTACATTTAAAAAATACGATTTCAAACTAAGAATTTTGGTTTTATTTTTATTTCTTCTACAATTTTTTCCTAACAATATGTCTTGGTTGTTTCATTGTATATTGAAATTCTTGGGTACAAGGAAAATAATGTCTGGCTTTGAATTTTTCACAGTTATTTGCATCCGTAGTTCATGACTTACTATGTATTCTTAATCCTTTTGTAATATTATTGATGTGTTCGTGTATGTGTTTAATGCATTTATTCATGGGGTATATCATAGAAGAACTGTTCTACATTCATGTTTCTTTTCAATTTATAGCATTCATGTCGACTCTTCATGTTGCAGATCTTAGACAAAATGGTCGAAGGATTCACGGTTATCTAGGATAAGTATTGAAAGGTACTAAAATTGATTTTATGTTAGTTTTCTCAAAGCTCTGTGATTTTATAGGACCCTATTTCTTAGTTATTTTGTTCTATATTAGGAATGATATATATCCTCTTGATTTTATTTCAGGCAATTAAGTGGTTTAGAATTTGCAGTTTGTATACTCTCATTTACTTTTTGACCTGATGGAATTTTAACTTGTCTTCTTGATTATAATTGCTTTCTAGGCATGAGCTACAACCATCATGATGTGACAAATCAAAAAGGTTATAGTATAAGCATTCACGAGGTACATGCCTTAATCCTATACTATGGTGATTGATTTGTAGGGGCGAGTTTCCTTTATTTGGTCCTTGAAATGTGATCATCCTTAACTGTTTTTGTGTTTGTGTTTGAGGAGCGTGCGATAGGTATTTGTAGAAACCCATTGCAGTGGGAACTATTTAATGAGATTAATCAATCACACTCTTTGGTATTTGTGAAACAATATCCAAAATGCTTTAGATATTAAAGCAATGTACACTACTTCTTTGTCAACTTTAGGTGGTTGCTCTACTTGATGAACTAACCATTGAGTTACCTAATTCAAGTCTTATTTAGCTACACTCTAACCTATAACCTACAGGTCACAAGTCATTATCTAATTTTTATAAATAATAACTGTTGGGGCATTATTTTGGAAACTTTAGTAACTTTGTTGTTTGAGTAACTTTAGTAACTATTGGGGAATACTACTATTGGGCATTATTTTAGTAACTGTTGGGCATTATTTTGGTAACTATAGTAACTGTTGGTGAATACTACTTTAGTAACTTTGCTGTTTGAGTCTTCTTTTGGTTTGAATTTGGATTCTGGATTGTGTATTGGCAATTTCATTTCTGATTATATTGTTTATGCTTAAATAACTTGATCATTACATGCATTATATCATCTCCTCAACTGTTCGACACAATGTGGAAGTGAACATTATAATCTCTTTACTTGGTTAGCTAAATCTTTATAACTATATTTGGTATGTGCATGCATATTGCGATGTAAACCATTCATGGTACTTCAATTTCAATCGCGTGATTTGTGTTTATTTTTCATTTCATATTAAATTAATCTGACTCCCAAAACTACTGTTGATGCTATCAATTTCTTATATTCATTATGAAAGTCCCATTCCATTGTTGTCTAGGTATTACTGTCAAGCTTGATTAGAGGTACGGATGTTGGAGATTGATCTGTTCAAAAACATATGTTGGACATGTTGATCATGTCGTTGCTAAATTGGTGCTGAATCTGTATTTTTCTCCAGATCAACGTGTCTATCTGAATTAATAGGCGTTAACAGCCATGAATCCAAGGTATAAGCATTTTTTGCATCTCTGTTTTGGATTTTTTTTGAGATATTATTCCATAAACCCTTTTTAAAACAACTGTTTTAAAAATAACAGTAAACACACAATAAACTACTCATTCAACTTAACTACATGGCATGATTTACACCATATACACAATCTAAATGACAGTGAACACACATGTTAAAGTGCCCCATCCAATTAGGTCTAAATTTTTTATTGCACTATGATATTTTGGGTATAAGGAAATGGCTTATTTTATTTTGGGTACTAAATGTTGTAAATTTGACATTGCTCATATGTATTTCGTATTCTTGTGGTCGTTGTGTGTTCTTATGATTTTAGGTTGGTAATTTGTAGGTAATGTTTATGCCCCTCACTATCCCGTTCTTAGTTTATCTACTCCCATATTCCTCTTAGTTCGGAGACGCAAGTGGTATATGTACTCCCTCTTCTTTTTTTTGGTACATCACCTACAAAATACTTACAAAAAAAGTTTTATTACAAATAGGATTGGTCTTGATTTTGAACATTATTATATTTGTTCATTTTCTCAATTTAATGCATTTGTGTTCAAAATTTGACTATTGTTCAGACATTAAGTTAATTTTTGTATTTTTATTATGTATTTGAACTAATAGCTCATTTTTTTATGTTTAATTTTCAGATTATGACCATGACGAAGATAACGTGTCAATTATAAGCTTGAGTTTGGGACCCCGTTCAGCTTTGAGCCCCATCCCACCCCATTACAAATGTGCTATGGGTTGTTTGATCGATCGACAATTTATATTTTTTATTAGATTAAAAATTTATTATTGTGTTTTAAGTATTATTTTTATCAAATCATTTTGTTCGTAAAGTTGCCAGTAATTATTTTTTTGTGTAATCATATCTGAAGTCTATTATAGTCATAAATCGATGATTTGGTTTATATAATATCCGGGATGGGCTATTTGTATAGCTGAGAAATTTTGGTTTCTTAAACAAGTGGACAGTCCTATATATAAATAGAGGAAATTTTACTCAAATTTTCTAAATCGTGTACACATTTTTGTATTTTATAATAAATTTGTGGATTACAAGCCTTAGTTGACGCAGTTTTTAGTAAGTGCTCGTCGTGCCTTTAGGCACGGGCATACCCTAAAGGTGGGGGGAGACAATTTACATTCATGGGTGGTAATTTTGGGGTTTTTCATAAGATAATTACTAAAATATTCAATATGTATAGTGCTCTGAAAAAACCTGCCTGGAGCCGTCTAGTTCTCGTATAGGCGTTAGAAACTACTATGTCATCATCTCGCAAAGCCAACTACGCAAATTTGGCTACTATTTTTTGTGTATGTACTATTACTGATTTGACTACTTATAGACTTTGTTTGAATTGTTTGAATCATTATTTTGAGGAAATAGTTGATTTAGACAAAATTTGCTCACACAAAATAATTGTGCGGAGGATTTAAGTGAAAATTGTTTAAATTAGGCAAATTGTATATGTATGTACAACTCCACAAAACTTTTTTCACAATTGCACAACCCTTTGAAGGTACATGTAATTTACGATTATGTCTACCTTTTTATTAAGAAACAAAAAGATAACGTGAGCTAGAAAAATAGATCATGTTTATATAAAATATTCCTATCATAAAACAAATTTTCCTCAATAAGCCCTATTACAACCGTTGGCATGTGTAGTTTAATTTCTTGTTTGTTTTGCATAATTATCAACTAGACTACTACATGTTGGAAGAGGCAGTAAATATTTAATACATGTTTACTATTGAGATCTATTAGTGCAAGAAAACGGACCTACTTAGAGTACATATTTAACAAACAGGACAAATTGAATTTATTTGTATTGTTCCAAAAATAATATATAAAAAAATGACATAGTATTAATGTACCATTAGATGTCTCTGATACTATTTTGTTGGTATAAGATTCAAAATATATTACAAAATAAAACTACCCGGGTGGCCATGTAGCCGTAGACCTAGCAAAATGAGACATGACATGATAGTACGACACGAACCGACACAAAATTATAAGTTAATTGGGGAACTATTAATGGTTTCGGGTCATATCAGTGTCAATCCGATAAAGCACGATAGTTACGAGTCAAGTTAGTGTTGACTCCCTTCACCCGTTAATACTTACTAAAACCCGTGAAGACCCATTAATTTAAATAAATAAGAAATATTGTTGAGACCCCTAAAGATTTTACGTAGCTTAATCTTTGAACTATAACGACTTTTACTGAATGAGAGATTTAGTATTGTTAATAAATTAATAAGTCTAATTGTAGTTAATAATGGGTTAATGTGTCAACCTGTATACAATTCATTAACATGACACGACACATTAAGATAACGGATCGGGTTTGAATATGATTATTTTCATGCGATAAAAAAAATCACCCGTTTAGACACGAACCTAATAAGACCCTAACACGATAAAAACTGACCCATTGTCTGGTCTACCTAGGCGCTAGAAGCGCTCCCAACCCCCCCCCCCCCCCGATTACCGTCGAGTGCTTTCTACAAAATCAAATAACTATTATAATTCTAGACCGTCTCAGAATTCCGACACAATTTTAGCAATACACTGACGTGTCATATTTGCATTGATTGGGGTCCGGGGTCCACGTTAGCGTGTACGCTTACTCAATAATTAACCCTAAAACTTACAGTTGTTATAATAAACAGGCAATCAGATCACAAACAAAAACTAATCAATTCAGATATAAGGCCTACAAAATTAGGGCCATAATATTAGGTTTCTATTACATTCTTCTACCATCAACTTCACAGGTTTACAAACAGCCCTATATTTATGAAAGAGAGTGAGGATTTACATTGATTGGGGGTGAGGAGAACTCCTCTTCAGTGATCTTCAGCAAAGCCCTATCTGCAATTACAACAAATCTTAATTCAAATACATATAAGAGAGAAATCGGATCTACAACTATATATATATATATATATATATATATAGAGAGAGAGAGAGAGAGAGAGAGAGAGAGAGAGAGAGATGTATATATACATATACATACATTGAACAGTGAAGTAAGCTGCGTGAGATAGGATGAGAACTCCAACCACACCGACTATGAATCCAGTACCCATCTTTCTTCACAACAACCACGCAGATAATACGATACGATTCTTTGTTTCTTATTTTTTTATGGGATGATGATGATGATATTTACTTATACTTCGATTTTCGTCCTAATGTAAGTGGTTTATTTAAACCTACGTCGTTATTTGAGTATTTTGTCCATAGGAATTATTTTTTATGGGATGTGTTCATATCAAATCACACTTTATCTTACTATTTTATGTTGATCAAAAATAAGATCCAAAAATATGAATTACTAGCATGCAGGCACGCAATGCGTGATCGAAAATCAAACTCAATTTATTAGAATTCAATCATTTGATTTCGTATTATAACCAAACTCAAACTTTCAAATTAGAAAAGAAAAAAAAAACACAAAAAATTATGCAATAACAATTCATTACTAAAAAAGAGATAAACATATTGCAAATTCCTAAAAACAATAGCTTCAATCCACTAAAAGAGATAAACATATTGCAAATACCTCAATAGCATCAAAGAAAAAAATGTTGAATGTCAAAATCCTCCACCCCAAATTGCAAATCCCTAAAAAAATTAATCATAACAGATAAACATTAATAGCAATAAAATAAAACAAATCGAACCATAATACTCCATTACTAAAATGAGCATTCAATTTAGGGTTATAATTTGGGTAAATTCATTAACACCTAACATAATATTTGGATGCCTACATATAAAAATTGGTTAAAGTTAGTATAATTGTATTGATGTTATGTACTATCAACAGGTACATTAGATTTTTAGAACATTTACCCATTTATCGTTTCAGGCTACTCACGGAGTGGGGCTTCAGGAGAGGTTGCCCATATGAATGCACGCTTACGTGAGAAACACCATAAGATCTAGCTTCTAATATCCCAAACCTCACCTACCAAAATAACACTACTTGATAAATTCTCCAATCATCAATGATTCCAATGGCTGGTGACAACCTAGCTGATTTTTAAAGAATGGAAAGCATGTCCATGTACCTGATAACCCATTTGAAGGATTGAAGCTAGAGTTAATCGAAATGTCTGCCCTTTGTTGAATGATACAAATGTCCTCACATTTTCTAGGAGGAAAAATTTGGGCTGAAAGTAATCAACAAATGATAAGTCATTTAATAGATAGACGTGTTAGGAGATGAATGGGACTATTAGTCTGTTGGGTTTTCAAGAAATTGCTAGAAACACGATTCTCTCTTAACAATTATGGCATTAGTAATAGCCAACATTTATTATTGCCACGTGTCAGCCTAACATAATTTGGGTCTACAATTTTTATATAGTTATATAAATTTGAAAACTTCTACATCTCGGACCACCTCAATTTTCTATTAAAATAAAAAATAAAATTATATTTTTACTAAAAATTTAGAAACAAAGTAAATATTGAAATTTGGATGTTAAAAATACCAACTTTTCTAAAGTTACAGATAAATTAAAATATAAAATAATAATTTAGTGAATCCAATCAGTCCATATATAATATCTTATGGACAAATTTAGTCGAAGGAAGAGATAAAAATCCTGATTGGGTTGTTTGGATGTAACCTGGAACGTACGATCCTGGTGTTAGTAGAATATAATTTAATTGACTTTATTTGAAATGATCTCATTGGATTTGAGGAAGTGGAGAAATTATAATACTACCGTCTAATTTGGTGGTGGTTTCAATTTCTCCGTCAATGACTAATCATTTGCTTCCATCATAGGAAGATTTTTTCACTTTCTCTTCAACTATAGTTGACTCTTAATTCGCATTAATTTTGTTCAAACTAATTTCACATTCCATTCCTTCAATGACGTCGTATTCGTGCACACATGAGAGAACTAAATATACGTCACCTCACAGTTCGTCATTGAATCCCACAATCGCCATTCTTCGTCGACATCACCACTACCATTCATAGGCACACCGCAATCGTTCAAGAGTTGAAGATCGTCTTGAATCTTCATATGATATTAAACTTCATAGCCTCTTTTGAGTCTTTTGATTGTTTATGTGAAATTGAATATGAAATATATGTCAAAGTATATTAATTTTATAAAGTGATTAGTAAACATGGTGTAAAATATTATAAAAGAAATTAACTCGGTGAACTTTGTACTTGTATTTGTTTTAACGCAGAGAAATGAAAGGGGTATAAGAGAGGTAATGGAAGAGGTAGGGGCATAAGTATTTCTTTACTTGTATTTAGTTGATGGGCCACGTGGCAGATCTATTCTTGGAGACACCGTTTTTTAATATATATATATATATATATATTGTGACACCCCGATTAATTAAATACCGGGTAGCTACTCCTTTATTAAATTAATACAAAATGTCAAGTTGGTTCAGTTAAAAATCATTTTAATAATTACTAACCACCTAGTATTTAAAAAGTGAGTTGTCAAATTTTAAATTAAATCTGATTAACATGCAAAGTGAAATCGTAAAAGTTAACATAACCATACACAATAAAGTCTCAATAGAGTAATCAACAAATAATGAGTCTGTAGGAAATACTCCTCACAACAATCCAAATACTGAAATAAATAAACCAGTCTGCATCCTAAATTAATTACAACCCAAAGTCTGAATAACTGGAATAGAAAATGTCTCTAAAGGAAATGGGGCGACATGCCCAACAAATGATCAAACTGATAATGGAGTCAAGACTAGAAAATGAGGCGTCTACTATCAAGATCCTGCAACTTCCACAACAGCTACAGCTCGTCACCTGAATGGAATTTCTATGCATGGTGTCCTTGTGGCTGGGCACCTAAAAGGTTTTTACAAAAATAGATTTGAAAGCAAACGGGTCAGAGCCTGATTGTGGAGAATAGTTTAAAAATAGCAAGTGCTTTAATGACATTAAAACAATGAATGCAAAATACATGTTAGGACGTGCTCTCACATGAAATACTCACCTCTCGACTATTTGTACACTCCTAACGTACCGTACCCATTCAAGTGATTCTCATATCTATCTAGACCAAAATAATTTCTAACATTTCTACTCGATTCGTACTTTAATTCCAACATCATCAATTAAATAGAGAGTTTTACTTTAATTCTCAGATTTCCCAATATTAGCAAACCATTTACTGGAGGTTATCTCCTTTTTATCTTTTTCAGAGCGTTACTATAATTATACTCACAATTAAACATGACAATTCTTTCCAATTAACCATATATTAAGCCCATCATAAATATACAGTACTAGCACCCCGAGACTAAGCTGCGGTGCACACATACTCTGCTATTCCATCCCGGTACATCACGTACATAAGGATCATGCATTTCGAATCTCTCAGGAATCGTTCTCAGATAGTAACAATCACAAATAATGGAGGCGAACATAGTTCACATCACATGGGTCACGCACATACCTACGCTCCCATGATCAGCAAACTTATTAACTTCTCAATAAGTCCTTCTCTGACCTATGTCCTCGAGGTACCAATCTATATCCCTCCGTAGGCACACAAAGATTAGATGGCCCTAAACGAACGCAAACCTCCCGTGATAGCAAGTATGGTAGGTATGTCATACACATAAAATCATATATACTAAGCATGCACACATCTTAGTTATTACCATATTTTTATTAGTGGTATACTTCTCGTTCTTATACCAACTTTTAGTGTTACACAATTCACATGTCCCCGGTTTATATATTTAAGTCATCAATTATCCTCACATCGTGATTAGTCACTCGCGTCCTAATCCACAAACATCATTCGGTTCGAGCCACTATACTATATTTTACTCCTTAACATATCCCAAATCTCCCAACTATACCTATTAGTTAATAAGGGAAAGTTATCTCATCAATTAAACAAGGTTACGGGACACTAGAAATCAAATCAGGCCAAAAGGGGCATTCTGTCAACTCGTTAAAAGTCTCGTTCGAACGAGGTCGTTCGAACGAAAGGCATCAAATGAGCTACCAACTCGTTAGAAGGCATACTGTCACCTCGTTAGAAGCTCGTTCGAACGAGCTCGTTCGAACGACCTGGGTAGGTCTTCTAACGAGATGGCAGTTTCAAGCCCAGAAATTCTACTTCGTTTTTTCTCAATTTTCCTTTTCTCTAAACTCATCCTAAAATCATTCCAACATTGTTTTAAGGTTCTTAAACATTACTAAACCTTCTTAGGTCGCATCTTAACATGTTTATGGGGTCCAATCTTCCTAAACAACATATAATTATCATATCTCCCAAATTTTCCCCCAAACCCTATGAGTATGAACCCAGAAATTTAAAGTCTTCAATTTCCCTTTATAAATCCGTTTTTACATCATAAAAAGTTGTATTTCTTTTAGTACAATCACCCAATAACATTCTACATGCAATCCTTATATCATAACCTGAATTTCTATCTCCAATTTCATGGATTTTCATCAAACTCCCAATATAATGCAATTATTTTAAATTCTAAGCATGGAAGAAACATTCACTTGAAATTAACGTAATTAAACCACTTGCCTTGGATTGTTCTTCAGAATTTAATGTTGAATGTTGAAGGTTGCTCTCTTTCCTTCTCTCCCTTTTCTCTACAGATTTTCCCAAGGTTGAAGATGGTGGTTTTGGCTCTTGCAACTCCTCTCCAACTTCTTCCTATAACTCCCTTAGTCCTCTAATTAGTTAAGTGCTGGTAATGGCTTAGTGGGTTACTAAATAACCTATAATTAACTCCCAAAATTCGTTGGCTATAATTCCTAAAATTTCAAAATTACCAAAATACCCTTTTTAGTTGCCGGTATGGCCTAAAAATGCCCCGGGACCCAAACTAAACCCCCGGATAGTGTTTTCTGACTATTTAGACCCTTTCGGGCACGTTGGCGCACTCAAAATGACCATTCGATTGATAAAAATAAAATTCACTTTTAAATTCAAATATTTACATTCCTGACGCGACTGACACGCGCATCTCAACAAAATTTTCCAAATTACAGTATTTCAAACTCGCGACAATTTTAATATTTTCAATATTCATACATTTCCATATATACACATTATAATCAAATACCAACTCACATCTCGTTAGTATTATATCCGGATTAATTCTCAATTAATTCACATTTAATTTAATTAATCCCATAAATAAATATCGATAAAAGTACGGGGTATTACATACTTCCCCCCTAATAACAGAATTTCGTCCCGAAATTCGGAACTAGAAGGTACCTGGTAAAAACAACTCTGGATAACGTTCGCGCATCTCATCCTCGTGCTCCCATGTGGACTCTTCAGCATTATGATGCCGCCACTGAACACGTACCAACGGTACTATCTTTGATCGCAGTTTTCGCTCGCTTTGGTCCAAAATCGCAATCAGCCCCTCCTCGTAGGAGCTATCAGGCTGGAGATCGATGCCCTCCAAAGCAATGCGAGTATGGGCCAAATCGTCCCTGAGATATTTCCTTAGCGAGGAAATATGAAACACATCATGAATCCTATGAAAATGCTCCGGTAACCCAAGTCTATACGCAACTGACCCAATCCGCTCGATGATAGGAAATGGCCCCACATATCTCGGTGTCAGTTTCCCCTTCTTCCCAAAATGCATAATCCCCTTCATAGGAGATACTCTGAGTAAAACTTGGTCCCCCACTTTGAACTCCCTGAAGAACCTCTTCGCATCAGCATAGCTCTTCTGCCGATCCTGAGCTACCCGAATGCGACTCCGTATCAATTCTATCCTTGTCGAAGTATCCTGAATCACTTCCGGCCCAAGTAGTTTATAGTCCCCCACCTTTAACCAACATGCTAGGGAACGACAAGGTCTACCATACAACGCCTCAAATGGAGCCATGCCAATGGTGAACTGGTATGAGTTATTATAAGCAAACTCCACCAGTGGAAGGTACTGCTCCCATCCACCCCCAAAGTTTATGATGCACATACGCAACATGTCCTCCAACATCTGATTTGTACGCTCGGTTTTGCCCATCGGTCTGCGGGTGATAAGCCGTACTCAACCGTAATTCCGTGCCCATGGCCTCCTGAAAACTCTCCCAAAATCGTGAAACAAATATATTGTCTCGGTCAGACACGATATTTAGGGGCACACCGTGAAGTCTCACTATTTCTGCAATAAAAATCTGGGCATACTGTCCCGTAGTGTAGTCTGTCCTTACGGGTAGAAAATGAGAGACTTTGTTCAACCTGTCCACAATTACCCATATGGAGTCGTGACCCCTCTGTGACGTAGGTAACCCCGTGATAAAGTCCATGGAGATGCTCTCCCATATCCACATCGGGACCTCTAATGGCTGTAGAAGTCCTGCCGGTCTCTGATGATCCACTTTTACCAGCTAACAAGTGGCGCATTTAGAAATAAACACGCCAATATCTCTCTTCATCCCACTCCACCAATACTGACGTCTCGTGTCTTGGTACATTTTATCCCCACCGGGGTGTACCGCGAACCGTGAGCCGTGCGACTCTGCCATCACCTCGTGTCGCAAGTCTTCCACTTCCGGAACGACTAGTCTCCCATTGAAGCGTAATCCCCTATCTGAGCTAACGGTATAGGACTCTGCTCCCTCTGCTAGTAATCGAACTGTCTGCTCCTGACAGAACGAGTCATTTGCTTGTGCCTTTACCACCCTTGTGACAATCTGCGATATAACAGTCATCACAGACATGAATGATCGAGCCACTGCATCCTGGTCTCCCAACTCTTTCCACTTAGCCTTCCACATCTCGGCCACCTCATCTACTGACCTACGGCACAACGCGTCTGCCACCACGTTAGCCTTCCCCGGGTGATATTGGATATCAAACTGATAATCCTTCACAAATTCAAGCCACCTCCGTTGCCGCATATTCAACTCCTTCTGTGTGAATAGGTACTGTAGAGACTTGTGGTCCGTGAACAACTGAAACTTCTCCCCCAGGAGATAATATCTCTAAATCCGAAGTGCAAATACAACTGCTGCTAACTCCAATTCATGGGTGGGGTAATTCTTCTCGGGAGTCTTAAGCTTACGGGAAGCATAAGCTATGGCCTGACTCTCCTACTGCAATACACCTCCAAGTCCTTGTAAGGACGCATCGGTGTAGACTAGATACTCAACTCCCGGTCTCGACAATGCTAACACAGGTGCTGAGGTCAACTTGTCCTTCAACTCATCGAATGCCAACTGACAGGCATCGTTCCAAATGAATGGCACCCCTTTACGAGTCAGATGTGTCAAAGGACCCACTATCTTTGAGAAACCCCGAATAAACCTTCTGTAGTATCCTGCTAGGCTCAAGAAACTACGGATCTCAGTCGGTGTCGTGGGCTGTCCCCACTCCCTCATCTCGGATACCTTCCCCGGATCAACAGATATCCCCCGGTCTGAAATAATATGCCCCAAAACTGAACCTCCTTCAGCCAAAACCTGCACTTCTTATACTTTGCATACAGCTCGTTCTGACGTAGTGTCTGCAAAACCTGCCTCAAATGCTCGGCATGCTCCTCTTCTATCTGGGAGTAAACCAGAATGTCATCGATGAAGACAATGATGAACTGGTCTAGGAACTCTCTGAACACCCTATTCATCAAGTCCATAAACACGGCTGGAGCATTGGTCAAGCCAAAAGGCATAACCCAAAACTCGTAGGAACTATATCTCGTCAAGAAAGCAGTCTTCGAGATGTCCTCTTCCCTGATACGCAACTGATGGTATCCTGATCGCAAATCAATCTTTGAGAAGAAATAAGCTCCTCTCAGCTGGTCGAATAAGTCATCGATTCGGGGCAACGGATACTTATTCCGTATCGTGACCTTATTCAACTCCCGTTAATCTACACACAACCTCAATGATCCATCCCTCTTCTTTACGAATAACACAGGGGCACCCCACGGTGAAGTACTCCTCCGGATAAACCCCTGACCCAATAACTGCTCAATCTGATCCCGTAACTCTCTCATCTCGGCTGGAGCCATACGGTAAGGTGCGCGGGCAATAGGCCTAGTGCCCGGCGTCAAATCGATCACAAAATCTATCTCTCTACTCGGAGGTAGTCCAGGTATATCCTGAAATACATCGACAAACTCTCGAACAATCGGAATCGCATCAAGTGGTATCACCACTTCCTTAGAGGTCTCCTCCTCTATATAGTACAAGTGAGTGGACGATCCTCCCTCAGGGCGAGGCATCGCCACTAAAAACATTTCCTACCTGGGAATGGCAAAGATAATACTCCTACTAGAACAGTCAATCATGGCTCGGTACGCGACTAGCCAATCCATACCAATAATGGCATCATACTCAGTCATCTCTAACACTAACATATCAGCGGGTAAAGTAAACCTCACGATCTCTATACTCACGCCTCTACATATAAGGAAAATCACGGAACCCCTACTCAACGGTGAATCTACACAAGTAACTGTGCTCTCTGCGGAGTCTAATAACCCAATGGTGCGTGCAAATCTCATGGCAATGAAATAATGTGTGGCCCCCGTGTCAAATAAAATACGCCCCATAGTCCCCTGGATAGAGAACATACCCTCAATGGCCGGTGGATCCTGTGGGTCTGCGGCATGCTGAAGCTGATACACTCTCCCGTACTGAAGTTTTCCCTGCTGAACTGGGACCGCTGGAATGGGTGGTAGTGCTGCCATCTGTGGTGATGCTGGGAGGGCGGCGGGAAACATAGGTCTCTATGGCTCATGTCGAGCACCCTGCTGCTGCTGCTGTGGGGCCCTTCCCCTATCAGGACAATCTTGGCATTTGTGGCCAGTCTTGCCACAAATATAACACTTCCCCGGGAAGTTTCCCCCTCGCTGTCCCTGCTGCCCTCGGCCCTGATGGCCGTTACCATTTCTCCCCTGGCCATGCTGACCCTGTTGAAACTGCTGCTACTGACCATTCTGACCTTGTTGGCCCTGATGGTCGTTCGGACCCTGATGGCCCTGCCTGAAACCTCCCTGTCCACTTCTGAAATTCCCAGATCTGAACCTCTTAGAATCCCCCTGTTGGGAACCCTGGTCACCCTGCCTGTACTGTCCCTGAGCAAATTGTGCCCCGCTGGCACCATTTCCCCCGGTCCTGCCCTGATGGCTGGACTCTCCTGATCTCTTGCTCTCAGACATGTGAAAGCGGTGATCCTAGCAGTGTAGCAGTGCAGTGTTAACCACGTCAGAATAAGGGGCCAACGAGAGATTCCCAATAAATGCTGACGGATCCTCCAAGTCAATCCATATGTGAACTTCTGAATCTTTTTCTCCTCAGTCGGTATTTCATCCGGAATAATGTTCAATAAGTTAGTGAATTCGGCCTCATACTCGGCCACAGTCTTTCCCTCCTGCTTGAGGTTCATCAGTTTCCTCCTCATCTCCGTGTGAATAGCTGACGAAAAATATTTACGGTTGAACCGCATCCAAAACTCCTATATAGTGAGAGTATCTCTCTCCTCTGCGGTGGTAATGGACTCCCACCACTGCAATGCAGATCCCACTAGCTTGAAAGTAACTAGTATCTACTTCTGAACATCGGTGCACTCGTACATCCTTTAGTGCCTCTGAATATCCCTCCTCCACTGACTGGATACCACAACATCAGAGCTACCTGCGAACTCCAGAGGGTGTGCTTTTTGAAAAGCATCACGAACGCGTTCCCAAGCAGACGAGAATGCATGTTCCTGAACTGGCGCGGCTACCGGCGTCTGGGGTGGTGCCTGCTGTACAACGGCTAGGGCGGCATTTATCGCTTGGGCTACAATAGCTGCAACCTCGGCGGCATTCATAGTGCCCTGAACTGGTGCAGGCTGTGGTTCTGGCTCTGCATCCCTGGGAACTCGCTGTGCACGTCGTGGAGGCATCTGAAATAAGAGTAAAGTCTTATAAGTTCGCAGTTATTAACTCAAAATAGCTGAAGAGCGAAGCACACACAAAAGAATACAACAGTCCTAAAATATAGGACTCTATATCAAAGAAAGCTCAGCGAAAACATAATAAGCCGTACAGATCCTAAGGACACTAGAACCTGATGCTCTGATACCACATGTGACACCCCGACTAATTAAATACCGGGTAGCTACTCCTTTATTAAATTAATAAAAAATGTCAAGTTGGTTCAATTAATAGCATCACTGTCGAAATCATTTTAATAATTACTAACCACCTAGTATTTAAAAAGTGAGTTGTCAAATTTTAAATTAAATCTGATTAACATGCAAAGTGAAATTGTAAAAGTTAACATAACCATACACAATAAAGTCTCAATAGAGTAATCAACAAATAATGAGTCTGGAGGAAATACTCCCCACAACAATCCAAATACGGAAATAAATAAACCAGTATGCATCTTAAATTAATTACAACCCAAAGTTTAAATAACTGGAATAGAAAATGTCTCTAAAGGAAATGGGGCGACATGCCCAACAAATGATCAAACTGATAATGGAGTCAAGACTAGAATAGGAGGCGTCTACTGTCAAGGTCCTGTAACTTCCACAGCAGCTACAGCTCGTCACCTGAATGGAATTTCTATGCATGGTGTCCTTGTGGATGGGCACCTAAAAGGTTTTTATAAAAATAGATTTGAAAGCAAATGGGTCAGAGCCCGATTGTGGAGAATAGTTTAAATATAGCAAGTGCTTTAATGACATTAAAACAATGAATGCAAAATACATGTTAGGACGTGCTCTCACATGAAATACTCACCTCTCGACTATTTGTGCACTCCTAACGTACCGTACCCATTCAAGTGATTCTCATATCTATCTAGACCAAAATAATTTCTAACATTTCCACTCGATTCGTGCTTTAATTCCAACATCATCAATTAAATAGAGAGTTTTACTTTAATTATCGGATTCCCCAATATTAGCAAACCATTTACTGGAGGTTATCTCATTTTTATCTTTTTCAGAGCGTTACTATAATTATACTCACAATTAAACATGACAATTCTTTCCAATTAACCATATATTAAGCCCATCATAAATATACAGTACTAGCACCCCGAGACTAAGCTGCGGTGCACACATACTCTGTTATCCCATCCCGGTACATCACGTACATAAGGATCACGCATTTCGAATCTCTCAGGAATCGTTCTCAGATAGTAACAATCACAAACAATGGAGGCGAACATAGTTCACATCACATGGGTCACGCACATACCTACGCTCCCATGATCAGCAAACTTATTAACTTCTCAATAAGTCCTTCTCTGACCTATGTCCTCGAGGAACCAATCTATATCCCCCCCGTAGGCACACAAAGATTAGATGGCCCTAAACGAACGCAAACCTCCCGTGATAGCAAGTATGGTAGGTATGTCATACACATAAAATCATATATACTAAGCATGCACACATCTTAGTTATTACCATATTTTTATTAGTGGTATACTTCTCGTTCTTATACCAACTTTTAGTGTTACACAATTCACATGTCCCCGGTTTATATATTTAAGTCATCAATTATCCTCACATCGTGATTAGTCACTCGCGTCCTAATCCATAAACATCATTCGGTTCGAGCCACTATTCTATATTTTACTCCTTAACATATCCCAAATCTCCCAACTATACCTATTAGTTAATAAGGGAAAGTTATCTCATCAATTAACAAGGTTACGGGACACTAGAAATCAAATCAGGCCAAAAGGGGCATTCTGTCAACTCGTTAGAAGTCTCGTTCGTTCGAACGAAAGGCATCAAATGAGCTACCAAATTGTTAGAAGGCATACTATCACCTCGTTAGAAGCTCGTTCGAACGAGCTCGTTCAAACGACCTGGGTAGGTCTTCTAACGAGATGGCAGTTTCAAGCCCAGAAATTCTACTTCGTTTTTTCTCAATTTTCCTCTTCTCTAAACTCATCCTAAAATCAATCCAACAGTGTTTTAAGGTTCTTAAACATTACTAAACCTTCTTAGGTCGTATCTTAACATGTTTATGGTGTCCAATCTTCCTAAACAACATATAATTATCATATCTCCCAAATTTCCCCCCAAACCCTATGAGTATGAACCCAGAAATTTAAAGTCTTCAATTTCCCTTTATAAATCCGTTTTTACATCATAAAAAGTTGTATTTCTTTTAGTACAATCACCCAATAACATTCTACATGCAATCCCTATATCATAACCTGAATTTCTATCTCCAATTTCATGGGTTTTCATCAAACTCCCAATATAATGCAATTATTTTAAATTCTAAGCATGGAAGAAACATTCGCTTGAAATTAACATAATTAAACCACTTGCCTTGGATTGTTCTTCAGAATTTGATGTTGAATGTTGAAGGTTGCTCTCTTTCTTTCTCTCCCTTTTCTCTACAGATTTTCCCAAGGTTGAAGATGGTGGTTTTTGGCTCTTGCAACTCCTCTCCAACTTCTTCCTATAACTCCCGTAGTCCTCTAATTAGTTAAGTGCTGGTAATGGCTTAGTGGGTTACTAAATAACCTATAATTAACTCCCCAAATTCGTTGGTTATAATTCCCAAAATTTCAAAATTACCAAAATACCCTTTTTAGTTGCCGGTATGGCCTAAAAATGCCCCGGGACCCAAACTAAACCCCCGGATAGTGTTTTCTGACTATTTCGACCCTTCCGGACATGTTGGCGCACTCAAAATGACCATTCGGTTGATAAAAATAAAATTCACTTTTAAATTCAAATATTTACATTCCTGACGCGACTGACACGCGCGTCTCAACAAAATTTTCCAAATTGCCGTATTTCAAACTCGCGACAATTTCAATATTTTCAATATTCATATATTTCCATATATACACATTATAATCAAATACCAACTCACATCTCGTTAGTATTATATCCGGATTAATTCTCAATTAATTCACATTTAATTTAATTAATCCCATAAATAAATATCGATAAAAGTACGGGGTATTATATATATATATATAACACCCCGTGCATTCTGGCAAACGGGGTGGCCAGCCGCCGCCGTCGCACTACACCGGGCGTCACTAAGTAAAATATCATTCTTAGCACGTGACAGAGATATGAGACATTAAAAACTTTTTTTTCGACAACTTATAATTTTAATAAATCCAACGAATACAAACATCCACGCAAATAAAATCCATCACCATGCTAACTCCAAAAATAAATCCAAGTCCAAAAGATAGAATAATATCTAGTTAATAATCCAACTACAAATCCCTAATTGAACACTGTAAACAAATGTGGAATCCAGTGGCTCACCAAATCCATAATAACTGTCTCATAATAAAATGACGGAATAGAAATATTCTAAACTACTAAAGCAATAAAAGTAAATCTCCAGTTGCACTTCACAAGTTTTTAATCCATCATGTGCACCTAGTTCAACAACTATACCTAAAATATTAGTCAACGCAATGAGTTAGAGTCCACCGTATGAACATTAGATGCTCCTCTCAATTAGGGTTCGTGAACCCAGACATAATCATCATACATGATAAATATCACAATATAGTATTTAAATTAAACAATGTAATAACATGCGAGTAAAGTGACACGATACTAACTACCCACATAACTAAGTCACCCCATTATTCAAGTTCAATTATGTTATTACAACATTTCATTATAAATTCACAATTATTAATTGAATTAATATATTCAATTTTATTAATGCGATACCAGTATAGCCAGTTCACCCTATTACGAGTCCTGCACATAATTCTGACGCGCCCACATTTATTAATGAGGCACCAATATAGCCAGTTCATCCTATTACGAGTCCTGCACATACTCCTGGCACGCCCACAGTTCTACACCACACACATTCCCCTCACTATAGTTAGTTCGCCCAATTTCGTTAGCGTTGTACATACTGTGAGGTTCCACGCACGACACATCTATAACCAGTTTGTCCAATTTCGTTAGCCCTGCACATACTCGTGACGCCACACATACCCACATCACTATAGCAAGTCAACCCAATTTAGTTAGTCCTGCACATATTTGCGACACAAATTCCTTTTAATACACGTTCTTTATCTTAGGCATTAATTATCAATTTATTATCAAGTTGTCATAGTTCTCTATTAGCCTCACCCTTTATTTGGGTAACCCAACCTAAATTATTCGTAGTCCCGTACCTAAAGATCACCAAAACTACAAGTATTTCCTAGACTATCACTTAGGAGGAAAACCTACCACAAATCACTACTTAGTCTCGCACCTAGGCTAACGAAAAACAAAAGACGGTGTAGTACCTAGCCCCGTAGAGGAAATACCTAACCGTACGAACGTACACTCCCTAGTCCAATACCTAGAAAGTGTTAACAACAAAGAGGTCTACCTACTACTCATATACCTAGCAAGCATCCTAAAAATAAAGGTAAAAGCATAACTATCCCAAAAATCCAATGTCCCCGCAGTGGCGAAATATTAACACGTGCAACATCACATAAAGCATATTTTCAATTTATAGCTACAATTCATCCGATTTATTTTCCGATTGCAATATCATCCAAATTATATTCGTTCAATTATACAATTAAACAAGTTATACTAAAAGCCACACAAGTTGTAATATTCTATAATTTTCACATAAGTGCCATTTTTCCGATTAACCCAAGATTATAATTTTGGCATGCATATTCACAGTATTACACAATAATAAATAATTTATATAACCTATACATAAATATCGTGACTTTTCGAGTCGAAACATTATTATGAATTCATATTTTTATTTTAATACCCGAAACATCCCATAATTCTATCGAAATCCCAATCTCTAATCTAAGCACGCTATTGTTTTGAGTCTTAAGTTATATTATAATTTTGAATAAAAATAGCCCCGTAATTATTTTTACTTTTCCTATTTAATATTCCTAGTTTATTTTGAGAAAAAACTATTTATTAAAGTTTAGGCATTATCTAAAATGCATAACACTTAAGGGGAACAATATAAGTATTCATATCTATAAAAAAGTCGTCTTAAAATTTTGATTACACGGTTGCGTTCGTCTCACGAAAATAGCAAAAACTCGTTCGTCGTTTTTTAGAAAACTTGATTTGGGTCTTCAAAACTTGGGTTAGAACTTGTGTTAAATGTAGTTTAGATTGTGTAGAAGAGAGGGGATAAAATTATGGGAGGCTACTGCTTTTTGGAATGATATAAAAGTGCTTTAAAAATCCTAAACTCGAGTTTAATTAATAGAGAAAAGTAGGAGAGTTTAAGTTAAACACAACTACTTAAAAAAAAAAACTGTGCAACACTGCCGGCGTGAATCGGTTCGCCCCTAGGACCGAACCGGTTCGGTGGGCCTGACGAGATGAAATATATAAAGCTAGAATTTCCCAATTTTACTCCCGAATTAAATGTCACTTAAAACTTTATATATATATATATCAAAACCAACATTTTTACATCCTAAAATTAATTAAATTCTAAAAAATTATTTTTCCGGAATATTGAATTCATCGAAGATTTTTACGGCTTAAAATCGTGGGGGGTTATATTCTCCCCCACTAGTACAGGAATTTCATCATCGAAATTCGACGAAGCGTTAACAACAAACCTAAAATCGGGCAAAATAAAATAAGGCTTACATATGCCTACACATAGAATGTTATGATTGAACACCCATACACCCAATCCTAGACGCACCTACTCCACGAATAAAAATACAATATATATCTTAGTTATATATATATAAACATAACTATGAAAGTAACGACGTATCAGAATCTCCCAAAAATCGCTACTCGGTTCATCTCCAAAAGCCATCACAATGCCTAAGTACTCAAATCAAATTACATCGCCACATCAATAATATCGATACATAACATCTGTACTAACAATCTTCAAAATAAATCTCGTCTCCAAAATCAACTCTAAGTATCCCCACATTAAGATTAATAGTTATAACCTCAATGCCTACTATCGCCCCATAAAAAAACTCCCTATCTCCGAAAAACACACCTAGCACGTATACAAGGCCCAATACCATAAAGAGTACAAATCAATAAGGGAAATCAAAGATTGGTAACACGGAAGCTAAACGGACTCACAACCTACGAGACCTAAGTCCATGATCTGATACCATCAGTAACACTCCCGCGCATTTTGGCGAGTGGGGTGGCCAGCCGTCGTCGTCAAACTACGCTCGGAGTCACTAACTAAAATACCATTTTTAGAACGTGATAGAATTATGAGACTTTAAAAAAAAAATCCAGAAGATATAATTTTGATAAATCCAACGAATATAAACATCCGTGCAAATAAAATCCATCACCATGCTAACTCCAAAAATAAATTCATCTCCAAAAGATAGAATAATATCCAAAAAATAATCTAACAACAAATCCCTAACTGAAAAATCGTAAACAACTATGGAACCGAATGACCCAAAAAAATCCATAATTACTCTCTCATAACGGAATAGAAATAATCTAAACTACTAAAGAAAAAGAAGTAAATCTCTAGCAGGACTCCACAAGTTTCTAATCTATCTTGTTGTAAGGGCAAATTTTCCATCATTGCCCCTAGTTTCTAGGACTTGTCCATAGAGTCTAGTTTATATTGAGTATAGCGTATCCTATTACATTCGTCAAGGCGATTCAAGTTCACAAGTTCAAGAAGATGGATCCGAACTTCAACATTATCTGCGACTTAACGTAATTTTTGTATGGATTTTGTTTTTTGTTTCATAAATTTTGTGTTAAGTATTGAAATATTTTTCTAAACTATCTTTAAGCAAATCAAGGCGTTTTCAAACTTAAAATGTTTTATGAGTTTACTGTAAGTGGAGTTTTAAAATTTCATTGAATTCGTTCAACCGACATCTAATTGTCATTTGAACAACTTTATAAGGTCATTTGAAGCATTATTTTTTGGTCAACATCAAATATGGTTCAAACGAAAGCTTACTGTTTTGATTTTTTAAGGTCGTTTCCTAGGTCGTTAGATGGTCACTTATAATGACATTAACATCTCATTCGAACGACCTGTCTAATTTGTTCGAACGACATTTCGCCACCTCGAAATTCACGTTCGCCTATAAATACCTATTTCGTGAAGATTTTTCTGTACGACTTTTTAATTACGCAAGCTACAGAACAGCTGCAAATAGTCTTCACTTTTATTAGGACGAAAACACTTTTTGATTCACACAAACAATCCCAAATATTTTTGTGAATTATCTTTGGAATCCAAATACTTCTATATCGAAGTTATTTTTGTGGAGAGCTTTTTTCACTGCTGAAGGAGGAGAACTAAGATTTTTGTGATTCTCGAAGGAATCATTGTTGATTGAAGGTTGTGGTCTTTGTGAGTTCTCGTGGTAATTCATTGTTGTATTTCTCTATGTATTTGTAAGTTTCGATTTACATATAATAGTGAAATAAAAGGTTTTACCCCCTATGGGGATTTTTCTTGAAATTGTGATTTCTTTACATGCTTTATTTTGAATCACCTAGTTGCATGTTTAGGGTTTACTAAAAATTGGAATTTATTTGAGGATTGACATCAAATGAAATAAGTTTACTCTGTCAGAAGATAACGCGCACTCTATAAATTGGTATCAGAGCTTGTTGCACAAATTCACTGTGAGATCCTTTTTCCGTAATTTTTTTATAAGATATCAATTATTTTGAAAAATCAGAAATTTTCTATTGGAGAAATTAAATACAAGGATGATAATTTTCGATGGCATAAGTTATGCATATTGGAAGTCGTGTATGAGATCTTTTTTAAAAGCTATTGATAAAAGAGTCTGGCTCGTATGTAAAAGATGGTGGACTCCTCCCACTGTCACCGTTGGTAATGTCACGAATTCCAAACCTATTTATGATTGGACTGATGATGAGTTTAAGTGGAGTACCTATAACTCCCGCGGACTTAGTGCTATTTTTGGAGCCATAACCCGGACGAGTTTCGACGCATCATGACGTGCACTACGTCTAAGGAAACATGGGATATCCTCCAGTTGACACATGAGGGTACCAATGCTGTCAAGGCGTATAAGCTTCAAAATTTGACCACACAGTTTGAGACTATCAATTTGTTAGAGTCTGAGAGTTTTAATGATTTTTATGCTAGGTTGTCAGACATTGTTAACATAAGTTTTAATTTGGTGATAAAATTGATGATTCGAGAGTTGTGAAAAAGATTTTAAGGTCACTCCCATTCCGATTTATTCCTAAAGTCACTGTGCTTAACTCTTCAAGGGTCTTAGACACTCTTAGGTTAGAAGACCTCGTAGGAGACGTTCAAACTTATGAGATCGACATATTTCTTAAAACCACTAAGCCTAAGGATATAGGGATAGATTTAAATACTCAAGTTAAGAAAAGGTAAAAAGAGAGAGTTTGTGAGTTTGAATCTGAGGGTGATGTTGATTTAGATGACTTGGCCTTGTTTGTGAAATTTTTAAAAATATTTCTCAAAATTTCCAAAGATATTTCTTCCAATGAAAAGATTTAAAAAAAAAAAGATAAGGTCAAGGATAACGGTGATAAAGAGGGAGATGTAAGGTGTTTTGAGTGTGAAGACAATGACACAGACTTTTGAGTGTCCCACTATGATAAAGAGAAAGGTCAAGAAAGTTGCTAATACGACCACTCTTAGCGATAGTGACATCGAGTTGGATGATTCAGTGGGATAATCACCACATGAAAAGTTCGTTGCTTTCATGGCTAGTCATGTGAGCACATCCAGTTTGTCCCACGATGATGAGGACACATGTAAACGTGAGAGCCTCGATGATGAGCACATCTAGTGAATTGACCAATACCGTGGCTAGTCTTACGGGAGGTCTTAAATCCTCATTGGAGACTCGTGAGAAACTTGAAGCCCGTGTATCCCAATTCGAGAGAGATATCGAACGTGCTCGGGAGGTCAAGGGCACTTTAGAGGACATATATAAGAAGGTTGAAAAGATATTCCTCGGTCCCGCTTTGGTTAATATTGAAAGGCTAGGAATAGGTTATAACGGTGCATCCACTTCCCATGTTGCACCTGAGCCGATTCCCGAGTTTGTGATAGATCCGTATGGCTCTCAACCTAACTCACCTAGATGTTCGTTTTCCCATAGGAGAGAGCGTCTTAGACGTTTTGAAAGAGGTGTTACTAGGCCCGTTTATGTTTGTTACCATTGCAAACAAAGAGGACACCTTAGGGAATTTTTCTTTAAGTTGGGTAGTGTGTCTCATAGGTATTTACCTAGTTATGCTACTACACGTGTTACCAGACGCACTTCCACACATGATACTTTGCATGCTCCTGCACATCACATAAGATATTTTGAGCATTTTCGAGAGCAAGTTGAATATTTGGTCAAAACTTCACATGATTTGATGGATTTTTTTTCATAGGATGTCACCTCCTTTGGAGAATACCTCCGGACCTAATGATTGAGGTTTAGACTTGTTTGCTAGCATAAGATGATTTTCATGTTCATATCTTTATGCTTATTGCTATTGTGTACTACCATTGTATTTATTATTTTCCATTTTGAAATATTTTTCGAAAAATCCAAAAAGAGTTTTGTTTTTCTTGAAAATTTTTGGAAAAATACAAAAAGATTTTCTATTTTTTAAGAAAAAGTGAAAAGGCCAAAAATATTTTATTTTTGATAAAAAAAATTAAAAACACAAAAAGATTTTTGTATTTAATTTTACACCATATATGAATGGACATTTAGGATGACCAAGCCACAATATCATTCCATTATCCATGTGAGTTTTTGATAGCGTTTTGAGATATAACTTCATTTTATTCATGTGCTTATAATGTTTGGAGTCATTGAGATGTGATTAGTGATTACTTTATACATGTTTGGCTCAATGTCTCCTTTAATGCACACATGAATGGATTTATTCGAGCATTGCACTTCTCTGTCACATGGTGGTTAAAGTGTTTTCATCTCAATCATGTCATTAAAACGAACCAAATGCGATAAAACGAGACAATGAAAGTAGTGATTGTAAGAACCATTACCCGGATTGGAAAAATTAAGATTTATATCTCTGTAAATGTGTAAATTTAAAAGCAGTGGCTTGGGCTGCGAAAATAAAATGATCTTTACGTGAATTGTTATCATTTACAAAAGGACAGAGCCTAAAAGATTAAAAGCACTCAAAAGAAAAAATATAAAGTGCTAGGCCGAATTCAAAAGAACACTGACGCTTCACTACATATGAGCATTGATTTTTTCAAAACAAAAGAGTTGAGTGAAATATTCTTTATGTGAGTTCTAGGGAGTTTAATCGAAGATCAATGGGTTTACACGTCCTGAAAAAATCTGGTAAAAGCATTACATAGTTGTGGATGTTATTAGTGTGAAAACCATTTTAGACTTTGATTTGTTGATTAGATTGAGTCGATATCATTTGAATTCAACATTTTTACACTTAAGGATGAATTGAGTTCATTCGTTAGGATTATCCAAAATTCATTGTGCACATATGTTATGAATGTTTGAGTTGATTTTCCTATCGAATTTGTTCACACTCATTCATTCCGTATCCATGATTTGGTTATCTTAGTGTTAATTCATGGTGCGTTGTTTTTGTAAAAAAAAAACTCTTAAAAAATATTTAAAAATCAAAAATAGTTTGTGGAGCCTTTTTGAGATTATCCTCACATGAGCTTATTTGATATATGTTTGTGATGATTTTCTATGTGTGTTGTGACCCGCCCCGGTTTATTATGTTCTATTCTTTTCGTTATCTAATTTGGACAAATAAAAAGTTGGAGAACGAATTATGAATTATGGGGGAGTGAGAGTTTGAATCATGGGAGAGAATTGAATTGATTTGATTTTGAGATTTATCTTATTTCAAACTCGATACATCAATAAGGTATTTTGTTTGTTTATTGTGTGTAGGTACACTTTGATGATCAATTGAAAAGCACACATTTGACACAACTCTGAAAAAAGATCAAGAGAAAGCCAGGAGATTTGAAGATTTGAAAGTTGAAGATTTTGAAGACTTACATATTTAGTATCTTTCCATTTTTGGGATTCTGGGAGTGAATTAGATTTGTATAGGATTTATTTGGATCATTTGGATTTTTTATTTTTTACCGGAATAGCCATAGGGGGAGATTTGTAAGGGCAAATTTTCCATCATTGCCCCAAATTTCTAGGACTTGTCCATAGAGTCTAGTTTACGTTGAATATGGTGTATCCCGTTACATCCGTCAATGGGATTTTTCATAAGTTCTAGAATACGGATCCAAATATGAAGCATATTTAACATGATCTACGACTTGGCATAATTTTGGTATGGATTTTGTTTTTGTGTTTCGTAGATTTTTTGCTAAGTATTGGGATATTTTTCTACTCTGTATTTTAGCATAATCGAGTCATTTTAATACTGAAAAATATTTTCTGAGTTTATTGTAGGCGAAGTTTTGGAATTTCATTGAGTTCCTTCAAATAATATCTCATGTCGTTCGAACGACTTTGTAAGGTCGTTTGAAGCATCATTTTATGGTCTACATCAAATATGGTTCTAATGAAAGCTTATTGTTTTGATTTTTGAAGGTCGTTTCTTAGGTCATTAGATGGTTGCTTCTAACGAGATTGACATCGCATTCGAACGACTTGTCTAACTCATTCGAACGACATTCTCCCACCTCAAAATTCGTATTGACCCATAAATACCTATTTAGTGAAGATTTTTCTTTAAGACTTTTCATTTACGCAAACTGTAGATAGTCTTCAATTTTATTAGGGCAAAAACACTTTTTGATTCACACAAACAAACCCTTATACTTTTGTGAATCATCTTTGGAACCCAAACACTTATATATCAAAGTTATTCTTGTGGAGAAATTTTATCACTACTGAAGGAGGAGGACTGAGGTTCTTGTGGTTCTCGAGGGAATCATTGCTGATTGAAGGTTGTGGTCTTTGTGAGTTCTCATGGGAATTCCTTGTTGTATTTATCTATGTATTTGTAAGTTGCGATTTACATATAATAGTGAAATGAAAGGTTTTGCTCTTTTTCCTGAAATCGTGATTTCTTTACATGCTTTATTTTGAATCACCTAGTTGCATATTTAGGATTTACTAAAAATTGGAATTTGTTTGAGGATTGACATCAAATTAAATAAGTTTACTCTGTTAAAAGATAACGCACACTCTACACATGTACAACTACTCCAACAACTATACCTGAAATGTTAGTCAATGCAATGGGTGAGAGCCCACTGCATGAACACTAGCTACTCCTCCCAATTAGGGTCTGTGAACTTATGCATGAGCACCATACATGATAAATATCACAATATAGTATTTTAAATAAAACGATGTAATGACATGCGAGTATAGTGACACAATACTAACTACCCAGATAACTAAGACACCCCATTATTCAAGTCCAATTATGTTATAACCACATTTCATTATAAATTCACAATTATTAATCGAATTAATGTAACCAATTTTATTAATGCAACATCAGTATAGTCAGTTAAACCTATTATGAGTCGTACACATACTCCTAATGCACCTACAATAACTAATGCAACACCAGTATAACTAGTTCACCCTATTACTAGTCATGCACATAATCCTGGTGTGCCCACAGTTCTACACCACACACATTTCCCTTACTATAGCCAGTTCGTCCAATTTTGTTAGCATTGCACATACTGTGAGGTTCCATGCACAATACGTCACTATAGCCAGTTTGCCCAATTTCATTAGCCCTACGCATACTCGTGATGCCATACACACCCACGTCGCTATAGCAAGTCAACCCAATTTCGTTAACCCGGCACATACTCACGACGCAAATTTCTTTTAATACATATTCTTTATCTTAAGCATTAATTATCAAGTTTTCACAGTTCTCTATTAGCCTCACCCTTTATTCGGGTAACTCGGCCTAAACCATCCCCAGTACCATACCTAGAGATCTCCAAAACCACAAGTATTTTCCAACCTATCACTTAGGAGGAAAACCTACTATAAATCATAACCTAATCTTGTACCTAGGCTAACAGAAAACACGTGACGGCCTACTACCTAGCCCCACCTAGGAAATACACAACCGTTAGAACCTACACTCCCTAGTCCCATACCTAGAAAGTGTTAACAACAACGAGGCCTATCTACTTGTCCCATACCTAGCAAGCATTCTAGAAATAAAGGTAGAAGCGTAACTACCCCAATATTACCAACGTCCCCTTAGTGACGAAATATTAATACGAGCAACATCACATAAAACATATTTTTAATTTATAGCTGCAATTCATCCGATTTATTTTTCTCGATTACAATATCATCTAAATTATGTTTATTTAATTATGCAATTAAATAAGTTCTACTAAAAGTCACACAAGTTGTAATATTCTATAATTTCCACATAAGTGCCATTATTTCGATTAATCCAAGATTCCATTTTTGACATGCATATTCACAATATTACACGATAATAAAACCATTATATAACTTACACATAAAAATCGTGACTTTTCGAGTCGAAACATGATTACAAAATCATATTTTTATTTTAATACGCGAAACGATCCACAATTTTATCGAAATCATAATCTCTAATCTAAGCATGCGATTGTTTTGAGTCTTAAGTTATATTATAATTTTGAATAAAAATAGCTCTGTAATTACTTTCACTTTTCCTAATTAGTCTTCCTTATTTATTTTAAGAAAACGCCATTTATTAAAGTTAAGGCAATATCTAAAGCGTCTAACACTTAAGAGGAATAATATATGTATTCATGACTGTAAAGAAGTCGTCTTGAAAATCTGATTACGTGGTTTCATTCCTCTAGAGAACATAGCAAAAATACGTTCTCTTTCCTTATGGATTTAAATCTTAAGTCTCTAATTGATGATTGAATCCGGAGATGTTACTCATCTCTTATCTAAGGTTCCTTCTCTCTTTTTTCTCTTTTTCTCTTCTCTTAATCACAATTATGCGAAGGTCGTTCTTGAGAAAACTTGATTTGGGTATTCAAAACTTGGATTAAAACTTGTGTTTAATGGGGTTTAGATTTTGTAAAAGAGAGGGGGATAAAATTATGGGAGGCTACTGCTTTTTGGAACGATATAAAAGTATCTTAAAAACCCTAAAGCCGAGTTTAATTAGTATAGAAAAGTAAGAGAGTTTAAGTTAAACACAAACACAAAAAAAAAAATAAACCACCTGCGCACCACTGTAGGTGCGAACCGATTCGCCCCCTGGGTCGAACCGGTTCTGTCGGCCCCGACGAGCCCAAATCCCCACGGTTTTATATATAAATCTAGAATTTCCCAATTTTACTCCCTAGTTAAATTCCACTTAAACCTTTTATTTATATATATTAAAACCAACATTTTTACATCCTAAAATTAATTAAATTTCAAAATTTTATTTTCTCAAAATATTGAATTTATCAAAGATTTTTATGGCTTAAAATCATGGGGTTTTACATTCTCCCCCACCAGTACAGGAATTTCGTCCTCGAAATTCGACGAAGCGTAAACGTCAAACGTAAAATCGCGCAAATAAAATAAGGCTTACATATGCCTACCCGTAGAATGCTAAGATTGAGCGCCTATACACCAAATCCTATACGCACCTACCCCACGAACAAAAATCCTATACACCAAATCCTATACGCACTACCCCACGAACAAAAATACAATATATATCTTATATGTATATATATATAATAACTATGAAAATAATGACATATCGTAATCTCCCATAAATCGCTACTCTGTTCATCTCTAAAAGCCATCGCAATGCCTAAGTCCTCAAATCAAATCACATCACCACATCAATACTAACGGTAACATCTGTATATTAATAATCTACAAAATAAATTTCATCTCCAAAATTAACTTTAAGTATCCTCACATCAAGATTACTAGTTATAACCTCAATGCCTACTATCGTCATATCACAAAACTCTCTATCTCCAAAAAACACAACTACCATGTATGGTAGACCCAATACCATAAAAAGTACGAATCAACAAGGGGAACCAAAGATCGGTAACGCGAAAGCCAAATGGAATTTCAACCTACGAGACCTAAGATCATGCTCTGATACCATCTGTGACACCCCGCGCATTCTGGTGAGCGGGGTGGCCAGCCCCCGCCGCCAAACTACCCCGACATCACTAAATAAAATGCCATTTTTAGCACGTGACAGAAATATGAGACTTTAAAAACTTTTTTTCTACAAGATATAATTTTAATAAATCCAATGAATATAAACATCCACACAAATAAAACCTATTACCATGCTAACTCCAAAAATAAATCCAACTCCAAAAGATAGAATAATATTTAATAAATAATCCAACTACAAATCCCTAACTGAAAAACTGTAAACAACCATGGAACCGAATGGCCCACTAAATCCATAATAACTGTCTCATAATAAAACGACGGAATAGTTTTAATCTAAACTACTAAAGCTATAAAGATAAATCTCTAACTTCATTCCACAAGTTTCCAATCTATACTGTGCAGTTACTCCAACAACTATACCTGAAATGTTAGTCAACGCAATGGGTCAGAAGAGCCCACGACATGAATAATAATTACTCCTCCCAATTAGGGTCCGTGAACCCATACATAAGCATCATATATGATAAATAACACAATAAAGTATTTTAAATGAAACGGTGTAACGACATGCGAGTAGAGTGACACAATATTGATTACCCATATAACTAAGCCACCCCACTATTCAAGTCCAATTATGTTATTACAATATTTCATTATAAATTCACAATTATTAATTAAATTAATGTAACCAATTTTATTAATGCGACATCAACATAGCCAGTTCACCTTATTACGAGTCCTGTACATACTCCTGGCGCGCCCACAGTTTTACACCACACACATTCCTCTCACTATAGCCAGTTCGCCCAATTTTATTTACATTGGACATACTGTGAGGTTCCACGAACGATACCTCACTATAGCCAGTTTGCCCAATTTCTTTAGCTCTGCGCATACTCGTGACGCCACACACATCCACGTCGCTATAGCAAGTCAACCCAATTTCGTTAGTTCTGTACATACTTGCGACGCAAATTCCTTTTAATATTCGTTATTTATTTTAGGCATTAATTATCAATTTATTATCAAGTTTTTATAGTTCTCTATTAGCCTCACCCTTTATTTGGGTAACCCAGCCTAGACCATCCCTAGTCCCATACCTAGAGATCACCAAAACCACAAGTATTTTCTATCCTACCACTTAGGAGGAAAACCTACTACAAATCACCACCTAGTCTCTCACCTAGGCTAACGAAAAACATGTGACAGCATACTACCTAGCTCCACTTATGAAATATCCAACCGTTCGGACCTACAATTTCGAGTCCCATACCTAGAAAGAGTTCACAACAACGAGGCCTATCTACTAGTCCCATACCTAGCAAGCAATCTAAAAATAAGGGTAAAAGCATAACTACCCTAAAAATCCCAACGCCCTCGCAGTGACGTAATATTAACACTATAAGGACATATTTTTATTAAGTCCGTCATAATTAATTATTTCGTATACTGCTACAAGTCGTCGAAGAATTGTGAAAATTGCATCTATAAAAGACGAATCCGAATTACCAGTTGCCTTCAACATTCAAGCCCAACAATATGAACTTTGGTAAGATATTGTTTTAAAGTTTCATTTACATTTCATATTAAGAGTGTTGGGATATTTTTAAAAGGGTTTTAAAAAACTTTGTTATAAAAATTATTTTTATAAATGTTTGTTTTTTAAAGAGGTTTTATAACTGTTTGTGAAAAACTGCTACAACAGTAAACATACCTCGGTTTCGACGCCAAGGTTGTTCAAGCGAGATCTCAATCTCGTTTGAACGACATTGGGATGTCGCGCGTTGTCGTTCAAACGACATGCGATCTCGTTCAAGCGAGATGGGGTTCTCGTTCGAATAACCCTGCTTTTGGCTGACACGTATGACTTCATCCTGATCCTTTGACCGACTCAATTTCCTATAAAAGAGATCTGCCAGCCTTTGTATTTCGTGGAGAACAGTTTCATCTTTAAAGTGTTTTATCTTTTTGAAACTTTTTTGTATCTGCCCAGTTTTAATTCAATACCTTTTGGCATAAAGCTTTTCTCCAACAATTTCAAGGGTTCAAATGTTTTGTTTTTAATTCACAAAATCCCAATTACTTTTATGTGAATTATTTTGTGGAACCCAAGAGCATATTTTGTTTTTGTTCATACTTTGTGGGGAGAGCTCTACAACCGACAATTGCGTGCTATTGTGGAGGGAGTCCTTATAAAGCTCACATCTTATGGAGAAGCCGTTTCTCTTCTTCACTACTGCCCTCCTGGAAAGGGAAAGTTCCAGCCGACAAACTTGTGGAGAAGCCGTTTCTCTTCTTCATTGCTGACCACCTGGAGTTCCTGCGGGAGATTTCAACCGACGACATAGGAACCGACACCTGCAGGTATTTTTGTGTCACACTTATTTCATTGTAATCCGTGTAAGCCGTTTTCTTACAAATTATAGTGAAATAAAAGGTTTTGCCCCTTTGGGGGATTTTTTATGAAATTGTTTGTTTTATCCTGCATGCTTTATTTTATTGGATAAATCATCTCGATGCATATTTCAGGGTTTAACTAAAATTTGGGATTAGTTAAAATTGGATTTTATTTGAGAAGTCGCAATATTTCTGCTGTAGTGATTCTACAAACACGAGCAACATCACATAAAACATATTTTCAATTTATAGCTGCAATTCATCCGATTTATTTTTTGATTTCAATATCATCCAAATTATATTCGTTTAACTATACAATTAAACAAGTTCTACTAAAAGTCACACAAGTTGTAATATTATATAATTTCCACATAAGTGTCATTATTCTGATTAACCCAAGATTCTATTTTTGACATGCGCCCATATTCATAGTATTACACAATAATAAATCCATTCTAAAACATACGCATAAAAATTGTGACTTTTCAAGTCGAAACATTATTTTAAATTCATATTTTTATTTAATACGCGGAACGTTACACAATTCTATCGAAGTACCAATCTCTAATCTAAGCATGCAATTGTTTTGAGTCTTAAGTTATGTTATAATTTTTAATAACAACAACCCCGTAATTACTTTCAAGTTCCCTAATTTTTCTTCGTAATTTATTTTAAGAAAACACCATTTATTAAAGTTTAGGCAATATCTAAAACGCATAAGACTTAAGGGGAACAATAGAAATATTCATGCATGTAAAGAAGTCATCTTGAAAATCTATTTATGCGGATGCATTCCTTTAGCGAAAGTAGCAAAATCATGTTCTTGGTCGTTCTTGAGAAAACTTGATTTGGGTCTTCAAAACATAGGTTGAAACTTATGTTTGATGGAGTTAGATTTTGTAGAAGAGAGGGGATAAAATTATAGGAGGCTACTGCTTTTTGGAATGATATAAAAGTGTTTTAAAAACTCTAAACCCGAGTTTAATTAATAGATAAAAGTAGGAGAGTTTAAGTTAAACACAAATACTAAAAAAAAGAAACCACTGTGCGCACCGCTGATGGCGCGAATCGATTTTCCTCCTTAACCGAACAAGTTCAGTAGGCCCGACGAGCCTAAACCCCTATGGTTTTATATATAAATTTAGAACTTCCCACATATTTCGAACTTTGAGGAGTATGAAACATTCTTTCTCGGTATATGGCAATATTGAATGATCTTCCTGGGTTTTAGGAGCATCGTATTTGAATTTATTTCCAAATTCACAGAATCCGCCTTTTTTCGAACTTTTAAGAGCGCTTCGATCTTTGTGCCCTTTTTGTCCTTTTAGCCGCCGGAAGTTCAATAGTTTCTTTTGTGTAATCATTTCTTTCGCCGCTTCCCAAGGCAAAGTATTTAAACTTCTTAGGTCACCATACCGTCTTCTTCTTTTTCCAATTTTCTGCATTCAAGCTTTCTATTCTCTCTTTCTCTCTTGTGCGTTCATCTTTTCCCTCGCTAGTTGTCAGCTCTTCCTTTTTCCCTGTAAGATCTTCTTCCTTTCTTCTGTATTTCTTTTATTCAGTATGGTTTATATTGTGGAGTCTGTTGAGAAATTTCGTTCCGATTTTTCCAACCCTTCCTGGGTAACTCTGGAGGTTCTTTCTGAGCCTTTAGATTATTTTCGATTGGCTGAGGGACATTGGTTCCCCAGTCTATTCATTGCTGAATGTGGATTTTCTTTTCCGCCAAATCCCTTATGCTTAGAGTTCTGTCAATACTTTGACGTTGTTCCTGCAAAAATAGCCCCCAATTCATGGAGAATAATTAATGGGGTGTATAAATTAAATCTAACTCATGGAACTCGTACAGGAATTCCTGAAATTATGTTTTGCTATAGATGGGCTATTTTAGATAATGTTTACTACTTAAAAACTAGGTTTTTAAATAGGGATCTTGTAGTTAACCTCCCTGATGCAAATAGATATTATTTTGAACATGGGTTAGTTTTCAAAAATTGGCAACATGCTCCTTTAGTCGGAGACAGAGTGTATGAAGGTCCCAAATGCCCCCCATATGGCAATGGGATAGGTTTATTCTCATTTTCCTTTACTTATGAAATTATGCTTTCATCATGTTTGACAAAATGTATGACTGATATCTCATTATGTATTTATTTGCAGTTGATAGCAAAAGAAAAACTCCAAAAGAATCAGAGGTTAATATTAAGCATCTGAAACTTATCTGGGGTTTGCATAAGAACGTTGCAGACGAGCACATCAGGTCTGCATCATATTTGCTGCAGTATAGGAGCTATACGACTTCTTATACTGCTCGTCCTATTGAGCCAGCTTCAACTCCAGAGGATTCTTCTTCAGATTCTCACATCCCTTTAAGTCAAAGAATGGGCAGGAAAGGAGCTCCCACTGCTCTATTTGATGACACTACTTCTGCTGCTGAAGCCAAGAAAAGCAAAGTTGATGTCCCAGAAGGGACTAAGAAGGTGGATGTTGCACCTTCCAAAGCTGCCGAGAAGCCCCCGGTGGCTCCGAGCAAGAAGGTTGCTCTTGTCGAGATGACTGTTATCTCTCCGACCAAGAGCTCTTCCTTGGTTGAAACTGCCGAAGTCCCTTTGAGGAGATTGAGGAAATCATCCTCAGTCAATTTGGCTGAAACTATCTCTTCTCCACCATCTGGTGTTGTTGGTGTTCCAACCATCATTCCTCCGAGCTCTGCAATGAGCTCGGTAAAAACTTGGATCATACCCGAGGTCCAAGGAATTGATGAAAATATTTCTAGGGATATGCTAACATCCCTAGCTACTCGTCACCTTGCTTAGGTAAATTTCTCACATTCTGAATTTCCTTTCTGTCTTTGAATACTTGTATTTTTGCACTGACCTGTCACTTTTTCCTTTGTTTAGCTGGTGAATTGTTTTAATAACATTGTGAAGAAAGACGAAGCTATTAAAGCTTCCAGCTCCTCGTCAGGTGTAGAGGATGCTCTGCTGGGTTTAACCCAATCTTTAAAGGATTCTCGTCAACAGTATAACGAGGACAAAGCTGAATGGGAGAAAAAGTTATCTATAGTTGAGGCCGAGAAGGTGAAGTTGGCTGAGACCTCCAAGAGTTTGGAGGATAAGGTGAAAAGTTTAGAGGTCGAGCATCAGAAATATGACGACAAGCTCAAGAACTTTGGAGAGCTTGAAGATAAGCTGAAAAAGGCAGAGGAAGAGTTGTCCGCCCTGCAAGATATCAAGGGCCAGAAGGAAGAATTGGATGTGAAGCTCTCCTCGGAGAAACTGAAAAGAAAGCCCGTAGTTAAAAAATCCTTCAGCGCTGGCAGGGATAAAGGATGGGACAAGGGGATTGCTGCGATGACATCCCAATTTCAATACGGGAAGTTGAAATACTTCCGAGATGGCTGGGTAGCTGCCCTGCAGGAATGGAAGATCAAAGAAGATTCTGGGCTATTCCAGCTACACCTTCCTGGTCCTCCTCCACCAATTGTGGAAGAAGAAGAAGATGAGCCTATCTCTGATGAATCTTCGATGGCCATAGGTGACCAAGTCCCTGCCTCTCTTCCTTCTGCCAACGAGGACATTTCTTCCATGCCTCCTCCTCCTGAGAAAATTTCAACTCCCGCTGATCAGGCTGCTGTTACCACCGAGCAACCAAGCTCCTCGTCCCAGCCTCCCGAGAAAGTCTTGGGAGACAAGGAAAAGGTGTGAAGTTGTTCGGTATCATTTCTATCTTTCATTATTTGTAATAAAACAATGTAATCCTTTTTTGATCTAATAAAATACATCTTTGTTCATCTCTGTTGTTGATGATTTGTTTTTGTTGATTGTTGTCTTCTTTTTATCCTTAGTTTGTGGCTAGAATGGAAATGATATCTGCACATGATAAAAAGTTGATGCAGCAATGTCATGAGTATTATAAAGCTGGTCATACGGACCTTAGTACATCAGAAATTGCTGACATCCTTGGTCATGATGCTACAGATCAAGCAATTGAGGCTTATCGGTATTTGAAATATTTACTTGACCGAGCTGTGGCCAATAACGTGGCCTACTATGACTTGATTGAGGAACTTCATTATTCCTTAGAAGATCTCCAAGGTCAGCACAATGAATCAATTGCTTTGCTGCACAAGGAATATGAAAATTGATATCAACAGCTTTCTTCTGAAACCGGCCATAAAAAGATCCTTGCTGGATACGATGTTAGGGAAAGAACTTTAAAAGGTGAAGTTGAGGCCTGCAGGCAGATTGCTGAGTTGCTGGAACAAGAGAACAATAATTTACAGAAAAAGCTGGCACAGTATGAATCTGCAGCGTCATCTTCCACTGCTTTAGTACAAGTTACCGATGAAGGTTTCTCGTTCTTAGAGGTTGAGAATGCCAAATTAATGCAAGAACAGGATAACTTGAGAAGATCTGTTATTTCCACTACTGCTCGGGGACGAGGAAGAGGGTCTCGTGGGCGAGGAAGAGCTGTTCAAAATGTTGTCGAGGAGCAAAATTCTCCACCTGCTCGGAGTCGATCAAGGGTTCTCAGTCGTAATGTTGAAGAATCTCTTACTCTGTCAACATTGGAAACTCAAGCATACCAATTGAACGCCAAAGATCGGGCTTTATCTGAAATGTCCAAGAAAAATCTATCTTTGGAAGATCAACTTACTGCGACGAAGTCTGCTTTAAATGATAAAGATGTTTTTGCCAGGAACCTTCACGAACAATTGGATAGATTAACCTTTCAATTCCATAAACAGCCCAAGGAATTTTGGATGGCAGGATACAATAAAGCCCTTGTTCATCTAGATGCTCGTATTGAACATGCCAATAATGAAGGTTATAAGCAGGGGTGGTTGAACGCCCTGGGTGTACTGAAATTGGAGCAAGGGCATTTTTTATGGGATTATCATGCTCCAGGGTTACTAGACTTGCCTGTGCCACCTTTCAAATTGGACATGGCCTGGATCCCAGCTCGTTCCTGTCCTCGGAGTTTAATTTCAAAATATCTCGGTGACTATAGTCTTTATTCTCAGATTGAATTATCTCGTCCCGAGCATCTCTTGGATACACCTTCTGTGATGAACGTCAGAATGCTCAGAGATGTTAATTTCATTAATTCTCCTATTTTCCTAGAGGATCCTCCTGCTGGCGAAGAGCCTGTTTCAAAAGCTAAAGGAAAGAAATCAATAGAATAGGATTTTCAATGTAATAATTAGCACATATATGTAGCTTGTAATATATTTTGACCTTAATGAAAGAATTTCATTTTCTGTTTGCAAATTTGTATTGCGATTGTCTTGTGTTTATCAAACATTTTTACGTTTGTGCATATGTATCTGTTAAAAAGATAACAATATGGTGCTGTTCATCAACCAACTTAGTAATCAAACTTACAAATATCAATGTTGCTCAATCACTTAATAATAAAGTAATGAGTATAAAATGTTTAAAATATTTCCAACCAACCAAAGTTGTTAAATTGTGTTTGTCGACCAACTACAGTTGATGGGTTTTTATCCCCGACCAACCATACTTGGTAAACTTTTTCATAAAATGTGTCCGACCAACCATGGTCGATAATTTATCCTCGTCGACCAAGTATAGTTGATCACCGACCAACTATACTTGGTTCAGTTTGGAATTCTTTGTATTTTCTGGAATGATTTTACCTTCCGACCAACTTGTTGGTTTATTTTCAAATCAAATGATATTGTTCTTCCCTCAACCGTAGTTGATTATTGAACTATCAGGTTCTTTCGAACTATCTTGTCCGCTAGTTATCTTACCAACCTTAGTTGGTCACGCTAGTGTACGCCTCCTAACCAAAGGAGTATATTTTTTGGTTCTTTCGAACTATCTGTCCACTAGTTATCTTACCAACCTTAGTTGGTCACGCTAGTGTACGCCTCCTAACCAAAGGAGTATATTTTTTGGTTATTTCGAACTATCTGTCCACTAGTTATCTTACCAACCTTAGTTGGTCACGCTAGTGTACGCCTCCTAACCAAAGGAGTATATTTTTTGGTTCTTTCGAACTATCTGTCCACTAGTTATCTTACCAACCTTAGTTGGTCACGCTAGTGTACGCCTCCTAACCAAAGGAGTATATTTTTTGGTTCTTTCGAACTATCGTCTTCTTTTTGCTGGCGAGCAACGTAGTGTACAACACTAGTATTCCCCGAAAAACTTTCAAACAAAGGAGAGGAAAATGGTGAAAACATCATCGTTTTATTCATATTGATGGAACCGTTGTACATTTTACATCATTGATAATACTTGTGAAGGTGTTCAGCATTCCAAGCATTCTTGAATTCTTCTCCTTCTAGAGTTGCTATTCGGTAAGTTCCTGGTCGAACAACTTTTGTAACTCGGTAAGGCCCATGCCAGTTTGCCTCCAATTTATTGTGCTTCTGAATTACCTTCTTTAACACATAATCTCCTTCCTTTAAATCACATTTCCTCACCCTTTTGTTGTAGAAAAGAGCTGTTCGTTGTTGATAAGTAGCATTCCTAATAGCTGCCTCTTCTCGAACCTCCTCGAGCATATCCAAATCGAGTCTTCTCATCAAGTCACTGATAGGAGAATTGAAGTTCAGTACTCTATGCGTTGGAAGACCCAACTCGGCAGCTATTACAGCCTCACTTCCAAATGCCAGCATATATGGTGATTCTCCAGTCGCTGCTTGGGGAGTTTTTCGGTAAGCCCACAATAATGATTGTAGCTCATTAATCCAGTTAGCTTTAGCTTCGCTTAGCCTTTTCTTCAAACCATTTAGCAGTGTTCTATTCGTCACTTCAGTCTGTCCATTGCTTTGAGGATGGCCTGGTGCTGAATGAACCTTCAAAATGTTCGACTGATGACAATAGGCAGCAAATTCCTCGTTATCAAATTGGGTTCCATGGTCTGTGATGAAGGCATGAGGGAGACCATATCGACAGATGATATTCTTCCAAACGAACTGGTATACCTTCTCGTATGTCATATCAATAAGTGGCTCAGCTTCTACCCACTTAGTAAAATAGTCCACTGCAACGACGAGGTACTTGAATCTTCCTCGGGTGATCGGCAGAGGTCCAACCAAATCAATTCCCCACATGGCAAATGGCCAAGGGGAAGTTATTGGTGTCAACAATGCTTGTGGAGTTCGTCGGATAGAGGAAAAACGTTGGCACTTGTCACATTTCTTAGCATAGGCTATACAATCAGCCCTCATGGTCGGCCAATAGTATCCTTGAGTCATTACCCTTTGTAAAAGTGTTCGACCTGCTACATGAGCTCCACAAGACCCTTCATGGATCTCTTCAATCAATTCTTTCACTTCGGAGGGATGTACACATCTCTGTAAACCTGCCATAATTCCTCGTCTATATAAAATACCATTAGTTAATACATACCGAGCAGCTTTATACTTCAATTTCTTGGCAGCAAGCTTATCCTCTGGAAATTCTCCCTCTTCAATATATACCCGGATTGGATCCATCCAAGATGGTCCTAAATCAAGGGCAATAACATTCATCGTCAAGTCTTCCTCTATGCTCCGACTTTCCAGTACTTCAATCAGTATTGTTCTTCGTAGCTCGGTACGAGTAGCTGATGCTAGTCGGGCCAGTGCGTCTGCTTGTGCATTTTCTATTCTGGGTATTCTGATCAGCTGAATCCCATCTAATTCTGCCAATAACTCCATTACCTTGGCATGATATTTGACCATTAATTCTCCTTTAACTGCATACGTTCCCATCATCTGATTCACAATCAATTGAGAATCACTGAATACCATCACTTGTTGCGCTTCCATAATCTTTGATAAATTAAGACCTGCTATCATGGCCTCATACTCAGCCTCATTATTGGAGGCTTTGAATTGGAATCGCAAAGCATATTCCATGTCAATCTCGTCTGGGGTGTTCAAAACAATTCCTGCCCCACAACCTGCTGTGCAAGATGAGCCATCTACATATAATCTCCTTATGGGCAACCCGTCTTCAAATTTCTTATTTGATAGAGTTCCTCGGTGAAATATTTGTTGCTTCTTTTCATCCTCCCCCGACACTTTTCTCTCCTCGTTGACCATCTCTTCTCGTTCTTCAACCAACCGGGGCTGGTCTGAATTTGAAGTTGATGATCCTTCTACATCCACAGGCCCTTTTACCAACCGGAGTTGGTCTGGACTTATGTCTGTTGATCCTGTAACATCCACAGGTTGGTCAGGGAGCAGTTTTTGTTCCTCGGGGGTATCAGGATATGTAAACTCTGCTATAAAATCTGCTACAGCTTGCCCTTTCAATGATGCTCTGGGCTCATACACAATATCATATTCACCGAGCTCTATTGCCCAGTACATCAATCTCCCTGACTTTTATGGCTTATGAAAGGCTTGCCTCAGTGGCATGTCGGTATAAACGACGATGGTATGGGCCTGGAAATATGGCCTCATTCTTCTACTTGCTTCAATTAATGCCAATGCCAATTTTTCCAGCTTTGGGTACCTGATTTCTGCACCTCGAAAAGCCTTACATGTGTAATAGATTGGTTTCTGGACTCCATTCTCCAATCTAATCAATGCTGAACTGACTGCATTCTCTGATACTGCCAGATACAAATACAACTTCTCTCCTGTTATTGGCCTGGACAACAATGGAGGTGCTCCCAAATACTTTTTCAAATCTTGAAAGGCCTTCTCACATTCATCAGTCCACTCAAAAGTTTTTCGAAGTGTTTTGAAGAATGGGAGGCATTTGTCAGTTGCTCGGGGCACAAATCTGTTGAGCGCTGCAACTCGTCCTGTAAGACTCTGCACTTCTTTCTTTATTGTTGGAGATCGCAACCCTAATAGAGCTTTGATCTTATCTGGATTTGCTTCAATGCCTCGCTGGTTGACAATATATCCGAGAAACATTCCTTCTCGTACTCCAAATGTGCACTTCGTCGGGTTGAGCTTCATTTGGTATTTATCCAGTTGATCAAATGTCTGAGCTAAGTCAACTAGATGATCTGCAACTTTCTTGCTTTTTGTCAGCATATCATCAACATAGACTTCCATGTTGAAACTGATTTATTCGGTGAAAACCTTGTTCATCAGCCGCTGGTATGTCGCTCCTGCATTTTTCAAACCAAAAGGCATAACATTATAGCAATAAGTTCCCCTAGGGGTAATAAAAGAAGTACTTTCCCTATCTTCAGGTTTCATTTTGATCTGGTTGTAGCCAGAATATGCATCCATGAAGCTGAGCAGCTCATGTCCCGAAGTAGCATCCACTAGCTGGTATATTCTGGGCAATGGAAAATGATCTTTCGGGCATGCTTTGTTGAGATCAGTGAAATCAACACACATTCTCCATTTATTATTATTCTTTTTTACCATCACCATATTTGCTAACCAGTCTGGATATTTCACATCTTCAATGAATTGGGCTTTCTGGAGTTTCTCGACCTCCTCTTGTATGGCCTGATTCTTCTCGGGACTAAACACTCTTCTTCTCTGCTTCACAGGCTTGGCCTCCTTATTCACATTGAGTTCATGATATAAGAAGTTTGGATCTATTCCTGGCATGTCTTCGTGACTCCATGCAAAAGTATTCTTCCTGTTTCTCAAGAAAGTTATCAACTCTTGTTTTATTGAAGCATCCAACGTTGAACCTATCTGGGTTATTCGTTTAGGGTGCTCGTCGTCTAGAATAACATTTTCTGTAGATTCCACCACCTGTCCTTTCACAAGTTGGGATTCATCTCTGGGATCGAGAGTTTCAATCTCTGTATCTTCTTCCACCTGGTAGGTGGTAGTATTTTTCCTTGATTCCTCAAGCTCCTCTTGTTCGGCAGACGAATAATAGCATTCCCGAGCTACTTTTTTATCACCTTTCACAACTCCTACTCCAAAGTTTGTTGGGAATTTTAAGCACTAATGCACTGTAAATGGAACTGCTTCGAACTTCTTCAAACCAACTCTTCCCATGATGATGTTGTAGGCTGACTGCACATTCTTATCCATCACAAAGAAGCGTATTCTTTCTGTTCGACAAGTAGGCCAGGTTCCAATGAATATATCCAACTTGATCGTCCCAAGCGGAAAACTTTCTCACCAGCAAAACCTAGGAGGGGTCGGTGATAAGGTTCCAATTGAGATAATTTCAAATTCAAGCTATCAAAGCATGAATAGTACATGATGTTTGCTGAACTACCATTGTCCACCAGCACCCTTGAAATCACCACATCTTTCATCCTCATTTTGATCACCAAAGGATCGTCGTGAGGGTAAAGAACACCTGCCAAATCATTTATTAAAAAACCAATAACTAGCTTCTCTTTATTTACCTTCCTCGGACGATCATCCTCGGCAAGATTTATTCGTTGAATATATGAGCAGGCTTGAGCCTCTCCGAGATAAGCCTTTCTTTCTGCAGAAAGGTCTCCTCCTCCAGCATCTCCTCCTGTAATAACATTACAATCAAATGACCCAAAACGTATGGAAAATACCTCTCGTTCAGGCTGCCTTGGCTTCTTTGGAAGATCGGGGTCTTCATCTGGATCATCTTCATGATCTCTTTTCTTTTTCTCCTCCGTCCGACGAGGAGATCTGGAACGATCTCTAGTTCTATCATCATTCTTCCTTTCACCTCTACGATCTACATACTTTGATAACTTTCCTCTTCGGATGAGCGTTTCAATCTCGTTCTGAAGGGCTATGCAATTTTTGGTCGTATGGCCATGATCTTTATGGAACTCGCAATATTTGGCCCTATTCCTCAGGTCAGGATTGGTCCTCAGTTTATCTGGCCACTTGATTTCTTCGTTATTCTTGATTTCTTCCAAAACATGATTAATACCCATTTTCAATGGAGTATAATTATCGTATTTCTTCAGGACTTCCCATGACGTCCTATTATTCTGGGAATGCTTGTCACCACCATTACCTTTTTGCTCTTTCTTCTTATATTTGTCAACCTCCACCTTGGTTTCTTTATCCATATTCTTCTTCGCAGCCATAGCCTCCTCGGCATTCATGACTTTGGCCGCTTTTGCCGTCAACTCGGACATAGTTTTAGGTGGATCTTTGGCCAAAGTGTAGTATAACTTGTTAGGCAACAATCCACTCATCAAAGCAGTGATCGCTGCCAAAAAATTGAAGAGGACCATCTTGGATGGATCCAATCAGGGTATATATTGAAGAGGGAGAATTGCCAGAGGATAAGCTTGCTGTCAAGAAATTGAAGTATAAAGCTGCTCGGTATGTATTAACTAATGGTATTTTATATAGACGAGGAATTATGGCAGGTTTGCAGAGATGTGTACATCCCTCCGAAGTGAAAGAATTGATTGAAGAGATCCATGAAGGGTCTTGTGGAGCTCATGTAGCAGGTCGAACACTTTTACAAAGGATAATGACTCAAGGATACTATTGGCCGACCATGAGGGCTGATTGTATAGCCTATGCTAAGAAATGTGACAAGTGTCAACATTTTTCCTCTATCCGATGAACTCCACAAGCATTGTTGACACCAATAAATTCCCCTTGGCCATTTGCCATGTGGGGAATTGATTTGGTTGGACCTCTGCCGATCACCCGAGGAAGATTCAAGTACCTCGTCGTTGCAGTGGACTATTTTACTAAGTGGGTAGAAGCTGAGCCACTTATTGATATGACATACGAGAAGGTATACCAGTTCGTTTGGAAGAATATCATCTGTCGATATGGTCTCCCTCATGTCGTCATCACAGACCATGGAACCCAATTTGATAACGAGGAATTTGCTGCCTATTGTCATCAGTCGAACATTTTGAAGGTTCATTCAGCACCAGACCATCCTCAAAGCAATGGACAGACTGAAGTGACGAATAGAACACTGCTAAATGGTTTGAAGAAAAGGCTAAGCGAAGCTAAAGCTAACTGGATTAATGAGCTACAATCAGTATTGTGGGCTTACCGAACAACTCCCCGAGCAGCGACTGGAGAATCACCATATATGCTGGCATTTGGAAGTGAGGCTGTAATAGCTGCCGAGTTGAGTCTTCCAACGCATAGAGTACTGAACTTTAATTCTCCTATCAGTGACTTGATGAGAAGACTGGATTTGGATATGCTCGAGGAGGTTCGAGAAGAGGCAGCTATTAGGAATGCTGCTTATCAACAACGAACAGCTCTTTTCTACAACAAAAGGGTGAGGAAATGCGATTTAAAGGAAGAAGATTATGTGTTAAAGAAGGTAATTCAGAAGCACAATAAAGTGGAGGCAAACTGGCATGGGCCTTACCGAGTTACAAAAGTTATTCGACCAGGAACTTACCGAATAGCAACTCTAGAAGGAGAAGAATTCAAGAATGCTTGGAATGCTGAACACCTTCACAAGTATTATCAATGATGTAAAATGTACAACGGTTCCATCAATATGAATAAAACGATGATGTTTTCACCATTTTCCTCTCCTTTGTTTGAAAGTTTTTCGGGGAATACTAGTGTTGTACACTACGTTGTTCGCCAGCAAAAAGAAGACGATAGCTCGAAAGAACCAAAAAATATACTCCTTTGGTTAGGAGGCGTACACTAGCGTGACCAACTAAGGTTGGTAAGATAACTAGTGGACAGATAGTTCGAAAGAACCAAAAAATATACTCCTTTGGTTAGGAGGCGTACACTAGCGTGACCAACTAAGGTTGGTAAGATAACTAGGGGACAGATAGTTCGAAAGAACCAAAAAATATACTCCTTTGGTTAGGAGGCATACACTAGCGTGATCAACTAAGGTTGGTAAGATAACTAGTGGACAGATAGTTCGAAAGAACCAAAAAATATACTCCTTTGGTTAGGAGGCGTACACTAGCGTGACCAACTAAGGTTGGTAAGATAACTAGTGGACAAGATAGTTTGAAAGAACCTGATAGTTCAATAATCAACTACGGTTGAGGGAAGAACAATATCATTTGATTTGAAAATAGACCAACAAGTTGGTCGGAAGGTAAAATCATTCCAGAAAATACAAAGAATTCCAAACTGAACCAAGTATAGTTGGTCGGGGATAAAAACCCATCAACTGTAGTTGGTCGACAAACACAATTTAACAACCTTGGTTGGTTGGAAACATTTTATACTCATTACTTTATTATTAAGTGATTGAGCAACATTGATATTTGTAAGTTTGATTACTAAGTTGGTTGATGAATAACACCATATTGTTATCTTTTTAACAGATACATATGCACAAACGTAAAAATGTTTGATAAACACAAGACAATCGCAATACAAATTTGCAAACAGAAAATGAAATTCTTTCATTAAGGTCAAAATATATTACAAGCTACATATATGTGCTAATTATTACATTGAAAAACCTATTATATTGGTTTCTATCCTTTAGCTTTTGAAACAGGTTCCTCGCCGGCAGGAGGATCCTCCAGGTAAAGAGGAGAATTGATGAAATTAATATCTCTGAGCATTCTGACATTCATCACAGAAGGTGTATCCAAGAGATGCTCGGGACGAGATAATTCAGTCTGAGAATGAAGACTATTGTCGCCAAGATATTTTTAAATTAAACTCCGAGGAATGGAACGAGCTGGGATCCATTCCACGTCCAATCTGAAAGGTGGCACAGGCAAGTCTAGTAACCCTGGAGCATGATAATCCCATAAAAAATGCCCTTGCTCCAATTTCAGTACACCCAGGGCGTTCAACCACCCCTGCTTATAACCTTCATTATTGGCATGTTCAATACGAGCATCTAGATGAATAAGGGCTTCATTGTATCCTGCCATCCAAAATTCCCTGGGTTGTTTATGGAATTGGAAGGTTAATCTATCCAATTGTTCGTGAAGGTTCCTGGCAAAAGCATCTTTATCATTCAAAGCAGACTTCGTCGCAGTAAGTTAATCTTCCAAAGATAGATTTTTCTTGGACATTTCAGATAAAACCCGATCTTTGGCGTTCAATTGGTATGCTTGAGTTTCCAATGTTGACAGAGTACGAGATTCTTCAGCATTACGACTGAGAACCCTTGATCGACTCCGAGCAGGTGGAGAATTTTGCTCCTCGACAACATTTTGAACAGCTCTTCCTCACCCACGAGACCCTCTTCCTCGTCCCCGAGTAGTAGTGGAAATAACAGATCTTCTCAAGTGATCCAGTTCTTGCCTTAATTTGGCATTCTCAACCTCTAAGAACGAGAAACCTTCATCGGTAACTTGTACTAAAGCAGTGGAAGATGACGCTGCAGATTCATACTGTGCCAGCTTTTTCTGCAAATTATTGTTCTCTTGTTCCAGCAACTCAGCAATCTGCCTGCAGGCCTCAACTTCACCTTTTAAAGTTCTTTCCCTAACATCGTATCCAGCAAGGATCTTTTTATGGCCTGTTTCAGAAGAAAGCTGTTGATATCTATTTTCATATTCCTTGTGCAGCAAAGCAATTGATTCATTCTGCTGACCTTGGAGATCTTCTAAGGAATAATGAAGTTCGTCAATCAAGTCATAGTAGGCCACGTTGTTGGCCACAGCTCGGTCAAGTAAATCCTTCAAATACCGATAAGCCTCAATTGCTTGCTCTGTAGCATCATGACCAAGGATGTCAGCAATTTCTGATGTACTAAGGTCCGTATGACCAGCTTTATAATACTCATGACATTGCTGCATCAGCTTTGTATCATGTGCAGATATCATTTCCATTCTAGCCACAAACTAAGGATGAAAAGAAGACAACAATCAACAAAAACAAATCCTCAACAACAGAGATGAACAAAGATATATTTTATTAGATCACAAAAGGATTACATTGTTTGATTACAAATAATGAAAGATAGAAATGATACCGAACAACTTCACACCTTTTCCTTGTTTCCCAAGACTTTCTCGGGAGGCTGGGACGAGGAGCTTGGTTGCTCGGTGGTAACAGCAGCCTGATCAGCGGGAGTTGAAATTTTCTCAGGAGGAGGAGGCATGGAAGAAATGTCCTCGTTGGCAGAAGGAAGAGAGGCAGGGACTTGTTCACCTATGGCCATGGAAGATTCATCAGAGATAGGCCCATCTTCTTCTTCTTCCACAATTGGTGGAGGAGGACCAGGAAGGTGTAGCTGGAATAGCCCAGAATCTTCTTTGATCTTCAATTCCTGCAGGGCAGCTACCCAGCCATCTCGGAAGTATTTTAACTTCCCGTATTGAACTTGGGATGTCATCGCAGCAATCCCCTTGTCCCATCCTTTATCCCAGCCAGCGCTGAAGGATTTTTTAACTGCGAGCTTTCTTTTCAGTTTCTCCGAGGAGAGCTTCACATCCAATTCTTCCTTATGGCCCTTGATATCTTGCAGGGCGGACAACTCTTCCTCTGCCTTTTTCAGCTTATCTTCAAGCTCTCCAAAGTTCTTGAGCTTGTCGTCATATTTCTGATGCTCGACCTCTAAACTTTTCACCTTATCCTCCAAACTCTTGGAGGTCTCAGCCAACTTCACCTTCTCGGCCTCAACTATAGACAACTTTTTCTCCCATTCAGCTTTGTCCTCGTTATACTGTTGACGAGAATCCTTCAAAGATTGGGTTAAACCCAGCAGAGCATCCTCTACACCTGACGAGGAGCTGGAAGCTTTAATAGCTTCGTCTTTCTTCACAATGTTATTAAAACAATTCACCAGCTAAACAAAGGAAAAAGTGACAGGTCAGTGCAAAAATACAAGTATTCAAAGACAGAAAGGAAATTCAGAATGTGAGAAATTTACCGAAGCAAGGTGACGAGTAGCTAGGGATGTCAGCATATCCCTAGAAATATTTTCATCAATTCCTTGGACCTTGGGTATGATCCAAGTTTTTACCGAGCTCATTGCAGAGCTCGGAGGAATGATGGTTGGAACACCAACAACACCAGATGGTGGAGAAGAGACAGTTTCAGCCAAATTGACTGAGGATGATTTCCTCAATCTCCTCAAAGGGACTTCGGCAGTTTCAACCAAGGAAGAGCTCTTGGTCGGAGAGATAACAGTCATCTCGACAAGAGCAACCTTCTTGCTCGGAGCCACCGGGGGATTCTCGACAGCTTTGGAAGGTGCAACATCCACCTTCTTAGTCCCTTCTGGGACATCAACTTTGCTTTTCTTGGCTTCAGCAGCAGAAGTAGTGTCATCAAATAGAGCAGGGGGAGCTATTTTCCTGCCCATTCTTTTACTTAAAGGGATGTGAGAATCTGAAGAAGAATCCTCTGGAGTTGAAGCTGGCTCAACAGGACGAGCAGTATAAGAAGTCGTATAGCTCCTATACTGTAGCTAATATGATGCAGACCTGATGTGCTCGTCTGCAACGTTCTTATGCAAACCCCAGATAAGTTTCAGATGCTTAATATTAACCTCTGATTCTTTTGGAGTTTTTCTTTTGCTATCAACTGCAAATAAATACATAATGAGATATCAGTCATACATTTTGTCAAACACGATGAAAGCATAATTTCATAAGTAAAGGAAAATGAGAATAAACCTATCCCATTGCCATATGGGGGGCATTTGGGACCTTCATACACTCTGTCTCCGACTAAAGGAGCATGTTGCCAATTTTTGAAAACTAACCCATGTTCAAAATAATCTCTATTTGCATCAGGGAGGTTAACTACAAGATCCCTATTTAAAAACCTAGTTTTTAAGTAGTAAACATTATCTAAAATATCCTATCTATAGCAAAACATAATTTCAGGAATCCCTGTACGAGTTCCATGAGTTAGATTTAATTTATACACCCTATTAATTATTCTCCATGAATTGGGGGCTATTTTTGCAGGAACAACGTCAAAGTATTGACAGAACTCTAAGCATAAGGGATTTGGCGAAAAAGAAAATCCACATTCAGCAATGAATAGACTGGGGAATCAATGTCCCTTAGCCAATCGAAAATAATCTAAAGGCTCAGAAAGAACCTCCAGAGTTACCCAGGAAGGGATGGAAAAATCGGAACGAAATTTCTCAACAGACTCCACAATATAAACCATACTGAATAAAAGAAAGGAAGAAGAAAGGAAGAAGATCTTACAGGGAAAAAGGAAGAGCAGACAACTAGCGAGGGAAAAGATGAACGCACAAGAGAGAAAGAGAGAATAGAAAGCTTGAATGCAGAAAATTGGAAAAAGAAGAAGACGGTATGGTTACCTAAGAAGTTTAAATACTTTGCCTTGGGAAGCGGCGAAAGAAATGATTACACAAAAGAAACTATTGAACTTCCGGCGGCTAAAAGGACAAAAAGGGCACAAAGATCGAAGCGCTCTTAAAAGTTCGAAAAAAGGCGGATTCTGTGAATTTGGTAATAAATTCAAATACGATGCTCCTAAAACCCAGGAAGATCATTCAATATTTCCATATACCGAGAAAGAATGTTTCATACTCCTCAAAGTTCGAAATATGAAACATTGGGGGCTTCTGTTGATACCAAAATTTATATGCTGATGTGGACGAATCATACGAAGACACTTGTCAACCTACGTGGCACAATAACAACGAGGAAGTTCATTTCCCCGACCAACTCATAGTCTCTCCGAGTAACGAGGATACACCGAGAAACGTCAGCCCTCCGAGGTACTATAACGCTCCGAGGAACTCCTGAGCAACGAGCAACTAGGGCGGTCCGAGCTGCATCTCGGCCGTATCATTAATTGCCAGATAATCAACAGTTCAACTATTTATTGAATGTTCATCATCTTGACACACGCGATGCCTTAAATGTATTACCCTTTCATATCATTTAATGCATCAACCCTTTCATGTACAGCGTAAGGGCTATAAATACATTGTATCACCCTCATTCAAGGGGACCGAAATTTTTCTTGATAGAACTTGTACTCGAGAATTCCCAAACACTCAGAAATAACATAACAGTGGACGTAGGCCATTCATATAAGGCTGAACCACTTTAAAAATCTTTGTCTCATTTTATTTATCTGTGATTGAATAATTAGAGCGATCTAGTTTTTTACATAGAACTTCCCAATTTTACTCCCGAATTAAATTCCACTTAAAACTATATGTTATATGTATCAAAATCACCATTTTTACATCCTAAAATTAATTAAATTCTAAAATCTTATTTTCCCAAAATCTTGAATTTATCGAAGATTTGTAGGGCTTAAAATCACGGGGTGTTGCAATATATATCTATATATTAGATACTTGTAATTGGTGGTTCGTGTGAGTGTTCTATTTGTTTTGGTCATGGATCCAGCAAAGTCATGATGTGGATATACTAGTAATTTATATCTACGCGTGGGGCACTGGACTGCCCTAACATGGATTCATGTTGTGATTATGGGTTGATATACTCATGTTGTTAATATGCTAGTAGTGGCATAATTGTAGTATAATCGATTTTAATTTTATATAATACGGGTAGCTAATGAGAGCATTCCCTTAGAGTATGGGATCACGTGCTTTACTGAGTAGCTCTAGTATAATCAATTATGTAGTTATATGATTTGGGGACCTAGCGGTAGGTGCTCCCATTGATTATGAGACTATTTAAAGTATTGAGTACTTATATACTTTCATTGGGTAAGACAACTAGATTGGATATCTAAAGATAGCTTTCCATTTGTTTAATGGATTAAGCGATCGTCTGTGGATGTTGTAAGAGTACACGTTTACTCAAAAGTTCTGTAGGATTGATTGTCTTATCCCATTCCAAAACACATTGAGTCATTGTCTAAAATAAAAGTTCAACATTTTGAAAAGATTGTTCCTAATATCAAAGCCCAAATGACTAAACCAAAACCGTTTAAATATGACTATTGTCACAAAGTTGATCATTTAAGAAAATTTTATTTTTTTCTCAAATCAAACTTACCTTTAAACCTTAATAAAAAAATTTAGGAATTTCATAGGGAACAACAAGGGTAAAAAAATTTGTGATTCTAGGAAATTTGCACATACAACCGTTGAAAGATAAATTTGGGTTAAAAATCGTTAAAACATCCTTTTGTTAAATGGGTAAAGGAAATAGATTTAAAGAATAATGTACCTAATGCCCAATTTAAACCCGAGGCTCCTCTTGTGAGTCATGTATGGGTTATGAATGATATTTCAGATGGAATTAATATTGATAATAAAAATATTCTGAAATTGGTTCCCTACACCTCTAAACGCTAGAGTTTTTTTTATTTATTTTTTTTATTTTTTATCATAGCCCTTGTTAGCATCCCACTTCATATATCTTATACTAGGCTATTTACTTTTGCTTCATATGTGAGTTTATATTTCATATTTATAATTTTTGATAACTCATATGTGATTTATTTGTCTTCTTGATTTGTTCTTGATTTATATCTTGAATGAGTTGAAAATATTTTATTTTTGTAGAATATTTTGTTTTGGTTTTCCAAGAAAATATATTTAGGATTGTCATATCTAGTTGATCTTTTATTAATCTATGTATATTATGTTTTAAGCATAATAAGAGTGTTTTCATTTTACCTTGGATATATATTATTTGCTTTTAATTATTATCCTTAGATTTTTCCTAGTTTTGTACTTAGGTTTTACACGATCTCTTAACCATAAACTTGTCTTCCTCTAGATTGATTATCTTAGGACTTCATTAGTTATTTTCATGGTAATTTGAGTTTGTTGGAACATGTTTAGGATTATGTGCTTTCTATATATCTTTTGATCCTATATCATGCTCTTTTTGGTTGTACATATCTTTCATCGAAAAAACTAAAAAAATTGGTACAGCCATGCTTTTACCTTTTAGATAATATACTCCATGTCATATTTTCGTTTATCAAAATGGCTTATTTGATAATTTTTCCACTTGTTTGAAAATATGACATGTGATTTATGAGATGAGTTTTATTTTCTTTTATGTCTTATAAACTTAGAGAAAAACTATACTTTGAGAATACATTATCATAATTTTGTTACATTTCACACCACACTACACATAAATTAATGCCACTTTATGAGGAATGCCATAGATTTTATATATTCTACAAATCATTCAAAGCTTCATTAAACTTGTGAACTAATTCATATATGTGTATGTGAGGATTTGCATTCATGATTTGGATAATATTAAAAAAATCTTATGCTATCTAATGTGGTTAGGGCTACAACTTTTAAGGATGATGCTACCTTTAAAAAATTGAAAATAATGTATAGTCTTAGTGCTTGAGTGGAAGCTGCCACATGCAAAAAAAAATCGAACATAACAATGTCTCAAAGATTTTCATTTATATAAGATTGGGTAAGACCAAATATACGAGACAAATTTTTTTAACGAGTTTCTAATTGAGGGGAAAAATTAATTGAAAATGATCCCAAATTATGTGCTGGAGATTTCACTCGAGTCAAAGTTTTGAATTCTATATTTTATGATTCAGCATCTTAATTGAACATGAGCTTAGACCTTTTCTCTCAATAGTTTTGGTTCTATTTTCACTTTTTACAATCGAGATGTTCTTGGTTAAATCTTTAATCATGTTATTAACCTTTTATGGATAATTTTTTTTATTGATTATGAACATTGGACATAGTACTTGAACTTTGATAAGTGTGATAATATTGCCTATACTTTTATTTATCAAAATGGGTCTTGGTGTTTTTCTTTTTTTTCATAAAGGCTTATTATGCCATGAAGGACCCTTTATTTGAGATAAATTGCTAGAAGCTCAATTTGTAAAATTTTCTTTGAATCTCAATCTCTTTCTCCATGTAATATATCTAATGAGTTTTTTAAAAAGACTTATTTGAAAATGCATGATTGGGGCTATCACCTTTATTGAGTGATAAATTTTGTTGGTATATACTTGCTATTGTATAGTATTAATTGGCTTTAGATTTGATATTTCTTATTCATGTTCTTAGAGTGTGTTGTGTTGCTATTTACCTTGATATTTATTAAAAAAATCCATATATGTTGATATTATAATTCTTGCATTATGGTAAAAGTGATGCATTATCCAAATGTGTTTGATCTTCAATTGTGTTGATCTTATTTGATAGGATGCTATATTAAAATTATTTATATCTTATTATATGTTATATGCTTGGTTGTTGCTACCCATGTTATTATCCATGCTTCACCATTGAATTTTGTTCATATATACTTACCTTGTTATACCTTTAGGTGTTTAGAAATTATGTTTATATATTTTGAGTTTAAGGATTGTACTACAAATCAATTTTTAGCACTATCATGTATATCATGTACTCATAACTCATGTGTGCTTTACATTATGTTTAGCACATCGTGAGTGATCCCTAAAAAAATCTTGATGATAGTTTCTATATATTTGTCTTTCTATGTTATTATTGATCTCTTGCACCTTTATACCTTATATAATATGACTCGTATCCCACATTAGTTTATGCGCTTATTATGCTCACTTAGCATATCCTTCATATCTTAAAACTTATTTTCTCTAGCATATCATATATACATGCTCTTTACATTCACATTCATGTATTTCTTGGTCACATCATCTTTCCTAAGCAAAAGGAAATTTGCATCAAATGAGAAAAGAGTTGACTAAGATAGAATTAATTTGTGATAAAAGAAAGTTAGAAATAAGAAAATAAGAGAGGAAATTTGTAATTTTTGATAATTCTAGAGTTATATTAGAAAGAGTTTAGTATGTGATAAATAGATTGTCGATATTTCGGTGACATATATATTTGTCCATGCTTTTGACTTAATTTTCTTTGATGCCTTATATATATTGTTATCATATGATCATATCCTAGCTTAACTTCCATCTCAATAACATAAAGTGATATATTAATTTCAATCCTTATACTATCTTCAATTAATTCACTCATCTAAAGGCTTATTCATTGTATTCCTAGTGACGATAGTTCTTGATTATATTATCCTTGCCTTTGTCCATCCCATGACAAAGGAGGGGGGAATTACTCTCATCCATATGAAAGGAATGTTAACAATAAGTTTCCTTTTTATGAGGAATATTTCCTTGGAATTTTCTTTGGGGAGAGACTTACTTGAGGGGGGGAAAATTTCCTAAGAGAGGGATAGGATGATAAAAAAAGTATCATTAGGTAATATTATAACATAGTTTATATGGAAATGAAATGATAATAGATAACTTAAGGAAGGACATGTATTTATTATATCTTATTGAGATATTATCTAGACTTGGTATATGTTCCTTTGTAATTATATGAACCATGATTACATTGATTATATCATGTAATCATCTTATTATTGTTGTTCTCTTATCAATCATTTATGCATTAGTATCTTGATATCTTTGCTAGTGTTTGATAGGAAAACAAGTTATAGAGTTACGACTGGTTATGTTTTGTCTATCCTTTTATGCCTTTGGTCGGGCAAGTTGTGTCATAGGTGATGGATTTGATTCAATTATTTTTACTCTTTTATGTTATATGTTTTGTCATGGAATAGACAAAGGGAAAGATTATAAGAACACATGTTTTCTCAAAAGCTCCATAGGATTAGTGATACGACACAAATATTACATATTTCCGTCCTATATATTTACGCATTCTAGCACTTTTATGGTCTTTAATGCCTATATTTATGCTCATTAACCAGAAAACCTTGGATTTGGATATATACATGCTTTGCAGGTGTTAATTGTGCTTTTGTGGGTATTGGAACGCTAAAAGTGAGGATCGATTGCATTTCGGAGAAGTTCCGTCGTTAGACTATACTTCAAGGAAATTTTAGTCAATTCATATTTCATCTCTAGCTCATGGGAATTCCACGGATGCGTAGTTCATTGAGTTAGCATCGCGTGGCCGCAAACGGCACATCGTTTGGAGTCCAGATGGTGAAGTTATGGCCATTTTCGTTTGCACACCTTTCCCCCCTTTTTATGGACCAAGAAGGCCAAGAAACAGAGTGCCGGTCGATCGTCCTTGGGACCCAGGTCGACCGCAGTTTGAGATTTTGCCTTGATAAGGAGACAGAAGGTTTGGCCCTGCTCGATCGATCGATCGACGTTTTGGGTCGATCGATCGACCGTGCCAGATATTTGGCAATTCGTTCATTTTCTTTTCCTTTTCTTTTATTTCTTTTTCTACTAACTATTTAAGCCAAATTTTGGTTTGTAAAAGATATCAATTTTATTCTTAGGTTAGTTTTTGTTTTGGGAGATAGGGTTTGGAGATTTCATGGGTGTGCAATTTTCTCCCTCCGAGGGTTTGAAAAAGCTGTTACTTAGGGCGTTTAATACAAGATAGAACTATTTAAGTAAGTCCGAACTATTTTTTGAAGAAACTCTTTTCTTTAAATCAAATCAGTTTAATCACAAGATGTGTTTAACAAAACATGCACGAGATCTATTCAAGATTTTGTTAACAGGTTGAGTAAAGTAGTTTAAAATAATTAAACTCAACACAACCACGAGAATGAGATGAGGAGATGTAGAAAGATTAAGTACAAGAGATTTTTAACGTGGTAAAACCTCACCCAACTGAGGAAATATCCACGATGACTTCTGAGTCACAAACCAAAAATCCACTAAAATAAAATATTCAAGTTACAAACTATCTGACACACATGCACACAAATCAGTCCTATACAAGTTTAGAAATGTACCAACTGGCTTTACTTCTAACTTCTCTGCAGTTATGATTGTTGATGTGACTTTCCCCGTTTGCTAACTTCTCCACTTTGTTCTAGTCTTTACGTCAACTCTTGTTGATTCAAGATCTTTTAACCAACACTTCTGTGTTGTAGTGTGTCAAGTGTTTGTGATGGTTCTCTAGCACATACATGCACACACACACACACACACTTATTTTATACAAACAGTCCTAATGAATTACAAATTAGATCTATATGCTGTGATTTTCAGTTTCTCTCTTCTTAGGAAATAAAGGAACTTTGTTTGACCTTTTAATCAATCCCGAAATCCAAGGTTACCTTGCTCGTAAGACTGCCAATGTCATATCCAATTTCAGAGGGTTTTGAAAATGATTTTGAAATTGGAAACCACCAATTGCGATTCCAACTAGGTTAAAAGTCTTGTTTCAAAAGAACTAGAAACAGAAAATAATTTGTTGATTCTAGAGTTGAAAAATATTTACAGAAAATAAATCAACAAACTGATTTCTCAAGATGAGAAACTAAAAATGCAGATCTACGTGCAATATAACATAAAATGACCAGATCTATAATTTCTATGAACAAAAAATACAAATCTAACCTAAAATGTTTAAGTTGGACACAAGATCTTAAACTCAAGAGGATAAAACTTTATCAACGACCTTCAAACCCCTACCAATAACACTCTCAAACACAAGGATGGTGTTTGGTAAAACTGATTTAGGATAAGGAAGATTAGGGTTGGAAGACGGGTTAGGGTTTTTCTTTCTCTTCTGTTTTTTCTCTTCTCTCTTCTCTCTTCTCTCTCTGGTTAGACGAAGTGGCAAAAGTTCTCAGATGCAAAGGCTAAGCCTCCTTTTATACTGATGGGAGAAGATTCGAGAAGGCTGTTCAAAATCAAGGGCAGTGATTTGGTCTTGCCAAATTGACTTTGATCCAACAGTGAAATAAAAGTGGTGGATTAAACAACCTCTAATTGGCTTAGAAGGGACTCATAAGGATTTACCTCAAACGCATGCAGAGCGTTGCTAACAAAGATCCAAGGGCTGATAAAGGATAACGATTATATGTCTTCAAAGAAACACAAATCAGGCTGGTATATGGATGATAGGTGTAGGGCTGAGATCAAGGCTCACACGCGTGTTCCAAAATAATTACAAGAGCACCCTGAAGTCTTTAGCGCTTTCGGATCCTACCCAAATCAACTTTCAGGTATGAAACCATAAAACTAAAAATATCAGAATGTCCCCAAAACTATTATAATCCAAATTTTATTATGAAAAAATTATTTAAAAAATGTTTAAAAAATCCAAAAAATTATTAAAACCAATTTAAAAGGAATTTAACTCACACACAATCAATTGAAGCAATATGTGAACAATGTATGCAATCCTAGAGTGTGTGGGTGATTGTGAATATACATTTAATCAATCAATCAAGAGGAATGAAGGGAGGTGTCTGAGGCTTTTTGGATTCTAGGGAATGAGACTCTAATTTTGTCACTATTTCCAAACTATATGAGCACTTATACAATGTAGACTCAATTGAGTCAAGAGTATAAGGTGCTTCAATCTCCCCCTTTGGAAATATGAGACAAAATTTCCTTTGAGTCATCTAGGATCGTAGGGTAACAAAGAAATAGGGAAAAAACTATTCCTAAAAAAATTCTATCTACCCATTTCCTAGAAAAGAAAATTACATAACTTAACTAATTATAAATCAATACTCTAATCACATCCGTTGAATACAATCGTATAGATTCCTGTAAATAATCACTAAGATCAAGATTATTAGAAATATGTACAATAAATGAACTCATAAGACTCGAATTTCTCCCCCATTTTGTCTCAAATGGACAAAGGGAATATTACTTAAGTCATAGGAGTTTATTCAGCACAAACCATTCCTATTGATTTATACAAAGCAATAAATCTATTGTAATCCAAAGGTTTGGTAAACATATCAACGAGTTGCAAATCAGTAGGAAGATAATTGATTTTTAATTCCTTAGTCTCAACTAGTTCGCGTATAAAGTGATGTCTTATTTTTATATGTTTTGTTCACGAGTGTTGAACAAGATTTTTAGAGATATTGATCGCGCTTTGATTATCGCAATATAGATGCAATTGATCTTCTTGAATACCATAATCACTTAGCATTTGCTTAAGCCACAGTAATTGGGCACAGCAACTTCCAGCGTCTATATATTCAGATTCCGCTGTGGATAAAGAAGTGCAATTTTGCTTCTTACTACACCATCCTACCAAATTATTACCAATATAGTAACACGCTCCTGATGTGCTCTTACTATCATCAGTACACCCTGCCCAGTCGGTATCAGTGTATCCAGTTATGGTACTAGAAGTATCATTGGTGTACCAAAGTCCTAAGTTTAGAGTGTCTTTTATGTACTTAATGATTCTTTTAACACACACTAAATGGTTCTCTTTAGGATTGTTTTGATAACGTGCACATACACAAACAACGTACATAATATCAGGACGCGAAGCAGTTTGGTATAGTAAGGTTCCTATCATACTAAGATATAGAGTAGGATCTATGGATTTACCATTCTCATCCTTAGAGAGTTTTACTGTAGTACTCATGGGAGTTTTGGAATCTTGTGCACTTTCAAGATCGAATTTTTTTACAATCTCTAAAGCATATTTAGATTGAGAAACAAATAAGCCTTCTGAATTCTGTTTGACTTGAAGACCCAAGAAAAATTGTAACTCCCCCATAAGAGACATTTGAAATTCTTTATGCATAATTGCAGAAAAAGATTTGACTTATGAGGGAGAAGTGGATCCAAAAATGATATCGTCAACATAAACTTGAGCTATAATAATATGTTTGTCAAAATGTTTGATAAAAAGGGTTTGATCATTTCCACCTCTATTAAAACCTTTGTCTAAGAGAAAGTTGGAAAGGCGCTCATACCAGGCTCTTGGAGCATGTTTTAAGCCATATAAAGCCTTTTTAAGACGAAAACATGATTTGGATATTGTGGGTCAATAAACCCTTTGGGTTATTCAACATAGGTCTCTTCAGTCAATATTCCATTCAGAAAGGCAAATTTGACATCCATTTGGTAGAGTGTCAAATGTAAAATGTAAAATGTAAGTAACAAGCTATTGTAAAGAAAAGACGAATAGATTCTAAGCGAGTAACAGGGGCAAACGTCTCATTAAGATCTATTCCTTCAATTTGAGAGTATCCTTGTGCAACTAATCTTGCTTTGTTTCTAGTGATTATCCCACTTTCATCAGATTTATTTTTAAATATCCAACATATGCCAATAACCTTTTTATGATCAGGCCTAGGGACAAGATACCAAGCACCATGAATGCAAACTTAAGAAGTTCTTCCTGCATTGCAAAAATCCAATGAGGGTCATTCAATTCCTCATTTACATTCTTTGGTTCCACAAGGGAAACAAAACATACATAATGAGCATAGTTTCTTAATTGAGATCTTGTACGCACAGGTTCAGTAGGGTTACCAATAATATTGTCTATGGGATGATCTTTAGAAACCCTGTTAGGTACTTTAGGTGTCTCAAATGGTAAAGAATCATCTATTTCTAAAGAGTCATTTTCTAAAACATTTTCAGACTCTTCCACAATAGTTCATTCTCCAGTCTTACTTTCAACAGTAGTGTCACTTACAATAACATTTATGGATTCCATTAAGGTCTTAGGCGAAGATTATAAATATGGTATGCTCTAATGTCAGGAGAATACCCTAGAAAGATGGCTTTATCTCCGCGAGTCTCAAATTTGGACAAGTGTTCTCTATCTTTGTAGACATAATAAGTACAACCAAAGGTTCTAAGGTATTTTAGATTGGGCTTATTCCCATACCATGGTTCGTAAGGATTTTGTTTAGAATTCTTCATAAGATAGACCCTATTGATGATATGACACGCAATTCTAATAGATTCTACCCAAAAGTATTTAGGTAGGCACTTGGCATGAATTATAACACGTGCCATCTCTTAAAGAGTACGATTCTTGCGCTCAGTAACTCCATTCTGTTGGGGAGTTTTGGGAGCACTGAATTCATGTTTATAACCATTATAGTCACAATACTCTATAATACCGGTATCTATGAATTTTCCACCTCTATCACTACGAATTCTATTTACTTGCGTGTCCTTCTCATTTTCAATCCGGAGTAAAATTTTCCAAAAAGTTTGGAAAGTATCAGACTTGTTTTTTAAGAAGGCTACCCAAGTAAATCTAGTGAAGTCATCAACCATAACAAGAATATAACTGTGTCCACAGAGACTAACAGTTCGAGAGGGACCCATTAGGTCCATATGGATGAGCTCCAAGGGTTTAGAGGTAAGGATATCTTTAACTTTCTTATGAGGTCCCTTAACAATTTTTCCTTCCTGACATGATTTACAGACAATATTAGAAATAGGTTTGATCTTAGGAATACCTTTAACTATTTCTTGTGAAGATAACCTATTAAGATTTTCGTAATTTATGTGACCCATTCGATTATGCCATATCTCATTATCATTCATTCTGGCAATGTTATAGACCTCAGTACTGTTCTGGACAGTATAACAATTGTCAGGAGTCATGAGACCTGTAATTATGCACTCACCTTTATCATTTAAAATTTTGCAATTATTCTTTAAAAAGGTGACAATATGATTTGAGTCATAAAATTGCGAGATACTAAGAAGATTAACCTTAAGACCTTTTACCAGAATAACATTTTCAAGAACAGGCATTCCTACTTCTTCGAGTGTTCCTTTACCAATGATTTGAGATGATACACCATCACCAAGAATAACTTTTCCTCCAACAAAACTGGTTTTGTTTAAAAGTTTGGTATCATCTCCAGTCATGTGCTTTGAACACCTTGAGTCTAAATACCAACTAGAGGGACTGTGTTCAGCTTTTAAAGCAGTAATAACAATATTACACTTCATCTGGGGCAATAGCTCATCTTTTCTAACCCAAATAGCTCTTGTTTTCATTTTGCTCTTATTTGCTCTCATTCGATAAAATTTGCTAGCATTAGATTTTTGTTGAAAAATGTTTTGCGCATGAGATTGAATTTTATGAAAATATATGAGCATTAGGTTTAGGAAGGTGCCTAGGAATCCTTCTTGGAAATGATATTTTAGGTTTGGTCTTTCTCTTTCTATAGTTAGAGTTTTTGTTAGGTTGTCTAGGCAGGACATAATTGTTACGGCTTTTCCTAGAGTAGTTAAAGTTCTGGTATAGAGGAGTATTACATACATGTTTTACTAAACGTTTAGAGTAGCAACCTTCAAAAGAATGACCATATATATCACAGTAGGAGCAATATAGATTGCTGGATGAGGGTATCTCCTTAGGAAAGTCTCTAAACATAGGTTTCATGGAAATTTAATTTTGAACCTTGTTCCTAGGGAGAACAGTTTGAAAGGCATAATCACTCTTCCTAATCTGAGGGCAGATGTATTTAGCCTTAGGTGGACTTACACACTTAGAGTTACTTGATTCCCCAATATCAAACTTTTGTTGTTTTTCATCAAACTCATTTTTTTGGGAATGAAAGTCTGGACAAGTTTCTATAGGTCTTTTGCCTCCTAACACAAACTTGATTTGTTCAAAGTTTTTAGTTTGTGTCTTCAATGTTGGGTAAAACCCTATTCCAGTTCGATAATCATAATTGATTTTTGAGTCAGCAACAAAACCATCAAAATAGTTGAAATTATTTTCGAATTTTGCAAAAATTTTGAAAACAGTTGTTGTCTTTTCTTTAGATTGTTCCAATTCTAATAATGTTCCTTTATATTTTTTCTCCAGAGTTTCATTTTCTTCAATCAACTTCTTCAATTTTTGATAAAAAATTTTGACTTCATTTTCATGAGTTAGACATTGGGTAGTATACTCTTCAGCGTTAAGTTTAACCATTAGACTAAGGTCTTCTAGTTTCTTAGTGAGATCTTTCATAGTCTTTTCTAGTCTAGTGCTTTTCTTAAGAGTCTTTACATAAAGTGTGTGAATGTCAGGGAGGTCTTCAATGTCCGAGCCACTAAGTGTTGTGTGTGAAGTGACCCCTATGGACACACATATGTTACACCCCGCCTAATTAAACATCGGGTGATCAGGCCTTCATTAGATTAAAACAGGTTTCTCAAATGGTTCATTCTTAGCATCACTGTCGAAAACTTTTTAATTACTAATCCCCTAAGTAAAATTAGACCGGTGCCAAATTTTATCTTTCTTAAAACAGATAAATCAACCATGCGGAACAAAGTGCAAATAATCATGTACTATAATTCAAACAACAAAGTAAAAGTACAACAGAACAAAAGTATTACCGAATAAACCATCGGCTAAAAAAAATCCCAAACAATCAATAGAATAACCACTAGTCTGAATCTAACATAAGAGACTAATACCGGACAACAAGTCCATACATAGAAGAGTGCGAGGTCCTGTGCTAGATCTGAATGAGAGATATCGTCTAGTCAAATCCTGTAAGCATCCACAATACTACAGCTCCGAGTCTGGAATGGAATCATCACACATGGCGTCCCTGTGGCTGGACACCTAAAAGGTTTTAAAAATATTTTATAGCAAGAGTACTCAAAACATTTTGAAAATATTTAGCAAGCGTTTATCACAATATAAAATGCGGTTATTGATTACACATGTTAGGTTCTCGTACACTCTCTTGAGTTAACTTACCCCTCATCTTTTGTGCACACCTAACGTTCTACACTTAGTTTATCTAGCCATACTTCTCAAGCTAACTAAAACCAAAGTAGTGAACTGAACTTATCTGTACCCAAGTTCCAGTACCACCCATACAGTACAACCGTTTTACTAACATCTCGCGTATGTTAAATAATTCCCAAGTAACATTTAATCTATGTTATTTCTCAAGACTTCTCATTTAGTTTCACTACTAAAATTACTACAGTTCTCACAGTTGTTAACTTTCCCACTTATGTAATTAAGTTTCACTACTAGAATTACTAAATAGATTTTCTCTATCTAAAGGTGCATTTCGTAATTAAGTTTCACTACTTAACTTACCATTTCAGTATGTATCTTTAAATACATACTATATATAAATCTACTAACACACGGAAGTAGAATATCGTCAAGTATATATATTTCACACATAATATATACTAAATATCAGTCATTACTATTTTGCCCTTTTTATACACGTAAAGGACTCTTGGTTCGGAATGATTCATCGACCCCAAGTAAGAATTGGTTCGGAATGATCCATCGACCCCAATTATTTTAAAATATATATATATATATATATATATATATATATATATATATATATATATACATATTCTGGTTCGGGACTCTCTCATCGCGACCCCAGTTCAAAGTTTTGTTCGGCATTTCTCATCGACCCCAAACACATAATAACTTTATGTTAGTTCGAAATGTCTCATCGACCCTAACATAATTAATTTAGGTATAATCTCCCTACCTAAAAGATCACATAATTCAGTAGGTACACGCCCGACCTATTAATCATATACGTACGTAATATTTTAATCTCATATATCTACCGTACAATATTCGCTTTACGATTTATCTCATTAATCGTATTTATTTGAGTATTCACACAACTCTAAGGGTCCTAGTTACCCCTTATATATAATTTCAGTAGTTATTTCTTACCCTACTGGTCTATTACTTAAATTGAATTTACTTTGCCCCGTAACTCAATTTCCGAAGTCCCCGATACTCTACTAAATCGGATTATTCTCCTCGGTCCGTAATCCAAGCCCTACACCCAATGGCCTTATTGGACCTCAACAATATACCTACTGGTCTTATTCTTACTCCCATATAAGTATAATGTAAATCCTAGAATACTCATTCATTCCCGAACTCAACGAAGGATCAAACACAAATTTTTTGGGAAACAGCTTGCGTCGATCGATCGACGGCTGGGTTCGATCGATCGACATAGTCGATCGATCGATAGTTCAAGATCGATCGATCGATCGAACAGGGACAGACGCAGTCTGTCTTCTTCGTTGATCTTCTCCTCCATTAACAAATTTCCAAACTCCATTATTGTTCACCAAACTTCGACCCAATGATCCTAACATGTTTCCACATATACTAGGACAGTTTCTAACGTATCAAATACATCAAAACTCCAATTCCTTTAAAGAATTAATGAATTAAAACCCAAAATTTCTTGAAACCCTAGTTATGGTGTTCTTCCCATATTATCATTCAAAATCCTGATTTTTATTCCGAAAATCATCAAGTCTAATCTGAATATTAATTCTCTACATAGTTTAAATCATTCTACATGCGATTCCTATCGCAACATGTATAAATATCATCTTTCTCCAATCAAAATATTGATTTAAACAAAACTATTCAAAAACCCTACACATGGGTATTATAACTTTTTAATTTGCAATAAACAACTTGCCTTATGATCAGCAGGGTCTGATTTCGTGGTTCTTGTTGATGATTGATGATCTTCATCCTTCAATCCTTCTTCCCCAACAAGTTGATGGTAGGAATTCCTTTGAATCCTTCCCAAATCTTCTTTTTGCTTTAGAAAGTTGTGCCTCTCTTCTCTCTAATGGTATTGGTGTTGTCATGGGTGTTCTAACCCTAATTCATCTATCATACGGCTGGTATAAAACTCTCAATTTCGTAGGTCTCCATACCCTCTTATGTTAAAAGACTAAAATACCCCCGAACGGTCTCGATTTAGCCCAAAATTACCCCGGGACTCAACTAGTACCCCCGGGTATACTATTTTGACTAATTTAACCCTTCCGGACTCTTTGGTGACCTCTAAATTATCATTTGAGTCACTTAAAAATATTACTCGTTCTCACCCCAACGCGGTCTATACGCGTTAAGTAACTATTTACCACTCGCACTAAGTAAATAAAATGATGCAATATATATACCATAATTACAATTTTAAATAAAACTCTTTAAATTACTACTCTTACGTAATTTAAATTAAACCGACATTTTCTCATTTAATTCCCCAATCTAATTAAATGGAATATTTGGAATATTCAGAAATACGGGGTACTACAACATATTGGCATCGTCATTATCGCTTTCTCTTTGACTCACACACCCCGCAGTAGAACTAGCAATGTTCTCAGAAATTAAAGCATCTAAACCAGTAGCAACATGATTCATCACAACATAAGTAGAGCTATTATCATCATTCTCATATATAGGCAAAGTCATACCATCATTATAGATTATCTTAGCAAAGAAGGACATGCAAGGATAAAAAACATCAGATGATTAGGGTTTCTCATTTTTAGAATCACTTGAATCATCCCATGTTTTGCAAATGTTGGCCCTAGTATGTTTATTGGTCGTGTTCATTTTTACTCTACAGTCTTGTGCTATATGATCCAATTTTCCACATCTAAAACATTCAATTTTCTTGAAGTCTTTGTTAGGTCTAGTATGAGTGTCCTTATTGTGACACCCCGCCTACTTAAATACCGGACGATCACTCCTTTATTAAATTAAAATCAAGGTGAACAGTTGGTTCATTCTTAGCATCACTGTCGCAAAAATAACTTTTCCAATTAAACACCCTAAATAATTAAGCTAAGTGTCAAAACCATTTAAAACCTTATTTCCATTTTATTAAATCCGATTATAAAACCCTTAACCATTAACCTTTTAAGAGTCACACATTAAGTATGAGAATAGAAATGAACATTCAAGAGTTTAACCATCAATCATAAATCCCAACATTAATATACTAAAGGAAAACATCCCGACAGTAATAAATCCCGAAATAAAGATACTGAAAGTAAAAGAATTACAATCTCTGACAAAACCAACTAAATAATGGAAAAGGGCTACACATTCCCCCACTGGATAAAGCTGAACTAGAAGTGGAGTCAACAATGAAGTCGTCTAAGCAATGGCCTACAACTCCCACAAAAGCTATAGCGCGTTCCATCCAAAGAATCCTAAGTAAGACGCCCCTATGGCTGGGCACCTGTAATACATATATATATACACACAAGAGAGAAGAGGTAACAACAAACAGGTCAGCGCCTGAATGTAAAACAGTTTTAAAAAACAGTTTAACAAGTATTTAAAATGCTTACCGGCTAATGCAATAGTCATATTAGTATACGACACTCTCTTGAGAATTCTCACCTCTCATCTAGTGTGCACGTCTATCGTACTAATGAACCCCATATATCTCTTTAACTTATTATCCATAAGTTTTAACACGTGAAATTTAGGTTATGATGTTCACTTAAGAAAAGTCTATCTCTTAAAGATTTCTTACGTTATTTAGAAGAATTTCGTATTGTTACAATGTTTCCGAATACTTACAGTGAAGTTGATGAATTTCATACTTTACTTAACTACTATTTTACTCAGTAGAAAGTTCTCATATAGTTACACGTATATATATTAATTACTCGTATAATATATATACAAACATCACCCCACATAAGATCTATGGTGCTAGATTCCCATATATAAGTATATATATACCAATCACTCATAAATTATATATATACTAACGGCACCCCACATAAAATCTATGGTGATGGCATACTCTGCTATCAAGTCCCTGTATCACACATACTTAGGGAAATGCTAGTTCGGAATCACTCTCGAACTGCATTAACACAAACACATACAATTGGAGGCGAGGCATAGTTCCAAGTCCAAGAGGTCAGCACATACCCTCGCGTCTCTTAGGACCGTGACTATCTATACGATAGCCTATACCTAGGAATCTTATGCTCTAGGGTACAAGTCAATATCCCCCGTAAAGGCACATCGAGATAAGACTGTCCCAGCGCGGAAACCCCCGTGATAGCAAGTAGCCCGGGTACGATTTTTACACAAAAATAATATATGTACAATCACACCGTCATATATAAATATGTATTCACATCCACATTATTAAATTAGGTGCACTCATGACCCATAATTATAATTATCCGTTATTACACATTTTACTCAATTATATCGTATAACAGCCTCATTCTTTTTATTCTCGTAATTAATTTATTCTAAACCCACTTCTTGTCACTCGAAGTGTTTTCTTTATCTAAGTACAATTTCAGTAGGCCCTCTCTGCCTTCTAATCCAACTTATTAGATGTTTCAATTATTTAATCAATGCGCGTATGATTTCTTAAGTCTGAAGGTTATCCCCGTTTACCCTTTATTTCCCTTCACATTAAAGTTCCACTTTATGGGTTTACCCTTGACCCTACTGGTCCTTTTTATATTCCAATATGTTCTAGCAATCCTAATCAAGGTTTACTATGCATAAAATCGAATTAATCTAACACGAGCAAAAATGCAGTTTTCCCAGGAGGGTCGATCAATCGATGAAAGGGGGTCGATCGATCGAACCGTCGATCGATAGATCGATCGTGGCTAAATCTGCAGAATACCAGTTACGGGTTCTATCATCCAAACTCATCAAATTCAAAACTTTTAACTCCCAAACTCCCAGAAATTTATACCACAACCATAATAAACCTAAGCGAGTAATAATTTACGTAAGGCATGCGAGTTTTCATCAAGAATCATGGGTAAAAAGGGCCAAACTCTATATAATTCTCATGAACCCTAATATTTTCCTTCTCTTAGTTCCTTTCATTCTTTTTCCAGATTTTCTATCACTAATACCATGGAAATTCGTGGTTCAACCTTTACATGTGAAATGGATTTCCAGAAATATGATCCCTATCACTATAACGTGCAATTTGTCTTCAATTAACGTTTTTCTTCAAGAACACTAATTCTAATCAACCTAAGACTAATATAAAAGGATGCATTAACTTGATAAAATCAAGATAGATACTTGCCTGGAAATTTCAGAATTCTGATTTGTGAACGATTTTGGTGTGGGTGCGTTCCCCGTCGCGCGATCTACGCGTTGGTGGCGGTGGCGGTGCAATCAGATGTATTTTCGGCCTAGAACACCTTGATAAGCTCTCTCCTTTCCTCTCCTATGGCCATCACTTGTCTTTGGTTGTGTTAAACCTAGAATAAAACCTTAGACATCTGATATAACCCTTGAAAATTCGTGGGTTTAATTACCCAAAAATGCAAAATGTCCAAAATGCCCTCCCGGGGTACTAAATAGGCCTAAAAACACCCCGAGACCCAAACTAAACCCCCGGGTACACTTTTCTGAGTATCTCGACCCTTACGGACCCTTTGGCGCGCTCAAAACGACCATACGAGCAACTTATAATTTATTCACTTTTATTAATCAAAATTTAGGCCCGACACGACACGGGCGCGTCCCGACTTAAATTTTCATAATTGCCATTTTATTCACACGTGACAATTTTATAAAATAAATCTCATATATTACTATACTCATCCAGTAACATTCAACAAATAACAAATTTCCAATAATTACTAACTCTCATCACGCTAGTAAATATTAAAAAAAAACATTCCGGATTAAAATTAAATTAATTTATCTCAATTAAATTTAATAAATCCCTAAATTTAAAAGCCATAAAAATACGGGGTATTACACTTATGATGTTTGTCTTGACCTTTATCACGAGGTTTGTAGTTAAACTGAGTTGGATAATTTGGCTTGCCTTGTCTGTTTGCCATTTTATTTCTAAATTTGACAATTTTCTTAAACTATTTTGACATCAAGATAATTTGATTATCCAAACTATCTATATTACATTACTCATCAGAGTCATCATTGGGAATAGTAAGCTCAGGTTTCATCAACTTAGAGGAGAAACTTAAATTGGAACTAGTCTGCTTCCTATGGGACTGTGTTAATTGTTTCTTAAATTCTAGTTCCATTTTCACAGTTCTGAGTTTACTACTGAGTAATTCAGGAGTGAGATTTTGATCACTCATTTCCTCAATAGCATATTTTTTATTATCAAATTTCTGTGGTAATGATCTTAGAATTTTAGAGACAATTTCATGTATGTCATAAGTTATCCCATTAGCATGCAATTTGGTCACAATGTCAGTCAATTTTATGTAGAAATCATCAAATCATTCAGAGTCTAACATAATTAAAGAATTATACTGCTGGACAACCATCTGTGTTTTAGCAGCCTTAACTCTAATGTCACCTTCATGTGCTGTAATCAGTGAATCCCAAGCTTCTTTAGAAGTGGCACAAGATGAGGTCCTTTTGAACTCATGTTCATTTATAGACATAAAAATGGCATTCTTTCCTTTATTATTGTTTCGAGAAACTTGCTTCTCTTCTTGAGTGAATTCACTTAATACTTTCTTAATACTCTCATTACTTCCTTCAGTGACTGGTTTTATAGGATAAGTATATCCATTTTCAACAATATCCCAGACATCATCTCCTAAGGTTCCTTGTATGAAAGCAACCATCCTTACTTTCCAGTAAGCAAAGTTGTTTCCATCAAAGAGAGGAGGTCTGGTCAAGTTACCAAATCTTTCATTTTTCTCGTCCATAGTTTGATTTTAAAAAAACAATTTCAGAAGCACAAGATCTTTTGAAAAGAAATTTCCCAAGCTCTGGTACCAATTGAAAAAGCTGTTACTTAGGGCGTTTAATACAAGATTAAACTATTGAAGTAAATTCGAACTGTTTTTTGAAGAAACTCTTTTCTTTAAATCAAATCAGTTTAATCACAAGATGTGTTTAATAAAACATGCACGAGATCCGTTCAAGATTTTATTAACAGGTTTAGTAAAATAGTTTAAAACAATTAAGCTCATCACAACCACGAGAATGAGATGAGGAGATGTAGAAAGGTTAAGTACGAGAGATTTTTAACGTGGTAAAACCTCACCCAACTGAGAAAACATCCACGGTGGCTTCTAAGTCACAAACCAAAAATCCACTAAAACAAAATATTCAAGTTACAAACTATATAACACACATGCACACAAATCAGTCCTATACAAGTTTAGAAATGTACCCACTGGCTTTACTTCTAACTTCTCGACAGTTCTGATTGTTGATGTGGCTTTCCCAGTTTGCTAACTTTTCCACTTTGTTCCAGTATTTACGTCAAATCTTGTTGGTTCAAGATCTTATAACCAACACTTTTGTGTTATAGTGTGTCAAGTGTTTGTGATGGTGCTCTAACACATACATGCACACACACGCGCTTATTTTATACAAACAGTCCTAATGAATTACAAATCAGATATATATGCTGTGATTTTCAGTTTCTCTCTTCTTAGGAAACAAAAGAACTTTGTTTGACCTTTTAATCAAACTCGAAATCCAAGGTTACCTTGCTCGTAAGACTGCCAATGTCATATCCAATTTCAGAGGGTTTTGAAAATGATTTTGAAATTGGAAACCACCAATTGTGATTCCAGCTAGGTTAAAAGTCTTGTTTCAAAAGAACTAGAAACATAAAATAATTAGTTGATTTTAGAGTTGAAAAACATTTACAGAAAATAAATCATCACACTGATTTCTCAAGATGAGAAACTAACAATGCAGATCTACATGTAATATAACATAAAATGACCAGATCTATAATTTCTATGAACAAGAAATACAGATCTAACCTAAAATGTTTAAGTTGGACCCAAGATCTTAAACTCAAGAGGATAAAACTTTATCAAAGACCTTCAAACCCCTACCAACAACACTCTCAAACATAAGGATGGTGTTTGGTAAAACTGATTTGGGATAAGGAAGATTAGGGTTTGAAGACGGGTTAGGGTTTCTCTTTTCTCTCTCTTCTCTCTGTGGTTAGACGAAGTGACAAAAGTTCTCAGATGCAAAGGCTGAGACTCCCTTTATACTGAGGGACGAAGATTCAAGAAGGCTGTTCAAAATCAAGGGCAGTGATTTGGTCTTGCCAAATTAACTTTGATCCAATGGTGAAATAAAAGCGGTGGATTAAACAACCTCTGATTAGCTTAAAAGGGTTTCACAAGGATTGACCTCAAACGCATGCGGAGCGTTGATAACAAAGATCCAAGAGCTGACAAAGGACAGCGGTTATGTACCTTCAAAGCAACACAAATCAGGCTGATATATGGATGACAGGTGTAGGGCTGAGATCAAGGCTCACAAGCGTGTTCCAAAATAATTACAAGAGCACCCTGAAGTCTTTAGCGCTTTCGAATTCTACCCAAATCAACTTTCAGGTATGAAACCATAAAACCAGAAATAGCATAATGACCCCAAAACTATTATAATCCAAATTTTATTATGAAAAAATTATTTAAAAAATATTTAAAAAATCCAAAAAATTATTAAAACCAATTTAAAAGGAATTTAACTCACACATAATCAATTGAAGCAATATGTGAGCAATGTATGCAATCCTAGAGTGTGTGGGTGATTGTGAATATACCTTTAATCAATCAATCAAGGGGAATGAAGAGAAGTGTTTGAGGCTTTTTGTATTCTAGGGAATGAGACTCTAATTTTTTCACTATTTCCAAACTAGATGAACATTTATACGATGTAGACTCAAGTGAGTCAAGAGTATAAGGTGCTTCAGAGTTTGCTCGTATAGAGGGGTTTGATCCGTCGAGGTTGTGTAGAACACTATTCATCATCTTCTCCATTAATCCAAGTTCCATTGTTTGTATTTCTTTATTTCTTGCTTTGTTAAATAGATTTACACGCTTTCTTTAGTCGATTTCTACTGTAGTTTTATCGCATTTATTTACTGCTTTCCTTTATAGCATTTTTATCATGCTTTCTAGCTAATTTAATCTAGGCTGTGTCGGATTGAACTCACCTAGGGTTGATGTGTTGCTTTGCTTTGGTGATGGAGTTCACGGGTTTATTTCGAGTGTGTTGTCCTAGTTATTATGCCTAGGATATTTGACAGGGTATATCATGTAGGCTTTGTGCTTACGACCTTGCGTGCATAATTTTCGGGGTATTTATTGACGCCAAAATCTTATTAGACTTTTAATCAAATTTAGGGGTGTGCCAACTCTGGGTTTAATTAACTATCGAAACGAGATGCAATCTTAATAATTCGTCGACCCATGTAACCATTTTATACTAATTAACTCAGGTGAGGTATATTCGACGCAACCTATAGTTTTTATTCGCTTTGTTAACATAGTTTAAATACACTTGCCTAGATTAATCTTTCCCTTTTTGCATCTTTTCCTTTAGTGTTTTTATTTATCTTTTACACTTTTATTTTAGAAGTATTAAACCAAATAATATTCTAGCAACTCGTCTCAGTGGATTTTCGGTACTCGGACTGGCCGCTATACTCCCTTAAAAGAGTGTAGTCATAGTCTAGGTTTTTGTATTAAGGCGGTGAACAGAAAACAACGATCGACGTTTGACACGCGCTACTTTTCACCCTTAATCAAAATGGTGCCGTTGTCGGGGACTTGTTGTTTTAGAATTTTTTTGATTTAGTATTTCGTAATCTTTTCTTTCTATTTGTATTTTTTTCCTAATATTTTTGTAGGACTTCTACATTTAAGGGCCAAAAACCGCTTGAAATTTTCGCGCGTGCACCTACTTTGTGGAATTCGCCACTTAGAGCCATTTTTGGGTAAGCATGTCTTATTCCAATTCTTTCGGTAATCATTATTATAATTCTCAAAATTTCCGTAATCCTATGACTTTTGGTTAATACTTAGAGTCCCCAAAAATTACAAAATTCAAAAATGACTTTAGGCGAGTATAACGAAAGTCAAAACTTGGGTTATTGGAATTTTGAGGATGATGATAACGATTTTGGGCCTTTAATTCCTTATAATAGGAATTTTGAAACCAATTGTAATAGTTTTCAAAATTCTTATAATAATGAGCTTAAGTTTAAGTCCGATGGTAATTTTCAAAGTTCGCATTTTCAAGAATCCGCGCCTCGGCCTACGACTTTTGGTGAGGGTTTGCGCATGGTTGAAAATGAGAAAATTGAAAATTGTTATTGGAAAGAAAATCATTGTTGGGAACTTGATTTGGATTTATTATTTGAATCCGACGACGATTTTTCTTCCGAGACTTTTGAAGTCGAGGAATGTTTTGAACCAAATGAGGACTTTGTGCCTACTTTGGAACAAACCATTCTTCACTTGGCCCATGGCTTAATTGAGGATGAAATGGACGTAGTATCCATTTGCAATGAAATGATTTCTTCTTTGGCCCCCAAATAAGAATATTTCATTGAAAATGTTCTTGTTTCCTTCGAAACTCAATCTTCAAGCGATGATGACTCATCTCTTGAGTTTGAATTTCTTTCATCCCCCTTTTCACTCTCCATTATCGAACCGGTACAAGTCCCCGATGAATCAGTTTTAAACTTTAATATGTTAAACCTTTTCGTCGATGAGGAGTACTTGCTCGAGTCGCCTTCCATGATCGCATCTTTGCCTTCATGTGCGCCCCCTACCATTCTAATTTCAAAATACTTGGGAGAAAATTCATTTTTTTTACCTCTTATGTTTTTGTCACCCGTTCAATCCAAATTCCCCATCGTCCCTCCAAAACTTTTAATTGACGATGGTTCATTTCTTCCGCCTTACATATGCCTTCATTTGTTTAAACGGAATTTATATTTTTCAGGAGGCATGCTTTCAAGTGAGGGTACACCGGTCACCCTCGAAAAATATTTTTGAGTGTTATACACTATTCTTTCCTCTTTAAAAACGTTGAATTCGTTGGTAATCTCACTATTCTTTCATTTGATCATTCATTAATTGAGTTCATATATGAAACGTATTACTTGAGCATGATTTTCAAAGTTTGTTTTGACTCGAGAATTGCGTAAACTTTAGGAAATGATCATAGGCCATCTTTGTTATATCACCCATATTGACCTTGACCTCACCTTAAATGTTTTTCCTCGTTAACCCCTTTGAGACTAAATATTATCCTTCCGATTCATAACCCAAAATCCCATAACCAAGTCGAAATTGGAGTTAAAACCATACATACACCTTCCTTACCTTTGGTTGGAATGTTACATGGGATTGGATGATGTTATTGTCGCGTGGTTGCAATTTAGGCATGTAAGAGTGAGAAAAGTAAAGAAAAGAAAGAAATGATAAAGAGAAAAAAAGAGAAAGTAGAAAACAAAAGAAAACATGAGAAAAAGAAGAAAAGAAAAAGAAAGAGAAATTTGTATATGTTGTGTATATAGTTCAATAAGCTTTGATTACTCTCCCCATATGTATATCCAATGCTTATTTGAAACTTTTTTTCCAATTTTGATATTGCCCGCATTTTCCCCATTATTCCAAGTTTTCATTCCGAACACTTTGAATCCGTACATACATTCCTTTCATTTCGTACCCTAGCCTAGCCTACATTATAACCCTATTCAAGTCTTATGTGATCTTAGGGTGCATTTAATTTAAAAGTTGAAATAGTTTGATAATCTGTGAAAATGCATTTCGCCTATTTTATTTGAGCAGTATCCTTCATTGAGATTACAATTTTTCATTTTATATATAGCGTTCTTCATTTTTGACATGTGTGCGGCCTAGTTTCTATTTACATTTACTCTTTATCCCCGCATGTTCCGTGTGTTAACTCCCTATTTCGAGTGAATTCACTTGATGAGTGTGATGCTCGTGAGGATTGAATATATGTTTGCTTTAACGCTTATCCGGCTTATATAAGTTTTTGCCAAATCACACTTTGCATGTGCTCGCTCCCCTCCCACATTTTAAGGTTTCAATTCTACGAAGTGCATTCTATAATGTTAATGATTTGGACTTTCGTTTGAATTCGTTCATTTTGCTAATAATGTGTATGATATCTTATTCGCTATTGTTGGGCTTGTCGCATGTTGGTTTGGGCATATTTTGAGTAAACCATATGATGTTTGTGGGTTTTATCCCTGAAAACCCTCACGAGACGACACTCATCCACTAGGGTAACCTATGGGTTTAACGGCTTATAGCATATGCTAAATGCAATCGTGCTCCCTACGAAAGTGGCATTAATATTTTGATGCATATATACATTTTGTACCGCCTTCTGTGGACTGGTTTTGTTTGTTTCATCACTAGGGACTAGCAATGTCTAAGTTGGGGGGTGTGATACGACACAAATATTGCATATTTCCACCCTATATCTTTATGTATTCAAGAAATTTTACAATCTTTAATGCCTATATTTATGCTCATTAACCAGACAACCTTGTATTTGGATATATACATGCTTTGCAGGGGTTAATTGTGCTTTTGTAGGTATTGGAATGCAAAAAGTGAGAATTGGTGGCATTTCGAAGAAGTTTCGTCGTTGGACGCTACTTCAAGGTCATTTTAGTCAATTAACATTTCATCTTTAGCTCATGGGAATTCCACGGATGCATAGTTCATTGAGTTAGCGTTGCGTGGCCACATACGACGCTTCATTTGGGGTCCGGATGGTGGAGTTATGGCCATTTCCGTTTGCACACCTTTCCCCCCTTTTAATGGACCAAGAAGGCCAAGAAATAGAGTGCCGGTCGACCGGCCATGGGACCCCGGTCGATCGTGGTTTGAGATTTTTCCTTGTGAAGGAGACATAAGGTTTGGCCCTGCTCGATCGATCGGTCGACGTTTTGGGTCGATCGATCGACCCTGCCAGATATTTGGCAATTCGTTCCTTTTCTTTTCTTTTTCTTTTATTTCTTTTTCCACTTTCTATTTAAGCCAAATTTTGGTTGGTAAAAGATATCAATTATATTCTTAGGTTAGTTTTTGTTTTGGGAGCTAGGGTTTGGAGATTTCATGGGTGTGCCATTTTCTCCCTCCGATGGTTTGCTCGTATAGAGGGTTTGATCCATCGAGGTTGTGAAGAACAATATTCATCGTCTTCTCCATTAATCCAAGTTCCATTGTTAGTATTTCTTTATTTCTTGCTTTGTTAATTAGATCTACATGATTTCTTTATTTGTTTTCTAGTGTAGTTTTATCGCGTTTATATACTGCTTTCCTTTACTGCATTTTTATCATGCTTTCTAGCTAATTTAATCTAGGTTGTGTCGGATTGAACTCACCTAGGGTTGATGCATTTCTTTGCTTTTGTAATGGAGTTTACGGGTTTATTTCGAGTGTGTTTTCCTAGTTATTACACCTAGGAGATTTGACGGGGTATATCATATATGCTCCATGCTTACGACCTTACGTGCGTAATTTCCGGGGTATTTGTTGACACCAAAATCTTATTAGACTTTTATGCGAATTTAGGGATGTGACAACTCTGGGTTTAATTAACTGTTGAAATGAGACGCAATCTTAATAACTCGTCGACCCATGTAACCATTTTATACTAATTAACTCGGGTGAGGTATATTCGAAGCAACCTATAGTTTTTATTCGCTTTGTTAACATAATTTAAATACACTTGCCTAGATTAATCTTTCCCTTTTTGCATCTTTTCCTTTTGTGTTTTTATTTATCTTTTACACTTTTATTTTAGAAGTATTAAACCAAATAATATTCTAGCAACTCGTCTCTTTGGATTTTTGATACCCGGAATGGCCGCTATACTCTCTTAAAAGAGTGTAGTCATAGTCTAGGTTTTTGTATTAAGGCGATGAACAGAAAGTAACGATCAGCGTTTGACACGTGCTACTTTTCACCCTTAATCAATTAGATTGTCTTATCCCATTCCAAAACACATTGAGTCATTGTCTAAGGTGTCATGGAAAGAGTTAGGTTCAAGACTATAAAACTGGACTTCTTCGTTTATATCCAAAAATCTATCTCGTGCCATGAACAATGAGATTGGCGCTTTAGGATAAAGGTAATGGAATTAAAACAACTTAGTTTCACCACCATTGTTTTAACATAACTTAAATTGGATTTCCTTTAATTCAAAAATGTGTTAAAACTAATCTGTGAGTTGGTGTGGACAAATTGAACATATACACTATGCAATATACTTTTCTTTTAAAAAATTATGTTCATAAAAAATGCATTCTTATGTGTGTATTTAAGTATGAGTGTTATGGGTTGTAAACAAACATACTTGGCGTGTTTGCTAAAATTCTTTCTAACTTTCGGATGACAAATACTACTTCAAAATCTCTTGACAAATCCACAACTTGTCTCAACACAGATTCGTTGCAACAAAGAATTTCTTCACTACAACAAAGGTACTTTTCTAGTGATTTTGTCCAAGTATAAAATCGTTGTCTTCTTATGCGACCTGGCTTTGCCGCAGGCTTGCTATAACAGCGAATTTCCTCGCTGTAGCGAAGCTCTAATGACAACTTCAAATCTGGCACAAAGGCAGTCTTTCTTAAAGGTTTTATTGTAAAGCATAAAAATCTCTTTAGTAACCATATTTTTTGTTATGTTCAAGAAGCAACCTATTTTTGTGTGGACAATAACGACTAGGAGGTTTTAGGAGCTTCTGTCCACAATATTGAAAATGTATTTTTAATTCATCTTCTTCTCTATAACAAAATAAGGTTAAGTTTTTTAGAGAAAGGTTTTCACTGTTTATCAAGATAAAGAAATCAAATTTTCTTAAGAGCAATAACCTTCATTGAATTTTTCAGATTTCCTTTGTTATCATTGTACTTTAAAATTATTTAATGTTGGATTACTTCTTCTCAAGACTTGAACATAATTTTTTTTAGAAGGTAAAAAACAACTAAAAGATCTGATACCAATTTGTGAATGCTTGGATGGTTCAAATAAGCACAAGTTCGATACTTTTATGTTTTTAAAATTTTAAAGATTGAACCTTTGAAAAAAATTCACCCAATTAAACTTAGCACCAATTAAGCCTTTCTTGTGAAAATCGATTTACCAAATTTTATCTTTTTATCCTAAACATGCATCTAGGTGATAGCAGATAAATTGAATAAATCAAACCATAAGATATCGATGTACTAGGAAACCATTAATGTAAAAAATCTCGAATGACCTAGCCAGACAATCATTATGATACAAAAATTATAAAGGAAGAATACAGTCTTACTCAACGACTCGATCCCCCACAAGCCTTGACGTTTCTTCTTCTCTTCAACTGCTCCTCTATAGTGCAACGTAGGAGTCCACCTACGCCAGGTCCACATCACAAGTGTCTACGCGTACCTCAGTATCCATCGATGTAGCTCGATAACCGTTTATGGTTCAGAATACGAAACTCGTCGTTTCTTCACCACAATCAGCACAGAAGGAGTCCACCCCAAGAAAGCGTTATTCTAATGATTGAAGAAACAAACAAGGTGCCCAAACAAGATCTCAAAGTATATGATATAAGAATATTGGATCTTATAAACAAAAAGGGTGAAACTTTAGATTTATAACTTTTGAGAACAGGTCTACTTTTCATTTTCGTCAAAAGTTCTTCGTCTCAAAAAATAAAACTGAGTCTGAAAATCCTTTTACAGAAAAATTAAGGCTCCATGGTGTTAGAAAATTTAAGGTTGTCATTCGAACGAGAATTCATCTCGCTTCTAACGACCCTATAAAAACCAATACAGTGAGCTTCGTTTGATGTATGTTTGAAAGCACACTTCGAACGACCTTTCTATGTCATTTGAACGACATTGAGATGTCATTTGAACTATCTCAACGAAATTTGAAACTCCGCCTACACTAAACTCAGAAAACATATTTTCAAAAAATTAAGTTCCAAACAGTTTTGACAACAGAACACCCTTATTAAAACTTTCCAAGGACTCATAAACTATATACGATCATACCTCTGAGACCCTTGGCATATGTAAAGACAAACGTGGCCTGATAAACACTGCTTGAAATATACACTCTTTGAATCTCGACCGCTGCGTCTTCATCAAACAAGGTCATAGACTCATGGGATCATCAACTCAAAGTCTATCCTATGACTCAAACATTTTGTCCGCAATTATAAATACAAATTAACTCGATTGGAAATTTATGCTTAAAAAATCTCCCATTTTGGCTATTCCGGGACAAAACCAGAATAAAAGTCCTATAAGTCAACAAGATCTCTAAGAAGACTCATTCCCTAACCCCCAAAAGGAAAAAGTACAGATGCTCGATAGACACATAAACATGAGTAGCTTTGCTTTTCTTGAAAACTTTACCGCTCTGAGCTCAACCTGAATCATACACACTTAAACTCACCTTCAAATGCAAAGAGAATATAACAAGTATAAATCCGCAAACGAATAAAAAATCGACAATGTCTAAAACAATCTCAACCTAGGCAAGTCGTCTGCCCCTAAGATAAAGATACCATTTCTCCCCATTTTTGTTCAGGAATAGACAAAGCAAGATTGCATAATAAATACTCCCCAAAATAGAATCTTCCCCTAAATATGTGATCATAAGATACCAATACTAAGCAAAGGGATATGAGAATAAATCATGCAACGGTGTAAAGTGTAGCAAGCCCGCAACATGGCAAATCAAGCACAATTAATCCAAAAGATCAAGCAAGTGATAGATATGGACTAAATGTAAACCCCAAAGACTCAAAACACAATACCATATATAATATATGCAAAACATATCAAATAAAATCCGACACATATATATAGGTATAAATGATCAAAAAATATGACACAAAATGCATAAACTTTACACACTAACATAGTATCAATGTGTCAAAACGTATGGGATGGAATGAATGGGTGTGAACTAGTAACAAACGAATTATAACCCAAACACTCAAATATGTTCAAGAAGTTCTAATTGGCCGCCAAACTTTATCAAACTAAGCTTTAGCCTCAATTGACAAATAAAGTTGAACTTAATGAACAAAGCAAGCACAATGCATACAAGCCTAGAATATTGATGATTCTACAAATCAATAGTGTCATGAAAAAATAAGCATAACTAGATATCATTGTGCAAACCCGTTGATCTTCAACTAAACTCCCTCAAAAGATAAACATGATCATATATTCTATTCTTTTCATTTCCTTTTCTTTTAAAGTTATTTCTTTTGAATGATCAATCAAAATAAACTATTTGGCCCCTTTTTGGCAAATTACTCCTTTTATTGCCTTAATTTTTTCATGGTCTCTTTTTAAACGGTGGCTTTCACGACGCGTTCACATGCCTCTCGCAACCCTTTCTTGTGTACACTCATATTTTTTCAATACTAAACGAATTCTCACGGTCAACGTTCCTTACATGCACAAACCTCCATAGTCAAATAAACATATAGATGACAAAATTGATAGGAGAACATCTCACCAAGCTCAAATATACATCATGAAGTTAAAAATCCAATAAGCTTATGCATGTGTGTGTGGAGGCATATACAAAGTTGAATCCATAAAGCAAGTCAATTTTGAAACAACTCCGTAAGCATGGTTAAGATCAATCTAAGCATCTAAAGTCATAACCAAATGTCCTAGCCACATGGAAATTACAAAATGGATTGGATTCAAACCCAATAATATGCCAAATTAAATGTGCAAAACCAAAATACACAAAACCGAAAATCTTTTTGTATTTTTCAAAATTTTTATCAAAATAAAATCTTTTTATATTTTTAAAATATGACTCAATAAGAAAAATATAATATAAAAGGATACACATGTCATAACACTAGAAAACATATATCATGAAGCATAACTAGAGTATGAAAAACAAAATCATGCCAGCAATCATCCATAAGATATAGCATGTGAAGCATCATGTGTAAGCATGTGAGAATCAACCAACCTAACATTTAATGTCTCCAAAACGGATTTTCTAACCCAAATAGGTGTATAACTAACTCGAGGGGTATGGAAACCGACGGGACACTGCACTTAAACTTTATAGGACCTCTTCCAAGATCAAAATAAAAATGCCTAAGGTGACCTTTCCTACCACAATGTGAACATATGTAAACGTGAGGAATGTTGCCTACGGGTTGACCTTTTTTAATGTCCTTAGAATTGGTCGACCCTCTAAATCACACAATGGTTTTGTATTTAACACTTGAAGCATTAGAAACATGTGAGCCATTACCATCACTATACAAACTACTCGAGCCTTTTAAATCATCTTTTAACTTTAAATTTTAGACTTAAGCAAAGAATTAGACTCTTCCAATTTCAGGGACTCCTTCTATATATTTTCAATCATTTCTAGAAGGTTATATCTCTCCCCCCCTCAATGTGAGAAAACTTATCCCTAAGATTCTTCTCACGTGCCTTAAAATAAGTAATCAAAACACTATCCTCATTGGCACAAACACAGATTCGAGAATTTTTAACGTCCTCTAATTCTTTCTCCAAAATAAGGACTCTATTCTCGCTCTCTTCCTTGGACAATTTTAAAGATTTAAAGTCATCATACAATGTAACAAACTTATCATGAATGATATCTCTTTGAGTTTGAAACGTTTGCAAATATTCAATAACACTTTTAAAACGAGAATTTTTTTCTTCAAGAATTTCAATTCTTTTTGCAAACTTCAAATTCAAAAGATTTAAATTTTCAGTACTGTCAAGAAGCTTATCAAACTCATCTCAATTAACAACTTAATCACTATGGTAATCCATTGAAAAGAAAAATAAACTAAGATAGAGAAATAGATATCCTCCCAAAAATCTGTAAACAAGGATCTACACAATAACAAAGTGTAACCCGCTCTAATACCAATTTGAGAAGGTAAAAACCAACTAAAAGCTCAGATACAAATTTATGAATGCTTGGGTGGTTCAAATAAACACAAGTTCAATATTTTTAAGTTTTCCAATTTTAAAGATTGAACCTTTGAATAAAATTCACCCAATTAAACTTATCACCAATTAAGCCTTTCTTGTGAAAACCGATTTACCATATTTTATCTTTTTACCCTAAACATGCATCTAGGTGATAGAAGAAAAATTAAATAAATCAAACCATAAGACGTCGATGTACGAGGAAATCACTAAGGGAGAAAACCTCTGGCGGTCCAGCCAGACAATCACTATGATATGGAAATTACAAAGGTAGAATATAATCTTACTCAATGACTCGATCCCCTAAAAGCCTTGATGCCTCTTCTTCTCTTCAACCGCTCCTCCACAGTGCAATGTAGGAGTCCACCTACGCATGGTCCACAACACACGAGTCCACACGCATCTCGTTATCTATCGATGTAGCTCGACAATCACCTACGATTCAGAATATGGAATCCATTGCTTCTTCACTGCAATTAGCACGTACGGAGTCCACCGCACAAAAATGTTCTTCTAATGATTGAAGAAATAAACAAGGTACCGAAACAAGATCTCATAGTATATGATTTACGAATCGTGGTTCTTGTAAACAAAAAGGTTGAAACTTTAGATTTGGAACTTTTGAGAACAGGTCTGCTTTTCATTTTCGTCAAAAGTTCTTCATCTTAAAAAAGAAAACTGAGTTTGAAAATCTTTTTATAGAAAAATAAAGGCGGCGCATCGTTCGAACGATTTAAGGTTGTTGTTCGAATGAGGTAGATATCTTATTTAAAAGATTTGAGTTTTGGAGGATCAAGTTTTTAAGTCAATTCTCCCTTTTGTAAATCTTTAACTATATAGTGGAAGGTGTAAGCTTGGTCTGAGGTTTTTCCCTCGTATAAATCCTCGTCTCAAGTGAAGGATTCACTATTTCATATTTTGATTTATCTTATATGCTTTATAATCCACTTGTAAATTGTATTTTTATTACCTAGATGTTCGGATCAACTTTTGCCTAAATTTGGATTAAAAGCAAACACTGCCTTCATTTTGGTAATAATTTTTAATTTGGGTAGTCCCTCCCTACACACATATTCCTTTAGATGGGATGTTTGGAATTATGGGGCAGTGTAGATTCCCATGCTATGAGTTATGAAGGGATGATTTGAACGTTATATGCTAAATCATGAGATGTTATGTTGTTTGTTGGATTTTTGATAGGCGAATCGATGCCTTAAAGGTTATTGTTTATGCATTTATTTTTATGCTCCTAAATTGGATATATCTAGGGAGTTATCACAATGGGAATGGATGAATCCGACAATGGGGTGGTATATGGAGTATTTAGTTATCAGGCTTTCTCGTTAGTGGGGAGTGTGGAATAATTAGTTATTATCTGGATATGAAGTTGGGCTTAACTCTTTGGGTGTAAAGGGATAAAATAGTTAGTATCACCTCTTTTGAGATAGGTTGTTGTTAGGAAAGTACATGGGTAAATGATAATAGGCTAGTGATCGAGATCCAGTAAACATTAGATCTCGACGACCAACTGATTTAGACAAAAATGTGATGGGGGGCTACTTGTTTGGATTTTACATCCCGCGCATGGAGTATAGTGTTAATTGGGAGTTGAGATATGATGTGATGTTGTAATGCTTATTTTTGGGATGGATATTAATACTATTTAGATTGATATAGTTGTTTATAAACGTGTGGATGTTTTTATAGTTAATGTTCGAGTATGAGACATATTGTTCTAGTCCTAGTAGCTGGTATATGATAAGAGAAGTCCTTACAATTAAATGTACTTAGTATTTAATAATCATATTAAGGTTGTATGCTACCATTTTATTGAGACTTTATACATTATAATTTTGCTAGGAATTATGAGATATTATTTACAGGTAATTTCTTATGTATTTAAAGACTCATATTTTATGCATTTTAAGGCTCACATGGTTTTAGTACACTATATTCTTATGTTTGTTTGGGTTATAGAAAATATTTATTGTAATGGGTTTGACCCATGTTTATTGACTGACATATTCAGGTTCTGTTACGAGAACCAGAGGTGGTGCTTAGTAGTGTTGATTCCATAGAATAGGTCGCAGTTAAGGATATGTGTAGAATATAGCTCTTTATATTATGTTATAACATTTTCAGAGTACATTTTATATCCCAATGTATAATTTGGGTTCATTTGGAGGAGTTAACTTACTATGCAATTGATCAGTTGTATTGAGAGGAATTGTAGTGATATTTGAGTTTTATCAGTTTGATATTTTACGTATGTGGATATTCAAAATTTTATTTATTAGTATATTCATATATTTTGATATTATCCATATTCATTTGCACTCTTATATTATATCACTTGCTTAGAATATTATTAATTATTTGACTCTCATAAATTGGGCATGTAGGACTGATCACCCTAAATATGAAATGTATGGGGTGTAACGATTTGTATCATAGCAAGGTAAAGATCCTTTCGGGTTTATGTGAAACCGTTCTATTTTTTATTGAGTTTATCTAAAGCATCAAGAGCCTGGGATTGAGTTTTGTACTCTTAAGTCACGATCACATGTGTATCGACATTAGTTTCTTTCATTGGGGAGGATGGTGGAGTCGAGGAGTTGCGATGCACAGAACAATGGAGACAAAGAGGATCCTACTGAGAATCAAGGGTTGTGGATAGATCGAGTAGTTGGACAAGAATGTTCTCCACACTTTGTCCGGATAAATAAATAAGTTGACATTATTGGAGATACAACCGTATTCTAGAAATTTTTTATAGGCATTGGTAATGTATATGACTCATATTGTGTCGACTTTGAGATAGGAAAGGGGCCAAAGTTTCTCAAAGGGGAACCCACTAGAGTTTTTAGTATCTATGGAGGTATTGGTTTCTTATAGTGGGAAGGGAGATAAAGATAATCCTTTATGTGATTGAGTGCATTAAGGTTCAAAAGAAGTTGATTGCTACATCTTAGTGATTGAGTGGTGCTTTGGTATATGGATAATCTGGCAAAGTCAAAGGGGAAGGCCCCTACGTATTCTCAAGCACCTGTAGTAGGTTATAAGTGGACTTTGGAGCCCCTAGTTAGTTAGAATGCTTTAAAAGTGCTAAGGACCACTGAAACCAGGCCTTTTCACAGATTGGTGAGAGGCCAAGTATAAGTCTTCCGGTGATTACAATGTGGATTGTGTTGGTTTATTCATAGATGGTTGTAAAGAATTGAAGAAAAGGGTGATGACTCAAACCCTGACATTACCGAGGTAATGAACGCCTGACAGGGTGATGATAATGAGGCCACTACCTTAACAAGTGAATAAGTGATGGCCATAGATGAACCTGTGGGTCAATACATAGATATACATGTTGCCTCCAACCTACCCGATCCTTCCAGAAACAATGATGATACCTCTTCCACTTGATCTCTTTGTGAATCTTTTTGATATTTGGTAGTTTTTATATCTTTGAATGTAATTTTTAGGTGTAAAACAGAACTTGATGTTTGGAATGTGGAAGGTTATTTTTATAATACTTCACTTCATGCAATGCATAATTAAGTTTCTCAATCATGGTTCAACTTTGTTGTATGCTTTGCTTGGACTTAGGTTTTTTTGTATCGTAAGTAGATCTTTTGCTTACACTTAGGTTCTACTAATGTTTCATAATTTAGTAGTCAAATTATGTGCTAATCACCTATTGCCCTAGTCATTTCCAAAGTTCTAAAGTTGGTCATCTTTGCGTTAGAATATGGTCGGACCTCAGTCGACCATAAAGTAGGGAATACTTTTAATTTGGTGAGGGAACTTCTTGTTCGTTCTTTGTCGTATAATAAAATCATACATGAAGTTTAGTTTTTTATTCGTGATTATTTTATTTAATGAAGTCATACAAGATTTCTGTTCATGTCTTGTTTGTTCAACGTAGTCATATAGGATGTTAGAATGGTGACTCTTATTCGTAATATCTTATATTGAGACTGTACATGAGTCATTTTTAGTGTTTAAGATATATGTATGCACATATCTCACGCCCGAAAAAATTAAAAATGACAAGAATGAAGGAAAACTGCATTTTTATTTATGGAAAATTGGAAATACATGATAAGGATAAGGGAAAATTCTTGTCTTTTACATCATTGATAATATTTCCTCAGATGTTCAGCATTTTAAGGATTTTTAAACTGTTCGCCTTTAAGAGTCTCAATGCGATTGGTTCCTGGCATCACTACACCTGAAATGCGATATGGACCGTACTAATTGGGTTCTAATTTGTTCCCTTTCTGGATGACCTTTTTAAAAATATAATCACCCTCTTTTAAGCTGCTCAGCCTTACTTGGCGATTGTAGAAGTGAGAAGTTCTCTGCTGATAAGTAGCAACTCTCAACGCAACATTCTCTCTTACTTATTCCACAAGATCACGATCCATACTTCTCATTAGATCTCTCTTTGGGGAATTAAAATTGAGGACTCGGTGATTAGGAAGGCCAATCTTAGTAGGGACCGTAACATCCGTGCCAAAGACTAGCATGTAAGGGGTTTCTCCTGTTGAATTCCTAGGAGTGGTTCTGTAAGCCCATAAGAAGCTCTATAATTCATTGATCCAGTTCTCATATGTGTCATCCAATATCTTCTTGATACCATCTAGTAAGGTTTCATTGGTGACCTCAGTTTGGTCGATGCACTACGGATGTCGTGGGGCAGAGTGGAGCTTCTGAATCTTTGAGCTAATGTAGTAGTATTCAAACTCCTGGTTATCAAATTGGGTGATGTGGTTATTGGTAATCATCCCATAACGATAAATAACATTATTTTAATGAATTAGAAAACTATTTCATATGACATTTCCACTAGAGGCTCTACTTCTACCCATTTGGTGAAGTAATCTACAGTGACTACTAAGTATTTGAACCTTCCCTTTGTCTTAGGTAATGGGTTGACCAGATTGATTCCTCGGATTGTAAATATCTAAGGGGATTTGATCGGATTTAGAGGAGTACTTTGCATATGGTGGACCTTGGTATACTTATGGAATTTGTCGAACATTCTGGCATAGTCAGCGCAGTCGGCTGTCATAGTCGGCCAATAGAAGCCTTGTATTATTATCCATTTCACTAAAGATCATCCTCTAAATTGTGCTCCACAACACCTTTCATGTACCTCCTTAATTAGGTTATTGACTTTTATTGGGTTAACGCATCGTAGAAGAGAGATAAGGTACCCCCTTATGTATAATACCCCCGCTTCTAACACATAATAAGCAATTTACACCATAGCTTTTTCACTTACTTTAGATCGGATGACACTGTGCCAGTCTCGATGTAGGCTCATATAGGGTCCATCAAGAGGGACCTAGATTCACTTTCATGACATTAGAATCTTCCTCATCTGTGCTGTGGTGGGTAAGTATCTCAATTGCTACTGTTATTCGCAACTCTGTTCGGGTAGCTAACACTGACCTTACCAGTGCATCCGCCCTAGCATTCTCCGTTTGAGGTATTCTTAAAAGTTTTACCCCTGGAAATTTGGTCAGCCACTACTTCCTCTTAGCCAGATAATTGATCATGGATTAATCCCTGGCTTCATAAAGTTCAAGCAACTAATTAACCACCAACTGAGAGTCGCTGTGCGCTAAAATTTACTCTATGCCAAGGGATGAGGCCAATTCGAAACTTGTTATTAGTTCCTCATTACTGGAGGCTTCGAACTAAAAATGGAGTACATACTCCACATCTATTTCATATAGTGCAGTGATAATGAGACCCACTCTAATGGTGGTGGTGCAGGATGAACCATATACGAACAATTTCTAGATAGTACTTTCTTGACTAAACTCTCCTTCAACCAATTCTCTAAATTTGGACAGCTTCTGTAACTACTCGTGGTCGCATATGAGGTCATCACAAATTTTAATAGGCTCTAGAGAGGTCACATGATAATTTATAGTTGGAATAGTTTGATTGTTCCTTTAACTGTGTGAGCTCTTTCCTCAAGGTGTCTGCTCAGTTTCAGTCACGATGGGGCTCTCTTTTGGAGAAGTTTGTTTTGACTTATGTGTTGAGTTCCCTCCCAAAGGAGTTTGCTCGATAGGTTTCTCTTCATACAAGAACTCATTTATAAAGTCTGCATTGTTTGGCCTTTGATAGTCGTTATGGGCTCGTACGGGATGCCATACTCTCCCAACTTCACTATCCAAGCCATTAGCCGACCTGATTTTTTCAATTTATGTAAGATATGTTATAAGGGCAGATTTGTATAATGTGACACCCTACCTAATTAAATATCGGATGATCAGTCATTTATTAAATTAAAATCAAGGTGACGGTTGGTTCATCCTTAGCATCACTGTCGTGAAAATAACTTTTCCAATTTAAACACCCTAAATAATTAAGCTAAGTGTCAAAACCATTTTTAGACATTACTTTCCAATTTTTTTTTTTTTTTTATATAAACCAACATTTAACTCTTTAATTAAATCATAAGTTAAGAATCATCCAATAAATATGCTAGAACAAACAATCCAACTAATTAAACATCCAACTAAGTAATTATAACTTTAAAACTTAAAGGGAAAACATACTGACGGTAATAAATCCCAAAATGTAAATACTCGAAATAAATGAATCACAATATCCGATAAACAACTGAATAATGAAAAGGGCGACACATGCCCAATTGAATAAATAGTGCTAGAAGTGGAATCAACAAATGAGGTCGTCTAATCAAGAGGCCTGCAACTCCCACCTAAGCTACAACGCGTTCCTTCCAAAGGATCCTATGCAAGACGCCCCTGTGGCTGGGCACCTGTAATATATACATATATATACAAGAGAGAAAAGAAGGTGTAACCGGGTCAGAGCCAGATTGTAAAAACGATTTAAAATTTATTTAGCAAGTATTTAAATTGTTTACTGGCCAATTCAACAACATATTAGTGCGACACTCCCTTGAGAAATTCTCACCTCTCTACTAATGTGCACGCATATCGCACTAACCTTCCCAACGGTTTAACTTATCTTATCTTAGGTTGCTCGTAAGATTTAAACTGACAAATTCAATTGTTTAAGAGGTTAATTTCATTTAACAACAAAGTTCTCATTTAAACCTTATTTACTAATAAAGTTTCTCAGTAACACATTATACTTTTCAAACACTTGTTCCCCAATTGAAATAATTATTCATTTCTTACTTACCTTAAGCACAGTAGGTAGTTCCCAAATTCAGATTTAAATATATATATTTATCCTCATATAATATATATATTCTAACAACACCCCACAATGATTATGGTGCGGGCATACTCTGCTATCCAGTCCCCGTATCACTCTTACTAAGGGAAATACAAGTTCGGAATCACTCTCGAACCGTACTAAAACAAAACACAAACAATATTGAGGCGAAGCATAGTTTTCAAGTCCAAGAGGTCAGCACATACCCTCATGTCTCTTAGGACCGTCTGACTATCAATTCGATAGCCTGTACCTAGGATTCCTATCTTCTAGGGTACGAGTCAATATCCCCCATAAAGGTCCCATCGAGATAAGACTGTCCCAGCGCGGTAACCTAAGGGATAGCAAGTAGCGCGGTTATGATTTTTACACGTATATAGTATATTCATACACACAGTCATATAAATATACTACTATTACCATATCCAGTTTAGGTACATCTCATAACCCATAATTATGATATTTATCCTTACTTGTCATTATTTAGTTATCACGTATAACGGTTCGTTTCTTACTTTAATTTGATTGATTATTCCAACTTACTACGTAACACTCATGAATTCTTATCTTCCCAAATTGTAATTCAGTAGGTACTCATTTATTTTCCAAAGTAACTACCTTATGCGTCTCCCCACTTTAAATACATAGTTCCATCATCTCTGATATGTAAACATCCCGAAAATGTAAATCTCGTCTTACATTAAAGGTTTCATATTTTTAATAAGTCCTACTGGTCTTCTTTATCTCCCAAAATATTTTAATAAGGATGTCCAACGATTATTATTCATCTAAATTTAATTCAACTATTTAGAAGGGGAAAATATAAGTCTGCCAGGAGGGGTCGATCGATCAATGGCAGGAGCTCGATCGATCGATGCGTCGATCGATCGACACTCCTGGTTCGATCGATCGATCAAACGGGTATGACGAATTCTGCAGATTACCAGTTACGGGTTATATCATCCAATATCATCCAAATCCAGATTTTTCACTCCCAAACTCCCAGAAATTTGTACTACAAACATTATAAACCCAAGTTAAAAATCTTCTACGTAAAGCATGTGAATTTTCATCAATATCCATGGATTAAAGGGCCAAAACTGATATACATCTCATGATCCCTAGAAATTTCTTTAACTTTGTTCTAATCAACCTTTTTCCATAATTTCTACTTCTAATCCATCATAAATTCTTGGTTCAACCTCTACATATGAAGGGGATTTCCAGATTATCATTTATATCATTACTACATGCAGTTTTCCTATCTCCAACATGGGTTTTCTTCTATGAAACTCATCCTAATCAACCCTAGACTAACATGAATGATGCATTAACGAAATTAAGCAAGATAAATACTTGACTGGGAATTTTTGGTCTCTAATTTGTGCTGAAATCCATGTGGCTACGATCCTTGCGACGTGATCTCTCGTTTGGCGGTGACGGCAGCACAAACGGAGGGGTTTTCGGCCTAGAATTCCTTGGCAAGCTCTCTCCTTCCTTCTCCAATGGCCGTCACTTGCTTTTGGTTGTGTTGAACCTAGAAGGCAACCCTAACCATCTAATATAACCTTGTAATTTTCGTGGGTTTAATTGCCCAAAATTACGAAATATCCAAAACGCCCTCCCGGGGTGCTAAATAGGCCTAAAAACGCCCCGAGACCCAAACTAAACCCCCGGGTACATTTTTTTTACTATCTCGACCCTTCCGAACCCTTTGGTGCACTCGAAATGACCATACGAGTGACTTATAATTTATTCACTTTTATTAATCAATATTTAGTCCTGACGCGACACGGGCGCATCCCGACTCAAATTTCCAAAATTGTCATTTTATTCACTCGTGACATTTAATAGTACCAATATTATATTACTTTACTCATTAGTAATATTCAACAAGTTTCCAATGATTACTAACTCTCGTCACGTTAGTAATTAAAAATAATTAATTTCTGGATTTATATTAAATTAATAAGTCACATTAAATTTAACAAATCCCCAAATTTAGAAAGCATAAAAATACGGGGCATTACATATAAACAATGATGGTATGTGCTTGGAAGTATGGCGTCATCCTTCTCGAAGTTTCAATTAGTACGAGAGCTAGTTTCTCCATCCCAGGGTACTGAATTTCTACCCCTCTATATGCTTTTCTAGTATAGTACACTAGCTTATATACTCCATCCTCCTATCTCACCAGAGCTGAGCTGATGCGGATTTTGATACTACCGGGTATAGGTAGAGTTTTTCTCCAAATACTGTTCTCGACAGGAGGGGGATGATCCCAAATATCTCATCAAGCCCAGGAATACGTTCTTATATTCCTCATTCATTCAAAAGTCTTTCTTAAAACATTAAAGAAAGGAAGACATTTATCAGTTGCTCTAGAAATGAACCTGTTAAGAGCGACAACGTGTCCTGTCAGCCTTTGTACCTCCTTCTTTGTTATTAGGGACTGTATTTTGATAAAGGCATGTATCTTTTTCGAATTAGCTTCGATTCCTCACTAGTTGACAATGAAGCCCAAGAACATTCCTTCCTTGACCTCGAATAAACATTTGACTGGTTTGAGCTTCATCTGATGCTTCTTCAGTTATTCCAAGGTCCGATGTAGATCTCTAATGTGGCCGGAGACAGTCTTGCTCTTGGTCGACAAGTCATGCACATATACTTCCATATTTCTACCGATCTGATCCTCGAACATGTTGTTCACCAGCCTCTGGTAAGTCGTTCCATCATTTTTAAGCCGAAGGGCATGGCATTATAAAAATAAGTACCTCTACTGGTGATGAATGATGTTTTCACTATATCTGATGGCTTTATCCTGATCTATTTGTATCCAAAATAAGCATCCATGAAGCTAAGCAGTTAATTACCGGAGGTAGCATTAACTAACCGGTCTATCCTGGGCAAGGGGGTAGTGATCCTTGGTATATGTCTTGTTCAAGTCGATAAAATCCACACACATCCTCTATTTATTCTTCTTCTTACACACCATGATCGTGTTGGAGAGCCACTCTAAGTACTTAACATCCTCGATGAAGTTGGCTTTCTGCATCTTTTGAACTTCCTCATGGACTGCCATATTCTTTTTAGAATCAAAGACTCGTCTCTTTTGCTTAACCTATTTTGTACCTTCCACTATGCTCAGCTCATGACATATGAACTTTGGGTAGATTCCGAGTATATCCTTATGGATCTAAGCAAACACGTTCTTCTGTTGCCAAGGAGGTCGATCAAATTCTTCTTTAAGTCTGGGTCTAGGGACGACCTGATTTAGATGGCCTTCTCGGGATGTTCTTAGTCAAGGATGACACTTTTGATTTACTCGACTACTTATCCATTGACTAACTTTTATTCATCTCTTGGATCGATCGTCTCATTATGGTAGGTGGTGGTTATCTTTTTCTGCTCCTCCTAGTCGGCCTAAGTGTAATAATACTCGCGAGCCTCTACTTGGTTACCTCTGACTATGTCGATCCCGTAATGGGTTGGGAACTTCAAGCATTGATGAACTGTTAAGGGTATTGCCTCTTCAGGACTACTCTCCCCATGATGACATTATAATCCGATAGAACATTTTTGTCTAGGAAAAAAATGGACTATTTTTGTTCGGTATGTTGGCTAGGCACCTACTACGACTTCCAATTCTACAGTTCCTAAGGGATATGCCTTCTCCCCTAAAAAATGATCAAGGGACGATGATATGGTGTTAATTTGTTATCCTAGAGCTTCATCTTTTAAAAATAATTATGGAACATGACATCTATAGAATTGCCATTATCTACGAGAAATCGGGTGACTTTTCTTTCGTGGATCATCATGATAATGAGAAGAGGAGTAAAACACTCCTGATAAATCATTTTTAAAAGATCCTAAAATAAGGAGGTATTTATTTACCTTCCTGGGGAGAGCATCCACATTGCCTGTCAAGTTAATCTACCTGATATGAGCATAAGCCTTGGCCTCGTTCAGATAAGCCTTCCTTTTTGCCAACTCTTCTCCACCTCTTGCATCTCTGCCAGTGATGAAATGACATCCAAAGGAGATCATCTTGACCTCGTGAACTAGTTCCCTTCGCTTTGGGAGATCTGGATCATCATCTGAATCTTTGTCTTACCCCCTTTTCTTCTCATCATTCTTCTTACATAGAAATTTTGATCATCTTTTGGACTTCGCTCATTTGCATCTACTCGGTCATCGTTATCCATGTACCTAGACATCTTACCCTTCCTTATGAGGCTTTATATCTTTCTCTTGAGGGCGATACAATTATTCGTGTTGTGGACGTGATCTTTGTGAAATTCTTAATATTTACTTTTATAGCGCCGATCAACAGGTTCTTTGAGCTTGTCGGGCCATCTGAGGTCCTTGTTTCCTCTGATATCCTCCAGGATGTAGTTGATGCCCATTTTCAATGGGGGCGTACTCATCACACTTCTTTGGCTTTTCAACTTTCCTATCTTTTTTATCCTTCTTCTTGCTACCCTTAGTAGATATTGCTTTTGGACGACCTGATTCCTCAACTGCCATAGCCTCTTCAGTATTCATGATCTTACCCACTTTAACCAAAAGCTCTATCATGGTTTTGGGAGGTTCCTTTGACAGATCCCAAAATAAGTTTCCAGTTTTAGTCCACTTATAAGTTCGATTATGGTTGTTTGTTCATTGTAGTCTACTACTTCAAGTTTCTCAATGTTGAAATGGGTAATGAAATCTTGCGTGGTCTCGTCAGCCTTTTATCATAAATTGAGGAGATGGGCAACCCTTTTGCTAGTTTTTTCTCTAAAGAAGAAGTTGCTTACAAAGTGGTCGGCCAAAAGTTAAAAATAGAGATTTGTCCTCGTGGTAAGATGCTATACTAAATTTGAGCGAAGCTAGTGATCGTGCTGGAAAAAGCTTGACTACACATTTTTTTAGGGATGGAATAGATGTTGGCAGCTTCTTGGTACTGCTCAATATACTAAATGGGGTCAGTTTCCCCATCATACTCTGGTGTGATCACAAGGGGTTTGAACTTGGCTGGGGTTGGAAAACCCACGATAGAGGGGACGAAGGGAGATCCCTTCATAAAGTCCCTATGGAAAGGATTTTTGAATCTATCTATTTCTTCCAACCTATCTACTAAGAGCAGAATGCATCTCTTCTAGGGTTGGTCCTTTAGTTTAGTTTTTACTATTTTAGATTTAAATGTTCGACCCTGAATTTTGAACAAGTTATCTTTCTAAGAAGTATGCTCGACCTGGGTTGATGCTTTAGCACTAGCTCTGGATTTGGTCGACCGATGCGATCCTTTAGTGACTAAGCAAGCAGATTCTTCTCGTCATAAGTCATGCTCATTAGAAGCCACCACAGTCCGTCCTCTTATGTGACATGGCCCAGTCGGTCAAAGGCTGGCCCTCTACCGAGCCTTTTTAACACGCTGGGTCTTTCTTTTGAAAAGGATTAATCATCATCATATCTTATAGATCGGATGGAGAAAGTGACACTAGGACGGTATGATCGATTACGGTGTGACTCGGACTACCGTATTGTGCTCCTAATCTCTTAGGATTCTCGAGACTTGTGTTCTGTATGTGTGCCTTCTGTCCTTGTAGGGATATGAAAGTAGCATTCCTCCTATTCCTTCTTATGTTGTTCTTTCCATTGGGATGGCCAGATCCACAGCGGTCCAACCCTGTCCAGCCTGTAGTGTTTGCGTTAGTTGATTAACACTCTCTTGCATAACCTCATGGCCCTTCACAAGGCTCATCAATATTCTTTAAATGTCTCCCATGCCCATGGGAGTAGGTGGTTATGTCTTCAACCATACGTCTATTTTCTGGGTAGTCATCCATTCTCAGAAACCAAATGGTTATAGGAAAAATAAAAAATAATTTAGGGATGGTAGGAAATAACTATGGCTTGTCAATTTCCTACAGACGATACCAATTTGTTATCGTCTAAAATTGATTTGGGGGAATTTATTCCTTAGCCAGGAGTTTAATCAGTATTAAAGAATAATAAATAATAAACAGATAATGAAGATGAGAGATAAAGAGAGAAGACATGATTTACGTGGTTTGATCCATAAATGGTACATACGTCAACAGGTGCAGTGGTGAAATTATGAATTTATGAGAATGGATACAAATTTAAGGTTTGGATGAGAGATATGACTTTCGTCCACTCTTTATGGGATTTAGTGCTATTTATAGTTAGTTATCTCAGAATATTGAGGGATAGATGGACTACCTTTATAGGTCAGGCAGTTACACCATTTACACATGATATCATAAATAATTATGAATTAGTTATAGCATAATCGGAGTGGAAAAAATGCGTATCTACCACCTCCTCAAGTGTCACCAGCATCACTTGTGGGCCTTCCTTATGTGTATAGGCAGGTAAGGGAACAACAATCACTAGGTCATTAAAGTGGGCCATTTAGTTCCATAAGACATCAATCGAATTAGCTGGCGGACCAACAGGACGAAAAAAGAGGTACCTGAGCTGATCACAATTAATGATAAGGCTTATCCATTTTCCTGCCTTAAGGGAGTGTCTATGTCTTGCCATGAAGGCTCCACGTATCCTATTTTATTTAGGATGTAACTTCCATGAACTCATAAAATAGTCTTCAAGACGAAGCATCTGCTCCCCTTTAACGAGTAAAGTTACGTATGCCAAAAGGCCTTATTTATGCCCTTATTGAATCATATTCTAAGGCCGTTGTGAGTATGGTTAAGGTAAAGTGGAAACCTCCTTGGTAAATGTAACAACCCCAATTTTTTCACGTAAAAGTTGGCCAGACACAGTACGCCGAAGATGAGGCTTGTTAGATAATCTATATCATTCTCATCATCAAGACCATAAAAGAATTATTTCCAAACCACATTAGAACTAAAATTGAATTTAAATTAATAACAAAGAACATGATAAGTCCAACGTCAATATAATATAAATGAAATCCCAGCATAAACATAAGTGCCTCAAACCGATTGAAATAAAATAGACTTCGGGCTTATGCCCATACAATAATCTTAAAATAATAGAACTGAAATAAATAAGTAACCTCGATACACAAGATGAGACTAGAAGGCTGATCTCTCGATAGTCCTGCTATCCTTGTCTGGGAGCACCTGGGGGGAAACATTTATAATTTGGGTCAACTCCCTAGAGTGTGCACGAATTAAATTACTGAATTGAATTGCAAGAATACAATAAATTTAAATGAGAGACTCCCGTCGGCACTCGCATACGATAATTATCTCACATCTCAACTATCTGTCATACTAATCGTATACTAACCCTAAATCCCAATTAAAATGTGAATAACAAGTATATTATTTAATATGTGATGCATCTAACATCATTTAAGTACTGAAATATAAGTGCCTACATTCGTATTACCATATCCCCAATAACCCAGTCAAACTACCGAAAATAGTGACATAATCTTTTATCATGCATCCTACGTATTATTGGGTCTGTGATTATTTTGTCTACATCATTAGACTAATTAATTAAATCTCATTCAATTCACGTGATTATATATAGGTCCATACATATATATACGACACTACAAGACATCAACCATTTGTGTCCCATTCGTGCTCTATTTTGAATAATGATTCCCGAGTTTATTAACCATCTCGTTAATTATTAGTCTCTAAATTTGAATAATAATCCCAACATTACCAGAATTTATACCCACTTAATTTAGGTGTTTACCTACCTTCTCCTAAAATATAAATTCCTCCATTTTTAAATAGTCATTAAATCATTACTGAATTTTTACAAATTATTTAGGTAGCCACCGGTCCTCCCGAGTCATACCGTAAACTCCCATATTCCCGTATCTTGGATCCTATGCTCGACTATCCTAAGGGATATATTATCTTACCAATTTTTCCAAAAATTCCCGGCTAGGCCAATTGGGAATAATTTAACCCTACTAATATTCTAGAGGTGTTAAAATAATGTCATAAATCCCAAATTTATGAGGACCTCGTGCGATTAGCCAAAAATACAAACTGACCAACCTAGGGTTGACAGGGCACTCGAACCGGTTCGTCCCTGAATTCGGGTAAATTCGAGGTTGTTTCATGTTTAGACAGAATTTACACAAGCTTCTTTATAAATAACCCAATGTTTATCTCTCAAAAGTTATCCTAACACCTTATATGATCATTGACTTGTTTTATATCATCAACTAACAATTTTTACATGAAAATCACACCTAATTCATAATCAATTCATGAGAATAAAATTTTCTCCAAAATTATAAAGGGGGTGATTCCTAGTTTTCAAGATCCATTCCTTTTTATGAATTTGAGTAAAGAAATAATCTTTTTCAGGGGTATTTATTAAATCTACACTATCAAGGCCTATCTCTAAACCATCATTATTAATTTTTTCTAATTTTCCAATCCATCTTTCAATTCTATAATTTTCAAATCATCAAAGTGAGATCCTCTACATGCATATGATGAAACGTATTCCCTAATATTAAATTCAAAGCAAATCTAGAAATCTACATGGGAGCCTACATCATTAAATTAAGAAATTACTTGGAAATCAAGGTAAGCAAGAAAATTCTTGCCTTAGAATGAAAGTGGGATTCCCTCTTCTTGAATCTCCAATCTTATCCTTCTTTTTTACTTTGGTATCTCCTCTCAAGGGGTGGGGCTACGAGGTTTTTCTTAAGTGAGTAAAATCCGTTTGTTAATATACTTAATTAACTTATAAACTCCCTAATCCCGAGTTAGGCTTTTACCATCCCCTTTAGGCCTCCAAATGAGCTCGAATCCCAAACTAAAATGATCTAATCGCCTCCCAACTAGTATATACACCCGGGGCCCATTTCTAAAGGTCTAAAGTACTTAAACGAGCTCATAAAACCTCCCTAAATGCATCCCAATTATTTTTATTCAACATTGACATATTTATTGTGTTTAAACGCCACGTAACCCTAAGTTTATTAACGTACGATTTATTTCCAAGGGGTGAGCTCATCATGACCAATTGAGTCATGTAATTATGTAATCATGAATAAACATTTGTGTTCAATTTAAATCTAGCCAATTTAAATTAAATCCCTCCAATTTAATTTATTCCCAAAATTAATCCGAAATTGTAAAATTAATTTACATCATAATATTTTAGTTTGAAAATAACGGGGTATTACATTCTTCCCCCTAACAACGGGGTTCCGTCCTTGAAATTCACTAAAGCTTAACCTTAGATTTTAATCCGTACCATTCGTAGGTTTTACATTTAATTAGTCCATACTCATATCCCATGAGATAAAAGAAAAGGCTCATCTATGCTTATCATAACATCACTGGGATACCCATATATTCCACATTACACACACACACACATGCACAAATATCAAATATAGATGACACATATACATCCAACCTGAACCATACATATGATGCATATCTAGAAAGAAAAGTATATCTCCACAGATGTAAAACGTAAAAAGTAAACATCTTAGTATCCAACTTACCTCAACTTTCGACTTTTGCCAATTTCATGTGTGGGACATCTCGTAAGCAAAATTCAAACAAGGAACTCTCTTGATACACTACTTCATGGCTCAGTCAGTTATTGAGATCCGCCAGCCCAATAATTTAAGGGAAAATAAAAATAATTATTTATGCTAATTACGTAAATTCCAGTTTGCGACCATTTTCAACAAAAACTTCATCACTTCTAAGGGATACACTAAATCCCGATAGATTTATCCGTTTGATCATACCATGAACAGTAACCAAAACATCCTAGGATCCAACATCTCTCAACTCCCCACATTTACTAATTTCGTGCGTGGGACGTCTTGCAAGCGAAATCCAAACAAGGAACCCTCCCGATACACTACTATATAGCTTTGTCGGTCATTAAGATCTGTCAGTCCAGTACTTAAGTTTATTAATGTGCTTAATCAATTTATAAGGCTCCATAGGCCTACTCATTCCAGTAAAGTTTGTCACTGCCTATTTCCAATGACATCGTCATTATAATAACATTACTTGTGATCGCACACATCCTCATGTAACCGAGACCATCACTAGTTATACAATCATCAAAATAAACAAAACGTTTACCATCTAATTAGTTGTCCTCACTCATATCCTTAATATGAAAATAAACTTATCATTGGTTAACCATCCCACATAGCCATCCCATAAAGTATGCCGCCATCATTATATAGCCTATATTAATACTTCGAACTCAAAATCCACTTCCAATAGACAAACTCATGTAATTAGACAAAATTAATTTTATCATCGCATTCACTATGAAAATCCGCATTGGGCATTGTAACTGCCCACGGATAACTACTATAACACATAAGGCATTTACGGAACCCATAAACCATTAAGCCCTCTCCCAGTATAGAAATAAGTAATAACAACTTAGGGGACGATTATATGCCCACCACTATCCAATATTTAGGGGAGAATATACACATAATCTAGCCGTATATGCTATATCGCATAGCCACTTACATATGGAATGAGATCTCTCCTGACCAACACAAAATCCTAGTGAACACCAACTCATAATCTACCTGGTTGCGTCAACAGTCAATATACCTATAAATACACAATTCTCAGCAAGACCATCAGAACCAAACAATATACATCACCACCCAATGCATTGTTATTATGAATATCATACTTCATTATTTATATACTCCAATAACTACGTCAATAAACAACCTAAAATTATCACATCACCGCACCTGCTCTCAACCAGGCGTTACTTACCTAAGCATACAAAACCTGTAACTATAACCCCAATGCTCGTAGAAATTACCACTATATAAAATCTATAAAACCTCAATCGAACCATCCTTGGTTCTACTCTACCATACCCAGAATCGACATTCGGGCAACTGTCAAACATGTTTTCATACATCACTATCAAAAAATTGAAATTACAATTCACCTTTGTAGCCCTCCCTCTCGGCTCAACTCGCCATTTCGTAACATCATCTTCCATTTTCCACTAATTGTCTCTAATACGGGTACTCTCAATCCTATATTTGCAATTACAATTATTAATAGAAACCAGTGTTCTAAAAAACCAGCCTAGACTCCGCCAAGGCACGCCTAGGCTTAAGGCTTGGGAGAAACGCCCCGCCTTACGCTTTTCACGCCTTATTCTTGGTAAAACCCTTGAGCGGCACTTTTTTATAAAAACAACAATGCTTTAGTGAAACGATGTCACCTTTTAAAGAATTTCTTTACAAACCGGACCATTATCTCATCCAAAATAATCAAATAGTATTTTAATTTGCATATATTCAGACATATTTTTATGATATGCGAAATTTTTGTATTTTAATAGCCTTGTTATGGTTAACAAATATTAAAATATATTAAGAAGACCTAAATGACTTTTCACGCCTTTTTACGCCTAGGCCTGCCTAGGCTTCTAAGGCTTAAGGCTTGGCCTCCACGCCTCAATCACGCCCCGCGTTTTTTAGAACCTTGATAGAAACATGCTCTTTCTTTGAGTTTCTTGGAACCCACTTATTCCTAAATCTTGTTTATAACTAATACACTAACAGAATACACATCTATAATGTACATGTAACTCCATCCTCTTATAATTATCTAATTGGGTCCTCTCATCTCGAACCAAATCAAATCTCTCATTTCCATTTTCCACTCACTCAGGTGTATTATAAATTTTTATAACTAGTCTCTAACCCTATTACGTGACCACATGATAAACGTACTACTAAGTCCAAACACTCTGGTTTTATCATCACCCAGATCATAAATGGTTTCACTACATAAATGAACATTGCTCAAATCTGAGCACAACACCAATTTAAACATTTAATTTGAATTAACCCCAACTTAAAATTTTCATCAAAATCCTTATATTTTGCTAAAATTAATTAATCCATTGCCTTTTCTCTAACGTGCACAAAATTTCGTAAGGTCATTCTACTAGGCTAAATTTCCATTATAACCCATATTACCATAAGTAAAACCCAAAACTCCAGTAAGCTTCTTAACAACTAAAATCCTTTAATATCTCAAAAAATGGACTCAACATGAAATACATTCATTATTTGTGCCCCAAAGGTCTTTAAGTTGCAGACTTTACCCCCATACAAGATAGTTTCCCATAATAATTTTCACAACTATGATGAACATCCTTGTCCAAACACTCATTCCACGCCTGACCACTAACTCCCGATGGTACTCATTCTCATGCTTTTCTAAGCTCAAACACTTCAGAAGTCTTGCTAATGCTCAAATGATAGTGAACGATATTGACACACACATAATCGTGACACTGAATTACGAAATCCTATAATGTGCTCTAGACACATCAAAGAACGCTTAACAGAAAATGAAACGGATGGAATACAGATCCTAAGGACACTAAAACCTGGATTCTCTGATACTAAGTGTAATAACCCCTATTATCTCATATAAAGGTTGGCCAAACACAGTACATTGAAGATGGGGCTTGTTATACAATCTACATCATTCTCAGCATCAAGACCAATTTTTTTATTATTTCCAAACCACATTAGAATTAAAACTCAATTTAGATTAATAACCAAGAACATGATAAGTCCAACATCCACATAATATAAATGAAATCCCAACATAAACATAAGTGTCTCAAACCGGCTGAAACAAAATAGATTTTGGGATTATGCCCATACAATAATCCAAAAATAATAGAACTAAAATGGAGAATCAACCTAGTCTAGAATCAATGATCTGAAGTTCAATACGCAAGATGAGACTGGAAGGCTGATTTCTCGATAGTCCTGTTATCCCTGTCTAGGCACACCTGGGGGGGGGGGGGGGGATTTATAATTTAGGTCAGTGCCCTAGAGTGTGCAAGAGTTATCTTACTGAAATTGAAATAAAAGAATATAGTTAATTTGAATATGAGACTCCCATTGGCACTCGCATACAATAATTATCTCACCTCTCACTTATGTGTCATACTAATCGTATCCTAACCCCAAATACCAATTAAAATATGAATAACAAGGACATTATTTAATTTGTGATGCATCTAGCATCATCTACGTACTGGAATATAAGTGTCTATATTCATATTACCATATCCCAAATAACCCAGTCAAACTACCCACAAGAGTGACATAATCATTTATCATGCATCCTGCGTAGTATTGGGTCTGTGATTATTTTGTCTACATCATTAGACTAATTAAGTAAATCGCATTTAATTTAAATGTTTATATATAGGTCCGTACATATATATACGACACTACATGGCATCTACTACTTGTGTCTTGTTCATGCTCTATCGGTAAGTCCAAAGGAGTGCCTTATTCAAATCAGACATCACAAAACACACACAAGTGAGGCGGTTCCTATGCAGTGCACCAGTTCACGTACCATACCCAATGGTGATAAAGGATCACAACATCCACACCTACCTCTCGTAAGCGGCACTGCTACATAGTACTTAAAATAATGACCTACACGGTGCCTAACCCACCTGTGCCAACGTGTGCTCTGGTATTGAACGCGCGCAACCCCAACCAATAGGACCGTCCACGAACATAGGTATGTTCCATACAAATAAATAATTACGTATCTATACCACATGGTATGTATGTAGGTAATTACCCTATAATTACGCCACGATATATTATTAATTTTTCCAACTGTAATTCCCCAATTAATTAACCATCTTGTTAATTATTAGTCTCTATATTTGAATAATAACCCCAACATTACCATAGTTTATCCCCATTTAATTTAGATGTTTACCCACCTTCCCGTTACATAAAAATTCTTCTATTTTTAAATAGTCATTCAGTCATTACTGAATTTCTACAAATTATTTAGGTAGTCACCCTTCCTCTTGAGTCATATCGTAAACTCCCATATTCCCATATCTTAGATCCTATTCTTGACTAACCTAAGGGATATATTATCTTACCATTTTTTTCATAAATTCTTATTGAGCCCAAATGGCTATAATTTAATCCTACTAATATTCTAGAGGTGTTAAAATAATATGTCATAACACCTAAATTTATCGGGACCCTGGGCGAGTAGCCAAAAATACAAACTGACCAACCTAGGGTGAACAGGGCACTTGAACCTGTTCACCCCATAACCGATTTGCTACTGGAATCTAGTACATTCGTAATTGTTTCGTATTTGGGCAGAATTCACACAAGTTTCTTCATAAATTACCCATTGTTCATCTCTCAAAAGTTATTCTAACACCTTACATGATCATTGACTGGTTTTATATTATCTACTAATAATTTTTACATGTAAATCACACCTAATTCATAATCAATTCATCAGAATACAAGTTCTTCCAAAATTATAAAGGGGGTGATTCCTAGTTATCAAGATCCATTCTTTTTCATGAATTTGAGTCAAGAAATAATATTTTTTAGGGGTTTTCATTAAATCTACATTGTCACTCTATATTATCATAAGGCCTATCTATAAACCATCATTGTTATTATTTTTTTTGGATTTTCTAATAAATCTTTCACTTCTATAATTTTCTACTCATCAAAGTGATATCCTTTACATGCATATGGTGAGACCTATTCCCTAATATTATACCAAATCTAGAAATCGACTTGGGAGCCTACACAGTTAAATTAAGAAATAACTTGAAATTCAAAGTACGCAAGAAAATTCTTTCACTGGAATGAAAGTGAGAGTCCCTCCTCTTGAATCGTATTCTTTAATGTCCAATCTCCTCGTTCTTTTTGACTTTGGTATCTCCTCTCTAGGGGTGGAGCTACTAGGTTTTTCTTAGGTGAGTAAATTGACTTTATTAATCTAATTATTCACTTATAATCTCCCTAATCCCGAGCTCGGCTTTTACCCTCCCTTTTGGGCCTGCAAATGAGTCTGAATACCTAACTAGAATGGTCTAATATCCTCCTAACTTGCATACATATACCCCGGCCCCATTTATATTGGTCTAAAACACTTAATCGAGCTCATAAAATCTCTCGAAATGCGTCCCGATTATTTTTATTTAACATAGAGATTTTTATTGTGTTTAAATGACACATAACCATAAGTTTATTAACGTATGATTTATTCCCACGGGTGAGCTCATCGTGCCCAATTGAGTCATGTAATTATTTAATCACGAATAAACATTTGTGTTCAATTTAAATCTTACCCATTTATATTTAAATCCCCCTGATTTAATTTATTCCCCAAATTAATTCAAAATTGTTAAATTTGTTTCCATAGTAATATTTTAGTCCCAAAACAAGGGGGTATTACAGTAAATTTAGGAGACACTTATAGAAATTCAAAGAATCATTGAAAATGCAAGTTCCAAATAAATCATATATGGAGACAATCCATCTGAGTTGCTGATGGTTTGGTAAAGCATGCTTAATTATCTCATATTTCAGAAATTTACCAAACTTTTGACTCTATTCCCACTATTATCAAAGGTCTTCTCAAGCTTCATAAGGTAGATTAGCTTCAATTATATCTATATGAATTTTGTAATGGAGGTACTTAAAAATCTGCATGTTTAATTTTGCATTATTCTTGTAATGCGAATGTTTATAAATCCCCACATTTATTCCTTTCAAATATTCATTAGCGCTTGTAAGAGCCACTAGATAGGAATTTTCTCCATTTAATTTTTAATAATATGTGTGGCGTTTTTTTCCATCTTACCTAAAAAATCCTCAATCAATTTAGCATCATTATTTTCTACGACACGATCTTTCAATTTAGCCTCTAACTTCAAGTTCACCTTTTTCAATTTTAGTAATCCCGTATAGAACTCACGGGAACCTTGAAGCTCATTAAACTCCTCTTCACTCATCTCTTCTTCTTATTCCATCTCCTTACTACCACGGGAATTACAAGATTGGACCTCAGAACTGTTATGCACATGCTTATTTTCATCGAAATACTTTTCATTAAGGCTCATAGGACTAGTCGTGAAAGCAGTGTAGTTAAGCATCACGGGAGAATTACACTTCTCTTATGACCCAATATCACTAAAAGTATCATTGTGCTCCTTAGGCTTCTTATCGTCTTTCCTTAGTCGATGGAGACACTCACATGAATAATGACCAAACCTTTGGCATTCAAAACACTTGTTCAGGTCTTCCACCTTCTTAGGAATACCCACTTCTTCATATCGTAGTTATTCTCAATGTTCTTCAATTTCTTATTAAATTTCTTATCTTCTTTAAGATTAAGAAATTTAGTGGACTTTCTTGCAAACTTAGCAACTCTTCGACATCTAAATCGTTCTCGCTTCTGTAATCTGAAACATCCTCATTTTAAGCTTTCGAAGCTAAAACCTTTTATTTCTTATCTTTCTTGGGAGGACACATGTCCATCTCATAGATTTCAAGATCACGTATGAGTCTTGGACTCTTATAGAATCAACATCTCCAAGAGAATTTACGATCGTGACTTTGGGATTAAATCTTTTAGGCAATGACCTGCAGATTTTTCTTACCTAAAAAATGTAGGGATTATATGGATTACCACACACACCCTAATTTTTATTTTTTTTCCAAATTAATTAAATCATTAACCCAATTAAACTTGCACCAATTAAACCGAATGTTGTGTTAAACAGTTTATCGAATTTTATCTTGCCTAAACATGTACCTTTGTGAATATAACAAGAGTAAAATAAATCAACAAGCACAATATGACGCTGTACGAGGAAAACCAACAACTGAAAAAACCTCAGACTATCCAACCACGCAAATATACAATGAAATAGGAATTACATAAGGATGATAGATGACTTACACAATGGACTCGACTCCCTTCAAGCCTTGTGATAGAAAGAACTTTTGCGTATGTATTTATGTCGTTGCTTGAAAAGTCCTTCTAATCAAAACCTTATAATACCTACAACATATAAAAATCTCAAGTGTAGCGGTAAATAAGCGTATAAATCCACTTTCAAGGGGGTAAAACAAAGGGAAAACAATTGTAATTCACTTTTTTTTGGGCTTTTTACTGTTTCTATTTTTTTTAGCTTTTTCAATATTAAAACAATTGGGTGAGGTGAGGTTTTAAACTAAACTAAACTAAATGTGATACGATAACAACTAACTAGAAAGTTACTAAAATGAAAAATAAAGTCTAAACTAAAATAAGAGATAAAGTGAGGTAAATAATTGTGAGAACAACCAAGGAATGAGATTACACCACAAATTTTAGCTATTCTAATTAATTAACTTAATTAATTGAATTCTCCCAAATTAATATTAAAATTACAAATCAACTCTCGTTGCAAATGTAATTTTAATAGTAACCTTTTAGAAAATTAAGTTTAACACCCCACAACTCTAAAAATAGATCCACACTCCTTTTAATTAATCACCCGCTAGGATCGGTCGATTAAAATTTATGTCAATCTTAGAAAATAAATTTAGAGTTGAAATTCTAGTTATAATACCCCACTTAAGAAATCCCTATCTCTAGTTCGAATCTAAAATGGGTATTATAACTAGAATTTCAATTTTCTCTCGAAAATCATTTACCCTCTCTCGAGGCGTAAATTTAAGGGTAAGGGATCAAAATTAACATTTAAAGGGAATTTTCAAGAAATCAAACTAATTGAACTAAAATAACATCAAATAAGGATTTTTCCCCACCCTTGAAAGGAGATTTAGCCTAACATGATATTAAACATGATAATCAAACAATCAAAGGCTAATAAAATAAAATAGAAGGGAATATAACAAGCAAACCAAATCTCTTTGAGAAAGTTGAACTCTAATCTTCCAATTTGAAGCATACACCTCTTAATTGAGCATCCAAGTAATTTGAAATTAAATATCCACTCAATTAAATCTCAAACAATATTTCTCCGCACAAATCTCTAAAAAAATAAAAAGAATAAAATAAAACTATTTACAAACGATGTTTTTCTCTACAATTCTCTCTCTAGAAATTCCTATCTAAAAGCTCCCTTTTCAAATGGGGTCATTGTTGATGTAAAAAATTAGACTTGATCTAATTATTTAATCACAGATAAAAATGAATAAATAAATATGAGACAATGAGTTTTTAAAGTGGTTCAGCCTTATAAGGATGGCCTTCGTCCACTATTTTTGTATTGCTGACTGTTTGCCCAGAATTCTCGATAATAAGTTTTACCAAGAAATCCGGAGTCCCCTGCTAATGAGGAGGTTACAATGTATTTATAGCCTTGAGGCTGTATAAATGAAAGGACAATGCGCTGTTCTATAGTAAACATGTACATCTGTATCATAATAATGAGCATTTAATGCGCAGTCGTCTCCTTGATTATCCTGATTTGAGTGCTCTGTATGCTATGTAGCTCAGACCGACTAAGCTGCTCGGACCGCCTGAGTAGCTCAACATGCATGAGTTGCTTGGTATAATGGAGTTACTCGGAGAACACTTGTTGCTCGAAACGCCTGAGTTGGTCGGGGAGATTAAGTTTCTCGGAGTCAGTGTGTTTTTCATTAAAAGTGTTTTGCCATGTAGATTGACACGTGTCTCCACATAATTGGTCCACGTCAGCAGACTAAATTTGGTATCAACAGTCATCATCTTCATTTATAGTAGGCACATGGAGCATGGGGGTATTTTTGGGAATTGGCTTGAGTGTGTATGGGAATGGTGAAAGTGAGGGCATGTGGGTTAAATGGGGTGACACAATCAGATTTGGTTTAGAGGGTATAATGGGTATTGGGGTTAAAGTTGGTAGTTTGGGGGTAATAAGGGAAAAGGGAATAAAGGGGTTTAAAATATATGGGAAATTGTTTTGACTTGGGTTTTTATTTTGTGGGATTGGCTTTGGTAGGTGGAAGTCAAGTAAGTCTTTGGCTCATGGGTTTGAAAATGGTTGGGTTTGAATGGGAAATGGGTTTGGGGTTTTGGACCTTGGTTTGATGGCTTTCGGGTTATTGGTTATTGTTCGCCGGAGAGGGGGTAGGGTCTCGTCGGAGTGGGATGCGGGTTGGAGGTCGAGAAGGGGTTGTCGGGTTGAAGTCGGGGGTAAGGAGATCGGCGTCGGGTTCGGATTGTAGGCATGATAGGGGATGGCAGGACGAGTAGGATGCCGGCATTGAGGGTTGGTCGCCGGGGTTCGGTTCCGGCCGGTATGAATTGTGGGTGCCGCCAGTGTTGGCGAGCAGGTGGAGGGGGTAGAGGATGTGGATGAGAGGTAAGGGTGAAGTTGTTAATAGAGGTTTGTGTCGGTAAGAGGAGAGATGAGAGAGAGGGTGAGAGGTTGAAGAAGATAGTAGTTGGGTTAGAGTGTATGAGGGTATAGGGTGGTAGTATGAGGGTGAGGTAGTGTTTAGGTGTAGGATAGGGTGTTAGGTATTAAGGTTGTGAGTGTGTGTGTTTAAATTAGACACCTAAAATAATAAAGAGCCAACTAAAATAAAAATTAGTAAAATAAAAACCTAAAAAAAATAAAATCCTATTCTAAAATAAAACAAAGACTCAAATAAAAATTGAAACTAAAAAGAAATAAAAATAGAAATCTATTAAACTAAAAACTAAAATCCTAAAGAAAAAGTAAAATTTAATAAAACTAATAAATAAATGAAATCCTAAAAATTCTAATCCTAATAAAATAAAAACTAATCAAAATCAAAGTAAAATAAAATTATACTAATAAAAATAAAATAGAAAATAAAAATAGAAATCCTAAATAAATCAAAAATAAATCCTAAAAATGAAAATGATTCAAACTAAAAATCTAAAAAAATATAAAAAGACACAAACTAAACACGCACAGGCTGGGGTGATGCTTTGGGCTAGGTTTAGGCTCGGGTAAGGGTAGGCTAGGATACGAGACAAGGTATTTAGCACCATATTACACACAATTGCCTTGATTTAAGCATTTGAACTCTGCAATGCACAATTTTACCTACAAAATAAACATTTAAGCGCATAAGACCAGATTTCCGAGAATTTACAACTAAAGTACGTCTATTCGGGGTATAAAATGTACAGTTTTGGGTTCTTATCACACCACCCCCAAACAGAGCGTTGCTAGTCCTCGAGCAATAAGATAGAGAGAAAGAGAAAGATAAGTAACCAAAAGTGTACCACTTTCCCGGGCACTTGAGATTCCACTTAGCATGTGCAACAAGCCTTTAAACCTATAGATTTCCCTACAGGACGAGTTGTGTCTCGTGAGGATTTGCAGGGAATATACCCAAAAAATTCTTATTTGCAAAAATTTATTGAAAGGCAGTCAATCTCTTATTAGACGTAGAATAATCGCACAATCCATCACAAGAAAAATATTTTCAGAAATACAAGCTAGAATGTGTAAAAAGATTAAGCTAAGTAAATACTCAAGGCACATCCTTCCTAGAACTCAACGTGTGTAGTGTGAATCAGTCAAAACGGGTCGAGAATCATAAGAGTAATTCCTAGATTACCTTTTCGAAATCAACGCTTCAACTTCAAATCTCACTGGATAGAACTCTCTCAATCGAACTCTCGAGATATGGGTAAGTGTAACGCTCTTGTGTGTGAGGAGGTGAGTAAATGTAAGCAAGTTCAAACGTCTCACACACACATAAGAAAGAACGAACAATTAGAAAGAAAAATGATCTCATGAAAGAATGCTAACCACTATAGTGAGAACGTCGATTTATTCACCACGTTGACTATCATTTGCCCGAATACCTTGGGGAAATAATGATGTTTATGGGTAAGGGGGAAATGAAATGGTGTATGTGGGATGATGATATGATGGATGGAAGGTGGATGTGTAATGCGATGGGAGATGGATGGATATGTGAGAAGAGTGTTCTATGAAGAACAAATGTCTTTATTTAACAAGGACTAAACTACTAACTACAAACTCTCTTTCTTTTCTTTTCTCTCTTTTTTTTTTCAATTTTTCTTTTATTTTTCTCTGTTTTTTTTTCTATTTTTGCTATTTTTTTTCTTATTTTTTTCTTTTTCTAATTTTTTTTCTCTCTATTTTCAAACCAACATTGAAGACATTTACATTTGAAATCACACTCTTTTTCTCAAAACAATGGATGATATATGAGTGGAATGATAAATGGATGATGTGGGGAATGTATATGAAATATGGAAAAGTAATGGGTGAAATGAATGAGAATATGATATGGGGAAAAGTGGTAGGTGTATGGATGAAAATCCTAGTGATCGGGACAAATTTCAAGACACGTGTTTCTTACAACTCGAAAAAGGTGTTATTCTCAGTGATCAAGCCAAAAATTTAGTGAAGAATAATGAGATCATACGACAATTAAAGTGCGGACCCAAAAGAAGTTGAATCAACTTGTGACTCGGAGATTGCGTAAAACTCTCTGAAAGGTGAAAGGCACAAATCTCGCAAGCTAAAGTCTCTACTAGTGATCCTTAAGGTTCTCTTTAGAATTGTAGTACTCCTCAACTCTTAACCGTAGTGACATGATAAGTGCGCAAATTTTTGTTGAGTCTAGGAATTCATAGTGCAAAATGCCTTGTTACATATTACATAAGCTATTTAGAATAAATATTCTCTAGCTTGATTCCTAGACTTTTGAAAGATGGATGATTGAAAATTCACATCAATGAGTGAGATGAAAGAAACTACACGAAAATTTAAAAAATCAGGTTTAAAAATCAAAATTTTTCAAAAAAGGTACGATTTTGATAAAATTCCCCACCCCCAAACAAAAAGGAACATCGTCCTCGATGTTAGGTGAAATGATTTTTAAAATTGAGAGCATAAGGTAGGAAAGAGATTACCAGAATGAACTGGTAATGAAGTGGACAGATATCGCCAATAATAAACCTGAATAAGAAGTGAGAAAAAAAAGTGTACAAGTCTATAACCATGATAAAGCATTGGGTGATGTGAAACACCACCCCCAAATAGGATGAGACTAGTACAAGAAATGCGGATTGCCTTCCAGTAGCGCTAAGTTTAATGTCTTCAGTTAGACCGATGGAATCTCACCCTAAGAATAAGATCTATGAAAGTGCTGGGTGGCAAAAAAATTGGGTGATGAGAATCACCCCCAAACAAGACTGAAGCGTCAGTCTTGTTGGATAGAGGCTAAAACGAGTTAATGCACCTGTATGGCAAAGTGCATTACATGATGCAAAGCATCGGTGGACCAGGGGTGGGTGGGTATTAGGTTAAGGGTGAAGAGGCATCGATCACAGGCTTTATTGAGCCGAAAGGTGAGGGCAACTAGGGCCCTATAAGCAGGGTTCTCTAGTTGTTGAGGGAGGGGGAATGGTGTAGAAAGGGGAATGGGTTGGGGTTCATAAAAATCACACGAACGTTCGATGAATGGGGTATGATAATGGTCGAGTCGTAACACGCCAGGGAGCTGTTGAGAAGAAAAATCAACACCACAAGGAAGCAGTGTGCATGGAGGAACAAGCTCGGTGTCACGGAAGTGGAGAGTAGCACCACAAATACTCTTGTAGATGGTGGATGATGGTTTCAGGTTAGGATCTAAAAATGTAGATGGAAACTTAAAATGTGTAAAATCAATATCCAAACCAGGTGGTGGGGTGGAAGGGACAATGGGTGGGTTGGGTGGGATAAACGGTGTATCGGGTGGGATAAACGGTGGAGGAAGATGATCCAACTCAAGGGTGGGAGACACACACTCCTCAAGAGGCACAGAGTGATCCTCAAGGGCACTCGCAGGAGGAGGTGTGGGTTCTAAAGATGGAGTGGTCAACTTCTCCATAAGACTGGTATCGGTGAATGTGGTGGATAGGTATGATGAGGCACCAAGATCAGATATAGAGGGATCACTAGAAATATCAGGCCCAATGCAAGCCATGCATGGTGGGATATCATCCATATCCGGATAGTTAGGAACTATCACGGATTCTATCTCGGGAAAATGGTGAGCACTCATAGCCGGAGCTAACCTAGAGTGAAGTGGTTCCTCGGGAACACAAGGTTAAAGCTCAATAGGTGTAGACTCGGGCATTTTTTGGGATTCGGAGGAAAAGGGAATGTGAACCTCAAGGTGGGGTTCATGTGGATATAACGGGATCAGATCATGCGCACTATCGAAAGGTAAGTCAGCACAATTGTCGACTTGGGGCCCGGACCATGGAATGGTCTCAACTTCGAGATTCTCAGGGTGGTAGGGCTGGTTACACTCAAAATCCGTGTCATAAGAGGACACATCATCATCACACTCGGTTGCAACGATGGTTGAATGCATGGGAATGTCCGACTCTCTCGCACACTCCAATTTATTTAATCGTTGTTCAAGCCTTTGGAGAGCTTGAGTTTGAATTAGAGTGGCTTGCTCTTGCTCGAGTACGAACTTTTGCAAGAGGATTTCGAGAGCGGATGTGGATGGTGGTGGTGGTTGAGGTGGACACAACTCGCTATGATCATGACTATATAGAGAATAATCAAATGAAGTGTGTGGACTGGGGCCAAGTTCATCATACACGAAAGGATCTCTTTCGTGATGGACAAAGGGTTGATAATCGTGGGGAGCAGAGTGAGGGAACTGATCGTGAATGGGTGCACAAGGTTGCCATGATGACTGTTGGAACGTGGTGAGGATCCACAACATCGGGTTGGGATACATATTGCGTGAAAGGGTGATCAGGCCTCCACGAATAGCTCGGGTACTCACACAACTTGAGATTGGGTATATCGGGATAATGGGCCGAGGTGGGTTCCGGAACAGTGTCATATGGATACACATGTTCCACGGTGGGTTTGGATGGATAAGGAAGATATGGACACTCATGGGACATGTGATCGGCATAATAATAGTGGGTGCACAACAAAGGATAAGACACGCCAACACTTGACACCGAGGGTGATGGGATAGGAGGTGCGTGCATGGATGGGTCAAGAGTATCAACGATACTTGTGAGAGAGCCAAAACCACAAAAAATCTCATAAAGAGACGGCTCGGGATCACTCTCACACGTGTCACGTGACAATGGAAAATGACCAAAGTAGTCCCGTAAAGGACGTTCGTCGGCCATGTGGGGAGAAATATATTTTTAGAGTTTTTTAATTTTTTCAAAAGTAAAGAAAATATTTTTGGATTTTATAAAAATAATGGAAGAAAATATTTTTGGATTTTTGTGAAAAATAAGGGAAGAAAATATTTTTGGATTTTTTTGAAAGAAAAGGGTGGGGAAAAATATGGACTCGGAAATTTGGGACGAACTAATTAAAATCGACCACCAAAAAATTAAATTGGACACACACACGTCAAGAAGAATTCCTAACTAGCACATAACCAATTTTTATCTTGAAATTTAGTGAAAGGGGTAGTCAAATTTTAATTAAGTCCACGGGCGATAAAAAATCACGGAATTATCTGAGTGATCGCCTTTGCAAAAATGTTCTCCTAGTGGGCTACCTAGTTAATTAATTTTAAATTTAGTGATGGATAGGGTAGCACACAATTGGTAAGTAAGTGAGTCGGGTGATGAAATCCCTTCTCGTGAGTGACCGGGTGTAGGTCTTAGTCAATTAGTTCATCACACCATTCGAAAATAAATGCGAGAATAAAATCAAATAAGAGCACACGTGCACACACAATAATTGACTCGCTAACAGGAGAGGCGCGAGGGTGTAAGAAATGTACCTCCCACGATTTTTAGGCCGTGGGATGCCGAAAAATTTGAGTCGATCGGGGGGAGATCACGCCTATCTCAGTTGTCCCCGGGAGTCCTACCGACCGAAGGTAGAGAGGCTTCTAAATCCTCGCCTTTGGACGACCTCTCTCTACCTTGTCCGGTTTCCCTATCACGCTTGTCTACGATTATTACAATTTTTAAAATGAAAAATAAAATAAAGGTGTCCCTATGCACCGCAATACAAGAAAAATAATAAAGTCCTAATACAAGCCTTCTAAAATAAAGAAAAATGGTACTAAAATGCAACAAAGTGTGAAAAATAAATGAACTACAATATTGAATCCACTCCGAGCTTCACGATCCCAAGAATGGCAACGACGCCACTTGATAGAGAAAACTTTTCGGTATCCCCGATAATGGCGCCATTTGATAGAAAGAACTTTTCGGTGTATATTTTTCTTTTGTCATTGCTTGAAAAATCCTTCTAATCAAAACCTTAAAATACCTACAAAATGTAACAACTCAAGTGTAGAGGTAAGTAAGGATATCAATCCACTTCCAAGGGGGTAAAGCTAGAGACAAATTCAATTGTAATTCAATTTTATTTTCTTTTTGGGCTTTTTACTTTTTCTATTTTTTTTTAGCTTTTTCAATATTAAAACAATTGGGTGAGGTGAGGTTTTAAACTAAACTAAACTAAATGTGATACGATAACAACTAACTAGAAAGTTACTAAAATAAAAAATAAAGTCTAAACTAAAATAAGAGATAAAGTGAGGTAAATAATTGTGAGAACAATCAAGGAATGGGATTACACCACAAATTTTAGCTATTCTAATTAATTAATTTAATTAATTGAATTCTCCCAAATTAATATTAAAATTACAAATCAACTCTCGTTGCAAATGTAATTTTAATAGTAACCTTTTAGAAAATTAAGTTTAACACCCCACAACTCTAAAAAATAGATCCACACTCCTTTTAATTAATCACCCGCTATGATCGATCGATTAAAATTTATGTCAATCTTAGAAAATAAATTTAGAGTTGAAATTCCAGTTATAATACCCCACTTAAGAAACCCCTATTTCTAGTTCAAATCTAAAATGGGTATTATAACTAGAATTTTGATTTTCTCTCGAAAATCATTTACCCTCTCTCGAGTCGTAAATTTAAGGGTGAGGGATCAAAATTAACATTCAAAAGGAATTTTCAAGTAATCAAACTAATTAAACTAAAATAACATCAAATAAGGGTTTTACCCCACCCATTGAAAGGGGATTTCGCCTAACATGATAATCAAACAATCAAAGGCTAATAAAATAAAATAGAAGGGAATAGAACAAGCAAACCAAATCTCTTTGAGAAAGTTGAACTCTAATCTTCCAATTCAAAGCATACACCTCTTAATTGAGCATCCAAGTGATTTGAAATTAAATATCCACTCAATTAAATCTCAAACAATATTTCTCCGCACAAATCTCTAAAAAAAATAAAAAGAATAAAATAAAACTATTTACAAATGGTGTTTTTCTCTACAATTCTCTCTCTAGAAATTCCTATCTAAAAGCTCCCTTTTCAAATGGGGTCATTATATTCATTTATAGTAGGCACATAGAGCATGGGGGTATTTTTGAGAATTGGCTTGAGTGTGTATGGGAATGCTGAGAGTGAGGGCATGTGGGTTAAATGGGGTGACACAATCAGATTTGGTTTAGAGGGTGTAATGGGTATTGGGGTTAAAGTTGGTAGTTGGGGGGTAATAAGGGAAAAGGGAATAAAGGGGTTTAAAATATATGGGCAATTGTTTTGACTTGGGTTTTTGTTTTGTTGGATTGTCTTTGGCAGGTGGAAGTTATGTAAGTCTTTGGCTCATGGGTTTGAAATGGTTGGGTTTGAATGGGAAATGGGTTTGGGGTTTTGGACTTTGGTTTGATGGCTTTCGGGTTGTTGGTTGTTGTTCGTCGGAGAGGGGGTAGGGTCTTGCCGGAGTGGGATGCGGGTTGGAGGTCGAGAAGGGGTTGTCGGGGGTAAGGAGATCGGCACCGGGTTCGAGTTGTAGGCGTGACAGGGGATGGCAGGACGAGTAGGATGCCGACGTCGAGGGTTGGTTGCCGGGGTTCGGTTCCGGCGGGTATGGATTGTGGGTGCCGCCGGTGTTAGCGAGCAGGTGGGGGGGGGGTTGAGGTTGTGGATGAGAGGTAAGGGTGAAGTTGTTAATGGATGTTTGTGTTGGTTAGAGGAGAGAGGAGAGAGAGGGTGAGAGGTTGAAGAAGATAGTAGTTGGGTTAGAGTGTATGAGGGTATAGGGTGGTAGTATGAGGGTGAGGTAGTGTTTAGGTGTAGGATAGGGTGTTGGGTATTAAGGTTGTGAGTGTGTGTGTTTAAATTGGACACCTAAAATAATAAAGACTCAACTAAAATAAAAATTAGTAAAATAAAAACCTAAAAAAAATAAAATCCTATTCTAAAATAAAAAAAGACTCAAATAAAAATTGAAACTAAGAAGAAATAAAAATAGAAATGTATTAAACTAAAAACTAAAATCTTAAAGAAAAAGTAAAATTTAATAAAACTAATAAATAAATGAAATCCTAAAAATTCTAATCCTAATAAAATAAAGACTAATCAAAATTAAAGTAAAATAAAATTATACTAATAAAAATAAAATAGAAAATAAAAACTAAAAATCCTAAATAAATAAAAAATAAATCCTAAAAATAAAAATGATTCAAACTAAAAATCTAAAAAAATATAAAAAGACACAAACTAAACACACACAGGCTGGGGTGATGCTCTGGGCTAGGTTTAGGCTCGGGTAAGGGTAGGCTAGGATACGGTACAAGGTATTTAGCACCATATTGCACACAATTGCCTTGATTTAAGCGTTTGAACTCTGCCATACACAATTTGACCTACAAAATAAACATTTAAGCGCATAAGACCCCTATTACCGAGAATTAGCAACTAAAGTACGTCTATTCGGGGTATAAAATGTACAGTTTTGGGTGCTTATCACCTTGACGCGTAATAGTTCCTTTAACCTTCTTCACATTGACACATAGGAGTCCACCAATCCACTGCCACAACGTGTGATCCTCACGTGCCTCCGTATCCACCGATCCTGGCTCAATAAATAGTCAACGGATCGAACACAGAATCCACTGCTTCAAACCACCTCACATATAGAGTCCACCATATATAAACAATAAAAAGCACAAAATTCACCGCACGAAATGATACTCAATAACGATGACGAGTAAACAAACCTTGGTGCGAAACATGAGATCTCAAACTAACATATTTGATTGAAACTTGGATATCAACCCTATTGGGTGAAACTAGTGTTTGGAGGATCTAAAATATCGTTTGGAAAATAAATTTTGCAATAACTCTTCATAAAAATGATTGCCAACACTCTTGTATATAAAAAAACACAAAAATTGAAGCAGCAAAAAATTCGAGATAACTCGTTTAAAAGAAACGTATATGGTCGTTGGAATGAAGTACACAATCTTATTTGAATGAAAATAGATCTTGTATGAACGACAGAGTGAGCCTTGTTTAAACAAATATTAAATGAAGTTTGAACGATAGTTATATATTAGACAAGAAAATTTTGTTTAAAGCCCATTTAAACGAATCTTCCAAACTCGTTTGAAGGATGTTAAATTTTCGTTCGAACGACTTTTCATTAAAAATAAAATTCTTTTTATAAAACATGGCCTCATACAATTTAAATTAAACACCCAAATGAAAATTTAGGGATCAAACTAAAATGCATCCATACCTTATTGCACAAACTTTGAAAACGAAATGTGGCACAAAATACGACAAGATGATGTAGAGGCCTTAACTTGGTCGATAATGTCTTCAATCCTACACATCATAGGCTCGAAGGATAAACAACTCAAGCCTTAATATATAACTCAAAACGTTTCATCCCAATGGAGTTATGCTAATATATATACAAATTGACTCTATTGTAAAATTTGTCATTATAAATCTCCCCTTTTGGCTACTTTGGAAAAAAAACTCAAAAACGACAACCTACTGGACTTTCAAGCTCACTTAAGACTCAATTTGAACCCCAAAAGGAAAAAAGTACAGATACTTGATAGACACAAACTTTGAGTAGCTTTGTCCTTGTGAAACTTTATTGCATCGTTGTCAACCTACACACTTAAACACACCTTTTAAATGTGAATAAAATATATATAACTAATATAAATCCTCATTTGAAAAACCCTCCCATTTTTCAAGAATCTCCAGTTAAGGTAAAAATGTATCCCATGAGTTAAAGAGTTAGATTCCATGTCTCCTCTTTTTTATTCAGGAATAGACAAAGATAAAGATGCACAATATAAATAACTTCTCCCCCTAAATGTAATACATCTAAACATAAAGGTAATAGTTATATCATGCGATGATGTGATGTGAAACATGTTATGACAAACAAACTCGTCAATACAAGCACAAATAATCCAGAAAATGAACAAACGACACCAATTTTGATGAAGAAATTGAATCATAAGATACCAATATAAACAAGTTTCAAATGATACCAATATGATCATAAAACGTTCCAATTTGAATCGAATACAAAGCATATGGCAAAAATAAATTAAATGCAATTGCAAAAATTTAAAAACAAACATAACACACACACACACACACACACACACACACACATATATATATACACTCCTAAACCAATGAAGCACATAAATATATAGGTATAAATACCACAAAACACATAAGTTTATCACACCCATGTGGTATAAATGTGTCTAAATTAAAATGTGGCACATAGTGATGGGGCGTGAACTAGAAACAAAAGAAATATGGAGCAATCACTCAAATTATATCCAAGGAGTTATATTTGATAGCATTAACCTCAAGTGATAAATAATGAAGACAAAATTAACAAAATACATAATGTATACTAACCTAGAAATCTTGATGATTCTTAAATCAATAGCATTAAGCAATTAGAAACTAGGACTCGTTGTGCAAGCCCATTTACCTCTAGCTTTAACAACCTAAAAAATAAGCATATTCAATTTTTTCACTCTCTTTATTTTGAAGATATCAATTTGAATCATCAATCTCTAAAACATGACCGTCACAAATTTTTTTTTCTTTTGCCTCTATTGTCTTTTAGGCTATTTCCATTGGTGGTCTTTCATGCAAATGATATGTACTCCCTCTGTAGCCCTTTTCCATTTCATCCTCATATTTTCTAACAAAAGCAAACTCACAAGCAATGGTTCTTACATGCACAAATTACCTAATAAAAAAGATAGTATATGATAAGATTTAGAGGAAAACACTTCACTTAGGTCATGCAACTTAGGTCATTATAATAAAAAATATCTCTTGCAAAATGTGTGTGGAGGTATATGCAAAGTAAATCCATTAAGCAAATTAAGTTTGAACAACTCCATGCAATGATAAGGAACAATCCAAAGTATTGTAAACTATAATCAAATGTCCTAGCCACGTGGAAACATGTAATGAATACGATTTGAACACACTGATATGCCACACAAAATGTGTAAAACCAAAATAGACAAACAAACCAATTTTTTTTTAAACATTTTCGAAAATGACTCAAAATATAAAAAAATCTTCCTGTATTTTTTCAATAAAATGCAATAAAATGACAATCAAAATATAAAAGACTCAAACATCATATAAATATAAATAACACATATCATTAAGAATAAAAGTTACTGTATGAAAACATATAAACACAATCAACCATTATATTGAACATGAGAAGAATCACGTGTAATCAAGTGAGGATCAACCAGTATAATATTTAACACCTCTAAATTCGATATCCTAACCCATATAGGTGTAACGTGGGGATATTGGATTTGGGGACCTTGATGATGCTAGACTTAGACCTCCTAGGGCCTTTTCTAAGATCATAAAAAAACTTCCTAAGGTGATTTTCCAATCGCGATGTGTTCAAGTGTAGACACGAGGAATGTTACCTTTAGGGCGACCTTTTTTAATGCCCCTAGTAATGGTTGGCCCTCTCAATATGTTGGTCTTGGCTTTGGTAGTGGAAGTAACGGGATCATTGAAGATAGTTCTAAAAATGTCATTTTTTTTATGGTGCCTAAAATATTATCCATCTTCTTCAACCTAGATTCTAAATCAAATTTGACATGACTCAAGTCTCTCAATCTCTCTTCTAACTTAGCAATCATAAACTCTAGTAAATGATGAGACTCATAAAAAATTAGGGCCTCTTTTTTCAAATTTTCCATCAATCAACTAAGGTTATCTCTCTCCCCCTCAAAAAAGTGTGAGCTTCGACTTAAGATTCTTATCACATTCCTTAAAACCATCAATCAATTTCGAATCATCATTACCTATTGCACGTTCTTTCAACTTAGCTTCCAACTTTAAGTTAGCCTTTTTCAAATTCAATGACTCTATGTACAACTCACGAAAGGTAACCTGAATCTCACTTTTCTCCTATTTTTTCCCCATCACCAGTTAATTGGGATTCACTCAATTGTCTTCGGATTCGTCATGCAAAGAGTTATTTTTATCAAAAGACTTTTCATTTAGGCTCACATGACTGTCCATAAATGTAGTGTAATTATGATCAACGAGGGAATCAGGTTCCTCTTCTGATTTACTAGCGCTAAGGGTATCATTGTTTGCCTTCAGGTTCTTGCCTTCATTAGAGTAGTGGGACACTTGGTTGCCCTATGGTCATAACCTTCTCAACTAAAGCATCTGTCTAATTAATCCCTTTTAAAATTTTTATTTCGATTCTTAGTGATTTTTCAGCCTTATTAAACTTATTTTTCTCAAATTTCCTATCAGCATACTTATCTTTCTATTTATTAAACTTGGGGGATTTTCTGAATTTCTTATCAAACATGGCCATATCACTGGAATCGATGTCAGACTCATCATCAGAAATCATTTTTTCTCCCTCTAGGATTTCAAAGCAATGCCTTCATCTTTCTTTATCTTTTTATTTTGAGGAAATATACCGAGATATTAGGTTTAAAGGCCACGTATAAACTCTTTAAGTTTCATTGATTCCACAGTTCACAAAGAATTCAAAACCATGACTTTGGGATTAAATCTTTCATGTAAGGACCTTAAATTTTTCTTCACAACGTTGGTATCGGGTATTCTATCCCTAAGTTTAAAGATGAATTTACAATATCAAAAAGTCTCACATAGACCTCATTAAAGTTTTGACTCTCATTCATCCTAATGATTTATAATCGAGTGGTGAGGTTTCAGAGTTTGGAAGCCATAACTGCCCAACTTACCTCATGGTTGAGTTTAAGTATGTCCCAATCCTCTTTGGATATTCCACACATTGTAATAAGGTAGAACTCCTCTCGTGTGAAAGCACAAAACAAAGCATTTAGACATCAAAAATTTTAGTTACACAACTTATGCTCATCCTCACTCTAATTCTTTACGGGATTTGGGACACGAATTTCATCTCTAAGAGCTATGGCTGGAGTACAATTTTAACTACATCTAACTATACCCACTAATATATAGACTTATGTGAATGTTTCATATGCGTTTTTCAGTAATGTAATTAGACCCATAAAACAAAGGTGTCCTAGAAAATGATTAACCATCCATATATAAACCTCCCAGATACATGCGTAAATAACCTATAGATACCCGCTCTGATACAAATTTGAAAAATGCAGGGATTCTATGGATTTTCACACACACACACACACACTATCTAATTTTTAAGTTTTTAAAAATTAATTAAACAACTAACCCAATTAAATTTAATGTTGTGTTAAACAGTTTACAGAATTTTATCTTGCCTAAGCTTGCATCTAGGTGAGTATAGCTGGAGTAAAAAAAAAAAAAACACAATATCCCAATGTACGAGGAAAACCCACCATGGAAAAAACCTTAGACATACCAACCACATAAACTCACTATAATTTAAAAATCCATAAGGACAACAGATGACTTATATAATCCACAAGTACAATAGATGAGTTACATAATTGATGCGACTCCCTTCAAGCCTTAATTCACCTTCATTATTTCGACCTTCTTTACAGAGACACGTATGATTCTAGCTATCCACTGCCATAACGTGTTCTCCTCACACGCCTCGGTATCCACCGATCTTGGCTCAGCAAACTGTTAAAGAATCAAACATGAAGTCCACCACTTCAAATCACTACACACAAGGCGTCCATAATATGCAAACAATATCAAGCACATAATCCATCGTATAAAATAATACTCAATAAAGATGATGAGTAAACAAACTTTGGTTCTAGATAGGAGATTTCAAACTAGCATATTTGAGTGAAACTTGGATCTCAAACCTATTGGATGAAACTAGGGGTTAGAGGCTCTAAGATATTTCTTGGATAATAAGTTTTGCAAAAGCTTTTCATAAAAACTATTTTTGTCACTCCTTTACATAGAAAACAAAAAAATATAAGTAGCACAAAATTCGAGATAACTCGTTCGAACAAATTTATAGGGTTATTTGAACGAAATATATAAGGTCGTTTGAATGAAGTACATAATCTTGTTTGAACGAAACAAGATCTCGTTCAAATGACATAGTGGATCTCGTTTGAACAAACATCAAATAAGCTTCGATCGATATTTTATTGTTAGATAGGAAGATTATGTTTGACCTCATTTGAAGGTCGTTTGAACGACTTTTCCAAACTCGTTCAAATAGGGTGAGATTCTCATTTGAAGGACTTTTCATAGAAGAAAAAACAAATTATTCTTTAAAATCCTTTTTATGAAAAATGGCATTAAATATTTTTAAAACAAATACCCAACGAAAATGCAAGGATCAAACTAAAATGCATTCATAACTTATTGAGATCCAACGGACTTTGAAGACGAAATGAGGTATGAATCTTGACACGGTGATGTAGACACTTTAACTTGACTGTTATGATCTTCACAAACATCATAGTCTTGAAGGATAAACAACTCAAGTCTTAACCTATTACTAATTTTTTTTCCAAATTGAACTACGCAAATATACATACATGTTGACTATATTCGAAATTTTATCCTTGTACCACCACTTTCGATTCAGAGACTTGTTATGTCTGATTGATCAGATGGAAAACCCAAATTTGTTTAGTATTAATTAGAGCCATTACCTCTACGACTCATATTCACACCCTTCTATATATTTTCTCATGGAGAATGAGTCATGGTAGTAATTAGTGGAAACAAGAGTACAAGAGGGTGCAAGTTGACCGGACTAAAAATATTTCATTAGTTTATGCCATACAGAGGGAACTCTAATTTACAAGTATGGTAATAGGAAAATTGAACAATTTAATTGCCTTACAAATTATGGAGTTGATCTCTCGCAAGAGTACTTGTTTGATCGTATTCTATTTTCCTTGACAGAATGCTGGGATGAGGCAATATAGAATTTCACTTGCATAATCTCAATAGGGTTCTGACGTTGGTGACACTATTAGAAAAGGCTGAGAAAAGTATATATCCTGCGTGGATACAATTTCGTAAAGAGAGCATTCACCCAGGTTGCGACATCTCGCGACACACGCATATTAAAAATGAGCTTGCAAATAAGTGAAGAAGAAATGATTCCAAGTTTATGTCATGAAATTTTATACTTCAATCATCGACACGCTTCCCCTCAGTTGTCCACGTACAAAATTTCATAAAATTTGAAAAGAAATATTGATTGGATCGATATCAGACACATCGAGCTGTTTCAAAATCTATCAAAAAGGTATATACATATATATAGTCATAAATAACATTTTCTTACATATGCCGCTAATTCGTTTTAATTAAAGGAATAATCGAAGAGAAATGTCAATAATAAAAAAATAGCGGAACACAGCCAATTGGGTGCTTTCCTACATCCCAAGCTTAATTATTATCTCCTCTGGGATATCAATACTCTACTCTACTGGAGATTCACTCTACTCCATCTTTGAGTCATCAGACTCAAGAAACCCCTAATAATCTTACACCCCCAACTACTACTGTCGAAGGATCCCAATCTAACCCTAAGTCGTACATTGGGTTCTTCGTTGGCAGGGATAATCCAACTAGTGATAAAGGCGAAGTTCATCTTTTTAAAATATGTTTTTTGTCTCTTGAAAAGATTACTGTGGGCATTAGGGACACAAATAATTGGAAGAAGGTTAATCCTGCCTTAAAAAACGACGTTTGGGAGAAACTTAATAAGACATTTTCGTTCCCAACCGGTTCAAAACCAAAGGTTCTTTCCAAAGTAGTTGATGCTTTGAAAACCTGTCAGAGGAACCTTCGGAAGAATTATTTTATCGAAAGATGCATCGAGTTTTGATATTTTATGGATGAAAGATGAAGTTCCCTAAAATATTGAAATGCTACTAACCAATGGTACGAATTTTTGGAGAATGAGTCCATAGGGGAAAAAAAGAATGAGAGGATAAAAAATAAACTAAACAAATAAAAAAATATTGATGTCCACAAACTCGTGGCAAAATCTTATGATGAAATTAAGGGTTGATGGGCAGAATGGGCCAAGGGTACTACAGAAGAAGGTAAATATGCTAATTGGGTCAACTTATACTTGCATGCTCGACGAGAAAAAGGGACCAATAAATTCCCAGATAATCTGGCTCTGACTTTGGTGAGTTTGAATTTAGTTATCGTATATATACACGTTATAATATTGTTATTGTTACGTTACAAGGAATTATAGAGGGCATGTCCAACAGTTAGTTTGAGTATAACCCCTATGGCATTCAATCAGTGCCCCAACCACAAAAAAGGTCATTCGAAGGGACCATAAGGGGAGGACAAGAGGGTGGGTTCAGGTATGCCAAGTATTAAATTACATTATAATGCACCTTTATTTGATGAGATATCGATAGTGAGGAGTGAGGTGGTGAGGGGTTTGGAAGACAGTGCCCAAACAAAAGGAAATGTGTTAGAGCTTCAGAAGGACATGGAACTCCTGACTAATGAAATCCAATAATTGGCCCGCCTCTTTACTCAACAACACAGTTACCCTTATCAGATGCCTTAAACATTCCCCTATACTCCCTTGGAACATTTCTCTCCTAAATGCCTCCTTCCTGAATATTCCCCTCGTAACGTCTACAATTGAAACATTCCATACATCATCATCATCCATGCAACCTGACTTTGGAGAGGCGTATTATATAAATAACTTAATCGATACTAGGATTGTTGACATGTGCGCTCTTATTTTCATAATTATCAGAACACTTGTCCATCATCAACCTTTGGTAATGGGTGAAGCTAAAAAATTGGTTGAAAATATACTCCGATTGTGAAGATGAGCCTACATACGTTGACCACAGGGAAGGGCTATGGTTTAAAAATTATGCAATTTATTACATTAATTGGCCAGTTAATTTGTTAGTCAATTCTAGACATTGAACAATATTTTCTTTTTGAACAAATTTTATTATATTTTAATTAGCTGGGATGTAAATTTGCTTGGCTTTGAATGAATTTGCGCGTAATATTTTTTTTAGACCGAGTTGACTGAATTTCTTTTGAATTTGTTGGGGCTGAATGAATTTGCTTGAATTATAAGCTGGGAGTTTTTGTATCCAACCTATTTATATAGGTGATTTGAATTTTGAAGACTACCTAATGGCTTTTTCGCAATACAAAGAGTATGTGGGAAAGAGCCATAGAGTATATGATAATCATGTAAAAGGCATTTGGGAATTTATTAAAAATGTTGATATACATCTTAATAGTGATAAGATCATGTGTTCGTGCAACTATTGTATGAACGAAAAATTTAAGTCTTTGAAAGACATTAAATTGCATTTACTAATGCGGGGTATGATGATAGACTATAAGATAAGGATATTCTATGGGGAAAAGAATGTACCATATGTTTTGAAAGAATTATTGATACATGACCGCATCATGGAGCCCTATCAGGTAGAAATGGTGAACATTTCTCCAGCACATCATCCTTTGACCGACCTCATTGATGATGCTTACAAAATCCAATACAATCAAAACCACTTGTCAATGGATACAGATAGTGGGCATTATGACTAAGTCATCAAAAAGTTGATGATGAATTACCTGAAGATTAGGAGTACAAACAATTAAAAGCTGGCATGGCTAGACCTTTGTATAAAAATTGCAAAGAATATCACTCAGTATTATGTTCAATAATCGTTTTGCATAATTTGAAGAGACAATTTGGTTTCTCGGGCAACAACATAACCAAAATTCTTAAGTGGGTTAAAGACATTCTCATAAAAAAGAACATGTTACTAGACAATTATCCTAGCAAGAAGAATAACTTGAAGAGTTTGGGTTTGAAGTACAAATCTAATCATGCATGCATGTATGATTGTATGCTGTACCTCAATGCGCATGAAGAGAAGGACGAATGTACTGTATGCAGTGAGCTTAGATATGTGCCTTGTGAGAATCGAAAAGTCAATACTGCAAAATATTATAAGTGCTCATAAGTTCTATAAAAAGTTTTGAAGTATTTTCCCCCAGGACCAGGGTTAAAATGTTTTTTAACCGTACTGTGGATAGCAATGGCCATGACATGGCGAGGTGGGTGGTAATCTCACGTGTCATGCGATTAATTCACTCATCTTGCAAATTTTAAATGCACGGCACCATGAATTTGCAAAGGAACCACAAAATTTTTATTTTGCATTATCAACCGATTGGTTTAACCCTTTCGATAATTTAAGTACTAATTAGAGTTATTGGCCAGTTCTCATGGTGCCTTTAAGTCTCCCTTCGACACTCTGCATAATAAAGGAGTTCACATTGTTATATTCATTGATGCCCAGGCCGAAGGCTCCCGATAATGATATTAATATATTCTTAGCCCGATTAATTGAAGAACTTAAAGAGTTATGGGATAAAAGCATGGCGGCGTTTGACTCTCATAAGGGTAAAGAGTTCACACGTAAAGCAATGGTGATGTTGGTGATCCACGACCTTCCTGCTTATGGGACCTTGCCCAATTGAAATGTTCAAGGTTATTATGGATGTCCCATATATAGGGAGGAAACTGAAGACAATTTGTTAACTGGTAGTGGTAAGATGGGTTATATGGGTCATCGTAGATTTCTGCCGACCAGTCACCTTTTTAAGAACAATATGTCTAATTTTTTACCTGTTGGTCACGAGCACAGGATGGAACCTTCTCAGCTTTCTGGTCTATAGATTGAGGAGAAGTTGAAGGCTGCGACTGTAGGAAATACTTTGTAGCCAAACACCCTCAGTTTTTAAACTTGAAACGTAAAGCTAAGGGGATCCAAATGCCCTTATAAAATGAAGGCATGGTCCAGACAATCAATATTTTTTTACTTGTTGTATTGAAAAGATCATCGTGTAAGGCGTGTAACTGATGTGATTCATATAGATAGTAATTTTGTGGAACATATTATAGAAACATGTCTGGGTGGATCTCAATCAAAAAATAGAGAGCGGGCATGCCACGATCTATAGGATATGAAACTAAAGAAGAATTTGGTTAAAAACGATCCTATAATAGGAATAATTTGTATCCTTCAGAATGCTTTCACTTTGACTACTAGTGAGAAAGAGATCCCCTTATACATTTTGTTCAACTTGAAGACTCCAACTAGTTATTCTGATAATTTGTGCAGGGAAGTAAGCTACCAGACAAATAACCCGAAACAATGCGAGTCTCATGGCTGTTATGTCATCATTAAAATAACACCTCTGATATTTATGCATCGCTTCTCTAAACACAAAGATCTCCATCAGGCAATTGCGCAAATCAGTTTTTGCTTTACCTTAATTTGTGAAAAAGCGATAAATAGAAGGCATATTAAAGTTGCAAAATCAACTTCAGGTGATGTAGTTTGTCTATTATAGAAATATGTTCCTTCATCATTCTTCAACATCACCATCCACCTTCTTGTGCATTTATGCGAAATCACTTATTATGTTTATATCATCAAAACTTTTAAATATTTAGACTTACGCTAGAAAACATGTCCTTAAAGGGCAAAAATGCAAAATAGCCCCTAAAACGGTAATGTAAGAGACACGCACACCTCACACGGGACCAACGTAACACGTAGTGACTATCCATGTAGTCACGGGACTCACGGTTTGAGAATATGACCAAATTTAGAAGATAGTTAGACTTAGGCTAGAAAACATGTCGTTAAAGGGTGAAAATGCAAATAGACCCCAAACAACCTCGTAATAGGCACGAGCACTTCGCTCGGGACCAACGTAACACTTACCAACTGATTGTATAGTCACAGGACACTCGGTTTGAGAATATGACCAAAACTTATAAATATTTAGACTTAGGCTAGAACACATGTCGTTAAAAGACAAAAATGTGAAATAACCCCTAAACAGCTCCACAAGATGTGCGCACACCTTGTACAGGACCAATAGAACACGTAGCAACTTACTGACTAGTTACGCGACTCCCAATTTGAGAATATTACCAAAACTTGTAAATAGTTAGACTTAGGCCAGAAAACATGTTGTTAAAGGGTGAAAATGTAAAATAGCTCCCAAACGGCCCTACAAGTGGCACAGACACCTCACACTGGACCAACGTAACATGTATCAACTAATCACGTTGTCCCGGGACTCCCGATTTGATAATTTGACCAAAACTTGCAAATAGTTAGACTTGGACTAGAAAACATGTCGTGAAAGGGAAAAAATGCAAAAGAGGCCCCAAATGGCACTGCGAGAGGCATGCACACCTCGCACGGGATCAATGTAATACATAGCAACTAACCGCATAGTCATGGGGCACTCGGTTTGAGAATATGACCAAATTTTTTAAATAGTTAGACTTAGGCTAGAAAACATGCCGTTAAAGTGCAAAAATGTTATTCTCAGCCCCCAAACGGCCCCCGCAAGAGGCACGCACACTTCGCACAGGACAACATAACACAACAACTGACAGTGTAGTCACGAGACTTTTGAATTGAGAATGTGATAAAAATTTGCAAATAGTTAGACTTAGGCTAAAAAACGTGTTGTTAAAGGGAAAAAATATAAAACACCCTCAAATGGCCCTACAAGAGGCACGAATAACTTGCACTGGACCACATAATACGCAACAACTAATCGCGTAGTCACTGGACCCCTATTTGATAATATGACTAAAACTTGAAAATATTTAGACTTAGTCTAGAAAACATGTTGTTAAAGGGAAAAAATGAAAAATAACCCCCAAATGTCCCCGCGAGAATCACACTCACCTCGCTCGAGACCAACATAGCAGTAATAACTATCCGTGTAGTCACAAAATTTTTGGTTTGAGAATATTACCAAAATTTGAAAATATTTAGATTTAGGCTGAAAAACATGTCGTCAAAGGGTAAAAATACAAAACAACCTCCAAATAGCCCCGTATAAGGCATGAATACCTCGCACATAACCAACGTAACACATTAGCAGCTAACTGTATAGTCAAGGGACTCTCGGTTCGAGAATATGACCAAGACTTGTAAATAGTTAGACTTAATATAGAAAACATGTCATTAAAGGGCGAAGATGTAAAACGGCCCCCAAATAACACAACAAGACGTATGGACACCTATCACGAGACCAACGTAACACGTAGAAACTAACCGCATAGTCACAGGACTCCCGATTTGAGAATATGACCAAAACCTATAAATAGTTAGACTTAGGCAAGAAAACAAATCGTTAAAGGGAGAAAACGCAAAAGAACCCATAAAACAGTCCCGCATGAGGCATTTGATTCGACATTATTATTTCATAATTAATCCTCTAATTTCAGTATTTTTATGGTAACATCGCATTCATCTAGGACTTAACTAATAGTGATTATAACTAATATTTTTGGCAAGTGTTTCCTATTTGTTGTATCTCCCATATGTTTTACAAGTAATTGGTGAAAGTAAATGGGAGAATATATCACAAAACGAGGAATACGGAGTAAACAAGAATAGTCAAGGGAAAATTGGCCATTTTCCACCTGGAACCTGCAGAAGGTGCCAATACGAAAACTGTACACTTCGAGTTTATGATAGCATAGGAAGAAATGGTAACTCATTCCGAGTCCCAGTGAAGACGATACATCAATTTGAAGATTTGAACAATATTTTAGGGTCAAAGTGCAAAAAGGAAGAAGTCTTCAACATGCAACGATTCCCAAGGCAGTATTGAATACCAAATCAGTTCGGTTTATGGTGCGAATCTATTTGCTTTACCAAAAGCATTTTTTCTAGGGTTCGATTTTCTGCGAATTTTTCCTTCTTTTGCTATGTTGTAGCTTAGTGGGTGTAGGAGGGTACTTTAGATTATATATATGGAGGCGTCACCCCTATTGAGTACGGTAATGACAAGTTAATTTGCCCAAGACCACCAGATTAATGACAGGACGCACAGACACAGGCACAATGAAGTTATATTCAGTTTAAACTCACAAAGCCTCTCGTGTATAACTCAGGGAATAGTAATGAACCTTAGAAGTGGCTTAGCTAGAGGGAGAGAGAAGTAAGCACCCTAGATACACCTTGGTAGGCAGGTAAGACCACACCAAATACCCTCAAGGATCCCTGTCAGGTATTAAAATCTTCGTAATAAATGACAATGGTCGGTGAGTAAAACTTCTCCGATTTGTAATAACTCTTTTCAACTCTCAAAAGGTTCATCCTCTCCTCAGGGGTGGTTGGGGTCCTTAAATATCCCCCCCCATACCATCCCCGAGACAACTCGGTCATTAAAGACTATGAAAGACATCCCTCATACTTTATGTCACAACATTAAATGCCTGATGCACTAGTTGTCTCCACGTCATAAACATTAAATGCCAAGACATGCCTTTTGCCTAACCACTGTGCGTCAGGGGGCTGTTGTCGCAGAGGTGGCTCACCAACTGCCTGACTGCCCCAAATACCACGATAGTTTACTCAAGTGCAGGTCTGACATTGTTTAGCTGGCTAGTGACATCACCTACAGTAGATGTGACATTAAGTAGAGGGCTATTTGGTTCATAACTCAACGCCTGATGGAACTCCGAGCTGCTCCGCTTGAGGTTCCACGGTCAGGGTCCTTCGGTGCTTTTACCAGGTGTATCTAAGATGGTCAGGGCAAGCCCCAACGGTGCCTCACTTCTCAATCCTCCAAACCAAGTCCCTCTAAAGTTCCCACGGTGAGGTCATTCGATAGAGCATGAAATCTCTCCCAGGCCCTACCAAGCCTGGTCTCTCGTAAGTACCGTTTGACCTCACCCAAACTGATTTATTATTATCGTTATGTCATTACAACCGTTATAGCTTACAATAAATGTAATCAAAGATACAATATGACTAACACAACAAGCTGAAGTATGAGTTACCACGCTTGAGTTGCCACGCTAAGCTGCCTCGCTAAGCTGCCACGCTTGAGTTGCCACGCTAAGCTGCCACGCTAAGCTTCCTCTCTAAGTTGCCACGCTTGAGTTGCCTCTATTGCGTTAATACTCAAACACTGTTGCTAATTAGGTAATTATCCCTAATCTCAGGATTACCTTCAAGCCCCCTCTACATTTTCCCCCTCGTGTAGGGATTGGTTGTGGGGACAAGAAATGCCTGCACGAAAACTTCTCAATCCGATGAACCTTACCGAAGCTCCCCTGGTAAATTTTTGAAATTCTCGTTTGTACACGTGAGATCTTCTTCGTTTGAGAACTCTTTGGAAATGTCCGAGCAAAATTTCTGGAGCCAAAACTGAAGTTTGTTGAAGAAGGCAACGCTTCCTGTTCTCTATGCGTCATTTCATTAATGATGTGGCACTGTCTTTTCAACTGTCAAAGTGCTTCCCGAAGTGCCATGTGTTCATGTGAAAGGATTATAGGCGGCCGTGCACGTGCGAGGGTGGAGAAATCTAAACGCCAAACTCAAGATTTTCAAACTGCCAAATTCAAAGCACTTGAACCCTTCTCTTTCATTTTGTTTTCTTACTCTGCTACCATCTTCTTCAGACTTCCATTTTCTTTTTAGAGAGAGAGAAACCCTTCAAGTACCCCATTGTTGGTAAGATCCTGTTCGCGTTATTTCCTTCTCATCCTCTGTATCGCCACCTGTGGTCGCGGTCTTCTCGCTCTTGAAACCTCTCTTGCTTAAGGTTTTCTTGCTGTCTCTGTCATCGTCTTTCATGGCCACCTCAAGAGGTCTTGCTACCTCTGCCACCGGTTCTCCGTCTACCACCACCACTACCTCTGTCCAGGATTCTGCCCGCCAGGAACAACTGCGATTTTATCGTCGCTCTCCCATTTTTGGGGAGGGTGATGACTTTGCTGTTGCCAGTAAGACTGTTTGTTTTTCTTCTAAATTTGATGCCCTACTGTTGGGTGATGAGGACGAAGAATTGTCTAAGTGGGGATTTCTTCCCCCAGAAGGAACTCTCAGATTTCGCTTGGAGCGAGAGGACTTTTCATGGTCCCATATTGATTTCAAAGCACCCGGGGGATCCCCCGCCTACTTTGTTGCCTGGAACTCCCACATGCAGAGTTCCTATGCTGATATCCTCACCAAGATTGGGCTGCAATGGGCTAAATAGTTTGGTGAGTTCACTCTCTCAAAGAATAATGCTGCCCTTCCTGTCTTGGTTTCTCGATGGAACGTGACTACTCATACGTTCATCGCTGCGTGGGGCGAGTTCACTATAACTTTGGAGGACGTGTGTGAGCTCCTGGGCCTCGATGCAACAGGTCATGAGCCTTATACCGATGAGGCCCTTGATGATCAAGAGACTATCGATCGTTTGGAGTTGGATCGCATATGCCGAAGCTGCATCGGTTCTTCCAACAAAGCTACTTTCTCTCCCTTGATCAGTTATTTCTTCAAAGGTTCTGGTGAAGGCAGTTCCTCATCAACTGCCCCTGGTCAAGGTACGCCGTTGGAGCTTCCTGCCTATATTCTTGTGATTCTCTCTCGTTTCTTTTTAACGGGCAAACCCAACGACCAACCACAAAGGGACCTTATTAACCCGTCCCTTCGTTTGGCCCGAGGCATAAAACTTCCACTGGCTGCAATTGCCTTGGGATCCCTCTACACCTGGCTGGATAGGACTTTGTTCGACATGGAGAGCTCTCTTGGCCGTTATAACTTGGCCAATTTTGCCAACAACGTTCTTCTGACCAGCTTCCTTTACTTTCGTTTTCCTACCGTGGCGGCCAAGACCAACAGTTCTCCTTCGGGGGAAACAATTCTGCCTCCACGGTCTTTCATTTATCACAAGAGACAAAGCCGAAAGGAGCTGATTTCTGTGATTGACCCTTTCGAGAACTTCATCATGAGGCCTTATCAGGAGGAGGTCTTCTTTCACACTTGTGAATTTTTTCATCATGAAGCCAGAGTGATACAGGACCATTCTCCCGATATTGAGGATCCCTTGCTTGCCGCGGTCTTTCTATTTTCTCCAGGATATCTGCCCTCCTACACCGAGTGGGGATATACCAGCGAGCATTATAATCCCAACCGATGTAGCCGCCAGTTTGGGTTTGACCAGGGGGCGCCACGTCCAATGTTTCAATCGTCAAACCCCAAGGTCTCCTTTGGCGAGGCATGTTCCCTATTTTCTTCGACCGCTGCGTGGAGGATATGTTCAACAATGGCTGGGCGTGTCACCATTCCCAGTATTACTAGGCATGGGGATGTGACCCCTTTGTTTGCCACCAAGTACTGACCGAAATAACTAGCTGAAATTGCTGAGTTCGTTGAGGGAGATCCGGTGTATCCTCCCGTTTCTTTATTTTCTGCCCTAGAGTTGGGGCTAAAAGGCAACTCTGTACTTATGATAGAATTCCCTCTGAGTTCAACCCCCAAATCACCTCCCACCAATTTCTCCCATTTTATCCCATGGTCCCAGTTACAACGCCAAAACCCAGGACTCCTGCTGCTCCGAAGAAGGCTGCCCCCTTGACCAAGGCTACTACTAACGAGGGGCCTTCTTAACCATCAGCCAAGAAGGCAAAAACGGCCAAGAGTGGGACATCAAAGTCAAAATCTAAATCCCAGAGTCCCCCAACTCCCGTGGCAGCCCTTCCCATAGCCTCCGTTCCGCCTCCCATGCCTACTGAGATGGCTGAGCGTGTAAGGAGGGAGGCCTAAGCAGAAATAGATCGAATAAATGCTGAGTATCAACGACACGCTGTCGTTGTTCCTTCTTCCATTGCTTTTCCCACAGTGGTGGTCGATCCTACAGAGCCAATGGACAGAAGGAGAAAGAGCTCCAGGGTTCCTCGAGAGGCCAGTACCGGTGCAACGGGGTCGAGGAGGAAGACCTTGGGTACCAAGCCTCAGAGGAAGTAGACTCCTGAGGTTCATCTCACTTCTGTCCCCTCTCCCATTGTCCTATCTTCTTCTTCATCCGAGGTATGTATGCTTGATCTTATTTAATTTCCTCCTCTTTTTTTTTCTTAGGGCAGGCTACATTCGCTTACTTACTATTGACAACTGTGATGCAGGGGATTGAAGAAGAAGAACCAACCCCCTTCAGTCCTCCCGTGAGACCCTTTGTGGGGGGACGCTTCGGTGCATCTCGTACCGATGTGACTCCTCCCCGTTCCCCCATGACGGGGCTTACCTATTCTCGCCGTGCAGGCAGTCAACGTGCAAGGGAAGTCATTGTAGGAGGTGAAGCCACTGATCCCGTGAGTGATTCCTTGCCTGAAGTGGTAACACAACCCGAAATAACACAATCCGAGATAACACCCTCGGTCCCTTCTGATTTACAGGCCTCACCTAAGGTTCCTCTGCCCATTGTTCTTGTTGAGGAGAGTGAGCCCGAGGTATGATTTCCTCTATGATTTATTTGTTGTAGTCTTTTTAGTCCCACACTTTTCTTATTTGGCTGCTGAATTCTGAGATGTTTTGGGTACCCCAGGTTAAAATATCCTCATTGTTGGCAAGCGTTCTTCTTTCGACGACGCTGATGAGACCCCTGACTTCCATTCCTCTCTTTAGCACCATAACTGAGGTAAGTAACACGTAGAGATATTTCTTCATATTTTTTGTGCCCATTCTTCTTTTCTAACACTTGCCTTTGTGCCACAGTTTTCTCCTGATCTTGCACCAACTCATGCAGTCAAGGCCCAGGTTGGTGCTTGTACCCAACATAGTGGTGTGTTTACACCCCATCGTGTTGTGCCTTTGTTTGGGAGCCCAGTGTCTTCGCTCGATGAACCCAGTATGCTGGCCCTGGTGCCCTATGCAGGTGATAGAGTTTTTCGAAGCATGGAGGCTTCTGCATCCAGGGACCCCGTTATGGATTCTGGGGTAATAATCTCCCCCCCAATGGTTCCTGTCCCTGCATCTGCCCCATATGCTCCTGTTGTGACTGAGGTATTTTTGTTAACTTTTGTTAAGATTTTCCATAATCTCCATATTATGATTTTTCATAAGATTTTTCTTAAACTTCACCTTATAACGGTGACTTAACAATGAAAACACTTGTTAAGTTTTTCCATAAACTCCACCTTATAACGGTGGCTTGACAACGAAAACACTTGTTAAGATTTTTCATAAACTCCACCTTATAACGGTGACTTAACAACGAAAACACTTGTTAAGATTTTTCATAAACTCCACCTTATAACGGTGACTTAACAACGAAAACGCTTGTTAAGATTTTTCATAAACTCCACCTTATAATGGTGACTTAACAACGAAAACGCTTGTTAAGATTTTTCATAAACTCCACCTTATAATGGTGACTTAACAACGAAAACGCTTGTTAAGATTTTTCATAAACTCCACCTTATGATTTTTTTTCATAAGTTCATCATGCCCGCTATCTCTTTTCAGGTTGCTCGGGAGAATTCTCCCCCAGTTCTTTCGCCTATGGCCTCCCCCCATCGGGAACCTGCTTCTTTGGAAAATTTCAGTCATGACGATCAGGGTTCCACGACCGGTGTTGCTGCGGAGAGCGAGTCTGGGTGCGAACTCCCTCCTCCTGACCTGGCTCCTCACGCCTTCTGCCTGATGGTGCTTCGGTAGTCCCCTCAAATGCCTGCCAACCACCGTTTGGTGATCGAACAGCTGGTGAATCATCACCCTGAGACCTTCACACTGGACTGTCTGCGTTCCAATATTCACGTGATGAGTCATAGACTTCAAGGTATGGCAATAGTTGTTGCTGAAATTACCAGTACTCCGAATGCAAGTGTTACCCGGTCCTTACTTAACTAATTTCTGGGTTTCCTGAGGGAGCTGGAGCGTGATGGCTTCTGTTTTCACTGGCTTATAACATATTTGAAGACTTTGAAGAACCAATAATTAATCAGTCAGAGGGAGGTTTTACGAAAGCTCCAGAAGGACCAGCAGGCTGAGGAAGCTAGGTTGGTCGCATTGGCACCTCTTTTGGAAGCAGTGGATCAAGAGGTAAAGGATGCCAAAGAAGCTTTGTGTCTGGTTAAACTGAAACGCGAGAGACTCCTCATCGAACGTACACAAGTGCAAACGAGACTGGAGGTTTCTATTAATGCCCAACGATCTTTCACAGCAGCTTCTTCGGGCCTTCCTGGAGATTTTTTCTCTTCCTCAGATTTATCGTTTCTTTTAGATTAGTTGCATCTTGTATACAGATCCTCCACTTGCCTTTATCTATGTAATTATTGGGCGATAGTTCCCAAACAAATTTTATAATGCTCTATTGTTTATGAATGAAGAATATATACTTTTCAATCCCTTCGTGTGTTGTGACTGTTGTTGTATGCTATAGAGTTTTGTATTTCTGCAATTCCTCCATTATGCTAAAAAATGTCACCCAAAACTTGTATATTTATAACAATAGCTAGTCATAACATCAGTTCAAACTTGGTTGTTTACACATGATAAACCTTCAGCCACTTATTATTAATTTTAAATGGCTTGTTTTCCTCTAACTTCGAAATTAAACAATAACCTGAGTCATGGGCTTCCTTCACAACGAAAGGTCCCTCCCAATTAGCTGCAAACTTTGGTAGAGGAAGCCCCCTGATGTGTTTCACTGCCGCTTTCAATACGAGGTCTCCCTTCACGAATTTCCTTGGTCTCACCAAGTTATCATATGCCCTTGAAAGTTGCTTCGTATATATTTGGAAGTTCTGCATCGAATTATCTCTGTGTTCATCCAACGCTTCCAACTGTACATGTCTACTTTGAGGAAGCATGCTACTTCGCAAAGCATAACGAGCAGAGGGAACTTCCAATTCTACTGGGAAGATTGCTTCGGCCCCATAACCAAGAGATAACGGCGTATATCCCGTGGGTTTTTGCTTGGTTGTTCGATAGGCCCACAAGACAGCTGGTATCTTGTCATCCCACGCCCCTGGAAAGTCTTCCATCATTTTGGCCAAAATATTAACCAAGGTTTTGTTAGTTGCTTCGACCTGACCATTTCCCTTTGGGTATGCCACCGTTGAAGTGTGATGAACAATGGAGTACTTGTCCATGAACATTGTTACTTCGGAGTTGACGAAGGGGGTCCCGTTATCTGAGAGAATAACTTTTGGGATCCCAAAATGGCAAATGATGTATTCTCTGATGAAGTTGCTCACCACCCCAGCCGTTGCTTGTCTGAGTGGTATCGCCTCGGACCATTGTGTGAAACATTCTGTTGCTACTAGTATCCATATCTTGCCTCTCGAAGAGGGGTGTATTGCTCCCACTAGGTCGAACGCCTAAGTATGAAATGGATAGGGTGTTGATAGAGAGTGTAAGTCTACCGATGGGGCATGGATCATATTCCCATGAAGTTGGCAAGCTTTGAATTTTCGAACGAACTCCACAGAGTCTTTCTCCATCGTTGGCCAATAATACCCCAATGTCATCAACTGATCATACAGCTTGGCTCCTCCTATATGTGCTAGATCGTGCGCTTGTTTGAGGACCTCCACTGCTTCTTCCTTCGTGACACATCGCAAGGTCCTGTTAAAGTACCCCTTTCGATAAAATTTCCCCCCTAGACGTAGAACCTTGGAGCCCTTCGCCTCAGACCCATTGCATCCATTTTCTCCGTTGGGACAACCCCCTCCTGAATGAAGTCGATGTAGGGCTGCCTCCAGTCCGTTTGAGCTTAAATGAAATGGCACTCAACTGCCTCAAAGAATAGCTGACACTTATTGCACTTCCGTTGTAGCTCTGCTGCATCTTGCTTCATTCTAGGCCAGAAATAGCCCTCCCTTTGAATTCTCCTATATAGAGGTATCTCAGTCATTTCGCAGTGTTCCTCATGCGTTTTCCTCAATATTTGCTCGGCTTCCTCTGGGCTGACGCATCTTGACAACCATCCTCCTGTATTTTTAAAATAGAGATTTCCCTGGTTTGTAAAATATTGGGCCAACTCTCTTAGCCCCATTGCCCCCTCACCAGACTCCAGTTGCTTCCTAGTATCTCTTCTCCAGCCCGCCTCTTCCTCCATCGGTAGTATTGACTGTACTACCAAAGGAGCTATTCTACGTTGGATCACAACTGTAGTCTCATTGGTTTTCATTATCATCTTCTGGGCAATAGTGGCATAGGCGTCTGGATGGCGGTTCATCGTTCTAGGATGTCTTATGATCTTGGTCCGATGGAACTGGTTGATGAGCCTTTGAATGATTATTCTATAGGGCGCCAGGCTCATGTGTTTCAACGCATATTCTCCGTTTATCTGCTGAATTACTAAGTTTGAGTCACCCTTAATGCAGAGTGAACGAATTCCCCTCTGAAGAGCCTCTAGCAGCCCTAGTACCAACGCCTCGTATTCTGCTTCGCTATTGAAGTAAAGGAAATCTAGTTTGTGGGAAAGGCAAATCTCTCCCTTTTGAAAGAATAACCCCTGCTCCTCCCTTATTTTCCGCCGAAGATCCATCGAACTGCATCGTCCATTCCACATCAGTTGCATCTATGTAATTGGCCTGCAAATCATCTCCTGGAATGTCTTCCCTAGGTGGCTCGAAGGTACCTGAAGGGAAGATGGCCAACAGGTCAGCATACGCCTAGCTTTTGATTGTGCGAGGGACCACACATTTTAAGTCATATTCAGAGAGAATAAGGAACCATCTAGCTGCCCTACCAATTAATATAGTCTTTGCGAGCAAATACCTAATTGGGTCGCATCTAGTTACAATATGAATGGTGAAAGACAGCATATAATGCCTAAGTTTTTGTGCTATAAAGACCAAGGCTAAACAATGCCTTTCTAAGCTACTATATCTAATTTCTGGCCCATGTATAATTCTGCTGAGGTAGTAAATCGGTCGTTCTTGCCCGTCTACTTCTTGTGCTAGCAGAGCTCCAATGGACCTCGTGGTGGATGTAAGGTATAGCTGCAACGGAGCTCCTACCTGGGGAGGAACCATGATTTGTGGTGATACGAGCAGCTTCTTCAACCCAATAAGGGACTTCTGATGAACCTCTTCCCACCTGAATTTCGTGTTCCTTCGTAGCAGCTGTATCAGTGGGTGTGTTATTTCGGCCAATCCAGGCACAAATCTCCTAAGGTAGGAGACTTTACCGAGAAAACTTTTTAGCTCCTTCTCCGTTCTTGGACATGGCATCTCCAAGATTGCCCGCTGTTTATCCTGGTCCATCTGTACCCCTTGTCGATTAACCATGAAGCCTAAAAACTTACCACTTGTTACTCCGAAGACACACTTTAACGGGTTCATCCTCAACTTGTACCTCCTGCACCGAGCAAACACCTTCCTTAAATCGTTCAGATGGGACTCCTCCTTCTTCGATTTGATGACCAAGTCGTCTATGTAGAATTACACAAATTTGTGGAAGAAGTCATGAAAAATGGCCATCATTGTTCTTTGGTACATAGCTCCGACGTTCTTGAGTCCAAACGGCATTACTTTGTACATGAAATTGCCCAACGGAGTTCTAAATGCTATTTTCTCTGCATTAGAGGGGTCCATCTTGATCTGGTTGTATCCCACATATCCATCCATAAAGCTATACATCTCATGACCAGCCGTGGAATCTATCAAACTGTCGATGGAGGGTAGGGGAAACTCATCCTTGGGGCAAGCCCTATTCAAGTCTCTGAAGTCCACGCAGATCCTTATTTGGTTTTTGTCTTTCTTCCCCACTGGCACAATGCTGGATAGCCAGAGGGGATGTTGTATTGGCTTGATAAATCCTGCTGCCAATAAGCATTGGACCTCTTCTTTAATCTTTAAATCTAGTTTAGGCTTGTAATTTCTTGTTGCCTGCTTCACCGGAATAGCTGAAGGCATCACGTTCAGCTTGTGGAAGCTCACTTCCTCATCCATCCCTTCCATTTCAGTGTACTTCCATGCGAAGACATCTATGAATTCCCGAATCAGGTCAACCAAGGCTTCTCGTTTCTCCTTACCAAGATCTTTCGAGATAAAGATAGGCCTTGGATCTTCCCCTTCTCTTGCTAGGTTTAGCTGCTACAACTCTTGTGCCTGGGCCCTTGGTTAGTCTGCCATGTAGTCTGGTTCTTCGGCGACATCTTCTACGAACTCTTGTATATTGGAGTTGTCTATCACCATACACTGCCCCTGTTGATCTACTAAAAAACACTCATATATCGGGTCAACCTCATTGTTAGTCTTTTCGGCCGCCCGCTCACACCATTATAAGCGGTACACCACTTTTCCCTCTTCAGTGACAATTTTCTTGCATTACCTGCTGGTAGCTATTGCCACGGCCTTTCTCTTCCTCTCTCTGGAAGCCTCAGCAATTCTCTCCCCTGAAAAATGACTCAACACGTTTTGTCGTTGGACCTCATGCTCCACTGGGTCTGTTCTAGGACTCATCTTGTCTTTGAGCTGCTTCGAGATGTTTTGGGGTCGAGTGGCCGCCCGATATGTTTCCTCGATCCTCTCCCCTTCGCCATTCTCATTTAAAGGTACCATTCTTTCTCTAATCGAGGGGACCCATGCTCCCTCCATTCTCCTCGTTAGAACTCGCACGTCCTCTTCGAGCTCTGTATAAAAGGCTGCATCCACCAAGTGTGCTTCTTCGATAGCGAAAGGCCTCTTAGTTTCCCTAATAGTCACTTATGTCCCCTTGATATTCGCCTTAGTACATTGATGGTAAGTTGAGGGAACTAACCCTTGGTTGTGCATCCAAACTCTCCCTATTAACAAATGATAGGAAGTTGTGCTTTCTATTACATGGAACTTGATATGGGAACTCAGATTTCCCATCACTATCCCCACGTTCACATACCCGATGGATTTGGAAGATTGATTATCGTAGCCCGAGATTACCAAGGGCATCGGAACCAACCTTTCCTCCGAAATATTAGCCGCGTGGAAGGAGTTGATTGGCATAATATTGATGGAAGCACCCCCATCCATAAGAGTCCTTGCAAAGCTAACCCCATTAACACTAACAGTTACATACATAGGCCTATTATGGGGGAACCTTACAGCTCTATCCGCATCGCTGAAAGTTACCTCTGATAGGAACTTCTTTACCAGCCTAGCCATGGGTCCCCTCCATCTTAGAGAGGGGACTACGTTTCTCCTTGCAATATCTAAGATCGCCTGAGTTATCTCCATTCTTCTTTCTTTTGGGATTCCCACTTGGTCGAAGAACCAAGTGAACTTTGGAGATTTTGAAACTGTGCTATATTCTACGACTGGGTCCGTTTCCTCGCCCTCAACGCTGTATGCGTCTTCTACGTCCTTAGCACTTGATTCATCATAAGATAAAACTACGTTAGCCATTCCCCTGGTGCAATGCTCCAGTGCCTCATCAAACTCCTTCATCGTTGACCTTCCCCTCTCCCTTTCTGCCCCCTTGTCATAGGCTGTCACCAGATTGGCGCCATGTGCTGGGAGTGGGTTATTGTTAATGTTCTGCGGGGGGATTTGCAATGTCCCCGCCTTCATGTACTTGTCGATGATTCTTCGCAGCGTGAAGCAGCTTTCTGTTGGATGCTGAACCTTTCGATGAACCTGACAATATTTGGGATCAGCCCTAGTTGCTGCGTCGGGCTCTTTCACTGGAACACCCTTTGGTTCGTAAACCGTTCCGCCTTGGACCATTGCGTTATAGCAACTCACAACCTCCTCCACCGTACAAGGTAACGGTGGCAGGTCTTCCCTGTCTCTTCCGAAATTTCTTTAATTGTCCTTCCTTGGCGCCTTGCCCCCATCTTCCCTCTCGATATATCCCACCCGTGGGGCCTAAGACCTTCCTCCCATTGGGTTGTATCGGCTGTCTGAACATCATGGGGGCCACCCCTGAGATAGGTCGTACCACCAAAGAGATGTTTCTTACGGATTTTAAGAATGCTGAAAAAGGTTCCCTCACGTGTCTCATTGATTAGGTGGCAGATATACTCAGGAAGTAGTCCCTCAACACAAATCTGTAGTAACCTGGCTTCCTTAACTTCTTCCCTTACATCGAGGGACCTTTCCCTAAACCTTCGAATATAGGCCACTACCTCTTCTCCTGGTCTCTACCTCTCCCTGCCAATTTGGGTTAGGGTGAACTCATCTTCTGCCAGGAAGAACTTTCGGACAAATAAAACATGCATCTCCTCCCACGTGGGAACACTGTTGGGAGGCAGATGAGAGTACCAAGTGTATGCCTTGTCAGTTAGGGATTTCGAGAATTCCCTCAATCTAAGCTTTTTGTCATTGCAGTGTGCTCCTAAATGTTCAACGAAACGCTTAATGTGCTCCTTCGGGTTCCCGCCCTTTCCTGAGTATTTTTTGAAAGTAGGGGGAATATAGTCCTTCGTATAAGGCTCGTTGTTGTATCCCTGAGGGTAAGGTGTTCGGAAGTCATCGTAGACCGAAGCCACCTCACCCACAGCCTGTGAAGAAGCCTGCATGAACTTCAGCATCTCTTTCTGCATCTCTTTTCTCATTTCTTCTATCGGCGAGGCTATTGGGGCCGCCAGCAATGGGACCAGGGGCTGAGCGCTCGTTGCAACCGAAACGAATGTTACCGGTGGTGCCGTTGAGACTCCTGAGGTGCCCACTGCCGGGTTCACCCCAGAAGATACACCCGCTGGGATCGTTCCTGCAATACCTATCCCTAGTGGGACCGTTGGGGCTACTCCTGGTGTTACGAAAGCGTTAGCCTCTAACCCTCCCAGCATAGTTGAAGTCACCGGAGTTTGCAAGAACTCGTGAAACTTGCTCATGAGGAGGGAAATCTGAGCGGGTCCCAACCCCGTGATCATGGGAGGTTGGGCCGCCCCTGGGATGCCTAACGTTGCTAGCGCCAGAGGTACCTCTACTCGAGGAGCCCCATCTCTTAGGTCCTCTTGCTCTCTTGTAGCCTGTTCTTCATTATGCTGAATGTCATCGAAATTGAGTCTTCGAGTAGCATTATCTTGCGCCATACTCCTTATCTAGAAGAATGCCTCCCCAGCAGAGTCGCCAATTGTAGGAGGGTACTTTAGATTATATATATGGAGGCGTCACCCCTATTGAGTATGGTAATGACAAGTTAATTTTTCCAAGACCACCAGATTAATGACAGGACGCACAGACACAGGCACAATGAAGTTATATTCAGTTTAAACTCACAAAGCCTCTCGTGTATAACTCAGGGAATAGTAATGAACCTTAGAAGTGGCTTATCTAGAGGGAGAGAGAAGTAAGCACCCTAGATACACCTTGGTAGGCAGGTAAGACCACACCAAATACCCTCAAGGATCCCTGTCAGGTATTAAAAGCTTCGTAATAAATGACAATGGTCGGTGAGTAAAACTTCTCTGGTTTGTAATAACTCTTTTCAATTCTCAAAAGGATCATCCTCTCCTCAGGGGTGGTTAGGGTCTTTAAATATCCTCCCACATACCATCCCCTAGACAACTCGGTCATTAAAGACTATGAAAGACATCCCTCATACTTTATATCACAACATTAAATGCCCGATGCACTAGTTGTCTCCACGTCATAAACATTAAATGCCAAGACATGCCTTTTGCCTAACCACTGTGCGTCAGGGGGCTGTTGTCGCAGAGGTGGCTCACCAACTGCTTGATAGCCCCAAATACCACGGTGGTTTACTCAAGTGCAGGTCTGACATTTTTTAGTTGGATAGTGACATCACCTACAGTAGATGTGATATTAAGTAGAGGGCTATTTGGTTCATAACTCAACGCCCGATGGAACTCCGAGATGCTCCGCTTGAGGTTCCACGGTCAGGGTCCTTCGGTGCTTTTACCAGGTGTATCTAAGATGGTCAGGGCAAGCCCCAACGGTGCGTCACTTCTCAATCCTCCAAACCAAGTCCCTCTAAAGTTCCCACGGTGAGGTCATTCGATAGAGCATGAAAGCTCTCCCAGGCCCTGCCAAGTCTGGTCTCTCGTAAGTACCGTTTGACCTCACCCAAACTGATTTATTATTATCGTTATGTCATTACAACCGTTATAGCTTACAGTAAATGTAATCAAAGATACAATATGACTAACAAAACAAGATGAAGTATGAGTTGCCACGCTAAGCTGCCTCACTAAGCTGCCACGCTTGAGTTGCCACGCTAAGCTGCCTCGCTAAGCTTCCACGCTTGAGTTGCCACGCTAAGCTACCTCGCTAAGTAGCCACGCTTGAGTTGCCTCTATTGCGTTAATCCTCAAACACTGTTGCTAATTAGGGAATTATCCCTAATCTCAGGATTACCTTCAAGCCCCCTCTACAGTGGGAAAGTGGTTTCACACACCCCTTTGACTGTTTTAGGTTTTTAAATATGGCTTTTAGGATCATTTTTAGATATACTCCATCTTAATTTTGTCTTGAAATAATTCTTTGATAGTTGGAATTACTTAAACTTAGTAATTTAAATAATTTCATTTCAATATAAAGGAGAAGTTTATTCAAGTTGCTTATCATTCTTGCTTGGGAGAAGTTTCATTGTTCCTACATTTTTTATTCATCTCATTTGGTATTTCTAATTTAATTATTCCTTTCTTTATTCTAAAATTATGGATTCCAACATGCTTTGTGTAAGTTATTTACAATTAATCATCATGCGTAGCTAATTTCCTTTCTCGGGTGTGTAACATGAACAACCTAGGGGTTCAAGCTTTAAATTTGAAATTCATAGTAATTAACTATCAACTCATCAAGGTTGATACATTAATCGATATTGATCGTTATAGTTCTCTTAACTCGATTTGTTAAAATAACCCGAGTATTTGAGGATGCACTATATGTATCGGTTAAGGTATCAATTGCCCAAATCAATTCGTTAACCAATTATTGTGCGTGTTAGTGTCCACGCATATTTAGTGCTTCGAATTGAGTTGACGCTTTTCCTTTAATTAATTAGTTAGTTCAAAGAATTTTACATTTATCGTGGAACCCTAGAATACAGGGGATTAAATCCCAACCTCTTTTCAAAACTTGTTACAAAACCTAAATTTTGTTCCCGTTATATTATTTGCATAATTTAGTTTAATTTTTGTTTTCATTTATCTTAATTTGTTCCCGTAGTTATAATGCACTTCACACAATAATTCATCACCTTTTCTTTACTTTTGCTAATCAAAGCTTAGAATATATAAATCTTCTCTATTCTCGTTGTGAGTATACTATTCCCTGATGATTTTATTACTTGAGATACCATCTTGCACTTGAGCCGTACGTACATACGTAGCACACACATGTCGGTGCTCGTCAATTTTTTAGCGCCGTTGTCGGGGATTAAATAATATGTTAGGTTGAAATTGTTTTAAATTGATTCTAATTCCTAAGAAAAATCATAAATCTCAAAAATATAAAAAATAAAGGATTTTTTTCTCAAATCCTCAGATTAAAAACACGCATTTAACCTAGCTTACGAGCTAATAATTGATCCCTATCATTTAGTAATATCATACTTAATTTCTAGGTACCACCCCCAACACCTCCTGACCCTAGTAGTAATACTTTAAGTAAATCGTGAAGAGACTTCAGTGAGGACAATTATTCATTGAGTGTTAGATCGATGTCAGATAATGAGAGTGTTGGTTCGGAAAAGGGTGAGATTCGTTATCGCCCTATAAGAGACTTCTTATATCCAAAGAGAACCATAGCTCCAGGGTACATCATTACCCTATAATGCAGGGCAATTTCACTTTCGAAGTGATTATTCAAATCCTTCCAATATTTCATGGCATGGAGTCGAAAAATCCATATCTCCCCATTCGTGATTTTGAGGAGGCGTGTGAGACATATAATGACCAACCTTGCACAAAACACATCATACGTCTCAATATTTTCCCCGTCATACTTAAGGCCAATGCCAAGGTTTGTCTTTGGTCTTTAGTAACAAACTCTATTGGTACGTGGAAGGATATGCAAGTGAGATTTCTCAAAAACTCATTTCTTACTCATAGAACCAAAGCTATCAAAGCTCAAATTCAAACCTTTAAACAAAACGATAAGGAGCCCTTTGATAGTTGTTGGGAGAGGTTCAATGAGTTGATTAACATGTGTCCACATAACGATTTCAAAAAGTGGAGACTCATCTCCTTCTTCCATTATGGGCTTATGCTAAGGTCTAAACAACTCATAGAAATATTGTACCTTAGATAGTTCTTTCATTTATAAGTGGATGATGTGGAGGCCCATAGTAAGTATGTCACTAAGACTACTCGATCTTGGGACACATTTTAGTCGAGTACCAAACCCAAGGCTAGAGACAAGTCAATAGACCCTTCCTCGTCCAGACATTACCATTTGGATAAGGAAGATGAGTTGAAGCTTCAAATAAACCAACTATCCAAGCAAATAGATGGCATGATAAAATCAAGGGGGGAGATACATTTGGACCTTCTCGATATTCAAAGGAGGAGATATGCACTATTTTTGGGGTGGGACATCAAATGAATAATGTCTAACCATTCCCGCCTACAGGTTACATTTCTTGATCAAGTTGAAGTGATATTGGTATATAAAGGGAATTTTAATGGCCCTCATTGGAATTATAATCTCTCATGGTGGAACTGTCCCAGTTTCAATTATGGGAAACCAAACGTATTGTTAAATCCTAACCAATAACTTTCCCAGCAACTGCCACCACCCCTATAATTTCAGCAAGCACCATAAATGCAAGCGCCTCCTTTCGCTCCTTATATTATTCCTCAAAGAAAAAGTATCGAGGACACTCTAGAAAAATTTATACAAACTCGGTCGACGATTAATGCCCAAACTTTATAGACATGACGGCATCGCTGTCCAAGTTGCAATCATCTTTGAGTGTCCAAGAGATGGGGAAATTCCTCGCTCAAACCCAATGACCTCCCCAAGGTTAAAATTGTGTAAGCTCTAACCACAAAGAAATTCAAGAGAAATGTAAAGCCATCACCACTCTACGTAGTGGGAAAGTTGTTGATTCATCACCTTCTCCCTAAAACATACAAAAAGACAAGGAGTTTTTGCCCAACATGTAAGAGGCCGAAGATATCTCCTTGAACGAGAGTGGGAAAGAAGAAACAGTTGGGTATCGAGTAGTTTACTGCACTATACCTTCAAAGGTTGGTCCATCCTCCGAAAGGGGCCTGCAAAGATGACATTTTAGAGGTGCTTAAACAAGTTAATCTACCTTTACTTGAATCCATAAAGCAAATACCTCCGTATGCTAAGTTCTTAAAGAACTTTCTCACGTTGAAACATAAGTTAAAGGTGAAGAGAAAGCTTTTTCTTGCATAAAATGTTAGCTAGATATTTTTGAGTGACCTCCCACCAAAGTTCAAAGATCCATGATCCCTACTATTTCATGTATAATTGGAGAAAATAAAATAGAGAAAGGTTTGCTAGATTTAGGGGTGAGTGTTAATACCCTACTAAATATATCAAAAGCTCTATATGGCTAACCTTGAGCACACTATAATCAATCTCCAGCTTGGGGATCATTTCGTAACAGTTTCTCATGGTGTAGTTGAGGACGTGATCATCCAAGTTGATACATTCTACTTTCCAGTAGACTTTATCATTTGGGACAAAGAGTCCTCCTCTCCGTCAAATAGCCACATTCTCGTCATTATTGGTCGCTTTTTCCTAGCTACGGCTAACGCATTGATAAACTCATGTAATGGGTAAATACAATTAACTTTTGGAATTACGATGCTTGAGATGAACATTTTCAACACCACCAAGAAAATGGGTGATGATGACGATCTACATGATACGTATCCTGTAGAGGAAGTTGTGCAAGAGAACTTTGAGGGTATTGAAAATTGCTCATCCAAGTTATTAAAAAAAGTTAATGATTAGGTAAGCTCCGATTAAACTCTTTGAGGAAACTCCTTTTGATTAAAAAGATAAGATGTGTAATAATGTAAAGCAGAAAGCAATTTAAGATTCTTGATAAACCACTTTTTAGAAAAATAAACCTTATTAAACCTTATTAATCCTTACCAGTTTTGCAAGAAATAAGAAATGAAAATAGTAAAATAAACACGATGTTTTTTACGTGGTAACCCCAAATTAGGGGAAACTTCCACGGTGACCTCTACACCGCAAACAAAAAAAATCCACTAAAAATAAAGAACCGTTACAAGATTACAACTATAGCACGAGATCAAAAAATAAACAAGTATACCTAAATTGAGCCACACCTCTAACAATATTCCTTCTGTTCTGACCTCTTCTAATAGTTTAACTCCGCCCTTATCCTTTTTTGCTTTACGTCAACTCAGTCAAACTAATCTCTCTCTCAACAACACACTTTGACTATGTGTACTGTGTGTGAGAAGTGTAACGCATGTCTCTAAATATATGCAAGATATGAACAAACTCAAACTTAAATGTTACAAACCTATCCTATAATTAAAGATAGTCTATATGCTCTTTGTTTTAAAAGAATAAAAAATTTGACTTCAAACTTCAAGATTGTTTTAGATTTGTGTATTTTAGATCTTGAAAAACTCAGATCTAAAATCTTATTTATATACAAAAACTTTACAAAATGTAAAATTAAGAAATCAAAACAGATCTAAGACAGGCAAACATAGTTAAGTATGTTTTTAACTTTTCAAAACAAAATAAAATGGATTTAAATTTTTTTGAAAGTATTCTTGCAAAAGATCCACAGAGAGATAATTTATACTTACAAAAAAAGTAAAAATTAACAAAAAGACCAAAATAGTGCGTGTACTATATTACTTTGTCAAAAACTAAAATTTCTAGAAAGAAAATGAGATTTTCCACACTGTGAGATTGTTGTGAGAGAGATGAATTTTTAGAGGATAGGATATACTATTTTCTCACTGAAAATCACTCTGACTAAACACAAAGAAACCCTAGAATTTTGAAATAACGAAAACGAGTTTTTAAGAAGTGGTTTTCAAAACTAGAAGGGTGATCCTTCTCTTTTATTTTGAAAACCTAACACACTTCTTGGAGGAAAATATTTTACAAACGATTTGTAAATTTTTCTAGTGAAAATCTTTTTCTCTCTCTCTAATTTATCTCTTCTCTCTCTTCTCTTTACCCTGTCTCTTTTTCTTTTCTCTCTCCAGATTGGCCAAAGTCTTTAAATGCTGAGAACAAGTCTCCTTTTATAGGGAGCATTGACGCTTCTGAAAGTCGAGAGGCAAATCAAGGGCTGAGATCTAATCAACCGTTTGGATCTAAATCGTAAGGCCAAGAATGCACCACCCAATGAATAATGAACCATTTATAACTGGTTTCAATTTATGCTATGTGATTAGCTGGTTTATGTTGTACCGGGATCAAGCCTATGAGAAATGTAGATCATTAATAACTAAAGATTAATGGTTGTAATGTAATCTCAGGTTGTGAGTAACAAAAAACATAAATTTCACCAATCAGATATGAGCATGTATTGGACATGTGTATCACTAGAAACAACCAATAAATGTGTGTTTTAGAATTTTTTTTATTTTTATTTTCTCCCCCACAATTATGCAGCAGTTTTAGATTCAGTCCAATAGGTTTCTTCTGAAGTTTTGGAAATATTAATTAAGCCCACAATCTTTTTATAAACCAAGTTTAATTATGAAAAATTAGTTTTAAAAAGTTTTAAAATTCCCTAAATTTATTAAACATAAATTCAAACATATTAAATGTAATATGAGTGAAATGTGTTCCTATGGTGTGTTGTTTACTATCTTTGGTATTTAATACTTGATGGGGATTGCTGGAGTTGTACTTGATGTTTCACTTTGTTGTACCTTGAAGAAGGGAGGCTCAATTCTATCTAGAAAACATTTTTTCTTCATATCCAAACCAATTGAAACTACTATATGACACAGACTCCTAATAAGTCAACCGTATAGTGTGTTTCGATCCCCCCTTTAGATATTGAAGACAAAATTCCCTTAAGTACATTGGTAATTGTAGGCACAAAAAAAATCCTTGATTCCTATACAAAGTTCTATTATACCCAATCCCATCCTAGAACCGAAAATTAGATAAAGGAAAAAAAACACATAACTCAACTATAATACAGACCACTACCCTAATAGAGAATAATTTACATCAAGATCTGTATGAGAATGCGTAAAATAAAACACTTTAAATGTCATGTTAGTTGAGTCATATAAATATATGGAGTAAGGTCGTAAGAAAATGTACTCAAGCCTTCTCCCCCATACTTTCTCAAATAGACAACGGGTAAATAGATATAAGAGAGATATAAAAGTAGAATAATTCTACCAACTTTTAAGTCATAAATAGGGTTATATCAGAGGTCTCCTACATTAAACAAATAAAAGAGGAATTTTGTCATTTATCAAATAACCATACCCTAGATCCACAGAAACCAATTATTAGCAAGATATGCACCGAAGAATATGACTATAAGGTAGAATTTTAATTCAAGAACTATTATCCCTATGCATTTCCTTAATGATTCAAAATGAGTATTATCCAAGGGTTTTGTAAATAAATCAGCCAATTGTTTTTAGTGTTTAGATATTCAATTTCTAGTTCTTTGGATTCTCTAATTTCTCTAATGAAGTGATGTCTGATTTTAATATGCTTAGTGTGAGAGTGCTGATAAGGATTCTTAGAAATGTTTATAGCACTTTGATTATCACTAAATAGTGTTAGTTTGTTTTCTTTAATGCCATAGTCACATAACATTTGTTTAATATGTAGCAATTGAACACAACAGCTATTAGCTACTATATACTCAGATTCAGGAGTAAATAAGGATATACAGTTTTGTTTCTTACTACAACACCAAATTAAATCATTTTTTTAGAAAAGGGAATTATCCCCCTGATTTTATTAATAAATTAAAACCAAAACGAGCTTATATGAGGGAATGATGACTTTATAACAACAGTTACCTTTACAAAATGATTCGAGAATTCACTAAGAATATCTAAAGTTAGGGAAGCCCCAAGCATCCATATTTATGAGAAATTTTAATTCTCTTGGAAAGAAATTTAGAGAATTTGATTCAATTTGGATTTGAGAAGAACAACCATAAGAAGCAAGCATATCTGGACATTTGTTTCCCTCCCTCAGAATATGACAAAACTGCACATTGTACTCTTGAATCTTGCCTTTAATCTTTGCTAGGGGTGGAAGCGGTACGGGTTGTTACCGTACTGTATCGTTTTGCTCCGAAAAAAATGGTTTTGGTTTCATATATTATAATACCAGAAACCAGTCTTACCGAAACCGAAATTACCGCAAAAAAGTTGGTTGGTTTTGGTTTTAATATTTAAAAAACCGATTTCCCGAAATTACCGTACCGAATTTACTGAAACCAGAAAAAACTGTACCGAAATTACCATACCGTACCGAATTTATCGAAATCAGAAAAAACCGTACTGAAATTACCGTATCGTACCGAATGTACCAAAATTACCGTATCGAATTTATCGAAACCAGAAAAAGTTGGTTGGTTTTGTTTTTGGTTTTTTGGGGCTTTTAGTGCTGTTTATTGAAACCAGAAAAAATCGAATCTAGAAACCAGAAAAAATAAGAATTTACCGAAAATAGAAAAAACCAGAAAAAATCAGAATTTATCGAAACAATAAAAAACCGAAGTTACCGAAAAAACTGAAATACCGGTCTGTTTGGTTTTGGTATTGATTTTGGTGTACCGGGTGCTAAACTATTACGGTTTGGTTTTACCATCCAGAATTTGGTTTTGGTATTGGTATCTACTATTTACCGACCAAACCGTACCGCTTACCCCTAATCTTTGCAATATAGGGCATAATACTCCATGGACATTTCAATTGATCATTCAAAACTTGAATTACAATTAGGGAATCTGATTCTATAATTAGGCCCTCATTCAAAATTGTCTCAAACATCTCTACACCTCGTAGAATAGAAAGAGCTTCTGCAATAACATTAGTTCCATGACCAAAAAAATAGGCAAAGGCTTTTATGAAGTTTCCTGTTGCATTCCTAAGAACACATCCTCCTCCCATAGGACCTGGATTTCCTTTATAGCATCCGTCTACATTTAGCTTTAACATTTCCCCCCATGGAGGCCTCCATTGAACCAATCTAATGGTCTTTATCTGCTGCTGCTGGTGCATCCTTGTAGGAAGAGTCTTGAATATTTCCATTCCTGTATGTAAGGTGATAAGAGAGTGAGTTTCATTTATAGCTCTGAAAGGCTGCATTCTCACATCTTCAAATATCCATTTGTTTCTAGATTTCCATATACCCCAGTTAATGAAGGCAGGAATGACTTTAAGAACTTTATCCCAATGGGAATTAGATTTGGAAGACCACCAAGTAATCAAACTCCCTCTGATTGTGGAGTTTAAATTATGAACCCCACAAAGATTGTTAAAGTGATTCCACATAGCTTTGGAAAAATCACTCTTGCCAAAGAGGTGTTCTGCAGATTCTATCTGAGGATTAGAACAACGGCCACATTTCGAAGGGCATCTCACACCAATTCTCTTTATAGCCTCATCTACTGGTAAGAAATCTTTTTAAAAGTTTTAAAAGAAAGAAAGAAGTTTTAATAGGAATCTGCTTATTCCATATGAACACATTTGTACAAGATGAACTACGATGTTGTCTAACAACATATTAGAATCCATATTAATTTATCTTTATGTTTTCTTCCCATCACTTATACTTTAGAGCAATTGGCAATTACATTGTGAGGCAGCAGTTGGCTTATCTTATTGAAGTCCTAATCTCCTGTACTTTGAAGTAGATATTAGATTTTAAGATTCTTGGGAAAAGAAGATGAATCAAAATTGTTGTCTCCTGACCAATTTTCCTATTTCACATTGATATCTCCTTTTCCTATGATCCATTTGCTGTTGTTTTCTACCACATCTCTGGCTAAAACCATTCTTCTCCATATATGAGACGCTCTAGATTCCTTAGCCACCTCAGGGTGATGAATTCTACCATATTTGTTCTTCATAAACTAAGCCCATAAAGACTTTTGGTTCCTAAAGTTCCACCAGAGCTTGATGCTGAAAGTTTTCACTATATCTTTCAAATCATTACAACCCAGGCCACCCTCCTTTACTGGTCTACATAACTCTTGCCACGTAATCCAGTGATATTTTTTAGTTCCTTCTGATGCTCCCTATAAGAAATTTTCCATGATTTTCTCTATTATTGAAAGAACTTTCTTTGGAGGTTGCATGGAAGCTAGAGTGTAAATGGGAATTGATTGGAGCACATGCTTTATTAAAATGTTCTTGCCACCCATTGAGAGAAAATTAGATTTCCAACCTTCGAGCTTACCTCTAATATTACCTATAACATTCTCAAAGAGAGAGCATTTCAGTCTACCATTATATATAGGACATTCCAAATACACAAAAGGTAACTTCTTGATTGGCATTTGCGTAAGCCTTGAAACTTTCATTATCTTGGCATGGTCCATCTTCTTAGAGCAAAACAAAGAGCTTTTAGCCTTGTTCACAATGACATTATTTAGGTGAACATTGATAGCGTGCACACACACATACAACATATGAAATATTAGGTCTGGATGCAGTAAGGTATAAAAGACTCCCTATTATACATCTATACAGAGTTGGATCAATATCTTTCACATGTTCCTCTTTTGATAACATACTCCCTATTATTCTTCTATATAGTTTTAGCATTATCTATACCAAACTTTTTAACCGACTCACTAGCATATTTAGTTTTAGATAAAAGTCCATCACTTAATTGCTTAACATGTAAACCAAGAAAATATTATAAATCCCGCATTAAGGGCATTTGAAATTCAACGTGCATAAAAATCCTTTACTTGTTCAAGGGAAGTGGAACCAAAAATAATGTCATCCACATAAATTTGTGCAATCAAAACCTCGTTATTAATTTTTCTGAAAAATAATGTTTGGTTAATGCCTCCACACTCAAACCCTTTATTGAATAAAAAGGTTGAGAGGCATCCATAACAGGACCTGGGTGCTTGCTTTAAGCCATACAATGCCTTTTTCAGTCTAAAGACATGGTTAGGGCAAGAAGAGGCAATAAATCCCTTAGGCAATTCAACATATACATCCTCTGATAGAATATCATTTAAAAAGGCAGACTTAATATCCATTTGAACAAGTTTAAATTGCAAATGACAAACAATGGCTAAGAGGGGACGAACAAATTCAATCCTTATTACCGAAGTAAAAGTCTCGTCAAAATTTATTCCCTCTATTTGAGAATATCCTTGCCCGACCAACCTAGATTTATTTCTAACGATTACCCCAAACTCATCTGTTTTATTTTTGAAAATCCAACGGGTTTTAATAACCTTTTTGTCTTCAGGCCTAGGTACTAGATACCAAATATCATGACTCTTAAACTGAACTAATTCATCTTGCATATCATTAATCCAGTATGAGTCATTAAGAGCATCATTTACAGTCTTTGGTTTTATAAGAGAAACAAAACATGCAAACTTTTCCCATATTTTGGAGTTGGGATCTAGTTCTTATAATCTTCGAAGGGTTACCAACAACCTTTCTAGGAGATGGTCTTTAAAACCCCAAGTTGGTATAGCAGGGTCCTCAGGAGGTAGGGGGTCAATTATCTGAGGAGTGTCAATTTTAAAATAATTTTCAGACTCATCTACGACAATTGATCTACTGTCACTAGTCTCAGCACTCACGTCATTTACAATTGAATTTATAGATTCCATCATAACTTTGGTACGTAAGTTGTAAACACGGTAAGCCCTATTTATTTGGAAATATCCTAATAAAATTGCCTTATCACCTCGTGTATCAAATTGAGAAAGGTTTTCTCTGTCTTTGAAGACATAGAAAGTTCTCCCAAAGGTTCTAAAGTATTTCAAGTTTTTTTTATTATACCACAGATCGTAGTAAGTATTTTTGGTATTCTTTCTAAGGTAGACATGATTGATAAGGTGACACCTTGTTTGGAAAGCCTCAACCCAAAATTATATTGACAATACTTTGGCATGCAAAATAACCCTCACCATCTCTTGGATTGTTCTATTCTTTCACTTAACAATACCATTTTATTGAGTTGTCTTAAATGCACTAAATTCATATAAATAACCATTACCAAGACAATATTCTGCCACACCAATCTTTGAATTCTCTACCTCTATCACTTCTTATACGAGATACTTGGGTAACTTGGCAAGGACCATAAACAGTGTTAAAAGTATTTTTCAATTTGGGTAAACGTCTAACTATCACTTGGGAACTCAATATGCATAGATTATCAAAATTAGTATGACCTAATCTATTATGCCATAGATTATAATCATCTAAGCTGGCTATTCTACATGATTCATTAATTGGAATCACTATATAACAGTTATCCAGAGTTCTATTTTCTGATAGAATATAGTTACCCTCTCTATTTAAAATCTTGCATTTAGTTTTAGAGAAAGTAATAGTGTGATCAAAATCACAAAATTGTGATAAGCTAAGAAGATTGGCTTTAAGACCTTTTACTAACAGGACATCATTTAGAGAAGAAAGACCCTCTTCACAAAGTGTTCCTTTACCAATGATCTGGATGAGACTCTGTCGCCGAAATGGACATTGCCTCCTAAGAAGTTTGTCTTAATAGTTAATTTAGTCTCATCCCGATCATGTGTTTCAAACACTCAGAATCCAAATACCATCCAGTTGAGCTGCATTCGGATCTAAATGTAGTTATAACCATATTGCACCTATAATCTGGGGTAAAAGGACAAATTTTCTAACCCAAATATCTCTGATTTTATTTATTTTCTTTAGCCTTTGACTTAGAAAATGTTTGAGGAGTTTTTCTAAATGATTTTTTCTTAGTCCGATTCCCACCCTTTTTTATTTTTATAGTTAGAGTTTTGAGTGATCTGCATAGGGAGAACATATGTATTTCGACTCTTCCTAAAATAGTTAAAGTTTTGGTAAATTGGTGTGAACATGCGTTTTTGAAAATAATCAGTAATGGAGTGACCATAGACATCGCAATAATTACAGTGTTGGTGCGAAGTAGGCTTGACTTTGTCTTCAATGTCATTGAAAATAGGTTTAGACAGGTTTGAAACATGAGGTTTAACTGTAATGGTTTTATTTCCTTGTCCAAGCTCTCTTATGGGGGGACAAACACACTTAGCTTTACCATTCGGTTTAGACATCGGAAGACTCATATTTTGTGTTACTTTAGAGACATCAATGTTTAGAATTCCTTTATGATATTTATCAAAAGTATAGCCTGTTTTAAGAAAGACTACTTTTGAATCTTTAAAATTGGTCTTTGTTTCTTTAAGATTTTATTAAATCCAAGGCCAATTTTGTCATCAGAATTAAGTTTGCTAGAACTAATGATTTTGTCATAAACTTTAGCATTCGTCTCAAAGTGAAGGCATTTTTTGGAAACAGTTGAGACCTTTCGTTTAGATTCTTCTAATTCCACTTAGGGAACTTTATACATTTATTCTAAAACAAAGTTTTTACTCAGAAAGTTCTTTCAGTTTAGAAACATATTCTTTTGTTTCTACCTCGTGGGCAATACATTAATTCATCATTCTTCCTAACAATACTGTTTAAGTTCAGTTAATGGTTTAGCCATCCTTTTAAATTTGGCACTTCTCTTAAGGGTCTTAGTAGGGGTGTTCGCAGTCCGGTCCGGTTTTGAGGTATTTTTGGGACCGGACCGCATTAATCGGTCTCAGAAAATTATGGATCGAGGTCTGACTGGAATAATCGGTCTCTGTCCTATTCGGTTTTCAAGCGGTTCGTGTTCGGTATCGGTCCTATTCGGTCCATTCTTTTTTATTAAAAACATCGGATTTTTTTTATTGAAAACAACACATTTTTTATAAACTAGCATTTTATAAAAGAAATAGCACTTTTTAGGAAAAAACAGCACATTATTAAAAAAACACATTTTTTTTAATTAAAAACAACACTTTTTCTTTTAAAAAAAAGACACGTTTTTTTTTAATTAAAAACAACACTTCATAAAAAAAAACAGCACTTAAAATCTCCAAAAACAGCACTTTCTTTAAATAATAACACTTCAAAAAAAAAATAGCACTTCCAATGTAACTAAACACTGTAACTAAAACAATGTAACTAAACACAGTAACAAAACTTTATAAACTAAAACAATGAAACTATGCAAACCTAAACTGCAGGTCGCAAACTAAAGGCAACAAAATCCAATATGGGGGTTTAAATCAGATCTAGAGGCATCAAACTAGAGCAAATAATATCCAAAGTAATAGAGCAAGTAATATACAAGTTAGGGGTTCAGATCAGATCTAGAGGCATCAATCTAGAAAATAATATCTATAAACACTGAAAAAAATATACTGTAGAGAGAGGTCCAACCAAGTTGGTGGTGTAGATCGCCAATACTGTGTAGAGAGGTCCAACCAAGTTAGGGGTTTAGATCGCTGGTGCTGTGTAGAGAGAGAGAATAAGAAGGGAAGCTCCAGTTATGTTAAGGCAGTCTTTATCGTTGAGAGAGAGAGGTCGAGTGAACTGAGTGATGTGAGTATGCGTGTGATTGTGTGGGTGAAAAACAAGTATAGATAGTAAATTAAAATGTATATATATATATATATATATATATATATATATATATATATATATATAGTCCGATCCAAACCCATTTTTTAAGACCCAGGACCGAGACCAATCCGAATAATGCGGACCTCCATATTTTAAGACCGAATTAAAATCGAATTAAAAAAAACCCCGTAAAATTGGGTTAGGTTCGATTCGTTTTTTCGGTCCGTTTGGTCCATTCGGGTTCATGCACACCCCTAGGTCTTAGTGTACATCCCTTGAATATTAAGTAAATCATCTTCGGACTCACTAAGTGTTGTGTGATGTGTCCCCTAACGCTTCAATTTGTGTAGTGGCACTCACACACCCATCCAATTTGTCATAAGATTTATCACAATGACTCACACTAATACTAGAAGTATCTAAACCATTAGCAACAATAGGAGGCATAGCTTGAGTAGTACTATGAATATGACAGAATTCTTTATCATCAATATACACTATTATAGAAAAGAAATACATTGTTGATTCTTTTGCATTGGAAGACTCAGGTTCATCCTTTTCTAAGTCACTAGAGTCAAACCAAGCTTTACACATATGAGCCTTGGAAGTATAGTTAATCATAGTCATGCATTTATTGGTAAAGTTACCCAACTTATCACACCTATGACACTGTACATTACTAAGGTCTTTCTTAGGTCTGGAGTGATTATCAGAAGTTTGTCTATCACCATTCTTATGATGGGGGTCTAGGATTCCAAAAGTTTTGATAACTAGTTTTACCTTGTTTGGAAGCTACTACATTCCTAAGCTTCATAATTTTCTTAAAATATTTACTTATTAAGGCAATTTGGTTGTAAATGCTTTATAAATCACTGTCTTCATCTAACCCTAGGTCATAGTCAGGTAAAGTCTTCTTAGGGACAGTCAACTGTGATGAGAACATAATAGTAGATCAATAGGATCTTTTACAACTTGAGGTCATATATTTCTTGTATTCTAACTCCATTTCAACCAATCTAAGTTTACTACTCAATATTTTAGGAGTTAGATTAGGGTAATCCATTTCCCATATCTCTTATTATCAAACTTAGTTGGGAGGGATCTCAGAATTTTAAGCACAATTTCTTTCTTATCATATATTATCCCATTAGCATGAAATTTAGTGATAATATCAGACAATTTTATATAAAAGTCATCGAATGACTCAGTCTCATCCATCATAAGGGTATTATACTGTTGAACTAACATTTGTGTCTTCCCAACATTAACACGCTCATCACATTCATGGGCAGTGACAAGGGTGTCCCAGGCTTCTTTGGAAGTGGTACAAATAGATATATATTTAAATTCATGTTCATTCACAGACATAAAGATGCAGTTTTTACCCTTATTATTACTAAGTGACATTTGTCTTTCTTCCTTAGTAAACTCACCGAGACTTTTCTTAATTCTTATGGTACTGGTTTCAGTTAAAGGCTCAGTACGGTGAACATAACCATTCTCAATTCCCAGACATAATCACCTGGAGTCCCTTGGACGAAGGTAATTATCCTTAACTTCCAGTAAGTTAAATAGTTTTCATAAAAAAAGGTGGACGAGAAAGATTACCAAGCTTCTCAAAAATTTCATCCATTATGAAAAATTGATTTCAAAAGAAATTTTAGGAGTTTTAAGATCAAAATTATTGTGAAAAACCCGTTCTGATACCACTTAAAAATTGCTCACCCAAGTTAGTAACAAAAGTTAATAATTAGGTAAACTCCGATTAAACTCTTTGAGGAAACTCCTTTTGATTAAAAACACAAGATGTGTTACAATGTAAAACAAAAATTAATTTAAGATTCTTGGTAAACTAGTTTTTAGAAAAATAAACCTTATTAAGCCTTAGTAATCCTAACCAATTTTGCAAGAAATAAGAATCGAAAATAGTACAGTACACACGGTGTTTTTTACGTGGTAAAACCCCGAATTAGGGAAAACCTCCACGGTGACCTCTACGCCTCAAAAAAAAAAAATCCACTAAAAATTAAGCAAGGTTACAAGATTACAACTATAACACGAGATTAATAAATAAAAAAATGTCCTAAATTGAGCCACAACTCCAATGGTATTCCTTATGTTTTGACCACTCCCAATAGCTAAACTCCGTCCTCTTCCTTTTTAGCTTTACGTCGACTCAGTCAAACCAATATCTCTCTCAATTGACTATGTGTACTGTTTGTGTGAGAAGTGTAACATGTGTTTATAAATATATGTAAGGTATGAACTCACACTTAAATGTTACAAACCAGTCCTACAAATTACAGAGAGTCAATATGCTCTTTGTTTTAAAAGAATAAAAAATCAGACTTCAAACTTCAAGATTATTTTAGATTTGTGTATTTTAGATCTTGAAAAACTCAGATCTAAAATCTTATTTATATACAAAATTTTTACAAAATGTAAAATTAAGACATCAAAATAAAATCTAAGACATGCAAACAGATTTAAGTATGTTTTTTAACTTTTCAAAACAAAACAAAATGGACCTAAAATTTTCAGAAGTATTCTTATAAAAGATCCACAGAGAGATAATTTATACCTACAAAATAAAGTAAAAATTACACCGAACAACCTAAATAGTGTGTGTACTATATCACTTGGTCGAAAACTCAAATTTCTAGAAGGAAAATGAGATTTTTCACACTGTGTGGTTGTTATGAGAGAGATGAGTTTTTAGACGGTAGGATATACGATTTTCTCACTCAAAATCACTCTAACTAAACTCATAGAAACCCCCGAATTTCAAAATAACAAAAATGAGTTTTTAAGAAGTGGTTTTTAAAATTGGAAGGAAGATCCTTCTCTTTTATTTCAAAAACCTAACACACTTCTTGGAAGAAAATATTTTACAAATGATTTGAAAAAATTTCTATTGAAAATATTTTTCTCTTTCTAATTTCTAATTTCTCTCTTCTCTCTACTTTATATTTTTCTTGTCTCTCTTTAGACTCGCCAAAGTCTCTAAATGCTGAGATGAAGTTTCCTTTTAAAGGGAGCACTGATGATTTTAGAAGTCGAGAGGAAAATTAAGGGGTGAGATCTAATATACCATTTTGATCTAAATCGTAAGGTCAGTAATACACCACCCAAGGAATTATAACCGGTTTCAAGATATGCTACGTAATTGGATGGTTTATGTTGTACAAGGATTAAACTAAGGTGAAATGTAGATTATTGATAACTACAAATCAATGGCTATAATGTAATCTCGGGTTTGTGAGTACCTAAAAACATAAATTGCATCAGTCAGATATCAGCAGGTGTAGGACACCTGTATCACCAGAAACAACCAACAAACGCGTGTTTTATGATTTTGAATTTTTTCATTTTCTCCCCCACAATTATGTAACGATTTTAGATTCAATCCAAAAGGTTTCTTGGGAAGTTTTGGAAATATTAATTTAGCCCACAAACTTTTTATAAACCAATTATAATTATGAAAAATTAATTTTTAAAAGTTTTAAAATCCCCAAAAATTATAAAAAAAAATTCAAACACACCAAATGCAATATGAGTGCAATTTGTTACTATAGTGTGTTGTTTACTACCTTTTACCTTTAAAACCTTGATGGGGATTGCTGGAGTTGTACTTGATGCCACACTTTGTTATACCTTGAAGAAGGGAGGCTCAATTCTGTCTTGAAAACATTTTTTCTTTATATCCAAACTATTTGAAACTCTTATATAACACATACTCCTAATAAGTCAACCATATTGTGTGTATTGGGTACTAGTTATGAGGTTCCGTTAGAGGCATGTTTGGTGATGACTTTTGAAAAGGGAAGAGAGTATTTGGAGTAGGGTAGCGAAATGAGTATGATGAGAAAGACACTAGGTGAGAGTGAAGTCGAGGATATCGTGAAAAGTGTAAGTTGGATCTCACATTTGAAGAGTTACCAGCGAGGGAATCTTACAAGGTTATCCTCAAATATCAAGTTTCCAAAACTCGAGTTGAAGAAGCTACCTTCAAATGTTAAATATGCTTATTTGGGGGAGGATGAGAAGTATACCGTTGTTGTCTCCTCTAGCCTAAATATAAAGCAAAAAGGGAAACTTTTGGAAATGTTGAGGAAGCATAAAAGTGTTTTTGGTTGGTCGATAGTGGATTTAAAAGGTATAAGTCTATTGATTTTCACCCAAAAAATCCACCTAGAGAAGGACGTGGAGTCCTCTAGGGAAATGCAAAGAAGGTTGAACTCGATAATGAAAGATGTGGTTAGAACGGAAATAATGAAGTTATAGGATGCAGGCATAATCTATCCCATCTCAAATAGTAAGTGGTTTAGTCCAATCTAAGTCGTTTATAAGAAATTGTGAATGATTGTGATAGAGAATGATAAAGGGGAGCTTATTCCAAAATGTACCACCATCGGGTGGCATGCTTGCATTGATTACCGACATAAAGAAAATCACTTCCTTTTACCGTTCGTAGATCAAATTCTCAAAAGACTGTAGGACCACCCATTCTACTATTTTTAGATGGTTATTCCGGTTATAACCAAATAGATGTGTATGTACTCGATCACGATATGACAACATTTACATGCACTTTCTGTATTTTTACATACAAAAGGATGCCGTTTGGGTTATGTAATGCACCGACGAACTTTCAAAGGTGCATGTTGAGTCTTTTTAGCGACATGGTTGAGAGAGGCCTTGAGGTGTTTATGGATGATTTCAGCATTTTCGGCCCCTCTTTTGATAAATGTCTTGCTAATATTGAGAAGGTACTTGCTCGTTGTGTGGAGAATAACCTAGTACTTAATTGGGAGAAATGTCATTTCATGGTAAACTACGGATTGGTTATAGGCCACAAAGTTTCATCATTGGGGATTGAAGTGGATAGGGTAAAGATTGACATCATTGTCGAAGTCCCCCACCCAAGTCACTCAAAGATGTGCGTTCATATTTGGGGCATGCGGGATTTTACTTTAGGTTCATTAAGGACTTTAGCTCCATAGCTAGAACTTTAAGAAACTTACTTGCTTAGGATGTCGCATTCGAGTGGAGTGAGGATTTATATGAGGCACTTGAGAAGTTGAAGAGCATTCTCATTTTCTCTCCCATCATGCAAGCTCTGAATTGGAGTTTTCTATTTGAGCTAATCTGTGATGCGAGTGACTATGCGGTAGGGGCTATTTTGGGGAAACAAAAAGATAAAAAGTCCCTCATCATTTACTATGCTAGTTGAACTTTAGTTGGACCATAATTAAACTACTCCACCACGGATAAAGAGTTGCTATAAGTGATATTTTCCCTTAACAAATTTCGTTCATATCTCATCGGGTCACCCATTATTTATTTCACCGACCATGAGGTATTAAAATGCCTCCTTTCCAATAAGGATGCCAATTAGTGCCTCATTAGGTGGATCTTGCTACTCCAAGAGTTTGGCCTTCCCATCAAAGATAATAAAGGGGTAGAAAACATCATAGCTGACCACTTGTCTAGACTTTTATTTGACGTACCTCAAGATCCCGTACCCATAGATAATTTTTTCCCAAATGAACAACATTTTGCCACTTCCTCTCTACCTTGGTTTGCGGACATCTTGATCTATCTGGTGACGAGATCTATTCCTTCACAACATACTTCGCAAGAGAAGATAATGTTTTTCACTTGGTCGCGCATGTTCTTTTATGAAGATTCATACTTATTCAAGTATTGCATGGATAAAATGATTCAAAAGTGTGTACCGGATGATAAAATCCAAAGATTTATCTGATTTTGTCATTCAGAAGCACATGGATGCCACTTTTCCACTAATAAGACGATCGTAAGGATCCTTCAATGCGTTCTCTATTTGCCCACCATCTCCTGGGATGTGCATGGATTTTTCTGTTTAGCGAGAGATGCAAAAAATGGGAACCATTTCTAAGCGCGATAAAATGACTTTGACCCTTATCCCTACGGTTGAGATGTTTGACGACTGGAGCATCGACTTCATGGGGCCATTTCCCCCCTCTTAGTTTCCTATACATTCTTGTTGTAGTAGATTACGTGTCTAAATGGGTAGAGGCCATAGATACACGCATAAATATTAGCAAGGTGGTGGTAAAATTCATCAATTAATACATACTTTCTCATTTTGGTGCTCCTAAAGCTATCACTAGTGACAATGGTTAGCATTTTTACAATAAACCGTTCAAAAAGTTGCTGAGAAAGTATGGATATATTCACAAGGTTGGGATAATTTACCACCCATAAACAAAAGGACAAGTCAAATTAGAAAATCGAGCGATAAAAAACATACTTGAAAAGATTGTCAATCCTACTCGTCGGGATTGGTCTCTCTGATTACTCATGCACTATGGGTTTACCAGACTGCATATAAGAATCCTCACGAAAGTAACCATTTATGGAAAACTTTTCCATATTCCTGTAGAGTTAGAACACGAGACATTTTGGGCGATCAAGAGGTTGAATTTAATTTAGACAGAGCCGGTGAGACGCAAATGTTTCGACTAAACGGGTTGAAAGATTTACATAATGATGCATATGAGAGCTCCCGAATAGCGAGAGAACGAATGAAACTAGCTTATGATCATAACATCATTTGTAAGGATTTTCACCCGGGTCAAAAGGTGATCCTCTACAACTTGCGATTGCATTTGTTTCCCATAAAGTTGAGGTCTAGATAGTCCGATCCATTTCTGGTCAGGGAAGTGTTCCAGTACAAAACTATTTAGATTGAAAATCCTAAGGATAGGAGAACTTTCAAAGTAAATGTACAATGCCTAAAGCCATATCTAGAGGTGTGCATCGGGAAAGTGGAGACAATTTATTATCGGACCCTAATTATTGGGATGGTTAGGATTTGGTGAGAGGTCGTCCCCGACGTGGGGGATGAATTCTCTAATTAATAGGGTGTGTAGGAGTCGTGTGAGTGTTTGTTGTATATAGGAGTTTTTTATTGTATATAAGCGAGAGTGGAGTGTCCCGATATAAGATCCCGATCAAAGAGTTCCCCAGAGAGTTCATGGAGATTTTAGTGAAAATCATGTTCTTAGGATGAATTTTGAGAAATTTTAGGAAGCTTATAGCCAATGTTGACGAGGATATGAATGTTGTGAGTAATATAGGAAAACAAGTAAAAATTTGATTCAAAAGATCGAACCCATTCGCTAAAATATTGAACCTAGGGGAAGAGGTTTGTTCTAAAACAAAGTTGTGACAAACCAAATATTGAACCAGTTCAGTTTGCTGTATGACCGTTCCTAATTTTTACCTTGTTTCCTCATTTTACAATCATCTTTTCACATTCCATACAAACTCAACCATTCATTTCCCTTCTAATCTCGAAAATCCATTCATTTCCTTTCCCTCCATCTTCCTACCTCTTCACCAACCAATTCTATCCCTTAACTCAAAACTAAACCATCCACATTCCCTCCAATTTTACCCTAATAATTCATCCCTTCACCACCATTTTTTCCCACACCTTCATCCAATAATTTCTTCTTCCTAAAAATAGTTATGTTTCATCCTCGCATTGTGTCTCAAAAATTTCCATAGCTCCCAAACAATACCTCAAGAAGTATAACTCAACCAAAGTTATCGACGGTGGTTGCGATATCTACCGATCCCCTCAAGAGAAAAAGTTATGCAATGAGTACTTATCAACACAACGTAAACTATTCATAGAACGTCATGTCATTTGGGTTGAATTTCTCAATTACATCGTGAGCCTCTTCTCCAAATTCGAATGGTGCGATTGGTTCTCCCGCGATAAGGACCCAATTTACGATCACATTGACCCTACTTTTTATGGGACCCTTGTCCACATTTCCGACGACGATTACAAGGCCCTAATTTATGGGGTAGTCATATCTTTGTCTTTTAAGATAATTAATAGAAAATGTGTGCGGTGGGAGTCAAATCATATCATTTGTACAACTATCCCTACCGTTCAAAGGACATTCTAAAGATGGAGATGTCAAACCGTTGGGCGCCCACCACCCAATTGGTAATCGAGAATTTCCCGTCGGGAAGCCTACCATCATGCACCTGCCTAGAAAATCTTGTCATATGCGGGACGGTGTTGCCCACAAAGAATGATTCCACCACCCGGATGCGGCACAACATTTTCTTATACTTCCTGTTTAACCCGATGGCCAAATTTATTCTACCGCACATTTATTTCGAAGACGAAAACACACATGCGGCTTTTGACCAAACAGGGTCAGTGTCCTTTCCTTACGCATTTTGTTTTATCATGGCATTATGTTTGGAAGCGGGTTTACAACTCTGGGGTGAGGTGGCACGTGCACCCAAACCGATTTATTTAACATTAGTCGATAAGAGTGTAAGGGAGGCAAGAAATTAACCTCCTCCCCGTGGCCTATTTTTGAGGATGTTGAAATGGGGGGAGGGTGGTGATGACAATTATGAGAGCGAGGATGATGAGGATGTTGGCAGGGATGCCGCCACCTACGAGCAAGAGGACAATGATCCGACGGACTCAAATTTTGAAGGCGAGTTCGATGAAAGGGCTCATGAGATGGTTGTGATAAATAGATGTATGTACCACTTGGAGTCCTGTGTTGACGACTTCTTAGAGAAGTATCATCAAGGCCTGGACAATTCTTGAGCCCACTACTTTCGCATCATGTCCATAAAGATGGGTTTCTAGGACAACATGTATTGACTTAGTATGGGTCCGGGGGCTGAGCTTGCTTCCCACAATAAGGATCCATACGCATGTGATCTAAATGATCCCGGCCCCTCGAGTTGACTTTGTTGGAATGCACAACTTTTTTATGTAGTTTCTTCATTATATACACTTTCATTCTTAAGAAGCTTTCTAAAACTCCATCTTGTTTATAAATCGAATGTGTGTTTTTATTTTTGTTGTCTCACATGTGCATTTGAATTATTGCTAGTTTTAAAATTTCGCACTTATTTTCCTTAACTAGATTTTTAGTACTTCGCATTGAGGACAATGTGAGATCTAAGTTAGGGGGTACAAGTGCATGTTTAAAAACTTTACAATCCTAAATGCTCCCCCCCCCCCCAAAAAAAAAAATTGAAAATTTTCAAAAAGCCGAAAATATTTTTTTTTTCAAAATAAGTTAAAATTGTAATTTAAAGTCTTTAAAAATATCGCAATTTTTTTTAAATCTCAATTTGTAAAACTTTAATTCACTAAGTCGATGTTGATCAAAAATGAAAATTGAACAAGAGATGACTACTTATACGGATAAGTTTAGCGATTTAGACCCGATGAGTTATCGAGCCAATCGTTCTAATTTTGAGAGTTAATAACAATACTCCGAGTTTTCATAACTCAACTTTCTTTTTGTATGATTCATTGTAGATATCATATCCTTTGTTTTGATTGGTTACGAGAAACAAGTGAAATTTTATTTTGAAAAATCACCTAAAACAGTCTCAAAAATAAAAATAAAAATAAAAATTATTCTCGAAACCCATATAGTGATTAGATTAGTGTTAGTATACATGAAGTTAGGTCATTTCTTGTTATCCAAAATAACATTAGCCAAAACATATACCCGAAAGTGCCCAACACTTGAAAACCAAATTGTGCAAAAAAAAATTCATATCCTTTTCATTTATTAACCTTAAAACTCAAAATGGCATGGAGTTGTAAAAATCGAAAAATTCAGAATTTTAGGTCCATACGGTACAGAAAAGGGGCAGAAAATTAGAAAAATGCTCAACCAAAAAAAAATCAAAAAGAAATTCCAAGAAAAAATGAAAAATGGAAAATTAAATGGAATTGAGAAAAAGAAAAATTAGCAAAAGACTGAAAAAGTGCCAACAGACCTTTACAAAAAAAATTCCCACTCCAAAAATTCAGATGATTCCCATAGTTTCCCAAAATAACCATAACCCGTAAAAATTCATAATCGATTCTGAATAATAAAGTCAATTACCACGTGGATAGCTAATAAAAAAGAACACAAATCAGTGAGAATAAAGAACAATATTTTCCATATTCCAACGACCATATTCGTTCATGAGATCTTTTCACCGCAAAAATTTTCGTCTTTGAATTTGTGTGTGTGAACTCATGTCTATTTACTCTTACTTTCATGCACACCATGAGAAAAATAAAGCCACTAAGTGAGTTTGTGAAATTTAATTTCGGAGGGAACCTCTTAGGATTCCCTCGATGGTAATTGCTCGAATCACGAGACCCAACTCACATCTCTCATGTCGTCCCCAATCTCGCCCTCGCCTAGCATCTCCCTCATTCTACTCAACTCACGACCGAACTCAGAATAATCTCTCTCGCTTGCGCTAGTCGTAACTAAAGACACCTCTAGTGGATCCTTAAAATTATTACCCTCAAATTGCCCATGTACTAGCTTCTCGATAAGACTTGTGTTGTGTAGGTCGTCCTCATCACCCATTTTCTTAGTGATGTTGAAGATATTCATTCTAAGCGTCATGTTACTAAATGTTAGTAACATTTTCCCATTATGCGTATTAAACAACACGTAAGCCATAACTATGAAAGGGTGGCCAATAATGGCAGGGACATGATTGCGTGATGAGGAGGAGGGCTCCGTGTCCTAAATGACAAATCTACCGAAAAGTAAAAATTGACACTTGCCCCTAAATCTAACAAAGCTCTCTCTATCTTACTATCTCCAATAATGCACAAAATGATGGTGGCTCCTGGATGTTTATACCTTGGTGAGAGGTTGCTCAAAAGTACCGAGCTAACATTTTATGCTAGAAACCTTCTTATTTACCTTTAACTATTGTTTCACCGTAATTAAGTCCTTTAAGAACTTAACGTATGCGAGAATATTCTTTATATCCTCAAGGAATGGTAGGTTTAAATTCACTTTCTCAAGCACCTCTAAAATGTCATCACGGGAGGCCCTTTTAGGAGGAGAGACCAACCATTGAGGGTATGGTGTGGCTATTAGGTGTTTTACTTCCACTTCAAGCCCAATTGTGTCTTATTTTTCAGTCTCTCTCAAGGGAGCATATTTTTCCTCTTGTGTGCTGGGCAAAACCTCCTTGTCTTTTTGTGTGTCTTGTGCAGAAGGTTACAAGTCTATAATTCTTCCACTACGTAGAGTAATTACCGCTTTACATTGCTCTTGATTTTCATTGGGGTTAGAGCTTACACAATTTTAACCTTGGGGAGGTCATTGGCCTTTGACAGGAAATTTCCCCTTCTCTTGGACATTCAAATAGCATTGCAACGTAGATAGCGATGCCTTTAGGTGGGCAAAATTTTGAGCATTTTGGGCATTAATCGCTGACTGAGTTTGCATACATTTGAAAAGAGTGTTCTCGAGACTCTTTCGTTGTGGGATCAAATAAGGCACCGGGGGGGGGGGGGGGGAGCTTGCATTTGTGGGCCTTTTTGGAAAGGTGGGTGTGGTGGTGGGTGTTGGTCAATGTGTTAATTAGGAATCAACAACGCATTTGTTTGCCCATAATTGAAATCGGGATGGTTCTATCAAGAGGGATTTTTGTAGACGGGAATAGTTGGACATTCTTTCGTTAAATGCCAGGCCTCACAAATAGCGCAAATCTCATCCTTTAAATATCAAGATGGGTCAGATGTATCTTTCCCCCTTGCTTCCACCACGTCTTCTAGCCTTGTAGGCCCCTTTTTCAAAGTATGCTTTTGGTGAACACAACTTGTCTTTCAAAAAGCCATTTTCCAATTTTAATACGCACCAAGTTTGTGAACTAATTTTAGTTAATTCCAATTTTATCTTGTTTAATCCTCAACATGCATCTAGGTAATTAAAGCGAGCAAAATAAATTAAGTTCACAAAATCAACGCCCGATGTACGAGGAAAGCACTAAGGTAAAAAACCTCGGATGACCTAAGCTAGACAATCACTATGATAAGGTTATTACAAAGGAAGACAGATAGACTTACACAACGAATTTACCTACAAGCCTTGACTCTCTTCTTCTCTTTAATCGCTCCTCTACAGTGTCCATGCAGAAATCCTTCCACGATACTTGTCCATAGCACACAAGTCCACGTGCACCTCGGTATCCACCGATGCAACTTTAGCAACTGTCTATGATTTGGAACATGGCCTTCACCGTTTCTTCAGCAAAAAACTACAACAAAACAACTTGTTCAATATGGATGAACAAACCAGTGGTGCAAACAAGATCTCTATATCATATGTATGAAAGCTCGGATCTTTTATAAAAAATAAGGATGGTTTTAGCTTTGAAATCCTTAGAAAACAAGTGCAGAAAAATGTAGTTGTTCTATACTGTATTTTGGTTCTGCACACCTCAAAATTCTGAGAAGAAATTGCCTTAAATAAAAAAAATTAAGTCGACAAGTCAATAGAATGAGATGTGTATGTTGTTCGAACGATATATCCATCTCGTTAGAACGAGATGTCCATATCATTTGAACGACAGTCACATGTCGTTTGAATGACTGTTAAAGTTGTTTGGTCCTTATAAACTCAAGGGAAAGCTCTACACGGCTCTAAAACGAGTTTATCTCAGAATAAACAAAGTTAAAACCATTTAAAAACATTTTCAACATTTTAAAATCATTTTCAAAAAATAACATCCTTAAACATTTTCCAAGTCCCATAAACATTATGAGTTCATACCTAAGAGTATCTCGGAATGCAATGTGATATGAAGAAGTGAAATGTGCACCAATAAACACGGCATGATCTATCTTGAAGCTTGGCCAAAATATCTTCAAAACAACACGTCATATACTATGTAGGAATAGTGACAAGTAAAAATCTATCTATGACTCAAATTGATTTTTGTCCAAAATAATACCAATACATATAAATGGACACTACTTGTTCAACTCGACTTCCTTGTCTAGTTGGTGGATTCCGAACAAAGAAGGAGTTGTTGACGTGATTTTAGCCTTGGGTTGGGTGCTCGAGTTCGATATGCCCCAAAATTGAGTAGTCTCGATGACATACTTAAAGTGGGTCTTCGCATCTATCGCATATAATCAAAGAACTCTCCCAGGCACATTGTTTCTATGATTTACTTTGAGCTTAATGTAAGCCCATGATGGAAGTAGGAGATGAGTCTACACTTCGATGTGGGCACATGTTAATCAACTTGTTTTTGCTTATATGTTTGAATTTTTGCCCTAATAAAGTTGGTCCTATGGGAGGGAAAGTACTTTTGGATAAATCTAGATTGCATATCTCTCCACGTACCAATATAGTTTGACACTAAAGACCAAAATCAAGTCTTGGCATTGTCATTAAATGAGATGGAGAAAAGCTTGAGACGTACGATGTCTTGGGTGCAAGCTTGATCATAAAATGTTTTGCACACCTCCTCGAACTCACGGATCTAGAGATATGGCTTCTATGACTCCATGCCATTAAAAGTAGGAAAAATTTGGATCACTCCATTCTCAAAAAGAAATTTCCCCGCATTATACGAGGATACAATGCATCCCGGAGCCACAGTTCGCTTCAAATATAAAAAAGTCTCGTATAGGGCAGTACGAAAACTCACCCTTTCCTATTCTGAAACTCTCATTATATGACATTGCGCTCATACTCGAAGAATCACTACCCTCACTAGAGTTTCTAGACATTTTACTCGTGGTATGGCTACTCGGTGTAGGAGGTGTTGGAGGTGGTATCCAGAAATTTGGAGTGTCGTTATGGAGGATGGGAGATTCACTATTCGCTCGGGAGTTGGATTGGACTGTGTATTTTTCATTAAGGAATTGGGAAAAATTATTTTTATTTTTCTTACATCAAGTGATTTCTAATTACTGAGGCAAATTAAGCTATGAAATTGGAATTTTAAAATAACTAAAGCAAAGACTGAATTTTGGTTTTAAAATAAATTAGGAAAATGAGGTTGGGATACAATCCCCCAAAACCTAGGGTTCCTACAATGAATGTAAAATTCTATAAAGAAATTAGTTAATTAAAAGAAAAGAAACAAATCAATTCAAAGTACCAAATATGTTTGGGCGTTAACCCGCGCGATAATTGGTCAATAAATTGATAATTGCGAATGATATATTCATTGACACGTATAGCGCATCCTTAAATACTTGGGTTTATTTTAACAAAACTGAGTTAATAGATCTGCACTATTAGTTCCAATCAATATATCAAACTCGAAAAGTTAATTATTTAATTATGACGAATTTTACGTTTAAAGTCGAAAACCCTAAGTTGGGTTCATGTTCCCCAACCTACGAATAATTTAGCTAGACATGGGAATTATTTATACTCAAATCCTATTAATCAAGCAAGCATTTATATTGAAATATCACAAAGAAAAGATTTAGAATTTGATACCAATTGAGAAGAAATTGAATTGTAAGAATAAAAAACTTCACATTAAGTAGACAATTCGAAAATTGCAAGACTTGAATATTATTGATGTGTAATGATGATTTATTCAAGTAATTGAATCTCTAATGAGTATAAATGAAATTCCCTCTCAATAATGTGTAAATTATATAAAATAAGACTCCAAAATGCACTATATAAGGACAAAAAATGGCCAAAGTGCTAAGTATGAACCTTAGCAACTCTAGCTACAAAATAGGAAAATATAGAAAATCTGGCAGAAAATCGAACCCATAAGCCAAATCGAATTGGTTTGGACCAAACCCACAATGCAAAAGATTCGGTTCTCTCCATTACCGAAACAATTCGGTTCTTGGGACTGGTTTTTGCGCATGTAAATGATGTCTTTCCACTATTTTCATTTTTTACCCCTATACTTTTCTTCAACTTCAAATCGCTTTAACTTTTTCGCCGTAACTCGGATTTAGGGGCCGTTTCTTCCTATGTTCTCGTGAAATAAGATATTCAACTTTCATGTGGGCTCTTTCTCTGGGTTTCGGATAAAAATACCGTTTTTACCTCATATAACCTTTCTCTCATTGTTTTTATCATTTTTTGCTATTCTCTTCCGTTCAATTGCATAAATTACCTGTAAAAGACATGAGCAGTGTATAAAATAAGAAACACTTGCCAAAAAGGTTAGTTGCGATAATATGATCTAAGTATGGGATAAATATGATGTTCAAAATCGTAAAAATGCTAAAATTAGAGTGATAAATATGGAATATTCGTGATGAATCAAACCGCCTAACTTAGAACGTTGCTAGTCCCTAACAATGTAAAAGAATAAGAAATAGGGTCCATAAATAGCACTAATTAACTCAAGGATAGAATACTAGTTTTATGGGCACGCGGTTGCTTTTAGCATATGCAACAAGCCGTTAAATCCCTAGATTATCTAGTAGGACGAGTGGTGTCTCGTGAGGGTTTGCAGTGAATATACCCACAAAATTTACTTTTGTACCATATGGTACGACTCAAAGGAAATATCAAAATGATTAAACATAATACAATTTAAATTCCATAAAAATAATAAAAAAACTTATTTAATAAATCCCAATTCATAGTGTGTATGTATGTGTGTGCAAAGCCGAAAATTAACCATTAACTTTCACTAATTGATCATCATGCTACTTTATGAAAATTCGTTCTGATTTCAATTGCTCATGATATGCACTCACGAACGAATCACTTGCATAGCGGATTTTTCTTTCGGTGTGCATGAAACTAAGAGTAAATGTAATGGACACAGGTTCACGCACATAAATTGAAAGGAGAAAATTTTTATGGTGAAAAGATCTCATGAACAGATTACGGTCATTGAAATAGGGGAAAATATCATTCTTTATTTGCACCAATTTTTTTCTTATTATTATATTTTGTGTTTTTTTAGCTCTCCACATGGTGATCGATTTCGTTATTCGGACTCGGCTAGGACTTTATTTCGGGTTAAGTGTATTTAGGGATTAATGAAAATTTTCGATATTTTTTGGAGTTGGAAAATTTTCGTGTGAATGTCTGTTGACAATTTTTTGAGCTTTTGCTCATTTTTTCCCTTTATTTTCTTGTTTTCCTACCCTTTTTCTGTACCAGATGGACCTAAAATTATGAAATTTTCGATTTTCACAACTCTGGGCCAATTTGGGCTTTTCAGGTTAACAAACGAAGGGAACATAAATTTCTGGCTCAATTTGGCTTTTAAAAGTTGAATATTTTTCTAGAATTTTTATAGCTAATAATTTTTATTAACAAACGATGGCCTAACTTCATGTGTTTGAATTACTAGTCTAATTAACATATGCGTCTCAAGATTAATTTTTATTTTTATATTTTTTGAGACTTTTTAAGCACAAAATCTCCTCCCGTTTCCCGTAACCGATAAAAACAATGAATCAGAGATCTACGATGATTTTACCACTAAAATAAAGTTTGAGTTGTTTTAACTCGGATTGATTTAAATTACTCAAAAATGAGGAATGGCACAAAAATCTCACTGAGTTAAAATCTCCATATTTATTCGTATAAGTCATCAATTTTCGTTTAGTTTTCATTTTAGATCAATTTCATCTTAGTGCGTGGAATTTTTACCAATTGAGATTTGAAATAAAAATTTCATGATCTTTTTAAGGATTTTAAATTCCTTTTTTGCTTAATTTGAAAAAAAAATATTTTTGACTTTTTGAAAATTTTCCTTTTTTTTAGTTTTTGAAAATTTTCAAATTTTCAATTTTTTATGGCATTTTAACATTGTGAAGTTTTTTAAGAGACTCACTTGTACCCTCCTTACCTTAGACTTTGCATTATCCTCCATGTGACGGAATAAATCTAAATATGAAAAGAAGTAGGTGCGGAATGTAAAATAAACAATATTTAAAATGCAATAATGACACTATATGAACACACAGAACTTTTATTCATAAGAGAAAGTAAATATTACATAGTTCCTTAAAAGTAGAACAAATATACCAAAGAAACTAAATAAATGGTGCACACCCAAAAGATACTCAATGAGATGGGTCGGGGGAGTTTGGATCCCAGGCATATGGGTTCATGAAGTAAAAAGGCAAATTGATCCTCCGGCACTCAAAAGTCTTTGAAACAACTCATGTCATTTCTCAATGATTACGAAGCTATCCCTGGTCAAGCTCTGAATAAGTCCAAGTGCACTTTCATGATCCCTCAGTCATGCTCTTTATCTAGAAGAAGAATTATTTAAACAACAACAATTTTCACTTTCAAATCTCCCCCCCTTCTTTATTTGGGGGTGCCTCTTTATGCAGGAAGAAAGAAGACTTACTTTTTTAATGGGCTCATAGATAAAATCAAGAAGCGTCTTGAAGGTTGGTCATGCAAATTTCTGAGTCAAGGAGGAAAGCTTATTCTTTTAAAACATGTCACTCAATCTATGTTTTATCATTTATTTGCAGCTTTGGATCCTCCAATTTCTATTATCAAGACTCTGGAAAATCTCTTCACAAACTTCTTTTGGGGTTCTTCCGAAGGTACTATGAAAAGGCATTGGAAAAATTGGAATTCGCTTTGTCTTCCTTATGATGAAGGGGGATTAGGCCTTAATCTCATTCCTGATTACATGGAAGCTTCTTCCTGCAAACTTTATGGAGGTTTCTATAATTAGATTCATCCTAGAGCAGATTTTTGAAAAATAAATACTAGAAAAGATGTGCCCCCCTCGAATCTTCTTGCAAAATTAATTCTTCTCGTGTATGAAAAAGGATGCATAAGGTTATTCCAGTGGTTAAAGAGTGCATCATTGATGACGAGGATCTTAAATGGGTAGCCAACCCCAATGGTATCTTCTCTCTCAAATCAGCTTGGAACATTGTTAGACATAAAAGCTGTCCCCAATTCTCTTTAAAAACAATATGGAGTAAGAGACTTCCTAGTAAAGTTTCAATTTTTATGTGAAAATTACTCCATAAAATTGTTCCTACTGATGATATAATTTCCAAAATCAAGATTCCTATTGTTTCGAAATGCCACTGCTGCGCTAGCCCTGTCCAAGAATCAATTGATCACCTCTTCTTCATGGGAGATATAACTTCATCAATTTGGACTCATTTCAAAGGTATCATAGGTATCAAAACTTCTTCCATCTCAATCAGAGGAAATATTATGTCATGGTGGATTAAAGTAAAAGGAAATTATTTTCTTTCTACTTTTCTTATCATTATTTCACCTCTTATTACTTGGGAGATCTGGAAAGGTCACAATAGAGATGTTTATGATGACCATGCTATGAAGACTGAATTTTTAATTTCTAATATCCTCAATAGCATTAGAGATTATTTTTTAGCTTTCCCTTTCATAGATTGTAATTCTAGCATGGATCTTGATCTTGTTAGGGAGTTCAAAATTCGATGTATTTAAGCTTGTTCTGCCACTAGAGAAAGGCTATTTTTCTCCTTTTAAATAAAATGTTTTAATTTAAAAAAAAGATCCCCTAGACCAAGCTAAGCTGATATAAATCGACTTAAAGCCACATCATCATCGAGGTGTCTCGACAGTAGTCAACCCAAAAATCATCCAGGTTTTGGCGGTATTCCGTAAGGAAACCATCAATCTGAGACTCGAGGTGGTCCATACGGCTATTTATAACCGCCATCTCTTATGCTCACTCATCAAAATCCCCCTCAAAATCCGGATCCACCGAATCGTCTTCTTCTTTATCATTGGGGTCGACGTCCCTGCCAATATTTTCTTCTTCGTTGGTCTCCTCTTCTCCTTCAGCTCTATCCTCTCTTTCAATATCCTCAAAAATCGGTGCAGGAGGAGGGGTTGATTACGGGACTCTTGCATGCTCCTATCCACTGAGGTTTCGTTGATGGACTTGGGCATTATCACCAAACGGTTTGACTCCCTCCTCTAAGAATAGTGAGGTGATAAAATAGATATACATCAAAGAAGTCGTACCCATGGAGCCATACACTGGGTTAATGATCTCATCAAAGTATATATGCGATAGGCTAATCTTGGCCGTGGTGTCGAACAAAATGTACAGAAAAATTCCATGTCGCAAGAGAATATCAGAATCGTTCTTTGTTGGAAAAATCGTTCCACACGTAACGAGATTGGCCAACGGGTGTGAGAAGGTAGTCGCCTGGATGGAAATTTCTCGCTCGCCCATGGAGTGTCGGGCACTCATTGACTAGAGATCTCAGTTCAGGAGATGTCTTTTCGGCGGTATGTATATGTGTAGGATTGGTAGTATTTCACACCCTCCACTTGCATTTTTCTTTTGAAGATTTTTAGGGAAAATGGGATGACAACTTCATCAATATAGGCCTCGTAATTTCTGTCGAAAATGTGAATGAGGGTCCCATAAGATAGTCGGGCGATGTGCTCGTAGACTAGGTCCTCGTCACGGGCATACTAATTGTGCCACCCGAATTTGGAGAAGAGGGACACAATATTCTCAGGTAGATCATCACAAACAATGCGTCGCTCGACAAGCAAAGTCTGAAGAGTGCCAAAATGGGTGTGGAACCATCCCGTTCATGAGGAGAACGAAACATGCCACGCTCATCACCTTGTTTCACGTCGATAGAGCTATATTTTTTTTAGGTATTGCTTTGGTTCCATGGAGATTCTAGGATGAGAATTTGGGAGGAATTAGGGAGATTCTAAGAAAGGAAGCGAATGGTAAGTGTGAGGAGGAATGAGGGTGATGGGGTATTTATAGGTTGGAAAGGGAGGGAAAATGGAAGGTTTGGTCTGGGGGGAAGGATTGGGATTGGTTGCTAAAAAGTTTGGAAGATGGAGGGAGTGTACTTGAAGGTAAATTTGTGTATAGAAGGAATGGTAAAGGGTTTTGGTGGAGGGAAGGTGAAAAGATGAGAGGGAAGTGAGGAAATTTGGTTTTCAAAATTTGGGTAGCCACTCCAGATTAGCAAACTAGTTCGCATGAGGAACAGAACCGGTTCGCTCACCAAATTGGTTTGCTTAGAAACCAAACCGGTTTGATTTTTGGTTCTGTTTGAACTAAAACTATTTTTGAGGGTTCAATTTTTGAGCGAATGGTTTCGATTTTTTGAAGCGACTTTTTTTACATTTTCTCATTTTCCTCGCAATATTCACATTCTCTCGGGCACGGGTGGTGGGCTATTTACAAAATATACCCATATTCAACCCAAAATCATTTTTTCCGATGGAATTTCATCAAAATATCCATGGGATTATTGGGTAACTCTCGGGATGGTCTCAAAAACCGAAATACTTCACTCTCACTTATAAGCACACGATGCACTCACATGACTCTTAGATACAATTAACGCTCTCACCCCATGGACATTGGGGGTGCGACGACCTTTCTTTGAAACCTATCAATCCCCATATTCGGGTTCCAACAATAGAATTATCTCCATTTACCTAATGTACACCTCTAGATATGGATTTAGGCGTTGTCCATTTATCTTAAACATGCTCCCATCCTTTGGGTCTTCCATCTCTATTGCACTATGTGTTAACACTTCTTTCACAATAGTCGGTCCAGACTGTCTTAACCGTAGTTTTACGATACACAAATGTAAATATGAGTTTTAAAGTAACACCTTTTATCCCAAATGAAACACTTTGTGATTAATGTTCCGATCGTGTGTAAGTTTCATACGTTCTTTCGCGATTCGGGTGCTCTCATACACATCATTGTGTTTCTCTTCCAACTGGTTTAATTGGAGCTTCCGTGTTTCACCGAATTTATCCAAATTAAAGTTCAACCTCTTGATTGACAAAAATACCTTGTGTTCCAACTCGACGGGGAGGTGGTAAGGCTTTCCATACACAAAGAGGAATGTGATAATCCCGAGGGGGTTATTGTAGGCAATCTAGTAAGCCCATAGCACATCGAGTAATTGGATAGAGTAATCATAATGATTGAGATCAACGGTCTTTTCGAGTATATTTTTTATCTCTCGATTAGCTAGCTCAGCTTGTCCGTTCGTTTGCGGTTGGTAAGTTATCCCAACCTTGTGGACAACTCCATGATTTCTCGTTAACTTATCGAATAGCTTGTTGCAAAAGTGTAAGCCATTATCATTACTGAAGACTTTGGGAGCACCAAAATGAGAAAGTATGTGTTCATGAATGAACTTTACCACCACCTTACAGTAATTCGTACATGTAGTTATTTCCTCTACCCATTTAGATGCATAGTCTACTGCAACAAGGATGTAGAGAAAGCCAAAAGACGGAGGAAAGGATTTTATGAAGTCAATGCCCCAATAATTAAACATCTAAATGGAAAGGATAAGGGTTAAAGGCATTACGTCGTGTTTAGTAATAATTACCACCTTTTGGCATCTTGCCCATGATTGAAAAAATACGTTCACATCCTGAAAGATAGTGGGCCATTAGAGATCGCATTGAAGTATCTTTTCTGTCATCTCTTCGTAGAAAAGTAGCCTCCACATTCTTCCAAATGACAAAATCGGATGACACTTTGGATCTCGTCATTCGGTACACACTTTCAGATTATTTGGTCTGCACAATACTTAAATAAATAGGTATTGTCGTAAAAGAACATGCATTAAAAAGTGAAAACTTCCTCTTCTTTTGTGAAGTCCAATCGGAGGGAACGAATACCGTCATTAGATGGTTCATGATGTCCTCAAACTAAGGTAGAGAGGAAGTGTCAAAAAGTTGCTCATCCAAAAAATATTTGTCTATGTGTAAGGGATCTCAAGGCACATCGGACGAAAGTCTAGAAAAGTGGTCGACTACAATGTTTTCTACTCCCTTAACATCTTTGATGGAATGGTAAATTTTTTAGAATAAATCCACCTAACAAGGCACATCTTGACATCCTTCTTGGAAAGGAGGTATTTTAGTGTTGCGTGGCCGGTAAAGCATATGTTGGGTTATCTGATAAGATATGAATGGGACTTATCAAGGGAGAACATTACCACTACAAACTATTTCTCTGCGATGGAGTAGTTTAATTATGGTTCGATTAAAGTTAGGCTAGCGTACTATATGACATGGGCCTTCTGATCTATCCTTTGCCCTAAAACATCCCTTATTGCATATCCACTTGCATCATACACTAACTCAAATGGAAGGGTCCAATCTGGATCTTGCATGATGGGAGCGAAGACGAGCATACTCTTCAATTTCTCAAATGCCTCTTGGAACACTTTGCTCCTCTCGAATGGGGCATCCTTATCAAGTAAGTTAATTAAGGGCCTATCTATGGAGATAAAGTCCTTAATAAACCTATGATAGAACCTCGCGTGTCCCAAAAAATAGTGCAAGTCTTTGAGTGACTTGGGCGAGGAAGCTCGACAGTGATGTCAATTGTTGCCCTATCATCTTCTTTCCCCTTGGATGAAACTATGTGTCCTAAAACCACTCCTTTGGTAACCATGAAATGAAATCTCTCCAAATTTAGCACTAGGTTCTTTTTTCGTACATCAGGCATGTACTTTTTCAAGATTAGAAAGATATTAGTGAAAGAGGGGCTGAAAATGCTAAAGTCATCCATAAACACCTCAAGGAATTTCTCAACCGTCGTTAAAAAGATTCAACATGAACCTTAGAAAGGTCACATGTGCATTACATAACCCAAATGGCATCCTTTTGTAGGCAAAAGCGCCAAAATGGCACGTGAAGGTAGTCTTTTCTTAATCAAGCATATCCACCTATATTTGGTTATAACTGGAATAACCGTCTAAAAATAGTCAAATGGGTGGCCCGACACTCTCTCGATCATTTGGTTCATGAACGTCAAAGGGAAGCAATTTTTCTTAGTGCCGACATTGAGTTTTTGGTAATCAATGCAAAAGCTCCACCTAACGGTGGTATGTTTTGAAATAAGTTCTCCTTTATCATTCTCAACTACGGTCATTCCCGACTTTTTAGGAATGACTTGGATTGGACTAACTCACTTACTATCCGAGATGGAATAGATTATGCCCACATCCAATAATTTTATAATTTCTATTCTCACCATATATTTCATGATCGGGTTTAATCTTCTTTGCATATCCCTAGAGGGTTGAAGTCCTGCTCTAGGTGGATTTTATGGGTAAAAATTAAGGGTCTTATACTTTTCAAATCCATGATAGACCAACCGAAATCACCCCTGTGCTTCCTCAATATCGCCAAAAGCTTACCTTCTTGCTCTTTATCTGGGCTTGAGGAGATAATAACAGTATATGTCTCATCCTCTCCCAAATAAGCACATTTAACATTGGAAGGTCGATTCTTCAATTCAAGTTTAGGAAATTTAATATTGGAAGGAACCTCTTAGGATTCCCTCAGTACTAATTCCTCGAATTACGAGACCTAACTCATATCTCTCACATTTTCCTTAATTTCGCACTCACCTAACATCTCCCTTATCATGCTCAACTCTCTCGCTCTTTCTAGATGTCACTAAACACGCCTCAAGTAGATCCTTAAAATTATTACCCTCAAAATTCCCATGTACTAACTCCTCGATAATATCTGTGTCATGTAGATCGTCCTCATCACTCATTTGCTGAGTGATGTTAAAGATATTCGTTTCCCAAGCATTAGTTGTATTTGCCCATTATGCATATTAATTAATGCATTAATCGTAGTTATTAAGTGTAAGGACGTTATTTTATAAGTCTATTATCAATTTAGTATGTCGTATACCTCTACACTGTCGAAGAGCATTCAAGAACATTCAGGCATTAAAGACGGATTCGAATATGAAGTTCTTCAACATTCAAGACTCCGCGAGGTTAATTTTGGTAAGGTTGAGTTTAATTCCTTAGCATTTCACTTAAAGTGTTGGGATAATTTTAAAAGAGGTTTGAAAATATTTCTAAGTATTGAGGAGTTGTTTTTTGTCAAAATGAATTTTTCAAGATTAAAAGAAGAATTTTTGAAATAAAAAAATTAAATTTATTTTTTGTGAATTTTCTGGTTCAAACGACATGGGATCTGGTTCGAACGACATCAGATCTTGTTCGAACGACGCATCGCCTTAAATTTTTTATATAAAGCGCGTTACACGAGGCGTCTTTGCAAAGGAGACCTGATGATTTTTGATACCAGTAATTTTCTAACAGCATAACACTTCGTCTTCTTCAATTTTAAGGTTTAAAATCTTATTTTTCAATTAACAAAACATCCCAATCCTTTAGTGAATTGTTTTGTAACCCTAGATTCAAGTTTGTTGAAACTTTACCTTTGTGGGGAGAACTCTACAACCGGAGAGCTACGTGCTATTGTGGATGGATTCTCTATGAAGTTACTCTTGTGGGGAGGATAATCTACACCATGAAGACTGCGTGTCTAGGATTGCGTGTCCTTGTGGTATAGCTACGTGTGAACCACTGCTGATTTCTACTCGTTACTTTGAAGGTTTGACGAAGGCACCATGCATTACTCTTATAGGCGATCAAGTTGTATGTAAGTCAATGGTCTTGTAAACTTTTCAAAGTTCTAGAAATAAAAGTTTTTTCCCTTTGGGGGTTTTTCCTGAATTTGGTGTTCCTAATATTTGATCTTGTGATTGTTTGATTTTCATATTTAATTCAATCACTTAGATGCATGTTTTAGGGTATAACTAAAATTGATTTTTTTTGAGAATTCGCATTATTCCGCTGTAGTGATTCTACAAATTGGTATCAGATCTTTTTTAAGCGATCATCACCTTTACAAATTGGTATCAGAGCCTGTTGCACTAAGTTATTATGTTTTGATCCTGATTTTGTACAAAAATGGCTTTTGGTGGTTTTGATGATCTTCGATGTCAACTTTTTGAAAAATTTAATTGGAAAATTCACACGAACTTTTATTTTAAATCTTCTATTGAAAACGACTCTGAGAGGTGTTCTTGTTGTGAGGGTGTTTGTCACACGTTAGATGAGTGTACCACAAATTTAAAGAAGAAATTGAATGAACAAACATATCGTGTTTCTACCCTTAGTGATAGTGATTCGGAAGAAGAAGTCTTTTATGCTTCTAGGCAAAAACTTCCCACCCGTGTGATTAGTGATGATAGTGAGGGTGATGGGAGTAAGGATGAAAGTGTAGATGAGCGTGACTTGCAAACTGGTTTCAATGAACTTTATGCTGAATCTTTGAAAACGAAGAAGGAAAATTTGAAATTTAAAGCTCAATTGGAAGACTGTGACTTAAAAAATAATGATGTTTTAGTTGAAGAACTTAGGGCACATGAGAAAATTTTGAGAGAGAAGCTTGAGTATATCGAGGGTGTGAGAGATAGTATTAGAGGGTTGATGGAGACTATGAAAAAGGAGCTTTTAGAGTTTGAGGATTCCATACATGTACTTGGATCTAGGATAGGTGAACTTGAGGTGAAATTGAAAGATTCAAATAAAGTGAAATTTGATTTGGAGTCTAGGTCTGAAAAACTTGATAAGATTTTAGGCACCGTCGAGATAAAAAAGGATAGGGGTGAGTTGGTCTTGAAAAATATGTTGCACCCATTCCCACACGTGTGAGAGAGCCTCCTAGGATTGTTAATAAAGATGCACCTAAGTTTGTTAGGAAAGAGCCCCCTAGGAACATCATGAGAGAACCTCCTATGATCATTAGGAGAGAGCCACCTAGGCAAATTCGGAGAGAGCAATCGAGAAATTTGAGGAGATTTGATTATATTAATTTATTTAATTTTATATCATTTCAAACTCGTTACGTCACGAAGGTATTTGCTTTATCTCATGTGTGTAGGTATGAAGATTGATGATTATTGGATTGCACACCCTGATGAAAAAAAGCTTTGAGATTTGTTGTTGAAGACTTTTGAAGAAAATTTGAAGACTTGAAAATTTTAGTATTTTCCATTGTTAGGTTCATGGGGGATATTAGATTTGTATAGGCACTTTGATTTGATAATTCAGATTTTTTATTTTGTACCGGCATAGACATAGGGAGAGATTTGTAAGGAAATTATTTTATAAGCCCGTTATCAATTTAGTATGTCTTATACTACTACACCGTCGAAGAGCATTCAAGAACATTCAGGCATCAAAGACGAAATCGAATATCAAGTTCTTCAACATTCAAGACTCCGTGAGGTTAATTTTGGTAAGGTTGAGTTTTAATTGCTTAGCATTTCACTTAAAGTGTTGTTATATTTTTAAAAGAGGTTTGAAATTTTTTCTAAGTATTGAGGAGTTGTTTTTCGTCAAAATGAATTTTTCAAGATTAAAAGAAGAATTTTTGAAATAAAAAACTAAATTTATTTTTCGCGAATTTTCTGGTTCGAACGACATGGGATCTGGTTTGAACGACATCAGATCTCGTTGGAACGACATAGGATCTCGTTCGAACGACGTGCCGCATTAATTTTCTATATAAAGCGCGTTAAACGAGGCATCTTTAAAAAGGAGACCTGACGATTTTTGATACCAGTAATCTGCTAACACCAGAACACTTCGTCTTCTTCAATTTTAGGGTTTAAAATCTTTTTTTTCAATTCCCAAAACATCCCAATCTTTTAGTGAATTGTTTTGTAAACCTAGATTCAAAAGTTTGTTGAAACTTTACCTTTGTGGGGAGAACTCTACAATGGGAGAGCTGCGTGCTATTGTGCAGGGAGTCTCTATGAAGTTACTCTTGTGGGGAGGATAGCCTACACCGTGAAGACTGCGTGTCTAGGACTGCGTGTCCTTATGGTATAGCTGCGTGTGAACCACTGCTGATTTCTAGCCATTACTTTGAAGGTTTGATGAAGGCACCGTGCGTTACTCTTGTAGGCGATCAAGTTATATGTAAGTCAATGGTCTTGTAAACTTTTCAAAGTTCTAGAAATAAAAGGTTTTTCCCTTCGGAGATTTTTCCTGAATTTGGTGTTCCTAATATTTGATCTTTTGATTGTTTGATTTTCATATTTAATTCAATCACTTAGATGCATGCTTTAGGATTTAACTAAAATTGGATTTTGTTTAGAATTCACATTATTTCGCTATAGCGATTCTACTGTAAGGGAGGCCAAGAATGACGGAAACATGATGGCTTTATGGGGTGGAGGAATCCGTGTCCTAAATGACAAAATCTATTGGAAAGTAGAAAATGTCAACTTGGATGATGACGTCCTCAACTACCTTATGAAGAAACTTCATAGAATGATTTGCAAGTTAGAGAGTAATTTTTATAGTATTAATATCTCCCAAATAAAGCTTTTTCTATAGATTGAATAGGGTATAATGTTGACATTCCGTCCTAAATCTAACAAAGCTCTTTTTATTTTACAATCTCGAATAATGCACGAAATGGTGGGGGCTCCCAGATCTTTACAATTTGGTGGGAGGTTGCTCAAAACCACCGAGCTAAAATTGTGCTAGAAAAACCTTTTTTTACCTTCAACTTTCGTGTCACCATGAGAAATTCCTTTAAGAACTTAGAGTATGCAGGAATTTTCTTAATAGCCTCAAGTAAAGATAGGTTTAACTTCAATTTCTTAAGCACCTCTAAATGTCATCACGGGAGGCCCCTTTAGGAGAAGGGACCAACCATTGAGGTTATGGCTTGGATATTGGGATTTACTACCACTTCAGGCCCAACTATGTCTTATTTCTCACTCTCGCTTAAGGGGGCATCTTCGACCTCTTGCGTGTTGAGCGAAACCTCCTCTTCATTTTTTTACGTCTTGTGGAGGAGGTGACAAGTCAACAACTCTTCCACGATGTAGAGTGGTTATTACTTTACATTGCTCTTAATTTTCATCGGGGTTAGAGCTTACCCAGTTTTGAGATTGGGTAGGAATTTTCCCTTTTCTCTTGGACACTCAATGATGATTTTAACTTAGATTGTGATGCCTTTAGGTCAGTAAAATTTTAAGCATTTTGGGCGTTGGTCATTGACTGAGTTTGAATAAATTAGGTAAGAGTGTCCTCAATACTCTTCTATTGTGGGATCACATAAGGAACAAAAGGGGGAACTTGCATTTGTATGCCTTATTGGAAATGTGGGAGCGGTGGTGGTTGTTAGGTACTGTGTTGATTAGGATTTAACGATGCATTTGGTTGCCCATAATTGAAATCAAGATGGGTTTGCCATGAGGAATTATAATAATTTCCACGAAGGCCGTTAAAATTCCCTTTATAAGATCGCATCTCTTCAAATTTCTCTTGAAGCATAATTTTGTAGGGGAAATAGTTGGACATTCTTTCGTTAAATGTCCCGCCTCATAAATAGTGCAAATTCCCTTCCACCACATCTTCTAGTCGCTTGGCTAATTGATTTATTTGAAGCTTTAACTAGGCTTTCCTGCCCACTTCGTATAGTTTGGACGAGGAAGGATCAGTTGACGTAATTCTAGACTTGGGTTGGGTGTTCGGATTTGATGTGTCCCAAGATTGGGTAGTATCATCTACATACTTAAAGTGGACCTTTGCATCATCCGCATCTAACTCGAAGAACTCTCCCGGGCACATTGTTTTTACAAGTTGATTTGATCTTGGTGTAAGCCCATAATGAAAGTAGGAGATGAGTCTCTACTTCTCAAAATCGTGATGTGGGCACATGTTAACCAAGTCATTGAACCTCTCCCATCACCTATTAAAGGGCTCATTATCGTGTTGCTTAAATGTTTGAATTTGAGCCCTAATAGATTCGGTACTATGGGAGGGAAATAACTTTTGGATAAATCTAGTTTGCATATCTCTCCACATACTGATAGTTTCAAACGCTAAAGACCAAAGCCAAGTCGTGGCCTTGTTCTTAAGCGAGAAGGGGAAAATCTTGAGACATATGACATCTTGGGTGCAAGATTGATTATTAAATTTTTCGCATGCCTCCTCGAACTCACGGATGTGGAGATATAGATCTTTCGACTCTATATTACGAAAATTAGGAAGAATTTGGATCATTCCATTCCGAAAGTGAAATTGCCCTGTATTGTATGGGAAAATAATGCATCCCTGAGGGATACTTCATTTCGGATATAAGAATTATTTTATGGGGCGGTACGAAATCTCACCCTCTCCTATTCCGAAACTCGCATTATTCGACATCGTGCTCATACTAAAAGAATCACTACCTTCACTGGAGTTTCTAGACGTTTTACTCATGCTATGGCTACTCGATGTAGGAGGAGGTGGATGTAGTACCCAGAAATTTAGAGTGTCGTTACTAAAGGATAGTAGATTCACTATTGCCACATAATTTGGATTGAGCTATGTATTTTTCATTTAAGGACTTGGGAAAAATTATTTTTATTTTTCTTACGTTAAGCAATTTTAATTCATCATCATCATCCTTCCCTTGATCCCATCACATGTAATCGGCCAGATGAATTCTCCTTTTCCATTCTAATCAATATTATCATTCAAGTTTAATTTCTTAAAGATCTTTCCTAATAATTTCCTCCCATGATAGCTTAGGGCAACTCCTTTCTCTTTTACCCTCTATTTTCAATAATCTTCCTTTTGTTATAGGTGTATCTACTGGTCTACGCAACATATGTCCATACCATCTAAGTCTTCTTTTTCTTAATTTATCGCTACTGGGAGCTACTCCTAACTTTTCTCTCACATAATGGTTTTTAATTTTGTCCTTTCTAGTAATTCCTATCATCCATTGGAGCATTCTCATCTTACTAACATGGAGACTTTATTCATATTTTTCCTTTAAAGCCTAACACTCCGCTCCATAGAGGGTCTCTAACCTAACAGCTGTCTTATAAAACTTTCCTTTTAATTTATTTGTTATCCTCTTATCTCATAACACCCCACTTTCTTGTCTCCATTTCATCCAATAATTTAATATTATACTACTAACATACTCATCAATATCGCCATTACTTCGTATCACTGAACTTAAATAATGAAATTTATTAGTTTGGTTATCACTTTTTCTTCAATCTTTAATATTATGCTATCAGACTCTTCATCATTAAATTTACATTTCAAAAATTCATTTTTAGTTCTATTGATTTTTAGTCCCTTAGACTCTAAGGCATTTCTCCAATTATCTACTCTCATCGCTAAGGACTCTTTTGAAATGTCTAATAAAACTATATCATCCGAAAATAACATACACCAAGGGACATCTTCTTGTCTACCCATAGTAATCTCATCCAATACTATGGCAAATAAGTAAGGACTTAAAGCCAATCCTTCATGTAGACCCACTTTAATAGTAAGATCATTAGTTTCTCCACAAATAGTTCTTACTCTAGTCCTTGTGTTATAAAAAATATCTTCAATAAATTTAATATAACTCATAAGGGTTGCATGAGTAGTTTGATGATATTAATATTTTTGGAGAAAAAGAATAATTATGATACATGTTTGGGTAGGATTGCATGTAGTTTGTGGTCATATATGTAGAGGATTAAAATCAGGAGAAACATGGTTGTTAATAAGGATATAAATCTGAGTTGAAATGGGTTGAACATGAAGAAGAACCCCATTTTTTTCGGGTTTCAAATCATATTTAGAGTTTGATGATTCTTGGGATGATTTCGTGAAGAATTAATGATATATTTACGTTAGAATTAGTCCCTATATATATATTGTTAATGTTTGGCTATGATGATAGGGGTTTTCATAAAGTTTTATGAGGTTTTGATGGAATAACATGGAGAAAACTGTAACTGGGCACGGCTAATACCTGAGCGATCGACCTATGAATGTCGATCGATGAACGGATCGATCGATCGATTAAAATCATCGATCGATCAACCAACGATGATTCTGGGTTCTTTTGTTGGTTGAGTGTTAATTTATTTCCAACGATCGAGGGGAACCTTAATGATGATATTATACCTATGTAGGGACTTAAGGAAGACCAGTAGGTATATTATTTAGGTCTGATATGGTCATTGAGTGTAAGACTTGGAATATGGACTGACGAGGATGAACCGATTGAGTCATGTTTCTAGGAATTTTAGATTTGATTTACAGAAAGAGTAAACGTTAATCCAAGGTGCATACCAGTAGGTTAAAGATAAATTAACTATAGGAATTTATAAAGTGGTAACTAGGGCCCTTAGAGTTGTGAGTATACTCGAATAAGCCTAATAGCGAAGTAAATCGTAAAGTAAAAAGATATATAGTAGGGTAAATGATGATTTAACTACTAAGATTGAAAAAAATGGGTAACTAGGACCCTTAGAGTTGTGTGAATACTCAAATGTATACGATAGTGAGATAAATCGTAAAATATATGGTGAGTAAATATTAGAGAGAAATATACTACGTACTTAAATGATTGATTGGGTTGTGAGAATGCCTATTGATGGATAGTAATACCTAGGTTGTGTGAATCCCTATAGTATATTAAATGTATTGGGGTCGATAGCTTTCCGGACCAATATCAAAGGATAAAGAAAATATTGCGGTCGATGGCTTTCCGGACCAATATATATATATATATATATATATATTTATTTATTTATACATTTATATTGGGGTCGAGGGCTATTCGGACCAATGTAAATGAAAGGATGAATTAGGGTCGAGGGAACATTCGGACCAATAAATCCTTAATGGGTGATACTTGGACATTGTAGTGGAGTATACCCTCATAGTGTATATTGTGTGCCTAATATATACTTTATAATTAATCTACTTATGCGTGATAGCAGACTGGATAATGTTATTTATAGATATATAACCAAATAATAATTAAAGCGAGGGACTTAATTAACCGATTGAAGACAGATTGTGAATATCGGTGAAAATGAATTAAGTAGTGAGACTTAATCACCTTAGATAAATGAATTATCTATAAGTAAAATTAAGTAGAGAAACTTAATTATAAAGATTGAAGGTAAGATAGTGAACACCTATGGAATAAATTAAGTAGTGAAACTTAATTCTGAATGTGGAAAGATAACACATGTGAAATTTCACATTGAATTAATTAACACTTGAGAGATGTTAATAAAATGTATGTACTGTATGGGCAATACGGGAACTTAGATGTGTAGTTGAGTTCAAATGAATACTTTTGTTTAGTTAGCTTGGGTAGTATAGCTAGGTGGGCCAAGTATAGAACGTTAGGAGTGCACTATAGATGAGAGGTGAGGAAAACTCAAGAGAGTGTACGAGAACCTAACATGTGTAATCAATAACCGCATTTTGAACTGTGATAAACTCTTGCTAAATATTTTCAAAATGTTTTGAGTACTAACTCTTGCTATAAAATATTTTCAAAACCTTTTACGTGTCCAGCCACAGGGACGCCATGTTTGATATTCTAATCGAGGGAGACACACCTGTGTGAAGGGTGGATTCTTGCAGGACCTTGCTTAAACACTTTTATCTATCATTCATAGTGTAGGAATCTATCTCCAATTGTCAGATTTATTTTGGGGCATGTTGCCCACTCATTCCGATTCAGTAGTTAGACTTTAGTTGTTTTAGTTGTTTTTTACTTTGGACTTTTTACCGATGGTTTATTCGACGAGACTTTATTTATATTATTGATGGTTTGGAGTTCATTATCGTGATTGGTTATTATTATGTTGTTGATGTTCCGCATTATTAACAGTTAATGTAAGATAAAATTTTGACACCGGTTTAATTAGCTAGTCGGTGATTAGTAATTTAAAAAAAATCCGACAGTGATGCTAAGAATGAACCATATGAGAAACCTATTTTAATGTAATAAAGGGCTGCTCACCTGATGTTTAATTTGGCGGGGTGTCACCGATGGTATCAAAGCATCAGGTTCTAGAGTCCTTAGGATCTGTGCGGCTTTTCATATTTCATCTTAGGATTCTTTGATGTAGAACCTTATGATAATATTGTTGTATTCCTCTACGCATGCGACATACGTCCTCCTACTGTTAATTATAGTTGATGTGATTCATATATGGGTTAAGTTAGGCTTCGTACTTTGAACATTATGGGACGACCAGTGAGGGCCATTAGGAGGATTTCAGGAGGAGTGGCTCAACAGAAGACATGGATTATTCTAGATAAGGTGATCGCGATAAAAGTAACCTGATCATTGTCCAGATAGGTGAAAAAAAAATCACTAGGGAATGATAGTTTTCCTATATCCCGTAGCAGATAACGTGGGTGTAATTACAGACTCGCCCGAGTAGTTAACAAGGGGGAGGTCCGAGAGACTATTTTTATGAGACAATAGGTAGGTATAATCCAAAGGCAATTATGTGGAGTGGAGTGTAGCGGCATCCAAAATGTAATTTGGAGCAAAATTTATAGCTCATCGGAGCAGCGTTGAGTGATGGGACTCAATCACCACATAGAAAAATATATATGAATTAAGTGAAAAAATTTGGGTGCTATTTGATCGTAACATTTTTCATGTGCTGCTCAAACAGAGATGCGAATGAAATCTCGAAAGGCACCTAAATGATAAGTTAAAGACCGATCGTTAGCAAGAAGATGATTGGTTTGACGAACTTCGTACCCGACGCAGGACCTGTAAGTTGATAATGGGCTCGTGAGTAGAATGCACCAACATGTATAAGGAAATTCAAATAGGGTGACCTGTGTTGAAGTCTCCTAAGGGTAGTACGACTACGAGGTTACATGAATACTTCCACGGGAAGGGAGTGAAAGGGATAATAGGGGTAGCTATCAGGGTTCAGGCTACCAGAGTTCGAGAGAAGGATAACCCTAATACGGCCAAAATGGTCAGGAATAAGGGATTATATAGATATTTTTGTGGAGAGTAAGACCACATACATTGATTTTGCCCGAAGCGGGGGTTATGAGTATGATGCATAGCAGAGGAAATGATTAAGATAGTTTTCAGTTAAGTTCGGACAAGCGTGTTATGTCCGGGAACCATTTGAGAAGCCAGGGTAATTGGCAAAGTAAGAGATATGAGTTTACCCTCGGATGAAGGAGGCATGTTTTATGTGGCACGAGCGAGTCACAACATTTTGATTAGCATTAGATTCGCGTGTGAGACAATTTTAGTGGTTATAGTTATACATTATTATGTGTATGTATTTCCGTGGTATAGCGGGGTTATCGTTGCTTTCATTCGTAGGAGAACGAGTGTAGACAGTGGGAATTCATTTTATTGAAATTACTCGTTGTAGTGATGTGTTATATGAGTATGATATTATCCTGAATATAGAATAATTAGTAATGGTTAGAGTGATAGGGGGCTATTATCGTAAGGCTATCGTATTCACTGTTCCAGGGTAGGATGTGTTATTTTTGCGATGCCTCACCTCCAAGAGGACCGAGCTTGCATTTATATTATGATAGAGACCGCAGAGTATAGTTGTCTCAAGATAGTTGATCCTGGTGCATAGGGACCTTACCGATATGATTCAGTGTACATTGGGTTTATTATTGAGCGGAGAGATTTAGCTCATTATTATGTTTAGCAATCAGGACTAGATGATAGGGAGTGCACATTGGTATATCACTCTTTTAGAGATGTGGGAGTTGAGATTTATATTTATATGTCCGAAAATAGGATTTTAAGGAGTCCCGATTATGTGTTTTAAGGTTATTGCGGGATGAGATATGAATGGGCCTTAGTAAACGTCGTGAGTTGAGAGACGTTGATGGATGCCAGGGCATCAATTTTGAGTATAAATTTTCGAATGTGTCAAGGGAACACTTTGAGCTGAGAGCTATAATACGGTATAAAACCAGTGGAGCCGGTAGTGTTGTGGAAAAAGCACTAAAATTTTCTCCTCACCATGAGTTGAAGGGTGGGACACTCTCGAGAGGAATTTAAGTATGATTGATGGGGGTGGTTGAGAAAACCCACGTGCTATGACCAAGCCAAGAATGCACGACCAATTTTGAGAAAAGTGTATTACGCGTGTGACGTTTGCAATGTTTGTGCAGATATGGACGAGTTATAGGGTGTATGGGCGCCTTGGTTAGTTACTTTATAAATCGTTCGCGATAGAGGGGTGTGGAAATTTATGCATGTAAAGTATACATATGGGGCAGTGATCAATTAAGATGGAATGGTATGATGGGTTAAATGTCGTGTGAGAAAGGCGACGATCCAAGTATATATGTTCCGAGAGAGCTAGCACACTCTAGATGGGTTGAGAGGTTGTGGGAAGCCATTCAAAAATATTTCTTGATAAAGACGAGGCCCAACTGTGTGGGAAAAATAGAGCGGAGCTCGACTTAGTCAAATGTTGAGAGTGTCTTACGAATAAATATAATGTTGATGACTATAGGCAAAAAAGACCCAAAAAGAGTGCCAGTTGCGAAAAGTGCACAAGCCGTGAATTTTGGCATACCGGGGGAAGAAGGGGAGTAGAAAATAACACTTAATCTGAGATATTATAAGTGGGAATTTGTGTTGGGTGAGACTTAGTGAGATTGTCTCTGGATGCAACACTCATTGATGGAAAAAGGTTGGCTCGAGATGATTAACCATAATTTGGTAACAAGCCTACGTTTCCAGTAACGGAAAGGGGTAGGTAGACTGATAGAAAAAAATCACGGATGAGCTGCCAATATTGTGATTAGGTTAAGAATTCCTCCTAGTGTATGGAATGGATTGGTTGAGATGAAATAATTGTTATAATTCTTGGAAAAGAAGAATTGCACCAGTGCAAGGTTCCCCCCCAATATTGTTGTGAATCAGGATAAGATTCTATAACCCCACCTCTGATAGGGAATATCAGAAAGCGTTGGAGCCGAAGTTTTGTTTTGGGAATATTGTATCACCTATAGCCGATGGTTAGACGGGAGGTGGTTTATTATGCTTTCTAATACGAGTAGTGCATGTGGTGACTGGTGGGGTGATTGAGGGGAGAAATTATCGTTGGTAGAGTCGAGTGTAATAACTTGTACCAGTGTATCAGGCACGAGGTACCTTTTTGAAGTTTTGTATGGAAAGCCTTCTCGTTCTCCCTCTAGTTGATCAGAGGTGAGGGGATGACTAGATTTTTGGATTGGCCAAGATTTGGAGTCCGTTGTTAAGAGTGGAGTGAACCACAAACTATTTTGGGTAACGTTTGAATGTCACAAGAGTTATGTCACCGTGAACTGAAGTTCTAAATACTGATAAGAGTGGTCAGAGGTTTCGTGATTCCTCCCTTGAAGGGAGTTTTGAGTTATGGTGAATAAGGGGAGTTAACACGTAGGGATGTGCGACAGTTTCTCAGTATGGAGACGATAGAGCCGATATTGAGATCATATGACTGATGGAGCACATCAATACGTAGTGAATTGAGAAAGCTTGTTAATAAATTGAGGCTACAATGACCAGGCCTTTTGAAAGGTGGGTACCATTAGCTGGTTTATAGTGGAGTTCCCCTTATGTTATTATGATTTGAATTTGGATACTAGACGTTGTCGTGATGTTGGAGATCCTAAGTTTTAGTATCGATCCTGTCTTAATTTTGAGTACAAAATTCCTTTGTAAGGGAGAAGTATGTAATACCCCGTATTTCTACGTAGTTATGATTTAATTAATTCATAAATTAATTGGAAAAATATGTTTTAGTTAAATTACATGTGTGATGTAATTTAACGTGATTAAATAATAAATATGATAATTAAATATTAATCGAGAGACAGAGACTGATTAATTTTATGTTAGGAGATTTATTATGTGTGTGAATAGTAAATAATTGTGGATTATTGATATACGATATAGTGAGTGATATGTGCGTATTTTATTTTATTCCGACCAGGAGTCGCGTATAGACGAGAATTGAGGTTGAGATAGGAATTTTATTTTTAGTCACTCGAATGATAATTTAAAGATCACGAATGATTCCGGATGGGTCGAAATAGTCAGAATAGTATATCCGGGGGTATAGTTCTGGTCCTGGGTAAATTTTAAACCAAACCGGCACCTTTTGAGGGTAATTTGGTCATTTTAAAAATAAGGGTTAAATGATCTACAAAAATCAGCATCCTATATCTGATAATCATAATTGGGGGTTAGGGTTAATAACTCACAAAACTTAGAGAGACCATTAGAGAGAAGAGGGAAACCAATTCCAAAGCTTAAGAAGGGATTCCTGAAGAATTAGACTTGAATCTTGCACCCAAATCATCCAAGGAGGAAGGATTGAGGGATAAGAACATCAATCCACCATTAACAACAAGAAATCAGACCATATGAACTACGAGCCAAGTGATTATTTGTAAATTAATTTAAAGTTATAATACCCGTGTGTAGGGTTGCATGAATTATTTGATGATATTAATATTCTTGGAGAAAAAGAATAATTATGATACATTTTTGGGTAGGATTGCATGTAGTTTTTGTTCATATCTGTAGAGGATTAAAAATCAGGAGAAACATGATTGTTAATACGCATATAAATCTGAGTTGAAATGGGTTGAACACGAAGAACACCATTTTTTGTGGTTTTAAATCATATTTAGAGTTTGATGATTCTTGGGATGATTTCATAAGACTTGATGATATATTTACATTAGAATTAGTCCCTATACATATTGTTAATGTTTTGTTATGACGAGAGGGGTTTTCATAAAGTTTTATGAGGTTTTGATGAATCAAACATGGAGAAAATCGTAACTGGGCTTGGCTGATACTTGAGCGATCGATCGACTTATGAATGTCGATCGATCGTCGGATCGATCGATCGGTCAAAATCATCGATCGATCGACCAAAGATGATTTTGTGTTCTTTTGTTGGTTGAGTGTTAATTGATTTCCAACGATCGAGGGGAACCTTAGTGATGACATTATACCTATGTAGGGACTTAGGGAAGACCGGTCGGTATATCGTTTAGTTCCGATACGATCATTGACTGTAAGACTTGGATTATGGACCGACGAGGATGAACCTATTGAGTCGTGTATCAAGGAATTTTGAATTTGAGTTACGAAGAGAGTAAACGTTAATCCAAGGTGCATACTAGTAGGTTAGAGATAACTTAACGACATGAATTTATAAAGGGGTAACTAAGGCCCTTAGAGTTGTGTGTATACTCGAATAAGCACAATAGCGAAGTAAATTATAAAGTAAAAATATATATAGTAGGGTAAATGATGATTTAACTACTAATATTGACAAAGGGGTAACTAGGACCGTTAGATTTGTGTGAATACTCAAATGTATACGATAGTGAGATAAATCATAAAACATATGGTCGGTAAGTATTAGAGAGAAATATACTACGTACTTAAATGATTGATTGGATTGGGAGAATCCCTATTGATGGATAGTAATACCTAGGTTGTGTGAATACCTATAGTATACTAAATGTATTGGGGTCGATGGAACCTCTGGACCAATACAATGAAGTTCGATTTGGGGTCGATGGCTTTCCGGACCAATATCGAAAGATAAAGAAAATATTGGGGTCAATGGCTTTTCGGACCAATATATATATATATATATATATATATATATATATATATATATATATTTATACATTTACTTTGCGGTCGAGGGCTATCCAGACCAATGTAAATGATAGGATGAATTGGGGTGGAGGGAACATTGGGACCAATAAATCCTTAATGGGTGATACTTGGACATTGTAGTGGAGTATACCCTCATAGTGTATATTGTGTGCATAATATATACTTTATAATGAATCTAATTATGCGTGATAGTAGACTGGATAATATTATATATAGATATATAACCAAATAATAATTAAGGCAAGGGACTTAATTAACCGATTGAAGACAGATTGTGAATATCGGTGAAAATGAACTAAGTAGTGAGACTTAATCACCTTAGATAAATGAATTATCTATAAGTAAAATTGAGTAGAGAAACTTAATTATAAATATTGAATGTTAGATAGTGAACACCTATATGGAATAAATTATGTAGTGAAACTTAATTATGAATGTGGAAAGATAACATATGTGAAATGTCACATGGTATTAATTAACATTTGAGAAATGTTAATAAAATGTATGTACTTTATGGGCGGTACGTTAACTTAGATGTGTATATGAGTTCAGATGAATACTTTAGTCTAGTTAGCTTGAGTAGTATAGCTAAGTGGGCTAAGTATAGAATGTTAGGAGTGCACTATATATGAGAGGTGAGGAAAACTCAAGAGAGTGTACGAGAACCTAACATGTGTAATCAATAACCGCATTTTGAACTGTGATAAACTCTTGCTAAATATTTTTAAAATGTTTTGATTACTAACTCTTGCTATAAAATATTTTCAAAACCTTTTAGGTGTCTTGTCACAGGGACGCCATGTTTGATATTCTGATCCAGGGAGACACAGCCGTCATAAGGGTGAATTCTTGCAGGACCTTTCTTAGACGCTTCTATCTATCATTCCTAATGTAGGAATCTATCTCCAGTTATCAGATTTATTTTGGGTTATGTTTCCCACTCATTCCGATTCAGTACTTAGACTTCAGTTGTTTTAGTAGTTTTTTACTTTGGACTTTTTGCCGATGTTTTATTCGGCGAGACTTTATTTATATTTTTGATGGTTTGGAGTTCATTGTTGTGATTGGTTATTATTATATTGTTGATGTTCCGCATTGTTAACTGTTAATGTAAGATAAAATTTTGAAACCGATTTAATTAACTAATAGGTGATTAGTAATTAAAAAAAATTTCGACAGTGACGCTAAGAATGAACCATAGGAGAAACCTGTTTTAATTTAATAAAGGACTGATCACCCGATGTTTAATTAGGCGGGGTGTCAGAAATTTGAAATACCCCTATCATTCCAACAAAGAAAGGATATCATTGAGTATAAGAGCGGATAGATTCTGAGATTTTCTTTGCGTCCAATGTGGCGAGTCTTTAAAAAAGATGATCTTAAGTCTTGGGATTAAATTTTTAGACTCGAGGAGTACATTAAGTGTGTGTGTGTGTGGGGGGGGGGGGGTATTTTGATCAGACTTTTTTTCCTTCTTTGTATTACCTCCATATTATATCGAAGGAAGAGGCAAGTATTTCCAATTCTTTATGAGTAAGAATAGTGATATGATCACTGTCTTCTGAATCTAATAAGTATTGCTTATGAAAATCCAAATGCTTATCATACTCATGAAGATCTGTGGCTCTTAGAAAGAAGCACTACCATAGCGTCTCCAGTACTGATTTCACAATGCTTTATCTTCCATGCAGGGCTTGCTATTGCACTTTTAGGAACAATTTTATTAACTCCTTCCCCACTAGATGACTCGATATTATTTGAAACTAATTTACTGGGAATATCTTATATGATTATTGGATCTTCTTCATTAAAGATGGCTATATTATCAAAATTCTTTAAAACTTCTCGAGTTATTGCTTTCCATCTGGCTACTGTAGGTGTTTGATGAGGTATCTATATTCGATTATGATTATCATTCAAAAGATAAAGCTCCACACAGACTTTGGCCAGTGTTGGGAAATTAATGGATTCAATTGAGGCATCCATTTTAATGGTCTTCCAATGAGTTAGGCTATAGAGAAAATGGAGGATTTTGTGAAGAAATGGATGGCTAGTTTAGGAAACTTAATCTATACAGGAGAAATATGACATTCTTGATTAATCTTATATGAGGGGGACCATTTGAAAGTGAGCATAGGGAACTTACCTATTACCATTGATCACGTACCCAAAGTCCTATGAAATCTTCTTCACTATTCAATCTAATTAGGATATGTTTTGAATCAATCAACCCTACTGTGCATTTTTCCTTAAGGGAGAATGTGAGGAATGTCTTTCTGATTACATCAAGAGGTGGACTTCCATGTGAAAAATTTCCTATAATCTGCAGCTTGAATGGATCTGCAAGGGACTTAATATCATCTGACGAGAATAACAAAAGTGGCTCTCCTCTGAGCATTAAAATCTTCTTGAGTGGAAGGTCTTTTGATGAAGATGCTATAACATCGATAAATGATTTTTCCCATAGATTTGAGGATTGGTTAGGGTAAGGAGGTTTAGGATTCAAGGGTATGATAACGTTAGGGCTTGAAGGCAAATGAGAAAACTCTTAGGGAGAATCTCCAATACGTTGAGGACGATATAGATAACTTTAGTGGATTGTTTAAATTTAAAGAAGGAGTCCCTAAAGTTTGGACAGTCTAAATCTTTGCTATAGTCTAGAATTGTGGATTTAGAAGAGAGATTAATAGACTCAAGCACTGTTAAATTTGATTTAGAATTTAGGTCAGAAAAGTTGAATAATATTTTAGGCACCTTCCTAATTTAAAATGATAAATTTGGAATTGGCTACGATGATACTAATGTTTCCTCTTCTAAAGCCAAGGTCAAAATTTTGGGAGAGTCAACCATTGCCAAGGACGTTAGAAAAGATTAACCCAAAAGTAACATTCCCCTTGTCTACACTTGCATACATTGTGGTAGGATAGGTCACATTAGGAAGTTTTGTTATGCTATTAGAAAGGTCCTAGAAAGTCTAAGTCCAATGTCACCATGGTTCCCAAACACTGTTGCATTAAAATTTTCGTCTCTTTGGGTTAGGAAACCTGATTTGGAGGCATTAAATGTTAGATTTATTTATTCTCTCATGCTTTCACATGATTCTTTACACACTATATATTATGAGTCATTGTGTTTGCATGCTTTTCATACACTAATTTTTTTGCTTCATGATATATGCTGTGATTAGTTGTATGATATTTGTGTCTTTTGTATGTTAATTCTTCATTTTTTTAGTTTGTATGAGAAAAATACAAAAATATTTTGTTTGTCTTTTGAACCATTTTTTTAATTTAGTAAAGCTTAAAAAGAATTTTGGTTTATTTTTGTAATTGGTTTTACACATTTTGTATGTCATATTGGTGTGTATGCATCCCATTCATTCCATATTTTTCATGTGACTAAATCATTAGAGTATGGCTTACAATTATTTTGATTGTTTTTTAATCATGCTTGTATGGAATTGCTCGAATTTGGCTTATTTAATGGATTCGTGCAAGTATGTCTTCGCACACACTTGCACGAGCTCATTTGGATCTTAACTTTTTCTATTGAATGAGCTAAGTGAGGTGTTCTCCTATCAATATTTTCATATACATATCTAGGTGGACTCACATATTTACCAAATTTTATCTTGTCCTAAAACATGCATCTAGGTGGGAACAAGAATAAAATAAAGCAATAAACTACAACACACTGATACACGAGGAAATCTCCCAACATGAAAAACTTCAGACTGCCCAACCATGCAAATTCATTAAGATAAAGTTTTACAAAAGTGGAGATGACTCAATGAATAAATTGGCGCACTCGTAATCCTTGACGCATATTCGATCTTCACCCTCCCCTCCACAATGAAAGCACAAAAATCCACCCACGCGAGTGCCGCAATGTGTGAGTCCATACACGCCTTAGTTTCCACTGATCACGCTCATCAACCATCTAGAGATATGGAACATGAAATCCAGCACTTTTTCACAGCAACAAAACACCACTACATCTACCATGTGTAAACAACAAACCGTGTACGAAGTCCATCGTGTGAAACGGTTCTCAACAGGATGAAGAGAATAACATTAGTGATGCACACAAACAAGATTTCAAAGCACATATGATAATGAAGCTTGGATCCTAAAAGGATTTGGGTGGAACTAGGGTTTAGGAGATTTTGGATATGTGTAGGAAAATAATTTTTGTCAAAAGTCTATTTAAAAATAAATGCCAGAACCCCTTTATATAGGTAACATATTTTTTGAGAAATCTTATCTGAACAAAAACAAAGGTTTGTTTGAATGAAAATGTTGTCTCATTTGAACTAACTAAAAACTCATTCGAACAAATATGGAAATCTCGTTCGAACACACTTCGAACGAGCTTCGAACGATATTTATTCAGCTAACAAAAAAACCTCGTTTGATGTTCGCAGGAAGGTCGTTTTAACGGCATTCACATCTTGTTCGAATGAACAACATAAACTCGTTCGAATGAATTAAAATCATAAAATAATTTTCTTTTAAAACCTTTTAAAAACTATCCCTCAAACATTTTATAAAAACTACCACTCGAAATAAAACTCCAAGGATCAAAATATATATTCTTTCATACCTGAGGGATTCTTAGAAACAACGAAAATGAAACTTAGAACTAAACACAACACGATAATATAATCTATGAAGTTTTGCCTCTACTTCTTCAATTAAACACGTCATAGACTTGAAAGGTCAATATACAAAGCATAACCTATGACTCAAAGTTTTTTTTCCGAGATTAAGCCAATACATAAAAATTGACTCTATCGAAAATTTATTCCTTAAAAATATAGAAATTAACTCAATCAAAAATTTTCCTTACGAATCTCCCTCTTTTGCTATTCCGGGACAAAACACAAGTCAAGCTCTCCAAAAGATTCCCCAACCTCGAAAGTAAAAAGGTACAGACTTGACAAACACATACGCTGAGTAGATTTGCATGCCTGTAAAGTTTCGTGCATGTTACAAACCTGCACACTTAAACACTTTGTGAAATGTAAAGAGAATATATAAAAATATAACCTACATAAGAACAAACTCTCCCTATGTCTAACACTCCCATCCTAGGTAAGATATCTCCCCCTAAAATAAAGATCTCCTCCTAAAGTTAAAGTGAAAGATACCATTTTGCCCCCTATTTTAGTAACAAACAAAGTAAGAATGCATAAAAATCATTTCTCCCCCTAAACCAAATCTCTCCCAAAATGTGATATCAATAGGAAATATAAGAGAAATAGTAATATCATGCAGTGGTGTGAAGTGCAACAAAACACAACATGGAAAGACAAGTACAAATAATCTAAATAATGATCAATTAATACCAATATTTATGCAAATCAGTTACTAACTTGAATACACAATGAAACATGAGATCCTAGTGTAAACAAGAAAAAAAAGATATCAATATGATCATATCACATGCCAATTTGAATCAATGATAAAGCACATGGCAAACATGGATTAAATTCAAATGCAATATAAAAATGAAAAATATACCAATGACACATAGGCACATATATACATGTATAAACAACAACAAAATGACACAATACACATAAGCTTTACACACTAGCATAGTATTGATGTTTTTAAACATGTGGGATAGAGTGAAGTGGCATGAACTAAAAACAAATGAATTATAACCTAATCACTCAAAAATGTCCAAGGAGTTCTATTTGATCGCAAAAAATTATCAAATTATGATTTAACCTCAAGTGACAGATAAAGTGGACTAAAAGAACAAGCAAACACAATGCACACATGCCTAGAACTTTGATGATTCTAAAAATTAATAGCGTCCTGACATTATAAGCATAACTAGGACTCATTGTGCAAACCCTTTGATCTTCAACTATAACACACTCAAAAGCTAAACATATATCATATATTTTTTTACTCAATTATTTTGAAGACATTGTATTTGAAAAAATCAATTGAATGAACATGTTGTCCTTTATTTTTTTCTTTTTTTTCTCATTTCTATAGTTTCTTACAAACGGTGGCTTCCCGCAAAGGAGATTTGCTCATTTCGTAGCTCTTTACTATGCACCCTCATATATGTAATAAGAAACAATCATCCTTATGAGCAATGTCTCTTACATGTATAAATACCCCATAGTCAACATATATATAGATGACTAGAGTGATGGGAGAACACCTAACTTAGGTAAAATATAGCATGTGAAGTTTACATTCAAAAGAACTCGTGAATGTGTGTGTGGAGGCATATACAAAGTGAATCCATAAAGAAAATAAAAGTCGAACAACTCCATGCAAGCATGATTAAGAACAAATTAAGCATTGAAAATCATAATTAAATATCCTAGCCACATGGAAACATGGAATGAGGTGGATTCAAACAAACTAATATGCCACACAAAATGTATAAAATTAAATTACACATCAATTAAAAATACTTTTGAATTTTATTTTTTTCAAAAACCATACAAATTTAAAAAACAACTTAATCGACAAACAAAATCTTTTTACATTTTTCAATAAGACCCAATAAATGAAAAATCAAAATATAAAAGACTCAAACTATAATACCCCGTATTTTTATGCTATTTTTAATTTGGGGATTTATTAAATTTAATGTGATGTTTTATTTAATAAAAATCCGGAAATTAATTATGCTATAATTATTAACGTGACTAGAGTTAGTAATTATGGGAAACTTGTTGAATATTACTAATGAGCATAGTAATATATTATATTGGTTATATTGAATGTCATAAGTAAATTATATGACTATTTCGAAAATTTAAGTCGGGATGTGCCCGTGTCACGTCGGGACTAATTATGTTAATTAAAAAGGGAATATTTTATAAATTGTCCGTATGATCGTTTTGAGTGCGCCAACGCGTCCAGAAGGGTCGAGATAGTCAGAAAAGTGTACCCGGGGGTTTAGTTTGGGTCTCGGGGTGTTTTTAGGCCTAATTAGTGACCCGGGAGGGCATTTTGGTCATTTTACAAAATAGGGTAATTAAACCCACGAATTTCAGCCATCCTTAGCAGCTATTTAGGTCAGCCTTTTAGGGTTAGAACATTCATAACCCTAGTACGGCCATTGGAGAAGAGAGGAGAGAGCTCTCAAGGTGATTCAAAGCCAAATACCCCACCGTTTGCACCGCCGTCACCACCAACACGTAGATCTCGAAGAGGAGAACGCAACCACACCAAAATCAACAGGAAACCAGACCTCTGAAATCCCAGGCAAGTTTTTAACTTGCGTATTTTCGTTGGTGCAATATTCATATTAGTTAGGAATGATTAGGAGTATAATCTATGGAAGAAAACCCCACTTTTTGATAGGAATTTGCATGTAGAAAAGATTAAAACCATATTCTGGAAGTCTTATATGATGTAGATGATTAACCCACGAATTTTGATGATTATGTAGAAGGAAATTCTGGAGAAAAACTGATTAGAACAGAAGTTAAGAAAACTTAGGGTTCTTGATGATTAGATGAGATTTTAGGTTGTTTAATCATGTTTAATGATGGTTATACGCATGCTTAACGTTAGAAACATCTGGTAATATGTTATTATGTTTGTGGTATAAGTTTTGGGACGATTAGTGTTGAAAAATATGCATTTGGATGAAGAATTGTGATGAAATCCATAACTGCACTTCTGCAGAAATCGAAACACCTGTTTGATCGATCGATCGACCCTAGAGCGTCGATCGATCGAAGGTTCGATCGATCGAACCCCAGTCGTCGATCGATCGACCCTTCCTGGCAGCCTCTTATTTCCCCTTGTTTAATTAGTTGAATTAATTTACCGTGGAATAACTTTTGGGATTATGAATAAAATGTTTTGGGATATAGGAGAGACCAGTAGGACATATGATTAAGTGTTGAAGAACTTTATTATGTGACGATATTTGGGTTTTAGGGACAATTATTTAAAGAACGAGGAAACTACGTATTTAAAGTGAGAGATTACGTCGAATACTTCGATAGTGCATAGACGTCTACCTACTGAATTTACTACTTGGATAGTTAGAATCCACGAGTATCACATAATTAGTGAGAAAACCCTTCGAGTTAAGGTTAGAGACGAAACCTTATACGTAATCTCAATAATGTGAAATTAAGGATAAATGTTGTAATTATGGGTAATGAGAGGAACCTATATTAATATGATGAAATTGGTATATTTATATGATTGTGTGTGCATATATTATATACATGTAAAAAACGTACCCGCGCTACTTGCTATCCCTGAGGTTACCGCGCTGGGACGACCTTATCCTGTGTTGCTTTTTGGGGGATATTGGTTCGTACCCTAGGAGATAGATATCCTTGGTACAGGCTATCGATTCGATAGTTCAGACAGTCCTATGAGGCGTGAGGGTATGTACTGACCTTTTAGAGACTTGGAATCTATACTTCGCCTCAATGTTGTGTTGTATATGTTAATACAGTTCGAGAGTGATTCCGAACGTGTATTTCCCTTTGTGTGAGCGATACGGGGATTGGATAGCAGAGTATGCCTGCACCATAATCTTAGTTGGGGTGCTAATATATATATATATATATATATATATATATATATATATATATATATATATATATATATATATATATATATATATATATATATATTATCCGAGTAGTTTATATATATATATACGAGATTATGGAATTCAAACTACCTACTGTGACTTGATAAGTAGGACATGGTTGTTGACTCAGATAATAAATACTGTTTTGCGAAAGTATAATATGACACTGGGAAACTTTATAAATTAATGAAGTTAAAATGAGAGTTGTGCTACAACTAGAAAGTAACCTTTTTACACGTTGACATTGTTCGGTTTTAAAACTTATGTGTAAGTTAAGATAAATTAAATTATTGGGGAGGTTAGTATGATCTAAATGTTAAGTTAAACCATTTGGGAAGGTTAGTACGATAGGCGTGCACACTAGAAGAGAGGTGAGAATTTCTCAAGGGAGTGTCGAACTAATATGTGGTTGCATTGGCCTGTATCAATTTAAATACTTGCTAAACTGATCTTAAATAACACACACTTTCGGGCTTTGACCCGTTTCTTCTCTCCCTCTACCCCTTGTATATATATGTATGTATTTCAGGTGCCCAGCCACAGGGGCGTCTTGGTTAGGATCTTTTGGAAGGAACGCGCTGTAGCTTAGGTGGGAGTTGCAGGTCTTTTGATTAGACGACTTCGTTCATTCAGATCCACTCCTAGCATTTTCATTCAGATGGGCATGTGTAGCCCTTTCCATTATTTCTTTATGTTGGGACATTGTTATTTCAGTTGTTTCGTAGTTCGTTATTATGGGATTTTGTTCAAAATGGATGTATTACTTTATTTTCTCGTATGTTGGCATTCGTTGATGGATGTTTTATATATTGGATTTTTGGTTCCAGTTTAGTGTGGCGTGAATCTTTTTCATTAATCTTTGTTAATAAAATAAATAAATCTTTTCTTTAAATAAAATTTGGAAGTTTATGTTTAAAATTGGTTTTGACACTTAGCTTAATTATTTAGGGTGTTAAATTGGAAAATTATTTTTATCGACAGTGATGCTGAGAATGAACCAACTGTTCACCTTGATTTAATTTAATAAGGAGTGATCGCCCGGTATTTAATTAGGCGGGGTGTCACAGGTGGTATCAGAGCATCAGGTTCTAGTGTCCATAGGATCTGTACGGCTTATTTCGCTTTCAGCTTAACGTTATTTCTATAGAGCCCTATTTTTAGGACTGTTGTATTCTTGCTTTTACGTTTAAGTCTTCAGCTATTCGAGATTTGTTGATAACTGTAGACTAATAAACTTGTTCACGTTTCAGATGCCTCCGAGACGTGCTCCGAAAGATAGGCGTGCCCAAGCCGAGCAGCCAGCAGCTCCGGCACCAGGCACAATGAATGCAAATGAAGTAGCCGCCATAGTTGCTCAGGCGGTGAATGCAGCGATAACAGTGATTCAGCAGGCTCCACCCCAGGTTCAAGCAGTGGCGCCAGTACCAGCACAGCTTCCATCTGCATGGGAGAGGGTTCGGGATGCTTTTCAGAAAGCACATCCCCCTGAGTTCTCCGGTAGCTCCGACATTGTCACGGTTAGCCAATGGAAGAAAGACATCCAGCGGCATCTTCGCATGTATGAGTGCCCCGAAGTACAAAAGCAGTTATTGGCTTCTTTCAAGCTGGTGGGGGCCGCATTACAGTGGTGGGAGTCCACTACTACTTTGGAGGAGAGGGACACGATCCCTATTCAGTTGTTCTGGGAGCGGTTTGACCGCAAGTATTTTCCACCCGCAGTGCAGACTGAGATGAGGCGGAAATTACTAAATTTGAAGCAGGAGAACCTTACTGTAGCTGAGTATGAGGAGGAGTTCACGAGACTTCTCACTATTGTGCCGGATGAGGCACCCACTGAGGGCAAGAAGATTTTGCTGTTCGTCGACGGGTTGTCTTGGAGGATCCGTCAGCACCTTATTGGGAACTTATCCCTGAGTACTTTCACTGATGTACTCAATGCAGCGTTACTACATTGCCAGGATCACCGCTTCCATCTTCAGGGGAGCAAGAGAGCAGGAGAGTCCAACCAGCAGGGCAGGACAGGGGGTAACGGTGCCGGTGGGGCGCCATCTCATGGACAGACTCGTCAGCACGAGCAGAGTTCCCATCAGGGGGACCCTGCTAAGCGATTCCGTTCGGGTGATTCCAGGCAGGGAAATGGGGGTTATAGGCAGGGCCAGCAGGGTCAGCCTAATCAGCAGGGCCATCAGGGCCAGCACCGACAGCAGGGTCAACAGCAGGGCCAGCAGGGCCAACAGCGTGCACATCAGGGCCAGCAGGGCCAGGGGCGTGGGGGTAACGGCCAGCAGGGTCGTGGACAGCAGGGACAGAGGGGAGGTAACTTCAGAGACCGATGTTTTGGGTGCGGTAAACATGGCCACAGGCGTCAGGATTGCCCAGAGGGCGATAGGGCCCCACAGCAGCAGGGAGCCCTCAATGAGCCGCAGAGACCACTTTTTCCACCTGCCCTTCCAGCTCCAGCCCAGGTGCCATCCCTACCAGCCATTCCAGCAGCTCCAGTGCAGCAGGGGCAATTGCAGTATGGACGTGTCTATAACGTCCACCAGGCAGCAGCTCCACAGGCACCACCCGCGATTGAGGGTATGTTTCCTATCCATGGTACTATGGGTAAAGTTTTGTTTGATACGGGGGCAACGCATTGTTTTATAGCTACGCATTTTGCGAAGTCCTTAGGGTTATTAGCCACAGCAGAGAGCACCGTGACGTGTGTCGACTCACCACTAGGGAGTGGGTCACTTATATTCTTTATATGCCAGGGAGTAGGGGTAGAGATTGGTAGCTTGGTATTGCCTGCAGACATGCTAGTCTTAGACATGCACGAGCATGATGTGATCATTGGTATGGATTGGATCGCATATTATAGAGCCATGATTGATTGCTTCGGTGGGAGCATTGTTTTTGCCATTCCGGGGCAAGAGATGTTTGTAGTGGCGATGCCTCGCCCATAGGGAGGTTCGACCGCTCATTTATATTACATTGAGGAGGATACCTCTAAGGAGGTTGTGATTCCTTTGGATTCGATCCCAGTTGTTAGGGAGTATTCCGTTGTGTTTCAGGAGATACCAGGCCTACCGCCCAGTCGTGAGATAGACTTCGTTATAGATTTATTGCCGGATACGAGACCTATAGCACGCGCACCGTACCGTATGGCTCCGGCAGAGATGCGAGAGCTACGAGATCAGATTGAGCAGCTATTAGGTCAGGGTTTCATTCGTAGGAGTACCTCACCTTGGGGCGCTCCAGTCTTATTTGTAAAGAAGAGAGATGGTTCACTGAGATTGTGCGTGGACTACCGGGAGTTGAACAAGGTCACGATACGGAATAAATATCCGTTGCCTCGAATCAATGATCTGTTCGACCAGCTGAGGGGAGCAACTTTCTTTTCGAAGATAGATCTGAGGTCGGGGTACCATCAGCTACGTATTAGGGAGCAGGATGTTTCGAAGACTGCTTTCTTGACGAGATATGGGTCTTATGAGTTCCGGGTGATGCCGTTCGGACTCACAAATGCTCCAGCCATTTTTATGGACTTGATGAACTGAGTATTCAGAGAGTTCTTGGATCATTTTGTCATCGTTTTCATAGATGATATTTTGATATATTCACACTCCGAGGAGGAGCATGCCGAACACTTGAGGCAGGTTCTTCAGACTCTACGAGAGCATCAGTTGTATGCTAAGTACGAGAAGTGTGGATTCTGGTTGCGAGAGGTACAATTCTTGGGGCATGTTGTTTCTGAGCAGGGGATTGCAGTTGACCCGAGCAAAGTGTCAGCGGTGAGGGAATGGGGACAGCCCACGACACCGACGGAAGTGCGAAGTTTCTTGGGGTTAGCTGGTTACTACAGGAGGTTCATTCGCGGATTCTCCAAAATAGCGGGTCCATTGACGAATCTGACTCGCAAAGGGGTACCATATGTCTGGGATGACGCTTGTCAGTTGGATTTCGACGAGCTGAAGGACAAGCTTACTTCGGCACCAGTCCTTGCTTTACCGAAGCCGGGTGTAGAGTACCTGGTTTACACAGATGCGTCCTTACGAGGACTTGGGGGAGTACTTCAGCAGGAGGAGAAGGCTATAGCTTTTGCTTCCCGCAAGCTTAAGCCGCATGAGAAGAATTACCCCACCCACGACCTGGAGTTAGCTGCGGTCGTCTTTGCATTGAGAATTTGGAGGCACTACTTATTGGGCGATAAATTCCATTTGTTCACAAACCATAAGTCACTGCAGTACCTGTTCACTCAGCGAGAGCTGAATATGCGTCAGCGCAGATGGTTAGAGTTTGTGAAAGATTACCAGTTCGATATACAGTATCATCCGGGGAAAGCCAACGTAGTTGCTGATGCGTTGAGCCGTAGACCGGTTGACGATGTGGCGGACATTTGGAAAGCAAAGTGGAAAGAGTTGGGTCACCAGGACGCAGTAGCCCGCTCTTTCATATCTGTTATGACTGTCACCCCCGAGATTGTTACGAAGGTGATACAGGCTCAGACCACAGACCCGTTTTGCCAGGAGCAGATTGTGCGACTTCTAGCCGAAGGTGCGGAGTCCTATTCTAATAGTTCTGATGGAGGTTTGCGGTTTAATGCGAGGTTAGTGGTTCCAGAAGGAGCGGAGTTACGTCATGAAGTGATGACTCATTCTCATGGGTCCCGATTCGCAGTACATCCGGGAGGCGATAAGATGTACCAGGACATGAGACGACAGTACTGGTGGAGTGGAATGAAGAAGGACATCGCTGAATTTGTGTCCAAGTGTTCTACTTGCCAGCTAGTGAAGGTGGACCACCAGAAACCGTCAGGATTACTTCAGCCGTTGAAAGTACCCGCGTGGAAGTGGGAAAGTATTTCCATGGATTTCATTACTGGGTTGCCTACGTCACAGCGGGGCCACGATTCTATCTGGGTGATTGTAGACCGTTTGACCAAGGTGGCTCATTTTCTGCCAGTGAGGACAGATTATACCACGGGTCAGTATGCCCAGTTGTTCATCGCTGAGATTGTCAGATTACATGGGGTGCCCCTGAATATTGTATCAGATAGAGACAAGATTTTTGTGTCACGTTTCTGGGAAAGCTTTCAGGAGGCTATGGGTACAGAGTTGAGACTGAGTTCAGCTTACCACCCACAGACAGATGGACAGACAGAGCGTACAAATCAGATGTTGGAAGATATGCTACGAATGTGTGTTCTTGATTTCGGAGGAGGTTGGGAGCCACACCTTCCACTGGTAGAGTTTGCTTATAATAACTCCTATCAGTTTACGATTGGCATGGCTCCATTTGAGGCTTTGTACGGCAGGCCTTGTCGTTCTCCAACTTGTTGGCTCGAGGTGGGGGACAACAAGTTATTAGGGCCAGAAGTGATTCAGGAGACCTCCGCGAGGATTGAGATAATCAGGAGTCGTATTCGGGTAGCCCAAGACAGGCAGAAGAGCTACGCCGATGCGAAACGGTTCTTCCGGGAGTTTAACGTGGGAGATCAAGTGTTATTACGTGTATCTCCTATGAAAGGAGTGATGAGGTTCGGGAAGAAGGGGAAGTTGGCTCCGAGGTACGTAGGACCATTTCCCATCATCGAGAGAATTGGGCCAGTAGCATACAGGTTGGGATTGCCAGAACATTTACATCGCATCCACGATGTATTCCACATTTCGTCGCTGAGACGATATCTTCGGGATGATATGTCCCATACTCACATCGCGATAGACGAGATCGATTTACAGCCTGATAGCTCTTACGAGGAGAGACCGGTGGCTATCCTAGACTATAGTGAGAGGAGATTGAGGTCGAAGGTAGTTCCACTTGTGCGAGTCCAGTGGGAGCATCATAATGTAGAGGAATCCACTTGGGAGCGTGAGACAGATATGCGCGAGAGATATCCAGAGTTGTTTTTACCAGGTATGCCTTATTTTCCGAATTTCGGGACGAAATTCCGTTATTAGGGGGGAAGTATGTAATACCCCGTATTTTTATGCTATTTTTAATTTGGGGATTTATTAAATTTAATGTGATGTTTTATTTAATAAAAATTCGAAAATTAATTATGCTATAATTATTAACGTGACTAGAGTTAGTAATTATGGGAAACTTGTTGAATATTACTAATGAGCATAGTAATATATTATATTGGTTATATTGAATGTCATAAGTAAATTATATGACTATTTCGAAAATTTAAGTCGGGACGTGCCCGTGTCACGTCGGGACTAATTATGTTAATTAAAAAGGGAATATTTTATAAATTGTCCGTATGGTCGTTTTGAGTGCGCCAACGCATCCGGAAGGGTCGAGATAGTCAGAAAAGTGTACCCGGGGGTTTAGTTTGGGTCTCGGGGTGTTTTTAGGCCTAATTAGTGACCCGGGAGGGCATTTTGGTCATTTTACAAAATAGGGTAATTAAACCCACGAATTTTAGCCATCCTTAACAGCTATTTAGGTCAGCCTTTTAGGGTTAGAACATTCATAACCCTAGTACGACCATTGGAGAAGAGAGGAGAGAGCTCTCAAGGTGATTCAAGGCCAAATACCCCACCGTTTGCACCGCCGTCACCACCAACACGTAGATCTCGAAGAGGAGAACGCAACCACACCAAAATCAACAGGAAACCAGACCTCTGAAATCCCAGGCAAGTTTTTAACTTGCGTATTTTCGTTGGTGCAATATTCATATTAGTTAGGAATGATTAGGAGTATAATCTATGGAAGAAAACCCCACTTTTTGATAGGAATTTGCATGTAGAAAAGATTAAAACCATATTCTGGAAGTCTTATATGATGTAGATGATTAACCCACGAATTTTGATGATTATGTATAAGGAAATTCTGGAGAAAAACTGATTAGAACAGAAGTTAAGAAAACTTAGGGTTCTTGATGATTAGATGAGATTTTAGGTTGTTTAATCATGTTTAATGATGGTTATACGCATGCTTAACGTTAGAAACATCTGGTAATATGTTATTATGTTTGTGGTATAAGTTTTGGGACGATTAGTGTTGAAAAATATGCATTTGGATGAAGAATTGTGATGAAATCCGTAACTGCACTTCTGCAGAAATCGAAACACCTGTTTGATCGATCGATCGACCCTAGAGCGTCGATCGATCGAAGGTTCGATCGATCGAGCCCCAGTCGTCGATCTATCGACCCTTCATGGCAGCCTCTTATTTCCCCTTGTTTAATTAGTTGAATTAATTTACCGTGGAATAACTTTTGGGATTATGAATAAAATGTTTTGGGATATAGGAGAGACCAGTAGGACATATGATTAAGTGTTGAAGAACTTTATTATGTGACGATATTTGGGTTTTAGGGACAATTATTTAAAGAACGAGGAAACTACGTATTTAAAGTGAGAGATTACGTCGAATACTTCGATAGTGCATAGACGTCTACCTACTGAATTTACTACTTGGATAGTTAGAATCCACGAGTATCACATAATTAGTGAGAAAACCCTTCGAGTTAAGGTTAGAGACGAAACCTTATACGTAATCTCAATAATGTGAAATTAAGGATAAATGTTGTAATTATGGGTAATGAGAGGAACCTATATTAATATGATGAAATTGGTATATTTATATGATTGTGTGTGCATATATTATATACATGTGAAAAACGTACATGCGCTACTTGCTATCCCTGAGGTTACCGCGCTGGGACGACCTTATCCTGTGTTGCTTTTTGGGGGATATTGGTTCGTACCCTAGGAGATAGATATCCTTGGTACAGGCTATCGATTCGATAGTTCAGACGGTCCTATGAGGCGTGAGGGTATGTACTGACCTTTTAGAGACTTGGAATCTATACTTCGCCTCAATGTTGTGTTGTATATGTTAATACAGTTCGAGAGTGATTCCGAACGTGTATTTCCCTTTGTGTGAGCGATACGGGGATTGGATAGCAGAGTATGCCTGCACCATAATCTTAGTTGGGGTGCTAATATATATATATATATATATATATATATATATATATATATATATATATATATATATATTATCCGAGTAGTTTATATATATATATACGAGATTATGGAATTCAAACTACCTACTGTGACTTGATAAGTAGGACATGGTTGTTGACTCAGATAATAAATACTGTTTTGCGAAAGTATAATATGACACTGGGAAACTTTATAAATTAATGAAGTTAAAATGAGAGTTGTGCTACAACTAGAAAGTAACCTTTTTACACGTTGACATTGTTCGGTTTTAAAACTTATGTGTAAGTTAAGATAAATTAAATTATTGGGGAGGTTAATATGATCTAAATGTTAAGTTAAACCATTTGGGAAGGTTAGTACGATAGGCGTGCACACTAGAAGAGAGGTGAGAATTTCTCAAGGGAGTGTCGAACTAATATGTGGTTGCATTGGCCTGTATCAATTTAAATACTTGCTAAACTGATCTTAAATAACACACACTTTCGGGCTCTGACCCGTTTCTTCTCTCCCTCTCCCCTTGTATATATATGTATGTATTTCAGGTGCCCAGCCACAGGGGCGTTTTGGTTAGGATCTTTTGGAAGGAACGCGCTGCAGCTTAGGTGGGAGTTGCAGGTCTTTTGATTAGACGACTTCGTTCACTCAGATCCACTCCTAGCATTTTCATTCAGATGGGCATGTGTAGCCCTTTCCATTATTTATTTATGTTGGGACATTGTTATTTCAGTTGTTTCGTAGTTCGTTATTATGGGATTTTGTTCAAAATGGATGTATTACTTTATTTTCTCGTATGTTGGCATTCTTTGATGGATGTTTTATATATTGGATTTTTGGTTCCAGTTTAGTGTGGCGTGAATCTTTTTCATTAATCTTTGTTAATAAAATAAATAAATCTTTTCTTTAAATAAAATTTGGAAGTTTATGTTTAAAATTGGTTTTGACACTTAGCTTAATTATTTAGGGTGTTAAATTGGAAAATTATTTTTATCGACAGTGATGCTGAGAACGAACTAACTGTTCACCTTGATTTAATTTAATAAAGGAGTGATCGCCCGGTATTTAATTAGGCGGGGTGTCACACAAACCATATACAACTAGCAAACACATATATCATGAAGTATAAAAGCTAGTGTATTTAAACATGCGAACACAATTAACTATTAGATTTAGCATGAGAAGTATCATGTGCAAACATATGAGAATTAATCATTCTAATATTTAGCACCTCCAAAATGGATTTGCTAACCCAAATAGATGAAGAATTAATGTGTCAGGTTTTGGAAACCATGGGTACAATAGACTTCAACTTCCTAGGGTCTTTTCTAAAGTCATAGCAAAAATTCCTAAGGTAAATTTTCTTATCGTAGTGTGTGGACGTGAAGATGCGATGAGGGATGTGATCTTTGGGTTGAGCTTTTCAAACACCTTAAGCTGTAGTTGGCCATATAAAATAAACGACGCTCTTGGCTTTAGCCGTAGAAGAATTCGAATCATTAAAGCCAGTACCATCACTACTTGAGTCTCTTAGATTATCTTTTAACTTTAAAATACTAGGCTCAAGTAAAAATTTAAAATCCTCTAAGGGTAGGGAGTCCTTCAAATTTTTATTAATACCTAGAAGGTTATCTTTGTCCCCCTAATTGTAAGCTAACGTATCCCCAAGATTCTTCTCATGTGCCTTCAATATTTTTATCGAGTTATCATTATCCTTAATGCAACATACATCAACTTTTGAAATTTTAGAGTCCTCTATTTCATTCTCTAAAACATGGATTCTATCCTCGTTCTCTTTCTTGGACACTTATAAAGTTTTAAAATCACGATTCATAGCTTCTCACGAAGGGTATATCTTTAAGTTTGAAAAGTTTTCAATAAATAAACTTTAGATTTAAAACAAAAATTTTCCTTTTTAAAATAAACTTAATTCTTTTTTAAAACTTCAAATTCAAAAGAGAAATTTTTTTCAGCATGATTATGAAGCTTATTAAACTTATCTCAAACATCAAAGTCATCTCCATAGCTGAATGCATCAAATAACTTATCATTATGGGGATCCACCGAGAGAAAAATAATAAAACAAACACGATGTAATAACCCGTAATTTTTAATTATGTGTTCTTAAATTAATTCAGATTCTTTTGGGTAAAATAAAATTTTGGAATTTATAAAGTTTTAGTAATTCAAAAGGTTGAGTTTTAATATTGAAAAGTTGGATTTTAATAGAAATTAAAATTGGAGTCAAAATGGGAATTAAAAAAAAACCGTTTGTCACGGTTCTGGACAGTGACTAACGGGCAAACTTTTATTTAGTTTAAATAGAATTCAATTAGCATTAGAACTCTTAATCATTATAAGTTAAAACTAATATGTGGCTAGGTTCTTCAAATGAATTTTTCCATAACTCTTCCTCCAGAAAACTTGTCCAAAATATTTCCCTTTCATCTAAAAAAACTTTGCTCCAATTTTCTTCAAGGTTTCAACTCAAGATTTGTCAAGATTAACTGGGTTTTCTCAAGATGCATCGAGAACGGGTCTTTATCTACTTTTTGAGAAGAATACATCTTTGAAATCAGAATTCTCAATCAACTTTATCAGAATTCTCAATATATTTTAGGGTACTTGCTAGGTATGGGAATAGTGGGTAGGCCTTAGTTGCGATTGACGCTTTCTAGGTATGAGACTAGTGAGTGTAGATTTTTACGAACGGGTGATTTCGAGGTGGGGCTGATTTTTATGTCGTGTCATTGATTCGCTCTGCCAGGTGTAAGACTATGAGTAGTTATTAATAGGAATTCATCCTAAAATTAAGGTAGGAGGTATTTATGTATTGGGGACTGTTGACGCCACTAAAATGGCCTATGAGGATCAGATTGAAGATGAAGATAAACATTCACATTAAACATATAAGAGACAAAGGTTTTTAAAGTGGTTCGGCTTTGAATAAAGCCTATGACCACTGTTATTTTATTCCCAGGGGTTTACAATAGCACAATATAGTGTAGAGAGAGAGAGGATGTGTATCTTGTGTATGGTGTTTCTTGGTTCTCTCGGATCTCCTCCCTTTTCTCTAAGGAATACATGTATTTATAGTGATGGGAGATAAAGAGATTCATTGTATGTAGACATTTATGTCTACATTCAACGAATCTAATTGTTGAATTGCTTGGTATGCTATGTGTTGTCATCTATTAATACAGTATAAATGTACATTAAGGCTCATTAAATGCGCTGTCATCTTCATTAATGCACATTAAATGCATAGTTATCCTTTGATCTTCCTGGTTGGTATGCCGACCAACTCTCCTCGGGTGCCGACTAACTCTCCTCGGGGGCCGACCAACTCTCCTTGGGTGCCAACTAATTCTCCTCGGGTACTGACCAACTCTCCTCGGGTGCCGACTAACACTCCTCGGGTGCCGACTAACTCTCCTCGGATGCCGAACCAACTCTCCTCGGGTGTCGAATATTGCCACGTAGGATGACATGTGTCCTTTTCTGATTGGTCCTCGTAGATGGAGAATTTTTGCGTTAACAGAAGCCCCCAATGCTCCATGCTTGATGGTTTACTTGAAAGGATGGAGTATTTATTTTGCAGTGTTGCTCGGTGCTCGTGAAATTCTTGATCTACCTTTTTGATTTGTTCAACATAAAGTGCATTATCTCCTGGACGACATATGATGCAGGCTGATCGATGGTTGCTAATTTTTCTTTTGAGGAACTCCGTGTGCTATGTATCACCCCTGGGAATTTGGATGCAGCCATGCCATAGTATGCAGCTTGTAGCTTGTCATAATCTTCAAGTATGTTGATTGGTTTGCTAGCCGACCAACTGCCTCCTGTGACGAGCAACTGAGTGCTAACTTCACGTGCTTGATTCTTCTGATTTATGATCCTCTGAATACTTTGTCGAGTAACATACTAGCTTTTGAACCCAACTCTTCAATCTGATTAGTACCAAGCTAGTGGTGGACTTCGAAACATTTTCATACAACTTCTTCTTCAATGTTGGTCGGGATAGTAGTAGTAAAGATCTGAGTGCTGTAGATGCTAAATTTGACTTCTGAACTTCAATAGTATGTGCATAATAACTCCTGAATATGCCTCCTGGACTTCTGAATGCACCTCCTGAACTTCTGAATACGCCTCCTGAATTTCAATATACCTCCTGAACTTCAATATTCCTCCTAAACTTCAATATACCTCCTGAATTTCAATAGCCTCCTGAACTTGAATATACCTCCTGAACTTCAATATCAAAAATAATTCATGAGCAAGAAAAACAACTCCTGAATGATGATTGGTTGGGGCCCCGACCGTGTGAGTTTGTGGAGTTGAATTTGATGCTCGGCTGCATGATGTTATAAGAATGTGCCACCGAATGAACAAATATATCTGTAATAGAAGCCCCCAAGTGTGGAATGTGAACTTTGAATGCTTTTTGCTTGATCGCTTTCACATACTCATACTTTGTTTAAATAAAATGTTTTTGACCAACTGTAGTTGACAGCTTCTTATTTCCGACCAACCTTAGTTGGCATTTTTGGGAATAGATTTACTTCCCAACCAACCTTAGTTGGCATTTTTGGGAATAGATTTACTTCCTAACCAACCTTAGTTGGCATTTTTAGGAATATATTTACTTTCCGACCAACCTTAGTTAGCATTTTTGGGAATAGATTTACTTCATAACCAACCTTAGTTGGCATTTTTAGGAATAGATTTACTTCCCGACTAACCTTAGTTAGCATTTTCGGGAATAGATTTACTTCCCAACCAACCTTAGTTGGCATTTTTGGGAATAGATTTACTTCCTAACCAACCTTAGTTGGCATTTTTAGGAATAGATTTTTGATAATAAATGATAGAGACTTCCTCGAAGCTGACCAACGGATTGTTGGGAATAAGATATAATAAATGCTGGAGACATCCTTGGAGCTCACCAACAGATTGTTGGGAATAAGATAATATATTCTAGAGACATCCTTGGAGCTGACCAACAGATTGTTGGGAATAAGATAATATAAATGTTGGAGACCTCCTTGGAGTTGAATATATGATTATAAATATTTGTCGAGCTCCATGCTGAAATAAGAATAGAATATGCATCCAAATAAATATAAAGAATAATTAAAAATAATAAAGTGCCTCGCTGATCTGTCGAGGTAGAATTATATAATGCTGAACAAGAATAAGATATTCCAGAACATAAGAATATGGCCGAGAACGTTGTCAGGCCTGAATATAAATAAGAATTATTCGACCAACTATCCGTTGGGGGTGAAATACAACGAATGTTGTAATTCTCCTTAAAGATGAATAAGTATCTTGTCGAGGCACAATTGCATAATGCCAAATAAGAATAATATTTTCCAGAACATAAGAATATGGTCGAGAACTTTGTTGGGCCTACATATAAATAAGAATTACCCCGACCAACTATCCGTTGGGGGTGACATATAATAAATGTTATAGTTCTCCTCGGAGCTGAATATGATAACAAGTATCTCGCCGAGTTCCATATTGAGATGAATATACAATATGAATCCCAAGGGATATAGAATAATTTGTGCTTGAGCCGATAGCTCCGAGTAATAATAAAATATATAATGCCTCGCTGAGGTGAAATGATAATAGCTTCCAGATTGTTTCCGAGCATTCGTCGACGTTGAGTCTTGTACCAGTAAAAATTAATATCTTGCTCTACCATTTGTGTAGGCTTAATTGATTAGTCGTGAGAATAATTTAGTCATTCAATAAATATATGATAGGTATATGTTTGAGAAATAAAAATATTAATTTTAAAAAATGAAATAATATATGTTGGCTGATATGTCGAGGCACAATTGCCTGATGTCGAGCAATACTACTTTTCCAGAGGTTTACGAGAGCTTTCATCGGGATTGAATCTCGTTCCTATGAAATTTTAATAGGCTGCCCGAGCACCTATCGAGACTAGAGAAAATAATTATTATCATGAGAATAATTATTCAGCCAAACAATATGTGATGTGTATCAGCATAAAATGATAAAAATTTCAAAATATGAAATAATATTTTTGTGCCAAATGTGTGTGAGATGGAAATTTTTTTGTCAGATATGCATCATAAATAAGACGGAGAGTTTTTTTGTAAAGTTATTTAATCTCCAACAACTAATCAGGTATAAGTTGCTGTTTGGAAATTATTTATCACTTGGTTTTAAAAATATTTTTGGGGTGATCACAAGTTAAAAAAGACTTAAGCCCCCTGTTTGTCCCCAAGATGAACTCGTGTTTAAAGAAATATCTGGGGTGCTTCGCATTTTTTAATACCCCATGATTCTACTGCTACCAACAAACGGCATGGATGTTGCCAACCAACATTTAAGGATATCTCAAGTTATAGAATATATGGTGCCGACCAAGAAGAAAATGGTCCCCGACCAGCTGAGCAATTTCGCCGATCAACAAAAATGGTGCATTGACAGAACCGAACAACATTAGATGTCACCGACCAAAAAGTGGATGGTTGGATAGTTGCCGACCAGTAAATTGAACCCTCCGAACAAGACTGAGATGTCGCCGATTAAGAAGTAGATGATCTTCGACCTGCAATTGGTTCCATCGAGCTACAATAAGAGTCTCTGACCAACAATAAGATACCTCGTAGTTGGATAAAATTATTTCAACGTTGCTGATGGATCTTCACATCTTTTCTTCGACAAACAAAAATGGTCTGGTTAAGCTTCCCTTTAATAAAAGATGGCCCAAGATGATGCCGACCAACAATATGGATGGATGACCAGAATATCTCGAATCCTTAGATCAGAAAAATAACATTCGATGTAAAATTTAAGCATTAAGAATGTTAATTAAATGAATAATTATATAATCCACTAGATCGTGTGATTTCGACAAAGAAACCTTGTGATGTGATGAACGAGGGGCCAACATATTAAATTTGTGCCCAGAGTCTTGATATGGTCATGATTGTTTTTTTTAAAGAGGTGGGTAATGGTTTTTCAGGTGAGAGAAAATTATTTTTTATATTGATCCCTTCCTATTCCCTATTTGGAGAGATAAAAATATGCTGAATGATAGAAGTTATTACCAAATTTATATAAAAAAAATCAATCAATGAGACTTTATTGACATAGATGGAAGATGAACCAAATTAAGTATGTAGTTCATAAAAATGAATGCAAATAGACTCAAACTTGAAGAGAGAGAAAATAGATCTGGGTCATGATTTCCATGAATTTTTTTATTGTCTTTAACCTTTTCCCATTCTCTGATTAAAAATGTGATGGGAATTTGAATAGACATCAAAGATCTTACATAATTATCAATGAAAATTATCAAATCTTATCATCGCCGTATATATTGGTATATGTAATCATTTAAAATATTTATTCCATGATATAAAATTGAAACTTGAGAATCAAGCAAAAAGTTATGATTTATGAAATCCATTATTTTTCAGATTTCTAAATAAGAATTAATCTAACAGTTATGATTTTAAAATCATGATATGCAATATTTTGCAGATAAAAATTGGACAATTAATTTATGTATATAAACATAAAAATCATGATTGAATCAAAAGATGTATGTATAATTGATTATACGTAGAGAAAATAAAAACTTAGCTTTTGATGGAGAACAATGCTTGTAACACGTTCCCACAGACGACGCCAATCTGTTAAAGACAGAAAATGGTCCAGGCCATTTTAGTGGCGTCAACAGCAGATAAATGATGAGGATAAGATTGAAGATGAAGATAAACATTCACATCAAACATATAAGAGACAAAGGTTTTTAAAGTGGTTCGGCTATGAATAAAGCCTATGTCCACTGTTATTTTATTCCCAGGGGTTTACAATAGCACAATATGGTGTAGAGAGAGAAAGGATGTGTATCTTGTGTATGGTGTTTCTTGGTTCTCTCGGATCTCCTCCCTTTTGGCTAAGGGAATTCATGTATTTATAGTGATTGGAGATAAAGAGATTCATTGTATGTAGACATTTATGTCTACAATCAACGAATCTAATTGTTGAATTGCTTGGTATGCTATGTGTTGTCATCTATTAATACAGTATAAATGTACATTAAGGCTCATTAAATGCGTTGTCATCTTCATTAATGCACATTAAATGCATAGTTATCCTTTGATCTTCCTGGTTGGTATGCCGACCAACTCTCCTCGGGTGCCAACTAACTCTCCTCGGAGGCCGACCAACTCTCCTCGGGTGCCGACTTATTCTCCTCGGGTACTGACCAACTCTCCTCGGGTGTCGACTAACACTCCTCGGGTGCCGACCAACTCTCCTCGGATGCCAACCAACTCTCCTCGGGTGTCGAATATTGCCACGTAGGATGACATGTGTCCTTTTCTGATTGGTCCTCGTAGATGGAGAATTTTTGCGTTAACAGGGACCCTTAGGTACGGGACTAAGGGTGTTTTGAGGATCTCACATCGATAATAAGGGTGGGGTAATTTGCAAAATGAATATGAGAAGAATAATTAATTGAGAATAAATACCTAAGTTAATAAAATGGGTATTAAAATTTATTGGCAACATAATGTGTGGGGGCCGATAGTTTAAACGGGCCAGCTAGTGTTTATGTCGTGTCGTGTGTGGAATCTCGTCATATTGTGGGATCGACAGTCAAACGAATTAGCTGGCTATTGACGAGGAGAATGTGTATTTTGGTGGGAATACCACCACAGGCGGGAGGACCGCTATAATAATTTATTTTGGTGGGAGAATCATCCGAGGTGGGAGGACCGCTATAATAATATGAATTATTGGAGTTAGAATTATATGCGGAAGTACTGCAATGGATAATAATAAATTGAGAGGAGTGATAAATGGGGTTAATTTAATTAAATTAAAAATATTAGATTGTTGGATATTTAAAATAATATTGGCTGAATTTTTGAATAAAAATTATTTTGGGTAGATAGTGATTTATTGTTAACGAGACTAATCATATCTCGTTTAATTTAAAATTCTCTATTGCTATAATTATCACGTATAATGCTACTGTCCGGGTTCATGGACCCTAATTGAGGGGTGTAGTGTGTATTCATGCTCGAGGCTCTGACCCTATGCATTGACTAATATTTTTCAGTTCTTAGTGCTGGAGAAGCTGCATAGGAGTATTTGGAGATATACATTGGAGGTGCAGCTGGAGTTCATTTATTTTATGCTTTGTAGTTTAGTTTAGTTTCCATTCCTTAGCATTTATATCGAGACTCGGTTGATGGATTTGATAGGCCATTCTGTTCCACAGTTGTTACGATTTTTATTCCGAAATTTCATTATAGATTCAGATTTATATTATTGGAGTTTATATTCAATTTGAGATTGTATTAAATTGGAGGTTAACATGGCAATATATTTTATATCGCAATGATGATTATTATTTATTAGGATTGATTTCATTATTATCTTGTGGATTGAATTTATATGTCTCATATCTATCCCATACTAAGAATGGTATTGCATTTATTACCGTTACAAGTAGTCTTGGTGGCGACCGACGCCAGGAATGCGCGGGATGTTACAGATGGTATTAGAGCGTGGTCTTAAGTCTCGTAGGTTCTGAGTTCATTTAGCTTTCGCGTTACCAATCTTTGATTACTTTTTTCGATTCGTACTCCTTAAGGTATTGGGTCTAGCATACGTGTTAGCTACGTTTCTTGGAGATCGGAGTTTTGTGATAAGAACGTTGTATGAATTGAAGTTAGAAGTAGTGATTTTGATGTGAGGATACTTAGAAGTGATTATTGGGAGACGAGATATATTTCGGAGATTGTTAGTGCAGATGTTACGATCGTAAGTATCGATTTAGGTGATGTAAATTGATTTGATGACTTTATCGTTTTGATGAATTTTGGAGATAAAATCAAGTGGTGATTTGCGAGAGCACGTGATACGTCGTTATTTTCATAGTTTTGCATATATATATATATATATATATATATATATATATATATATATATATATATATATATATATATATATATTCTTGATTGTGAGATTACGTACGGGTAGGATTGGGTGTATAGGCGCCTAATGGTGATAATGTTGAGTTTTAATATTGAAAAGTTGGTTTTTAATCGAAATTAAAATCGGAGTCAAAATGGAAATTTAAACAAAAAAACATTTGTCAAGGTTCTGGACCGTGACTAACGGGCAAACTTTTATTTAGTTTAAATAAAATTCTATTAGCACTAGAACTCCTAATCATTATAAATTAAAACTAATGCGTGGTTGGGTTTTTCAAATAGATTTTTCAATAACTCTTCCTCAAGAAGACTTATCTAAAATATTTCCCTTTCATCTACAAACCTTTTCCCCATTTTTCGTCATGGTTTCAACTCAAGATTTGTCAAGATTAACTGGGTTTTCTCAAGACGTGTCGAGAATGGATCTTTATCAACTTTTTGAAAAGAATACATCTTTGAAATAAGAATTCTCAATCAAATTTTATTCAGGCATAGATACTCTATTCACTTCCTTTAGTATGATGCATTTTAAGTGTCGCCTAAACACTTAATTACATATTTTCTTAAAATAAATTAACGACTTAATTAGGAAAAGTGAAAACTAATTATGGTACTGTTTTTATGAATGTTTTTAACATTAAATAAGATTTGAAACCCTTGGGTGCGTAGGAGAGAGTATTGGGTTTTGGTTATTTTGGATGTAGGATCGCATGTAGAATTTTATGGAGGTTATTTAAATGAAATCAGGACGTTTGCACACGCATGAAAAATTTGTAGTTAAAATAAGTGGATAATTACGATGTGTTTCATAACCTTGCATGTTGATTAATCTATAATGATTAAATAGGAATAATTGTATTAAGAACGACGATGGTATTATACATTGAATTAAATAAAATTGTGACACCACAAATTTATTTGTGATATTGTTAATATGTATTTGTGGATTATGTGATTGATTGATATTGATATTTATCATTGCAGGGACGACGAAATTTTTGTAGTATGCTCTCACCTATATTTTAGGATACTTGCTAGGTATGAGACTAGTGGGTAGGCCTTAGTTTCGATTTACGCTTTCTAGGTATGATACTAGTGAGTTTAGATTTTTACAAATGGGTGATTCCAGGGTGGCGCTTATTTTTATGTCGTGCCATCGATTCGCTAGCCCAGGTGTAAGACTAGGAGGAGTTATTAATAGGAATTCATCTTATAATTTAGGTAGGAAGTATTTATGAGTTGGGGTAATGTTCAAAATGAATATGAGAACAATAATTAATTGAGAATAAATACCTAAGTTAATAAGATGGATATAAAAATTTATTGGCGATATAATGTGCGGGGGTCCACAGTTTAAATGGGTCAGCTAGTGTTTATGTCGTGTTGTGTGTGAAACCTCGTCATATTTCAGGACCGACAGTTAGACAGATCGGCTGACTATTGACGAGGGGAATGTGTATTTTATTGGGAGTACCACCCAAGGCGGGAGGACCTCTATAATAATGTGAATTATTAGTGTGACAACCCGAATATAATTATGATAAATTATGCTTAAATCATGCTTAGCTTATGTGATATGTATAATATGTTATTAGTATATATAATGTTAAGTCTAACCCTACCTTCATAAATAATGAAATATTGAATTAGTTACAAATATAAAATTTTGAAGTTTTCGGTAGGAATGTTCATGTTTAAGCTTAGTTTTGACCTTTATAACATAATAATTGACTTGAGGAGGAAACTAGATAGTTGTATATATATGAGTTAGGTTTGTAACATGACAAACCGTGTGTTAAACGGAGGTCTGAACGAGAAGTTATGCTGGAATTACGAAGCAGGGACAAATTTGTCCATTCGTTAAATGATATTTCGTCTTATTAGGCTAACAAATGGTGGAATTTGATTGGTTAAATAAGGAGGTTGGTTTTGGCTGACTTTAAAGGCTTGAAATAATCCCCTACTTCAGGATAATTCATCCATTGAAGAGATGGGCTTGAGAGGAATAGAGAATTGGAAAGTTTAGGAAGAAAGTGAGGAGAAAATTTGGAGAAAAATCCGTGGAAATTACTTAAAAGTACCGAAGGTAATCCTAACCCCGAATCTAGCTATTTTTCTTATATTACTGATTTAGATGATAGAAATCATCATTTCTTTACTAAAATTTCATCCTTTGATGTATATGTATGGTTAGATGCAAGTTTAAGTTAAGTTGAATGTACAAACCCTTAAAATTGCTTCGTTTAGTAACCTTGTTTATTTAACCTTCCATATCTTTTTGCATACTTACTGGAATTGATTGATTCTAATTGAATATGAAAATAGACTCATATATGTGTGACATATCCAAAAATCATGTGAAAATACCAAGAAATGAATCTTGGGTGATGGTTTAAAGTTCGGGTATGAAATCTTTCCCAAGGGTGAAAGTATGCACACCATGTGTTCGATGTTTTGCTTGACATAGAAAATAAATCTTAAAAATTATAAAACTTTAATTTTGTATTGTTGATTATGTTTACTGATGTTGGGTATTGTAGAAAAATTATGAAAATTCTGGGAAGTTGAATGAACAATAAAAGAGACTATAGGGCAGATTTGTTATATAGTAAAGAAATAGGCCTATCTTGATCTAGAAAACTTGAAATAATGTGCCATCTTTGGAATTGGAATACTAATATGATAAAAATATTGAATTACGAAGAATAAATGAATATATGTTTGGTCTATGATTTGTATATGACAAAAATATTAACATGAATTTGGATAGAATTTCACTTGTAATAAATGATTTGAGTAGAATCATATGATGCTTATGAATTGAGTTATGTTTGAGATATTCCTTGGATTGTTGATATTCTTATGGTGATACTAATAGTATAAGAATGATAGTAAGGAAAAAAGAATCGGTTGAACAAGTGTCAGACAAAGGAAAAGGAAACGCCTAATTAAATCTCCAAGGTGAGTTTACTTATGATTTGCTTCGTACATAAATATGAATATAGCTCTAAGAGCGGATTTGTTTGACTACTTAGGTATTCAGGATTTATTTGGATATTAAAATATCCTGAATTTGTATGGGTATTATGATCCCGGATTGGATTAAATACTTAGGTGTTCAGGATTTGTTTGGATATTAAAATATCCTCGATTTGTTTGGGTCTTATGATCCAGGATTGGTTTGAATACTTCGGTATTCAGGATTTGTTTGGATATTAAAATATTCAGGATTTTTTTGGGTCTTTTGATCCAGGATTGGTTTGAGTACTTCAGTATTCAAGATTTGTTTGGATATTAAAATATCCAGGATTTGTTTGAGTCTTATGATCCAGGATTGGTTTGAATACTTCGGTATTCAGGATTTGTTTTATTTGGATATTAAAATATCCAGGATTTGTTTGGGTCTTATGATCCAGGATTGGAATTGGACAAAGATCCAAAATTTGATTTGTCTTATGACAAGGATCTGTTGGAACTTATGTTCCAAGATTTGTTATTGCCAATGGGCAGGATTGTTTGGATTTCATATTCACATATTTGATATAAAACTATTATTTCGTAGTAGGGCAATATTGTTTGGATTTGATGTAATACCCCGTTTTTGTATGGCTTTTAATTATGAGATTTATTAAATTAATTTGGGATAATTAATTGGAAAATAATCCAAATTTAAATACTAGCGAGACGAGAGTTAGTATTTGATTATTATAATGTTGTTGAATATTACTGAGTGATTATGATAATATGTGATTATTGAATTTATTAAAATTATCGTGAGTTGAAAATACGGCAGTTTCGGTAATTAAGTTGGGGCGCGCGTGTCAGTCGTGTCAGGACCCAATTTAATGGATTTAAAAGTATTTTATTTTTATATCATCCGTATGAGCATTTTGAGTACACCAACGTGTCCGGTAGGGTTGAGTTAGTCATAAAACACTAGCCGGGGGGTTTAGTTTGGGTCCCGGGGCATTTTTAAGCATAACCAGCAACCCGGGAGGGTATTTTAGTCATTCCTATTTTTGGGTGAATAGTGACCCACGAATTTTAGACAGTTAGTTTCAGCCAACACTTTTAGGGTTTCTCAACTAAAAATCATGAACGACCATTAGAGTAGAAGAAAATGGAGTTTCCAAAGGAGAACCACAAATTAGAAGCTTTTGCACCACCGTCACCACCACCGGTAGATCGGAAAGCAAGGATCAACCACATATCGTCTACTTCATCGGATCAAAATCATCATTACCAGGCAAGTGATTTAACTTTCCATAATTTAGCTCATATATCATTCATGTTAGGTTAGAATTGAAGAATAACCTTAAATAATGAAAATTGAATGGATTTAAAGAATTTAAATCATAATCTGGGTAGGTCTTGCATGTAGTTTAATGTTGGAGATAATAGCAGCCACGAAATTATGATTTATGGTTAGAGAATTATGAAATTGTATTGAATTATATAGTGTTCTTGAAGAAATAGGAGAACTAGGGTTTTTATATGAAAATTTGGTAAATTGATCCAAGAATTTGATGTCCCATTTTGATTTGATGATTTTAAAACGTGGGAAATGATGCAAACATGTTGGTATGATAATTAGTATACTTTGTTGGGAGTTTAAGACATTGTAATGAATAATTAGAGGTGTAAAAAGAGGAAAACCCGTAACTATTTAAGAAAATCTAGGCTGATACCTGCTTGATTGATCAATCGACGATCGATCGATCGACCGCTTTTCTTCGATCGATCGACCCCTTCTGATTTTTGCCAATTTTTTTCCCTTAAGGCTTAATAAAAATCTCAAGGGAGATGATGATTTTTAGGATGTTTAAATTGACATTTTGGGACTTAGTTAAGGTCAGTAGGGTCTTCGTTGACGCCCGGAAAAATGGATTACCTTAGGGATTTGAATACTATTGCTTACGAGGGACTACCGAGAGAGTTACGATTAGAAATCGTTCAAATTGAAACTATAATGAGAATAAATGTTGAGGTAAGGATAAGAACAGTAATGGAGGGGCTTTAAGTTACTTAGATAGCATTAGAAACTAATAGGAGGCCTAGTAACCTTTTGGGGTAGGTTTAGGTACTCAAATTGACACGACGAGAGAAAGTTATCAAGTTAAATATATAATTAAGTATGATGTTTGGGATAATCTTACTACGTACGAGACTTACTAGATAGAATGTGAATGTCTATATTGAAATATGATTACTAAGGTTGTGTGATTGCCTAGTGAATGGATTTCTTATGTGTATGACATACCTACCACACTTGCTATCACGGGAGGTTATTTTTTTTAAATGACCCTCTTATCCTTGTGTGCCTTTGGGGGGATTTAGACTGGTACTTTAAGGAAATAGGACTGTGAATGACTTATTTGTGAGTTGATAAGATAGCTGACCATGGGAACGTAGGTATATGCGTGACCCATGGGTATGTGAACTATGTTCGCCTCCAATATGTGTGATTTTGCTTATTGAAACGGTTCTTGAGAGATTCAGAAATCATAGTCCCTATGTACGTGATGTATCGGGATTCGATAGCAGAGTATGCGTGCACCGCAGCTTAGCCTAGGGGTGCCATATATGTATTTATGTACTGAGAGTGATATACTTATGTACTTGTGACTGGTTCATTGTTGCGTAGTAGATGTGAATAACTAAGAAATCTGAATGGGCTAAGAATGAGAATTTAATTAACACTTAAGATAAGTAATTTTAATGAATGATAATATGGGTTATGAATATAACTGTTTTGCGTACTAAGAGTAGACATCCTAAGGTAGAATGCGAAAGCAGAAGAGTTACAAACTAGTTAGTTAGTGACATAACTAGGATGGGTTAAGGGCATACGTTGGGCGTGCGCATTAGTTAAGAGGTGAGAAACTCATTTGAGAGTACACAACTAACATGTTTATAATATGTGTTGTTTAATTGTAATTTAAACACTTGCTAAAGTTTTAAACTGTTTTCACCTCGGGCTCTGACCCGTTTTCCTCCAAATCTATTTTGTTTTATAAAAACATTTTTAGGTGCCCAGCCACAGGGGCGCCAAGCATAGGAGTTCCATTCTGATGACGTGCTGTAGCTGTTGTGGAAGCTACAGAATCTTGGTATTAGACGCCTTCCTATTTATCCTTGGTTCCTTCAGAGTCAGTTGTATCAGTTAGGGCATGAAGCCCATTCTTATTTAGAAGTTGTAGTTACAGACTATCATTATTTCGGTTATTAGTTTAATTATTTAAACTCTTGTATTTGGACTTTATTTGCTCTGGCATTATTATCATTGGAGTGTTTACTCCAGATTCAGTTGATTTCATTTCGTTGGTTATTCATATGAGATTGTTTATGCGATTGATGGTTAATGATTTAATTCTTGGTTATTTGATAACTTAATTAATAAAATTTGGCATCTCTCTTTTTAAATATTAGGTGGCTAGTAATTAATTAAATGTTTTTCGACAGTGATGCTAAGACTGAACCAACTTGATATTCTGTATTAATTTAATAAAGGAGTAGCTGCCCGGTATTTAATTAGATGGGGTGTCACATTTGATATCCACTTTTTTGATATAAAACTGCTATTACATAGCAAGGCAGGATTATTGGGATTATATATCCACATATTTGATATAGAATTGTCATTTCATTGTAGGGAAGGATTGTTTGGATTTTATATCTAGATATTTTATATAATATTTCTATTTCATAGCAGGGCAGGATTATTTTGATTTTATATCCACATATCTGATAAAAAATTGTTATTTCATTTCAAGGAAGGAGTACATCACTGAGCTAAATGCTTACGGTTTATATTTTAACATTTTCAGGTCTGTACGCTGCTTGTTAGGATATCATATGATCGGTGATTTGAGAGTTGCACCGTTAGAAGGATCTGGGGATTAGACGTGGGGATTTTGTCATTATCACACTGAGGTTTTACTACACTCGAACATCTTATATATTGAGTTAGCATGGGTTTATTTGATGATTGTAATATTTAATCATAGTCAATCGTAGTATAACATGTTCGTTTAATTATAACTCTGATGTTAATTACGCCATGGTACAAAGAACATGATTATGTTTATTATACACGAAAAAAATATTGATAAATGAATTATATTTCGAATGGCCTGAAGATTATGATTTAATCATAATATAAATGAAATGATTAGAATATATTTGGTTTTGGGGTGTGACAATTAGTGGTATCAGAGCGTCTATGTTATTAATTCCGGATGTGTGTGGCGATTAGATGGTAGTTATTAGTTTGATATGATATTTATGAATTGTTTATGTACTAACCAATAATTTAGTATTATAAATTATTTGTGTTGGTTGTTATAACTCGGTTATTATAGATGGAACTTGGGGAATGGGATAAGCCAGTGGTTCCAGGACAGGTGGGCGACTCTTAACGATAAAAGAGGCTCATATTACCCCGGATGTGGTGACAGGTACACTTTCTATTACTGATAGAAGTGTTTATGTTTTGATTGATCCTGGTTCCACACATTTTTTGTGTCCTATGCATTTTCTATATACCTGAATAGACCGTGTACTCATTTAGATGTGGGGTTGGGTATTTATATGCATATGGGGGATATGGTTGTAGTTGAATATGTTTTCTTGATTGCGTTTTGACTGTGGGGGTTAGAGATACAGTTATAGATCTACTTCCATTGGATATTTCTGATTTTGATATAATTCTGGGAATGGATTGGTCATCTAAATATCATGCATCTATGGATTATTTCTGTAAGGAAGTCGTTTTTAATATGCCTGGTGAGCCTGAATTTAAATTTATGGGGGAAAGAAAAATACTTCCCAGTTACATCATTTCTGCTATTCAGACGAGGAAATTATTAAGTAAGGGTTGTGAGGGTTTTATTGCATATGTTCTTGGCACTAGGAAGGGGGCTTTACAGTTAGTCGATGTGCCTATTGTACGGGATTTTCCAAAAGTGTTTCCTAGTGAGTTGCCTGGGTTACCTCCAGAAAGAGAAGTTGAATTTAGTATTGAATTAGCACCGGGGACATACCCTATTTTTATGGCACCTGTTGAATTGAAAGAACTTAAGATTCAGTTGTAGGATTTGCTTGATAGGGGGTTTATACAACCTAGTGTATCTCCATGGGGTGCACCAGTTTTATTTGTGAAAAATAAAGATGGTACTATGCGTTTGTGTATTGATTATAGGCAACTGAATATAGCTACATTTAAGAACAAACATCCTTTACCTCGTATAGATGATTTGTTTGATCAGTTACAGGGTGCGAAAGTGTTTTCAAAAATAGATTTGCGATCAGGTTCTCATCAATTGAGGGTCAAGGAGAGTGATATTTCTAAAGCTGCTTTTCGTACTCGGTATGGTAATTTTGAATTTTTGGTGATGCCTTTTGGGGTGACTAATGCTCTTACTGTATTTATGGATCTTATGAACCGGGTACTGCATCCTTTTATTGATTCATTTGTGATAGTTTTTATTGATGATATTCTGATTTATTCTCGTGATATGGTTGAACATGAAAAGTATCTCATAACTATTTTGAATCTGTTGAAAGATAAGAAGTTGTATGCTAAGTTTAACAAGTGTGAATCTTGGCTATCACATGTTGTATTTTTAGGCCATGTTATTTCTGGAGATGGTATATGTGTTGATCCTAAAAAGGTAGAAGCTATTATAAAATGGGAGAGGCCCAATAACGTGACGGAGGTGAGGAGTTTTTTGGGTTTAACTGGGTATTATAGAAGGTTTATTAAGGGATTTTCTTCAAGTGCCTTGTCAATGACTAAATTGACTCGAAAAGATATTAAGTTTGAATGGAATTCTAATTATGAAAGTAGTTTTGAAGAATTGAAGAAGAGGTTGGTAAATGCACATGCTTTTACTATTCCACATGGTGGAGATGGTTTTGTTATTTACACCGATGCTTCACATCAGGGGTTGGGTTGTGTTTTTATGCAGCATGGTAAAGTTATTGCTTATGCTTATAGACAATTCCGTACACATGAACATAATTATCCTACACATGATTTAGAACTTGCTGCTATTGTGTTTGCTTTGAAATTATGGCGTCATTATTTATATGGTGAAGTATGTGAAATTTTTACTGACCATCAGAGTCTTAAGTATTTATTTACTCAGAAGGAGTTGAATTTGAGGCAGAGGTGGTGGATGGAGTTAATTAAAGATTATGATTGTACAATTCACTACCATTCGGGGAAGGCGAATGTAGTTGCAGATGCTTTGAGTAGAAAGGCTTCGGGCATGTCATCTTGCATTCAGTGTGCTAGAGTTTCTCATATTATGGAGTTGAGATTGATGGGAGTGGAATAGGAACTAGCAGATGGGGACGGATTCTTTGCTCATGTAAGCGTGAGGCCTTTGTTAGCTACCCGTGTTCGCGATTTGTAAAGTCAGGATCTTTTTCTTGAGAAAAAATGTCAAGATGTCTGAGATATTAAGTCTGATGATTTTTGTGTTGTTAATGATGGCACTTTATTGTATAAGAAGCAATTATGCGTGCCTAATTTGGATGGACTAAAAGCAAAAATTTTAGATGAGGCTCATAATTCCATTTATGCTATGCATCCTGGTAGTACTAAAATGTACAAGGATTTGAAGGAGCATTATTGGTGGAATAATATGAAGAATGAAATATCTGATTTCATTGCTAGATGCCTTATATGTTAATAAGTAAAAGTGGAACATCAAATAACCGCGGGTTTGCTTCAACCTTTGCCAATACCGGAGTGGAAATGGGATCATGTAACGATGGATTTTATGGTTGGGCTTCCTCGATCTTAGAAGGGGTCAGATTCGATTTGGGTGGTGGTAGACATGTTAACCAAGTCAGCTCACTTTCTAGTAGTCAAGACTACAAATGCAATTGATAAGTATGCTAGATTTTATGTTAATGAAATTATTCGATTACATGGAGCACCTGTTTCTATTATTTCAGATAGGGATTCTACTTTTCCATCTAGATTTTGGGATAGTTTGCAATATGCTATGGGTACTAACTTAAAGTTTAGTATGGATTTTCATCCCCAGACAGATGGGCAGTCTGAAAGGTCAATACAAAATTTGGAAGATATGCTTAGAGCTTGTGTGCTTGATTTCAAAGGTAATTGGGATGAATATTTGCCTTTTATAGAATTCGCATATAATAGTAGTTTTCAAAGGTAATTGGGATGAATATTTGCCTTTGAAGATATGCTTAGATCTTGTGTGCTTGGAAAAGTGAAGATTATCTAAGATAGAATGAGAACAACTCAAAGCAGACAGAAAAGTTATGCAGATAAATGGCAAAATGATTTGGAATTCCAGAAAGGGTATTATTTGTTTTTTTGAATATATCCATGTAAAGGAGTTATGAGATTTCGAAAGAAAGGGAAATTGAGTCCACGCTACATTGGACCATATAAAATCCTCAAAAAAGTCGGGATGGTTTCCTACAAGTTAGAATTACCACTGGACCTAGCCCGATTGCATGGTTTTTTTCCATGTTTCTAGGTTGAGAAAGTATGTAGCATACCCTTCACATGTATTGGTGGAACAACCTATTGAGTCGAAGGAAGACTTGAGCTATGTGGAAGAACGACTTGCTATCGTGGATAGTAAGGAACAAATATTGAGATCCAAAGTGATAACACTTGTGAAGGTTTTGTGGAGAAGGCATTCCATGTAAGAGGCTATATGGGAGAGCTAGGTTACCGTAAAGATGCGTTATCCATATTTGTTTGATTCGGACAACTAAGGTATGTCAATTTCGGGGACGAAATTTCTTAACAGAGGGAGAATTGTGACAACCCGAATATAATTATGATTAACTAAGCTTAAATCATGCTTAGTTTATGTGATATGGATAATATGTTATTATTATATATAATTTTAAGTCACTATGTTTAGTCTAACCCTACTTTCATAAAGAATGAAATATTGAATTAGTTACAAATATAAAATTTTGAAGTTTTTGGTAGGAATGTTCATGTTTAAGATTAGTTTTGACCTTTCTAACATAACAATTGACTTGAGGAGGAAACTAGATAGTTGTATATGTATGATTTAGGTTTGTAAAACGACAAACGGTGTGTTAAACGGAGGTCTGAACGAGAAGTTATGCTGGAATTACGGAGCAGGGACAAATTTGTCCATTCGTGAAATGATATTTCGTCTCATTAGGCTAACAAATGGTGGAATTTGATTGGTTAAAGAAGGAGGTTGGTTTTGGCCGACTTTAAAGGATTTAAATAATCCCCTCCTTCAGGATAATTCAGTCATTAAAAAGTTTGCCTTGAGAGGAAGAGAGAATTGGAAAGTTTAGGAAGAAAGTGAGGAGAAAATTTGGAGAAAAATCCGTGGAAATTACGTAAAAGTCCCGAAGGTAATCCTAATCCCAAATCTTATTATTTTTTTTATATTACTTATTTAGATGATTGAAATCATCATTTTTCTATTAAACTTTCAGCCCTTTATGTATATGTACGGTTTGATGCAATTTTAAGTTAAGTTGAATGTACAAACCCTTAAAATTGCTTCATTTAGTAACCTTGTTTATTTAACCTTCCATATCATTTTTTATACTTACTGTAATTGATTGATTCGAATTTGGAGATGAAAATAGACTCACATATGTGTGACATATCCTAAAATCGTGTGAAAATACCAAGAAATTAATCTTGGGTGATGGTTTGAAGTTCGGGTATGAAATCTTCCCCAAGGGTGAAAGTATGCACGCCATGTGTTCGATGTTTTGCTTGACATAGAAAATAAACCTTAAAAATTATGAAACTTTAATTTTGTATTTTTAAATATGTTTAAAGATGTTGGGTTAAATATCATAGAAAGATATACTGTAGAAAAATTATGAAAATTCTGGGAAGTTGAATGAATAATAAAAGAGCCTATAGGGCAGATTTACTATGTAGTAAAGAAATGGGACTATCTTGCTCTGGAAAACTTGAAATGATGTTCCGTCTTTTGAATTGGAATATTAATATGATAAGGATTGAATTATGAAGAATAAATGAATATATGTTTGGTCTATGATTTGGATATGACAAATATATTAACATGAATTTGGGTGGAATTTCATTTGTAATATATTGAATTTGAATAAAATCATATGATGCTTATGAATTGAGTTATGTTTGAGATATTCCTTGGATTGTTGATATTCTTATGGTGATACTAATAGTATAACAATGATAGTAAGGGAAGAAGAACCGGTTGAACAAGTGTCGGGCAAAGGAAAAGGAAATGCCTAATTAAATCTCCAAGGTGAGTGTACTTATGATTTGTTTCATATATAAATATGAATATAGCTCTAAGAGAGGATTTGTTTGAATACTTCGGTATTCAGGATTTGTTTGGATATTAAAATATATTGGATTTGTTTGGGTCTTATGATCCAGGATTGGATTAAATACTTTGGTGTTCAGGATTTGTTTGGATATTAAAATATCCAGGATTTGTTTGGGTCTTATGATCCAGGATTGGTTTGAATACTTCGGTATTCAGGATTTGTTTAGATATTAAAATATTCAGGATTTTTTTGGGTCTTATGATCCAGGATTGGAATTGGACAAAGATCCAATAATTTTATTTGTCTTATGACAAGGATTTTTTGGAACTTATGTTCCAAGATTTGTTATTGCCAACGGGAAGGATTATTTGGATTTCATATCCACATATTTGATATAAAATTGTTATTTCATAGCAGGGCAAGATTGTTTGGATTTCATATCCACTGATTTGATATAAAACTATTATTTCGTAGCAAGGAAAGATTATTGGGATTATATATCCACAGATTTGATATAGAATTGTCATTTCATTGTAGGGAAGGATTGTTTGGATTATATATATATATATATATATATATATATATATATATATATATTTGATATAATATTCCTATTTCATAGCAGGGCGGGATTATTTGGATTTTATATCCACATATCTGATAAAGAACTATTATTTCATTTCAAGGAAGGAGTACCTCACTAACCTTAATGTTTATATTTTAACATTTTCAGGTTTGTACGCTGCCAGTTAGGATATCATATGATCGGTGATTTGAGAGTTGGACGTGGGGATTTTTTCATTGTCACACTACGGTTTTACTACACTCGAACATCTTATATATTGAGTTAGCATGGGTTGATTTAATGATTGTAATATTTAATCATAATCAATCGTAGTATAACATGTTCGTTTAATTATGACTCTGATGTTAGTTACGTTATGGTACACAGAACATGATTATGTTTATTATAATGAAAAAAATATATTGATAAATGAATTATATTTCGAATGGACTGAAGATTATGATTTAATCATAATATAAATGAAATGATTAGAATGTATTTTGGTTTGGGGTGTGACAATTAGAGTAAGAATCATAGACTGGAGTACCGCAGTGGATAATAATATATTGAGAAGATTGATAAATGGGGTTAATTTAATTAAATTAACAATATGAGACTGTTGGATATTTAAAATAATATTGATTGGATATTTGAATAAGAATTATTTTGGGTAGATAGTGATTTATTGTTATTGCTCCTAATCATATCTCGTATAATTTAAAATTCTCTATTGTGATATTTATCATGTATAATGCTACTGTCCGGGTTCATGGACCCTAATTGAGGGAGTAGTGTGTATTCATGCTTGAGGCTTTGACCTTGTGCTTTGATTAACATTTTTTAGGTATTAATGATGGAGTAGCTGCATAGGAGTATTTGGAGATATATCTTGGAGGTGCAGCTGAAGTTCATTTATTTTATGCTTTGTAAAGTTTAGTTTCCATTCCTTCGCATTTAAATTGAGACTCAATTGATGGATTTGGTGGGCCATTAGGTTCCACAGTTGTTACGATTTTTATTCAGAAATTTCATTATGGATTCAGATTCATATTATTGGAGTTTATATTCAATTTGAGATTGGATTAAATTGGAGATTAACATGGTGATGGATTTTATATCGCAATGATGATTATTATTTATCAGAATTGATTTCATTATTGTCTTGTGGAATGAATTTATATGTCTCATATCAGCTACATGCTAAGAATATTATTTAATTTAATAACTTCCCGCGTAGTCTTGGTGGAGCCGACGCCAGGAATGCGCGGGGTGTTACACACGAGAGAAAGAGAGAGAGAGAGAGAGAGAGAGAGAGAGAGAGAGAGAGAGAGAAACAGACCACCCTAAACATAAGGAAACAAGGATCTACACGATAACTTAGTGCACCGGCTCTGATACCATTTTGAAATTGCTGGAGTATAGGGGATATACGGAGGGTGGTCAAAACAAAAAGTCAATTTTTTGTTTAAATTAAGTATAAAACTTAAACAAGTTTACCCAAAGTAAAACTATACACTAATTTTTATGATAAACGATTTACCAAATTTTGTGTTGTCCTAAAACATCCATCTAGGTATGAACAAGAATAAAAAAAGCACCAAACCAAAACTAGTGAATGTACGGAGAAAACGCACAACAGAAAAAACCTCAGACGACCCATCCACGAAAATTCACTATGATAAGGTTTTACAAAAGTCAACAGATGGCTTAATTAACAACTCGACACCCTCGCAAGCTTTGACGCATCTTCGATTTATAGCCTCTCCTCCACAGCGACAATGTAGGAATTGATCCATGGAAATTTCACAACGTGTGAGTCCACACATGCCTTGATTTCCACTGATATGGCTCAATAACCGTATTCATATATGGAACACAAAAATGCTACTTCCTCACTGTAACATATCACTACGAATTCCACTGTGTGTAAATGATAAACTATGTACGATGTCCACCGCAAGAAAAGATTCTCCACAAGATGGAGAGAATAAACTTATTGGTGCCCACAAACAAGATCTCAAAGCATATACGATAATGAAACTTGGATTTTAAAAGAGTTTGAGAGCTTTTCAAGATGTATAGGAAAACGATTTTCGCCAAAAGTTTATCTAAAAACAAATGCCAGAACCCCTTTATATGAAAAACACATTTTTTGAGGTGGCACATTTTTAAATAAATCTCGTTCGAACAAAGGTCTGTTCTAACGGAAATGCTGTCTCGTTCGAATCAACTAAAAACTCGTTCGAACGAACAAGACAAAATTATTCAAACTCACTTCAAATGAGATTCAAATGATATTTGTTCTGCTTATGACAAAATCTCATTTGATGTTCGTTAGAGGGTCATTATAACGACATTCACATCTCATTCGAAGGAACAACATAAACTAGTTCCAATGACAGAAAATAAAAAAAATAAAATTTATTTTAAATGCTTTTGAAAATAAGACCTCAAAAATTTTAAGAAAACAACCACCCAAAAAAATTTCCAAAGGTCAATATGTATATGCATTCTTACCCGAGGGATCCTCTAAAACACGAAGACAAAGCGTGGCACTAAACACGACACGATAATGTAATCTCTGAAACTTTGTTGCTATGCCTTCAATCAAATACGCCATAGACTTGAAAGATCAACATACAATGCCTAACCAATGACTCAAAATGTATTGTTCGAAATTAAGACAAAACATACAAATTGACTTAATCAAAAAAATTTCCTTACAAGTTTGGAATTGAGTCTTAGAAACCTCGACGACCTAGTAATTTTTTATTTTTTTTATTTTTATTTTTGTCCCAAAATATCCAAAGCTGGAGATTTTTAAGGACAAATTTCAAATTGTGTCACGTTTATTGTTTATCGTAAAATTTATAATATTGGATTTATTATGTTTGGACAAAACTGTTTGAGTCATATGTTAGGATTGTGTTAAGTTTTTCCTTTAACCCTATGATGCAATGAAAACCGTAGAGGCCAAGTTAAAGCGGTATCAACTTTCATGACGAGTTTTGTCTTCATCCATGGGATCTCAAAAAGGTATGAGTGGTATATTACATTGATCCATAGATTTCATTTTTGGGTGTGTAGGCTTTTAAAATTTACTCAAGAAATTTTTTGAAAAATAATTTCAAAGAAATTATTGTTTCATAATGTCCTTCGAATTAGTTGTTTATCTCGTTCAAACAAAATTATGCATCTTGTTCAAACAATCTTTGAACAAGCATCAAACAAGAACATTTTATCTTGGCATAAATATTTCCTTAAAGCTCAATCGATCCCCGTTCAAATGAGATTTGTGGTCTCTTTCGAATGAAATTAAGATTTGTTGAAATGAGGTAGTTATTCTTATTCAAACGACCTTGAGTTTTTTCGAACCAGAAGCTTAAACATTTGTGACATTGACTTTTCGCATTTTTTTGTAATTACAAGGTTTAATAAAGTTTTTTTAAGATAAGAGTTTCGAAAATAGTTTTAAAAGAGCAAGTCTAAAACCTTTTAAAACCTAGTTTACGCCCTAGTTTTGAGATCCAAGAATTAATAGAATATTCTTATTTGATAATATTGAGAACGTTTCATACAGTGGATTCCATTATTTCATTATGTCGACAGTTGACTAGCCAAAAGTAAGAAGATCAGTGGATACTGAGACAAGGGAGAAGCTCGCACTGTGAAGGACATTGGAAGGCGTCCAATGATATCAGTGAAGAAGGTTCAATAATGTAAGAGTAAACCTAGGTTTGAAGGCATTGAATATGTGAGTAAGTAAACCTAGGTTTGAAGGCATTGGGTTATTCTGGGGAATACTCTAGGCTCTTTAAGGGCCCAAATATAGGCCTCATTAAGAGGTGGGGGAATAGAATTTTTAAATAGGCTAAAACTCTTTCATTAATGATATATTACCATCTAAACTAAACCCTAGGAGCCATAAGCACCTGGGAGATTTAGAGAAAGCCTGGAGAAGAAAAATCAAAGGGATTCAATAAGGGTTCTTTTATCTTTAAACCTAAGGTAAGATTTTTTTTTTGGTAATATCCTTAAATAATATGTATTTAATTTAGAATCATGTTCTTCACATACCGATATTAGGTTTTGGAATTATGTTTGGACATTAAATTCTTATTATCTTAATCATGTTATTATTGAGACTAATTAGGATAAGTTATCAATTAATCTCATGTTGAAAGTTGATATTTTGGTGATAAAACCTGAAATCGATATAAAATAATAATTAGCAACCATGTTAGAATAGATGTTCTGGGATCTATTTAGGTTTTTGAATTGAATCCATGTATTAACTCGAAGTTTTATTCTGAAATTGAAAGATAATTATAAACCACATATTTTCAGGCAAAGAGGTGACCTTTATTGATTAACCATTAAAATTGATGAATTAATACGTGTATGATGATAATGAATCAATGGAAACTTGTTCCCATATTTAGATTTAAGTCTAGTAAAGTGAAATCGAGATTTTGGAACTTTAGAACTCGTTAATGGAAGTTCAGGAAGAAAATCATTCATTATTAGGCAAATTTGGGCCTATATCCTGATGCGAATTGATTCGGACCGAGGGGAAAATCGATTCAACCAATGAGTCGGAATGGGTCGGGATTGGGAAAATAAATCATGGAGTTATTTTGAGTTGATTCGAGTATAAGAGAGGTTATCCATTTGAGGAATGATTGATGTAATACGTAAGTGAGATTTTTATAGTATGAAATTAAAGACATAAATTATTATGACTATTGAAAAAGGTTAATAATGGAGAATATTAACTTATAACATAATCCGACATTGTGGTAATTCGATTAGATCGGAGGGATGCGTGGAAAGTGAGATATCTTATGGGGTACTTACATATATTATGAATTGTATATATGTGTATTCTATGATTATGAGAACATACCATTACTCGTGGTGAATCTATCGGTTGGAGGTTTGCGTTCGATATCGGGGACATGTATCACACACCGGTTGAGATGTGTAAAATAGAGTGGTAGGGAAATTTTCCAATCGAGTCAGTTTTTTTATAATTGGCTTAGTTTTGAAAAAAAATTGAATCATAGGTTAGGCTTTGTGTTGTCAATCTCACAAGCCTATGAGATGTTTGATGAAGACGTAGCGGACAAACTTCAAAGTTGGATACACATCGTGCCATTTTTTCGTGCCAAGTTTGTCTTTTCCTTTACCGAGGATCTCGTAAATTATGGATGCATTTTTATTATGGTCGGATATAATTTAGGGTAATTATTTTTTAAACAAAATCATTTGGAACTATTTTATAATTATATTTGATGATTTTTTTTTTGGTGTTAAGGTCATTTGAACAAAGTTGTTACTTCGTTAGGATGAATGTCTGATCTCGTTAAAATGAAGAAGGAACCCTATTAGAATGAATCCTTAAGTCTAATTAGAGCGTGCATATGACGAACATCAAACAAGGATTCTCTATTAGTAGAATGAATCTCGTTGGAAGTCTGTTTTAACTTAAAAACGTTCTCATTCGAACGAATATAGTTCTCGCCAGAATGAAAATGGCTCCTCTTTCGAACGGACTATGCAATCTCATTTAAACAAAGTCACTACCTCGAAATTTGTGTTTTTCCATTTATAGGCATGTTGGACTCAGATTTTACAAGAACTTTTAGCCAAAAGCGAATTCCTAACCATTACAAAAGTTCCAAAACCCTTGTTTCACCCATTGAGTTTAAAGATCCAAGTTTTCATATTCATATGCTTTGATATCTTATCTTGATAGAAGAAGTTTTGTGCAATGAACTCCGTACTTGTGGTTTGTTGTGTTGTGGTGAAGAAGCATTGTTCCGTGTTTCACTTCCATAGATGGTAGATGAACCTCACCAGTGGATAACTTGATGTGTGTCGATTCATGCGTTGTGAAAGCTTGCATGGGTGGAATTCTATATTGCATTGTGGATTGAAGGTTAAAACTACACCAAAATACATAAAATGTCACTCTTCACCCGGTTAGCGTTTTCATGGTAAAAAACCGTGATAAAAAATACGCGTTTGTTGTCACGGTAATTGACCATGACATGACCATGAAAAACCATATCATGGCCGTGACATAATTAATGACCGTGACAATAATTTTGTCACGATCCTATCAAGGTTTTTGACTGTGACATCTAAATGTTGTCACAATCAAAATATTTGACAGGACCGTGGAAAAATTATTATTAAAATATCATCCAAACCCTTTTCCCCACCCCACCAAAACTCTCTCTCTCTCCCCCCCCCCCTTAGATTTTAGGTCATCTCTCTCCCTCCCTCTCTCTCCAAATTCAACCACACACAAAAACATACACACACACAGCACACACAAACACACACACACACCCCACACATACCCCCCCCCCCCACACAAACCATTGAAATTACAGAAATCACATGTAATTTTTGTGTGTTATTATGTGTGTGTGCGTGTGTGTGTGTATTGTGTTTTTCCTACTTAATGTGTTGTGACACCCCGCCTAATTAAATACCGGGCGATCACTCCTTTATTAAATTAAATCAAGGTAAACAGTTGGTTCATTCTCAGCATCACTATCGATAAAAATAAATTTTCCAATTTAACACCCTAAATAATTAAGCTAAGTGTCAAAACCATTTTCATACATACTTTCCAAATTTTATTTAAAAAAAAATCATTTATTTTATTAACAACATTCAATAAGTAAGAATCACACCAAATTAAATATCTGCAACATAGTCCAATTAATTTAAAACATTCGTCAATCGAATGTCAACATGCGAAATATAAAGTGACACATTCAAACTGAATAAAACCCATAGTAACAATACTGGAAATAACTGAAATACAAATGTCCAATAATAACGGAATAATGGAAAGATCTACACATGCTCAACTAAATGAAAGTAGTTAGAGTGGATTCCAATGAGCGAAGTCGTCTAATCAAGAGACCTGCAACTCCCACCTAAGCTGCAGCGCGCTCCTTTCAAGAGATCCTAAGCAAGACTCCCCTGTGGCTGGGCACCTGTAATACATACATATATATACAAGAGAGAGAGAGAGAGAGAGAAAATGGGTCAGAGCCCGAAAGTGTGTTTGATTTAAAATACGTTTAGCAAGTATTTAAATTGATACAGGCCAATGCAACAACATATTAGAGCGACACTCTCTTGAGAAATTCTCACCTCTCTTCTAATGTGCACGCCTATCGTACTAACCTTCCCAACGGGTTATCTTATCATTTTATCATACTAACCTTCCCAATAATTTAGCTTATCTTAACTTACTCATAAGATTTCAAAATCGAACAATATCATTGTTTAAAAAGATACTTCCAATTAGCAGCACAACTCTCGTTTTAGCTTTATTAATTTATAAGGTTTCCCAGTGTCATATTATACTTTCACATAACAAGTATTTACTATTTGAGTCATCAACCATGTCCTACTTATCAAATTACAGTAGGCAGTTTCAAATTTCCGAATCTCATATATATTAACTACTCGTATAATATATATAAAATAACAGCACCCCAAATAAAACTATGGTGCGTGCATACTTCTACTATCCAAACCCCATACCACTCATATCAAGGGGAATACAAGTTCGGAATCACTCTCGAACTGTATTAACACATACACAAACAATATCGAGGCGAAGCATAGATTCCAAGTCTCTAAGAGGATGGCACATACTCGCGTCTCTTAGGACCGTCTGAACTATCAATTCGATAGCCTGTACCAAGGATATCTATCTTCTAGGGTACAAGTCAATATCCCCCATAAAGGTCCCATCGAGATAAGACTGTCCCAGTGCGGTAACCTCAAGGATAGCAAGTAGCGTGGTATGTTTTTCACATGTATATAATATATGTACACACAATCATATAAATATACCACTTTTATCATATTAATATAGGTTCCTCTCGTCACCCATAATTACAACATTTATCCTTAATTTCACATTATTAGTATTACGTATAAGGTTTCATCTCTAACCTTAACTCGAAGGGTTTTCTCACTTATTTCGTGACACTCGTGGACTCTATTCTTCCAAGTAGAAAATTCAGTAGGTGTCACATTTACGTTCCATCGTAACTCTCTTACGCGCCTCACCCTTTAATATATCAATTTACTAACCCTAAAGTAAACATCCCATAAATACCATTCTCGTCGAATATTAATGATCCCAACATTTATTCATACGCCCTACTGGTCCTCCATGTCTCCCAAATCATTATACTAAGAATGCCCAAGAATTATATTATGACAATTCGATTTTTAAATCATTTACAAAGGGAAATAGGAGTCTGCTAGGAGGGGTCGATCGATCGAGGTTTGGGGCTCGATCGATCGAAGCTCTAGGCTCGATCGATCGATCAAGCAGGTCTGCGAAAATCTGCAGAATTGCAGTTACGGGTTTCATCTCCAAATTTACACCAAATCCATGTTTTTAAATTCCAATCGTCCCAGAATTAATACTACTAACCTCATATCATCATAACAGGTATATTCAACGTAAAACATATCAATTTACATCACTAAACATGGATTTATCATGCCATAATTCATTTAAAACTCAAGAACCCTAAAAATCTCTAACTCATGATTCTAATCTATTTAATCCCCGAACTTCCTTCTTATTTACACCAAAATTTCGTGGGTTATCTTTCTACATCACATGAGACTTCCAGAATAAGGATTAAGTCTTTACTACATGCAAATTCTTATCAAAATTTGGGTTTTCTTTCATATTTTTCATCCCTAATCATTCCTAAACTAATATGGAAACTGCACCAACGAAAATAGCAAGTTAAACACTTGCCTGGGATTTTCGACGTTCTGATTTGCAGATGTTTTTGGTGTGGTTGCGTAGCCCGTTGCGCGATCTACGCGGTGGTGGTGGTTGTGGTGCAAACGGATGACTTTTGGGGCCTTGGATTGCCTTGGAGCTTTCTTCTTCCCTCTCCTATGACCGTCACTTGTGTTTAGAGTTTCTAAACCTAGATGACAATCCAGATATCTGATATAACCCTTGGTATTTTCGTGGGTTTAATTATCCAAAAAGGTGAAATGTCCAAAACGCCCTCCCGGGGTACCAATTAGGCCTAAAAATGCCCCGAGACCCAAACTAAACCCCCGGGTACACTTTTCTAACTATCTCGACCCTTCCGGACGCGTTGGCGCACTCAAAATGACCATACGGGCAACTTATAAAATATTCACTTTTTATTTATCAAAATTTAGTCCCGATGTGACACGAACACGTTCCGACTTAAATTTCCGAAATTGTCATTTAACTCACTCATGACATTCAATATAACCAATACAATATATTACTTTACTCATTAGTAATATTCAACAAATTTCTCATAATTACTAACTCTCGTCACGTTAATAATTATAACATAATTAATTTCTGAATTTTTATTAACTACTTCATTCACATTAAATTTAATAAATCCCCAAATTAATATAGCATAAAAATACGGGGTATTACATACTTCCCCCCTAATAACGGAATTTTGTCCCGAAATTCAGAAAATAAGGCATACCTGGTAAAAACAACTCTGGATATCTCTCGCGTATATCTGCCTCGCGCTCCCAAGTGGATTCCTCCACATTATGATGCTCCCACTAGACCCGCACAAGTGGAACTATCTTCGACCTCAATCTCCTCTCACTATAGTCTAGGATAGCCACCAATCTCTCCTCGTAAGAGCAATCAGGCTGTAAGTCGATCTCATCTATCGCAATGTGAGTATGGGCCATATCATCCCGAAGATATCGTCTCAACGACGAGATGTGAAATACATCGTGAATGTGGTGCAAATGTTCTGGCAATCCCAACCTGTATGCAATCGGCCCAATCCTCTCGATGATGGGAAATGGTCCCATGTACCTCGGAGCCAACTTCCCTTTCTTCCCGAACCTCATTACTCCCTTCATAGGAGATACACGCAATAATACTTGGTCCCCCACACTAATCTCTCGGAAGAACCGTTTCGCATCAGCGTAGCTCTTCTGCCTGTCCTGGGCTACCCGAATGCGACTCCTGATCATCTCGATCCTCGCGGAGGTCTCCTGAATCACATCTGGTCCTAGAAACTTGTTATCCCCCACTTCGAGCCAACAAGCTGGGGAACGACAAGGCCTGCCATACAAAGCCTCAAATGGAGCCATCCCAATCGTGAACTGATAAGAGTTATTATAAGCAAACTCTACCAGTGGAAGATATGGGTCCCAACCTCCTCCAAAATTGAGAACACACATGCGTAGCATATCCTCTAACATCTGATTAGTACGCTCTGTCTGTCTATCTGTCTGTGGGTGGTAAGATGAACTCAACCTCAACTCAGTACCCATAGCCTCCAGAAAGCTTTCCCAAAAACGTGACACGAAAATCTTATCCCTATCTGACACAATATTCAGGGGCACCCCGTGTAATCTCACAATCTCAACGATGAAAAACTGAGCATATTGACCCGTGGTGTAATCTATCCGCACCGGCAGAAAATGAGCCACCTTGGTCAAACGGTCTACAATCACCCAGATAGAATCGTGGCCCCGCTGTGATGTAGGCAACCCTGTAATAAAATCCATGGAAATACTCTCCCACTTCCACGCAGGTACTTCCAATGGCTGTAGCAATCCTGACGGTTTCTGATGGTCCACCTTCACCAGTTGGAAGGTAGAACACTTGGACACGAACTCAGCAATGTCCTTCTTCATCCCACTCCACCAGTATTGCCTCCTCATATCCTGGTACATCTTATCTCCTCCAGGATGTACTGCAAATCGGGACCCGTGAGATTAGGTCATCACTGCATGACGTAATTCTGCTCCTTTTGGAACCACCAATCTCCCATTAAACCTCAAACCCCCATCAGAACTAACAGAATAAGACTCAGCACCCTCAGCTAAAAGTCGTACGATCTGCTCCTGGAAAAACGGGTCTGTGGTCTGGGCCTGTATTACCCTCATAACAATCTCGGGTGTGATTGTCATAACAGATATGAAGGAATGGGCTACTGCATCCTGGTGGCCCAACTCCTTCCACTTTGCTTTCCAGACGTCTGCTACTTCGTCTACTGGTCTATGACTCAACGCATCTGCAACTACGTTGGCCTTTCTCGGATTATACTGTATGTCGAACTGGTAGTCCTTCACAAACTCTAGCCATCTGCGCTGACTCATATTCAGCTCTCGCTGAGTGAACAGGTACTGCAACGACTTGTGGTCTGTGAACAAACGAAATTTCTCCCCTAATAAATAGTGCCTCCATATCCTCAATGCAAAGATGACTGCTTCTAACTCCAGGTCGTGGGTGGGGTAATTTTTCTCATGCGGCTTAAGCTTGCGGGAAGCAAAATCTATAGCCTTCTCTTCCTGCTGAAGTACTCCCCCAAGTCCCCGTAAGGACGCATCGGTGTAAACCAGGTACTCCACACCCGGCTTTGGTAACGCAAGGACTGGTGCTGAAGTAAGCTCGTCTTTCATCTCGTCAAAAGCCAACTGACAAGCGTCATCCCAAACATATGGTACTCCCTTGCGAGTCAGATTCGTCAATGGACCCGCTATTTTGGAGAATCCCTGAATGAATCTCCTGTAGTATCCGGCTAATCACAAGAAACTACGCACTTCTGTCGGTGTCGTGGGCTATCCCCACTCCCTCACCACTGATACTTTACTCGGGTCAACTGCTATCCCCTGCTCAGAAACAACATGCCCCAAGAACTGTACCTCTCGCAACCAGAATCCGCACTTCTCGTACTTAGCATACAACTGATGCTCTCGTAGAGTCTGAAGAACCTTCCTCAAGTGCTCGGCATGCTCCTCCTCGGAGTGTGAATATATCAAAATGTCATCTATGAAAACGATGACAAACTGATCAAAGAAATCTCTGAATACTCGGTTCATCAAGTCCATGAAAACGACTGGAGCATTTGTGAGTCTGAACGACATCACCCTGAACTCATAGGACCCATATCTCGATAAGAAGGCAGTCTTTGAAACATCCTGCTCTCTAATACATAACTGATGGTACCCCGACCTCAGATCTATCTTTGAAAAGAAAGTTGCTCCCTTCAACTGGTCGAACAGATCATCGATTCGAGGCAACGGATACTTATTCCGTATCGTGACCTTGTTCAACTCCCGGTAGTCCACACATAATCTCAGTGAATTGTCTCTCTTCTTCACAAACAAAACTAGAGCTCCCCAAGGTAAGGTACTCCTACGAATGAAGCCCTAACCTAACAGCTGATCTATCTGATCTCGTAGCTCTCGCATCTCTGTCGTAGCCATACGGTACGGTGCGCGTGCTATATGTCTCGTATCTGGCAATAAATCTATAACAAAGTCTATCTCTCGACTGGGGGGTAGGCCTGGTATTTCCTGAAACACATCAGAATACTCCCTGATAACTGGGATCGAATCTAAGGGAATCACAACCTCCTTAGAGGTATCCTTCTCTATGTAATACAAATGAGCGGTCGAGCCTCCCTCTGGGCGAGGCATCGCCACTACAAACATCTCTTGCCCCGGAATGGAAAAAACAATGCTCCCACCGAAGCAATCAATCATGGATCTATAAGCTGCGAGCCAATCCATACCAATAATCACATCATGCTCGTGTATGTCTAAAACTAACATGTCTGCAGGTAATACCAAGCTACCAATCTATACCCCCACTCCCCGGCATATAAAGAAAATAAGTGACCCACTCCCCAGCGGTGAGTCTACACACGTCACGGTGCTCTCTGCTGTGGCTAACAACCCTAAGGACTTCGCAAAATGCATAGCTATAAAACAGTGCGTCGCCACAGTATCAAACAAAACCCGACCCATAGTACCATGGATAGAAAACATACCCTCAATCGCGGGTTGTGCCTGTGGAGCTGCTGCCTGGTGGACGTTATAGACACGTCCATACTGTAATTGCCCCTGCTGTACTGGAGCTGCTGGTAGGGCTAGCACCTGGGCTGAAGCTGGGAGGGAAGGTGGAAAAAGTGGTCTCTGTGGCTCATTATGGGCTCCCTGCTGCTGTGGGGCCCTATCGCCCTCTGGGCAATCCTGGCGCCTATGGCCATGTTTATCGCACCCAAAACATCGGCCTTTGAAGTTACCTCCCTTCTGACCCTGCTGTCCACGGCCCTGTTGTCCGTTACCTCCACGCCACTGGCCCTATTGGCCCTGATGTGCACGCTGTTGGCCTTACTGTTGTCCCTGCTGTCGGTGTTGGCCCTGCTGGCCCTGCCTATAGCCCCCATATACCTGCCTAGATTCACCTGAATGGAATCTCTTAGCAGGGTCCCCCTGATTGGAACTCTGCTCGTGATGACGAGTCTGTCCATGAGATGGTGCCCCACTGGCACTATTACCCCCGGTCCTGCCCTGCTGGCTGGACTCTCCTGCTCTCTTGCTTCCCTACAGATGGAAGCGGTGATCCTGGCAATGTAACAACGCGGCATTGAGTACATCAGTGAAAGTACTTAGGGATAAATTCCCAATAAGGTGCTGACGGATCCTCCAAGCTAACCCGTCGACAAACAGCATAATCTTCTTGCTCTCAGTAGGTGCCTCATCTGGCGCAATTGTGATAAGTCTCATGAACTCCTCCTCATACTCAACTACGGTAAGACTTTCCTTCTTCAGACTCAGTAATCTCCGTCTCATCTTAGTCTGCACGGCGGGTGGAAAATATTTGCCGTCAAACCGCTCCCAAAATAACTGAATAAGGATCGTGTCTCTCTCCTCCAAAGTGGTAGTGGACTCCCACCACTGCAATGCGGCTCCCACCAGCTTAAAGGAAGCCAATAACTGCTTTTTCATGTCAGTGCACTCATACATACGGAGGTGCCGCTGGATGTCTTTCTTCCATTGGCTAACTGTGACAATATCGGAGCTACCCGAGAACTCAGGGGGATGCGCTTTCTGAAAAGCATCCGAACCCTCTCCCATGCAGATGGAAGCTATGATGGTACTGGCGCCACTGCCTGAACCTGGGGTGGAGCCTGCTGAATCACCGTTATCGCGGCATTCACCGCCTGAGCAACAATGGCGGCTACTTCATTTGCATTCATTGTGCCTGGAGCCGGAGCTACTGGCTGCTCGGCCTGGGCACGCCTATCTTTCGGAGCACGTCTCGGAAGCATCTGAAACGTGAACAAGTTTATTAGTCTACAGTTATTATCAAATCTCAAATAGCTGAAGACTTAAATGTAAAAGCAAGAGTGCGACAATCCTAAAAATAGGGCTCTATAGCAACAACGTTAAGCTGAAAGCGAAATAAGCTGTACAGATCCTATGGACACTAGAACCTGATGCTCTGATACCACCTGTGACACCCCACCTAATTAAATACCGGGCGATCACTCCTTTATTAAATTAAATCAAGGTAAACAGTTGGTTCATTCTCAGCATCACTGTCGATAAAAATAAATTTTCCAATTTAACACCCTAAATAATTAAGCTAAGTGTCAAAACCATTTTCATACCTACTTTCCAAATTTTATTTTTAAAAAAAATCATTTATTTTATTAACAATATTCAATAAGTAAGAATCACACCACATTAAATATCTGCAACATAGTCCAATTAATTTAAAACATTCGTCAATCGAATGTCAACATGCGAAATATAAAGTGACACATTCAAACTGAATAAAACCCATAGTAACAATACTGGAAATAACTGAAATACAAATGTCCAATAACAATGGAATAATGGAAAGAGCTACACATGCTCAACTAAATGAAAGTACTAAGAGTGGATCCGAATGAGCGAAGTCGTCTAATCAAGAGACCTGCAACTCCCACCTAAGCTGCAGCGCGCTCCTTTCAAGAGATCCTAAGCAAGACGCCCCTGTGGCTGGGCACCTGTAATACATACATATATATACAAGAGAGAGAGAGAGAGAGAAAACGGGTCAGAGCCCGAAAGTGTGTTTGATTTAAAATACGTTTAGCAAGTATTTAAATTGATACAGGCCAATGCAACAACATATTAGAGCGACACTCTCTTGAGAAATTCTCACCTCTCTTCTAATGTGCACGCCTATCGTACTAACCTTCCCAACGGGTTATCTTATCATTTTATCATACTAACCTTCCCAATAATTTAGCTTATCTTAACTTACTCATAAGATTTCAAAACCGAACAATATCATTGTTTAAAAAGATACTTCCAATTAGCAGCACAACTCTCGTTTTAGCTTTATTAATTTATAAGGTTTCCCAGTGTCATATTATACTTTCACATAATAAGTATTTACTATTTGATTCATCAACCATGTCCTACTTATCAAATTACAGTAGGCAGTTTCAAATTTCCGAATCTCATATATATTAACTACTCGTATAATATATATAAAATAACAGCACCCCAAATAAAACTATGGTGCATGCATACTTCTACTATCCAAACCCCATACCACTCATATCAAGGGGAATACAAGTTCGGAATCACTCTCGAACTGTATTAACACATACACAAACAATATCGAGGCTCTAAGAGGATGGCACATACTCGCGTCTCTTAGGACCATCTGAACTATCAATTCGATAGCCTGTACCAAGGATATCTATCTTCTAGGGTACAAGTCAATATCCCCCATAAAGGTCCCATCGAGATAAGACTGTCCCAGCGCGGTAACCTCAAGGATAGCAAGTAGCGCGATATGTTTTTCACATGTATATAATATATGTACACACAATTATATAAATATACCACTTTTATCATATTAATATAGGTTCCTCTCGTCACCCATAATTACAACATTTATCCTTAATTTCACATTATTAGTATTACGTATAAGGTTTCATCTCTAACCTTAACTCGAAGGGTTTTCTCACTTATTTCGTGACACTCGTGGACTCTATTCTTCCAAGTAGAAAATTCAGTAGGTGTCACATTTACGTTCCATCGTAACTCTCTTACGCGCCTCACCCTTTAATATATCAATTTACTAACCCTAAAGTAAACATCCCATAAATACCATTCTCGTCGAATATTAATGATCCCAACATTTATTCATACGCCCTACTGGTCCTCCATGTCTCCCAAATCATTATACTAAGAATGCCCAAGAATTATATTACGACAATTCGATTTTTAAATCATTTACAAAGGAAAATAGGAGTCTGCCAGGAGGGGTCGATCGATCGAGTTTAGGGGCTCGATCGATCGAACCTTCGATCGATCGAAGATCTAGGCTCGATCGATCGATCAAGCAGGTCTGCGAAAATCTGCAGAATTGCAGTTACGGGTTTCATCTCCAAATTTACACCAAATCCATGTTTTCAAATTCCAATCGTCCCAGAATTAATACTACTAACCTTATATCATCATAACAGGTATATTCAACGTAAAACATATCAATTTACATCACTAAACATGGATTTATCATGCCATAATTCATTTAAAACTCAAGAACCCTAAAAATCTCTAACTCATGATTCTAATCTGTTTAATCCCCGAACTTCCTTCTTATTTACACCAAAATTTCGTGGGTTATCTTTCTACATCACATGAGACTTCCAGAATAAGGATTAAGTCTTTACTACATGCAAATTCCTATCAAAATTTGGGTTTTCTTTCATATTTTTCATCCCTAATCATTCCTAAACTGATATGGAAATTGCACCAACGAAAATAGAAAGTTAAACACTTGCCTGGGATTTTCGACGTTCTGATTTGCAGATGTTTTTGGTGTGGTTGCGTAGCCCGTTGCGCGATCTACGCGGTAGTGGTGGTTGTGGTGCAAACGGATGACTTTTGGGGCCTTGGATTGCCTTGGAGCTTTCTTCTTCCCTCTCCTATGGCCATCACTTGTGTTTAGAGTTTCTAAACCTAGATGACAATCCAGATATCTGATATAACCCTTGGTATTTTCGTAGGTTTAATTACCCAAAAAGGTGAAATGTCCAAAACGCCCTCCCGGGGTACCAATTAGGCCTAAAAACGCCCCGAGATCCAAACTAAACCCCCGGGTACACTTTTCTGACTATCTCGACCCTTCCGGACGCGTTGGCGCACTCAAAATGACCATACGGGAAACTTATAAAATATTCACTTTTTATTTATCAAAATTTAGTCCCGACGCGACACGAGCACGTTCCGATTTAAATTTCCGAAATTGTCATTTAACTCACTCATGACATTCAATATAACCAATATAATATATTACTTTGCTCATTAGTAATATTCAACAAATTTCTCATAATTACTAACTTTCGTCACGTTAATAATTATAACATAATTAATTTCCGGATTTTTATTAACTACTTCATTCACATTAAATTTAATAAATCCCCAAATTAATATAGCATAAAAATACGGGGTATTACATTTGTATATGTTATTGTTGGTTTATTGGGTTTAATTTTTGTGGCATTTGGTATAAAAAATTTATGATTATCAACAATTTGAATTGGGTTTAATTTTGCATTATTATTTGAATTGTTGTTTAGTATTCTAGAATTGTTGTTGACTGGTGAATTTGAACATTTAGATATCCATTGAGTTGGTTGGACCTATGAATTTTTAACATTTAGGGTTGTGATACTACCATTTGGTATAAAATATTTATGATTATCAATAATTCGAATTGGGTTTAATTTCGCATTATTATTTGAATTGTTGTTCGGGTTGAATTGTTGTTGACTGGTGAATTTGAACATTTAGATGGCCATTTAGTTTGTTGGGATCTAGAAATTTATAATATTTAGGGTTGTGATACTACCGAATAGAAATGAAACATACTTACCATGGAAATATAAATTAAATGAGGTGGGCAATATAAAATTTAAAACATCAATTAAAAGTAGGGTAAAATTATGCATAGCAATAACACGAATCATACATTCAATATGTATAAGCCTCATAATAGATACTAGACTTATAGTTCATATGAGTACGCATTCAATAACCCTTAGACCCATTCACGAATCATTACCCCTGTAATGACATCTCTCGAATTGTCCTATTTGGACAGTTTGGAACAACATAGTTTTTGTATAATAATATACTTAGTGGCTTACACTTGTTGCTATTGGGGGAAGTTCTGTTGTCGCTTCTAATGTTATCTAAGTACATACTAAATGATCGGTGTTTAAGTGTTATTTTAATTGATAAATTGAAATAGCACGAGAACTTGCGAATCTATGCCGTGTACTTGGAGAACTATGGGGATATGCTGCCTAATTTTCCTCAAATTGGAACAATGTGGATGAGATACTAAGTATATTATAGAAATATGCAGTCTTGAATAAGATAGAACCACTCACCCTTTATACGAGACGGAGGAAATATGATTCATTTTTTGTTATAATATTAATGATGTTTTAAGAATAATAAGTTTTGTCACATAAATTTTGCGGTCACTTTTGGTAAAAATGATAAAATTAGTGCAGACAATGGATTAACTAACCTTTTTGTTCCTTAAAAACTTCTTTCATCAATTATTAGTGTAATATAAATATTTTACTATAATAAATATGTAAAATAAGTAATAAACTGCATTTTTATCCCCAAAAAGTAATTATTGATATGCATTTTTATCCCCGAGCTTTGGAAGTGCTCTCTATATTCTCTTCTCATGTTACACAGGTGGTAAAATATTTATTATTATACTAATAATGGACCAGTGAAGTTTTTAAGGAACAAAAAGGTTAGTTGATCCATTGTTTTCTCTAATTTTATCATTTTTACTAATAGTGACCGCAAAATTTATGTGACAAAACTTGTTGTTCTTAAAACATCATTAATATTATGTAAATCTTGTTTTTATAATATACCACGGAAAGATGAAATGTCAGTAATAAAATATTTATTTGAAACTAAATTTTCACACTTTTGTTTATATTAATCTATGAATATACGCTTATTTCCCATAATAGGTAATTTTTTGTAGTAACTGTGATGGGATATCCTTTATACAAAGAGTGGATGGGTGCGACAAACAGACTAGGGGAAGTGTTTCATAGAGGTGCTAATGAATTTATGAAATGTGCAAAGAGATGTCGTAATGATGAAGATTTCCCATGTCCGTGTGCTAAGTTTAGGAATGGTAAGGTGTTTGAGTGGAAAACAGTCAAACGATATTTGTATGCAAGAAAGTTATCGATTTTGAGTTTTTACTGGGAATTGCATGTTCCTTTTGTCCCGAGCAACCTTCACAACAATCAACAAGTAGTATAGATGTAAAAGGGTTGGAGAACAATGTCTATCTTAATATGCTAGAGTATTTAGTTGATGACATGTATGGAGTTCATAAAGTGGAAGAAAAGGAGATCACTAATGATGTATAAGGTTCAGGTGCTCATGAAGATTTTAGAATAAACCTTGATGATGATTATTAAGGTTTAAAATTTAAGGTGACCCAACCATTGTACCCTAGTTGTGACAAAGATCAAACAACTTTACATGCCATAGTTGGTTTTCATAGTTTGAAGACCCAATAGGTTTATCTAGAAATAACGTGATAAGAATTTTGAAGTGGGTGAAGGGCTTGTTATCCAAGCAAAATACGCTTCCAAATAGCTATCCTACTATGAAGAATAGTTTGAAAGGTTTGAGAATGAATTATAGATCAATTCATACTTGTGTGTATGACTGCATACTATACCTAAAGGAGTATGAAAAACTCGATCGGTGTCCGGTATGCGATGAATCTAGATATGTGCTATCTACTGGCACAGGAGGCGCAACCTCAAAAGCGCCTCAAAAAATGTTGAAATATTTTCTCATTGGGCATAGATTGATGTTGTTTTTCACAGTATCGTGGATAGTGGGCGCAATGATTCGGCATGCTAGGGCAAAAGTAGGGGATAATATCATACATCATCCTATTTATTCTATATCTTGGAATTCATTTGGCAATATCAACAGATGAATTCAATCCATTTAGAAATATAAGAAAAATCAAAGTGTATGGCCAGTGATCCAAACACCACTTAACCTCCCTCCTTTACAGTGGCCACTAATCATAGTTGACTTGTCCAAGTTGAAGAGCAACGAGCCATTTGTTTGTGCTTTTCAAAAGGTCAAGAAAGTGTTTTCCTCGGAGTATATCAATAATAAGTCATGGTCAATCTTCCTACATGTGCATCTAACTAGTTGTGTGGATGACTTGGCTACTCCTACCGAATTTTAATCCATTTTAGATGATAAAATTCATTTAAAATAATTTTAGATTTTTAATAAGTATTCTAATTATTTGAAATAATGATTAGTTTGGTATGTGATCATGAATTTGTATTCTTATAATGTCGTTAACTTTCATTCTTCTATTGATTTATATCACTCGGACGACAGTTTAATGCTTCTATTCATTTGGATTTTATTGGTTTTTGTGGATGTGAATCAAAATTGTTTTATTGGTTAGTGAATATGTTAATTTGGATTTTAATAAGTTTAAGCTAATTCATAGTCCGTGACATGACCCCAAATTTGAAATAATTTTTAGATTTGTAATAAGTATTCTAATATTTTTGAAACAATACTTAGTTTAGTTTATGATGTAGATTTGTATCCTTATAATGTTGTTAACTTGCTTCTTCTAGTGCTTTAATTCATTTGGATTTTAATCAATTGAATGATTTTATTCATTTGGATTTGATCATTTTCTCATATATATATGTTTATACTAATAACTACAATTTTTGTAGGAAATGTCTACATTAGGGCATCAGGGAAGCGGGGGCGAGGAAGGCTCGTCTAACACTAGGCCCCCAAAGTGGGGCAAATTGGGGATTGTAGTGGAGAACAAGAGGGACTTATAAGCTAGGACTCTAGAGTTACTGAAGAGGATTATTGGTCTCGAGTAAATTGGGGACCGTAGTGGAGAACAAGAGGGCATTACAAGCTAGGTCTCTAGAGTTGCTGAAGACGATTATTGGCCCCGAGTACACGGATTGGAGGAAAGTACCCTACAAGATTAAGATGGCCATCTGGGGGGCATTACAGGTACTTGCTCACTTTCTTATTGTTTTGTATTTATATATATTTTATTATATTTTATAATTCAAATAAAATTAACTCACTTTCTTTCTGTCTTGTATTTGTTTGACAAACACAATTAGACTTTCCCCTCAGTTTATCCGGCACCACGTTGGAACAATTACGAGATCAATATACAATGTGGAAGAAAAACATGCATGTACGTTACTTTGGCCAGGAAAGGGAGTCCATTTTTCGACTTAGGGACACGGTACCTTCGAAGGAGCCCATCTCATTAGCTAGCTAGCAACAGTTTGTCAATAATGAGGTCTCAGAGAGGCAATTATCCTCTCATCAATTGAGCAGGGTAAATCGGGCCAAGAAGGTCGACGTGCACTACTCCGGGCATACGTCATACACCAAGGTGGAGCACCGGATGGTAAGTTTTTAACGTTCATTCATTTTATGTTTTATTTTATTTTATATAATTATATACCCATTAATAAATTTTGCATTAATTTATTTTAGGAGATGGGGAGTGTCCCTGAGGGTATGCTACATAGACTCGATGCCTATGTGGCAATTCAAATGAAGAAAGGTAATGATGCGAAGGTAAATTCGAATGTGGCTGCTACTATTGTAAGTTAAAATATTAATTATGTTGTAAAAACAAAATTTTATAATCACAAACTTTCTTATTAATTTATCTAACCTTGTACCTTTTTGTTTCAGGAAAAGCTTAAGGAATTACTCTACTTCCAGAGTGATGCCAACAAGGCATCTCTCGCTACGGACACACTCAACCAAGCGTTCGGGTAAGATCACAAGGGCCATACTTAGGGGGTGAGCTCTCGAGTGGGGAAGATGAGGCTCACAAGGATTGCATTGAGCAATACAAGGTTGCCTTGCATGGTGGACGAGTTTTCGATCAACCACGACGAGAAGTTAGAAAACTTGGAGCAAACGGTGCATAAAATGTTCGAGTATTTCAAGGGTGCCTTTAAATGCTTGAGGAAGGTCAAGGAGAAAGCGGTGGACGAGTGGACCATTTCTCCGTCTTTCTCACCCTCACCGATACCCCACCCCTCCTTGTCTAGATATGATGATATATTTGCCACCCCACCCATACCCCCATCCTAAGTCCAGTTTAAACAATGGGTTGGACTATTATGTATATAGTAGACACATGGGGTGGCCATAAAATAGGTAATGGCTTGAGGGACCCGGATACACGCCCAGGTACTCTGGTGCACAACCATCCATTGTAACCACACGAGTCACGATTCCTTATCATAAATGTGTACGCAAGAAGAGAGAATGAACCCTTGTGGTTTAGCGAGCAGTGTGGTGTTACTCCTATTGAGGGTTATCTCAATTCCTAAAATGGTGACCAATGAACTATTATTTGTAATAATTTGATTACTATTTGCTTATTATGATTATGAACAACAACTTTGAGTATTGAATATTGAATTATTATTTATAGTTTATTGATTGATATAATGATTGAATGAATGTCGTATGGATTTTGATCTTATGAATGAATGAATGATGGTTGATATATATATATATACTTACTATAATAGTTGCTATAACAGGTTAAAATAGACTGATGGGCAATGGTAGTGGCCATAACAGCCCAACAGTTTTTTTAAATGCTGCCCAGTATTGTCACGGACTTTGACCATGACAAGTTAGTGACAAAGAAAAACTTGTCATGGACTTTGACCGTGACATGTTTGTGAAAATTTAATAATTGTCATGTACTTGTTACGGCCAAAGTCCGTGATAAGTTCATAATTGTTACGGACTTGTCACGGATAACGTCAGTGATAAGTTTTGCTTTATCATGGACTTGTGATGGTCAAAGTTCGTGATAAGAAAAAATGTGTCACAAACTTTGACCATGACACGTCCGTGACAATTATTGTTGTCACCCCCAAACTTGTCATAATTTTTTACTATGAGAAGGGCACCTTGTCAAGGTTTTTGACCGTGACGTTCCCCCAGTTTTGGTGTAGTGATAGAATAGTGTCAAGATTTGTGAGGGAGACGATTCATTAAGTACGTCTAATGTCTAGTATTTGTAAAACCTTATCATAGTGATATGTTTGGCTGGGCAGTTTGAGTTTTTTTCTTTTGTGGTTTTTTCTTGTACATCGGCGTGTTGTGGATGATTTATTTATTTTATTTTATTATTACCTAGATGCATGTTTTAGGTTAAAAATATAAAATTGGATAAATCGATTTTTCACAACAAACCGACTAAGTTGGTGATTTTTTTATTGGGTTTAAATTTGTTTCAACTTTTGATCGTTAAAATTGAAATATATATAAATAGAATTTTTGTGTATGACCATCTCTGCCTAAGCACCATCGGGTCTTGTCAAATTGGTAAAAGAGATAGAAAACTTAGTTATTGTGTTTTTATCCCGTGTTGTTAGGCATGAATTGTGGTTGTTTAAATGGTATTAGAACCAAAATGTTTGATGGTTTGAACTACGCATACTAGAAATACGTATGACATCAACACTTAAGGCTATAGATGAATGGGTATGGCAAGCAGTTTTAAATGGTTGGTACCCACTTATAACATTAATTGGGTAAAATAAAGTACCAAAACCTATAGAATCACGGAGTGAGGCTGATTATAGGTTAGAAATCATAACTCTAGAGGTTTAAATGCTCTGCTTTGTTTTGTCATTCCAGTGGAATTTTGTCGTATTATTAATTATGAGATATCTAAAAAGTCTTGAGACATACTCCATCTCACCCATAAAGGAGCTAATGTTGTTAAGGTTTCTAAACTCCAAAATCTCACCACTCAATTTGAATTCATTAAGATGTTGAAGAGTGAGACCTTTGATGAGTTTCACGCTAGATTATCCGATATAGTTAACTCGCCTTTTAACTTGGGAGAAACGGTACTTAAAATTCGAGTAATTAAGTAAGTCTTAAGGTTGTTGCTTGAAATATTTAATTAAAAAAATGACGGTTTTGAATTCCCTGGGTACTTTAGATTCGACGAAACTTGAAGAGATTGTAGGTTACTTAGAAACTTATGAAATTGATATGTTTTCCTACAAGACTAAGAAGAAGAAGGATAAAGGAAATTTCTTTGAAAGACCGAAAGGAGGAAACACCTATTTTGGATGATGAGTCTGACATCAAGTGCGAAGATAAATTCAAGAAATGTCTCAAATTTCAAAAGCAATCAAAAGGTGCAAAAAAATTTGAAAAATGCATGAATAACAAGGCCGATCACTTACACATGTATCTTGGTGATAACATTAATAGGTATGAGCCAAAAAGGTATTATGGTTATGAGGGTTATAGACATAGAGTATATGAGGGCCCCACTAAACTAAGTAGGGATGTAATGAAATCAAGAGCATATAAAGCTACCCTTAGTGATAGTTATCCAATATATGGATTTGATTCCCCACTTAGCGTAACTACCACCACTTGCATGTCTATTCATGTGAGCAATGATGATAAATCTTCCCATGAATATATTTATAAACACGACACTTCTAAGGCCATATTTTGTGAACCATAAGTGAGTGATGATAGAATGTGTGGAGATGATACTGAGTATGATCAAGAGGGGGAGGAGAGTGAACTCCAAGTTGATTTTTGTGGGTTGTATGCAAAAATATTAAAAGTGAAAAGGGATACCTTAAAGTTAGAAGCTAGGTTAAAAAAGTGTACTATAGGAAAGAATTATATTATATTGATAGAGGATCTTAGGCCACATGATAGGAATCTTCGAGAGAAGCTAGAGTATATTGAGGGTAAGAGAGACAGACTTCGCAGTTTGATGGAAGTTATGAAGAAAATGCTTTTAGAGTTTGGGAAGTATAGACATTTTCTCGAGTCGAAGATAGTTGATCTTGAAGAAATATTGGGAGATTCAAGTCGTGTCAAATTTGATTTGAAATCTAGGTCGGAGAAGTTGGATAAGATGTTAGGCACCTTTTGAATTAAAGATGATAAGAGTGGAATTAACTTTGATGATCAAAATGCTTCCGTTACCCAAGCCGCGTCAGAGAGAGTCGACCGTTGCAAGGAAAGTTGTTAAAGGTCAACCCTTAGGTAACACCCCTCATTATTTTTACGCTTTTACAAATCGTGGTAGGAAAAGTCACCTTAGGTATTTTTGTTATGACCTTAAAAATAGTTCTAGAAAGTATAAGAATAGAGTTACCAAGGTTCCCCAAACCCGAGAGAATCATGTTACACCTATGTGGGTTAGGAAATTGTATTTGGAGGCTTTATACATTAGACTTGTTGATTATCGTTTGCTTGCACATGATACTTCGCATGCTATATCTAATGGTTGATTATGTTTACATGTTTTCATAGACAAACTTTTGTGCTTCATGATATAAGCTTTCTATTTTTACATTGTTTGAGTCTTTTGTATTTTGATTTTTTCATTTATTGGTCATACTGAAAAATACAAAAAATATTTTGTTTGTCTTTTGAGTTAGTTTTGTTTTTAAGTTAGTATTTTTTTAAAGTTTTAGAAAAAATCAAAAAGATTTATGGTTTTGAGTATTTTATTTTTACAAATTTTGTGTGGAATATTGGTGTGTTTCAATCCAATTCGTTTCGTGCTATACAAATTTTATGACTGTCAATACTTAGATTATTCTTAATCAAGCTTGCATGGAGTTGTTTTGACTTTGATTCTCTAAATGGATTTGTTTAGTATATGCCTCTACACGCACATGCACGAGTCCTTTCAATGTTAACTTCACATGTTATACTTGAGCTATGTGAGATATTCTCCTATAAATATTATCACCAATATATTTCGAGACTTTGGGGGATTTGTGCATTTAATAACCATTGCTGGTGAGAATGTTTGATTATATTAAAAAATTATAAGGGTGCGCAGGAAAGGGCTACGAAATTAAAAAATATCCTTTACAGTAAAGATACCATTGATAAGAGCCTAATCAAAATATTAAAGGCAATAAAAATAGAAATTTTTTTAAGGCCAATAAGTTTAGATTGTTTTATTCAAAAGTGATAGCTTGAAAAGAATTGAAATAAAATAAAACATATTATATGTTTATCTTTTGAGGATGTGTATTTCAAGATCAACTGGTTTGCATAATGACTCTTAGTTATTCTAATCTGATAATGGTGCTATTGATTTATATAATCATCAATATTTTAGGCTTGTGTGCTTTGTGCTTGATTGTTCATAGAGTTTATTTTATCTTGTCACATAAGGCCAAATCCTAGTTTGATAAAGTTTTATGGTCAAATAGAATTTCTTGAATACATTTGAGTGTTTGGATCATTATTCATTTGTATCTTTATCACACCCATTCATTCAATCCCACATGTTTAGAAACATCGATACTATGCTCGTGTGTACAAATTATGTGTTTTTTTGTCAAGTTTTGTGGTTGTTTATATATATATGCCGTTATTTCACTGGTATAATTTGCATTTATATATAGGTTATTGTTTTTGAGTATTTTATGTTTGTACTTGGACCATGTTTGCCATATGCTTTAACTTTGAATCAAATTTGGCATGATAAATGATCATATTAGTACCTCTCATTGTGTATATTTAAATTACATATCTCAAATTGATAATTTCAAATTTGTGTCATACTTCGTTGCTTAGTTATATTGGTATCTTTTTGCATCGATGTTGATATTGTTTGATCATCGTTTGGATTATTCATGCTTGTGTTACCATTATCTATATTTGTTACACTTTACACCATTACATGATTTTATTTCTTCCTCCCTATTTCTCTTGTGTTCACATGTTCACACATTTAGGTGGAGATTTGGTTTATAAGGGATAAATATTTTATCCTTTCTTACTTTGCAATCCCTAAACAAAAAGGGACCAAATGGTATATTTCCTTTGATGATTAGGATATCTTTATCTTAAGGGGAAATATTATTTAGGTTGTGATTATTTTTAGACATTATTAGAAATTTGTTTCTTATGTGGATTTTATACCTGTTATATTCTCTTTACATTTAAAGGAGTGTTTAAATGTGTAGGTTAGTAACATACAACACTCTTTAACCTTTTGGGGTTGGGGATTGAGTCGTTTTAGAAAGCTTGACGGTCCATAGGATTCTACTTTTTTTTTCGGAATAGCCAAAGAGTGAGATTTGTAAGGAAAAATTTCCAATCGAGATAATTTGTTTGTAATTGACTTAATTTCGGACAAACCATTTAATTCATAGGTTAGACTTTGTATTGTCGATCTTCTAAGTCTATGAAATTTTTGTTCCAAGTTTGTCTTCATGTTTCCCGAGGATCTCATAAGGTATGGATGCATTTCGAATATGGTCATCGGATATAGATTTAAATGTTTGTTTTTAAGAAAAGAAGGTTTGGAATTATTTTGAAATTACTTTTCAATATTTTTTTTTGGTTTGAAGCTCGTTAGAACAAAGTTGGTACTTCATTCAACGAAGTATGGATCTCATTAAAATAAGAAATATATCTCGTTAGAATGAGGGTATTTGAGTGTCTATAAAATCATCAATATTCTAAGCTTGTTTGTTCATAGAGTTCACTTTGTCTTATCACTTGAGGCTAAATCTTAGTTTAATAAATTTTTGCGGTCAAATAGAACTCTTTGAACATATTTGAGTTTTTGAGCCATAGTTCATTTGGATCTAGTTCAGACCCAATCATTCCATCCCACATGTTTAGACACGTCGATATTATGCTAGTGTGTAAAGCTTATGTGTTTTTGTCAAGTTTTGTGGTTGTTTATACCTATATATTTGTCCCATTATTTCATTGGTTTATTTTACATATTTATATATATAGGTACGTTTTGTTTTGTGTCTTTGCGGTGTGCATTTAGTCAATGTTTGCCATATGATTTATCTTTAGATTTTATTTGGCATGCTATATGATCACATTAATATATCTCATTATGTGCATTGAAATTCTATATCTCAAATTGGTATCATATTTCATTGCTTAGTCATATTGGTATCTTTTCGCAACGATATTGATATTGTTTAGTTATTGTTTGGATTATTTGAGCTTGAGCTCCAATGTTTTATTTTTTGTCGCACTTCACACTGTTACATGATTTTATTACTTTCTCCCTACGTCTCTTGGTATCACATGCTCATATATTTAGGGGGAGATTTTGTTTATGGGTAGAAAGATATTTATGCTTTCTTACTTTTTCTATTCCTAAACAAAAGGGGGATAAATGATATCTTTCCTTTCATGACTAGGATATCTTTCTATTAGCAAAAGATGTCTTACCATGGCTGATACTATTTTAGACATTATTAGATGTTTATTCTTATGTGCATTTTATACTTGATACATTCTCTTTTAATTTAAAGGTGTGTTTAAGTGTGCATGCTTACAACATGCAGAAAAGTTTTGAAGTGTGCAAAACTACTCAAGTTTATGAGTCGATCAAGTTTGAATTTCTCCTTTTGGGGTTGGGATTGAGTCTTTTTAAGATCTTGAGGCATGCAAAGGGGGAGATTTTTAAGGAAAAATTTCTAATCAAGTCAATTCATTTATAATTGGCTTAATTTTGAACAAAACATTTGAGTCATAGGATAGGATTTATATTGTTGATCTTGTAAGCTTATGACATGTTTAATGAAAAAGTATCGACCAACCTTCAAAGTTGGATACACATCGTGCCATGTTGGTCTTCACGTTTACCGACGATCCTGTAAGATATGGATGCATTTTGAATATGGTCCTTGGATGTTTTTTTAAGAAAAATCATTTCGAACTATTTGAAAATTATTTTTGAAGATTTTTTTTGTTTAAAGGTCATTAGAATGAAGTTTTTACTTCGTTAGAATGAGCGCTTGATCTTGTTAGAATGAGATACACTTCTAGTTAGCGAAGAAGGAATCTCATTGCAACGAAAATGGCTTCTCATCTGAACGAACTATGAAATCTCGTTCGAATGAAGTTATCACCTTAAAATTAGTGTCTTACTATTTACAGGCATGTTAGAATAAAGTTTTACAAGAACGTTTGGCAAAAATCAAATTCCTATCTATTTATAAAAGTTCTAAAACCTTGTTTCACCTACTAAGTTTAAAGATCCAAATTTTCATATTTATATTCTTTGAGATATTTGTGTTAAGCACCAAAGCTTATTTTCTCTCCATCTTGAGAGAAGAATTTTCATACAGTGGACTCAGTACCTGTGGTGTGTCGTGTTGTTGTGAGTAAGCAGTTTTTCGTGTTCTAATTCCATAGATGGTTACCGAACCTCATCAGGGGATACCAAGGCGTGCATAGAATCGTGCATTGTAAAATCTTGCATGGGTGGACTCCTACGTTGCACTATAGAGGAGGGTTTGAAGATAGAATAACCTCAAGGACTGAGAAGGAGGTGGCTCATTGAGTTAATATACTATATATTCTTTGTAAATCCTTATCAAAGTGATTTATTTAGCTAGGGTGTATGAGGTTTTTCCTCTTGTGGGTTTTCCTCATACATCGGTGTTTTCTGGATGATTTATTTATTTTATTTGCTTATCACCTAGATGCATATTTTACGTTAAAAAGGTAAACTTGGGTAAAAAAAATTCTCATAATAAACGATTTAATTTGGTGAAAAAGTTTTATTAGGCTTAAATCTCTTTAAAGTTTTATCTTTAAAATTGAAAAATAAATATTTTGTTTGTGACCATATTTGCCTAAGTATTATTGGGCCTTCTCACATAGTGAAGTTCATTATGTTAGATCATACGATCAGCGATCATTACTTCATGATGAGAGAAGTAATATGACTTGATCCATCGACATTTCTGAGTAAGGTCCATTAGTGGTGTTACTATTACTGATCACACCATTATTTATTTATGTATTTTTGCTTAAGCTCGTTAGTGATGGACTCCTACAAACTTACCGCCGATAAAGGCATGAGATGGACACCGAAGGTAGTGGACTTCCTATGATGTAATAACTTTTGAAAACGAACTACAATAATCTAAATATAGACAAATTGGTAAAGACCCGATGTTGCACAAAATATATTATGTGCTTTATTTGTATCTTTTGGGGGTAACATTGTGGTGGTTAGTATGTTGTTGTATTCATACAAGCATAGGTAGTTACATACCTGTTATGTGATAGTTAGTAGGTAGTTACATACCTAGTTATCAAAATATGACTTGGGTCAGGTAACGCACTTAGTATTGCACTTAGTTGAGGGGTGAGATGCTCATTGTATGTGAGTGCCAATGGGTGTCGTATATTACAAATCCACCACATAATTATTTATTGACATTGAAGTTAATTCGTACAACTTTAGGGACGATATAAAAAATTATAAGAAAAAGTTTTCCAGGTTTAATTAGGTAGGACCAACAGGGTCGAGGAAAGATCAGACTTGCAGCTCCACTTTGCGTAACGAATTTCAGTCTTTTAATTATAGCATAGGTTGTTATTTACTTCATTTTAGTTAATTCCATTTTAGATTTTTGTATGGACATAAGTCTGGATTTATTATTTAGCCAGGTTTATTCAGAGTAGTGATGCGTAAATATTTTATATGACAGTTAGGATGAGACTTATTTAATTATGTGATTATATCATTTTTGTTCTGTTTCGCATGCGTGGATGGTTTAATTACATTTTTACTTTATGGTTTGATGCCATGAATGATATAGATTGTTTAATAAGCCTCATCTTCGGCGTATTAGCCTAGCCGACTATTACGTGGAATATAGGGGTAATCATAGTTGGTATCTGAGCATCCATGTTCTAGTGTCCTTTGAATATGTGTTGCACTCATTATGTTCTGCGTTGCTTTCTTGGATATCTAGACCCTTATGTATAGGAATATTTGAACTATTTATGATTTGTTAGTAATGCGAGCCTTGTTTGTTTTCATATGGAAATACTTGGCATAGTAGACCACGTCTCACGACCAATGAGGCTGCCGCGGGTAAGGCTTAACAGGAGCCGCAACAGCGACCATAGCTGGCCTTGTTATCACTTATAGCTAAAACAATATATATAGCTGATAGAGTTACTTAGACAGTCACTACAATGACGTCTACCATGTTAAAACACTTCTAGGTATAGCCTCTGTCACCGTCACCACCACAATAGGTGGTGTTAACCACAAGTTTTTTTTAGGAGAGAGCAAGGGAGGCCTTTGTTATGGGCCACCCACCATAGTTTATTGGGGACACTGACAATACTATTGTGTGCCAATGGAAAAAGGATATTCAGAGTCATTTGAGAATGGTGGAGTTCACAAAAGTGCATAAATATATTTTATCTTCTTTTATATTGATGTGAGCAATCCTATAGTGGTGGGAGTCTATCACCACACTAGAGGAGCGGGAGTGTATGACTATTTTTTAGTTTTGGGTAAAGTACGATGGAAATTACTTCCTACCCACAGTGAGGAAAGAGATGAAGAGATGATTTATAGATCGTAAATAGGAGAATCATACTGCATCAGAATATGAGGAGGAGTTTATTGCACTATCATTATATGCCTTAGATGAGGTAGACACTGAGAAAAAGAAAATGGAGAAGTTTTCAATGGGGTCAACCTGGAACATCGGGAAGTCCCTTTTGGGGTATCAAGGCATTACCACTCATATGCAAATAGTGAATATCGCTTTACTACATTGTTAGGATCACAAGTCGTTTAAAAAAAATAAGGGTGAGAAGAGGTCCAATGTAGACACGTCGAGTCATCATGACAAGGAAAATGGGAGTAATACTCAGGCCCCCTATCAATTTAAGGGGTCTCGGCCAAGAGATCATTTTAAGAAGCATAGGCGTTTCGATGATCAAAATAGGCAGGGACATCAGGGCTATGGTTAACAATTCTAGCAAGGTCCATCCGGGAAAAGGATAATAGATTATAGGCCATTCTGGCTAGTGGCAGCAGGTCCACGGCCAATAGGGACAGTCGTAGTGCAAATGCTAATTTTGTGCCAGTTATTACACCTGTAAAGTGGTAGGACTGCGAAGAGGTTACCTTAGGGTAATCATGGGTCACAAGAGGTATAAGGCACATCAGTGGCTACATCAGCAATTACCAGCCCCGCTAGTTATAGCAGTGCCAGCATTACTAGCACCTCTCATCTCACCTTAGAGGCAACAACAGTTACAGTATGATCATGTGTATCACGTTTCACCTAGAGAGGCACCAATGCTAACACAAGAAGTAGAGGGCATGTTTCCTATCATTGGCAATATAGGACGCATTTTATTTAATACTGGTGCATCAGATTCGTTCGTTAGTACTAAATTTTCTTAGTCATCGAGGATAGTAAACTTAGTGTTAGATTTGTACTTCATATAGACTCACCCATTGGTAGAGGATAACTTATATGTTATGTGTGTACATGTATAAGGGTAGACATTGGGAGACTTAGGTTTATAGACGACCTACTTATTATAGATATGTCAGATTATGACGTTATCCTGGGGACGGATTGGTTAGCCACTTATAGAGCTTGTGTGGATTATTTTGGGAGGACCATCTTATTTTCCATTCTGGGGAAAGAGATGTACTTAGTTATGATGCCACGCCTAGAGAGAGGGTCGAGTATGCATTTATACTATATTGAGAAGGAGACTTCTGAGGTAGTAATTAATTTATTAGACTCTATTTCGATTGTTAGGTAATTCTCAAATGTGTTTCAGGATATTCAGGGATTGCCATCGAGTAAAGAGGTCGAGTTTGTGATTGATTTGGCTTCTTATAGTGTGGTTCTTTTATAAATGAGAGAGATTAGGGATTAAACTCAATATCTGTCGGGTTAAGGATTTCCTTAAAGGAGTACTTTGCCTTCGGGTGATCCAGTTTTTTTTGTGAAGAAGAAGGCAGATAATTGAGGTTGTGTATTGATTATTGGAATTTGAACAAAGTCACCATCTGGAACAATTATTTATTACCCCATATCATCGATAGGTTCGACTAGTTAAGGCATGCTTCATACTTTTTGAAGAGGGGTTTGAGACCAGGGTACTATGAGTTGAGGATTTGAGTTCAGAGTGTTCCAAATATAACCTTTCTAAAGATATATGGGTATTACAAGTTCATGGTTGGAGTTTACGAACCTAGTGTGTTTACGAACCACAGGAGTTTGAAATAGTTATTCACACAAAGGGAGTTTAACGTGAGGCAATGTAGATGGCTGGAGTTCATAAAGGATTATCAATTTGATATTTAATATCACCCAGGAAAGGAGAATATAGTAGCAGATGCCTTGAGCCATAAATTGACGATTGAGTTATCAAGGGTATGGAAGGAGAAATGGAGTTCACTTTGCACATACGATGAGTTATCATGTGTATTTATGGAATTTCTTACAACAAACCTTAAATTATCATTCGGGTCATGAAGGAATAAGCGTTGGATTCATTTTTTCAAGATGAGACCAAACAGTTATTGAGAAAGGGATCAGAGTATTACTCATTTAGTTTTAAAAGAGGCTTACAATTCCACAGTAGGTTAGAAGTCCCCGATGACAAGGAGTTATGATGGGAAATTATATATGAGGAGCACGACTCGTGTTTTTTAGTACATCTCAGTGGGGATAAAATGTGTCGGGATGTGAGGCGCCAATATTGGTGTACAAGCATGAAGAAGGACATCGCCTTTTTTATGTCCATGTGTGCCACGTGACAAATGGTAAAGGTAGACCATCAGAGACCAAATGGTGTTCTATAGCCTGTCGATATTTCGATGTGAAAATTGGAGATCATTTACATGGGTTTCATCATAGGGTTACCTATGTCACAGTAGGGACACGATGCCATTTAGGTAATTATGGATTGTTTAAGAAAGGTGGCTCAATTTTTGCTAGTTTAAACAGATTATACTTTAAAGTAGTACGTTAATTTATTCCTTATAGATATTGTGAATTTTTGTGGTGTACCACTTAATATCGTGTCAGATAGGCACAAGGAGTTTTTGTCCCACTTTTGGAGGAGCTTCTAGAAGGCATTAGGGGAAGAGTTGAGATTGAGCACCTCGTATCACCCACAGATGAATGGTTAGACAGATCGAGTGATAAGATGTTGGAGGACATGTTGCTAATGTGTATCTTAGAATTAAAAGGTAGTTAGGAGTAGTACTTACTATTGATGGAGATATCTTATAACAATAGTTAGAAGTTCACTATTGACATGGCGCCATTCGAGGAACTGTATAGGAGACCTTGTTCTTCTCCCTGTTGTTGGCTAGAGATGGGGAATAACAAGTTTTTCGGATTATAGTTCGTCCAAAACACCTTAGATAAGGTGGAGATGATTAGGGATAGGATTGGTATTTCCCAAGATTAGTAAAGAGTTGCACGAATGTAGAGAAGAGGAGCTTAGATTTTGAGGTTGTGAATTAGGTGCTACTTAGGGTGTCTCCCATGAAGGGAGTGATGCGATTGGGTGAGAAAGGTATGTTATCACTCTGGTATGTGGGACCATTACCTATTATTAAGATGATAGGACCGGTAGCATATTGTTTAGCCTTGTCAGATCACTTATAAAGGATTCACATTATTTTCCATGTTTTGACATTATACACATAGATATTGTGGAGATAGAGATTTATCCCAATGTGAGTTATGAGGAGAAGGCGATCACTATTCTGGATTGTAGGGAGTATGGACTTCATTCTAAGGAAGTTCCTTTAGTCCATGTCCACTAGGAAAACCACAACAAGGATGAGTCAACGTGTGAGAGGGAATATGACATGCAAGAGAAATATCTAACTCTTCTAGCCAGGTTCGTATTGAATTGAGGATAGAAATTCCATTATTAGGGGGATAATGTAACACCTCGTACTTTTATGTCATTTAATTGGTAGAAATTAATAAACAAGAACTAATAATTACATGAGATATTGGGTAATTTACACTGTGCATGATTATGTGATTTTTTTTGTATCACATCCTTTGCATATTTAGATGATAATTAAGTGTGAATATTATGTGAATTGTTTCCATCGTATGTTATTATAATCAATACGTATAATTAATGATATGGACTAGAGTCGAGTGAAAAGTAAAATAATTAAGTGTGTCAATTTATTTTACACCGAGAGGTTTTACCATGCGATTTGAGGTATACCTTTGTTGAGTGGATTCGGGGGTGATATAGAGGCCTGTTTATGTGTTTTAAACGTCTTAAGTTGGGCCCGATGGTAGGTATACCCTTAGGGGAATATTAGGCTATTATGGGTAGTATTCTAGGTTCTTTTAAGGGCCCAAAATTAGGCCTCATTACGAGGCGCAAAAATTAGAGTTTTTAAAGAGGCCAAGACTCTTTCATTAGTGACATATTACCAAATAAACTAAACCATAGAATCCATAAGCACCTTAGATATTTAGATAATGCCCGAAGAATATAAATCAAACGGATTCAATAAGGGTTCTTGATTTTCAAACCGAAGGTAAAAATTTTGTTGCAACATCATTTAATAACATGTACCTAATTTAAAATCATATTCTTCCCATGCCGATTTTAGGTTTTGGACCTATGTTTGGAGATTTAATTCATATGATCTTAATCATGTTATTGTTGGGACTAATTAGGATTAGTTATAAATTAATCTCAGTTGAAAGTTGATATTTTAGTTATAAAATCCGAAATCAATATAGTATAATAATTAGAAACCATGTTAGAATGCATGTCCTAGGATCTATTCAAGCTTCTGAATCGAATCTATTTCTTAACTTGAAGGTTTATTCTAAAATTAAAAGATAATTGTAAACCATTGATGTTTTAGTCAAAGAGGTGACCTTTATTGATTAACCCTTGGAATTGATAAAATTAATCTGCATATGATGATTATTAATCAATAGAATCTTATTCCCATATTTAAATTTAATTATAGTATTGCTGAATTGAGATTTCGGAGTTGTAAAACTCATTAATGGAAGTTGGGGAAGAAAACCATTCGCTTTAGGAAAATCTGGGCCTACTGCCCACCGTGAATTAATTCAGCCCTAAGGATGAATTGATTCGGCCCCTGAGTCGGATTGGGTCAGGTTGGGGAAATGGATCATAGATTTATTCCAAGTTAATTCAAGTATATGAGATGTTATCTATTTGAGGAATGATTAATGTAATATATAAGTGGGATTTTTATAGTATGAACGTAAATACGTAAATTATAATAACAATAGAAAAAGGTTAATAATGGAGAATATTATCTTATAACACATTCTAATGTTGTGCGAGTTAGATTACATTAGAGGGACATATGGAAGGTGCAATATCCTATGGGGTAGTTACATATATTGTGTGTTGTTGTAAGTGTGTATATATAATTAATTAATTATGCGAACATACCTTTACTCGTGGCTAATCTATCGGTTGGGGGTTTGCATTCAATATCGGGACTGTATATCACGTGCTAGCTAAGATGTATAGGGCATAGTCGAGGTCATTATGATAGATTATATGGTTAGCGATCACCACTTCATGAAGAGAGAAACAGGATGACTTGATCCATTGACATGGTCTGGGTATGGGTATTTGGTGTGGTTACTGCATAGTGATCACCCCATCAGTTATTTATGTGTTTTTACTTAAGCCCATTAGGTGATGCACTCCTATGGACTTACTGATAGAGACATGAGATGAACATCGAAGTTAGGGGCCTTCGTGTTATATACTAACTATTGAGAAAGAATTAATATTATCTAAATATAGAATAATTGGTAATAACCCGATGTTGCGTAAAATATATCATGTTTTGAGGTGATATTATTGGGGTTGCATTCATACATGTGCATTTTGTCGACTCTAAAAATACTCATCCTCTTCACCATGTTAACACATCAAAAGTTTTCTTATTCTCTTTATACTATAAACTTATTATCCTTCCATTATCAAGTGTTTCCAAGGGTTATATACGTGTTATTTTGGGCATAGAAAAGAATTTCTAAAAGAAGTTAAAATTTGAAGATTATTTGATTTTCTTTTCAACCGTTTCAGCAAAGTTATTATTTTCAAGAGGTAGGGATTCTACGCTATTTTCAAGTTAGAAATCAAATATTTCTAGATATATGTATATATGTATGACTACTTGTGCTTATTATCACTACATATGAATATATTTTGAAGAATATGTGATAAAAATGGACGAAAGTTAAAGTTTGAAAGAAGAAAATTTTTAGAATATTTAAGTTAATTATTTCTCGTATAAATCATGTTAAACATGTTGATTTCATGATAAAATGTTATATTGAACTTATGAAAAAATAGTAGGATGCATTTATTGGCATAAAACCTTACTTTAATTAACATAAATTGATGTAGTTGGGATAAATGAGTTAAGTATGTTATAAGTGTATGGAACTGAGCTTTTAAATTTGATGAAGTGATAAACTTGAAAATTTTAGAATACTAATCACATAAATGATATAATTTATGTGAACAAAGTTGGAGAAACTAGAGGAAAATAAAGTAAATTAGTCCAAAGTGTAAAAGTAAATAAAACTTTGGGTATTCAAATGTGTAATATTAAAACGTTAAGGCCTAATGTGAAACAAAGAACAATGATAACAAAGGAAAGTTATTAAATTATAAGATAAGTCTTGAAATAATAAAGTACAGTTTTGGGGCCAAAAGTATGAATCTATAAAAAGTTTGGACTAAGTAGTAATTTTTGCAAAAAGTTGGTTTTAAATGAAATAATGTGAATGCATAAAATGATAGGAGTTAACAAGTAGGAAATATAAGTCTTGAAATGGCAAAAGTAATATTTTAGTACAATAGTATCATTTTATGTAAAAATTGGACTTATTATTAATTTTACAAACTAAAGGACTCTAGTCAAAAGACTTGGATTTTTTGTGATATTTTGTAAAGTAAAGATGAAAAGAAGCATTTTTTTTTTTTGCAAAGTGTATAAAATGTAAGTTTACAAGTGTGCGTGAATAGTGAAAAATTCATTAAAGTGTATAAATGGGTATTTTGAACTCAAAAGTTAAGTTTCACAAGAATTGGTAAACAAAGTTGTTTTTAAAGATGAAATATCGAGTTTAAGGTAAAATGAAATTGAACTTTTGATAAAGTGTGAAACTTGAAAGAATTACGAGTTGGGACTAGTCTTGTCCCGGGTATTTGGCCTCATTAATCGGTAAAAAGGAAGAGGCTTATAAGTGGATAAGAAAGAAAGAAAGGAAAAATGGTTACAAAGATGTAAAAAGTAAAAGACACTCGAAGGTACTCGAGAAATTGAACGAGAATTGGATCCCTAGGGGGAAGCTTAATGCTTAGACCTAAAATCATTTACTAATAACATATTTCAACATGGTGAGAGTCGGTTAAAGGTCATGTAACACTCATGGATTGGTACCTCGGTTAGTCAAGTGAAAAGATGAGTTTGAGCATGACGCTCACTAATTTAAAGGCAAGTTTATGAAATAACTTGGAAAATATGAAAGTACATTAATGGTTCAATTAACAAGATACGAGTAATATTAAAGTAATGATTAAGTGTGAGTGGGCTCGTTGCATTGTTATAATGTACATTGCATGGTTACAATACATCTTTCATAAGAACACTTAATAAAATTAAGGATAATTTCATAATTGATAAAATACACTTTATATTTATAGATATTAGTTTGTACATAATATTTTGATAGTATTTCTCCTACTGGGTGCACATTCATACACCAACATTTGCCAAACCCCTCAGGTACTTCAGGGAAAGCTAAAGTAAAGGAATTACGAGAGGAAAGGAATTATTTATGTGCCAGTAGAGATCTATTAAAAAAATTTTAAATGTGTAATTTAACTTCAAACAATTGTTTTTACCATTTGAACCTTAATGCAAATATTTTAAATTTGAATTTAATAACACATGATGGTATGGATTTTACACTAAATGTTATTTATTCCATTGAAACTGCAAAAGTCTTTTATTTCAAGTGTTCCTATGAGTTTCATAAGATGGACTTCATTTCATTAATTAAATTAATTGAACTTTTATGACATAAATGTAAAATCAAATCTTTATTCTAAAAGAGGAGTTTCATAACTGAAATCAAAATATATAAAAAAAATCGGCATTGACAACCAAAAATTCAGACGTCATAATACCTTTTGCTACTATACTTTTGGAGTAATTTAACAGTCTGGTTGACTGAAAGGATAAACTCTTTATCTTTTCGGGAGGTATCCTCGTGATGTTGGACATGTGGTTATTAGAGAGGCTTTATCTGAGTACCCTCCTACTAGCATTCCTCGTTTATTTTTGCGACCTTGCATGGATTTGGTCCCTCTATAAATAATTGGACTAACTTAATTTTTGAAAAATGGGGCTAAATTCCTCTTTTGGTTTATGCCCTATTAGTGATAATTTGTGCCCATTCTATGATTGGATGACTTCGTTATGCTCAGCCCGTAGGTCTCTGTCAGACCTTTTTATACTTTTTAAGGAGAATTTTGTGCCAAATAGGTTAGTAGTAAATTCGTTACTCCTCGTACAACTAATTTTTATCCCGAGATGACTTGACTAAATCATTGAGGATGATTTTAGGGCCTTTATGGAAGCATTACAGGACATCTACACATTCAACCCAATCTTTGAGGGAAGCTATTATAGTACCAATGGATTACTTCAGGTGGTTGTCAAAGGGTTAGGTTATGAAAGTTTATGTTGAGGAGTTTGGGAAAAAGTGGCTTATGATGGTTGAGGATATGGAAGAGGATGTTTTGGTCCCATCCTAATTTTTCAAGGTGAATCGTTGTATTAAGCGTTTGAGGATAATTAACCAAAATCAGGATTCTCAGGGGCCTTCTGAGGGTGAAAATGGTAGTCATGGAAATTATGATAATGGTGGTGAAGTAAGGCCTTTGGGTATTTGAGATGGTTTCTGAAGGTTTTTAGGAAACCTGATTTGTGTAGGTTTGGGTGTTTAATGGTTTGACTTGCAGGTGTGTGTACTTGTTTATTTTGGGGAATGGATTTGATAGGATATCTAATGGGCTTAGGTAGGTGTGTATGTGGTAGGTAGGGGTTTATGCAAGTATTTGGGACTTTCTTATTACTAATACTTCGTGTAATCGCCATGTTAAGAAAAAATGTTAAAATAAATAATGATTTTGACATATTTTATTGTTCCTTTAGAAGAATTTATTTTTGTTTGCATTATCTATACAGATCGTTAAGTCATACATATTCCTTTTTTTCATTAGAAAATGATGATGGATACGGGTGTCTCTTGATAGAAAAAAAAATAATAGCTTTTTGTCAAAAAGAAATGACTGCACCCAAAGTCATTTTATGGGCCGTCCATGTACCTTTGTGGGACATGGGTTTTTGTAGTAAATTTTTTAAAGATACTTGAGAGGATCAATTCCTACGTAATTCTTGTCGAGGGAGGAGAGAAGATTTTTTATAGAGTATAGAATGGAGGTGAGAATTACATAGCATAAATGTAAATTTTATTGAGATGGTCCGAGTTCACTGGATGCTCCATCTCTTCTCCATCAATGTTTGTAAGCATAGAGGCACCACCCGACGTAATTCTCTTCACACTATATAGTACACTCTAATTGGTATTGAATTTCTCCCTTGGTTACTAGATGGGCTCTATAATTTCTTTGAGATCTAAGGCGCCTTCTCGCACACCACAATCGTTGAATTTCTTATTGAATGATCATGTAATGAGACGATGATACCCTTGTATATGGTATTAAGCTTTCAGTCTCTTTTTGTCCAAGAGTGTGAGCTTGTCATAATGTATTTGCTTCCAATCAACTTCACCTAATTGACTTAAGCATGACCCGCAGGAAAGGAATTTCAAGTTCAACAGGGAGGACTGCTTCTATGTCATATACTAGGGAGTAAGGGGTAGCCCCAATGGGTCATCCGACGGATGTGTTAAATCCCCAAAGGGTATAAGGGTTCGATATGCCTAATCCCTAAAACTCTCAATAATTATGTTTAATGTCGCCTTGAGGATTTTGTTAGAAACTTTAACAACCCCATTGGTTTGTGTTCGATAGGGAGAAGATTTATTTCCTTGAATTCCAAATTACTCGACTACTTCTATAACTTCATCTTCAAAATGGATGCCATAATCTAACAACAAGTTATGAAAGACCTCGTAGAGACATACGATTCTTTATAATGACCTTTGATACTTTCTTGTCATTTAGTACTACATATGATTCTTCTTCAACTTGTTTGGTAAAATAGTCAATGGAGACTAAGATTAATTCATGATCATTTAATTCATTTGGAGTGACTTTACGGATAATGTCAATACCCCATGTTAAGAAAGGCCAATGAGAGGGAACATTGTATAACTTTTGGGGGGGGGGGGATAAGTGCTGAAGATTGCCAAATTATTGGCATTTGATGGATTTTTTAACGTAGGCATCACAATCTTAGACCATGGCGGTCTAATGGTATCCTTATTGGATAATCTTCTTGGAAAGAATCTGACCATTCATGTAAGGTCCACATTATCCAATATGGATTTTGTAAATGGGTGACATCAAAGTTCCTTATGAATAGTGCCTTATCGCAGATAATGTACTAAGATGAAAGTTTGCGAAGGTTCATGGAGACCTTCTTATCATCCCCTTAAGGATATCGATCACACTTGAGGAGGCACCAGGCATCGTAATACCCTAAACCAACATTATCTAGATCAGTGAGCACATTGTGGTAATAATGAATTGGCATGGAATGCTTTAGATCTTGCAAAGGGCCATTGTTATTCCCTCCGGCACATCAACCATGGTGGCCAAAGTTGCTAGTGCACCGATAAAGATGTTTATCTAATGAGAGAGGTAGTGGAATGTGATATCTTTTAACTACGAAGCAATCTCTTCTAGGTCAGCATGAAAGGGTAAGAGTTTCTCGTCTTTGACTTTTGACTTTCTTAGGATTTGTAATATGATGAGTGTTGAGTCTCTATAAACATCGAGATATCAGATTACTTTCTCAAGAGCAAGTTTGAGACTCACAATGCATCATTGATATTTTGTTATGTTGTTGGTTTAAGGAAAGTATAACTTGATGGCGATGGGAGTGTGGGATCTGTAAGGTGCGATCATGAGTGTACCAACACCATATCCCTTTTTCTTGGCAGCCCCATTAAAGAACATCCACCATGGTAGATCTTCATAATAAGTAAAAATAATATCCTTGTCTGGGAATTCAAAAGTCCATACATCAGCTTCTCCCATGGGATTGTCAGTTAGGTAATCAGAGATGGCTTTTCATTTGATGCCTTTTTGTTTGACATATGTGACGTTAAACTCGGCTATCAACAACAACCAATGAGCCATACGTCTTAACAAATAGGATTTTTTAGCAGCTATTTTATGGGATCCAATGGAGACACTAACTTGATGAGGTATGCAATCATGTAGTGTCAAAGTTTCCAAGTGACCCAAACTAGGGCGATACTCGGCGTCTCTAACCTTGTATAGTTCACTTCATACCCTATCAATTTTTTACTAGCATAGTAGATCTCTCTCATTGCATGATTATTTAATGTATTGGGCGAACATAGCCCCATCCACAATATTAGTGAAAATTAAGTATAAGAGGAGGGGTATATCGGGTTGTGGTTGTATGAGAACTACTGGTTGGGTAAGGTATTGATTGATATTTTAGAAGGATTCTTGACAAGATTCATTCCAGAATTTGATATAATCCTTTTAGAGGAGCTTGAAGAAGGGTTCACAGATGGAAGTGAGCTGACTGATGTACATGCATTTGCCTAAAAAATCGCTGACTTCTTTATCAATCCAAGGCGATGGAATTTTGAGGATTGATTTCAGTTTAAAAGGGTCTGGTTCAATCCCTCTTTCACTGACCATAAAGTCAAGTTGTTTACTATTTGTGGCGCCAAAAATGCATTTTTTTGGTTTGAAGTGCATTTGAAATTTTCTCAAGGCATAAACATCGCCTTCTTGAGACATGGAATTATTGATAATATTATGAACATAGACCTCTACCTCTTATGGATAAAATCATGTAGGATGGTTGTAGCTGCCCTTTGATATGTAGCTTAAAAATGAAAGTCATAACAAAAGGTACCACATGGGTAGTGAAATCAATATTTCTTAACAGCGAGAATGTATCTTGATTTGATTATACCGTGAGAACCCATCGATGAATTATTTAAGGGCATGATTGGTGTTATCAATGATCATATCGATGTTGGTCAAAAAGTGAGAATGTAATGCGTGATATTGATTTAAATAAATTCAAAAATTCCAACTACAAGCTTATTTAATTAGAGTCAATTTTTAAACTAAGCTAATTCATCCCCTAAATAAACATCTAAGTGTTGTGGATCATGCAAACACAAAAAAAATTGCTAATTCGCAGATTTTAGGAAAAATCCCTTTCGCGCAAACCCTTATTTCACTATAACATGTAACTTACAATTACAATGAAATATGCAATGTATTAACACGCAAAGAATCCACAAGAACCTCAGTCCTAAATTAGCAATGAACCAACCGCAGAAGATCCACAAAGACGCGCAGTCTTGAGTCAGCCCAAGAACACCGCAACACTCCTTTTGACACACAGTCGTCGGCCCAGTACTCCCCTCAAGAGCACTTAGATCAACAGTAGGTTAATCTCCCTACAAGAGAACATTCCAGCACAAATATATAAACAATTCACATAGAAGAAATTGGGATTTGTGAATTGTAAAACACAAGGATTTTGATCCTAAACTAGGAAAAGAAATGATTCTGCTCGTAGCAGTTATCGAACCAAACAAATTCTCTTTCTCTCAAAAGTTTTCTGATAAAAATTGAATTCTCCAAATCAAAACATAATGTGAATGCCCTTTAGATAAAAATGATTAAGGCGATAGATCAGTTAAACCAGAAGGATCTTCGTTCAAACGATGTTCCATCTCGCTTGAACGATGATAGCTGTCGTTCGAACGAGAAAGAATATCTCTTGAAGCAGCCTGATCTCGTTCAAACGAGATCAGCGTAAATCCCTAGGCTCACTGCAGGACATTAAAAAAAATCTCTTAAACTTGAAAACCTTTCTGAACGAAAACTAACATGTATGCTTTATAAAACCTTTTTCAAAGGGAACGTTATAAAAACATTTTTATATTTAGAAAAACATTTCTAGCCCTTCAAAAATTATTCCAACACTTTAAAATGAACTATAAAGGAACTTGATAACGCGCGAGAAGTGTGCGCGTGTAAGTGCACAGTCGTTGTTTTCTGTCTCGCCGCGACTATACAAACAAACCTAAATTACAACCACACTTGCGAGGCAAGCACAGCTGTAAGTCGGGTATCGAAAATCCACAGGGACGAGTTGCTAGAATTTATATAATTTAGTGCTCCGAAATAAAAGTGTAAAAGGTGATTACAAACTAAAAAGGAGAAGATGCATAAAAGGGAAAGATTAATCTAGGCGTGTGTAAATGAAACTAGACTAACAAAGCGAGTAAAACTATAGGTTGCGTTGAATATCACTCACCCGAGTTAATTTGTATAAATAAATACATGGGTCGACGAGTTATTTAGAATGCATCGCGTTTCGACAGTTAATTGAACCAAGGGATGTCACGCCCCTAAATCCTCATAAAGCCTAATATGATTTTGGCGTCAATAAATATCCCAGAAATTGCGCACGAAAGGTCGTAAGCACGGGACATACATGATATGCCCCGTCAAATCTCCTAAGCGCAATAAATAGGATAACGCACCCGAAATAGATCCGTAAACACCATCACCAAAGCCAAGTAACGCGTAAACTTGAGTGAGTTCAATTCAAACACAACCTAATTTAAATTACCTAGAAAGCATCGTAAAAACGTGGTAAATGAAAGCGGGTAAATAAACGCGGTAAAACTGCACTAGAAAGAGAGTAAATCAAAGCATGTAAACTAATTAACAAAGCATGTAAACCTAATTATCAAAGCAAGAAAGAATGAAATACAAGTATATTAATTGGTAGGGAAGATGAATAGTGCACACTTATAACCCAAATGGGTGTCAAACCAAGAGAGAGGAAGAATGAGATCTCCAAAATCCAAACCCTAACCTAAACTATCTTTTAAAAACTAATCTATGAATGTCCCCCTGATTATTACAACAAAAAACCTATTTATAGTAAGTGGAAAAAAGTAAAGAAAAGAAAAGAAAAGGAAAGATCTCAAAATATCTGGCATAACCGATTGCATTTAGCGTATTGAATAAGCCGTTAAACCCTTAGGTTACCCTAGTGGATGAGTGTAGTCTCGTGAGGGTTTTCAGGGATGGTACCCACAAACATCACATGATTTCCTCAAAATATGCCCAACCCAACATGCGACAAGCCTAACAATAATGAAAAGGGTTTCATATGCATTATTATCAAAGTGAACGGATTCAAACAAAAGTCCAAATCATTAACATTATAGAATTCACAGAATTGAAACCATAAAATGTGGGAGGGGAGCGAGCACATGCAAAGTGTGATTTGGCGAAAAACTTATATAAATCGGATAAACATTAAAGCAAGCATATATTCAATCCTCACGGCATTACACTCATCAAGCGAATTCACTCGAAACGGGGAGGTAACAAACGAAACATGCGGGCATAAAGAGTAAATGTAAATGGAAACTAGGCCACATACATGTCACAAATGAAGAACGCTATTTATAAAATGAAAAATGTAATCTCAATGAAAGAATACCACACACTAAAGGAGGTGAAATGCATTTTCACAGATTATCACAACTATTATGACTTTTGAATTACATCAATCTAAGATCACATAGGACTCTAATAGGGTTGTAATGCATATTAGGCTAGGGTATGAAATGAACGAATGTATGTACGGATTCAAAGTGTTTGGGATGAAAACTCGGGATAATGGGAAAATGCGTGCAATATAAAAATTGGAAAACAAGTTCCAAAAAGGCATTAGATATATCATCGGGGAGAGCAATCAAAGCTTATTCGAACTATATACAACATTTACAACTTTCTCTTTCTTTCTTCTTTTTCTCATGTTTTCTTTTGCTTTTTGCTGTCTTTTTTTCTTCTCTTTTTTCACTTTTTCTTTACTTATCAAACTCTCATATGCCTAAATTGCAACCGACATCACAACAACATCATTCAATCCCAAGTAACATTCCAAACAAAGGTATGGAAGGCTCAAGGGGTTTAACTAGGGTAAACATATAACAAAGAGGTTATGAAATGAAAGGCTATATTTAGGCTCAAGGGGGTTAACTAGGGTAAACATATAAGGGTGAGGTCAAGGCTAATATGGGTGATATAACAAAGAGGGCCATGATCATTTCACAAAGTTTACGCAATTATCGAATCAAAACAATATATGAAAATCATGATCAAGTAACATATTTCAAGTATGAACTCAATTAATGAAAAATCAAATGAAAGAATAGTGAGATTACCGATGAATTCAACGTTTTCAATGAGAAAAGAATAGTGTATACACTCACAAACGATGAAAGGTACAAAGCTTACTCGGTGTTAGTATATACAATGCAACAAAAGATTACCGAGTTATAAAAATCTTAAACCAAATCAATATAACAAAAAAAGTGCATGTGCTCATGGGATTAAAGTTTAATTCATGAAGTTATTCATAATATCAATAATTGAGACTAAAGTCTAATAACTTCTAAAATCGAGAACATGCATAATTGGGTTGTCTATCGGATCGGGAAATTATTAAAATTTATCATCGGAAACAAAGGCAAAATTCCCAAAAAAGGAGAAAAAAGAAAGAAAATCTTTTTGAAATTTTTGAATTTTTCTAAGAAAAGCATACTAAGTAACTAACATATGAGCAAAAACATGGACTAAAATAATGAAATGGATAGAATATCCCACACCCCCTAACTTAAAACTTGACATTGTCCTCAATGTGAATTAAGAACCAAGTTAAGAGAGGAAAAAAGCAATATTACCCAAAATTGGAGCGATCCCCATAAGAACAAGTCCAAAGAATCTACAAAACAAGTTAGTACAGAGCATAGAAAAAACAAATAACAAAAAGTTAACTAATTACACTAGACTAAATTAAAAAGGAAAGAAAAAAAATGAAGCTAACTATATACAACCTACTATTTAGGCTTCACACTAACTGTACACTAGAAGTCTAAATAGTTGAGGGTCCACCGTGAAAATGATTTGACTTTGGAGGATAACCGGTGTACCCTCACATACAAGCATACCTTCCAAAAAATATGAATTCCATTTGAAAAATGGAAGGCATGTGTAAGGCATAAGAAATGAACCATCGCCAATTAAAAGTTTTGGAGGGACGATGGGGGGTTTGGATTGAACGGGCAACAAAAACAAGTGGGAACCGAGAAAAGCCGAATATCCTCTCAAAGATTTTGAAATTAGAATGGGAGGTGGCGCAAAGGAAGGCACGAATGCGATCGTGGAAGGCGAATCAAGCAAGTACTCCACATCGGCGAAAAGTTTTAAAACATTAAAGTTTGAAACTGAATCATCGGGTACTTGAGACGGTGTGATAATAGAGAATGAAAATGGGGATGAAAGAAATTCAAACTCATGAGATGAATCATCATCGCATGAAGATTGAGTTTCGAAGGAAATAATATCATTTTCAATGAAATGTTCTTCTTTGGGAGCCAAAGAAGAAATCATTTCCTTGCAAATAGATATTACGTCATTTTCATCATCACTTTCAATATCTATTACGAGATGGGCAAACACAAGAATGGTTTGTTCCAAAGTAGGCACAAGTACCTCATTTGGTTCAAAACATTCCTCGATTTCAAAAGTCTCGGAAGAAAAATCATCGTCAGACTCAAATAAAATCCAATTCATGTTCCTAACAACGATTTTCTTCCTAATATCGAGTTTCAATTTTCTTATTCTCATACATACGCAAACCCTCACCGAATGTCATAGGTCGAGGTGCGGATCCATGAAAATGGGAACTTTGAAAATTACCATCAGACTTAAATGAAAACTCATTATTATAGGAATTTTGAAAACTATTCGAATTCGTTTCAAAATTCCTATTATAAGGAGGTAAAGGCCCAAAATCGTCATCATCAAAATTCCAATAACCTAAATTTTGACTTTCGTTATACTCGCCCAAAGTCATATTTGAATTTGTTACACTTCGGGATTCTAAGTATTCACCGAAAGTCATAGGCTTGCGAGAATTTTGAGAATTATAACAATGATTACCCAAAGAATTGGAATAAGACATGCTTACCCCAAAAATGGCTCGAAGTGGCGGATTCCACAAAGTAAGTGCGCGCGGGGAAAATTCAAGCGTTTCTAAGTGCTCAAATGTGGAAGTCCTGCAAAAAGGTTGGCAAATAATACAAATAGAAAGAAAATAATATGAAATACTAAATCAATAAAGTCTAAAACAAACTAGTCCACAGAAACTGCGCCATTTTGATAGCGCGCGAGAATTGTGCGCATGTAAGTGCACAGTCATTATTTTCTGTCTCACCGCGACTATACAAACAAACATAAATTACGACTACACTTGCGAGGCAAGCACAGCGGTAAGTCAGATATCGAAATTCCATAGGTACGAGTTGCTAGAATTTATATGATTTAGTGCTCGGAAATAAAAGTGTAAACGGTGATTACAAACTAAAAAGGAAAAGATGCGTAAAAGGGAAAGATTAATCTAGGCGTGTGTAAATGAAACTGGACTAACAAAGCGAGTAAAACTATAGGTTGCGTTGAATATCCCTCACCCGAGTTAATTTGTATAAAATTGATACATGGGTTGACGAGTTATTTAGAATGCGTCTCATTTCGACAGTTAAGTGAACCAAGGGTTGTCACTCCCCTAAATCCGCATAAAATCCTAATATGATTTTGGCGTCAATAAATATCCTAAAAAAATTGCGCACGAAAGGTCGTAAGCACGGGACATACATGATATGCCCTGTCAAATCTCCTAGGCGCAATAAATAGGACAACACACCCGAAATAGACCCGTAAACACCATCACCAAAGCCAAGCAACGCGTCAACTCGAGTGAGTTCAATTCACACACAACCTAATTTAAATTACCTAAAAAATATCATAAAAATGCGGTAAATGAAAGCGGGTAAATAAACGGGGTAAAACTACACTAGAAAGCGAGTAAATCAAAGCATGTAAACTAATTAACAAATCATGTAAACCTAATTATCAAAGTAAGAAAGAATGAAATACAAGTATATTAATTGGTAGGGAAGATGAATAGTGCACACTTACAACCCAAATGGGTGTCAAACCAAGAGAGGAAGAAGAATGAGCTCTCCAAAATCCAAACCCTAACCTAAACTATCTTTTAAAAACTAATATATGAATGTCCCCCTGATTATTACAACAAAAAACCTATTTATAGTAAGTGGAAAAAAGTAAAGAAAAGAAAAGGAAAAAGAAAAGAAAAGGAAAGATCTCAAAATATCTGGCATAACCGGTCGACCGGTCGCAGGGACGCGGTCGACCGATCCCTTAGGCAAAAGCCCACTGTCTCCTTCCCATGGAAAAATATGAAACCTCGATCGACCGGTCCCACGGATGCAGTCGACCGGTACTCTGTTTCCTGCAATTCTTTGGTCCATGAAGAGGGGGAAAAGGCTTATTACGGAAACGGGGATATCTTCTTCCTCCGAACTCCAAACGATGCACCGTTTGCGGCCAAGCGATGATAAATCCATGAACTATGCATCCGTGGAATTTCCATGAGCCGGATAAGAAATGTTAATTGACTAAAATGACCTTGAAGTAGCGTCCGACAATGAAACTTCTTCAAAATGCAACAGATCCTCACTTTTAGCATTCCAATACCTACAAAATCACAATTAACCCCTGCAAAATATGTATATATCCAAATCCAAGGTTGTATGGTTAATGAGCATAAATATAGGCATTAGGACCGTAAAAGTGCTAGAATGCATAAAGATAACGGGATGCAATATTTGATACGAATCAGAACTCAAACAAATTCTTACCAAAATCATCTTGTTGGGGCTTGAATGTTGAAGAACACTCAATATTCGGATCCGTCCTTTTCGAAGCTTTAAACTCGATATTTTCTACGACGGCTTGTAGCGGTATACGATATACAAAATTATAAAGGGACATTTATAAAATTATGTCCTTTGAAATATCCCCTTTGTCTATGCCGGTACAAAATAAAAACATCTGAATTATCAAAAAATAAATGCCTATACAAATATAATACCCTCATGAACCTAAAAATGAAAAGGTACTAAACATGCAAGTCTAAATTTTTTCTTCAAAATCTTCAACAACAAAACTTCAAATGTAAAAGCTTTTCTCATCAGGGTGTGCGAAATATGATCTTCAATCTTATACCTACACACATGAGACAAAGCAAATACCTTCGTGATGCATCGATTTTGAATTGTTATAAGAATAAATCAATCAATAATCAAATACACCTCATAATGCAAAGACTACCCCATAATTCATTCTCCCCCTTTTTATTTGACCGAAATAAATAAGAAAACGAATAAAAAAACATGGAGTGTCATAATAAAAATGCATAACAAACAGGAATCAAACTATGCTCATGCAAAGAAGTAACCCAAAAGCTTCCATAAAATATTTTTGATTTTTCAATTTTTCATACGAAAATGCAAAAATAATTTTACAAAAATCACACACCATGAATTTACTCTAAGACAATAAAATCATGGAAATGGAATGACTGGGTGTGAACATATTCGATAGGAAAATCAAAGCAATCAAAGACAACATATGTGCATAATGAATATGTGTTCTCCTAACAAATAAATCTCAAAATCGTCCTTAGGTGATGAAAGTGTTGAATTTAAATGACATCGACTCAATCCATCAACGCATCAAAGTCAAGAATGATTCCCACACCAATAACGTCTAAAACTATGAATGCTTTTTCATGACGTTGTTAGGACGTGCAAACCCATTTTTCATTTCTTTCCATCCAAACTCCCTCATAAATAATAATCATTATATTTTTCTTTTGAGGTGGCCCTTTTTGCAATATTTATCTTTTTATTGCCTTTAAATTTTTTTGGGCTCTTTTAAACGATGGCTTTCACGACAAGTTATTTTTTTACTCTCGCAGTCCTTTCTCGTGATTCACTCATCATATTTTGTTGCAATTAAATTCCTCATAGTAAACGGTTTTTACATGCACTACTTTCATTTTTAAGTTTTATCGCATATGGTTCGTTTTAAAGATAGAATTGAGATGACAACACTCCGACCAATATGTGATAAACAAGTACAATAATCAAACAAATTCATGCAAGTCTTCATTAAAGGAACTTATGAGTCAAACATGTAGGTAGTAATAAGTAATCACATCTCAATTACTCCAAAACATTGTACAGCACAAAAATGAAATTATGATGCATATCAAAACACTATTAAATCGTCACGTGGATATGGAATGAAATTGTAACTCAGTCATACTAAATGTCCATCCATAAACTCTTTTTGTCTTTTTAAATCTTTTTATCAAAATAATTTTTTTTGTATTTTTCAAAAATAAAAAAAATTAATACATACAAATACACACTAGAAATAGGCAAATAGTATCATCATGCAAATCAACCTATGCTAGCACACAAGTCTAAACCTCAACCGTTAGGTGCGGTGGAGTTTTCCAAAGGTGGTGACATCCTATGAAACCTTCATCAAATCATGTGAAGTCTTGACTAAAAATTTTACATGCTCCCTAATATGTGAAAAATCTCCCCTGTAATCATCCGGAGAATTAGGTGTGGGTATGGGTGTGTGAACATGTGTAGTAGCAAAATGTGACACATGACCAACTTAAAACAAAATTTCCTAAGGTGTCCTCTCTTCTTGCAGTGTGTGGAAACATAAATAGGCCTAGGTACACCTCTCTAAAAATGTCTCCTTTGCGCTCTCCTAATAGGTACGGTATGCCTAGGTGTATTGGGTTTAGATGCATGTGAATCAAACACTAAAGCGGGAACCAGCTCGGGTACAACATGTGAAATGGGCGCACCGTCATGACTTATTCCTCGTTTATCAACATCACCCAAAATGGGATTGAGAACCATCTTTACAACCTTCTTCGATGCGTTGTCTAAAGGAACTTTGACCTCTCGGGCACGTTCGAGATCACTCTCGAGTTGGGATACACGTGTCATCATACTAGACACTATGTTGGTCAAATCACTATTTTCCCTGCCTAAAGCTATCAACTGTTCACTCAAAGAAATCTTCACCTTCTCGAGTGACTCTCTTTTACCTCAAACTCCCTCAAAACTTCTAACCCTATCTCCAAATCTCTCACCCTAAGACTCAACTCCTTATTCAATTTTTTAGTCTTTAAGGTCTCAACGTACAAATCTTTAAAAGCGATAAGGACCTCACTATCACCCTCACTAGCGCACTCACTCTCAGACTCGCTAAAAACACTCAAATCATCCTCGGGGGTCTCACGCACACAAGTATCCTCATTGTCGTGGGACAAACTAGGTGTGCTCACATGACTAGAAAAAAAATCTACAAACTTCCCATGTGACGACTCATGCTCAGAATCTTTCACCTCTTCCTCACTATCGCTAAGAGTGGATGGCATGGAAATCTTTTTGCCCTTTCTTTTTAGCCTAGTGGGACACTCAAATGATCGATGGCCTCTCCTCTCACACTCAAAACACATCTATCCCTCCACTTTCTCACCGCTCACTTTGGCCTCATTTTTATTTTTCTCAGAAAATCTTTTATTGGAAGAATTTCATTTTGAAAACTTCAGAAACTTTTTAAAAAAATTTGCAAGCATGGCCATATCAAAATCAGACTCGTCCTCAGATTCAGACTCACAAAAACTCACTCTTCTTTTCTTTTTAGACTGGGCTTTAAGTGCTATACCTCTATCGTTAGTCTTGACAGTGTCAGGAAACATGTCAATCTCATATGTCTGGAGGTCGCCTATCAGCTCTTCTAATTTCAGACGATTCAAATTTCCTAAGGTATTCAAAACAGTCACTTTAGGGATAAAACATTTTGGCAGCGATCTTAAAATCTTTTTAACCACTCTTGTGTCAGGTATAGGCTCACCAAGATTGAAAATAGTGTTCACAATGTCAGACAAACGTGCATAAAAGTCATCAAAACACTCAGTCTCAAGCATGGTAATCGTTTCAAATTGAGTAGTCAAATTTTGAATTTTAGACTCTTTGACCACGTTAGTGCCTTTGTGGGTGAGTTGTAAAACATCCCACTCTTCTTTAGACGTGATGCGTTATAATACGTGGAACTCGTCAGGGTGACATGTATGGAAATTGCACTAAGCCCACGTGAATTAAAAGTGCTCAACCTAAACTCATCCTCAGTTTAGTCTGACACAAATTTTGAATTCAGGACATTATTCGCGATGACAATGGGATGAGTCCATCCCCTTTCACAAATGACCCAAAATCTTTCATCGATCGCTTTTAAATGCGATTTCATGAGGGCTTTCCAATAAGCACAAGTAAACCTGTCAGTGACACCCCGACTAATTAAATATCGGGTAGCTACTCCTTTATTCAAATTAATACAAAATGTTAAGTTGGTTCAGTTCATAGCATCACTGTCAAAAAACGTTTTAACAATTACTAGCCACCTAATATTTAAAAAGTGAGTTGTCAAATTTTAACTGAATTAGATTAACATACAACAAAATTAAATCATGAAATACTGATACCACAACCACCATACAATCGCATTAGAAAATAATGTGATAAACTGAATCTGGAGGAATACTCCTCACAACAATCCGAATACTGAAATAAACCCAATACAAAGCCTGAATCATTAATTAATTACATCCCAAAACTGAATAAATAAACTGTCTCTAAGAGAAAAGGGGCGACATGCCCTACAGATAAGTAAGTCTGAAATGGAATCAAGGTAGAGAGTGGAGGCATCTATAATCGAGGTCCTGTAACTTCCACAACAGCTACAACACGTCACTGGAATGGAACTCCTAAGATGGGTGTCCTTGTGGCTGGCACCTAAAAGGTTTTTACAAGAAAATAGATTTGAAAGAAAACGGGTCAGAGCCCGATTATGAAAACAGTTTAAAATATATCAAGTGTTTAATATCATTAAAGAGTGAATATAAAATACATGATAGTGCGTGCACTAACATGAATTCCTCACCTCTCAACTAATAGTGCACGCCTAACGTAATTTCACTATCTAACTAGTCAAATTCACTACCTAACTTTGGTAAACCGTTAAGGTTCAATTCTCGACATCTTAATGTAAATAGAGAGTTTTACTTTTTATTTCTCAGAATTAATCATAATAATTACTAAAATTTTCCATCTTTAACTCTACGAAAAACGTTACAATCATTCACACTTACATTTATAATGACAGTTCGTTTCAATTATCAGTATATAAATCTCATCATAAATATACAATACTGGTACCCCGAGACTAAGTTGCGGTTCACACATACCCTGCCATCAAATCCCGATACATCACGTACATTAGGATCACGTCTTCCAAATCACTCAGGAACCGTCTCAAAAGTAACAATCACATACAATAGAGGCGAACATAGTTCACATCACATGGGTCACGCACATACCTACACTCCCATGATCAGTTGACTTATTAACTCCCCAATAAGCCATTCTCTGACCTATGTCCTCGAGGTACCAATCTAAATCTCCCCGTAGGCACACAAAGAATAGATGGACCTGATCGAACGCCAACCTCCCGTGATAGAAAGTATGGTAGGTATGTTATACACAAATATAAACATATACTAAGCATTCACACATCTTAGAAATCTTATAATTTTATTATAGTTATATGTCACATTCCTATACCGTCATTAATTTTTGCACGTTTACAAGTCCCCGAATAATATTCATTAAAGTTGTCAACCCTCCTCACGTCGTAATATTAGATACTTATTTCCTAAACCATAAATGTCATCCGGTTTACTACAAAATTCTAAGTTTTAATCCTCAACGTACTCCAATCTCATAATTATACCCACTAGTCAACAAGGGAAGGTTAACACTCGATTAAAATAAGTCTACTGGAAGTTTGAAATAAAATCAGGCCAAAAAGGCCATTCTGTCAACTCGTTAGAAATATCGTTCGAACGAGGTTTTTCAAACGAGTGTCGTTCGAACGAAGTCTTCGAACAAACTCGTTAGAAGCTCGTTCGAACGACCTGGGCAGGTCTTCTAACGAGATGGCAGAATACGCCCAGAAATTTTCCCAACTCGTTTTTCTTCAATTTCTCTTCTCTAAACTCATCCTAAGATCATCCCAATTAAGTTTTATTGTTATTAAACTACTCTAAGTCCTCCTGGGTCGCTTCTTAACATATCATTGGGGTCAAATCCTCCTAATCAACATGCAATTATCCTAAATCCCCAAATTTTGCCTCAAACCCTATGAACATGAATCCAGAATTTAATTGCATCTAAATACTCATCAATAATCCATTTTTAAATCATCAAAGTTAACTTTTGGGGTATCAATTTTGTCCATAAATATTCTACATGCAATCCCTAACCAAACTTTAGAGTTTCTATATCAATCCCATTAGGTTTTCATCAAAACTTTCAAGGGCAAATACAGTTTCTACACTAAACATGGAAGAAATATTCATTGCACTTAATAATATCAAATCACTTGCCTTAAATGCGATGTTCTGATTCGTTGTTGATGATCAAGGTTGGTTCTTTCTTCTTTTCGGTCACAATTTCCTTTCCAAATGATGGTGGGGAGATGGTTTGGCTTAGATCCTCCTTTAACCTCTCTTCTAACTTCTCTAAAAAACCTCCGTAGCCCACTCTCTCACTTTTGGCTGATAATGGCCTTAGTGGCCCTTTTAATAATATTTAAATTACCTCTAAAATTCGTAGGCTTTAATCCCTTAATTTTAAAATTACCAAAATACCCTTCTAGGTTGCTGGTTTGGCCTAAAAATGCCCCGGGACCCAAACTAAACTCCCGGCTAGTGTTTTCTGACTATTTTGACCCTTACGGACACGTTACCGCACTCAAAATGACCATTCGGTTGATAAAAAATAAAAATTACATTTTAATCTAATTAAATTCATTCCTGACGCGACTGAGACGCGCGTCCCAACTTAATTTCCCAAATTGTCGTATTTCTGCCTCGCGACAAATTTTAATATTTTCAATATTCATATGATACCATATATACTCCATACTATTTATTTTTAACATCATAACAAATACCAACTCACGTCTCGTTAGTATTCACATCCTGATTAATTCCCAATTAATTCTCATTTAATTCAATTAATCCCTTAAATAAAAATCAATAAAATTATGGGGTATTACACTGTCAAAAATTGGAAACCGATTATATAACTTTTCATTCGAACACATTGCGATAATTTTTTAAATCAGATTTTTCCAAAACATCAATATCACATAAATTTTGCGAAAAAATAGGAATGCACAATAAATTAGTGTAACCCACTCTTATACCAATTTGAGAATTTAATGCGTGATATCGACTTAAATAAATTTGCAAATTCCAACTACAAACTTTTTTAATTAGAGTCAATTTTTAAACTAAGTTAACTCAGCCCCTAAACAAACATCTAGGTGTAGTGGATCATGTAAACACAAATAAAATTGCTAATTCGCACATTTCAAGAAAAATCCCTTTCGGACAAAACCTTTATTTGACTATAAGATGTAACTTACAATTACAATAAAATTTGCAATGGATTAACATGCAGATAATCCATAAAAAACTCAGTCCTGAATCAGTAATGAATCAACAGCAGAAGATCCACAAAGGCGCGCAGTCTTGAATCAGCCTCGGAACATCGCAACACTCCCTTTGACACGCAGTTGTCAACCGAGTACTCCCCTCAAGAGAACTTAGATTAGAAGTAGGTTAATATCCCTACAAGAGAAAACTCCAACACAAATATGTCTTGGGTTATAAAATAATTCACATAAAAGAAATTGGGATTTGTTAATTGTAAAACAAAAGGATTTTGATCCTAAACTGGGAGAAGAAACGATTATGCTCGTAGCAGTTACCGAACCAAAAAAATCCTCTTTCTCTCAAAAAGTTTTTTGATAAAAACTGACTTCTCCAAATAAAAAAATGTAAGCTGAATGCCCTTTATATGGCAATGATTAAGGTAGCATATCATTTGAACCAGAAGGATCATCGCCCGAATGATGTTGCATCTCGCTTGAACGATTATTGTTGTCGTTTGAATGAGAAAGCATCTTGCTTAAACCCACCTTATCTCATTCAAACGAGATCAACGTCAATCCCTAGGCTCTCTTCAGGACTTAGAATAAATCTCTTAAACTTGAAAACCTTTCTGAACGAAAACTAACAGGTATGTTTTATAAAACCTTTTTCAAAGAAAACTTTATAAAAACATTTTTTATATTTAGAAAAACTTTTCTAGCCCTTAAAACATTATCCCAACGCTTTTAAATGCACTATAAAGGAACTTAAACACATTCTTACCAAAATCATCTTGTTGGGGATTGAACGTTGAAGAACACTTAATATTCAGATCCATCCTTTTTGAAACTTTAAACTCGACATTTTCTTCGATGGCTTGTAGCGGTATATGACATACAAAATTGTAAGGGGACATTTATAAAATTATGTCCTTACAAAGGGTAATTGTCCTTTGAAGAAGATTTGTTCAAATCTTGGTAGTCAACGCACATGCGGACATTCCCTCTTGACTTCAGCATTGGAACAATGTTGGCAAGCCAAGTTGGAATTCAACCAATCGGACGAAACCCACGTTTAATTGCTTGACCACTTCATTTTCACTTTAAGGGACCACTTGGGATGGAGTTTTCTTAGTTTTTTCTTCATAAGTTTTCATTCAGGATAGGTCAGGATCTCATGTTACACGATCTCTAGGTCGATGTCAGGCATGTCACAGTAAGACCATGCGAAGACATCTACCAAATTTTTCGAAACCTATTTAAACTGTGACCAATCATGCTCATTAAGGATGGAGCTTGTCCTAATCTTGTGCAGAGTGCTTCTAGAACCAAGATAAATAAAAATAATCTCATAATCGTTAGTTTGAATGTGGTTATGTGGTATCATGTTTCCTTATTAAGATTAGTAAAGAATTGTTACTTCATTAAATCATCTTCATCAATTGTTTGATTAGAATCAATGCAGTTAATATTAGTCCTGATAAGATAATCAAAATCTTCATTTATTTCATTAGCAACATTTTTAAGAATTATAACATTGAGGACCTAATCGAAGGAGGCCTCATTTACACAAGCATAAGTAATAGAAAAGAGGGAAACGGATTCAGTTTGATTCTTTAATAAATACAAAAATAGGGTTTTGGACAGGTAGGGTGTGGTTAATTGAAATACTTCACCAGTTTAGGAGAGGCTTATTAGCATAAGTTATCTTCATAGAAGTATTAACCGGTCAAACTTAATGTGGATCATTCAGAGGTCCACTCATAGTACATTGAGGCAAAATGATTCATCATTGTTAGTGCTTTTAGTTTTTTTTTTATGATTTTTATCGGAGGAGATTGAGTCAGCAGACTTGATGGTCAGATTTTTCACCTCATGCCTTGGGCCCTCAGTCCAAGTAAATTTATGCTCCAAGAAGATCTCAATTCCTGGCTTCAGTTTCTTCTAGGAAATATCATACCATGGTTTTGGGAAGCTTTAATAGGGTAAGTCTTCACCCTCTTTAATAAAATCCCATTTAAAGAATATACGACTAGCGAAGAGACACGAGCTTAGCTGTCTATGATTGATACCCCATACCACATGGGGCTTGCTTTTTAAAAAAAATTGAGTCAAGAATTCTTTGGTGTCTATGGCTTAGCGCCATTTCGAGCATGAAATGCATGTTCTTGAACATCTAAATCACATTGATTTGAAATGTGGGTTGTGTTCAGGACTCACTTTGTCTTTAAAGTATTTTCTTACTGGATGCAGGAGAGGATCAATCTTAAAGGCAAAGAGAAAAATATCATTTACACTGTACCGAATCTAAAAAAATGGGGTCTCTGATACCATTTCCATAGGAGTTATCATCATCTATGATAATGGATATGTCCTGATTATCCTAAAAAAACTACAGTATTGGGTGAAGAGATGATGTTACTCATCTGATGCTTTGAAGCCAAGGGTGACCAAGAAGTATATTGAAACATACAAGGATGCCAATGGCCTTGAAATCTGTCTGAGGAGATATCGGGACACTCCATAGTGTGAGATATTTTGAATCCATGACCACTATTTAAGTATTTTGATAAGCACGCACGGTACTGGGTGTAGGAGTGAGATTGCTGACTTATAACCCTAGTCATATGAGAGTTCTTAACGATACATTCAATGTGGAACCATTATCAACAAGCACCAATGGAATGATTTTATATAGGACTTCCACTAAGACATTAAAGGCATAATTATGTTCCAGACCAAACTTGGGGATTACTTCATCGACAAAGGAGATGAGTCTTGTAGCAGTCAGAATTCTAACTATATGGATTGCTTCATTGGGAGTTATGGAGAGAGGAACTGTATATTGAGTAAGAAACTTGATAAGATAATTTATGTGAATTTGGAAAGACATAAAGAGTCCCCAATTGATGATGTTGTCTTGAGTTTTCTTGCACTGTTCGAGGGTCTTACTTTCGTCAATTGACATTTCAGGAATTAATACCTCTTTGGGAACTCGATTTCCTTTGTCTATGGGTGCACTTGTTAATGGAGGATTAGATCCTTACATTGATGACTTGACCGAGTTATATGGTATAAAAACACGTGGAAGATCAAAAACCTAGTTTCTTTGTCTATTTCTAGTGCATAAGAAACTTCGTTAATCTCCAACAATAATTCTTCGAAATAGGTTACCACATTAAAGGAGGTGATTGTACTGCATTTTTTATCATTATATTCAATGTCTGGTCTATCTAAAGCATAGTTATATCCCCATTCGATGGCAATAATGTTGTAGTTCCAGGAGATATTGATACATTCCACAACTTTAAATACTTTATTGTACGAATCTTCCCATGTAGTGGAGAAGTGTTTGGAGGAAGGAACGAGATATCCCTTGAGCTTCAGGGTTATGAGTAACTCGGGAACTTTATATAATTGATACACTCTTCTATCAAAATTAGAATGATGTTATCCAAGTTTATTTCCTTTAGAGGTACAAATAATTCATTAGACTGATGGGCCCACTTTCAGTCTTCCACGTATACGTCACTAATCCTCTTGCAATCCTTTCCCCCAAGGGTAATTTTAGATGGAAATTTCATCCTAAAACTTTTGAACTACTCCAGAACAACAGGAAGCTCCATATTTCCTTTTTTTGAACGAGTTTGAACTGCAATACAAGCCCTTATTATACGAGAGAGAGAGAGAGAGATAGCCTGATCAGGAGAATTTTAGGGATGTATGAGGAAGTATAGGAAAACTTCGAGAGAAATGTTGATTTAGGTGAGCTAATGGATGATATGGGCTTATAATGGGTAAAATTCTGGTAGAAGGGTCAAAATATGGATCTTCATCTGTAAGGATGGCATTCATGCTGACTTAGTGCATGTATATAGGATGTTGAGTAGTATTTGGCTCTAGGTTTTCAGGTAGACCTGGAAAAATGAGGCACGATATGATAACACGACACGAAGTTATAAATTAATGGGTGTACGAACCCTTAATGGGTTCGGGTCATATCAGTGCCAACCCCCTTCACCCGTTAATACCCGATAAGACCCGCTTTGAACCATTAATCTGAGTAAATAAGATATACTCTTGTAACTTATAAATAATTTATGTAACATAATGTTAATTTAATCATAACTAAATGAGAGATTTAGTAATGTCAATGAATTAGTGGGTATACTTGGGTTCAAGAATGAGATAATATGTCAACTTGTATACAATTCAAAATAATTCATTATCTTAATGGATATTAATGAGTGAACACGACATGACACGTTAACATAATGGGTCAGGTTTGGATATGATTTTTTCACACGATAAAAAAGTCACCCGTTTAGACACGAACCTAATAAGATCTGAACATGATAAAAAAATAGCATGAACATAACTCGACATGACCCATTGGCAGGTCTAATTAAAGGAGCGATAACACCATTATTTACGAGTCCTTAAAAAAATTATAAAATGGTGGCATTGATTTGTAGTATGCTTTATAACCTGATGAAAGTCATAACGGGCATTATGCTTTAAGTATTTAGGAAATGGATCAGGAAGTAGATGGGGGTCTAGGGACTTGATAGAGTACCGGGATAAGAGAGTTTAGTAAACTTTAGAGAGAGGTGTATGGAGTTCCGTATACTCTTTTTGGATTGCATCAGGAGGGATTTCTGTTAACCATGAGGTAAAACACTGAGAGGAAATGTTATTGACAGTAACATCAATATGATTATCATATTTTGGGGGTGTAAATTGCCCAACTAAGTTCTTCGATTCAGTTTCTTCTTTCTAAATGTTGGAACTCCTTTAAATCTCAACCCCAGACTCTCAAAATGCTCTAAATGGGGGTAATACTGGATACCCATGGAAGTTTAGATGTGAAGTAAAAAATTCTTATTTATAATGCTAACATGATCTTCAACAAATGAGCGGTTGGTTATGGTGGAAACTGTCTCTCACCTGGTAATGAAACTTTTGACATATTTCTTGAGGTTTTGCTTAATCAATTCAAGATCTTGGTGAGTCATTTCTAACTCTTCATTATATTTATACTAGGGTATGAATTCCCATGCCACATCTTTCCAACTGAGGATTCAATATTCTTCTAATGACATGAACGAACAATTTTAAGCGTCTATAGGAGCGTCTGAGCCATTATCTCTACTATAGCCCCAATTAGTCTCATAGAGTGATGATAATTGTGAAGAAGCATAATATGAGGTACGCTTCCTCTAAATTTTTCAATTTCAATCATTTTTCACTTCTCAAGTAACCTGGCTTTCAGTATGGGGATATGTTGATATAATCCATGTAATTCCTCGATATCTTCACATAGTCAAATTTCTTCGAGAGTAGTTTGACATCCTCCTTTACTAGGTTCAGTTCTTCCTCTTTAGAATCGATAGGGATAGTCATGGAAAATTTATCTTATTGTTGAGTAAGATTCGGCATCGGTAGATGTGTAGGAGGTGGCTTGTTGACTGGAAAAGCACATAGAGGATGTAGGGCTTGTTGATACTCTTTCGGATGAAATATCAGTTCATGCATTTATAGTTCCACAATAAGGGGATAAGAAACATTTGGTTCTGGTACCTATGGTATCTGACCCCTATTTCTCTACACTTTATAACATATGTTTGTAGACTATCAATCTTTGCACTAAGATGAGCAAGTATCAACATCCAATCTAGATGGGTATTAGCATTTTGATTAGGGGTTTTTATAAAAAGATCTTCGGTAAGATCGTTCGGTTTATGATGAAGTGGTTGATGAAGGTGTAGAACTCCGAGGTAGTTTAAAAAATAATCTCAACCAATATAGAGACAACGAAGGTAGGGGAATGCGATCGTATCCATGAGGGAAATAAATTTTTATTTATCTGAAAAATAATTATTTTTGGTAGTTTTGAAAAATGAAGATTTGGTATTTTTGGAAATGAGGACAAGTCCCTAATATAGTTACTATTATTATGTTTCACTTATATTATGTTTTTCCTAGGGTGCAAGTGAAATGCCATGAAGGACCTGTGTTTAGAAAAGGATGGGATACACGATGTAAGACATAGTTTGACTTGTTTCAAACTCATAAAAATGGTCCTATTTTAAAAATGGGTGAAATAGCATGAAATTTGGGAGGTAAGACGATGTTAAAGTTTGGCAGAATCTATAATCTATGTATGAGTGTCCTAACTCAAACATATATATGAGGTTAGTGTAAGGGTTCTCTCATTTGCATGACTTCCACGATATACTCTTTCTTATAATTGAAATCATTCATCAGTACGTGTGGAAAATCCATTCGATATACCCAAGTTATGTGAATTTCCATATAATATACCTCCTGGTGACAGTACATATGAGAGATAATTCGAAATACTTGATGTACGTGAACGAGTTCCCCACTATATACCTCCCGTCGGGAATTCGGTCAAGCGTTATAATACAGGGTAACTATTCGATATACGTCGAAGGTCCTTGGACAATAGAAGGTGTGAGTCATATATCTTACGATAATCGCGCCCTATAGAACCGATAACTCATCACTAAATGACTCCCTAGTAAGGGACAAATATATGCGCAATATGTAGTGCCTACGTGATGTAATGTGCAAATTGCATGCATCATAATTAGTATCTTTTTGCAAATTTTTATGTATGCTAAGTAAGATATGTATAACTACTAAGCATGGGATAAAGAATGATAATATACATTATTGGCTTGTGATAAAAAAGAAAAATTTACAAGCGGGATAAATAGTAAGCAATATGTCCTAGTAAGATGAAGCATGGATCATGTAGAAGTGGATAAAGCATGGTAATATATACAAGGTGCGAAACATGTGAGTATAAAAAAGTGAGAGTGATATATATATAAATTGAAAGTAACATAGAGATACATACGAGTGAAGAAAATAGGGAGATATGTGCAAGTGATATGTGAAGCATGTGAACAAGCATTGGGAATTTTGGAGAAGATGAAATCGCCCAAATTGTGAGCCCCGAAGAGGGAGAATCGATTCGGGTCTAGACCGAATCGATTCGCATGAGGAGACCTAGGGGACTATCTCAATCCAAATTGATTCGAATTTAGACCAAATCGATTCGCCTTTGAAGACCTGTTTATAGAACCTTTTTCGAATCGATTCGAATTTGTTCCAAATCTATTCGCTGGTCCAAATCGATTCGCAATTGGAGCGAATCGATTCGGTTTATGCAGAATTTGATAGTTTTCCTTCTTTGAGTTTAGGGGGAGTTAAATTTCAATTGGAAATGATTATGGGGGATTCTAGTTATGATATTAGGATTCCTAGATGATGGTTTTGAGGGTAAGTAAATCTTGAGATGAAGAAGGGAACCTCGGGTTAATTTGGTGTGCAATCCGAGGGACGGACCTAGTGAGTGTTCGAGTCGAGTAACATTCAAGAGAGAGAGAGGTTTTCGGTAAATGTGCAGAGATATTTATAGGGTTAGAATGTATATGGGCTGACTGCATTCGAGTAAATCCTAGGATTTGATTATTATGAATTATTATATTCGGGATTGTATATAAATCCTTAAAAGCAATTAAGTTGTGAGTTGTATATTAAGTAAGAGAATACTTATAATTTTAGTATTATGAGTGTGCGAATACTTATATACTTTTACGAATGGGGACATTCGGAGTTATTGGCTATCGCTATAAGAGTTTGGCAATTGTAGCCATATATATTCGAGAGGTGATATATTATATATACAGAAGTTGTTAAAGTATATAAATGAGATAATACGAATAAATATATATCTGTGTGTAATTGGTATATATGTATCTTAGATGCTGGTTCCACGGGCTTTCCTTTGGCGTAGGGTTGGAACAGCCAGTTTATATATTTCTCTAGTGCGATTCGAGGAGGTTGCACGATGTGGGAGAATCCCCTGGCTTGAGGAGCAGGGATAGTATATCCCCAGTTCATCTCATCCCGCATACGAGTGCGATGTGTGTACTCCACTTACAGATGGAACATGACCGCCTCCACCGTTGTGTATTTTTACTATGACCATGAGTGAGTCTGGCTTGGTACCGTGGTTGAGTGAGTAAACCCAGATTCGAATAGGCACTATGAGACAGCATCCTCGAGTTATAGCTCTGTGGTATGGTTATTATACTTATGATTATGATAGGTATAATTATACTTGTTGTGCATAATATATTGTATGTATATGAAGATAAATAATCATATAAAGTAAACTTATATAAGAATGAAAAGAATGATAAGAGTTATTCTCCTTCCGGTAGATTTATATCCGGATTTATGTGAATATGAGTAATGGGTTGTAGTGGGATATATATATATATATATATATATATATATATAGATATATATATATATATAGATATATATATATATATGCGCGTTGGGTGTTGAGGGCTCAATAGATCTAGAAGATCAACATTGTCATGTAGTAGTGTATCGGGGAGGGGGGATTCCTTGTTTCGATTTCTCTTCGCGAGACACCCCACGTACAAATGTAGAGCAATGTTGGGAATGGAGATAAGTTTAGCCCTTAGTACACGGGCTTAGGAGGATTTATAGAAGATGGGGGATATAGATTGGTTAGGCAGGGTAGCTTAACTAGGTTGTCTTAAAGGTATGCGATAGGTGTGCACTATTAAAAGAGGGTTGAGGGGTGTCTCATGAGAGTGCGATACCAATTTAAATATGAGATAAATTATATTTTAAAAATATCGCATTTATGCACTTGCAAAACATTTTTCACAACCCGAGCTCTGACCCGTTTAACTATTTTTCCCTTCTTTTGCTATATACATATAGGTGTCCAGACACAGGGACGTCTAGATGATGATTCCATCGAGCCAGACTTTTACTGCAGCAGCTGTGGATGCATAGAGGTTTCTTGTAGACGCTTTTATCCTTAAGATCTAGATAAGAGGTATTGTAGAAACATCCGGGCCGATAGCCCAAATGTATTTATTTATTCTTTTACCGCGTTTTAGTGCGGCATTCGATTTGGTTGTATTATACTAAACTAAGGGTTCGATTATTTTATTTCATATTCAGTTGTTGCATATATAATTGTGTTAATGTTTTATTTTGTTAGTTTGATTAAAAATATTAGTTAAATAAAAATTTTGACGCCAAACTAATAGGTAATTAGTAATTAAAATGTTTTTTCGACAGTGATGCTAAGAATGAACCATATGAGACTCCTGTTTTAATTTTATACAGGATTGATCACCCGGTATTTTATTAGGCGGGGTATCACATTTTGTTCTATGAAATTTAGTGAAGATGACTTCTTCCATGAAATTTCTAGCAAAATTTATCAAAAAAATTCAATCATTTAGCCAATGATATGAAAATTAAGGGAATGCATTTGCTCTATATGCCACGCTGATCATCTTAAGATACCAAATAATGTCTTCAAAAATGTACTGGTTAGTGTGGAGGGTACATTTAATGCATTGATCAATATAACGATTCGAAAAATATTTGAGGAAGTTAGTAACTTGAATTGGTATATGTAACATTACCCATTTGTATTAATATGACACAGTAAATAAAATTTACTGTGTCAACATTTGACACAGTAAATAAAACACAACCTTGTATTAAATATAAAAAGATCGTATCACCTATGACAACATAGATGCAGATAAACTCATGGCAAAAAAGTAAAACCAAGCATTAAAAGACTCCCAAGGACATATGATGGATGAGTGCAAGAGATGTTTTAATATATGTCATCTATCACATTTAAACAAGATTTGGTAGAACGCAAGTGACTTATATAGAGAAGTAAGATCTCCATGAGCATCGAACAAAGGACACCAAAATCCAAAAAAATCGTCACAAACCATTAATTATGAAGGAACATCGATATTATGCCTTTCCAAAAGAAATAAAGCCAAACATAGAGTGCCATATTCGTATTAGTGACTTCGAGGACAACAGCTCCAACAACTCTAATGATAAGGATAATGTCACCCTTTGTCTCATGGATAAGGAGAATGGGGTACAGTTTTGGTGTGAATCTTTTAGTGATATAGAATATGATATATGCATTCAACACTTGTTAAAATATTGTGTAATCGGCAAGGTTCATACCAATTGCAAGATAAAACATATAATGTCAAACTCATCACTTTTCAATAACGAGATATTAGAAGATCATCTAGGGTTAGAGACCCCCAATTGACAAGTTTACAAGAGAATTCATTGGATAAAAGTGAAATATGATGAGGAGATCTAGATCGGAGGGCAAAATTAGGGACAATGACAATTTAAAGAAATCTCAATTGTCAATAGTGGAAAATCACAATAATGGTAAATCTAATGAAGGTCGTACGATTAGTAAAAAAATTGCATTATCATTGTCCCCCGTCTTACCACTCGGCCATGCTGCCAAAACGATATAAAATAGATGAAAATTTTCCCCTTTTGGTTTGGATTACTGAACTTGTTTTTTTTATTGTACTTGCATCTTGCACACAAAGAGGGAGGATTTCATGAGACTCTTCTTGGCAAATGAGTCGATTATTCAGGGCGTTATGTCATTATCGTGGGCCCTTCACTTTCACTATATCGATGTGGATTACCTCGCGTGCAAAGGTTTTCTTGGGTCGGACGGAGATTGGCCCTCGAGTGTAAAGGCAGAAGGGAGCTTGATAGCAAGACTCACCCATTGAGTAGGGATGAAAGTCGACCTTAGTAATCCAACGGTGCCGAGTGGAAGGGCCATCACTTAACGGATGAAAGACATTTTGAATTATTTGAATCTGAGACGTTTGATTACCCTTTTTATATTGTTTATTGATTTTTTTTATACAACCAAAGTGATCAATTTAGTTATGCCTGTTCATGAAGTATAAAATGCGCTAGTTGTTCATGAATAGCTTCTTTTTTCCATCCTTGACAACACTATTATACCGAAGGCACTCCAAATGAGGAAACTACAAGAAGCACTAGCGAAGAATAGTGAGAATGAGAAGTTAATTGAATTTGACTTGAAAAATCAGTATGAAACCTTAGCAATTGAAGGGGAAAATGAGGATTGTGATTTAAATTTCCCCGATCTGAGCAATCAGAAAAGGGAAAATATGGGATCTATGAGGGAAAATCATGCTTTGCAATAGATGAAGAATGGTGAGGGAAGATCATGGGCAAGGGTTGCTTCTCCAAATAGTGATAAACTGACTGGTTATAAACTGAAGTTAATTACTTCAAGTTTGGATCTTAAAGGCAGGGATTGTGTACATATAAATCAAGAGGAAGACGTTCACTGGTAGAGAAATGCAATAGTTGCTTATGTCCTTGGTTCAAAAGTATCGTACAGTTTAATGAAGAGGTATGCAATGAGGAAATTGAGTCAACTCAACTCAACAAAGCATTTTTCCAATTATTTGGGATCGTCTACATGAATTTTATTTTTTCATTCCATTTTGTCTAGTGCAATATCTTCAGTTAAATCACGTAATATCATCTCCTTTTTTATAACATCCCACCAAGTCAATTTAGACCTACCTCTACCCCTTGCGTTGCCATCAATACTAACTAAATCACTATTCCTTACGGGAGCATCCATTGGTCTAGGCTTGACATTTTAAAACCATCTAAGTTGATTTTCTTTCAAGTTATCTTCTATAGGAGCTACTTTTACCGTTTCACGAATTTGTTCATTTCTAATTTTATCCTTTCAAGTTTTACCACAAATCTATCTGAGCATTCGCATCTGCGTCACACTCATTTTTGACACATTTTATTTCTTATTTGTCCAACACTCTGTCCCATATAACATGACGGGACTAATGGCCATCCTTTAAAATTCCCTATTAACTTTAAAGATATACGCTTATAACACAATACACCATTAGCACTTCACCACTTGATCCATCTTGCTTTAATTTTATGAGTAACATCATCACTATTATCTCCATCTTTTTGTATAATCGAGCCTAAATAACAACAATGATCATTTTAAGTATCTCTTGACCCTCCAATTTCACCATATCCCCATTTGTCCTCCTATTACTACTAAAATTGCATTCCACATATTATGTTTTAGTCCTGCTTATTTTAAATCCTCTTAATTTTAGAGTTTCTCTCCATAATTCCAAAAGCATTAATTTCCATCTTAGTTTCATCCACTAAAATAATATCATTGACAAATAGCATATACTACGACACCTTATCTTGTATATGTCCAGTCAATTCATCCATAACAAGAGCAAAGAGGTAAGAAAATCGTGTTAAACCTTGGTGTAGACTTACAGTAATTGAAAATTCATTACTTTATCTAGCTGATATTCATATTGTAGTTATGGCTCCATCATACATATCCTTGATCACATCAATATATTTACGAGTCACTCATTTTTATGTATAACCCACCATATTATATCTCTGGGTATCCTATCATACACATTCTCTAAATCTATAAAAATTATATCAAGATCATTCTCTTTCTTCCTATACCTCTCCATTAATCTCCTTAATAAATATATTGATTACATTGTTAACCTCCTAGGCATAAACCCAAATTGATTCTTAGATACTATTGTTTTCAATCTCAATCTATATTCAATCACTTTATCTCAAAGTTTCATTGTATGACTCATTAACGTAATACCACAACAATTTGAACAACTTTGTATGTCCCCTTTCTTTTTATAAATAGGTACTAAAACACTCTTTCTTCATTCATTGGGCATCCTATTAGTCATTATAATTCTATTAAATAATTTTGTAAGCTAAGATACTCCTTCCTCCCCTAAGTGCTTCCAAACCTCAATAGGATACCATTTGGTCCTAAAGCCCTCCATATTTTCATCTTTTTTAGAGCAATCCTAACCTCTGTTGTCCTAATTCTGCAAAAAATGTATTTTCTCGATTATCCATAAGTTCTTCTATATCTAATCTACTCACATTATCTTCATTTAATAAACCCCCAAAGAATTTTTTCCATCTTTTCAGAATCTCATCATCCTTGACTAGGACTCTCGAATCATCACTTTTAATACACTTAATGTTATTTAAGTCTTTTATTTTTCTGTCCCAAAGTTTATCAAGCTTATAAATACTTTTTTCCCTTCTTGTGTTTTCAATTTTGTATAAAGATCATCATACGCCTTTAACTTAGCATCTCTTACCATGTTCGTAACTTTTTTTAGCGCAATTATATTTCTCAAAATTTTCTTCATTTCTAGTTATTTGCCATGTTTTGAAGCATCCCCTTTTGATTTCTACTATATTTTGTACTTCTTCATTCCACCACTAAGTTTGTTTATACTGTGTCCCCTTACCTTTTGATTCCCCAAGATTTTTTTTAATTCTCCTAATTCATGTGGCCATCTTATCTCACATTACGTTAGTCTCTTCTTCGATATTCCATAATGCTTCATTTAATACTTTATCTTTAAATTATTATAATTTCTCTCTTTTTAAGTTCCACTACCTAGTTCATGGGTTAATCTTCTCTTTTCGCACTCGTGATTGATTTTTAATATTTATATCCAACACCATTATCCTATGTTGTGAGGTTAAGCTCTCAACTGGAATAACCTTACACTCTTTACATGTTAATCGATCTCCTTTTCTCCACTTTAATAAGTTATTAAGTGTTCAATCCTTTTTTTTAAATTGGATTTACTAGTATAAATTTATAATCTATCGCAAAATCTAAGATAAACTCTCCACCATTGTTTCTATCTCCAAAATCATATCCCCCAAGCACTATCTCATATCCTACATGATATTCTCCCATGTGGCCATTAAAATATCCCCTATATAGATTTTCCCACCTACGAGTCTTTTTTGAATTAGTTCATCCATTCGTTCCCAAAATTTTACTTTAGTGTGCTCATATAATCCTACTTGGGGTGCATAAGCAATAGCAATATTAATTATATTTTCACCTAATACCAGTTTTACAAAGATAAGTCTATCACCCTTCCTAATAACGGTTACGATATCATCCTTAATATTCTTATCTACTATTATGTCAACTATGTTCCCATTTCTATGTTTTCTTGTATAATATAATTTAAATCCTATATTTTCTGTTTATTTAGCTTTCTCATCGACCTATTTAGTTTCTTATAAACAAGCTACGTTAACTTTTCTTTTTATCATTGTTCTACTAACTCCATCACTTTCCCTACCATAGTCCCAATGTTCCAAGTCGTTAACCTAAGTCTATTATCCTAGACAAGCTTCTTTACCCGCACACATCCAGATTGTTGTAGGAACCCTTGTGTATTTCTCTTCGCATTCGGGCACTGATGTGACGCCCCTTGCCTATTTTTTAAGACACTCGGTGGCAGGTGGAATGCATCGCTTAAGGGGAATTCAATAGTATTACCACGTATATTCATGTTCATAAGGATCTGACAAAGTTTTACACTAGATGTCAGCTACCTAACGCAACTCTCCTCCTTTATCCGAGCTTGGGACCGACAGTGTACAAAAACTATAAGAAGTTAAGTACGACACAAGGGGAGTTGCAATGAGGAAATTGAGTAAATATGGAAAATTTAAGTTTGTTTTTAATTGAAAACAGGGGTATTCATCATTTCTTTTTATTGAAAACTATTGACTAAAACACTCACACACGTTAATAAATAATTTGTATAGCTTCAAATAATTTTAAAAAGAAAAATAACTGGAAAGCTCAAAGATCCCACTCAATCTCTCATGAGTTGACTATGACTAAATCAACTTTGAAATAAAAATATAGGAGAATGATTCACAAGTGGGACAATGGCAATAACAAATAGTTTTTGAAGAATTCAAAAACGTACCTTTTTCTTAACATTTTTTAACAACTACATTTTATCTCAAGAACATATATCCCTCTCAAAACATCATTTTTATGCACACAAAAACTCACCACAAACCAAAAACATTCAAATCATTAGCATATTCTTGAATTCGACAAAAGTCTCATTGATTCAAAAAAATAATAATAAGAGAGCTTTAAAGTTTGAAAAAAATTCACTTGCACTCATTGAACCATTATTTATTCATCTAAAGCAATTCTATATCATTAGAGATAGATATTTCATTCAACATAAATTTTGTCTTAATTGTGCTTAAACTTTTAATTTTAACTTTTTGTATGGTTGTAAAGTTCATTATATTTTCTAGGTCGGTAGTGCCTTGGTTGTCATAGGTTAAGGGATTAGATAGTGCATTGCGACATGTCATGCTTGCTTTATCAAGGAATGATCAAGTTGTAATGACACGACCTGAATTTATGGATTACTCATGAGTCAACTCGATCCGACTCGGACGTTGAGTGTGAAGTGCAATGAAACAATCTAGTTAATGTTGCTAGTCCAGTTTTATTTTAAATTAACGCTTCGCTTTGTAACACCCCGCCCGCCCGGGAAGAGTGAATGGAGAGCTAATGCGATAAAATAAATCCAAATCCACAATAACAAGGTATAGAGCACCTAAATAAACCCACAATAATATAAATCCACTAATCTCAATTCTTCAAATACAACAAGTCTCTCGAATTAAAATTGCAACTATCTAACTCGAATAAAATACAAATCTCCAATGCTCTATACAACAAAATAAATAATTCTTCCAACTTATATTAAAAATTCTCCCCAATATAATCGACGCTAAAAATCATCCCAATTGGTCCATAGCGTCCTAAATCCACGCTAACCTGCCAACTAAAAGAAAATATGGGGAAGTACACAATACGACAGGAATTATGCTCAACAAATACGGATTAGCAACGAATAAAACGTAACAACACGAGTACGAATATTCAAATCAAAATGCGAATCTCAAAGCATTTATAAATATAATTTCTCAACAACACATCAATGGGTAATCAGGCCTCACCCCATTCGCATATGCTTTATCAAGCCATAGCCCGGGAATAGGTATTTTGGCGGGTTCAACATCCATGCCATATTAAAATCTCATGACAACGTGCTCATCAACAATATAATGATACCACATGAATTAAAATAATTTCAACAATTATTTTCCAGATTTCAATGAATTTATCAATTCAAATATGAGTTCAATTAACAAGAATTCAAAGAGAATGACACTCGCGAGATTTAAGGAGCATATTGTGTAAAACCCCATACCTCAAACCATGATGAGAAACCAACGATCACATCCTCAAGATCAACACAAAAGATCTACAAAATCTCCTCCAAGAACATCCTCAAAAATAGCCCCAACAACACCTCTAATCTAAGGTTGGAACTCACAAATCTCAAGGGCCAATGTGTATATAAAAAGAAGAGGAATATAAAATATATTTGCTGCTAAAATTTGTGCCAAAAGTTTGTTAAAAGGGTTGCCCACGACTTCCTTTTATAATGCAAAGAAATGAAGAGTTGGAATCCAAAAGACTCCATTAAATAAGGCAAAGAAATGAAGAGTTGGAAGTCAAAACAACTCCAAGAGTTAAAAATATTTAAAAATCATTTTAAAATCCGTTTTAACTCCGTTTTTGAAACCGTTTGAAATTCTCGCCTTTAAAAATAATATTCAACATATTTGAGAAATAAAAATAATTTTATCAAAAACTTTATTTTCCTCCATTTTCCAAAAAATAATTAAAATAGCCCAAAATTACGCGGGTTGTTACACTTCCCCACTAACAATGGAATTTCGCCCTCGAAATTCACCGAATGCTTAACTCTCAAAAATCAGGCCAACAATCTCCAAAAATAATCTCGTCTCCAAAAATAATTCCTCACCTCTAATCTCGAAACCTAACACGAATATCACCTAAAATTTTCTATCTCCAAAAATTGCTAACCACGCAATGAACCCAAAACCCAAGCCCCGAGGGTTGCCGTATACCTAAGCTCTGATACCATTTGTAACACCCCGCCCGCCCGGAGAGAGCGAACGGAGCGCTAATGCGATAAAATAAATCCAAATCCACAATAACAAGGTATAGAGCACCTAAATAAACCCACAATAATATAAATCCACTAATCTCAATTCTTCAAATACAACAAGTCTCTCGAATTAAAATTGCAACTATCTAACTCGAATAAAATACAAATCTCCAATGCTCTATACAACAAAATAAATAATTCTTCCAACTTATATTAAAAATTCTCCCCAATATAATCGACGCTAAAAATCATCCCAATTGGTCCATAGCGTCCCAAATCCACGCTAACCTGCCAACTAAAAGAAAATATGGGGAAGTACACAATACGACAGGAATTATGCTCAACAAATACGGATTAGCAACGAATAAAACGTAACAACACGAGTAAGAATATTCAAATCAAAATGCGAATCTCAAAGCATTTATAAATATAATTTCTCAACAACACATCAATGGGTAATCAGGCCTCACCCCATTCGCATATGCTTTATCAAGCCATTGCCCGGGAATAGGTATTTTGGCGGGTTCAACATCCATGCCATATTAAAATCTCATGACAACGTGCTCATCAACAATATAATGATACCACATGAATTAAAATAATTTCAACAATTATTTTCCAGATTTCAATGAATTTATCAATTCAAATATGAGTTCAATTAACAAGAATTCAAAGAGAATGACACTCGCGAGATTTAAGGAGCATATTGTGTAAAACCCCATACCTCAAACCATGATGAGAAACCAACGATCACATCCTCAAGATCAACACAAAAGATCTACAAAATCTCCTCCAAGAACATCCTCAAAAATAGCCCCAACAACACCTCTAATCTAAGGTTGGAACTCACAAATCTCAAGGGCCAATGTGTATATAAAAAGAAGAGGAATATAAAATATATTTGCTGCTAAAATTTGTGCCAAAAGTTTGATAAAAGGGTTGCCCACGACTTCCTTTTATAATGCAAAGAAATGAAGAGTTGGAATCCAAAAGACTCCATTAAATAAGGCAAAGAAATGAAGAGTTGGAAGTCAAAACAACTCCAAGAGTTAAAAATATTTAAAAATTATTTTAAAATCCGTTTTAACTCCGTTTTCGAAACCGTTTGAAATTCTCGCCTTTAAAAATAATATTCAACATATTTGAACAATAAAAATAATTTTATCAAAAACTTTATTTTCCTCCATTTTCCAAAAAATAATTAAAATAGCCCAAAATTACGCGGGTTGTTACACGCTTGTTTAGCATGCGAGTCCAATTTCAAGATAAACTACGTGTAGGACCCATGGGGGGGACCCCTAGTCCAAGTAAACAAAGCTACTAGCATAAACTAAATAAAGTACACTTATCCATACAACGCCCTCAAAATACGAACACCCAACATGCCGTAACAAAGCGAGGGTGTGAGCGTATGCCCAGTAGGATTATATATACAAGCAATATATAAACAAACGGCTGTAAAGAATACTCACAAGCTACAAAGACATTCATGCAAAAATATATATGTGTCTACATATATATAGATATACCTTTTAAAAAATATATAATCAAATGCATTAATTGTTTACTTTCAAACTTTACTCGTCTAGATTAACTGACCTTAATCCTGAAAAGACTTCCTTTGTTCATACTTAGCATTTTTCACCTTATTTGACATACCCAGTCCAACACGTAAACTATTACACTTGATTTATTCAAAACCATTCGCTTACAGGAAACACCCTTTATATTCATTTAGAATGTACTTAAGTATTCTCATTGAAAAGTACCATTTCAACACATTCGTACGCCGTGTTAGAAAATACTTGTTTATCACTTGAAAACATTTCCATACATACTTATAAATTTATGGGTTTAACAAATTAGGTTTCTTGAACACTATTTACCCACTTCAGTTTACCCTTAACCTTCACTTATGGACATTTATAGATTTATACATTTACTTGTCCATTTAACATTTATCAGAACATTTATTACATTAATTCAAGTTATGTTGTATTAACACAATTACCACAAAACCTATTTCTTGATATGTTCCTTTTTCTTTTATCTTTTCTCGGAATCTTCCATTTACCACATACTTACACGGGCTCCACACAGACGGCTATGTGCACCATATGCTCTGGCCAGTAATTTAGGGATTTTCACCCAAGGGCTCCGGGCCCTTCTTGCTTATTTTTGGTTGCATCCGAGTCTTTATTAATGTGTTTATTATTCCACTTCTTTACTTTTACTTGGCCGAATCCAAAACCCGGACTTAACTACCTATTTTTCCATTAACACTTGAAAAATTGTTTGTTATCTTCTTTAAGTCCCTTATTCACACACACGTGATTTATACTAAAATCATTCATTCTTAGAACTCAATTCATTTAACACATACTAGTCTAAAGACATTCTTTAACATTTTTATTCCGTAAAAATGTTACAGTTTAAGTAAATTACGCCAAACTTACAAATTAGTTCTTTAACAAATGTTCTTTCTTAAATATGGTCATTAAGTTTTTAACTTAATACTTAAATATTTAGCCATTTTAACACTAGCTTAATACCACATTTTGCCAATTCTCACACTTGCCACTTACACTTTGAACAAATAAAACAACACTGTTTACGTTTTAAGCTCCCAAATTTCTGTTTGTCTTATTTCATTTAACTCAACAAATGCCCATTTATTTATAAAGTCTCCATTTGCAAGAAACTTAAAATATTTATCTCATAAATATTTTGACAACATTAATATTAGTCCTCATTTTTATTTCATAAAAATGTCCAGCCTTACTTTGACTAAAAATACGCCAAACAATATTTGCTTACATTTTATTTTGTGAAGATGTCCATCACTTCCTTTTTACTATGAAAATACACAAATAATATTTCTTATATTTTTATTCCATAAAAATATTTATCATTTCTTTTTTCTAGAAATTCACCAAACAATATCTTTTTACATTTTTATTCCAAAAAATGTCCATTTATTCTCTTTACACGAGATACCATTTTCTCCCATTTTTATTCCCTAAAAATGTTTATTCTTTCTTTCACCAGAAATACACTAAAATGCTATCATCACACATTTTTATTCCATAAAAATATCTATTTCAAATTTATTGGGAAAACACACCACAATAATATTTTCCAACATTTTTACTCCATAAAAATGGCTATTTTCAGATTTAATACAAAACACACAACAATAATATTTTATAGCAGTTTTATTTCATAAAAATGGCTATTTTCATATTTAATAGAAAATACACAATAATAATATTTTCTAGCATTTTTATTCCATAAAATGGTTATTTTCAGATTTAATAGAAATACACAACAATAATATTTTCTAGCATTTTTATTACATAAAAATGGCTATTTTTAAATTACTAATAACACATCTTTGTTCTTATAATCGTACTCTTAATCATACACACTAATAAGACTCTGACATTCAGTAAATAGAGTCTCGACGTAATAAGAGTAGATTATCCCACATCGATGAATCTAAAGATGGTGGTGGTGATGATGAAGATGGGTGAGTGCCTCATCTCTAAAGGGAGACACATAAAGCTCCACCTTGCAACCTCCAAAAGAAGCTCCAACAAATTCCACCAAAAACCCTCTACAAAACCCCCCAACAACATACCCATCTTCTTCCAAGATCACATCCTCAAACACCCATCAAAACTCTAACAACAACCTTGATATTTTCGTATCTCTAACATATAAGTGGAGGAGAGGGGTATTTTTCGGTGGTCTACAGAGTAAGGAACGGAGAAGAGACAATGAGTGTTTTAGAGGATGAGATAACACTATGTGGGTTTTACTACCCACAAACCTTATATAAAAAGTGTCATCTGTTATACTTAAAATCATCCATCTCTAAGATCTAACACGCAACCCTTAATCCACGACTTCCATTTTAACAAAAAATGGGACGGAGCAGAACTCGTAAGTTACAAACCTTATGTCCCTCTCTTTTACCCCTAAGTCAAAAGCCTCTACTTGATTTATAATACATCTCGTATGTCCCTTATATAGACTATCAAGCAAGAAATATGAAGCAATCGCTACAACTATTAATAATGAAGTGAGAGGAGATCTCCATTAGCGTCGTTCTATCGACACTGAACGTCGCTCGAACGGTGACAGCTATCGTTAGAACGACTCCTACATCGTTCGAGCGAGACGCTGGGATGACCAATCTGCTTCTGTTTGATGCGTGATCCGTTCCTTCTAAATATGTGTAATACCCTAACCATGAATGAAGAAAATTGATGGTGCCTTGTAATGTTAAAACCAAGGTTCTAAAAAATGCGAGGGGTGATCGAGGCGTAGAGGTCAAGCCTTAAGTCTTAGAAGCCTAGGCGGGCCTTGACGTGAAAAGGCGTTTAGACCTTTTTTAATATATTTTAATATTTTTTAATTATAACAAGGCTAATAAAAAATATTGAAAATGGTACATACCCAATAAAAATAATACTGAAATGGTACATACCTGAAAAATATGTCCGTATATTTGCAATTAGGATGCCTTTTCCATATGCATGCTCCGTAAGTCCTCATCATGTTATCACCCAATTCCATGAAATCAAAATTCAAAGTAGTCAATAAAATAATTTAAATAAATAATATTAATCAATATGAATAAAATCAAAATATCCCCTTATAAAATAGAAAATGATACATACCTTGAATAAAATCAAAAGATCTTTCTTTGATGACGCCTCATTGGATGCCATCGACAAAGATTCATTTGGATCCATTAACCTATATTAAGAACAGAAACAGATTACAAATACAGAAATAGATTAGCATTGAACAAATACAGTTTACAATTAATGTAAAAATAGATTAATTGTTGCCAAATACGAATTAAATTACAAAAAAATAGAAATAGAAACCTTATAGAAAATAAGCTAGCATACTCCACAATAAACATTTTAGCTGGGTTGGGGAGCAAATTGGAAGCTATTAAAATTGAACCTAAACATGGCAATCAACATAAAACTTAGCTTGTCCAGTTATAATAGATTCAATGACAAACTAATAAAAGTAAAAAACTTGACCCTCATATAACTGTAACCATATCTTATCTGAATAAACTCTGTTTCTTATCAAGCATAAATAATACTGAATAAACTCTGTTTCTTATCACGCATAAATAACGACCACAATCAAGGCTCCAGCACATACTAAAAAGGGAAAAAAAACACAGAATTTTAAGAAGACATCTCATAATAACATAAAATGTTATCAATAAACGAAATTAGGAGACCCGATTGAAATGAATAATAGCATAAAAAACAGAGATCTTAGAAAGTGGGTGGAAGAGAAGAGCATGAATAATAGTATAAAAAAAAAGTTTCTGAAAGACTTATTATCCAGCACCCTACAGATACATAAAATCAAAGATTGAAGGGTTTGGGTGGTCTAAAATAAAATTGGGATTTTATGGCTGGCTTTGCATTGAGCTTTGTTTACAGATACATAAAATTGGTTACAGGAAATGAAAATAGTTTCGGCAAACAGTTTCGGAAATGACTCACCTGAGTTCCGTCGATCGTTGGATCATTGGATCGTTGGATCGGAAAACAGTTTCGACAAACAGACCGCCGATCGTTGGGCAGAACGGCGATATCACCTTATCTTTTTGAGAACAAACGAGCTGAACAACGAATTAGGTTTAGAGTTTAAGAGTGGTTTTTTTATTTAGGGGTTAAATAGCAACCAAAACGCTGTTGTTTTGTCTAACAGCGTAAATTTAAAAAAAAAACGCCGCCTAAGGCGCGTTTAATCTTCAGAAAAACACGTTTTTTTTACGCCTTTTAAAAAAAACGTTGACCAAAGTTGACCACGCCTTGGCTCATGCCTAGGCCCTAAACGGGGCGTATCGAAAAAGCTTTGCGCCTAGGCGCGTTTTTTAGAACACTGGTTAAAACAAAACACAATTGCTAATAACTAACTCACATTATAATTAACCTACAAAAGGCAAAAGTTCTAATGGGAAGCAATTATATGGCTCAAGATGATTTTATCTGACTATATAAAAGAGAATACATCCTTTTTTTCATAACTTCAGCATACACTCCTTTATCATTAATACCCTCAACATATACCTTTTTCACATCGTATTACTGATGATAAAGAACCAAAGTCAATAACCCTCTATTTATTAATTAAATCTTTTATCCACATTTTTTTCCAATAACTATCATCAAGTCCCCATAACAATTTAATTGGGAATATAGTAATGTCACACTTATCTCATTTTCAATGTTTTCGTATCATCGTAATCTTATTCGAGGATTAAATAAATTATTTAGGGTGAGTATTATCAACTTCCCTCCTTAGGGAATTTCGTCCTCAAAATTCTTAGTATAATACAATTTATAATCTAATCACGAATGACTGGTTTCCACTCCTAGGCATCCTTATCACTATGGTTTAAACCCCAATGATTTTAGTTTAATCGATCACCATTATTAATCCAATCATGACAGACCCTAAGGTTCTATTACTTGTTCTTAAGCATGCCTAACGTGTCTATTTAAGCAAAACCTCGAGATTGTCGATACTTACCAAACATCGCAATGTCACCAATGAATTCATTGATATGAGTCATTCCTACGTTAGGATTCACAACCTAGGTTTCCTAAAATAATTTGGATTATGCCTAGGCTAGGTTGGTACAATATCGACACTTATAATCATTCACCTCAGTGATCACAAGAGAATACATCATCTCAGTCTACCCGATCTATATTTCCCAAGAGATCCTTAGGCTACCCTAGAGTAATTTTAGGTATCACAACGCATATGAATACATGGGTGATGACATCCCCAATCTGTAAAACTCTTAATGGAGTGGAATATGAGCACCTAATGTTTTTATCAAGTCCTGATACTCATAACCTCCCTAAGTCACAACCTTAGAACATGGGAACAAGTCGTAACTAACTATATTGGTTAACTAACGAAACATGTTAACCTAAAGAAACTAAGTAATATATGCAACTATATGCAGAAAACGCGCGACCATGCACACATACAACTGGTGTAGAATAAGGTGCTTTCGAAGAAAAGTGCACTCATATACCATAATGCATCAGCTACAACTGGCCTAACCCGCATCATTACAGAGATTATGCTACGTCACACCCAAATTTTAACTGATCAATAACTCTCCATTATCGAGATCAAATAAGACACAAGAATGCAACGAATCTAGCGACTACCATGCCCAAAAAAATAATTAAATTTTGACGATGATTCAACCCACACGAAGTGCGAATCCACAACGTATGCTCGAAGTCTCTAACTCTTCACTGACATCTGTTAAGCACCTTAGCCTTGCCACATACCCCGCTTAACCTCTTGACCTTAACGAGTTCTACTCATGAATCATCCGTCCATGCCGAACTGGCGGAACACAAAATAAAATTCTTTGGGAAGTTAAAACACTAGGCTTACCTCCTTAGGGATAATGCCACATTCCTATCATTGGTAAGTGCAGTCAACTAAACTAAATGATTTTACACTCCTTAAACACTTATTGCTAGTCACCGACCCATCATACCAGGCCTTCATAATTCTTACTCGTCGTAACTCACCTCAGATTCCAAGATCACTCTCATCAAGTAAAACACTATGCTCATCTGCCTTCAAACGTTAAACTTACGGAACATTGCTACAAATATTAGCACAGTCTACATTATCTCAAATTATAATCACTCTAATGTCACCTCCAACCTTCAAGCATTACCCCTGCCTAATACCGAAGGATTTTATTCACTATAGTTATTTCTTAACCGTACAGGTAGCACACGTAGGTGCTATAATCAACATTTTATCCCGAACGTTAACTCTAAAGGACACTATGAACATCATCGTGTTCTAAGTCTCCCAGGTGCACCACCTAGCATTGATCAACCTATTTTAGAAATTTTCCTCGAAGGTCATATCATGACACAAGCCTATAAACAAAATCCTTAGCACTAACTCCAAGGTACTGCCACAAATTGATATGATCTAACCATACTATAGTCATTAATGGCCATGACCTATGCTACACAACCTCGAGTTTTAACACTACGAAATGTACATCACTACATAAACCTCGATGCAATAATGAATCCCAAATGTAATATACGACACCCAACCCCAAATTCACTATTACTAAGAGACGTGTACCACTCGAATTCACAGCTCACCAAATAAACCTTAGTATACATACCCAAGGAATTTTTTTTATATATATTCCCATACCTAACCATGTTACTGACCCGAAGTCAATCTTGCTAGACCACATCCTTTGAAGTCCTATGAGTGTTCAAACATTACGACTTAATCGCCTCACTATGTAAACATCATACTATATACTAACCTATTAATTAGTACAACCGTATATTTTGTAGGACACGGGACGTCGAGCATTACCTATGAATAATAAGGCCCATGCTCACGAGCACCACCAGGGACCCTATTTCTTAATACCAAACTGCAATCACCAAACTCTAAATTAATACCACCCAGGTTTTTGGTAGGGCACAAGAAGTATGGTACTGCCCAAGAGGAGGCCTACCCTAATGATGCCACAAGGGGTCCTATTCTAAAATATCACAACTTATAAACACAGTTGTCATTCATCGATAATTAGCCACTAAGGTGCTCACCCATCAGAATAGCATTCCATCAACTAAGACTGACTCATCTCCTAACATTAGCCCACACAATTTATATGTTCATCGAACTTATCATCAATCAAAATATTATCCTAAGGATCGAATAAGCCTAATTATATCGTTGATGTTGACCCCTCGTATGTGCCACCCAAAGGCTACACATAATCACTATTTCTTTTTACATAATTATGACACTCTATCAATCAATCCCTACTGTTCATTATTCACACTTTCCCAATGGACGATATTTCATTCTATTATATCACCAAAGACTCTAATTCTATAAAGGCTGGAATGCAAACACCTCACACTACGAACCTCGGTGTCATCACTTCCTAGTTTACATGGACACCCTCAAATTATTACAAACGTAAATCAGAATTTACAGAGGCGATTTATAACAATTAACTTGATCGTATGCCATTTGGCACTAACTTACTTGTCGTGCTAACCTCTTGGACCTTTACCGTCGAGGACATGAACTAAATCGTCATCAAACTAATATGACCGACCCAAACCACACCGACATCGAAAGATCTAATACCGACCTCAACACGTCACACCCGAAAGGAACCTTGAACCTAGATCTTTGATACCATTTGTAATGACCCGACCCGGATTTTTGGATTACTCGTGAGTCAACCCGATCCGACTCGAATGTTAGGTGCGAAGTGCAATGAAACAACCAAGATAATGTTGCTCGTCCGTTTTATTTTAAATTAACGCTTCACTTATTTAGCATGTGAGTCCAATTTCAAGATAAACTATGTGTAGGAACTATGGGGGGCACCCCGAGTCGAAGTAAATAGAGATACTAATGTAAATTAAATAAAGTACACTTATCTGTACGACGCTCTCAAAATACGGACCCGTACCAAACCTGCCGTAACAAAGTGAGGGTATGAGCCTATGCCCAGTGGGAGTATATATATAAGAAGTATATAAATGAACGACAACAAAGAATACTCACACGCTACAATCACATGCATGCGAAAATATATATGTGTCTACATATATATCGATATACCCTTAAAAAAATACATATTCAAATGCATTAATCGTTTACTTCCAAACTTTACTCGTCTCGATTAATTGACCTTAATCTTGAAAAAAATTCCTTTGTTCATACTTAGCATTTTTCACCTTGCTTGACATACCCAGTCCAACACGTAAACTGTTACCCCTGATTTATCCCTACCATTCGCTTAGCGGAAACACCCATTTATATTCATTTAGAATATACTTTAGTATTATCATTGAAAAGTACCATTCCAACACATGCGTACACCGTGTTAGAAAATAATTATTTATCATATGAAAATCTTTCCATACATACTTATACAATTTATGGGCTTAACAACTTAGGTTACTTGACCACAATTTACCCACTTCAGTTTAACCTTAACCTTCACTTATGGACATTTATAGATTTACACATTTACGTTTCCATTTCACATTTACCGAAATATTTATTACATTCATTCAAGTTAGCACTACACCAAATCTGTCGGACGGTTATTGACCGTGATAAGTCTAACTTGTCAAGGTCAATGACCGTGACAATTCTGGAGGTGACAACTCTTGTTGCCACGAACTTGTCACAATTATTGATCGTGATAAGTTCACTGGACTTATCACGGTCATCCTTTCATAGTCTTTGACCTTGACAATCTTTGTCACGGTTAAAGACCGTGACAAACCCTAAAAAATTATCACGGTATGACCGTGACAAGTTGTGACATCCCGCCTAATTAAATACCGGGTGATCAGTCCTTTATTAAATTAAATCAAAGTGTCCGGTTGGTTTATTCTTAGCATCACTGTCAAAAAACAATCTTTCTTTATTAATCACCTAATAAATAATTAAGCTAAGTGTCAAAACATTTAATTTTATGAATTAAGTCCTATTGTTATAATTTAATATATGAAACCATTTTCATGAACAAAAATGATAATATTAAAACCAAACCATCCAAATGAAATAACCAAGCTAGATTAACCAATCCAAACTAATATATTCCAAATCGCAGGACAATAAATTAATTTAAAACAATCCCAACTAAACTGAATACTAAAATAATGAGTACAGGTCTCTCTTTGAATAAAATAAAACTAGAAATGGGCGACACATGCCCTATCTAAGAATAACTAAATAGAAGACTAAGAAGGCAAGAATGAAGTCATCTACTGCAAGGACCTGCAACTCCCACACTAGCTGCAGCATGTTAACAGTCCAAAGATCTAAGTCTGACACCCCTGTGCTGTAATACATACATATATACAAGAGAAAGAAGAAATGACAGGAAATGGGTCAGAGCCCGAGTGTAAAACAACTTTAAAATAGTTTAGCAAGTATAGAAAATGCTTACCAGTTGATATTACATACATGTTAGTACCTCGACACTCAGTTGGGAATTCTCACCCCTCAACTAGTGTGCGCGCCGAACGTACTACTGAACTAATCTAAATAAAGCTAACCCAATTCACTAGTCTAGTCCAATTCACTAGTCTAACCCAATTTCCTTTAACCAAATTATTTTCAAGTAATCGCATAACCATAGTTTGTATCTGATAACCTTTTCTTACAAATATATTAAGCCCATTATGTTCATCTCAATAAAGACTTCAGTTCTCAGCCACCTAATTCATTTAATATTAGTTATTCCATTTTATCTACTTACGAGCACTATAGATTAGTCACCGGTACATATATGTATCACTCATAATATATATACTAATAGGGCACCCCACATAAGTTTATGGTGCTGGAATACTCTGTTATCAAGTCCCCGTATCTCTCGTACAAAAGGGAAATACTATTTCGGAATCACTCTCGAACTGTATTAATACAAAACACACATATTGGAGGCGAAGCATAGTTCCAAGTCACTAAGAGGTCAGCACATACCCTCACGTCTCTTAGGACCGTCTGATTATCATTCTCGGATAGCCTGTACCAAGGATGCTATGTTCTAGGGTACCAGTCAATATCCCCCATTAAGGTCCAATCGAGATACGACTATCCCGGCGCGGAACCTCTGTGATAGCAAGTAGCGCAAGTATGATTAAACACAAATATACAATATTATATATATATATATATATATATATATATATATATATATATATATATATATATATATATATATATATATATATATATTCACATTGTTCATCTAGGTACGCCCACGACCCATAATATATTCGAACCATGCGTGGCACATAACGCCCGAATTCTACGTATAATTAAATCATTCTTTTTATTTTCTTAATTACCGCCAATCCTTAAGTATTTCTCGACTCTCGAAGTGTATCCTCTTGATAAATATAAAATCAGTAGGTGTACACTCACTACCCTACTGGTCTATGTCCTTCTTAATTCTTGCAAGACCTAATTTAACGTATGCGCGATTTCCCACTCAATTTATATCCCCAAAATCCCACGGTTAAATTTCATATAAAATCATCTTCCCCAGACCCTACTTATTCCCTACTGGTCCTTCTCAAGTCCCATTATAATATTTAAATTATTCCCAAAGGTCCTTACACATTGGGATTGGATTAACATTTAAATGGGGAAGAATTTTCCATTTCCAGGAGGAGTCGATCGATCGATGAAAAGGGTCGATCGATCGACATTCTTGAGTCGATCGATCGATCGAGCAGGTAATGGCCCAGTTTCTGCAATTCTTAACCTACGGGTTTCATCTAATTTAAATCATCAAACCTCCATTAACATGTCCCAAACTCAATGTTAAAACGAAAATATTACTTATCCCTAATTAATTAAATTAGTTTGATTAATGTACATTTTAGTTTAACTTAATATATTGATTTTGATGATTCCAAACATATTTTTATTAATTTATAGATATTTCTTATTGTATAATATTTTTATAATCTTATTCATATACTATGATATTTATTATATATTACTCGCATTCATGACATTTTGCCTTGATTACATATTTATTCTGTCATTGAAAGTATATGAGTTAAGTTTTGTAATTTTTTTTAAAGATATTGTTCGATCAGATTTATTGTTTTATATATACCTGTTGGCTTACGATGTGGCGGTATAAAGAACTGTAGCATTTCGATTTCATTTCTATTCAACTGTCTTGGACAGTTCTCTCTCTTCACAATCAATGAACACATATCATTTTCAATATTTATTTTTGACGTATATCTCATTACTACCTTAGCTCTTCTAGAGTTGGCGTACCTTAGCTGTAACTTTAAAAACTCTTGGGCTGAGAATCTTTCTCTTGGAAACAGTTTTGGATACTGTCCGTGTAGTCTTGCTAGCTAGAGTTCTAATCTAGGACTTGACTTATCTGAATATATATACATATATTTTGACGCATACCTTTCTTACTCTCTTCAGAAGCCGAGATATATTTTTTTTCTTTGATGATTGATTCGTGTAGACCTGCTCTCTGCCTATTTGATTTGTCAAATCAACTGTCGTTCGTCCCTTTGCTCTTTTATCCATATGTTTGATGCTTTGGCAATGGTCCCTCTTTGCCTTAGATTTGACAAGCCGAGTTACTCAGCTTTACGGCTCCTTGGGAATCCATCTCTGACAAGATACAGTGCTAGGCTGTTTAAGTCGGGTTTCATCATATGTTGGCTTTGGCCAGTAACTGAGATGACGAGACCTGCCGTGTGAAAATTATTTTGCCCGTATAAACTTTCGGCCATTTAATAAATACAGTTCATTATTTTCAGACTTGACCTTATTGTCATGTGACTTTGTGAAAACCGATAACAGCAAACCTTTGAGTCTTACCTGTCATCGATTTTTTTTTTGTCAGTCCTAGTCATATAGTTTTAAGGTTATGGTAGTATTGTACCCGTTTTTTTTTATCAACTTTGCACCCAAGATCGCATGAAGTATAGACCTGTCATAGTCTGCTTCGGCAGTAACTCTCGAGCCAAGAGTTTTATCAGTATGTGTCCTTGACTGTTTACAACTGATATTTTATCTTTTACACAATGATTTATATAAGTTACTATTTATTCTTTTCGGACTAACACTTCACTTATATACATCATATCTGCATTTTATTTCTTGGTCTAATATATTCTTACAGGAATTATTTTGGGATGCAAAAAGAACCCACTTTCATACTCATATTTTCAGATTACCATTTTTGTGCTACAACAGCTATATGTTTATGGAGAAGATAAAAATAAAGATTTGCAGATCAGATTGGAAGATTATTTTCAGCTACTCCATCTCAGAAAATCTGGAGCATTTAATGCTCAAAATGCATGTGTCTAAACAGCTAGTTTTTGGAAGACACATTTAAAAAGATTTCAAGTGCTGCATCAAAACACACATGAAGAAGACTGAATATTAGCAAGACTTGAAATATATTGAGAGTAATTTTTCTTTTTCAGCTACACATTTAAGAGAGAAAATAAATTCATTTATCTGCTCAATCATTGAAGAAGAAGACTTGTGCCTACTTCAAACATCATTTATTGAAGTCTGATTAAAGAAGGAGAAACTCAGATTACAAATTGTATTTTAAGGAGTTTCAGTTATTGTATCTTGTACCACAAAAATTCAGATTTATTGTGAAGCCTTGATTGAAGCTTCGGTTGTATGCGGTGATTTGATCCTACCCGCAAGTGGATCAGGTTTAGTGAAGCGCGAAGGAGACGGAGGCTCTAGGCGCGTGGACGTAGGCCGGGATTTGGCCGAACCACGTTAAATATCGGTGTCATTTATTTTTGCACTCCTATTTATTTATTTGCACATGCTTGCTAGAGTTAATATTTTCAGCATAATATCTTGCAAATAAATTAATTCTGAAATTTAACTTAATTAATTTTAAGGGTAAAATAATTATTTTTGAATTAATTAATTAACTTCAGAATTTTATTTAATATCAAATACGAAAATTATTTTAATATTTCTAGTGTAACAAAATCTGTAATTTTGTCTAAAGTAATTTAAACTTAATAGTTTTCTGAAATCTTAATTTGACTTAAAAGCCTGTATAAACTCAATTCACCCCCCCTCTTGAGTATAATCTGGGCAACAATTGGTATCAGAGCAGGTACTCTTCTCTTTGATTTAACAATCTTGAGTTAAAGATCAATGGCTTATGTTACTACATCACTTGGTGAAGGTCAATCCATTTTTAAACCTCCTCTATTTTCTGGAAAAGATTATAGTTATTGGAAAGATAGAATTAAATATTTTATTCAGTCTCATGATTATGAAGTTTGGAAAGTTATTATGAATGGTCCCTATACTCCTACTAAAATAGTAAATAATGCTTCTGTCCCTAAAGATGAAAATGAATGGAATGATGCTGATATTAAAAAAATTCAAATAAATGCTAAAGCTATGAATATTCTGCACTGCTCACTTGATGTAAATGAGTACAACAGAATTTGTTGTTGTGAAACTGCTAAAGAAATTTGGGATAGACTAGAAGTCACATATGAAGGAACTAGTCAGGTCAAGGAAGATAAAATTTGCATGCTTGTTCACAACTATGAACTTTTTAAAATGAAAACAGATGAAACTATATCTGACATGTTTACTAGATTCACAAGTATTATTAATGGTCTGAAATCTCTTGGAAAATCCTACACTTACTCTGAATTAGTAAGCAAGATTCTCAGGTCATTACCATCTGCTTATATGACAAAGAAGCTGGCAATCAAAGAAGCTATTCGAGAAAGACCTATCTCTCTTGATGAACTATTGGGTTCATTAATCACTCATGAAATGGAACTCAAAGAACTTGCTGAAGATGAAAAGCCTAAGGCAAGCAAAACCATTGCTTTCAAATCCATTGAGGAAGAAGAAGATAGTGAAGAAGCTGATGATGATGAAGATGGTGACATAGCACTTCTTACAAGAAAGTTTAAAAAATTTCTTGCCAAAAAGAAGGGATGGTCAGGAAAACACAAAAAATTCTCTTCAAAGAAGGCACATGAAGGAAAGTCATCCTCCAAGTTTGAACCAAAGTACTATAACTGCAAAGAGTTAGGACATATTAGACCTAACTGTCCAAAGTCCAAAGAAGAGAAAAATGACAAAAGAGAGAAAAGAAGTGAAAAATACAAAAAGGCCATGAAAGCTACAACTTGGAGTGATAGTGGTGAAAGTAGCAACGATGAAGATTCTAGTGATGGAGAAGTTGCAAACCTTTGCCTTATGGCAAAAGATGATGAGGTATCCTCTAACCTTAATTCAGATAGTGAATATGAAACATCAAATGATCATGATGAACTTCAAAATGCTTTTGATGAACTCTATTACAATTTTGATGAACTTAAAACTAAATATATAAATCTTAAAACGATACATTCTTCTTTATCACATGATCATGATTCCCTCCTTGAAAATATAGAAATAATAAAATCTGAAAATAACTCCATAAAATCTGAAATGGCAAAACTAAAAATTAAAGAATCTTCCAGTCATGTTTCTGAAAATGAAACCTTAAAACTTAAAATTAAGGATTTAACCTTGTGCCTTGAAAAGTTTGTAAATGGAGAAAATAATTTAAACTTATTACTTGGAAACCAAAGGTGGATGTATGACAAGACTGGAATTGGATACAATGATAAACAAAATGAAAAAAGTTTTGAAAATGACTCCAAAAATATGGGAAATTCTTTATGCACATATTGTGGAAGACATACCCATTTTTCAAACTTTTGCAAATATAAATTCTCCACCAAAGTGGCATGGGTTCCTAAAGGGACTCCTATGTTTGCTAACCTATATGGACCCAACACATTTTGGGTACCAAAAGAAAAATTATTTAAATGTCCTTTGTAGGTTTGTCTCAAAGCTGGATCGATCAAATCAAAATGGTTTTTAGACAGTGGATGCTCTAGACACATGACGGGTGACAAAAACAAGTTCTCGAGCTTAATAGCCAAAGATGGAGGTCTAGTCACATTCGGAGACAATTCCAAAGGCAAAATCATTGGCATAGGTAATGTTGGTAAGGAACCTTCTACTTGCATTGAAAATGTTCTTCTTGTTGATGGTCTTAAACACAACTTAATTAGTATTAGCCAATTGTGTGATAAAGGTTATAATGTACTATTTAAGGAAGATCTTTGTCTAATAAAAAATACTAAAGATAATAATGTAGTGTTTATTGCTTCTAGACATGAAAATGTGTATACTCTTGATTTTGATAACTTGTCACAACAAGATGTTAAATGTTTAGCTGTCCTAAATGATGATTGTTGGTTATGGCATAGAAGATTAGGGCATTCCAACATGGAACAACTTAATATTCTGTCCAAAAATGAGTTAGTTAGAGGACTGCCCAAAATAAAGTTTGTTAAAGATAAACTGTGTAATGCTTGTCAATTTGGAAAACAAACTAAAACTTCTTTTAAAAAGAAAAGAGACATTTCAACAAATAGGCCTTTAGAATTATTACACCTAGACTTATTTGGACCTAACAAGGTTGCTAGTTTAGGTGGAAAATATTATGCTTTTGTTATCGTTGACGATTATTCTCGATTTACTTGGGTTTTCTTTCTTGCTCACAAAAGTGACACACAATACGTCTTTGCCAAATTTTGTAAGAAAATTCAAAATGAAAAAGGGTGCAATATTGTGTTAATAAGAAGTGATAGAGGAAAAGAATTTGATAACAAAGAAGTGGAATCATTCTGTGATGAAAATGGTTTTGAACACAATTTTTCTGCACCTAGGACACCTCAACAAAATGGTGTGGTAGAACGAAAAAATAGATCTCTATAAGAAATGGCAAGAACTATGCTAAGTGAACATAATCTACCAAAATATTTTTGGGCGGAAGCTGTCAATACATCTTGCTATGTAATAAATAGAACTATTGTTCGAAAAGGTTTAGACAAAACTCCTTATGAAATATTGAAAAATAAAAGACCAAATATTGGTTATTTTAAGGTTTTTGGAAGCAAATGTTTTATCTTAAATGATAAAGATATTTTGGGAAAATTTGATGCAAAATCTGACGAAGGTATTTTTCTTGGTTATGCTCTTAATAGTAAAGCTTATAGAGTATTTAATAAAAGGACACTAGTCGTCCAAGAATCTATACATGTATCTTTTGATGAGTCAATATCTCTTTCAAAAAATCCCAACGTTGATGATGAGGCTCTAGACCTAAATAAGCATATTAATGAGGTAAATCCCACTATTGATATTTCTTATAATAATGAAAACACTACACATAAAGATAAAAATAATAATGACTCTAGTTTGCCTAAAAGTTGGAAATTTGTAAATAATCATCCTTTTGAAAATATTTTAGGGGAACCCTCTAGTGGTATTCTTACTAGATCCTCCTTAAAAAATGTTTGCAATAATTTAGCTTTTGTGTAAGAAATCGAACCAAAAGACATAAAAGAAGCTGAAAATGATGAATTCTGGTTATTAGCTATGCAAGAGGAATTATTGCAATTTGAGCGAAATAACGTTTGGTCACTTGTTCCCTTACCCAAAGATAAAACCATTATTGGAACTAAATGGGTTTTTAGAAATAAAAAGGATGATGGCGGAGTAATTATAAGAAATAAAGCTAGACTTGTTGTGCAAGGATACAACCAACAAGAAGGTATTGATTTTGATGAAACTTATGCCCCCGTAGCTAGATTAGAAGCTATCCGTATGTTACTGGCATATGCATGTTATAAGAATTTTAAATTATTTCAAATGGATGTGAAAAGCGCTTTCTTAAATGGTTTTATTAGTGAAGATATCTATGTTAAGAAACCTCCCGGTTTTGAAAATCATGAGTTTCCAAATCATGTTTATAAACTAAATAAAGCTCTTTATGGTTTAAAACAAGCTCCTAGGGCTTGGTATGACAGATTAAGTAGATTTCTACTTGAAAATGATTTTGTGAGAGGAAAAATGGATTCCACTTTATTTATAAAAATTCATAACCATGATATGCTCCTTGTGCAAGTATATGTTGATGACATTATTTTTGGCTCCACAAATGAAAACTTATGTAAAGATTTTTCAGAATTCATGCAAAAAGAATTTGAAATGAGTATGATGGGTGAGCTAAAATTCTTTTTAGGTTTGCAAATCAAGCAAACCAAAAATGGGGTATTTATCAATCAATCCAAATATATTAAAGATCTTTTGGTAAAATATGGCTTAGAGCATGGTAAAGCTCTTGGTACACCAATGAGTACCTCTATTAAATTAGATATTAATGAAAAAGAAAATTCCGTTAATACTACATTATATCGTGGTATGATTGGTAGTCTATTATATTTAACCGCTAGTAGACCCGATATTATGTTTAGTGTATGTTTATGTGCACGCTTTCAAGCCAATCCTAAAGAATCTCACTTAAGTGCCGTAAAACGAATTTTTAGATATTTAATTGGTACTAAGGATTTAGGCCTATGGTATCCTAAAAATACTTCTTTTGAATTAGTTAGTTATTCCGATGCAGATTTTGCGGGTTGTAGAATTAATCGAAAAAGTACTAGTGGCACATGTCATTTCTTGGGACACTCACTAGTATCTTGGTTTAGTAAAAAGCAAAATTTCGTTGCTCTTTCCACGGCCGAGGCTGAATATATTGCCGCCGGCAGCAGTTGTGCTCAAACCTTATACATGAAGCAACAATTAGAAGATTTCAAAATATTTTTTCATAATACTCCAATTTTTTGTGATAATACTAGTGCCATATGTTTGACAAAAAATCCTATATTGCACTCTAGGACTAAACACATCGAAATTAGACATCACTTTTTACGCGACCATGTTCAAAAAGGCGACGTTCGCATAGAATTTATTTCTACGAATCTTCAATTAGCGGATATATTTACAAAACCATTATCGGAAGATCGGTTTACCTTTATCCGTCGTGAACTCGGTATGGCATGTTTAAATAACATAAAATTATAAATTTTTTTTGGACCCCATTGGTATTGTGTCATATCTGGCCATTCTTCTATAAATACATGTGAGGTTACTCCTCTTCATTCATAAAATGAAATCGTTTTATGTGGTATGGGTGGGAAAATCTCCCGGCATTTACACTACTTGGGGAGAGTGTGAACTTCAGATTAAGGGAGTTAGTGGCTCTAAATACAAAAAATATCCCTCATTTGATACCGCAATGCTTGCGATCCGCTCTTCTCCACCGCATGCTCCGTGGGTAAAACCACCATCTTGGCCCTTCGTTCTACCTCAACATAGGCCTTCACATGCTCCTACTCCTTCTAATGAAAATGTTGCATCCTCATCTTCTCAAAACATGGCTGAAAATTCTGTTAAAGTTGTTGTAGAAGGCAAGAAAATCACTATTGAGGGCAACGCTATAGATGTGTGTCATGTGGTTACCAACCTTAAGTTGTAGATCTCTTATGAAAATGTTGTTGAACTTTCTTTTGATGACTTATGCATTAATTTGATAATATTATTGTCTATCTACTAAATCAAATACATGCTATGTAAGAATATTATGTTGAATATGTGCTTAGAGAAAAATTCTTGGTATTCACGTATGTCACTTACAATTTATGGTTATATCCCATGCTTGAATTATTTTTGATAGGGGGAGCTTTTTGTTTACCCTTAACACTTGCTTTATATGATATATCTTTTTGATAATGTCAAAGGGGGAGAAATATTTATGATTCACTAATTGAGCTTAATTTCTACATTTTATGGATTAATGTGAATCATTGTTTGTCATCATCAAAAAGGGGGAGATTGTTAAAACGAAAATATTACTTATCCCTAATTAATTAAATTAATTTGATTAATGTACATTTTAGTTTAACTTAATATATTGATTTTGATGATTCCAAACATATTTTTATTAATTTATAGATATTTCTTATTGTATAATATTTTTATAATCTTATTCATATACTATGATATTTATTATATATTACTCGCATTCATGACATTTTGCCTTGATTACATATTTATTCTGTCATTGAAAGTATATGAGTTAAGTTTTGTAATTTTTTTTAAAGATATTGTTCGATCAGATTTATTGTTTTATATATACCTGTTGGCTTACGATGTGGCGGTATAAAGAACTGTAGCATTTCGATTTCATTTCTATTCAACTGTCTTGGACAGTTCTCTCTCTTCACAATCAATGAACACATATCATTTTCAATATTTATTTTTGACGTATATCTCATTACTACCTTAGCTCTTCTAGAGTTGGCGTACCTTAGCTGTAACTTTAAAAACTCTTGGGCTGAGAATCTTTCTCTTGGAAACAGTTTCGGATACTGTCCGTGTAGTCTTGCTAGCTAGAGTTCTAATCTAGGACTTGACTTATCTGAATATATATACATATATTTTGACGCATACCTTTCTTACTCTCTTCAGAAGCCGAGATATATTTTTTTTCTTTGATGATTGATTCGTGTAGACCTGCTCTCTGCCTATTTGATTTGTCAAATCAACTGTCGTTCGTCCCTTTGCTCTTTTATCCATATGTTTGATGCTTTGGCAATGGTCCCTCTTTGCCTTAGATTTGACAAGCCGAGTTACTCAGCTTTACGGCTCCTTGGGAATCCATCTCTGACAAGATACAGTGCTAGGCTGTTTAAGTCGGGTTTCATCATATGTTGGCTTTGGCCAGTAACTGAGATGACGAGACCTGCCGTGTGAAAATTATTTTGCCCGTATAAACTTTCGGCCATTTAATAAATACAGTACATTATTTTCAGACTTGACCTTATTGTCATGTGACTTTGTGAAAACCGATAACAGCAAACCTTTGAGTCTTACCTGTCATTGATTTTTTTTTGTCAGTCCTAGTCATATAGTTTTAAGGTTATGGTAGTATTGTACCCGTTTTTTTTTATCAACTTTGCACCCAAGATCGCATGAAGTATAGACCTGTCATAGTCTGCTTCGGCAGTAACTCTCGAGCCAAGAGTTTTATCAGTATGTGTCCTTGACTGTTTACAACTGATATTTTATCTTTTACACAATGATTTATATAAGTTACTATTTATTCTTTTCGGACTAACACTTCACTTATATACATCATATCTGCATTTTATTTCTTGGTCTAATATATTCTTACAGGAATTATTTTGGGATGCAAAAAGAACCCACTTTCAGACTCATATTTTCAGATTACCATTTTTGTGCTACAACAGCTATATGTTTATGGAGAAGATAAAAATAAAGATTTGCAGATCAGATTGGAAGATTATTTTCAGCTACTCCATCTCAGAAAATCTGGAGCATTTAATGCTCAAAATGCATGTATCTAAACAGCTAGTTTTTGGAAGACACATTTAAAAAGATTTCAAGTGCTGCATCAAAACACATAAAGAAGACTGAATATTAGCAAGACTTGAAATATATTGAGAGTAATTTTTCTTTTTCAGCTACACATTTAAGAGAGAAAATAAATTCATTTATCTGCTCAATCATTGAAGAAGAAGACTTGTGCCTACTTCAAACATCATTTATTGAAGTCTGATTAAAGAAGGAGAAACTCAGATTAAAAATTGTATTTTAAGGAGTTTCAGTTATTGTATCTTGTACCACAAAAATTCAGATTTATTGTGAAGCCTTGATTGAAGCTTCGGTTGTATGCGGTGATTTGATCCTACCCGCAAGTGGATCAGGTTTAGTGAAGCGCGAAGGAGACGAAGGCTCTAGGCGAGTGGACGTAGGCCGGGATTTGGCCGAACCACGTTAAATATCGGTGTCATTTATTTTCGCACTCCTATTTATTTATTTGCACATGCTTGCTAGAGTTAATATTTTCAGCATAATATCTTGCAAATAAATTAATTCCGAAATTTAACTTAATTAATTTTAAGGGTAAAATAATTATTTTTGAATTAATTAATTAACTTCAGAATTTTATTTAATATCAAATACGAAAATTATTTTAATATTTCTAGTGTAACAAAATCTGTAATTTTGTCTAAAGTAATTTAAACTTAATAGTTTTCTGAAATCTTAATTTGACTTAAAAGCCTGTATAAACTCAATTCACCCCCCCTCTTGAGTATAATCTGGGCAACACTCCCAAACAAACATCATGAACGTTATATAAACCAATATGTAAGATTTCTAACGTAAAACATTCATTAATTGCTCAAGAATCGTCATCAAATGGATTAATTCAAGAAATTATCATTTAACCCTAGTTTATCTAATTTTCTCAAGAATTCCATTAATTTCCAGATTTCTATCTCTAATGGGCATCCAATTTCCTGGTTGATATTCTACATATAACAAGATATTCATCCTAACATGGTTTTTACTCCAAATTGCAATAAGAATCTCCCAAACATCATTATAGTTCATGAGACATAAAATCATTAACTCCTACACTATCATGGATGTGTTATCAACTAAAGAACAGCAAGTTAGATACTTGCCTAGAAATCAAAGGTGTTATCCAATGAATTAGAGTGGTATAGGAACGATCCCCTTCTTCCGATCTACGCGTTGGTGGTGGAATTGGTGATGATGGTGTAGGGATGGTGGTTCTCCTCCTTGGAATCCCTCTCTCTTCTCTCTTCCTTAGCCTCTCTGCAACTCCAGTATTTCTAATCCTCGAGGACTCCAAATTCCATCAGATATAACCTCTCAATTTTCATCCATAATTAAGGCCTAAAATTAGAAATTACCAAAATGCCCTCTCGGGTTACCGGTTAGGCCTAAAAACGTCCCGAGACCCAGATTAAACCCCCGGGTACACTTTTCTGACTATCTCAATCCTTTCGGACACATTGGCGCACTCGAAATGACCATACAAGTGACTTAGAATTAATTTACTTTTCATTCCATTAATTTAGTCCCGACACGACACATGCCCGTCCCGACTTAATTTCTATAATTTTCGTATTATTCACTCTTGACAATTTTTATAAATTCAATCTCATATATTATTTTACTCATCTAGTAATATTCAACATAATTCTCACCAATAATTACTAACTCTCGTCACGCTAGTAAATATCTATTTTAAAATCTAAATTAATTTATCCCAATTTAATTTAAATAATCCCATAATTAAATGTCATAAAAATACGGGGTATTACACATGTTTTTATTTGTCATGGACTTATAACGGTCAATAATTGTGACAAATCTGGGTAAAATTCAAAAAAATTCTGCTGGGCAGTTTGGCCACTGCCACTGCCCAGCAGTATATTTGTGCCTGTTATAGCAAAATCGTACCTGTTCAAACAGCATATATCCAAATAAAATAGAAATAATGCACCAATTCGATGCATATATATTTCAATATCCAAATGTCCAAATAAAAACAATTCAAATATAATCCAAGTGTACAAATAAAAATAAATACAAATAATGTCATGGCATAGTGTTTGGGGCAGGTTCGAGGAGGAAGGAAGGCCACACGATATACGCATTGAGACACCCCTCAATATGCGTCACGTCGCATTGTTCGTGAAAGCACAATATGGAGTTCTACTTTGTGGGTATCATATGTGTGATGAGCACCTTGGCCTCGATGTTTTGAAGGTTTCGTCCATGAACCGAAAAACCCTCGATGCTATTCTGGTCCCTCAACTCCCTCGCCATCCATTGGCCATCACATATGTTGCGTAAAAGCATGCTTGGCCAACCAATTATTGACATAGGCCGCTGGACGGGAGCCAAGTAGGGTACTTGATCATCAAGAGGTGAGTCCACGCGTATCGGCGATGGAGAAGTGATGTCCACATCCTCGTCCTCCTCCACCTCCCCCTCCACCACCGTGACACCCCGCCTAATTAAATACTGGGTGATCAGTCCTTTATTAAATTAAATCAAAGTGTCCGGTTGTTTCATTCTTAGCATCACTGTTGAAAAACAATTTTCATTATTAATCACCTAATAAATAATTAAGCTAAGTGTCAAAACATTTTCCCATTTAATTATACCCAATTAATCCATTAATACATGCTTTAAGATATAAGCTATTCACATTCCACGAGAATAAATACTGAATATGAATTAAATACTAAAATAAATGAGAGTGGATAAAACATTCCAGTTCAAAGTTTAAAACCAATAGAATCATAAAACCCAATCCAACAGGAAAAGAAATACTATTAAGAAAATACAATCTCTGAAATAATTAGGTTAAAATTCTTGAACTAGAAACTAAATGAAAAGATAGAATCATCTAATATCAATAACCTATAGTATCCACAATAACTGCAGCTCGTCGAATGATCCACGCGTCTAAGTCTGGTGGTGACCCTGTGGCTAGACACCTGGTATAATATATTTATATATAGCAAAAGAGAAGAGAAATAGCAAGAAACGGGTCAGAGCCCGATTTGTAAAAAATATTTGTTTTAGCGAGTATTTAAAACTGCATAAATGCAATTATTATGTGCATATTAGTTTTGAACTGTCACTTAAGATCCTCACCCCTCCACCAATGTGCACACCAAGCGTACGTCTACCCTGACCTAACCATTTATCATATCCCCAACTAGGTCATAGACACATACTACTAATTATATCTTGAAGGAGACACCTTATCACCCATACAATACGTTATTAAATACTTTACTCCAATTAATCGTATTTTTGTGTTCCCTATTCTGGTAGCAAATCTTTTATCCCCTTAAGTTACTTTGTTTGTCGACATCTACATACTTGCTAATTTCACACATTACAATTATGCATATATATATATATATATAGTCACATCATCCCTATACATATATACAAATCCTATACACCTTGGTTAGGACCACTTGAGGCAATGCATACTCTGCTATCGCGTTCCGGTGCATCGCTCGCTGCATAAGGGACAACTGGTTCGACGTCTCTCACGAACCATAATTCTCATAACACAAATATTAGAGGCGAGTATACTCACCAGCTAAATGGGTCACGCACATACCTATGCTCCCATTTAACCATCGAAACTATCCTACGTAATGGATAGCATGTATCCAAGTTCATATGCTCAGGGTAAAAGTCAAATATCCCCCCATTGGGTTACCCAGGATAAGACTGTCCACTACGCGATACCTCCTCTTGATAGCAAGCAGCGTAGGTATGCTTATACACATAATTAGAATAATCATAAAATAATAGGAATTCCTTAAGCCTTATAAAAATTCAGGTATTCACCTAACCCATATTTATCTTTCTACATGTAGTATACTTCTCTTTACTACTTATGCAATTAACTCAATTATTTACACTTTCAAAATTTCCAATGGTTATTCAGCTATTCAATTCTTAAGGTATTATCCTAGGAATGCTTCCCAAATAATTCTGCATTAAGCTAATATCAGTAAATGGCAGTTTTCCTCACTCAACTAACTGTGTAACATGATTTGGGGAAAAATGGGAATTTCTGGGTTTTTTGTGTACTTGTCGTTCGAACGATTTAGCAGGTCATTTGAACGACTCTGCTTCTCGTTCGAATGAGACTCCATCTTGTTCGAACGAGATGGGGTTTTTCCTTTGTTTGGCCAGACTTGTTACGTTTTACTGTTCCTACTTCGTGTTCCTCAAAATTTCAGTCCCAAAACCACTAAATTCCTCAACCCCAACACCAAAACAGTAATCCTAATTAACGTTCTAGCATGTATAAATGATTTCCCTTAACTTTGAAACATTTATTCATCATAAATCAGTTATAAAATCTAAAATCCCCAATTTATCAATTGAAAACCCTAGTTCATCAAATTTCTATACAAGAACATCAATCTCAATTTCGTCCATCATCAATAATCATCAATTTGGGATTTCTAAACTATCTACATGAGGGATTCATCCTACTTTAATCTCCAGATTTTAATTAATGCCATTAATCCTCCAATTTCATCAAAACTTATGAATCAAAGAGTGAGTATAATACACCTACACTAATATGAACATGCGTATTGCTATAAATTACAAGAATTAAACACTTGCCTCATTTTCGACGGTCTGATCTGCTGGTGGTAGGTGCGTTCCTCGTCTCGCGGTCTACACTTTGGTATAGTTTTTGGTGTGTGTTCTTGAGTTAGGCACCAAGAACACCAATAGTCTCATATACCTTCCTCTGTGCCTCTCTCTTTTCTCTCTCATAGGTTTAGAAATGATAACTCTTATTTAATCCTAGTGCATCCATATTTTATTTCCCAATTTTCGTCCATATTATTACCCCAAAATTCCAAAGGACAAAAATACCCTTATGCGGTGCCGGTTAGGCCTAAGAACATCCCATGGTCCAAATAATATCCCTCGAGTAGAGTTTTTTGACTATCTCGTCCCTTTAGGACTTAATGGCGCACTCAAAATTACTATACGAGTTATAAAAAAATAATTTATCTTTTTATTCCATTAATTTAGTCCCGACACGTCTCACACGCGCGTCCTGACTTAAAATACCAAACTGTCATATTTCACCCTTTGACAATTTATAAAATTTCATAATTCCATATTATGTATTCACACAGTAATATTCCATAATTCTCAACAGTAAGTATTAACCCTTGGCACGCTAGTTAATATTTATTTTAATTTGAATTAATTAATTAACCAATTAATTAATCACCTTTTAATTTAATTAATCCAACAATAATAATTAATCTCACCATCAATAATAATTAATCTCATAATTATTTACTATCATAAAAATAGGGGGTGTTATAACCACCTTTTCCTTCCTTTTTCCCTTGCCCTTTCCGCCCAACTATCGCTTCATGAATGCGTACATATCTAGGATCGTCACCTCCAACCTTGATAGCTTCGCGTCATACGCGTCCACCTGACGAGCTAACCCAATGTTGCTCATCTTTATTTCGGTGATCCTAGATTTGCCTACCCACGAGCTCGCCCCCTAGTCCTCCCCTTGCGATCAGTGTCAAGCACTTGGATGAGGGCATCCGTGGACAAAGATACCTTGTCGGCATTAGACTACGACTCATGCACTTCCTTAAACTTTGCCTGAAATGACAAACAACACATGATTAGTTAAATAAGTAAATAAAAAAAATTATAACGTAATTCACAAAAATTAAACCATCGGATTACTTACCATCGTGGTCGCGACGCTCAGGGACACATCCTTATCCTTGCCCTTGTTCGTTCGAATTGCCACATAGGCATTAAACCTATGTGGCCTACCCCAGGGCCACTCCCCGCCCGCTGAAATAAAATAATGTAGAATAACATATTTCTATAATTATAGAAAATAAAAATTTGTCGTCTTGTGCTCCACCTCGGCATAAGACGTCCGACCGGAGTAGTGCATGTCCGTCTTTTTCTCCCGGTTTTCCCTCCTCGATTGGAGAGATGCCAATTATCTCTCCTCGATCTCTTTGTCAATGAACTTTTGCCAATGTGCCAATGTGATCAACTCTTTTGGCGGGATAGACTCACGCATTCTGATAATGGACTCTCGGGTCTTCCCAAAGTCTTGGGCCTGCAAATTCTTCTCCCATGTCATGTGTTGCTCCCTTAACTGCTCCAACACAGAATCGCGGAGTTTGGGGGGCAGGCTGAATTGTTTCTGTCAAACAAATACAAAACAAAAACAATGTAAGTGTTAGTAGCGAATAAATAGAAATAGAAATAGAAATATAAATTAAAATTGAAATATAAATACATTACTTGTAGTGCCGCCCAAATATCTAACTTTAGCTCATTTGGCACCTCCCTCCAACTGGTGTACCCCGGGCCGATAATCGTCTTCACCAGCTTGGGGGATCTAGTTGATAAGCCCGTCTTATTCTCAATGGCCATTCCCAATTTGCCCCATTTGGGGAGCCTAGGGGCTGAGGAGTCCTCATCTCCCCCGCTACCACCGAGCCCTGAAGAAGTCATCATCATCATCCTTTCCTTAATCACTGAAAAAGACATTTTCTGTAAAAAAAAATTGTTATTAATACAAATCCAAATGAATTAGAAGACATAAAAACATTTTATGTGGTCGTGCCACTCTCGAATGAGTTGTGACACGAAGTAATTTTAGAAAATAGTTGAAAGCTCCCCCCTCCCACCACACACACACATGTACACACTCACACACATATACAAAGGAAAGAGAGAAAGAGAGAAAACGATTAAGTACAAATGAATTAAAAGCAGTAAACTGATGTCTGATAAAAGCATTAAACTATTATTCGATAATTGGAATACTTACTACAAATCTAAAAATTATTTCAAATTTGGGGTATCATAAAAAATGGATTGATATTCGGTAGGAGTGTTTAGACGCCTTAGCGCATGTAGGACGATTGACCACGGTTCGTTGTTGATATACTTAAAACACTTGCTTGACCTTTTGAAATGCACAAACAAACGTCTCATCGTTCACGTGTTCGTTGCTCTTCAACTTGGACAAGTCAATCATGATCAAATTGGTACCAGGATTAACTTTACAAGAATTTGTATCCTCAACTCTTACCCAATCATAGTAAAATACAACATCTTTGAAGCTTACGTAGTCCAATTCAAATATATTTCGAATTACACCATAACAAGTCATTTCAGCTTCAACGAGGTTTTTATCTTTTGCGCTCGCTCGAAAAAAATTAAGATCCTTGTATGAAATGTCCGAGTTCTGTACATTTATACTTTCCTCGTACACCCTTGCGTCGAATACGTAATTGTTCAATCGATACTTTTTATACTCTTGTGCCATGAACAAGGATCCAGTGGCTAGACGAGCAAGCTGTGATGTCGCATCACCCGTCTTTAAGAGCTGAGAATATAGATAAATTAATTAGGTTATTTGTAAAGTTTTATTGTAATGTAACGTTATATAACAACCATTTTCATTATAATTACCTCGTGTGACAACCACAGCCTAAATTCGCTGTCTGATTGTGCCATTATTTTTCGTCATTTTTATTGTTCTCACAGGCTTCATATTTTCTGCATAAATTTAATGTGACGAGCGTATTACAAAATTAATCGTGTATAAAATAATCTAAAATAATGTAAAGCTTAAAATAATTTAAACTTACTTTTTTCATTCTTCGACATCTTCATGTGCGACAAATAGATAACGAGCTACTTGTTCATGTTGCAAACTTGTTAATTTAACTCATTTTCCCATCACATGACCACCCTTATCAACGAACTCATCAATGTCATCAACGTTGGTCGAGTCAGGCATATATTCCCGACTATAGATTAATGACTCCACGGTGATGTATTCCTATACAATTGATCCTGCAATGTATCGTGTATTCTTGATGTAATATTTGAAAAGTTTCATCAATATTTCAAATGGATACATCCACCGATATCTAACTTGACCTCAAAGAAGTGCCTCATCACATAGGTGTACCAACAAGTGAACACTCATGTCAAAGAATGATGGGGGAAAGTACTTCTCCAACACACAAATTGCTTCGGTCGCCGCCAATTTTGCGACCACTATGTGTTCTCGATTGACTACCTTATCACATAAAAGTGAGAAGAATATACTAATTTGCATATTAGCCCTCCACAAATCCTTGTTCTTGGAGAAACAGTGCTTAAACAATAGAGGAACCAATTGCATGATCACATGTCAATCGTAGGTCTTACACTTATGTAAATCCTGGGTAGCATAATCCACAATCCTTTTCTAGTTGGATGACAAATTAGATGAAACCTTCAAATTATATATTTTGTCTAAAAGCACCTTCCTTTCCCCACTCGACAAAGTAAATGCACCAGGGGGAATTATTATCCTTCCCCTACTATTTTCTTTCAACCATAGTTGCGGCTTAAGTTTCAATAATTTATGGTCTTTTCGTGCATTTTCTACATCCTTCGAATAACTCCCCCCAAGGAATGTGCCCGCAATATGTTCAACGATGTTCTTCTCTTCATGCATCACATCCAATACATGGCGCACAGGGTTATTTTTTCAATAAGGCAAGTCAAATCAAATTGACCTCCTAGACTATGCCTTTCTTGTCTCAGTTTCATTCCCAGTTGGGGTCTTCTTATGCTTGACATTCTTAAATTTAGGATTCTTACCTGGCATATTAAGGCCATAATAAGAAGATTTACTTTTAATTTTTGAACTTGAAAGTTTTCTCGACGGTAGCCTGTGTTCAACCTCGCCCGATAAAAAATTGGAACCTTTCTCAAATATGAAACTATGAGCGAGGTGTAAAACCCTCCTATGACCCAATGGTATAATTTTTTTGAGCTAGCGGGGAGACGAAGAGATTCAGTATCCTCTCCACATATAGGACACCCTAAATAACCATGTACTACACAGCCGGATAATGTCCCATAAGCTGGAAAATCATAAATTGCCTACATCAACATAGCTTTTAGCGTAAACACTTATTTTCTAAAAGAGTCAAATGCTTGCACACCCTCTTCCCACAACTCATTTAATTCTTCTACCAAAGGATCCAGGTAGATATCGATGTCATCACTTGGTTCTTTTGGCCCAGGTATCAATAAAGATAGCATCAAAAATTCAGGTCTCATACACTGTGAATGAGGGAGGTTGAGTGGGGATAGGATCACTAGCCATACACTCTAATTGGTGCTTAGATTTCAAAATGGATTGAAACCATCTATTGATATATCCAAACTAATGTTACGCTGTTCTCGAGTAAAATCGGGATACTCATAACTCATCCTCCTCCAAGTTGTAAAATCAATAAGATAACGCATGAGATTATCCCCTACTTCTGTCCTAGCATGCCAATTCATCGCCTCCACTATCCATGGTACTGTGAAAAAATCCTTTAATCTAGGCCTAACGGGAAAATATTTTAACACTTTTTGAGGCACTTTAGAGCTTTTGCCTTCCTTGCCAGTAGATTGGACATATCAAGGTTCATCGCATATTGGACACCGATCAAGATTTTCATACTCCTTTCGGTATAGTATGCGGTCATACACACAAGCATGAATCTATTTATACTTCATTCCCAAACCTTTCAAACTGTTCTTCATAACAGGATAGCTATTTGGAATCGTATTCTCCTTGGGTAGCAAGCCCTTCACCCAATTCAAAATTCATGTCACGTTATTACCATACAAACTGTATTGGGTCTTAAAACTATACAAACCAACCATGGCATGTAAATTTGTTTGATCTTTCTCATAGTTAGAGTAAAACGGTTGGGTCGCCTTAAATTTTAAACTTTGTTAGTCATCATCAAGGTTTATCCAGATATCTTCATGACCAACCGAACCTTGTACATCGTCAATGACCTCATTCTCTTCCACTTCATGAATGTCATACGCGTCATTAACTAAATCCTCTAACATATTATGATCTACGGCATCCCCTTCTACATCTATCCTCCTTGTTGAAAGTTGTTGTGAAGGTTGCTCGGGGATAAAAGGAACTTTCAATTCCCCGTGAAAACTCCAAAATCGATAATTATCTTGCATAACCTATATTAACAAATGCAGTTCAACTGTTTTCCAATCAAACACCTTACTATTCTCACACCTAGTACACGGATACGAAAACTCTTCATCATTATGACATCTCTTTACGTATTTCACAAATTCATTAGCACCTCTGTGAAACACCCCCCCATTCTATTTGTCTCTCCCATCCACTCTTTGTATTTAGGATATCTCATCACAGCTACTACAAACAATCACTTATTGATGGTAAGAAGCGTATATTTGTGGATTAGTATAAACAAAACTTAGATTTATAGTATGTTTCATTTAATTGTGTCTTATTTATATTCAATTTTTAAATTTCAATTTATAATATTAATTCCTATTTACTCCATCTCCTCTTAAGGGTGAGTAGTCCTATCCCATTCAAGACCGCATATTTCTATAATATACTTAACAGCTCATTCACATTGTTACGATTTGAGAAAAATTCTGCAGCATATCCCCATAGTTCTCCAAGTACACGACGTAGATTCGCAAGTGTGAGTGTTATTTTAATTTATCAATTGAAATAACACTCACACTTTCCAATCTAGTATGTACCCAGAGAACACTATGATACGACTGCAGAACTTCCTCTAAAAGTAACAAGTTTAAGCTACTAAGAATATTATTATACATAAATTATACAATCCCAAACTGTCTAAACGGGATAATTCGAGAGATCTCATTACAGGGGTAATGACTCTTGAACGGATCTGAGGGCTATTGAATGCGTACGCATAAGAACTAGAAAGCTAGTATCTATGTGCACTATATGTAATATCAAGTATGTTCATTTAATTATCATAAAATGAAACATACTATATATATCAATTAATAATATGTTGTTCGTGACACAAATTAATTTTAGAAAAAAGTTGAAAACTCCCCATCCCCCCATTTGGACAATTATCCAGTGGTCATGCCACTTCCAAACTTAACCAACCCAACATCGGTCCACTATAATCCAACAGCAACAACAACAGTAACAACAAACCAACAAATGTATATCCCATACTCCTTATAATTCATCTACTCAATTAATTCATTTCATAACGTTTTATAAATATATCATCATTAAAGCTATACAATTAAAGTTATATTTTATTAATCAATTTGTCCGTTTCAACTGTCACGGTGTAATATTAATGTTTAACAACTTAATTCTGAATTCCAAAACAACAACACTTAATATGAACAATTACTAAAAATCCTAATCATCAATTCAAACTAACTACTTACTAATTCAAAACCAACAATTAATAAAGGCTCCTAACTCATTTATATCCAATTAAAGTCATAATTAAATTAACAATAATTAGCAGTTCCAATTCCAATTCCTATTATGACTATTCCATGAGAAAAATCTCAACATATATTTGGGTATTATACTTAAGGGTACAACATATATTTGGGTATTTACACATTAATCAACATACACACACACGCCCCCCTCCCTCACCCAACCCCTCCCTCTCCCCCCCCCCCCCCCCCCCCACCCCCACCACCACACATACACGCACACACACACACATGTACACTCACCCACCTACACACACACACACACACATGTACACTCACCCACACACACACACACACACATGTACACTCACCCACCTACACACACACACACACAAACCCCACCCACATACACACACACATACACACATATATATACAAAGGAAAGAGAAAGAGAGGAAAAAATCTAAAAATCGCTTAGAGAGAGAGAGAGAGCAATCACATAGAGAGAGAAAGAGGGAGGGAGACCAAAACAGTTGGGAAAAAAAGGAGGGGGGGGGGGGAGGGGTTTTATTGACAAATTTGTCACGGACCTGTCACGGTCTATGACGGTGATAACTTTATAAGATTGTCGCAGTCATTGACCGTGACAAGTCCGTGACAACTGTACTTATCACAGACTTGTCATGGTCAATGACCATGATAAGGGTGGCCTGCTGAAGGGTGTCAATTTGGCCTTTTTGATGTAATGTAGGTTGTATTTACACATTTACCACCACACAGCCCATTTCTGGACATGTTCTTTTTTCCTTATCTTTTCTCAAAATCTTCCTTTTACCGCATAATTACATGGGCTCCACACTGACGGCTATACGCATCATATGCTCTGGCTAGTGATTTAGAGATTTTCACGCAAGGGCTCCAGGCCCTTCTTGCTTATTTTCGATTGCATCCGAGTCTTTATTAATGTGTTTAACATTTTACACATGTCTACATTATTCCACTTCTTTACTTTTACCCAGCCGAATACAAAACTCGAACTTAACCGCCTATTTTTCCATTAACACTTGAAAAATTATTTACTATCTTCTTTTAGTCCCTTATCCACACACACGTGATTTATACTAAAACCATTCACGCTTAGAACTTAATTCATTTCACACATACTAGTGTAAAGACATTCTTTAATATTTGTATTCCGTAAAAATGTTACAGTTTCAGTAAATTACCAATTTACCCTTTATTCGCCAAACTTGCAAATTAGCCCTTTAACAAGTGTCATTTATCAAATATGGTCATTAAGTTTTCAACTTAGTACTTAAATATTTATCCATTTTAACACTTGTTTAACACCACACTTTGCAAATTTTCACACTTGCCACTTTAACACTTTGAACGCATAAAATAACACTCCTTACGTTTTAAGTTCCCAAATTTTCATTTGTCTTATTTCATTTAACTTGACAAATGCCCATTTATTCATAAATTCTCCATTTGTAAGAAACTTAAAATATTTATTTCATAAATATTTTGACAACATTAATATTAGTCCACATTTTTATTTCATAATAATGTCAGCCGTTACTTTGACTAGAAATACGCCAAATAATATTTCCTTACATTTTATTTTGTGAAGATGTGTATCATTTCCTTTTTACTAGGAATATACACAAATACTATTTCTTACATCTTTATTCCATAAAAATATTTATTATTTCTTTTTGCTGGAAATTCACCAAGCAATATCTTCTTACATTTTTACTCCATAAAATGTCCATTTATTCTCTTTACTCAAGATACCATTTTCTCCCATTTTTATTCCGTACAAATATTTACTATTTCTTTCACCAGAAATACACTAAAATGATATCATCACACATTTTTATTTCATAAAAATGTCTATTTCAAATTTATTAAGAAAACACACCACAATAATATTTTCTAACATTTTTACTCCATAAAAATGGCTATTTTCAGATTTAATAGAAAATACACAACAATTATATTTTCTAGCATTTTTATTCCATAAAAATGGCAATTTTCATATTTAATGGAAAATACACAACAATAATATTTTCTAGTGTTTTTATTCCATAAAAAAAGCTAATTTCAAATTACTAATAACACATCATTTTTCTCATAATCATATTCTTAATTATACACACTAATAAGACTACAACATTCAGCAAATAGAGTCTAAATGTAATAAGAGTAGATTATACCACCTCAATGACTCCAAAGATGTGAGTGGTGATGATAAAGATGGGTGGTTCCCCATCTCCAAATAACCCTAAAATGAGTCACATAAAGTTCCACCATGCAACCTCCAAAAAAGCTCCAAAAAATTCCACCAAAGACCCTGTACAAATCCCCAATAACATACTCATCTTCTTCCAAGATCACATCCTCAAACACGCATCAAAACTCTAACAACAACCTTGATATTTTTGTATCTCTAACATATAAATGGAGGAGAGGGGTATTTTTCGGTGGTCTACAGAGTAAGGAACGGAGACGAGACAATGGGTGTTTTAGAGGATGAGATAACACTATGTGGGTTTTACTACCCAAAAACCTCATAGAAAAAGTGCCATCTGCTACACTTAAAATCATCCAGCTCGAAGAGCTGACACGCAACCCTTAATCCACGACCTCCATTTTGACAACAAATAGGGTGGAGCAGAACTCGTAAGTTACAAACCCTATGTCCCCCTCTTTTACCCCCAAGTCAAAAGCCTCTACTCGATTTATAATACATCTCGTCTGCCCCTTATACAGACTGCCAGGCCAGAAATATGAATCAATTGCTGCACATCAGCATCGTTCTAGCGACACTGCGCATCGCTCGAACGACAGCAGCTGTCGTTAGAGCGACTCCCATGTCGTTCGAGCGAGACGCTGGGACAACCAATCTGCTTCTATTTGATGCGTGATCCGTTCCTTCTAAATATGTGTAATACCTTAACCATGAATGAAGAAAACTGTTGGTGTCTTGTAATGTTAAAACAAAACCCAATCCCTAATAACTAATTCACATTATAATTAACCTATAAAAAGGCGAAAGTTCTAATGAGAGCGATTCTATGGCTCAAGATGATTTTATCTGACTATATAAAGAAAATACATCCTTTTTTTCGTACTTCGGCATACATTCCCTTACCATTAATACCCTCAACATATAACTTTTTCATATCGTACTATTAGTGATACTTAACCAAAATTGATAACACTCTATTTATTAATTAAATCTCTTATCCACATTTTTTTCCAATAGCTATCATCAAGTCCCCATAACAAGTTAATTGGGAATATAGTCCGGTGTACTCATCCCAGTTTCAATGTTTTCGTATCATCGTAATCTTATGCAACTTATTTAGGGCGGGGGTATTACACAAGTTACCTTGTTAGTATATGTTTTAACGTGATGTGTAGTTTCCTTATAAGGTGTTGGTTCCATCATAAAGAACTTAGGGTCCGTTTGATAGAAAATTGAGAAAATGTAAATAATTTCAGGACATTTGATTCCATGGTAAATAATTTCAAGGCAAATGAATATTTTTCAACTTGTGTATGTTTGATACAAGTTGAAAAATCATCAATTTTTCACATTTTCTATCAAACGCAAAAGCTGAAAAATAAATATAAATGTGGAAAATTTGTTTACGGAATATATATATTCCGTAAATTATTATATATTCCGCAAATAATATAATATATATTCATATATTTTGTATATTTAATATATGAATATATGAATATATATATATTATATTATTTGCGGAATATATATATTTCGAAAATAATATAATATATATTCATATATTTCGTAAATAATATATTATATTTTCATAGATTTTGTAAATTTAATAGATTTTGTACATTTATTATTATACATACTAAATATATATGAATCTATTAAATGTACAGAATCTATTAAATGTACAAAATCTATGAAAATATAATATATTATTTACGAAATATATGAATATATATTATATTATATACTGAATATACTAAATTAAGGCTATCAAATCTGTGTAAAAGCTGGAAAATACCATAATTTTCCAACTTTTGAAAATTTGCCTTGGAATTTTTGTGCTATCAAACGGACCCTTAGAAATAGTGAAGTTATCGAGTGTGGTCTCAAATAGGTCTGTCAATGGGTCGGAGTCAGGTCGGGTTTAGGGAGATCCAATTCTGTGTAATCGGGTCTTCATCGGGTTCGGATCCGGGTCTTCATCGGGGCTACAATATTGGATCCAGACCCAGATCCGTTCGGATCTCGGGTTCGGGTTCGGGTCTGGCCAAATATATACAATTATTTTATATTATCCCCCTTCTTTATTTTTTAATCTTAAATTAAAATATTTTGTAATGTACTATAGAATATTATTAGTATAAATAAAACATATATTAATTATATTTATTATATACATAAATATATATATATATATATATATATATATATATATATATATATATTTATAAATATATATAAATTTATAGTGTATATATTTATAGTGTATATATATATATATATATATTTAAAAAATAATAATGTACAATCCGGGTCGGCTCTTCGGGTTCGGGTCTTGTATAAGATCCAGACCCTATCCGTTTAATAAATGGGTCTTCGGGTATTCGGGTCTCGGGTCCAAAAAAATATGCTCATGCCCTATTATACGAATCGGGTCCGGGTCCAGCCCGACCCATTGACAGGCCTAGTCTCAAGCATGTATGTATGTAGGCGAAGGCTGAAGCAATTAAAATATTGATTTTCAAACTCTCTCTCTCTCTCTTTCTTTGTCTCTCTCTCTCTCTCATTGTAATATATGTTAAAATTGTTTGCTAATACACACACAAACTAGACTATCCATATTTCAATCTAGCAAACAAGATTTATAAATTTCCCATTTATTCAATGAAAATCTAATCCCCCGCGATATTTTCTAGGGCAACAATTGGTATCAGTGCCTCCCTCATAAATACTTATCTTAAAAGTATATTTCCAGATTAATGAGCTTCTATAGTGTTGCAATTGAAACTTGTGAATTACCCATTTTTGACAAAAAGTATTTTGGCACTTAGAAGTCTCATATGACTTGGGACTAGAAATCAATTCAAATTTTTGTATGGAAGATTGATTGTAATATAAAAAATCACATATTCTAAAAAACATGAATAATGAAAATATAATCAAGTTGAATGATGACGCTATGAAACTTTTATGATCCTTCCAAATGATGATGTTTTCAGCGAGGTGGTGCATTGCGAGGAGACACGAGAGATTTGGAGCATTCTTATAGATAAATATTCAAATTAAAACATTTCAATAAATAAGGAGAAAAATAGGTCTTATTATGGGTTATTCCATTTATTAGGTCAAAGATGCATCAAATCTTATTGACTTTTTTTAATGCATCAAGCCATTTTTCATTATAAACTACAAATATTTAGATATATTTACCTTCACATATACCCATTTTAAATCCACTTACTCTCTCTGTAAAAACAAACACATAATTCCACACTCTTTCTCTTTCTAGAAGCCCCAACACTACCTCCACCTCCACCTCCACCTCCACCCCACCCCACCCTCACACTACCCATCGGAGACTCGTTGGAAATAACCCATCGAAAAATCTCTATGAAGGCCGCCGAAATTATCATCGTATAGTGTTTTTCTCTCCTCGTCTCTCTCTCTCTCTCTCTCTCTTCGTTTATTTTTTTTATTTTTTTGGTATGTGCCAATGGCATCATCGTCCGAGATTGAGAACAAGAGTTTTTACCAGAAGAAAAAGAATTCTCACCGGAAAAAATGGAGGTTTTACAGAAATAATAAATTTATCTATTTCAATTTTTTCATTAAAAAATATTGGATATGAGTGTTGTTTAATAGATCTTGACAAGTAGATTCTAAAAATATAAATTTTTTGAATTTTTTAGTTATAGATTTGGAGTTATGAACTTTTAAAGATTTTATGGATTTTTTTTTCAAAAAGTGAGGTAACAGCTGTCAAAGATATTTTAGGGGTGTATTTGATAATAGGACATTTGATACCATTGACCAGTGAAAGTATCTCTCAACTCATTGACCAAGTTAATAGGACTTGGAACCTATTAGCCCCCAAAAATATTGAAGTACAAGTTCAAGAACAAAATCATTTATTCTCTAGCAAACCACATCAACCAATCTCTCAATATCAAGTAGGAAATGAACTAATTTTCTCATTCACTAGAACTAAAGAAAAAGTTGTTATCGTGGAATGTGAAAGTTGATCACCCAACGTGGAAATAAAAGCTCAACCATGCACTAAGATGACTCAAAACTTAATGTGGTAAATTCCTTATCTACTAAGACACTTGATCCCAATACTCTCACAGAAGAATATGTTATTCTACATTCGATCGTTTAAGTGATTATTACTATGATAAAACGAACATTAGTTATAAGCAGGTCATTGATACACATATTGTTATACAAAACAAAAATGGCGATTTTTATATTTCGCATGAGAATTTCACGAAAGAAAAAAGATTGAAATTTTACAATGATAGGCTTAAAAAACAAATTGATATTTTCTAAAAGGAAATAGAACAATATACACATATACAATTGAGTCTTTGGTGGATAAATTCCAATAATTATTGATATTTTATTTTTTAGTTGTTAATATTTTATTATATTATTGGTGTTTATTTTAAACATACTTTGGGTTTTATTTTAGAAGATAGAAACATGAGCAAATGGGTGTGAAAGATATGGGAGTGCTCAAAATCCCATATTGTCCCTCATTGGAAGAATACTACAAAAAGCAGTGGTATATCAACTAAAGGACAACTAAGATTCTTAGTTGACAAGTCAAATAAGAGGCTATGATCCTACGCATCGCGGTGGTGCTTAAGCACCACCAATCGCGACACGCGTAAGCGCGGCCCTTGAAAGGGCGATTGGGCGACTTAGGGCGCATTGCGCGCTTTGACGTGCACTTGGCACTTCGCACGTGCGCATCGTCGCTTGGAGCGTGGGAGCCTAAAGTTTTGACGAGGTAAAACAGATCAACGGTTGTGATTAAACGATCCGATCAAAGGGTTTAAAATTCAAAATGACTTTATCTAATTCGTTAGATGAACTCGTAGTGTTTCGTGTAGGGAATGTCCATTCTCTTACGATGGGATGCCGAATCTGAACCGTTAGATCGCAGCTGTTCCAAACAGGCACGATCCAACGGTTGCTGAGTCACTCCATGAAGAGCTGTGACTGTTGAAGAACAGTCACAGAAATTGCTATAAAAAGAGTTCCAGGCCTCTATTTTGGACACTGAAATTGCTAGTTTCTCCTCTCTCCGTCCTCTATATTTTGGCATTATCAAATTACAAATTCAGAGTGTTCTCGGTTTGATCAAACAGTACATAGTTTGAATCAAACAACTGTTCATACACTACATTGTATCCTGAAGGCAGATTCTATAAAATCCATAGTGTACTAGCGATTCTGTCTCAACCGAATGGGATAAATTTTACCTAAAAGAAGCGTTCCTAGAACGTGCCTTGTAGAAATTAATTAATATATTTCGTTCTTTCCATATCAAAACTCCAACAGTTTTAGGCAAAATTATTTATTCTTATTACTCCACTCAAATGGAAGGAACTGTGGCACAATCTATCCAAGTCATGACTCAAGACTTAATCCGACTAGACCATTTTGATGGTGGAAATTTCACTCGTTGGCAAGAGAAAGTTATGTTCTTCCTCACATCACTAAAACCTGCATACATTCTAGATGATAACCTTGAACAAATTCCCGAGCCCACACCCGAAGACACCGAAGAAATAAAGCAAAAACGTGAGAAGAGGAAAGAAGACGAATTTATTTATCGAGGACACATCCTCAATGCTTTGTCTCAAACTATTTATAGCGCTTATCGAATGATTCCGACGGCAAAGGAATTATGGAAGGCTTTGGAGACAACGTATCAAAATGAGGAAGCGAGCAACCGTAAGTTTCTAATTTTAAACTATATGAATTTTAGAATGAGTAATGATAAATCTGTTGTTTCACAAGCCCATGAAGTTCAACAAATTGTTGGTGACCTTAAAGCCGCTGGTATTAATCTTCAAGATGAATTTCAAGTAGGGGTGATTGTTTCAAAACTTCCATCCTCTTGGAATGGCTTTAAGAAGAAAATTAATCATGATGAAAAGACTTATACTGTGGAATCCCTTCTTCGTCACCTTCGTATTGAAGATGATGCTCGTATTCGAGAAAAGAAGGATGAACAAGGTGAGGGTCATTCAAAAGCTAATATGGTTGAGGATAAAAAATCCAAGATTACCAAAGACTCAAAATTTAAAGCAAAGAATGATTCAAAATTCAAGAACCAAGGTGCAAATAAGAAAAAGAAGGGAAAATGTTTCTTCTGTGACAAACAGGGCCATTATTCTCGAGAATGTCGTCTTAAAAAGAAGGCATTTAAGGAAAAATAAGGGTCGAAGGAAACCAATAATGTTGAAGATCTTATTGCTACTGTATGCGAAGCAAATTCAATTGATAATGAAAGTGGATGGTGGCTGGATACCGGCGCAACGGTCCACATATGCAAAGACCGCTCTTCATTCAAAACATATCAAGAAATTGATGGAAAAGAAGTGAAGATAGCAAATAATCTTCGCACCAATGTAGTTGGGAAAGGCACAATGGAATTGAAGCTAACTTCTGGAAAGACACTTACTCTAATTGATGTACTTCATGTACCTGATATGTGTAAAAAATTTGTGTCTGGGGACCTTCTCAATAAGAGAGGTTTCAAACTAGTGTATGAGTCTCATAAGTTTGTTTTTTCTAAGAATGGCCAATTTATTGGCAAAGGGTACTCTTGTAACGGCATGATCAAAATTAATGTAATCAATGATATTAGTTCTGCTTATATGGTTGAGCCTATTTCTTTATGGCATAGTAGATTAGATCATGTGAATTATAGAAGTATAAAAAATATGACTAATCTCGACTTAATCTCGGATTGTAAATTTGATAACCTTTCTAGATGTGAAATTTGTGCTCAATCGAAGATAACTAGAAAGTCGTTCAAATCTGTTGAGGGGAAATCCGAAATGCTTGATCTTATTCATAGCGATGTATGTGATATGAAGAGTAATATGACTCGTGGGGGAAATAAATATTTCTTAACTTTCATTGATGATTACTCTAAGTATGCATATACGTATTTACTTAAAAGTAAAGATGAAGTTTTCGAGAAATTCCTAATTTTTAAAGTAGAAGTTGAAACTTAATAAAATCGAAAAATTAAAGTCCTGCGATCCGATAGGGGTGGTGAATATTACCCGAGTGAGTTTATACAATTTTGTAATACTCATGGGATAATCCATCAAGTTACAGCGCCATATACGCCACAACAAAATGGAACGGAGGAAAGGAAAAATAGGACTTTAGTTGAAATGATAAATTCAATGTTAATCAGTTCTGGTTTACCTTTGTTGATGTGGGGAGAAGCGGTTTTATCCGCATGTTATATTTTAAATAGAGTTCCATTGAAAAATAAGGATATTACGCCATATGAATTATGGTTTAATCGTAAGCCTAATCTTAGACGTCTTAAAGTTTGGGGATGTCTTGCTTATGTTAGAAAACCCGAACCTAAAAGACCTAAACTAGGAAATAGGACTTACAAATGTGTTTTTATTCGATATTCTAGTAACAGTACGACTTATAGATTTTTAAACCTTGAAACTCAAATTTTTAAACCTTGAAACTCAGACCTAAACTAGGAAATAATTAATTTTTAAACCCGAACCGAAAATTGCTAGTTTCTCCTCTCTCTGTCCTCTATATTTTGGCATTATCAAATTACAAATTCAGAGTGTTCTCGATTTGATCAAACAGTACATAGTTTGAATCAAACAACTGTTCATACACTGCATTGTATCCTGAAGGCAGATTCTATAAAACCCATAGTGTACTCGCGGTTCTGTCTCAACCGGATTGGGAGAAATTTTGCCTAAAAGAAGCATTCCTAGAACGTTCCTTGCAGAAATTAATTAATATATTTCGTTCTTTCCATATCAAAACTCCAACACGTTTGTTAGTTATATGGAGTGAGTTATTGAACATTGTTAATTGTTTTATTTCCTAATTTTTCATTACATTCCATTTCGTCTCACACCCAAAAAATGAAAATATGATTTATGTTTAGTCCTTTGTTTATCTCTCTCTATATATATATGTATACACATATACATTTGAGTTGATGGAGGAAGAGATAAACTAATTTTTTTTTATAATAGTCTTTAATTCTTTTAGCAAGTTAGGAACGTATTTTGCCTGTTGAGTTTATTTATATTTTTACACAAATTATTATATATTTGAATCTAGGTGGTAGCTTAAAAGCACTGCAATTCCTGAATCCCATTGCCAAAATAAACCACCCACCAATCCCCATAATTTCCACAACTACAAACATGTGTTTTTTCAAATATTTTCTTTTTAAGTTTAAAAAGAAAAAATCTCAGTTACCCGATTCAGTAATGTTCCAAATATTGGATTATCAAAATTTAAAATAAAAAATGAATGATCTTACGCCTGAGAAGAGCACAAACATAAGAATTTCTAACTTGAATCCGAATCAACTGCATTACAAAATGTGAACTCAGAAAATAGACTTTGACTTTTGCCTTAAATTGGATAAATAAAACATATATTTGTAATATAAAACTGATACAAAATTAATGATAATAAATGAAATAAAATCAGAAATGAAATTCATCAAAAAAAAGTATTGAATATTAAAAAGGTATTTTGTAAATTTAGGACTTATTGTAATATGTATTTTGAAAATAGGACAATAAACATTTTATTTATAGTTTTAGTCCCTATTTTTGAATAAAGCCGCTGGCGCGAACCCATATTTATAAAACATCAACCAATCACAGCATGTCACATGTCACGTGTCACGTGTCACTTTAATTTGAAAATAGGGACTAAAAATAGAAACGAAATGTTTGTTGTTCTATATCCATAATCAACATTATTTTAAGTCCTAAAAGTACATAATCTATATTAAAAATCGAAATCTACTTTTCATGAAGCCTTATATATGAAAACAAGAAAACATAGGTTGAACGGACAAACTTTGGTGAGTGGATGCATAAATTGGTTGAAGTGAACTAAGGTTGGTGGAAAGAGAAGATTAGCTAGCCTTTTATGTTGTTTAGTGGTCTCTTTATAATGTAGTTAATGCTATAATGAGAAATTGGGTTCCACAAGTAGTGCAAAATCATTAAAAATAGGATTGAGTTTGAAAAAAGCTTCTTGGCCTAGTGGTATAAGGCTGAAATTGGGACAGTTTTGGGGGTGGATTAGGTTTGACCCCCAATTCGATCCCTTGTACTGTCAAAATAATGCTGGCCCGGACGTCTCATGGTATGCCACAAAAGAAAAAATATTGAGTTTGAAAACTTATGGAGTACAAGAGGTGGCAACTCCATTTATATGCCTTTTTTAAACTTTCAATGTGGTGAACATGGGAAGGCTTCATCAAAGCCCCATTTCTTGTATTTTATGATTAATCGGCCTTTTTGTGTACTACCCCAATTTTTTTTTATTACATATCCTAAATTGAAAGCATGATCCTAAGATTTAGGCTATACAATATATTAACTTAACAACTAATTTTAATTATGTTATTATATGTCTCACCTACTCCAAATGTATTAAATTTGAAAATTAATATCTTTCTTGTATTTTACTTCGAAACTGTGATTCTTTAACTTGGTTTAAATATTGGTTGTGGTCATGAATTAGACTCTTCAGTATGGTTTTGAAAACATAATTTAGAATTGAAAACATATGAAATATGTTTAGTAACTTCCTTATGTTTTCCTAGAGATGAAATATGTTGTTCTATAATAGTATAGCATGAAACATTATGGATTTGCGTGGGAGTGGAAGTTGCATGACAAACTTTGGGATATAATGCAGAGCGTGGCCCATGATAGTGTTATGCGGAAGCGTGTCAACAAATGATACTGACTGTAACCCCAAATAATAATATGGCACACTCACAATAAAAGTATAATGAGTAGAAAAACACACACACAAGGGAAGACAAAATATTTAAGTGGTTCACCAATTTGGCTACGTCTACTGACACTCGGATCAATTCATTATTACAAATGAGTTTCAAAAGAGACTCTCACAAATACACTCCTAATGAAAAATACATTGTGTATTTTTCTACATAAATGTGTATACTCAAAACTCTAAATGAACTCTTTCTCACTCTCTAACTCTTCTTAGTGTTTGATGTTTTGATGTGTTTACAATGAGAGAATTCAAGGCCTATTTATAGTTGTTTGGAAGTCACCATGACCATTAGATCAAAACAAGATTGGATGGCTGAGATTAATGGTGTGCCACCAACTATTACTATTCATTTGGTAGGCTACTAAACATGTGTGGTAACTATTCCTTTGGTGTGCCACCAACCATTTCATTAATGTAACCACTCCAACAATCTCCACCTTGACAAAAATTTTATAGGTCGCTCTGTCAATATTTTGCCAACTAAAAATTGACAATCCTATCTTGGCATAGATATGCAAAGCTCCACCAAAACACGTAACCATATAATATCTAAAATGATCTGAGTAGCCTCCAAATGCGCTCATAAGAGCCATATACCCGAAGGTGTTCAAATACGAAGAATATTGATCAAGCTTAAACAATGTTCAAACTTGATCCTAGTAACAATCTTCGTCAGCATATTCGCAGGATCATTCGCGGTTCCAATCTTCTTGAGGAGAATAGTCCCCTCATCCAAAATTTCTCGAACAAAGTGGAAACGAACGTCGATGTGCTTTATCCATGAATGATGAACCTAGTTCTTGGCTAAGTGGATGGCACTCTGACTATCAGAGAAGACATCCACGTGATCCTGAACAATTTCCAAGTCTGAAATCAAACTATGAAGCCAAATGGCCCCTTTAATGGCCTCTGTCACTGCCATATAGTTTGCCTCTGTAGTTGACAAAGACACCGCAGACTGTAGCGTAGATCTCTAACAGACTGGTCCCCAGCTAGTGTAAACACATGACCAGTATTGGACCGCCGTTTATCCAAATCTCCGACATAATTTGAATCCACATATCCAAACACATGCGGACAAGCATGTGAATCCTTCTCAAATTTCAAACCAAAATCAACAGTACCATGGATGTACCGTAAGATCCATTTCACAGCGTGCCAATGCATTTTTCCCGGGTCATGCATGTATTTGCTTACCATACTAACAGCTTGTGAAATATCGGGCCTCGTACACACCATTGCATACAAACTTCCCACTGCATTAGCATAGGGAACATGTGCCATTTCTGAACGTTCCTCATCTGTCTGTGGGGATTCCATGGCACTTAGCTTGAAGTGTGGGGCCAACGGAGTACTTACAGGTTTGGTTTTAGAATCTATACCAAAACACTGTAATACCTTCTTCAAATACTATTTTTGTGACAAACAAACAATGCCACTAGAATAATTTCTGCTAATCTCCATGCCAAGTATTTTCCTCGCCTCGCCTATATCCTTCATCTCAAATTCTTGACTTAACTGAATTTTTAGTTTTTCAATCTCCACCTTGCTCTTAGAAGCAATCATCATATCATCAACATATAAGAGAAAATAAATAAAGGATCCATCACGAAGTTTACGAAAATACACACAATGATCATAGTGGCTCCTTGTGTACTGTTACCCAAACATAAATCGATCAAATCACTTGTACCACTGCCTTGGACTTTGCTTCAACCCATATAATGACTTTCTTAGTTTGAAAGCCCAATTTTCTTTACCAACAACCTTGTACCCTTCTGGACGAGTCATATAAGTTTCCTCCTCCAAATCTCCATGTAAGAATGCAATTTTCATGTCAATTTGTGCCAACTCAAGATCAAACTGCGCAACCAATGCTAGAAAAATAGAAATGGAAGAATGCTTCACAATCGGGGAAAATACCTAGTTATAATCGATCCCTTACTTTTGCGCATAGCCTTTCGCCACCAACCTAGCCTTGAATCTTACATTGGCTTTCCCCGAGGAGCCTACCTTCTTGGCATATACCCACTTACACCCAATGGCTTTCTTCTCTTTTGGAAGTTGGGCTAACTCCCAAGTCTGGTTAGTATGAAGAGACTGTATCTCCTCGTTCATCACCTTCTTCCATTCTACACTTTCTGAGCTTCTTTCGGCTTCTTTGTAAGTAGATGGAATGTCATCTTCAACCATGAGTAGTGCATATGCCACTATGTCAGTAATAATCCATCCAGGTTTCCTTTTTTATCTTTCTAGTCTATTAGCTGCAACAGAATATGTTTTTGAAGAAACTCATGGGCAGGATCATCCACCTCATATGTACTTATCTCATTAATTTCTGAATTTATGACAAGTCTGGCTGGAACAATTGTAGTCTCAAGCTCTACATGATGTGGAACTTCTTTGGTTTTGCTCTCCCTAGGAGAACTCTTCAACATTGAAGATTCATCGAATGTAACATCCCTACTATTTATGATCTTTTTGTCTCGGGGCACCAAAGTCTATAACCCTTCACTCCATCACTAAAGCCCAAGAATATGGCTTTCTTAGCTCTAGGATCCAACTTGCTTTCCCTAACATGGAAATATGCAGGGGAACCAAAAATACGTAAAGAATCATAATTTGTAGCAGGCTTTCTCGACCATACCTCCATGGGTGTTTTACCCTCATTTGCAGTTGTAGGTAACCTATTAATGAGGTGACATGCATATGTAACACCTTTAGCCCAAAATGCCTTGCCTAAACCAGCATTGGATAACATGCATTGCACCTTCTCTAGCAAAGCGTGATTCATACGTTCAGCCACCCCATTTTGTTGTGGCGTGCCTCTTACTGTGAAGTGTCACACGATCCCCTCTTCCTGGCATACTTGTAAAAATGGGTCTGAATTATATTCACCGACATTGTCTGACTTGAGTCTTCTAATTTTTCTGCTAGTTTGGGTCTATATCATATTTTTCCACTTTAAGAAAATCTTCAAGACTTCATCCTTATGCCGCATAGTGTATGCCCAAACTCATCTGGAGAAGTCATCCATAAAAGATACAAAATAATACTTACTTACCAAAGATGAAACTTTGGTAGGTCCCCAAACATCTGTGTGAACATAATCAAGAGTCCCCTTTGTACAATGTGCAGCTATGCCAAACTCCACTCTTGTCTGCTTGCCCAGAACACAATGTTTACAAAATACAAGCTTACATGTATTGGCACCTTTCAATAGACCTTGCTTCACTAATCCCTGCAAAGCATTCTCTCCTCCATGTCCCAAGCGTACATGCCATAATCTCGTAGCATCAAATGCAACCTCTTCTGAACTTTCTGAGACTGCCCCTACACCTATAATTATATTTCCAAGGAGAAAATACAAGTTACCCTTTTTAGTTCCCTTCACCACAACCAGGGCTCCATGTGACACCTTCAGACCATCGCCTTTTAGTGTGATGTCATAACCTTTAGCTGCCAAAGTGCCAAGTGAGATAAGATTTTTCTTCAGGTTCGGTACATACCAAATGTCTTCCAGTACTTTGACTATTCCACTGTGCAACATTAGTCGAATTTTTCCTATCCATTTTGTTTGACAAGCATGATCATTTCTCATCAAAAAATCTCCATCATCTAGCTCCTTAAAGCTAGAAAATGACCCCCTTATTGGGACACATGTGATAGGAACAACCTGAATCCAAAATCCATTCCTGGGAACTGGATCCAAATGGTGAAATAGACTAAGCAAATTCAGAATCTTCATCGTCACTCGCCGCATTGTTTGTAGTGGGGTTCTTCGTGTCCTTTAATTTAGGACAATCTTTCTACCAATGACCTTTCTGGTGACAAAAGGCGCATTCATCTTTTGCAGGAATTCTCATACCCGAAGTTGATGCTCCACCTCTCGACTTAGATCGAGATTTTCCACGGTTGCCATTCTTCCTTTCATTTATTCTGCCACAAACCGTCAACGCTTAAGATGTTGAGTCTCTATATACCTCCTTATCCTTCTTACGAACCTCATTATTCATTAAGGTATTGGAGACCTCAACATATTTTATTTCCTCATTTTTGTACAATAACGTGGTAATGATATGTTCATACGAGTCAGGTAGAGAATTTAGCAATAACAATGCTTTATCCTCATTGTCAATTTCAACATCCAAATTTTGCAAATCAACAATAATTTTGTTAAAATTGTCCAGATGCTCAGACATAGAAATACCTTATGCGTATTGGAACTGGAAGAGTTTTTTCTTCAAATAGAGCCGATTTTCAATGCTCTTTGTCATGTACTTGTCCTCCAGTTGCTTCCATAATTTGTGTGTCGAGGTCTCTCGCATATAAGGATATTTTTTATCCTTGCCGAGATAAAGATGGATATGACCCCAAGCCTTGCGATTGATTTTTTTCATCTTCCTCCATGTCTTCTGGTATATCTTCAAGAGCAATTTCCAGCTCTTGTCGGACTAAGACATCCATAACTTCACATTGTCATATGTTGAAATTTCTTTGCCCATCAAATTTTCCAATGTCAAATTTTGCGATTGCCATTTTTCAAACGATCACAGTCATAAAAAAAATGCAAACGGAAAAATTCCAAATTTAGAAAGAAAAAAAATCGACTGTGAATAGTAATCGTATGAATAGTACTATACGTACGGTTATTTCTCCATAAAAAAATATATCCAAATGCCTAGATCAGAGGACCTTGGCTCTGATACCAATTTGTTGTGCGGAAGCGTGTCAACAAATGATACTGACTGTAACTCCAAATAATAATATGGCGCACTCACAATAAAAGTATAATGAGTAAAAAAAACACACACAAGGAAAGACAAAATATTTAAGTGGTTCACCAATTTGGCTACGTCCACTGACACTCGGATCAATTCACTATTGCAAATGAGTTTCAAAAGAGACTCTCACAAATACACTCCAAATGAAAAATACAATGTGTATTTTTCTACGCAGATGTGTATACTCAAAACTCCAAATGAACTCTTTCTCACTCTCTAACTCTTCTTAGTGTTTGATGTTTTGGTGTGTTTACAATGAGAGAATTCAAGGCCTATTTATAGTTGTTTGGGAGTCACCATGACCGTTGGATCAAAACAAGATTGGATGGTTAAGATTAATGGTGTGCCACCAACCATTACTATTCATTTGGTAAGCTACTAAACATGTGTGGTATCTATTCCTTTGGTGTGACACCAACCATTCCATTAATGCAACCACTCCAACAGATAGCGCACTTCCTTTGGATTTTGGCTATCTCACTACACCAAAATGGTCAAATTGGCACCCTTTAAGCGCTTAGCCTTGTCACCATCATTGATCATGATAAAAAAACACGCTTTTTTGTCACAGTCATTGACCGTGACAAGCCTATAAAGTTATCATGGTCAATGATCGTCACATGACCGTGATAATTATGTCAATAAAAAACCCTCACTCTTCTTTTTTTCCCACCGATTTTGTTCCCTCCATTTCTCTCTCTCTCTGGTGGATGCTCTCTCTCTCTCTCTTTACAACTTGGGTATGTTTTCTCTCTATATTTCTCCTCCATTTATGTATATGTGTATGTATATGTGCATGTGTGTATATATGTGTGTGTAAATATGCGCGTGTGTGTGTGTGTGTGGTGTATATATGCATGTGGGGGGGAGGGGGGGAGGCAGCAGTGCTGGGGGGGAGGGGAGGGGGTGTATGTGTGTATATATGCATGTGTGTGTATATATGTGTGTATGTGCGTGTGGTGGGCAGGAGCAGCCCGGGGGGGAGGGGGGAGGGCAGGAGGTAGGGGGTCAGGGGGTGTATATGTGGTGTTTGTGTTTTTTTAATTAATTTTTTATTGGTTTATTAGATATTGACCCTTGTAAAATAATTGATTGATTTAATATTGATTGGTTTTTAATTTTTTGTAAATTAATAATTGGTGCCCCTTTCATATGCAAGTAGGATTGCCCCTCATTGTAAATTAGTAAATTAATAATTGTATACTTTAATTGATGAAAAGAATTAATTGAATAGATGAATTAGAAGGAGTACGGGATACACATTTGTTATTGCCATTGCGGTTGGATTATAGTGGATCGATGTTGGGTTGGTTAATTTTAAAAGTGGCATGACCACTGGATTATTGTCCATATAGGGGTGGGATTCTTCAACTTTTTTTGAAAATTACTTTGTATAACGAACAATATATATATATATATATATATATATATAGTATGATAATTAAATGAAACATACTTGAAATTACATATAGGGTCCATTTGATAGAAAACTGGGAAAATGCAAATGATTCCAGGACATTTGATTCCAGGGCAAACAATTCCAAGGCAAATGAATATTTTTCAACTTGTGTGTGTTTGATACAAGTTGGAAAATCATCAATTTTCCACATTTTCTATCAAACGCAAAAGCTAGAAAATAAATATAAATGTGAAAAATTTGTTTACGGAATATATATATATATATATATATATATATATATATATATATATATATATAATAAATATATATATTATTAAATATACAAAATATATGAATATATATTATATTATTTGGGGAATATATATATTCCGTAAATTATTATTAATTTATGAAAAAATATACAAAATATATGAATATATATAATAATTTACGGAATATATATATTCCGCAAATAATATAATATGTATTCATATATTTTGTATATTTAATATATGAATATATGAATATATATTATATTATTTATGGAATATATATATTTCGGAAATAATATAATATATATTCATATATTTCGTAAATAATATATTATATTTTCATAGATTTTGTACATTTAATAGATTTTGTACATTTATTATTATACATACTAAATATATATGAATATATTAAATGTACAAAATCTATGAAATCTATGAATATATTATTAACATATATATGAATATATGTATATATTCTGTAAATAATGTATATTCAGTATATATATAATTTACATATATACAGATATATATAATTTATATATATACAAAATATAATATTCGGTATATATGCAAATATATATTCTATATATATGTATATATTCTGTAAATAATGTATATTCAGTATATTCATAGATTGCGTATAATATACTTTTGTACATTTAATATATTCATATATATTTTCATAGATTTCATAGATTTTGTACATTTAATATATATATATATATATATATATATATATATATATATATATTATTAACATATATATGAATATATGTATATATTCTGTAAATAATATATATGTATATATGAATATATACATATATATTATGTCTTTATGAATATATACATATATATAATATACATATATACACATATATATAATATATATATATGTATATATTTTGTAAATAATATATATTAAATATAAGGAATATATTAAATATATGAAATATACAAAATATATAAGTATAAGGAATATATGAAATATATGAGATATACAAAATTTACGAAATATAAATAATTATTAAAATATATGAATTATATAAATTATATAAATGTACGAAATATATAAATATATGAATTATATATAAATATACGAAATATACGCAATATACATATATGTGCTAAAATATATAAAATATACGAATATATATTAAAATATATGAACTATATATATTTATATATTTATTAACAATATATATTTATGAAATATATAGAGTTATAAAAAAAATTGGTTTTAAGTGATTTGTCACCCAAATGTGGCAAACAAAAACCTGCCCCCCCCCCCCCCCCCCCCCCTCCCCAAAAAAAAAAAAAAAGAATTGAATTTCACCCTAGGGTGACAAATTGTGCTTAAGGGGTGTTGTACATAGAAAATAAATTCCAGGGCAAATTAAGGCTATCAAACAGCCTAAAAGCTAAAAAATACCATAATTTTCCAACTTTTGGGAATTTTCCTTGGAATTTTTGTGCTATCAAACGGACCCATAGTGCGCATAGATACTAGCCTTCTAGTTCTTATGCGTACGCATTCAATAGCCCTTAGATCCATTCGAGAGTCATTAACCCTGTAATGAGATCTCTCGAATTGTCCCATTTGGATAGTTTGGGACTGCATAATTTCTGTATAATAATATTCTTAGTGGCTTAAAGTTGTTACTTTTAGAGGAAGTTCTGCAGTCGTATCCTAATGTTCTCTGGGTACATACTAGATTGACAAGTGTGACTGTTATTTTAATTGATCAATTTAAATATCACTCACACTCTCCAATCTACGTCGTGTACTTGGAGAACTACGGGGATATGCTGCCGAATTTTTCTCAAATCGTAACAATGTGCATGAGATGTTAAGTATATTACAGAAGACCCCAACTGGGAATGAAACTGAGACAAGAAAGGTATGGTCTAGGAGGTCAATTTTATTTGACATTCCTTATTAGAAGAATAACCCGGTGCGCCATGTATTGGATGTGATGCATGTAGAGAAGAACTTCACTGAACATATTGTGGGATCTTGACTTGGGGGGAGTCATTCGAAGGATGAAGAAAATGCACGAAAAGGCCTTAGATTGTTGAAACTTACGCCACAACTATGGTTGAAAGAAGATAGTAGGGGAAGGACAATAATTCCCCCTGGTGCGCTTACTTTGACAAGTGGAGAAATGAAGGTGCTTTTAGACACAATATACAATTTGAAGGGCCCATCTAATTTTTCTTCCAATTTGCAAAGGATTGTGAATTATGCTACTCATGATTTACATAAGTGCAAGTCCCACGATTAGCATATGATCATGAAATTGGTTCCTCTATTGTTTAAGCACTGTTTCTCCAGCACAAGGATTTACGGAGGGCTATTATGCAAATTAGTATTACCTTCTCACTCTTGTGTGAGAAGGTAGTCATTCTAGAACACATAATGGCTGCAAAATTGGCGTTGACCGTAGCGATTTGTGTGTTGGAGAAGTACTTTCCCCCAGGATTCTTTGACATAAGTGTTCACTTGTTGGTACACCTATGTGACGAGGCACTTCTTTGTGGTCCAGTTAGATATCGGTGGATGTATCCGTTTGAAAGATTGATGAAAGTTTTTAAAGATTACGTCAAGAATACGCGATATATTGCAGGATCAATTGCAGAGGAATACATCACCGTGGCGTCATCAATATATACTCGGGAATATATCCTTGACTCGACCAACATTGATGACACTAAAGAGTTCGTCGATGATGGTGGTCATGTGATGGGAAAACGAGTGAAATTAATGAGTTTGCAACATGAACAAGTAGCTCGTTATCTATTTGACACACATGAAGATGTCAAAGAATGAAAAAAGTAAGTTTTAATTATTTTAATGTTTAACATTATTTTAGAATATTTTAGATTATTTTATACATGATTAATTTTGTAATATGCAGAAAATATGAAGCCTGTGAGAACAATAAAAGACGCAAAACAATGGTACAATCAGACAGCGAATTTAGGTCGTGGTTGTCGCAAGAGGTAATTATAATGAAAATGACCATTATATAACGTTACATTACACTTAAACTTTACAACTAGTCTAATTAATTTATCTATATTCTCAGCTCTTAAAGATAGGTGATGCGACATCAAGGCTTGCTCGTCTTGCCACTAGATCCTTGTTCGTGGCACAAGAGTACAAAAAGTATCGATTGAACGGTTACGTATTTGGTGCAAAAGTGTACGAGGAAAGTACAAATATACAGATTTCGGGCATTTCATACAAGGCTCTACTTTCTTTCGAGCGAGAGCAAAAGATAAAAACCTCATTGAAGCTTAAATGACTTACTATGGTGTAATTCAAAATATATTTGAATTGGATTATATAAGCTTCAAAGAGGTTGTATTTTACTGTGACTGGGTAAAAGTTAAGGATAAAAATGCTTGTAAAGTTGATCATGTCACCAATTTGATTATGGTTGACTTGTTCAAGTTGAAGAGCAACGACCATGTGAGCGATGAGCCGTTTGTTTGTGCATTTCAAAAGGTTAGCAAAGTGTTTTACTCGGATTATATCAACAACGAGTCGTGGTCAATTGTCCTACATGCGCCAAAGCGTCTAAATAGTAGTGTGGATGACTTAGCTGCTCCTATCGAATATCAATCCATTTTTTATGATAACCCGAATTTGAAACAATTTTTCAATTTGTAATAAATATTCCAATTTGTACTTTATCAATCCATTTTTAATGTTTTTAATTGATTTGCTCATTTTCACTCTTGCGTAGTGTGCGTGTGCATGGGCAGTAGGGGTGGGGGTGGGGATGTTTCCGATTTTTAGTAATTGTACATATTATGAGCTAGATGCTGTTGTTTTGGAATTCAGAATTGAGGTGTTAAACAGTAACAATTCATTTGGATTGGTAGTAATTGTACATATTTGCATGTCTTCTTCTAATTCATTTTGATTTGTACTAATAACAATATTTTTTTACAACAAATGTCTCTTTCAGGTATTAAGGTGAGGATGATGATGCTGATTATGATGATGTCGTTTGGGCTCAGTGGTAGCAGAGGCAAGGAGGGCTCCTCGGCCCCTAGGCTTCCCAAATATGGAAAATTGGGGATGGCCATCGAGAACAAGATGAGGCTATTAGAGAGATCCCTCGAGCTGGTAAAGACGATCATCGGCCCGGGGTACACTAGTTGGAGGGAGGTGCCAAATGAGCTCAAGTTAGCTATTTAGGTGGCACTACAGGTAATGAATTTATATGAATATTTATATGAATATTTCAATTTCGATTTCGATTTCATTTTATATTTATATTTATATTTATATATATATTTATATTTATATTTATATTTATATTTATATTTATATTTATATTTATATTTATATTTATATTTATATTTATTCACAACTAACATTGTATGTGTTGGACAGGAACAATTCAGCCTGGATCCAAAGCTATGTGATTTCGTCTTGGAGCACTTAAGGGAGCAACACAATACATGGAAAAAAAATATGTGGACCCGGTACTTTAGGAAGATCCAAAAGTCCGTTATCCGAATGTGTGAATCCGTCCCACCGAAGGAGCCGATCTCATTGGCACAATGGCAAAAGTTCATTGATAATGAGATCGGGGAGTGACAATTGGCATCTCACCAATCAGGGAGGGAAAATCGGGCAAAAAAAGACGAACGTGCACTACTCCGATCGGATGTCTTACGCCGAGGTGGAGCATAGGATTATGGTAAGATTTAATTTCTCTACAACTACAAAAATGTATTATTCTGCATTATTTTACTTTGCGAGGACGATACTAATTTTACTTTATTTTATTTCAGGGGATAGGGAGTGTCCCTAGGGGTAGGCCACATAGGCTCGATACTTATGTGGATATTAGGACGAAGAAGGGGAAGGATAAGGAGGTGTCCCCGAGCGTCGCGGCAACGATTATAAGTAATCCGACAGTTTACTTTTTATTAATTACGTTATAATTTTTTTCTTTACTTATTTTACTAATCATGTGCTTTTTGTCGTTTCAGGCAAAGCTTAAGGAATTGCATGAGTCGCAGTATGATGCCGACAAGGAATCTTTGTCCACAGACGCACTCAGCCAAGTGCTTGGCGCTGATCGCAAGGGGAGGACAAGGGGGTGAGCTCACGGGTGGCCAAATCTAGGATCATCGAATTGGAGACGAGCTACACCGGGTTGGCTCGAACGGTGGACTCGCATGACGCGAAGCTGTCCCATTTGGAGGCGACGGTCCAAGATATGTTCTCATTCATGAAGCGTTCGTTGGGCAGAAATTGTAAGGGGTAAAGGGAAGGAGAAGGAGGTGCAGGATGACGAGGATGTGGACCTCGATGCTTCATCGCCGACACGTGCGGACTTTGATGATCCACTCCCCTATTTGGCTCCCTTCAACTGACCGATGTCGACACTTGGTTGTCCGAGCGTGTTTTTACTGGACATATTTGATGACCAGCGGATAGGGCGGGGGTTAAGGGACCCGAATACCGTCCAGGGTATGACAGTTCATGGACGTTTGCTTCAAGACATCGAGTTCAAGGTGCTCGTCACACATGTGATACCCGGGAAGGAGAAATCCCCTTTGTGTTTGAGCGAACAATGCGGCACGATGTATATTGTTGGGTGTGTCAATTCGTATATCGTGTGGCCTACTCACCTCCTCAGAGCTAACCTTACCCCAGACATGTAGTGACATTATTTGAATTGAATTATTTTAAGTTGTTACATTTGAATTATATTTGGATTATATCGTGATGCATATTGTTTTGAATGTATATTTGCATTATCTCTATTTTATTTAGATATATGATGTTTGAACAAGTGTTGCTATAACAGGTACTAATATACTGTTGGGCAATGGCAGTGGCCATACTGCCCAACAGATTTTTTTTCAATTCTGCCTAGAATTATCACGGTCAATGATCGTGACAAATTTTTATCAAATGTCACGGGTTTATTACGGTCCTTAACCATGAAAAAACTTGTTAAGGTCAAGGACTGTGGCATGACCGTGACAAGTCTAACGAACTTGTCATGATCATTGACCGTGACAATAAAAGTTGTCACCCCCAGAATTGTCACGGTCATTGACCTTGACAAGTCCAACTTGTCAAGGCCAATGACCTTGACAATTCGACAGATTTGGTGTAGTGTCTTTTCTTTATTATGTGTTTGCAATAATGGACGAGGAGTTGACCAATACCATATTTCCATTTTTTGATTAGCTATTTTATGGTGCGGCATTGTTTTCGAATTTATATTTATAGAGAATTAAGGTAAATGTCATATTCCTTCTTATATTTGGATTTTTAGGACAATGATTTTTAAGTTTATAAATCTAGTCCTTGTGGTACAATAACATTTATTTGTACGGTCCCTTTAGAGTTAGGAGTTCATTTTTTTGGTCCCCGCCAGCAGCACCATTTTTCATGGTGTTTTTAGTACAGGGACTAAATTTATAAAATTATTTGGAGTATCCTATTTTTATACACTTTGAAAATTATGAGGACCTTTTCCCTAAACTCCTTTATATTTAAGACATTTTGAGGTGAATGAAGTATATTAGCACTTCAAAAGTATCCCATAAAACATATAAAGGGTCACCATAAGTAAATTTTTGTTTCCTTGAAATTATAAACATGATTATATTTGTATATGTTGAGGCTAGTGTTTGATGAAGATTTATCCCTGTTATCAAGTTTGTAATGGGGTTGTTCTGTAGGTGTATTTAGTCCATTGATTTTATCCGATGCTTTTCAATTAAATAAATTGTGTTTTCTCCCTCTTTTATTTTGAGCTCCATTGGATCATATGGTAAAATGGTTTACCCTTAAGATGAAGATTCTCATGGTTGGAAGTACGGGTTAGGGTAAATACATGTGACTTACTCGAAAATAGAATTTTTATATTCCTTTTATAAGAATAGACTATCTCAAGAACTTGGAGTAAGTGGGATCATTCAATGGAAATAATTTTTAATGTTTTTGTGCTTTTTGGGATGGAGAAAGTCGTATCCTCATGGTTCATCTCACGATTATGGGCACGGATCATAGTATGTTGTTGCCTTTATGTATAAAATGGTAAAACATAAAGAATAATAGTATTGTTATTAAAAAAGTCTCCACGTTATATAAATAAATAAATTAAGCATACGCTTGATAATTTAGAAAAATATTCAGAATGGATAAAAAATCATATTAAAAAATATTCTGAATGGATAAATATTCATATTAAACCCGACTCGTTATCTTAACGGGTCATGTCTTGTTCACCCGTTATTACCCATTAAGATAATGATTTATTTTAAATCATATATGAGTTGATATATTAGAGTTTTTTTTAAGACAATTAGACCGAATAATTCGTTGACATTACTAGTTCTCTCATTTAGTAATAATAATTGAGATTAAATTAACATTAAGTTATATAAACTCTTTATAAGTCACAATAATATATCTTATTTCCTTAAATTAATAAGTCTTAACGATTATTAACGGGTGAAGGAGATCAACACTGAACCGACCCGTTAACTATCGTGTCTTATCGGGTTGGCATTAATCTGAGAAGAAACCATTAAGGGTACATCCATTAACTTATAACTTTGTGTCGGTTTGTATCGTGTTATCATATCGTGTCTCATTTTGTAATGTCTAAGGATACTTAGGAAGCCAAGGTAAAGGATAGAGATGAGAAAGATGGAATGTGTAGAGAAGAGACTTTGATAATGAAAAAGAAAAAAAATAAAAATGATGAGAAGAGATGTGTTTACACCATATATTATCATTTTTATAGGATGGTTATTGCAGTAATATTAAAATTGGGGGTGGTTTAAGGTAGTTATTATTTAGATTCAAATCAGAGGTTACTTGGAAGCAAAAATAAATAGTTATTGTAGATAATTAATTCAAATTCAAATGGGAAGTTACTTAGAGCCAAATAAGAGTTAGTTATTGCAAGGAATTATAAATTCAACCCTTGAGGAAGAACATAAAGGAGAATCTGGATCAATCAAACATATGTCTTTAAATTTTATTATTTCTTTTATGTGTTTTCTTTAATTTCTAGCAATATATCTTTACTTTATTGTAAATTTAATGCAAATTCATTTACTTTTCAACATTTATTATTATTCTAGTTTCAAGTCTTTTTAATTTCTTTTTTTCGTCTATAAAGAGTCATTTTACAATTAGGCATACCTATGAACCCGAAATTATTTTGTGTGAAAGATCACATGTCCTTTTACGGACGAATTTTTTAGAAAACGAGATGGAAACATTCTTTAGTTGCTTTGTTTTTCAACATAAAGTTCTATTTTATTTTTCGCTGCAAGTTATAAAAAGGTACTTTACTATTAGTGAGAAATCAATGATTTTTCATTTACAAATTCTATAAGTTTACACAAATATGTATTTAGTCTTTCGGATTTCGTTAAATGATTTGAAAAATGTTTAAACTGACATGGATTTTACTTTTATTTTTAGTAGTGCCATAAGATTTTCTCGGGGTATTATGTAGTGATATTAAATCTCTAGGTTATGCGATTTCTTGGCTTGGGTTTATAGGTTCATTACGTTGTTCATCGTGGGTTGTTTAATTTTTCTAGTACGAGTTTTTAAGAATAAGTTTTATGTGAATTCTGAGGATATCTTTCCTTTTGTTATGGGAAAGGAATGTAATACACCGTATTTTAGGGATTTATTATATAGGATTAATTGAGGATTTTATGGGTTTTAACTATATCTGGCCTAAATTGGAATAAGTATGAAAGGCCATTGATATTTTGGTTTTGTAGTTAAGCTTGGGGATGAAGTTTGGGTTTAGAGGGGAGGTAGTTTCGTAGTTAGTCGGGATTGTGAGAGTTGTGGAGATAGATAGATAGATAGATAGATAGATAGATAGATAGATAGATAGATAGATAGATAGATAGATAGATAGATAGATAGATAGATAGATAGATAGATAGATAGATAGATAGATAGATAGATAGATAGATAGATAGATAGATGCCCACTTTTTTCACTCATCACCGCGGTTTAAGGCACAATACCCGTGGCTCCAGCACTCATGATTACGACTTTGGCTGGTGCAATTACGGCCCTCTTGGATTGCAGCTCCTTCGCAGCCCACTCGCGGGGTCCACTACCCTTGGTTCTATTTAAAAGGACTCATACACGAGAATTGCCTAGTTTTCACCATTTTCTCTTAAAATTAACCTACAACGCACTTTTTTCTCTTCACCCCTAATGTCCAAACCCCAATACTTAAGTTACACACCTTCAAACCTCCATTTGAAGGCCTTACACTATGAATTTTGGACTGCACCAAGAACGAAAGATGATTAGATTTTTTAAGAGATTCTGGATTCATTAAAAGTTTTGGGAGATACAATATTTCAGATCTAAAGCTTAGTGTATGTTAACCATTTGGGGGTCGGTGTTCATCCTCTCGTGGTTATTTTATGTGCTATACATGTTCATCCTTATTTGTATGTGTGTAACCATGATATGTGGTGCATCTTTATATATTTTACTTGAATATAAATATCATTTTTATTGCACACATGTTTATGTGATCCTTGTTTTCATGCCACATGGTTGGGAAAAACGTGATCAGATAAACCCTATAAGTTGGGTTGGAGAAATTTGATAGAATAATAATACCTAATCTGTGAAAATTAATTTAATATTTAAAGATAATTTTATGGGAGTGATCATATGATTTAATATTATTGAAGGATGCGCAGGCCTCCCTTAGCCAAACCACCCATTGGATGGGGTGTGTTTTGGGCTATTTTCTTGTCTTTGATCTCATGATCTTTATCATGGTCCCTTGGGTTGTTAAGACATTATGATATGTTAGCATGATGAAGGGAGTACCCTATCGTGCTTTGTGGTTGTATTATGAGTTTTTTTTTTAAGATGGAGTGCTCAAAGGATAAATGACAAGAGAGTGAACGAGAATCCATACCGTATTGAGGGATGTGCGACACGGATTATATATATATATATATATATATATATATTAGCCAGGATCTAATGCGGACGTAACTTACAGATTTAACTTGCGGACGGATTTTTGTGTATTTTTTAAAAATAGCAAACAATAAAATTTTGACTTGATTTTTTTCTGTGGTATTTAAACATTTCAAGGGGCCCCTGTAAAAAAAATTAGCTCAAGATGAAATGTTTTACTATTTTTAAAAAATAGGAATTTTTTTTATAATGGTCTCCTAGAATGTTTAAATACCACGAAAAAAAATCAAGTCGAAAAAAGTTTTTTTACTATTTCTAAAAAATACAGAAAAATCGGTCCACAAGTTAAATCTGCAAGATATATATATATATATATATATATATATATATATATATATAAACCACTACATGAATGAGCCATTTGGACTCCCACATGCGAGCTAAACAAGGGGGATGCCATCTCAGAGCCACCCTAACACACGCCACGATTACTATCAGGAATCCGTTGGGGAGTTTCAAACCTTAAACCAACAGGTATTATCCAAGTCCATCAAGTCTTCTCCTTACCACTGGGACAACCAGGGTGGATATATATGGGGTTTTAGAAGTGTAGTAAATCATGGTGAGATCATAGGATTGATTATGATTATCTTATGATTTTAGTTGAGAGGGAATAGGCATACACTTTTATATATGTGCATGCATAGGTATGTGTAGTTCACTTGCTGACTTTATATGATCCTAATGAGTTTTTTGCTCACAGACCATAGTTTATATGCATTTCAAATTTTGGCCATGTATCGAATTGAGCATAAATTTATTGAAGTTTTAGGGATTTAAGGACGCTTTGGTTAATTTTTACTTTTGAAAAGAAAGTTGTATTATATTTTCTGTTACAAGTTGTAAAAATAAACTTTAAATAACAATGGGTAAATTAATGTTTTATTCATTTACAAATTGTTAAAGCTTTTGAAAATATGTTATTTATCCATTGGACATTGGTGAAATGATTTATGAAATATTTTTTACTTTTCTTTTTTGTAACACCCCAGGATTGTATTCGGGCTTTACGTCCTTTATTTCCCGAAGTATCAGCAAAAATAATTTTATAGGAAACAAAGTTGACTAAGTTAGTTTATTTAGAATTGATTAGGTTCAGACCAAAAATTAAAAATATTAAAAATTAGATCCATTCAAATCCAAAACCATTTCACTTATGAATTTTGGCTTTTAAACTCCCTTAAAACTTAACATTTCACATATCTCAAATCTTTTAACCTACATTCATCTCACTCTTGTTGTTCTTTATATAATACTTACTTTAATCAAACATTCTTATTTTCTTGAAATGTTTCCATCATCAACCTCTAATAATCTTCATCATTTGCATTCTTGAACACTAAAAGAATGGATTTTTGGATTCATAAGACCTCAATCAAATAAGGAAAAGGTTCAACTAATTCGTCACACTTTTGATATCAACCCCAAATTCCTCTTAAAATATGCCCAGTTTTGCAAATAATTTCATTGTCACTTAGAGAATAAGACCACTTATCTTGCATACTTCATTAGTCTCATGGTGGAGTTCGGACGAGTACAATCCTATTTTCTCTCCACAATGAGCTTCTTAATATGTACCATATGTTTCGTTCTCAAGGATGGACATACTGTAATACCCCGTAATTTTGCATAGTTAGGAAAATACATTTTTATTTAAATTACGTGAGTAGAGTAATTTAATGTGATAAAATACGTTTTAAATTAAATTACGTGAGTAGAGTAATTTAATGCAATGTAATGTTAATAAAGATTAATATGACGATTTAAAATTTACTAAATGTGAGTAGTAAATTTTGAATGTTGATATGTACGGCGTAGTGATTTATATGGACGTACCTGAGTTATCTCGACCGAGTGTCGCGCGTAGACAAAAATTGAAGATGAGATGAGAAAAATATTTTAAGAGACTCAAAAGATAATTTAGAGTCCATAGATGATTCCGAAAGGATCGAATTAGTCAAAATAGTATACTCGGGGGTACTAGTTGAGTGCCAGGTCATTTTCGGGCTAAACCGGGACCATTCGAGGGTATTTTGGTCTCTAAATCAGATTATAAGAGTTAGAAACTAGGGTTAGAAAGAAAGGAAATACACCATAGCCATTAGAGAGAAAAGAGAAACAAATTCCTAAGGCAAGAGAAGGAAGGAGGAAGAATTCTAAGGAGATTTCACCACCAACTTGTTGGGAAGAAGGATTAAAGGATAAAAATTATCAATCATCAACAACAACCACGAAATCAGACCCTACAAATCATAAGGCAAGTGGTTATTTGAAAAATAAATTGAGTTATAATACCCATATATAAGCTTCATGAAGAATATGGTTTTTATGATATTTTTGGGAGTAAAACACTTGATTATGATCCATGATTGATAGGGATTTCATGTAGAACGTTTTCAATCTCCAAATATTTTGATATCATAGAAGACTTGATGGTTAAATCGAACTAAAAATCTGGACTTATGATGAAAAGATGGAAAGATTGTATTTTTAGGGTTCTTGAATAATAGAAGGATTTTTAGTTAATTTAGTCAAGATTTTTAATGATTTTGTTGTTTTAAATCGTTAGTAATCATCCCAGAACAGGTAGGAATGATTAGAAATAGTTGGTTGCAAATATGGTGGACTATCATGTAATATAGATAAACAAAAATGGTGAAACCCGCATGAAGAAGACAACCTGGGTTTGTCACTGCTTGATTCATCGATCGACCCTTGAATGTCGATCGATCGAGCAGTTGATCGATCGACCATATCCCATCGATCGATCAACCCTGGCTGTACTTTAGAAAATTTTATGGATAAATTTCCTTTTAATTACCGTCGCTTAATGGGAACCTTAGTGATGATATTTTACCTATGAGGAGACTTCATAAATACCAGTAGGTATACCGTTAAATTTCTCATAAATGATTGAGTGGGAGTTTTTGGAGAAATGGACCGACGAGAAGATAATCGATTGACCCGTATGTCGGGATTGTGAGAATTTAGTTACGGAAAGAGTGATAGTAAATTCTGAAAAAATATCAGTAGGTTAAAGATAACTTAACTACTGAATTAAGGGAGGCATAACTAGGACCCTTAGAGTTGCGTGAATACTTGAATAAATGCAATAGTGAAATAAATTGTAAATTAATGAGTACGGTGAATATAAGTAAAATATATTACGTACGGGCATGATTTGATAGGTCAGGTGTGTACCTACTAAATTATATAAAATTTTGGGTTAAGAGAAGTTTACCTAAATTAATTATGTTAGGGTCGATGAGACATTCCGAACTAACATAAAGTTATTATACGTTTGGGGTCGATGTAAAATGCCGAATCAAACTTTAAACTTGTGTCGCGATGAAAGAGTCCCGAACAAGAATATGTGTATGTATATATATAAATAGTTGGGGTCGATGGATCATTCCGAACCAACTCTCACTTGGGGTCGATGAATCATTCCGAACCAAGGGTCCTTTATGTGTGTGTAAAAAGGATATGTTAGTTATAACTAATATTTGATACATGTTGTGTGATAAAATGTATTCCATATGTATAATCTACAGACTTGGGATAGTAGATGATGAAATGGATGGAAGATATCTTAGTAATAATTAAGCAGTGTGATGTAATTATTATAAGAATAAGGATAACAAGAAGTAAGTAAGTTATCTACGTTTATAACATATGGAATATGGAATTTTTAAAATAACTATCAGTAGGTTATGGGACTTAATGAGGGGGTATGTACAGTGGGTATTCAAATCTAGTTAACTGGGGTAGTATAACTAGGTGAACTAAGTATCCTCATCAGATATGAACTATAGAAGAGAGGTGAGGAAGTTCAAGGGAGTGTGCGAAACCTTAATATGTGTAATCAATAACTCAATTGTGATAACTGCTTGCAAAATATTTTCAAATGTTTTGAGTACTAACTCTTGCTATGTAAAATTTTAAAAAAAACCTTTTAGGTGCCCAGCCACAGGGACACCCAGCATGATTTCATTCCAGGGATATGGGAGCTGCAGCACGTGTGGATGTTGCAGGGATTGTTTAGACGTTTCCTCTCTTTCAGTTCTAGTGCAGGATCTCAGTTTTAGTATTCTTAGTTGGGACATGTTGTCCAATCTTTACTTTTACATTTATTCTGATTCTAAATTTTGAGTTGGTTTTTATTTGGCCGTGGTTTTCGGCAAGACTTTATCTGCATTCAGTTATTTATGTGAATTGTTTCATTATTACTGGAATTGTACTGTTTTGTATGGGTTGTTGATTCTACTTAAGAAAGATAAAATTTAGCACTAGCTTAATTTCACTTAGGTGGTTAGTAACTTAAAAAGGTTTTCGACAGTGATGCTAAGAATAAACCATTTAAGAAACCTGTTTAAATTAAATTAAGGCTTGATCACCCAAGGTTTAATTAGGCGGGGTGTCACACATACTTCCTTGAAATTTTTGAAAAATATTTCCCATATTGGTAAAGTTATTCTTGTGACACCCCGCTTAATTATATACCAGGGGATCAGTCCTTTATTAAATTAAACCAAAGTATCCAATTGGTTCATTCTTAGCATCACTATCGAAAAATAATTTTCTTTATTTATCACCTAATAAATAATTAAGATTAGTGTCAAAATATTTAATTTTATAGATTAAGTCCCAACGATAAGAATTTTACACATAAACCATTTAAATGAACACAGTTATAGTAATAAATACCAAACCATTCAACTAAATCAAACAGGTTGCAATAACATCCCTATAAAATATCTCAAAACCACGAATAATAATAATACTAACAATCCCAACTGAAAAAGTGAGTGCAGAAATAAGAAAGTATAATGTCTCTCTGAACTAAATAGAAACTAGAAACAGGCGACACATTCCCTATCTAAAAATGGCTAAATGAAAAGCTGAGATAACAAGGATGAGGTCGTCTAAATGCAAGGACCTGCAACTCCCACACCAGCTGCAACACGTCAATCAGTCCAACGGTCTAAGCTTAACATCCCTGTGGATGGACACCTGATATAATATACATGTATCTACAAGAGGAGGAATAAATGACAAGAAACGGGCTAGAGCCCGAGTGTAACATAGTTTTAAAATAGTTTAGCAAGTATATAAAATGCTTACCAGTTGATATCATATATATGTTAGTATTTCGACACTCACTTGGGAATTCTCACATGTCAACTAGTGTGCATGCATAACGTACCACTAAACCATCCTAGTTAATACTAACCCAGTTAACTAGTTCGAATTAAGTTCCCCCTTACATTTTCTCTTACGTATGTTCGTACATATTACACATTAAATACATTATCGAAATCCTGGCATTTAAGAATCAATGTTATAATTTCATTACCATCTTAAGTTCCCAGACACTTAAGTTATTCTTTAATATCATTATCTTACTCATCTACTCACAAGCACAGTAGATTACACAAGTATATATAGTTATCGTTATATATATATATATAGGGAACCCCACATAAAATCTATTGTGCAGGTATTCTCTGCTATCAAGTCTCCGTACCTCTCGTACATAAATGGAAAATACTAGTTAGAAATCACTCTCGAACTGTATTTACACAAAATATACATAATGGAGGCGAATCATAGTCCCAACTAGGGGTGTGCAAAAAAAACGACCGAACCGAAAACCGAACCGAACCGGCCCGAACTGAACCGAAACCGGCGGTTTTTTTTAGCCCAGTTCGGTTTGCGGTTTAAAGATTTAAAAAACCGACAATATCGGTTCGATTGTCGATTTAGACAAAGAAAAAACCGAACCGAACCGACATCAATATTATATATTAAAAAACCCTTAAATATCTTTTATTTTTATATCCAAACACCATTAACCAACCTCCAAAACCGACCAAAACCGAAAACCGACCTACAAAAAACCGACCAAAACTGAAAATCGGTTAAAACCGAACCGAAACCGAACCGAACCGAAACCGATGTGAACCGAAACCGGTGATTTTTTTCATCGTTGGTTCGGTTTCGATCTGATTTTTTCCAAAACCGAACCGATCGGTTCGGTCTGAATTGCGGTCCAAAACCGAACCGAACCGACCCGTGCACACCCCTAGTCCCAAGTCACTAAGAGGTAAGAAAATGCCCACACGCCCCTTAGGACCATCTGCTCTATCACTCACAGATAGGTTGTACCATGGTTGTATGTTCTAGGGTACAAGTCAATATTCCCCTAATGGGCACACAGAATAAGACTGTCCCAACGTGAAAACCTCCGTGATAGCAAGTAGTGCAGGTACGATTTATCACACAAAATACTCATACAATAGATATATTCACACACCCACGTATATATTGATTTCAATTAGGATAGGCACACTCACGACCTACACACTCATGATCCGTACGTAGCGTATAACTCTCAATTGTCCTACGTAACATATAATTATCGTAATGACTTTCATCATATAATTTAAATTACCTTTCCCTACTCGCAGAGAGGTTACTAAGTCACCCCACCATGACTTAAGTTAATTCAGTAGCTACAATGATCCCCTTACTATTGGTTTTAACCTTGAGTTATCATATTGTCAATTTAAACCTTGCATTATACAATTACCAATCGTAACTCACTCGGTGAATAATCGTACATTTATCGCTTAGTCCCGTTCATAATCACATTTTCCAAGTCTCAATCACGACCCTACTGATCTTTCCTAAGTCATATTATATTCAATTAATCAACACCAAGGATTTGGAAAAGTTGGGGTTAAATCAAAACATAAAGGAAAATATCTTTATAATTTTTAGGAGATTCGATCGATCAAACCAGTCGATTGATCGACATTCGGGATCGATCAATCGATCCATCAGGTATAGTTGCGATTCTGCATATTTTTGCCTACGGGTTTCTTTCATTTTAATCCTTAAAACTCCATTTAAAAGGTCCCAAACTCCCAACCAAATATTGCAAACATTATATAGGCAAGTATAGATGGTTTCTAACGTAAAACATTCAATAAATCTCCAACAATAATCATCAAATGGTTTCAATTCAAGAATTTATCATGTAAACCCTAGGTTATCTTACTTTCTCAAGAACTCCATTATTTTCTAGATTTCTATATCTACTGGGTATCAAAATTTCATGGTTAATGTTCTACATACATCAAGGAAGTTAACTTAACATGATTCCTACCCAAATTGTGAATTTAATCTTCCAAACAACATTAAATATTTATGAAAACTTGTAATTATTCATCCTATTCTAACATGGATGTCTTATCAACATAAGATTAGCAAGATAGATACTTGCCTGGAAATCGAAGATCTGAGTTGTAGAAGATTATAGGTATATTTGCGGTCATCGTTCTCCGATCTACGCATTGGTGGTGGAATTGGTGAGAACGGTGTAGTATTGATGGTTGTCCCCCTTGGAGACCTCCTCTCTTCTCCCTTCCTTAGCCTCTATGCAACTCATGTGTTTCTAACCCTTGAAGGCTCTAGTTTCCATCAGATATAACCTCTTAATTTTCGTAGGTTCAATTACCCCAAAAATGTAAATGACCAAAATACCCCTCCCAGGTGTCGATTTGTCTTAAAATAGTCCCGGGACCTAAACTAAACCCCCGAGTACAATTTTCTGACTATCACGACCCTCCGGACTCAACGACGCACTCTAAATGACCATATGATAAACTTAAAAAAATATTTTACTTTTTATTCCGTTAATTTAGTCCCGACATGACTGACACGCGCGTCCCGCCTTAATTTCCATAACTGTCATATTTTTCACTCACGACAACTTTAATATTTTCATCATCATATATTATTTTACTCACTAAGTAATATTCAACATAATTATCACCAATAAATACTAACTCTCATCACTCTAGTAATTATTTAATTAAACTCGAATTAATTGTAAAGAAATTTACTCCATTTAAATTAATTAATCCTAATTCCATAATTAAAATAAAGTACGTTAAAAAATACGGAATATAACATACTCCCCCCCTAATAACGAAATTTCATCCCGAAATTCAGATACAACCGCTACTAAGACTTAGGATCTTGCAACACCACATCCTCCAGTACTGAAAACCAACTTCAGAGTAAGGCTCGATCACTTTAGTCCCCCGCCTCACAGCAAGCTTGTTTAACACTCTCGACACTTTATCAGTTATCGGGTCCCACCTCAATAACGGCACCTCACATTGTGTTCCTACTAAACGACATTCTAATAAGATAAGTCTATGCATCATTGTCCCCATAGTCTCAATATTATTGGTAGGTTGCGCCTCACTACGTATCAACTTCCCTTATTTATCTAACACAAAACTCCCATCTTGAGAGAAACCATATGAACATCTAACCACTCTTGTCCGTTCTTCAAATCTCGGTTCCTGACGGCGTAACTCTTACGACAGTCAAAAGTCACCTAAGATAGTTTGTGGTTATTACACTTTAGTCATCAGACTCTAACTCTCAACCAATCCAAAATTCTGATTATCCGCTCATCTCTAAATAACCAGAGGGAGAATGGTTAAGGTTTTTCCATACAAAACCTCAATAAGCACTTTGTCCACAATAAACAGGTATGAGTGTTTACACATAACTCTACCATTAGGTAATATCTTCTCCCAATTACCGAACTATACTTCACTTACCAGCTATATCTGTTGTGGAAATGAAATGACCACAATAAGTCCAAAATTACTTTCATACAGCTCCACTAGTCGTTAATCACTTTTCACCTACTCCTCGGGCTATAGGTGATACAACCTTCTCAAAATGAAACGTCATCCCCACTGTTTCCTGAAATCCCATATTAAAGGTGGGGTTCAAGGATCTCATCCTGGTTCAGAATAATATCGGGCAGGACCACGTTCCATCGCGATCCTTCTTTTCAAAGAAAGACTGGGGCACACTATCTAATGGTGTAAATCACCCCAACAAAATAACAATTACTTTATTTTTGGTCAACTTGTTCCACACATTCGAAGGGACTCGTAACCTTATCTTGAGGTTGGCAACCCATCAAAGAAATTTACCAACTTGACCGTCCTCTTCCATTACTGGAATAGTCGGCTTGTTACAAAAATTTCTAGTTGATCATCTTGGTCCAATCGATTTCTATCTATAAGTGGTGCACATGGAAACTACTCACTATGTCCCGCTCAACACCGATTTTCACTTGTAATATCTCAAATTAAATGGTACTTAATACTCCCATTCTTTCCTCGGCATATACTGAAAGTTCCGACCCGTGCACTTTTCGCCACGATGTGCACTTCTGGACTCTTTATACCTTATTGACATAATCATTCTATTTACGCACAAGTAACTCTCAACATTCGACTGGGTAAAACTCGGCTCCAAACTTTCCATAATAGTTAAATTTCACTGTTCTCAAGGGATACCCCTTTTTAAATGGCTTCCCATAGCCTTTCAACCAAATTCGGGTGTGCTACTCTAATTGCACATGTATATATGGATTATCGTCCTTCTGACACGATGCTTAATCCACTCTACCATTTCCACTTCGTTATATTAGTCCCACTGGCATATATTTTACACATCTATTCCCATGTCCCTTTAACCCGGACGATTCTGACATCAGCTATCTAGGGTGCCCACACACCCTATAAACTGTGCATACTAGCATAAACATCACATACTCTTCACACATAACACCCAATTTTTTATTGCCCCTGTATTCACAACGTGGCTATAACACTTGGGTATTCTTAATCACCCTAGAAATCGAAGTTTTAAATCCTCCTTAACATCGTTCCACCCTTCAACTCGTGGTGATAAAACAAAATTTTCAATGCTTCCTCACCTCACAACCGGCTGCACTGGCATTATTTCGTAATTTAACTTTCAACTTACAGTTATAACTACATACTTTTGTAACGACCGAGGTATCGGACTCATTGACTAATGACCAAACATCTCTCTAACTCCAACCTTACGCTAAGTTACAGACGTGGGATGTCTCCCAAAGTGAAATCCAAACAAGGAACCCCCCTGATACACTACTACCTAGCATTGTCGGTCATCGAAATCCGTTAGGCCCTCAGTCCATAACATGTACCCCTATATTTCTGTCACTTGATATAAAAGCTATATCTCCTCCCACAATTACATTTAAACAAGGAACTCCCACCCACCCCCTCCCCCCCAAAGGCACTATCACTCAACATTGGTGGTAATCAAATCCCATAAACCTCGAATACAATCGGGACCCTCAAATTCAAGTCCTCGGACATATAAATAAAAAAAACTCGATAACAAGCTAAATCTCTCTGCTCGACAGGAAACCTAATACACTTCGAATCATATCAATAAAGTCCCTACACACCGAAATCAAACATTTCGAGACATTATATTCTCCGAAGTTCCTATATTAAGATAATATATATGCGATCTCGACTCTCTCACAAGTGAGGCTTCACCAAGACAACACATCATGCCCTAGAGCAGCAACCCCGATAGCCTTGCAATAATTTCCCATTATCGTTCTAACCATTTCTATAAACCTCATCCAGGATAATGCCGTACTCGTATAACACTTCACTAAAAACGAGTAATCCTAATAAAATATATACCACCATCAAAACACTCTCTCGCTAGCGGGTGACACCAGATATAACCCCGTTATACGGGGGGTAACATACACATAATAATAATGTTATCGATTCATGCACTAAATTCATCCTGCATGCAGCTCTTGCACAAATCAAAGTACCGTGATTCATTTGGTTTATATGAAACTCACCTTCTTCTTCGAGGACAAAACTCATATTTTCTACCTTACCAATCACCCTAGCTGCTAGATTGGTTCCCGAACATAACACGTTTGTCCGAACCAAAACAAAAACTACTTTAATTATTTCCCTTATTAGGCACAATACTCTTCTCCCTTTACTCACTTCGGGAAAAACTAATGCATGCGGTCATACTCTCCACAAAATTACTTCTACCTTTAATCCACTTATCTTCGACCATATCGACCATATTAAGGTTTCCCTTATCTCGAACTTTAGTAGTCTCAATTTTAATGGATACACCCATTATTTCCTTAGTTTCGTTGGTCCTAAGGAATACATTGATGGTCTCAACAGTCCTAACTGAATTCACCGTCACTTGGTAAGAATTCAGCTATCCGAATTATTTAATTGGGTCCCCTGATGGGTCTCCCCCTTGTGGTTCTTCACTAACACCGTTTCACCCAGTCTTATTCTCTGACTAAATTTTTTGATTCTTTTAGTTCCCTATAAAAAAAAAGTGTTAACACCTCCATTGATAAAGCGCGACATTGTCATCATCTGGCTCGACCGTCCAGTAGAATTCCCCTTAAGTGTTGTCAAATTTTCTTACGAGTCGATCTCCCACTTGAAATCCTCTTCTCCATCTGTATTTACATCATCCAGTACAAGATTCGTTAAATAATTAAATTCATTTTCACACATGGACCTCTGTCCGGCCCTACTATGATGAGTTCAGAACAAAGTTCACATCTTATCCTGAACATCTGATGAAGGAACTTGCGGTCAAACCATACCTAAGATCCTTCCATTGACACAACATTCCACTTCTAAATGTGGTGGTTGACTCCCACCATTGTAACTTTGCTCCGACAAGCCAAGAAAATTTTACCCCAAATTTTCACTTCCAGCTAACCACACTCCGCCATATGCCCAAGCCTTTGGATATTTTACCTTCGTTGGCTAACACACACAATCTCCGCGTTTCTAGAACTTACACTGATGGTTCTCTTCAATGTTTCATCGAACTCTCTCCCAATCCAACCACGTTGGGTGAGTCTAATTTGGCACCACTTTCTACCATAGCGGTACTTGGAAATTAGATGTTGTGCCCTAGCCATCTTTACAGTCCTAGATTTCCATGACATAATAGGGGTGACCTTGACTACGGTCATCATCCTTGAATATACTCTACAACCTCAATTGAGCCCTACCTCCTGTTGTCTACCCAACGGCCCTTGCATGTCATACTTCATTGTTCAGCACACGAACACACACGAATGCAAATAAGATTTACTAATATATACGTTATAGAAGGAGAATAAAATTTCATCATAGAAATCAACAATCATTAACATAGGGATCTATATCAAAGAAAGCTACGCTGGAAGCATAATAAGCCGCACAGATCCTGAGGACTCTAGAACCTGATGCTTTGATACACCCTACCTAATTAAATACCGAGTGATCAATCCTTTATTAAATTAAACCAAAGTATCCGGTTGGTTCATTCTTAGCATCACTGTCGAAAAACAATTTTTTTTATTTATCACCTAATAAATAATTAAGCTAAGTGTCAAAACATTTAATTTTATATATTAAGTCCCAACAATAAGAATTTTACACATAAACCATTTACATGAACACAGTTATAGTAATGAATACTAAACGATTCAACTGCAATAAACAGGTTGGAATAACATCCCAATAAAATATCTCAAAACCACGAACAATAACAATACTAACAATCCCAACTGAAAAGTGAGTGCATAAATAAGAAAGTATAATGTATCTCTGAACTAAATAGAAACTGGAAATGGGCGACACATGCCCAATCTAAAAATGACTAAATGAAGAGCTGAGATAACAAGGATGAAGTCGTCTAAATGCAAGGACCTGCAACTCCCACACCAACTGTAGCACGTCAATAAGTCCAACGGTCTAAGCTTGATTTCCTTGTGGTTGGACATTTTATATAATATACATGTATATACAAGATGGGGAAGAAATGATAAGAAACGGGTCAGAGCACGAGTGTAACATTGTTTTAAAACAGTTTAGTAAGTATATAAAATGCCTACCAGTTGATATCACATACATGCTAGTATTTCGACACTCACTTGGGAATTCTCACCTCTCAACTAGTGTGCACGCCTTACATACTGCTAAACCATCCTAGTTAATAGTAACCCAGTTAACTAGATTGAATTAAGTTTCCGCTTACAGTTTCTCTTACGTATGCTCGTACATATTACACACCAAATACATTATCGAAATTATGGGATTTATGAATCAATGTTATAATTTCATTACCATCTTAAGTTCCAACACACTTAAGTTATTATTTAATATCATTATCTTTCTCATGTACTCACAAGCATAGTAGATTAAACACATGTATATATAGTTATCACTTAATATATATATTAATAGGGCACCCCACATAAAATCTATTATGCAAGCATACTCTGCTATCAAGTCCCCATACCTCTCGTACATAAAAGGGAAATACTAGTTCGAAATCACTCTTGAACTGTATTTACACAAAACACACATAATGGAAGCCAATCATAGTCCCAAGTTACTAAGAGGTAAGAAGATACCCACACGCCCCTTAGGTCCATCTGATCTATCACTCACAGATAGGTTGTACCAAGGTTTAATAATTTAGTGTACAAGTCAATATTACCCCAATGGGCACACAAAATAAGACTACCCCAACGCAAAAACCTCCTTGATAATAAGTAGTACGGGTATTTATCACACAAAATACTCATACAATATATATATTCACACACCTATGTATATATTAATTTCAATTAGGATAGGTACACTCACAAACTTCACACACTTGATCCGTACGTAGCGTACAACTCTCGACTGTCCTACGTAACATATAATTATCGTAATCACTTTCATCATATAATTTAAATTATCTTTCCCTACTCGCAAAGAGGTTACTAAGTCACCCCACCATGCCTTAAGTTAATTTAGTAGCTACAATGATCCCCTTACTACTGGTTTTCACCTTGACTTATCATATTGTCAATTTAAACCTTGGGCTATATAGTTACCAATCTTTACTCACTTGGTGAACAATCGTACATTTATCGCTTAATCTTGTTCATAATCACATTTTCCAAGTCTTAATCGCGACCCTACTGATCTTTCCTAAGTCATATTATATTCAATTACTCAACAACAAGGATTTGGGAAAGTTGAAGTTAAATCAAAACATAAAGGAGAATATCTTCACAATTATTAGGGGCGTCGATCGATCGAAGAAAAGGATTGATCAATTGAACCAGTCGATCGATCCATCCATTCATCACGTATGGGTGCGATTCTGCATATTTTTGCCTGCGGGTTTCTTCCATTTTAATCCTCAAATCCCCATTTAAAAGGTCCCAAACTCCCAACCAAATATCACAAACATAATATAGACAGACATAGATGATTTCTAGCATAAAACATTCAATAAATCTCCAAGAATCATCATCAAATGGTTTCAATTAAAGAATTTATCATGTAAACCCAATGCTATCTTACTTTCTCAAGAACTCCATTATTTTCCAGATTTTATCTCTACTGGGTATCAAAATTTTGTGGTTAATGTTATATATACATCAAGGATGTTAACTTAACATAATTCCTACCCAAATTGTGAATTTAATTTTCCACACTACATTAAATCTTCATAAAAACTTGTAATTATTCGTCATATTCTAACATGGATGTCTTATCAACATAAGATTAGCAAGATAGATACTTGCCTGAAAATTGAAGGTCTGAGTTGTAGAAGATTATAGGTATATTTACGCTCCTCTTTCTCTAATCTATGCGTTGGTGGTGGAATTGGTGAGAACAGTGTAGGATTGATGACTCTTCCCCTTAGAAACCTCCTATCTTCTCCCTTCCTTAGCCTCTCTGCAACTCAAGTGCTTCTAACCCCCGATGGATCGAGTTTCCATCAGATATAACCTCTTAATTTTCGTAGGTTTAATTACCCCCAAAATTTAAATGACCAAAATACCCCTCCCGGGTGTCGATTTGGCCTAAAATAGTCCCGGGACCTAAACTAAACCCCCGGGTACACTTTTCAGACTATCTCGCCCCCTTTGACTCAACGGCGCACTCAAAATGACCATATGAGCGACTTAAAAAAATATTTTCTTTTTATTCCATTAATTTATCCCCGACACGACTGGCACGCTCGTCCCAACTTAATTTCCATAACTTTTGTATTTTTCACTCACGATAAGTTTAATATTTTTATCATTGTATATTACTTTACTCACAAAGTAATACTCAACATAATTATTACCAATAAATACTAACTCTCATCAAGCTCATAATTATTTAGTTAAATTCGGATTAATTGTAAATAAATTTACTCCATTTAAATTAATTAATCATAATCCCATAATTAAAATAAACTACGTTAAAAAATACGGGGTATTACAGTTCTACACCAATATTTATCTTAGAATGATAAAATATATGCCTACGTGTTAAGTCAACCCCTCATTTCCTTCTATGCACAAGTTCTATAAACCCTTAATCTTCCAACAAAGGACTTGACATTACATTACTCACAAATGTATTAAACACCCACAGTTTTATTTTGTGGAGATGATTAATTTCTGGTCGGCCAATAAATTTCCTCCATGGAACATATCATAATCCAAAAATCTCATCTCAATAACACTTCAAGAGTTATAGCAATTTCACTCGTTACTCCATTTTTTTTGGAGCGAAAGTCACACTATGGTGACTTGCTTGGACATCTTCATAAACTATTATATCCGAAAGAGTAATTTAATCGACTTGTCCTTTTATATTGGTCAACAAATTTTTTTTAGTCGAAAAATGGAAAGTTGAAGTCTCTCATCATCAAATTACTTTTGCGCTCCTAAATCAACCTCAAACGTGCAAATGATAACATATTTGTAACCAACACAATCACATTCTCTAACAATGCAATGAGTATGATGGAATTTGTGAAATTGGATGGAGTCTGGTACTTTAAAGGTCAAGATGTTTATAAATAGGCAAATGAGGAAGCATACATTGATGGTAACATATTAAAAGAAAGTGATGATGATTATATTTCCCAAACCAATTTTACCTACGATATGCTACATATTCTCAAAATCTAATTTAACTACCTTAATAAATGTATATGAAGAAAAATCCCTAACCTTTCAAATCACCGATAGTTAATTGTTAGTGAATTATATGGTCTTTGAAATGAATTTTGCTTCCATGTCTCTTTTCAGACAAAAGGATGGGATGATGTGTATCATCAACTGGATGATTATGCTAGTATCAACTAATAGAAAAGTGAAGACAATAATTATAGATACTCCATCCTAGGATGACCATAATCACCTCCTTAGCGCCTTAACACTCATCCCTTTCACCATAAACCCTAGGTCATACTCTGAGTACCGATCTGGAAGTTACCGAGTGCTCTCGGGCCCTACTTGACTTCAGTAAACTCTCTAACTGAGTGAATCTTAATGAATCTTAAAAAGACTATAAATACCCTTTTGAACGGTCTGTCCCATGTGTGAATCGTCCTTACAGTTCGGACGAATGATCCGTTTCACTTTGAGTACTGATTTGGAAGTCATCGAGTACTCTTGATCCCCGGTCGACTCCAGTAAACTCTCTAACTGGAGCTAAAATCAATGAATATTTGAAGATATCTGAATCCAATTTCCAAAAGTTCATCCCGTTTGCTAATTGTCCTTATGGTTCGAATGAATGATCTGGTATACTTTAAAGGTTTTCGGGGATTTTGGGTCCTATTTGACCTTATTCAATTCTTTGAATCGGGCAAAGATCAATGAATTATCAAAGGTCTCTAAATTTCATTTCCAACAATCTTTCTCGTTCGTGAATAGGCATTACGATTTGGACGAATGCCCTATTTTCCTCCAAAAACCTCTCAACTAAAGATTATCGGGCACTTCCGAGCCCCATTTGACTTCGTTCAAGTCCCAAAATTGGAGTGGCTCAATGGATTATTAAAGGTCTCTGAATTCCCTTTCCAACGGTCCTCCCCAAGTGTAATTCGGACTTATAATTTGTATTTTATGTCCGTTTTTTCCGAAAACACACTCCAGACTGCCTATAGGCACCTCAACCCTTGGCCCCTATAAGTAGGGCCATGACCTCACCCTACCATAGGGTAACCTAAAGATCCCTCTCAAAAAATCAGATATCATTCTCTCATAATCAGAGCCTTTTCCTTTCCGAAAAAGTCCATTTTCCCTTATTTTCTTACCTCATCTCCTTATCTCACTTAGTAATTCACCTCACCTCTCTACATCACTTCCATAACACTTCAAAATCAGCATACTTGCATTCCAAAGTCAGCAGCAAGCATCCATAAGGAAATCTATTTCTCCACCCCTTTCTCTAGTTTATCCATTTTAAGTGTTATTAATCTTATTTCTATTTTGTACTTTTATTTCATTATACTACATCCACTAATATCTACTCTTTATTAGTAGTATTACACACAATATATTTTCATAAAATCCCTAATAAAGTAGAAAGAGGGTATCCGTAAACTCCAAAAGCAGGACTTACATTTTTACATCTTCACTCTTAAAACTCATTTTCCTCACATACACATAAGAGGATCCCCACATTAGGATTTATGGGTTGAACCCCATCCCTATCCTATTTTTGAACTACGTGGTCTTTGATGTCCCTTGGACTACGTAGGCGTCTTGGTCCAATCCCGAGATTTGAGTCCTTTTTTATTTTATATATCTTTCATATCTTATTATATTTGTTCATGAGTTTCAAACTCCTACATACTTATATCTCGTCTGTCGTGCACATTTTCTCTTTTATAGTGATTTGTGATCCGACAAACACTCATGTCATATTTTATCATTATTTTTGGGTAAACTCCTACGGATGAGTCCGTTCCGTTCATTTTATGATGCAAGTCAGACGATTCCATTCCCCCATTACTTATATTATATACATGTTCACACACGTTATAGAGTTCAAAAGGAGAAGATTAACATTAGATCATGAGAGACCGAGGTCGGAATGGGTGCCTAACGCCTTCCCATTCCGTAACTTAGTCCTCAGACCTTATAATTATTTGGTTTCGTATTCATCAGTTTGACCTTGATGCCATTCTCTCGAGGCAGAGACATTCTTTTGCCTATTTTGAACAAAATAGATTGGTGACTCTATCTCTTTGTGTTACCCCCATTCGACGATTGCTAAATCCCATATCCGCACACGCCGGAGGAATCTGACCCTGGATGGCCACAATGGCAATTCTGTCGGGGACTTTTTTTAGAGGTGTAGAATCTATTTCTACATGGTGTTATTATTTTCTCTCCTACTTTTCTACATGTGTACATACTCTCCCACTTATATGTTCCCTTTTCTCCTTTACTTATTTCATTTATATTCCTATCTCATGCTTATGTCTACCATGCTCTCTTCGTATGTATATATCACTTTTTCTCACTTGTACGTGCTCACTCACACTTATATATATCTCCATGTTCACTTACACATCTCACACACTACTTATAGATTATCCATGCTTAGCTTCAATAGCACATACCCGTACTTCTCTCACTTGTATATATCTCCATGCTCACTTACACATCTCACACACCACTTGTAGATGATCCATGCTTAGCTTCACTAGCACACACATTCACTTGTGTATATTCACATTATCACTCACACTATTCCCATGTCACTCTTTTACCTTACACATCTCACTCACTTGTATATATTCACATGCTTCCCTATCACCACGCTTAGTATAGTCTTCATGCTCCATGTTAGATTTACTTTACATGCTATTTATGTATTATCCCTCATAATAGTACTTCCCTTACTTAGGATGAAAATAAAAAAATCTCTCCATAAGATACTAATTAAGACTCATGCATTTTTTCACACTACATCACTAGGGTATGGCAATATTGACCAAAAGTTTATCCCTAATAGGGGGGGTCGTGGTGGGTGTCGGCTTCACTGGGCACGGTTAACCTAAGAGATATGATTCTCACCTTTCATTGGTCTCGTACCGTAGACGTATATCGAATGATCCCCACCGCATCGTACCGCTTGACCGAACTCACGATGATTGGTATATAATGGGGAACTCGTTCACATACGTCCAGTATATCGAATTCTCTCTCACACATACCATCTCCATGAGATATATTATGAGGCAATTCATGTACACTCAGGTATATCGAATGGCTTGTTCACACATACCAATGAATGATTACCCTTATAGGCAAGAGAGTATATCGTGGAACTCATGCCAAAGGGGAAAACACTTCCACTATAACCCACCAAATGCATAAACCTCATATAGGAATCAACCTTTTGGCACTCATAATTAGTTTGTCGATTGCTATGTGAAAATAATCAAAATTTCAAGTCGATATACCACCTGAATTTCTGCGCTATTTTCCCATTTTTTCAAAAACAAAACCCTGTCTGTGAGCCTGGAAATAAGTGAAATCGTGTCTTATATTTTAAATCTTATTTTTTGCAGGTTCAGTGTAATACCCCGTATTTTTATGCTATATTAATTTGGGGATTTATTAATATTAATGTGAATTAATTATTTAATAAAAATCCGGAAATTAATTATGTTATAATTATTAACGTGATGAGAGTTAGTAATTATGGGAAAATTTGTTGAATATTACTAATGAGCAAAGTAATATATAATAGTGGCCATATTAAATGTCACGAGTGAATAAAATGAAAATTTTAGAAATTTGAGTCGGGACGCGCCCGTATCGCGTCGGGACTAAATATTGATACATAAAAGTAAATATTTTATAAGTTGTTCGTATGGTCATTTTGAGTGAGCCAACGCGTCCGGAAGGGTCGAGATAGTCAGAAAAGTATACCCGGAAGTTTGATTTGGGTCGCGGGGCGTTTTTAGGCCTAATTAGTACCCCGGGAGGGCATTTTAGTCATTTTGTATTTTTGGGTAATTAAACCCACGAAAATTAAAGGGGTTATATCAGATGTTTAGGTTATCTCCTAAGGTTAGATAACTCAAAACACTAGAACGGCCATTGGAGAGGAGAGGAGAGAGCTCTCAAGGCATTCCAAGGCTCAAAACTCACCCGTTTGCACCGCCGTCGCCGCCAACGCGTAGATCGCGAGACGGGGAACGCAACCACACCAAATTCAACACCAAACCAGATTTTTGAAAATCCCAGGCAAGTGTTTTTCTTGCTTATTTCGTTGATGCATCATCCATATTAGTTTAGGAGTTATTAGGATGAGATTTATGGAAGAAAAACCCAATTTGAGATGGGAAATTTTCATGTAGTGATGATTTATATGATATTCTAGAAACCCTTTGTCATGTAAAGGATTAAGAGTTTGATTAAGAAAAGAGTTCTAATCAGATACAAACACTACAAAAAATTATTCCGGACGATCGGACCGTTGGAATTGGATGAAATTTTACAGAGAATTAGCTGAAGACGAGAGGAAGCTACAGAAAAAAAAATTCAGCTCGATCGGACCGTTCAATATTTTTTAATATTTGTTTTTTGCTAGACAGTTTTATGTTTTGAGGACTCTTAGAGATAATAAAAAAAATTCAATTAAAACTCCATGTTAATTCCGATTTCGAAACCGTTTGAAATTCTCATCTTTGAAAATAAAATTCAAAATCCTTTAATGTAAGGAGAAATCTATATTTTTGGGATATTTTGCATAAGGGATAATGTAAGTATATATTAAAGGGTAGAGACACGTAAGAGAGAGTTACGTTGGAACATAAATGGATATCTACTGAATTGTACATTTGGAAGAATAGAGTCCATGAGGGTTACGTAGTAAGTTGGAAAAACCCTTCGAATTAAAGTTAGAAACGAACCATTATACTTGATAAATAATAATGGGAAAATAAGGATAAATGTTGTGAATGTGGGTTATTGGATAAACCTAAATTGATATAATAAAAGTGGTATATTTATATTATTGTGTATGCATATATTATATACTTGTGAAAATCATGCCCGCGCTACTTGCTATCCCTGAGGTTTTCGTGCTGGGACGATCTTATCTCGTGTGCCTTATGGGGGATATTGACTCGTACCCTAGAAGATAGAAATCCTAGGTACAGGCTATCGAATCGGTAGTCACGGTCCTAAGAGACGTGAGGGTATGTACTGACCTCTTGGACTTGGAAACTATGCTTCGCCTCAATATTGTTTGTGTATGTATTTATACAGTTCGAGAGTGATTCCGAACTTGTATTTCCTTTAGTACGATTGATACGGGGATTGGATAGCAGAGTATGCCCGCACCATAAAATTTTATGTGGGGTGCTGTTAGAATATATATATTATACGAGTATTTAATATATATATATATATATATGAACTTCTGAAATATGGGAAACTGCCTACTGTGTTATGGTAAGTAAGACATGTATAATGACTCAAATTGGAAATACTTGTTTTGAAAAGTGTAATATGATATTGAAAAAAAAACTTTATGAATCAATAAAGTTAAAATGAGCGTTTTGTACTAAATGAAATTATCCTTTTTAAACCATGATGTTGTTAAATCTTAAATTTTGAGAGTCACCTAAGATAAGTGAAATCCTTGGGGAAGGATAGTGTGATATATGATGAGATAAACCATTGGGAAGGTTAGTGCGATAGGAGTGCACATAAGAAGAGAGGCGAGAATTTCTCAAGAGAGTGTCGCACTAATATGTTGTTGCATTGGCCTGTATCAATTTAAATACTTGCTAAACAATTTTTAAATCAATCACACCATCGGGCTCTGACCCGTTTCTATTCCTCTTTCTCTCTTGTATATATATGTATATATTACAGGTGCCCAGCCACAGGGGCGTCTTGTTTAGGATCCCTTGGAAGGAACGTGCTGCAGCTTAGGTGGGAGTTGCAGGCCACTTGCTTAGACGATTTCATTTACTGGATTCCACTTCTATCATTCTCCTTATTGGGCATGTGTCGCCCTTTCCACTATTTATCTGTTTTATTGGGACATTTGTATTTCAGTTATTTCTAGTACTGTTACTTTGGGATTTATTCAGCATGTATGTTTACTTTAAGTTTTAAATGATGGGGTTTAGTTGTTGAATGTTTAAATTAATTGGATTATATGTTCCAGAATTATTGTGGTTTGATTCTTTAAATATTGAATTTTTGTAGATAATTAAATCTTTATTTTCAAAATAAAATTTGGAAAGTCATGTTAAAAAAAATGGTTTTGACACTTAGCTTAATTAAATAGGGTGTTAAATTTGGAAAAGTTATTTTTACAACAGTGATGCTAAGAATGAACCAATTGTTCACCTTGATTTTAATTTAATAAAGGAGTGATCGCCCGGTATTTCATTAGGCGGGGTGTCACAGGTGGTATCATAGCATCAGGTTCTAGTGTCCATAGGATCTGTACAACTTATTTTCGCTTTCAGCTTAACATTTTTGCTATAAAGCCCTATTTTTAGGATTGTTGTATTCCTGCTTTTACGTTTACGTCTCCAGACATTTGGGATTTGATAATGAGTGGAGACTAATAAACATTTTCACGTTTCAGATGCCTCCGAGACGTGCACCGAAGGATAGGCGTGCCCAAGCCGAGCAGCCAGCAGCTCCGGCACAAGGCACTATGAATGCTAATGAAGTAGCCGCCATTGTTGCTCAGGCGGTGAATGCCGCGATAGCGGTGATTAAGTAGGATCCACCCCAAATTCAGGCAGTGGCGCCAGTACCAGCACAGCTTCCATCTGCATGGGAGAGGGTTAGTGACGCTTTTCAGAAGGCGCATCCCCCTGAGTTCTCTGGTAGCTCAGATATCGTCACAGTCAGCCAATGGAAGAAAGACATCCAGCGGCATCTTCGTATGTATGAGTGCACTGACGTGTAAAGGCAGTTATTGGCTTCCTTTAAACTGGTGGGGGACGCTTTGCAGTGGTGGGAGTCCACTACCACCTTGTAGGAGAGGGACATGATCCCTATTCAGTCGTTTTGGGAGCGGTTTGATCGCAAGTACTTTCCACCCGCCGTGCAGACTGAGATGAGGTGGAAATTACTGAATTTGAAACAGGAGAACTCTACCGTTGCTGAGTATGAGGGGGAGTTCACGAGACTTCTCACCATAGTGCCAGATGAGGCACCTACTGATAGTAAGAAGATAATGTTGTTTGTGGACGGGGTGGCTTGGAGGATCCGTCAGCATCTTATAGGGAATCTATCTCTGAGTACTTTCACTGATATACTCAATGTTGCGTTACTACATTGCCAGGATCACCGCTTTCATCTGCAGGGAAGCAGGAGAGTCCAGCCAGCAGGGCAGGACCAGGGGTAGTAGTGCTAGTGGGGCACCATCTCATGGACAGACTCGTCAACACGAGCAGAGTTCCCATCAGGGGGACCCTGCTAAGCGATTCCGTTCAGGTGATTCCAGGCAGGGATTTGGGGGTTATAGGCAGGGCCAGCCTAATCAACAGGTCCAACAGGGCCAACAGCGTGCTAATCAGGGGCAACAGGGCCAGTGGCGGGGAGGTAACGTCCAGCAGGGCCGTGGTCAGCAGGGTCAGAGGGGAGGTAACTTCAGAGGCCGGTGTTTTGTATGCGGCAAGCATGGTCATAAGCGCCAGGATTGCCCAGAGGGTAATAGGGCCCCATAGCAACAGGGTGCCCGTAATGAGCCACAGAGACCACTTTTTCCAGCTGCCCTCCCAGCTCCAGCCCAGGTGCCAGCCCTACCAGCCATTCCAGCAGCTCCAGTGCAGCAGGGGCAGTTACAGTACGGATGTGTCTATAACGTCCACCAGGCAGCAGCTCCACAGTCACCACCCGCGATTGAGGGTATGTTTCCTATCCATGGTACTATGGGTCGGGTTTTGTTTGATACTCGGGCGACACATTGTTTTATAGCTACGCATTTTGCGAAGGCCTTAGGGTTGTTAGCCATAGCAGAGAGCACAGTGACGTGTGTAGACTCACCACTGGGGTGTGGGTCGCTTATCTTCTTTATATGCCGGGGAGTGGGGGTAGAGATTGGTAGTTTGGTATTACCTGCAGACATGTTAGTCTTAGATATGCATGAGCATGATGTTATTATCGGTATGGATTGGCTCGCAGCTTATAGAGCCATGATTGATTGCTTCGGTGGGAGCATTGTTTTTGCCATTCCGAGGCAAGATATGTTTGTAGTGGCGATGCCTCGCCCAGAGGGAGGTTCGACCGCTCATTTGTATTATATAGAGGAGGATACCTCTAAGGAGGTTGTGATTCCTTTAGACTCGATCCCAGTCGTTCGTGAGTATTTTGATGTATTCCAGGAGATACCAGGCCTACCCCCCAGTTGAGAGATAGAATTTGTCATAGATTTATTGCCAGATACGAGACCTATAGCACGCGCTCCATACTGTATGGCTCCGGAGGAGATGCGAGAGTTACGAGATCAGATAGAGCAGCTATTAGGTCAGGGCTTCATTCGCTGGAGTACCTCACCTTGGGGCGTTCCAGTCTTGTTTGTGAAGAAAAGAGATGGTTCACTGAGGTTATGTGTGGACTACCGGGAGTTGTACAAGGTCACGATACGGAATAAGTATTTGTTGCCTCGAACCGATGATCTGTTCGACCAGCTGAGGGGAGCAACTTTATTTTCGAAGATAGATCTGAGGTCGGGGAACCATCATCTACGTATTAGAGAGCAGGATGTTTCAAAGACTGCCTTCTTGACGAGATATGGGTCTTACGAGTTCAGAGTGATGCCATTTGGTCTCACAAATGCTCCAGCCGTGTTCATGGACTTAATGAACCGAGTATTCAGAGAGTTCTTGGATCAGTTTGTCATCGTCTTCATAGATAACATTTTGATATATTCACACTCCGAGGAGGAGCATGCCGAGCACTTGAGGCAGGTTCTTCAGACTTTACGAGGGCATCAGTTGTATGCTAAGTACGAGAAGTGTGGATTCTGGTTGCGAGAGGTACAGTTCTTGGGGTATGTTGTTTCTGAACAGGGGATAGCAGTTGACCCGAGTAAAGTGTCAGCGGTGAGGGAGTGGGGACAACCCACGACACCGATGGAAGTGCGTAGTTTCTTGGGGTTAGCCGAATACTATAGGAGATTCATTCGTGGATTCTCCAAAATAGCGGGTCCATTGACGAACCTGACTCGCAAAGGGGTACCATATGTTTGGGATGATGCTTGTCAATTGGCTTTCGACAAGCTGAAAGACAAGCTTACTTCAGCACCAGCCCTTGCTTTACCGAAGCCGGGTGTGGAGTGCCTGGTTTACACCGATGCCTCTTTACGGGGACTTGGGGGAGTACTTCAGCAGGAAGAGAAGGCTATAGCTTTTGCCTCCCGTAAGCTTAAGCCGCATGAGAAGAATTACCCCACCCACGACCTGGAGTTAGTAGCGGTCATTTTTGCACTGCGGATATGGAGACACTATTTATTAGGGGAGAAGTTCCGTTTGTTCACAGACCACAAGTCACTGCAGTATCTGTTCACTCAGCGAGAGCTGAATATGCGTCAGCGCAGATGGTTAGAGTTTGTGAAGGACTATCAGTTCGACATATAGTATCGTCCGGGGAAAGCCAACGTAGTTGCTGATGCGTTGAGCCGTAGACCGGTAAATAAGGTAGCGGACGTCTGGAAAGCGAAGTGGAAGGAGTTAGGTCACCAGGACGCAGTAGCCCGTTCCTTCTTATCTGTTATGACAGTCACACTCGAGATTGTTACGAGGGTAATACAGGCCCAAACCACAGACCCGTTTTTCCAGGAACAGATTGTACGACTTTTAGCCGAGGGTGCTGAGTCCTATTCTATTAGTTCTGATGGGGGTTTGAGGTTTAATGGGAGCTTAGTGGTTCCAGAAGGGGCAGAATTGCGTCATGCAGTGATGACCCAATCTCACGGGTCCCGATTTGTGGTACATCCTGGAGGAGATAAGATGTACCAGGATATGAGGAGGCAATACTGGTGGAGTGGGATGAAGAAGGACATTGCTGAGTTTGTGTCCAAGTGTTCTACCTGCCAGTTGGTGAAGGTGGACCATCAGAAACCGTCAGGATTGCTTCAGCCATTGGAAGTACCCGCGTGGAAGTGGGAGAGTATTTCCATGGATTTTATTACAGGGTAGCCTACATCACAGCGGGGTCACGACTCTATCTGGGTGATTATAGACCGTTTGACCAAGGTGGCTCATTTTCTGCCGGTGCGGACAGATTATACCACAGGTCAGTATGCTCAGTTGTTCATTGCTGAGATTGTCATATTACATGGGGTACCCCTGAATATTGTGTCAGATAGAGACAAGATTTTCGTATCACATTTTTGGGAAATCTTTCAGGAGGCTATGGGTACTGAGTTGAGGTTGAGTTCAGCTTATCACCCACAGACAGATGGACAGACAGAACGTACTAATCAGATGTTAGAGGATATGCTACGCATGTGTGTTCTTGATTTTGGAGGAGGTTGGGAGCCACATCTTCCACTGGTAGAATTTGCTTATAATAACTCTTATCAGTTTACGATTGGTATGGCTCCATTTGAGGCTTTGTATGGCAGGCCTTGTCGTTCTCCAACTTGTTGGCTCGAGGTGGGGGATAACAAGTTGCTAGGACCAGAGGTGATTCAGGAAACCTCCGCGAGGATTGAGATGATTAGGAGTCACATTCGAGTAGCCCAGGACAGGCAGAAGAGCTATGTCAATGCGAAACGGTTCTTTCGGAAGTTTAATGTGGGGGACTAAGTGTTACTGTGTGTATCTCCTATGAAGGGAGTGATGAGGTTCGGGAAGAAAGGGAAATTAGCCCCGAGGTACGTGAGACCATTTCCCATTATCGAGAGGATTGGGCCGGTAGCATACAGATTGGGACTACCAGAGCATTTACATCGCATTCACGATGTATTCCACATCTCGTCGTTGAGATGGTATCTTCGGGATGATATGGCCCATACTCACATCGCGATAGATGAGATAGACTTGCATCCTGACAGCTCTTACGAGGAGAGACCGGTGGCTATCCTAGACTATAGTGAGAGGAGATTGAGTTCGAAGATAGTTCCACTTGTACGGGTCCAGTGGAAGCATCATAATGTGGAGGAATCCACTTGGGAGCGCGAGGCCGATATGCGCGAGAGATATCCAGATTTGTTCTTATCAGGTATGCCTTATTTTCCGAATTTCGGGACGAAATTCCGTTATTAGGGGGGAAGTATGTAATACCCCGTATTTTTATGCTATATTAATTTGGGGATTTATTAATATTAATTTGAATTAATTATTTAATAAAAATCCAGAAATTAATTATGTTATAATTATTAACGTGATGAGAGTTAGTAATTATGGGAAAATTTGTTGAATATTACTAATGATCAAAGTAATATATAATAGTGGCCATATTAAATGTAACGAGTGAATAAAATGACAATTTTAGAAATTTGAGTCGGGACGCGCTCGTGTCGCGTCGGGACTAAATATTGATAAATAAAAGTAAATATTTTATAAGTTGTTCGTATGGTCGTTTTGAGTGCCCCAACGCGTCCGTAAGGGTCGATATAGTCAGAAAAGTATACCCGGGAGTTTGATGTGGGTCTCGGGGCGTTTTTAGGCCTAATTAGTACCCCGGGAGGGCATTTTAGTCATTTTGTATTTTTGGGTAATTAAACCCACGAAAATTAAAGGGGTTATATCAGATGTTTAGGTTATCTCCTAGGGTTAGATAACTCAAAACACTAGAACGGCCATTGGAGAGGAGAGGAGAGAGCTCTCAAGGCATTCCAAGGCTCAAAACTCACCCGTTTGCACCGCCGCCACCGCCAACGCGTAGATCGCGAGACGGGGAACGCAACCACACCAAATTCAACACCAAACCAGATTTATGAAAATCCCAGGCAAGTGTTTATCTTTCTTATTTCGTTGATGCATCATCCATATTAGTTTAGGAGTTATTAGGATGAGATTTATGGAAGAAAAACCCAAATTGAGATGGGAAATTTTCATGTAATGATGATTTATATGATATTCTAGAAACCCTTTGTCATGTAAAGGATTAAGAGTTTGATTAAGAATAGAGTTCTAATCAGATACAAACACTAAAAAAAATTATTCCGGACGATCGGACCGTTGGAATTGGATGAAATCTTACAGAGAATTAGCTGAAGACGAGAGGAAGCTACAGAAAAAAAAATTCAGCTCGATCGGACCGTTTAATATTTTTTAATATTTGTTTTTTGCTAGACAATTTTATGTTTTGAGGACTCTTAGAGATAATAAAAAAAATTCAATTAAAACTCCATGTTAATTCCGATTTCGAAACCGTTTGAAATTCTCATCTTTGAAAATAAAATTCAAAATCCTTTAATGTAAGGCGAAATCTATATTTTTGGGATATTTTTCATAAGGGATAATGTAAGTATATATTAAAGGGGAGAGACACATAAGAGAGAGTTACGTTGGAACATAAATGGATATCTACTGAATTGTACATTTGGAAGAATAGAGTCCATGAGGGTTACGTAGTAAGTTGGAAAAACCCTTCGAATTAAAGTTAGAAACGAACCATTATACTTGATAAATAATAATGGTAAAATAAGGATAAATGTTGTGAATGTGGGTTATTGGATAAACCTAAATTGATATAATAAAAGTGGTATATTTATATGATTGTGTATGCATATATTATATACTTGTGAAAATCATGCCCGCGCTACTTGCTATCCCTGAGGTTTCCGTGCTGGGACGATCTTATCTCGTGTGCCTTATGGGGGATATTGACTCGTACCCTAGAAGATAGAAATCCTAGGTACAGGCTATCGAATCGGTAGTCACGGTCCTAAGAGACGTGAGGGTATGTACTGACCTCTTGGACTTGAAAACTATGCTTCGCCTCAATATTGTTTGTGTATGTATTTATACAGTTCGAGAGTGATTCCGAACTTGTATTCCCTTTAGTACGATTGATACGGGGATTGGATAGCAGAGTATGCCCGCACCATAAAATTTTATGTGGGGTGCTGTTAGAATATATATATTATACGAGTATTTAATATATATATATATATATGAACTTCTGAAATATGGGAAACTGCCTACTGTGTTATGGTAAGTAAGACATGTATAATGACTCAAATTGGAAATACTTGTTTTGAAAGTATAATATGATATTGAAAAAAAAACTTTATGAATCAATAAAGTTAAAATGAGCGTTTTGTACTAAATGAAATTATCCTTTTTAAACCATGATGTTGTTAAATCTTAAATTTTGAGAGTCACCTAAGATAAGTGAAATCCTTGGGGAAGGATAGTGTGATATATGATGAGATAAACCATTGGGAAGGTTAGTGCGATAGGAGTGCACATTAGAAGAGAGGCGAGAATTTCTCAAGAGAGTGTCGCACTAATATGTTGTTGCATTGGCCTGTATCAATTTAAATACTTGCTAAACGAATTTTTAAATCATATACACTATCGGGCTCTGACCCGTTTCTATTCCTATTTCTCTCTTGTATATATATCTATATATTACAGGTGCCCAGCCATAGGGGCGTCTAGTTTAGGATCCCTTGGAAGGAACGTGCTGCAGCTTAGGTGGGAGTTGCGGGCCACTTGCTTAGACGATTTCATTTACTTGATTCCACTTCTATCATTCTCCTTATTGGGCATGTGTCGCCCTTTCCACTATTTATCTGTTTTATTGGGACATTTGTATTTCAGTTATTTCTAGTACTGTTACTTTAGGATTTATTCATCATGTATGTTTACTTTAAGTTTTAAATACTGGGGTTTAGTTGTTGAATGTTTAAATTAATTGGATTATATGTTCCAGGATTATTGCGGTGTGATTCTTTAAATTTTGAATTGTTGTAGATAATTAAATCTTTATTTTCAAAATAAAATTTGGAAAGTAATGTTAAAAAAAATGGTTTTGACACTTAGCTTAATTAAATAGGGTGTTAAATTTGAAAAAGTTATTTTTACGACAGTGATGCTAAGAATGAACCAACTGTTCACCTTGATTTTAATTTAATAAAGGAGTGATCGCCCGGTATTTAATTAGGCGGGGTGTCACACTCGGGTCCTGCCCGGTAATTTTTCTTGCATTTGGGAAAATATAATACAAGCGAAAATCTAATAATAATAATAACCATGTTGAGATTTCTCCCTTTTTTTCCTCTTTTCAAAAACCAATACTACCAAAAACATGTTTCCCCCCTTTTCCAAAATGCCATAAATGCTACCTTGTTCTTCAAAAAATAAACCCAAATCATTTTCTCTCTCAGGTCGATTATATACCCAACTTTCGCCAGGTTTCGTATTGGCTTTGGTCTTCCGTCAAACCGCCTCGAAGCTCCACTATTTTTTCAGTTACTTCGATGGAATTTGGGATCTACCTCCATAAGCTATTCATGGAGAACGTCGATCAAGCATCGAATTTTCAACCAGATTTGATGATTATCCTAGCCCAACTCAATGCCAAGATTGATAACCTTAAAATCGATGTCCAAGAGATGCAGTGGAGTTAAGCTCAGACTTCATATGCTCATGAACCCGAGATCCTCTTTCCTAGTCCTATGGGTTCACCTGCCCCTGAAACTTTTTGGGTTCCAAAAGAATACAAACATATCCCCCGTGACCTACCTATAAACGGTTTGTCGCCTGCTCATCTCCCGATTCTGATCCTTGCTCATCCAGGGGCTAATCTACCAGTACTCATGGATCCCAAAGAAGAAGAACTGAATAAGATCAAGGAAGACCTCAAACTGCTGTTGAAAAGGCTTGACCAAATCAATATCTTCAAAAACTACATGGACTACACCCATATATCTCTCTACCCTAAGGCCAAGTTTCCAAAAAAATTCAAGATGCCAGGCATCAGAAAGTTCGAGAGCATCGGGCCCCCAATGGTTCACCAATGCAGTTATCACCGATCCATGACCCATCTCGATGCCTCAAAAGAAATAATGACCCAAATGTTTCACCATACCTTAAAAGAAAGTGCTCTCTATTGTTCTTGTCTCTTGAAGAATCTAGAATCCATAGCTGGGAAGATGTAGCCCGAGAATTCACGTCTCAATACATATACAACAAATAACTAGAGTTCATGCACAGGGACCTTGAGTTACTAAAGAAAAATTCTTGGGGAATCAGTTAGTACCTTCATTGGAAAGTGGAAAGAGAAAGCCACCACTATGACTAACAGGCCCTCAGAGGAGGAATAAGTGAGCATTGTGAAGAACAATTTCTTGCCTCATAACTGAGAATCCATGGGAGGATAGTATTATCTGCACTTCTGAGTCTTCTGAGAGGTTAGTGTGGAAATCGAATAAGGTGTCACCAAAGTGGAGTCTGAACCAAAGAAGCTAACCGCATAGTTTATACCCCAAAAATATGAGGAGCTGGCTAATTCCTCAGTCTCAACCATCAACGACATATCACAACAACTCTTGGGCACCAGAAAGTTTTCCCAATCTTGCTAGAAAAGAGTACACTGAACTCCATGATCCCCTGTCAAAAGTTTACCAGACTCAGCTAAATTGAAATCTCATCAAACCATTGGTATTGTAATATCCCCGCAAAACACGAGGCGTTACTGTGATTAAAACTAAATTAAATCATCAACAATTAGTACAGAGCATCTATATTCCACAAAATAAATATAATGAATCCAAAATTTACACTTCTAAAGAAATTACAATTAAATCCTTTCGAAAATAATACTAAACTCTCCAATAAAATATACTACCAAATTATACAAAAGTAATCTTCCAAACTCCAAGTTCTAAAATACTCCAAATAATCCGTAGCATCCAAAACCATGCTAACCTGCCACTAAAATAAAAATGTCGAGAAGTACACAATATGACAAGAGTAGATGCTCAAAAATAATAATGGTGAATAAAGCGCAACAATATGAATTCGCATATACGAATCAAATGCAATACTCAAGCATTTTACCAATTTTAATTTTTCAATAACACATCAATGGGTCACCAAGCCTCACCTTTCCTCAACCAAGCTTCGTAAAGCCTCATCGCGGCTATTGGACTTTTGGACTATTGGCGGGTGCCCATTCTCCGTGCCATATAAAATCTCATGACACCATGCTCATCAATAAATACAATATCTCAGCGTATCAAAATTTTAGATTTTAAAAATATCTGATAGGATTCTAATAAATACCATAATTCAACATGAGTGCAAATAACATATGAAACAAATCGAATACTCTCGAGAGAATTTAGGAGCATATTGTGTAAGTACCATACCTTAAAATCGTCACACGAATGCCAAAAAAATTCTGCCTCAAAGTTCTGATCAGACCACTACGTTCCTCACGCGAATATAATCAAATCTCGTTCTAGCCCAAACTCGAGAAAACACCACATAAGCCTTCAAATCTAGGAGTGAAATCTTGGTTTAAATGGGCTAGGGTTTAGAGGTTGAAGATCGACAAATCGGTCCGACCCAATCCATCGATTCGGATCGGTCATGAAAAAAATAAATCAATCTAGTTTAAATTCCCATTTTGACTCCGATTTGAATTTTAATTAAAATCCAACTTTTCAATATTAAAACTCATCCTTTTAAATTACAAAAAAATTATAAATTCAAAAATTTTATTTTTCTCAAATTTTTTAATTAATTTAAAAATATCTTTTAAAATTTACAGGGTGTTACAGGAACCCCAACCATTACCAAACCCACTCCCTAAAAACTTCAATCATAATAGCCGATGTGACTTTCACCAAGCCAAAGGTCACACCATCGACTAATACTTTCGTATCAGAAATGTGATCCAAGGCCTAATAAATCGGGTTTCATCACCCCGCCAGCTAATCCCAAGTCCAACACCACTCACAACCCTCCTCCAACACATGGAACTGCTCCTCAAGAGGGATTATATTGTCATTTTGTAACGACTTGATTTTATAAATGTCCATCTAAAATATAGGAATTTATGCGTTGTCCTAGATCATCGTTAATATATCGTATACCGAGACATTTGGCACTTCTTCGCATGTTCAACCTTAATGTCCATCATCCAAATCTATAGCATCATGCATCATCAACACGTACCCACCATTTTCAATGTGTGTCGTGCATCAATCAAACGGTCTCCTCTAACACCACTTCATTAAAGGTATAATGATTAATTACAGTTAATAATATTCATGTACATATTTGGGAGATTTTAAATGGTTTTTATAACTGTTCGTATTTTATAAAAGCAAGGTTGGCTATTTAAAAATAAATATTTTTTTGTTTAAGTCGTTCAAATGACTTGGACATGTCATTCAAATGACATGTACTTATCGCAAGAAGAGGTCACGAGATGCCTCGTTTCTTCAGTGCATCAAACGAGCCCACACTTTTGTTTTAATTAGGCCTTTTCTAGGGTCATTCCTTCCCTCTTCACAACATTATGAATCTCGTTTTAACGACATGCAAATGTTGTTCTAACGACATTGCGCTGCCTTGGATTTTTTTTACTGCGATAAATATTTGCTCACGATTAGGTATTTTGGAAGTCTTTTTCAACTCCGTTTTCTGCAGAACTGCTGCGATTTTAGAGTTCATCTTTTTAGGTTAAAACCTATTTTGATTCACCCAAACACCCCAAATAATATACGTGAATCATTATTAAACCCATTTACTCATAATACCATTCTTGGAGTAAATCTTGTGCAACTTGAAAGCTTGTCTCCATTGCTGACTATTGGAGGTCTCGAGGGATCTCTTGATGAAGACAACGAACCGACGCCTGCGGGTATTTGTGTATCAACAAACGTTGTATTTATCTATTTATATGTAAGTCGAGGTTTACATTATATAGTGAAATAAATGGTTTTGCCTCTTTCAGGGATGTTTCCTGAATTTGTGTTTGTGATTGTTTGGATTGCATGCTAGATAGATTTTATAGCTTTCCATCACATTATATGCATGTTTAGGGTTTAATTAAAATTGGAGATAAAATTAGAATTTAATTAAATAGGTTTAGACATTGAACGGAAGCGCACTCTTAAATTGGTATCAGAGCCAAGTTACACAATTATACCGTGTAATTTTTTCGCAAAAATTTTTCGGATATCATTTTTTTGAAAAAATTAATTTTTGAAAAAGCTTAAGTTCAATGGAAAACTTATATAATCGGATGCCAACTTTTTATGGGACAAACAATGCTTATTGGAAAGCCAGCGTGAAATCTACTCTAAAGGCTTTAGATGAATGTGTCTGGCTAATCTGTGAAAGAGGGTGGACTCCTTCCTGTAACTATAGATAATGTGACCAATCTTAAACATGTGTCTAACTGGACTGGGGATGAATTTAAACTGAGCACATATAATTCACGTGGCCTTAATGCAATTTTTGGAGTCGTCTCACCCGACGAGTTCCAACATATAATGATGTGTACCACGTCAAAAGAGGCATATCCTGCAACTTACACATGAGGGAACAAATGTCATTAAGGCATCTAAACTAAAAATTTTAACTACTCAGTTTAAAACAATAACCATGCTTGAATCTAAAACTGTTGATGAGTTTTATGTGCGTTTGTGAGATATTGTCAATACTAGCTTTAATCTTGGTGAAAAAAATCCCTGACACAAGAGTATTTAAAAAGATTTTAAGGTCACTCCCTAAGCGTTTCATCCTTAAGTCATTGTGTTGAATTCATTAGGAATGTTAGACACTCTTAGGTTAGAAGAAAATGTAGGAGACCTCCATACTTATGAAATTGATATGTTTCCTAAAACGGTTAAACCTAAAGAAAAAGGGATAACACTTAAAGCCCCGTGCTAGAAAAAGGTGAGGATTCGTTTAGAAAGAGAGAAGAGTCATCTAAAAAGAGAGAGGAAAAAATGTCAGATTCTGAATATGATTTTGATTTAAACGACTTGGCCCTGTTTGCTAAAAATTTCAAGAAGTTTCTCAAACTAAAAAATAATGGCAATTTTAAAGATACAAGGACTTTTGATTAAAAAATTTGATAAAGATAAAAAGGACACCCCTAAGAGAGAGGAAGAGGGGTGTTATGAAGTGTGATGGGAGAGGTAATAAATCCTTTGAGTGTGAAATTAGATTAAAGCGTCAAGGCAAAGGAAAAGCTTCTTTAAATTCCACCCTTAGTGATGACAGTGAGGTCGAGTCAATGGATTCAGGAGATGAATCACCGCATGTGTTGATGTAAAAAACTAAATCACTCTAATAATTTAATCACAGATAAATAAATGAGACAGAATATTTTTAAAGTGGTTCAGCCTTGTATGAATGTCCTACGTCCACTGTTATGTTATTGCTGAGTGTTTGGGAATTCTCGATTACAAGTTCTCTCAAGAAATTCCGGTCCCTTTGAATGAGAGTGATACCAGGTATTTATAGCCCTTAGGTTGTACATGAAAGGGGTGATACATTAAATGATATACATATGAAAGGGTAATACATTTAATGCAACGTGTGCATCAAGATAATAAGCATTCAATGAATAGTTGAACTGTTGATTATCTGGCAATCAATGCTGGGGTCGAGGTGCAGCTCGGACCGCCTTAGTTGCTCGTTACTCAAGAGTTCCTCGGAGCGCTGGAGTTCCTCGGAGTGATAGAGTTCCTCGGTGTATCCTTGTTGCTCGGAGAGAACATGAGTTGGTCGGGGAAATGAATTTCCTCGTTGCTATTGTGCCACGTAGATTGACACGTGCCTTCGAATTATTCGTCCATATCAGCATATTAATTTTGGTATCAACAGAAGCCCCCAATGTTTCATATTTCGAACTTTGAAGAGTATGGAACATTATTTCTTGGTATATGTCAATATTAAATGACCCTCCTGGGTTTTAGGACTTTTTCTTCGTATTTAAATTTCCTTCCAAATTCGCAGAATCCGCCTTTTTGTATTTTTAAAAGCGCTTCGATCTTCGTGCATTTTTTGTCCTTTTAGCCGCCGGTAGCGTAATAGTTTCCTTTCTGTAATCATTTCTTTCGCCGTTTCCCAAGGCAAGGTATTTAAACTTCAGAGGCAATCCCATCGTCTTCTACCTTTTCAATTTCTGCTTTCGAGTTTTCTAAAGCTTTTCTCTCTCCTGTGCGTCCATCCTTTTCTTCGTTTGTTTGTCAACAGATCTCCTTTTTCCCTGTGAGCTCTTCTTCCTTCTTCTTTTATTCATCATGGTTTACATTATTGAGTCTCTCGAGAAATTCCATTCTGATTTCTCTATTCCATCTTGGATAATTTTGGAGGTTCTTTCTGAGCCTCCAAGTTATTTCGATTTGGCTGAGGGACATTGGTTCCCTAGCCTTTTTATTGCTGAATGTGGATTTTCTTTTCCACCAAACCCTTTATGCTTAGAATTCTGTCAGTATTTCGACATTGTCCCTGCAAAAATAGCCCCCAACACCTGGAGAATAGTTAATGGGGTATATAGGTTAAATCAAACTCATGGAACTCGTATAGGAATTCCTGAGATCATGTACTGTTATAGATGGGCTGTTTTAGACAATGTTTATTATTTAAAAACTAGATTTTTGAATAGGGCTCTAGTAGTCAACCTCCCTGATGCCAACAGGGATTTTTTTGAACATGGAGTAGTTGTAAAAAATTGGCAACATGCCCCTCTGGTTGGAGATAAAGTATATGAGGGTCCCAAATGCCCTCCATATGGCAATGGGATAGGTTATTTTCAATCTTATTTTGTTTTTTGAAATTATGATTTCATTGTGTTTGATAAAATGTATGACTGATATTTCACTATGTTTTTATTTGCAGTTAACAGCAAGAGGAAAACTCCAAAAGAAACAGAAGTTAATATAAAGCATTTAAAACATATCTGGAATTTGCATAGAAGAGTTGCAGACGAGCACATAAGGTCTGCTTCATATTTGCTGCAGTACAGGAGCTACACATCATCCTTTACTGCTCGTCCTGTGGTCAGCATTAGTGACCCATTGCCAGCTTCCGAGGAATCTTCACCAGAATCTCACATCCCTCTAAGTCAGAAGATGGGCAAGAGAAGAGTTCCTGCTATCTTCGAGGAGACTTCCTCTGCCGGAGATGGAAAGAGGAACAAGGCTGAAGTCCCAAAAGGGACAAAGAAAGTGGATGTTGTTCCTTCCGTTGCTGCTCAGAAGGCTGCCGAGAAGCCTCCAATGGCTCCGAGCAAGAGAAATACTTCTGTGGAAGTGGTCACCATTTCCCCCACCAAAGGTTCTTTGGCTGAAATTACTGAAGTACCACTGAGGAGATTGAAGAAATCCTCCTCGGTCAGTTTTTCTGAAACCACTCCTCAGCTCCAAGCTAGTGGAGCTGGTGTTCCTACTATCATTCCCCCGAGCTCTGTAATGAGCTCGGTAAAGACTTGGATTATTCCTGAAGTCCAAGGCATCGAGGAAAACATGCCTAGGGATATGCTGACATCCCTAGCCACTCGTCACATCGCTTCAGTAAATTTCTTCTTATCTTGAATTCTTATTTTCTTCAATCAATATATGTATCTCGGTACTGACTTATCATTACCTCCTCTTTTCAGCTGGTGAGTTGTTTTAACACCATTGTGAAGAAAGATGAAGCGCTCAAGGCTTTAAGCTCCTCGTCTGGAGTAGAGGATGCATTCCAGGGTTTGGCCCAATCTCTGAAGGAATCTCGTCAGAAGTACGATGAGGATAAAGGTGAATGGGAGAAGAAATTGGCTGCATCTGAAGCAGAGAAGGTGCAGTTGGGAAATAAAGTGAAGGACTTGGAGAGGGAGAATAAGAAATACTCCGAGAATCTCACTACCTTCGGGGAGCTTGAAAATAAGCTGAAATCAGCTGAGGAAGAGCTGACACTTCTGCGCGAAACAAATCGTCAGAAGGAGGAGTTGGAGGCCAAGCTGAAAGCCTCCGAGGACCTTCTATCCGAGAAGCTCTCCTCGGAGAAGATGAAGAGAAAAACATCTGTAAAGAAATCCTTTCTAACTGGTTGGGATAAAGGATGGGATAGGGGGTGGCTGCAATGATGACCCAGGTGAAGTATGGAAGTTTGAAATACTTCCATGATGGTTGGGTTGCTGCCTTGCAGGAATTGAAGGTGAGCGAGGACTCCGAGCTATTTCAACAGCATCTCCCTGGTCCTCCCCCAGCTATCGAGGATGAAGAAGAGGATGAAGCTGCCTCAGAAGAATCTTCATTAGTAGTGGGTGATATCATCCTTACCCAGCCTTCTGACGAGGATCTTTCATCTCTGCCAGCTCCTCCAGAACAAGTTCCAGCTCCCGCCGACCAACTCATAATCTCCACCGAGCAACCAAGCTCCTCGTCCCAGCCTCCCGAGAAAGTCTTGGGAGACAAGGAAAAGGTGTGAAGTTGTTCGGTATCCTCTTTCTATTTTTCTTTTACTTGTACTTTGTATCTCAGATCTTTGTAACTTTGCCTTATAATCTAATAAAATTTGAGCTCTTTTCTTCCATATGATTGTCTCTTCTTTATCTGCACTCTGTCTTGATCTTCTTTTTCTTTCTCTGTTAGTTTCTGGCTAGGATGGATCTTTTGTCTGCCAATGACACAAAATTAATGCAGCAATGCCATGAGTATTATAAAGCTGGTCGTACAGACCTCAGTGCATCAGAAGTTGCAGACATCCTTGGCCATGGTGCTTCAGAGCAGGCCGTAGAAGCTTATCAATACCTGAAGGGCTTACTTGATCGAGCTGTGGCCAATAACGTGGCCTATTATGATATGATCGAGGAGCTTCAATATACTCTAGAAGATCTTAAGGATCAGTACAAGGAGTCAAATGCCTTGTTATATGAGGGGTATGAAAAGAAATATCAACTGCTTTCTGCCGAGAAGGGCTACGATAAACTCCTTGCTGGGTATGATGTCAGGGAGAGGACCCTAAAGGGAGAAGTTGAAGCTTGTAGACAAATTGCTGAACTACTGGAGCAAGAGAATAATAATTTGCAGAAAGAACTAGCACAATATAAGTCTGCAGCCTCTTCTTCAACAGCGGTAATCCCAATGACCGATGAGGGATTTTCCTTCTTAGAAGTTGAGAATGCCAAATTAAGGCAAGAGTTGGATGTCCTGCGAAGATCTGGTACTCCTACTTCTGCTCGGGGACGAGGAAGAGGTTCTCGTGGGCGAGGAAGAGTTGCCCAGAATGTTGTCGAGGATCAAAGTACTCCACCTGCTCGGAATCGATCAAGGACTCCTCGTAGTATTGAAGAAGCTCGTACTCTGTCAACAATGGAAACTCAAGCGTACCAATTGAATGCCAAAGATCGGCCTTTGTCTGAAATGTCCAAGAAAATCCTAACTTTGGAAGATCAACTTACTGCGACGAAGTCTGCCTTGAAGAATAAGGATATTTTTTCCAGGAACCTTCATGAGCAGTTAGAAAGATTAACTTTTCAATTCCATAAACAACCTCGCGAATTCTGGAATGCAGGCTACAATGAGGCCCTTTATCACTTGGATGCTCGCATTGAAAATGCCAATAATGAAGGTTATAAGCAAGGTTGGCTGAATGCCCTGGGTGTATTAAAACTAGAGCGGGGCCATTATTTATGGGATTATCATGCTCCTGGGCTACTAGACTTGCCTGTACCACCTTATAAATTGGACATGGAATGGATCCCTGCTCGTGCCATTCCTCGGAGCTTAATTTCAAAATATCTTGGTGACTATAATCTTCATTCTCAGATTGAAGTATCTCGTCCCGAGCATCTATTGGATACTCCTTCAGTAATGAATGTCAGAATGTTGAAGGACTTGAATTTTATCAATTCTCCTCATACCTTAAATGATCCTCCTGCTGGCGAGGAACCTATTTCAAAAGCTGAAGGAAAGAAACCAATAGAATAGGAATTTCAATGTAATAGTTAGTATACATGTAATTTGTAATTCGTTTTGAATTTTAATGAAAGACTTTCATTTTTTGTTTGCAAATCTGTATTGCTATTGTTTTTGTGCTTGTCAAACACTTTATATTTACGCATATGTATCTGTTTAAATAGATAACAATATTGTGCTATTCATCGACTACTTAACAATAAAGTAATGTTGCTCGATTACTTAACAATAAAGTAATGAGTATAAAAATGTTAAAATTTTTCCAACCAACCAAGGTTGTTAAATTGTGCTCGTCGACCAATTATAATTAGTGAGAGTTTTTATCCCCGACTAACCATACTTGGTAATTTTTTTCATAAAATGTGTCCGACCAACCAAGGTCGATAATTTTATCCTCGTCGACCAACTACAGTTAGTGGGTTTTTATCCCCGACCAACCATACTTGGTTCAGTTTGGAATATTTGTTCTTCGAGGAACTTTTATGTAATAAACTTACTTCCCGACCAACATAAATTGGCATTTGAGAGCATATTTTGTTTCAAGCCAACCGAGATTGGCATTTTTAAGAATGTTGTTCTTGCCCTTTTACCAACCGGGGTTGGTCATGGGTTTGAACTATCATGACCACTAACTCTTTTATCAACCGAAGTTGATCACATTAGTGTACGCCTCCTAACCAAAGGAGTATAGTTTGTTCTCGCTATTTTACCAACCGAAGTTGATCACGCTTGAACTATCAGTGTCCACTAGTTATTTTACCAACCGGAGTTGGTCACGCTAGTGTATGCCTCCTAACCAAAGGAGTATAGTTTGTTCTTGCCCTTTTACCAACCGGGGTTGGTCGTGGGTCTGAACTATCGTGTTCTCGCTATTTTACCAACCGAAGTTGATCACGCTCGAACTATCAGTGTCCACTAGTTATTTTACCAACCGGAGTTGGTCACGCTAGTGTATGCCTCCTAACCAAAGGAGTATAGTTTGTTCTCGCCCTTTTACCAACCGAAGTTGGTCGTGGGTCTGAACTATCGTCTTCGTCTTCTTTTTGCTGTCGAGTAGCGTAGTGTTATACACTAGTATTCCACGAAAAACTTTCAAAAGAAAAGGAGAGAAGATGGTGAAATATCGTTGTTTTATTCATATTGATAGAACTGCTTTACATTTTACATTACTGATAATACTTGCGTAGGTGTTCAGCATTCCATGCATTCTTGAATTCCTCTCCTTCTAGAGTTGCTTCAGATGCAGCCAGAGGGGCATGTTGCCAATTTGCTTCCAATTTATTATGCTTCTGAATGACCTTCTTTAGCACGTAATATCCTTCTTTTAAATCGCATTTCTTCACCCTCTTGTTGTAGAACAGAGTTGTTCGTTGTTGATATGCAGCATTCCTAATGGCTGCTTCTTCTCTAACCTCCTCGAGCATGTCCAAATCCAATCTTCTCATTAAGTCACTGACTGGGGAATTGAAATTCAGGACTCTATGTGTTGGGAGACCCAACTCAGTAGGTATTACAGCCTCACTTCTAAACGCCAGCATATATGGTGATTCTCCAGTTGCTGCTCGGGGAGTTGTTCGATAAGCCCACAATACTGATTGTAGCTCATTAATCCAATTAGCTTTAGCCTCACTTAGCCTCTTCTTCAAACCATTTAATAATGTTCTGTTCATCACTTCAGTCTGCCCATTGCTTTGAGGATGGCCTGGTGCTGAATGAACCTTCAAAATGTTTGACTGATGACAATAGGCGGCAAACTCCTCGTTATCAAATTGTGTTCCATGGTCTGTGATGAAGGCATGAGGGAGACCATATCGGCAGATGATGTTATTCCAAATGAATTGGTACACCTTCTCGTACGTCATATCAATCAGAGGCTCAGCTTCTACCCACTTAGTAAAATAATCCACTGCAACGACGAGGTACTTGAATCTTCCTCGGTTCGTTGGCAGGGGTCCAACCAAATCCATTCCCCACATGGAAAAAGGCCAAGGAGAAGTTATGGGTGTCAACAATGCTTGCGGAGTTCGTCGGATTGAGGAAAAACGTTGGCATTTATCACATTTCTTAGCATAGGCTATACAATCAGCGCTCATCGTTGGCCAGTAGTATCCTTGTGTCATCACCCTTTGCAAAAGTGTCCGACCTGCTACATGAGCTCCACAGGACCCTTCATGGATCTCTTCAATCAATTCTTTCACCTCGGAGGGATGTACACATCTTTGCAAACCTGCCATAATTCCTCGTCTATACAAAACACCATTAGTTAGTACATACCGAGCAGCTTTAAACTTCAATTTCTTGGCAGCGATCTTATCCTCCGGCAATTCTCCTTCCTCGACATATGCCCTGATGGGATCCATATTCATCGTCAGGTCTTCATCTACGCTTTGACTTTCTAACACCTCAATTGGTATCGTTCTTCGCAACTCGGTACGAGTAGCTGATGCTAGTCGGGCCAGTGCGTCTGCTTGTGCATTCTCCATTCTTGGTATTCTGATCAACTGAATGGCATCAAATTCTGCCAACAACTCCATCGCCTTTGCATGATACTTGATCATTAATTCTCCTTTAACTGCATACGTTCCTATTATATGATTCACAATTAATTGAGAATCACTGAATACCATCACTTGTTGCGCTTCCATAATCTTTGCTAAATTAAGACCTGCTATCATCGCCTTATATTCAGCCTCATTATTGAAAGCTTTGAATTGGAATCGTAGGGCGTATTCCACGTCGATCTCGTCTAGAGTGCTCAGAACTATTCCAGCGCCACATCCTGCAGTGCAAGATGAGCCATCTACATATAACCTCTATATAGGTAACTCGTCTTCAAATTTCTTATCTGACAGAGTTCCTCGGTGAAATATCTGTTGTTTTCTTTCATCTTCCCCCGGTATTTTTCGCTCCTCATCGACCATCTCTTCTCGCCCTTTTACCAACCGGAGTTGGTCTGGGTTTGAATTTGATGATCTTTCTACATCCACGAGCCCTTTTACCAACCGGAGTTGGTCTGGACTTATGTCTGTTGATCTTATAACATCCACAGGTTGGTCAGCGAGCAACTTTTGTTCCTCGGGGGTATCAGGATATGTAAACTCTGCTATAAAGTCTGCTACAGCTTGCCCTTTTAAGGATGATCTGGGTTCATACACAATATCATATTCACCGAGTTCTATTGCCCAGTACATCAGTCTTCCTGATTTTTCTGGCTTATGAAGAGCTTGTCTCAATGGCATGTCGGTATACACGATGATGGTATGGGCCTGGAAATATGGCCTCATTCTTCTACTTGCTTCAAGTAATGCCAATGCCAATTTTTCCAACTTCGGGTACTTGATCTCTGCACCTCGGAAAGCCTTACTTGTGTAATAAATTGGCTTCTGGACTCCATTCTCCAATCTGATCAATGCCGAGTTGACTGCATTTTCTGATACTGCCAGGTATAAGTACAACTTTTCACCCATCACTGGTCTGGACAGCAATGGAGGTGTTCCCAGATATTTCTTCAAGTCTTGAAAGGCTTTTTCACATTCATCATTCCACTTGAAAGTTTTTCGGAGTGTTTTGAAGAATGGAAGGCACCTATCAGTTACTCGAGATACAAATCTGTTGAGCGCTGTAACTCGTCCTGTAAGACTTTGCACCTCTTTCTTCGTCATTGGAGATCGCAACCCTAAAAGAGCTTTGATCTTTGCTGGATTTGCTTCAATGCCTCGTTGGTTGACGATGTACCCGAGGAACATTCCTTCTCGTACTCCAAAGGTGCACTTCGTCAGGTTGAGCTTCATCTGGTATTTATCCAGTTGATCAAAGGTCTAACCTAAGTCAACTAGATGATCAGCAGCTTTCTTGCTCTTTGTCATCATATCGTCGACATAGACTTCCATGTTGCAACTGATTTGTTCAGCAAAAACCTTATTCATCAGCTGTTGGTATGTCGCTCCTGCATTTTTCAAACCAAAAGGCATAACATTATAACAATAAGTTCCCCTAGGGGTGATAAAAGAAGTGCTTTCCCTGTCTTCAGGTTTTATTTTGATCTGATTGTATCCAGAGTAAGCGTCCATAAAGCTGAGCAGCTCGTGTCCCGAGGTAGCATCCACTAGTTGGTCAATTCTGGGCAATGGGAAATGATCCTTTGGGCAGGCCTTGTTGAGATCAGTGAAATCAACACACATTCTCCATTTATTATTTTTCTTCTTTACCATCACCACATTTGCCAACCAGTCTGGATATTTCACATCTTCAAAGAATTGGGCTTTCTGGAGCTTGTCGACCTCCTCTTGAATAGCTTGATTCTTCTCGGGGCTAAATACCCTTCTTCTCTGCTTTACAGGCTTGATCTCCTTATTCGCATTGAGTTCATGGCATAAGAAGTTTGGATCTATTCCTGGCATGTCTTCATGACTCCATGCAAAAGTTTTCTTTCTGTCTCTCAAGAAAGCTATCAACTCCTGTTTTATTGAAACATCCAACGATGAACCTATCTGGGTTACTCGTTCAGGGTGCTCGTCGTCCAGAATAACATTTTCTGTAGATTCCACCGTCTGTCCTTTTACCAATTGGGATTCATCTCTAGGATCCAGTGTTTCAATTTCTGTACCTTCATCCACCTGGTAGGTAGTAGTCTTTTTCCTTGATTCCTCAGCCTCCTCTTGCTCGGCAGACGAATAATAGCATTCCCGAGCTACTTTCTGATCACCTTTCACAACTCCCACTCCGAAATTTGTTGGGAATTTTAAGCACTGATGTACTGTAGATGGGACTGCTTCGAACTTCTTCAAACCAACTCTTCCCATGATGATGTTGTAAGCTGACTGCACATTTTTATCCATCACAAAGAAGCGTATTCTTTCTGTTCGGCAAGCAGGCCAAGTTCCAATGAATATATCCAACTTGATCGTTCCAAGTGGAAAAACTTTCTCGCCGGCAAAACCCAGAAGGGGTCTGTGATAAGGTTCCAATTGAGATAATTTCAAATTCAAGCTGTCAAAGCATGAATAGTACATGATGTCTGCCGAACTACCATTGTCTACCAACACCCTTGAAATCACTACTTCTTTCATCCTCATTTTGATCACCAAAGGGTCGTCGTGAGGGTAAAGAACACCTGCCAGGTCATTTTTTGAAAAGCCAATAACCAGCTTCTCTTTGTTGACCTTCCTCGGACGATCTTCCTCGGCCAAATTTATTCGTTGAATGTATGAGCAAGCTTGTGCCTCTCCGAGGTAAGCTTTTCTTTCTGCAGTAAGGTCTCCTCCTCCTGCATCTCCTCCTGTAATGACATTACAATCAAATGATCCAAAACGTATGGAAAATACCTCTCGTTCTGGCTGCCTTGGCTTCTTGGGAAGATCGGGGTGTTCATCTGGATCATCTTTATGGTCTCTCTTCTTTTTCTCCTCTGCTCGGCGAGGAGATCTAGACCTCTCTCTAGTTCGATCATTATTTCTTCTTTCGCCTCCCCGATCAACGTACTTTGCCAGTTTCCCTCTTCGGATGAGCGTTTCAATCTCATTCTGAAGAGCTATGCAATTTTTTGTCATATGGCCGTGATCCTTATGGAACTCGCAATATTTATCCATGTTCCTCTGTTCAGGGTCTGACCTCAGTTTCTTTGGCCACTTTACTTCCTCGTTATTCTTGATTTCTTCCAAGACATGATTAATACCCATTTTCAAAGGAGTATAATTATCGAATTTCTTCAGGACTTCCCATGACGACCTATTATTCTTGGAATGCTTGTCACCGCCATTGCCCTTATGCTCTTTCTTCTTGGATTTTTCGTCTTCCACCTTGGTTTCTTTATCCATATTCTTCTTCGCAGCCATAGCCTCCTCGGCATTCATGATTTTGGCCGCTTTTGCCATCAACTCTGACATAGTTTTAGGTGGATCTTTCGCCAAAGTGTAATACAACTTATTAGGCAACAACCCACTCATCAAGGCGGTGATTGCTGTCTTCTCCTCATAATCTATGACTTCCAGCTTCTCGTTATTGAAACGAGTTATGTAATCTCTAGTACTCTCACCAGATTTTTTTCTAACACTTAACAAGTGTGCTACTCGTTTTACTGGCTTTGCTCCAAAACAGAAATTACCAATGAACAACTCGGCCAATTGAAAGAAAGTTGAAATCTTACCCCGAGGAAGATTGTTGTACCATATCTGGGCAGCTCCAGTAAGAGTTCCTGAGAATGCTCTGCATCTCATCTCGTCGGGGACGGTATAAATGTCGGCAGCAGCTTGATATTGCTCTATGTGTAGGACAGGATATGTCTTTCCATCATATTTGGGGGTCACCACAGGTGCTTTAAACTTTGACGGAGTAGGAAAACCCACAATGGCCTGGACAAAAGGTGTCCCTTGAACAAAATTTCATTGTAAGGGATTCTTCGCCTTAGCCATTTCTCCCAATCTATCCTCCAAGCGCTGAATGGAACCCTTCCACGCATCATTTCCTTCCTCGGGCTTATTAGTTCGAGCAATTGATTGTTCTGATGTGGCCTCTTGAGATTTATCTTGACGAGCAACTAGTCGTGATTGTGCTGATCCTTCTCTTAGATCTGATGGTCGTCGAAAACTCCTCGACATGGACTTAGGTGGACTCCTATTCCTCCTAGGGCCTAATCGACTGAAAGGAGACACCCTACTCAGTCTTTCCAAGGCACTGGGTCTCTCTGGAGAGAGAGTGATACGTTGATCAGTATTTGTAGCCCTTATTGACGAAGTTCACCCAGGCTGATAAGAGAAATCATCAGATTCTTCATTCTGGTACGACTCAGTACGCCTGGATCGTGAAGAAAGTAAATTAGTTTGCCTCTGACCACTTCGATCCTCTGAACGTGCAGGTGCGCCGCCATGAAGGGTCTGTATGAGTTGCCTCATTGTTTCTTGCATGGCGGTTTGTCCTTGAGCCAGATTCGTCATAATCCCAGCCAGATCTGGAGGTGCATAGGGATTTGGAGGATTTCCGGTATTTCCAGCGTTTCGATTGCTGGATTCCGAGTTATCTGCCATTGATGATGAATGATTTTTGGTGAAAAACGATAATAACAATCGTTCCCACAGACGGCGCCAATCTGTTGATGTAAAAAACTAGATCACTCTAATAATTTAATCACAGATAAATAAATGAGACAGAATATTTTTAAAGTGGTTCAACCTTGTATGAATGGCCTACGTCCACTGTTATGTTATTGCTGAGTGTTTGGGAATTCTCGATTACAAGTTCTCTCAAGAAATTTCGGTCCCTTTGAATGAGGGTGATACCAGGTATTTATAGCCCTTAGGTTGTACATGAAAGGGGTGATACATTAAATGATATACATATGAAAGGGTAATACATTTAATGCAGCGTGTGCGTCAAGATAATAACCATTCAATGAACAGTTGAACTGTTGATTATCTGGCAATCAATGCTGGGGTCGAGGTGCAGCTCGGACCGCCTTAGTTGCTCGTTACTCAAGAGTTCCTCGGAGTGCTGGAGTTCCTCGGAGTGATAGAGTTCCTCGGTGTATCCTTGTTGCTCGGAGAGAAGATGAGTTGGTCGGGGAAATGAATTTCCTCGTTGCTATTGTGCCACGTAGATTGACACGTGTCTTCGAATTATTCGTCCATATCAGCATATTAATTTTGGTATCAACAGCATGAGTGTAACTTCACCGCATTCATGGCTAGTCATGTGGATAAGTCTAGTGTGCCTCACAATGATGAGGAAGCTACTTCACAAGGACACCTCAACAATGAAAACGATGTGAGTGAGGGTGAGGATGCATCAAGTGAGAGCGAGTGTGACCTTTAAAGCGCGTACGCCGATTTATATACCGAGTCCTTTAAAACTAAAAACAAAAACAAAGGGTTAGCTCTTAGGATCATCGTGTTAGAGAAATATTTAGGATAAATGAGAGAGGAAGTCCTCCATTAGTATGACTTTGAGAGAGAGAGAGAGAGAGAGAGAGAGAGATCACTTGGAGAGAGAGTAGTTTTGATAAAGAGAAAGGAAACTTGACCAAACAAGTGGCTAGTCTTATGAGTGAGATCCTTACATTCGTGGAGGCTCAGATCTTGCGAGAGCCTAGGTGGTTAAGGTAAAGATTGAGGACGGATCTGGAAAGATGGTAAAGATGCTCCTTGAACCCACTTTAGTGTTTGGTGAAAGGCAGGGAATAGGTTTTGACAGTTCTTTCACGTCTCATATTGCACCGGAACCGGTTACTGAGTTTACAATGAATCTATATGGCCATCAACCAAAACCTCAAAGAAGAGTTTGGCCAATAAGAGCAAACCAAGGTTGGCCTAAGACTGTGTACTTTTGTACTTATTCCAAGAGAAAAGTCCACCTTAGGGGGTATTTCTATAGTTTAGGTCGGACGCAACATACACATGCTCCGTCATACCACACTAGTGATCGTACTAGTCTTAGAGAGGAGGTTGAGTTTCAAGTCACCACTTCTCACAATTTAGTGGAAGAGTTCCAACAGATGTCCTCATCGTTAGTGGATACTTCCAACATGCCGGCTAAAACCAATAATGACAAGGGTAAACAAAAGGTTACCACTTCTTGTATGCCTAAGAATGACGCAAAAGCCCTTTTTGTTCATATTTCTCTTAAAGCTTATAATACTTCACAATGGTATTTTAATAGTGGGTGCTCCAACCACATGACATGTGACGTCTCATTTTTCACCTACCTTGAGGATCGCACGGAACGTAAACTCACCTTTGTATATGAGAAGAAATCTACCATAGTAGGATGAGGTACAATAGACATACTCAGTTTTCTTAAGCTAGATAACGTTTTATACATCAAAGGTTTGAAAACAAAACTTCTCAGCATTAGCCAGCTGTGCGATTCTGACTTTGTGGTAAGGTTTGATTGGAACAAGTGTAACATATATGATCATGCCGCTAAACTTTTATTGCAAGGGTGAGGACAGAAGATAACCGTTATGGGATTGTGCCCAAGTCCTCATTTTTCTGGAACAGCGCCACGATCTCATCTATGAATTTGTGGTATCAACGTCTAGGTTTTAATTTTAGAGAGTTAGAGCGTTTAGTAAAAGAAAGACCTAGTACGTGGCTTGCCATCCCTTAGAAAGTCAACTTTCGTTGTTTGTGGACCCTGTCAGCTGGGAAAAAAGTATGTAGTGCCCATAGGAAGTTGAATTGCATTACCACTAGGTCCTAATCTCACTGAGAGTTTGGGTAGTAAGAGGTATATCCTCGTGATAGTAGATGATTTTCTCGTTAATTTATAGTAGGTTTCCTGAAAGAGAAATCCGATGCTATAGAGTTTCTTACGACCAAGTGTTGTGTCCTGCAAAATCAACACGGTATCATTATCAATAGAATGCGTAGTGACAACGACACTGAATTTAGGGAAGAAAAAGTGTATATTTAATGTGATAGCCTTGGAATCAAACATAATTTTTTGGCCACGAAAACTCCTCGGCAAAATGAGATTGTTGAGAGGAAGAATCGGATGATTTAAGAGATGGATAGATCCTTGCTTTTCAATCGTAGAGTGCCTAGGAGGTTTTGGTCAAAGGAGGTGTCTATTGCGTGCCACATTGTGAATAGGGTATATCTTCGTCCACACGCACTTCAGACGCCAAATGAGTTATGAACAGGGAAGAAGCCCAACCTTTTGTATTTTCATGTTTTTAGGAGTAAATGCTACATTCTTAGGGATGTAGAGCAATTAGGAAAGTTTGACTCCCTTAGGATATTCATCGCCAAGTAGAGCATATTGGGTTTTTAACCTGAGCAGCTCTAAAGTTGTGGAGTCAATAAATGTCACAGTTCAAGATGATCCGCCAATGGTTGTTGGTTCTAGCTGATAAGTAGCTTTTTGCGTATGGTCGTTGTCTTCAAATGATACTCTCAAAATTCCCTTGAGTACCTACAAAACTTGTCTAAAAATAACTCGTATTGCGATAAGTATGGGTATCAATCCAACTTTCAAGGTGAAACAATTAATGTGAAAACGTGCAATTCAATTTTTTATTAAAATATTTTTTTAATTTTAATTTTTTAAAACAATTTCAAGGGAAAAATTAACTAACAAATGCTAAAAATTATAAAATGACTAAATAATGAAAAAGAATGTGCAACCGAGTGTGAAATAATGTGAAATGGTCAAGAGATGGGATTACACTGTATTTTCAATTATTTTATTTTCTCAATTTATTAATTTGAAATATTTCGAGATAATATTAAATCGATAATCTAACTCTCGTTAAAATTATAAATTTAACAAAATATTTTTCAAAAAATTAATTTAAAAATGTCACACGATGAAAAATTAGGACTACACTATTTTCAAAAAATTACCCGCTAGGATCAATTTAACGAAAATAATATCAATCCTCAAATTTCAACACCGAATTAATATTCAAATATCAGAAAAACCTATCTCTAGTTCGATTCCTAAATTCAAACATTAATTTGTTCAATTAATTTACTAACTCTCGTTACATAAATTAATTGGTGACAGTTAAAATTAATTTCCTAGAAATATAGAATTAATGAAACCAATTAATTAAATTAACATCATTCGCAGTGCATCCCACCCCTTGAACGGGGTGTTTAGCCAAACATTCTCATGTGTGCATAAACAACAATAAATAATATGTCAAGAAGAAAATAAATTGAAAAGATCATGTAAAAATACAATACGCAATTTTTTCCATTATTTTGTCTTGAAATGCACCTTGACATACGTCCAACTTCTTCACAATTTTCAGCACTTGATTACAAAAAGAACACTAAAAACCAAACCTAAAAATTATTCTAATGCTAAACTATTTTCTTTTTGTATTTTTCTAAATTTTTTATGACCCTAAACTGTACATAATATACACACTTTTTCTCTCTGCGAGTTTTCCTCTTTTTTTTATAACCCACGATGCCTCCTTTGTTGGTGAGAGATTTTGGGGGGATTTCAATAGGAACAAATCAAAATTTGGCTTGCGTTTAAAATTGGTTCCTATTTTTATGGGTTTTGGCAGGTGGATGAAGATGGGCAGCAAGGGGTTTGGAATCGGGTAAACCGGGCATCCGGGTTTATAGCTGGGTGGAGAGTTCGAAATGGGGCTGTGTACGGGTTGTGGGTAGCGGGCTGGTGGACCGGGTTAAGGGTGAATGGGTAAGCCAGTTCGTGGGCTATGGGTTCTCGGGTTAGCCCGAATTCGGGGCAGGTCCGGTGGGTTCTGATTTGTGGGTGCCCGGGTATGGGTTTGAGGTGGTCGCGGGTCAGGGACATCAGGTAGGTGGATTTGGGTTTCGAAAATGGAGGTTGGCTTGGGGTCTCGGATGTGGAGAGATAAGGGTGGAGTGTTTGGTTGGTTGGTTGGTTTATGGGGTATTGATGGACTGTGGTTATGGAGCTTAGGTGAGGAGAGAGAATGAGGTGGGTGGGAGGTAAAAGAAAGGTGGGGGATGATAGTGTAGGGTGAGGGTGTAGGGAAATGGTGTGTGGGTGTGTATGATTTATTTGGGTGTGTGAGTGTGTATGGAATAGTTAGTGTGTGTGTTTAATTTGTACCCCTAAAAAAATGACAATAAAAAAATAAAACTAAAAACTAAAAATCTAGAAATAAAACTCTAATTTATTACTAAGAGAATAAAAAAAATAATAATAAATAAATAAATAAATAAAACTCTATAAAAACTAAAAATCCTAACTAAATAAATTAAAACTAAAAACTAAAGAAAATAAAATAAATTCCTAAAAACTAATCCTAAGAAAAATAATAAAATAAAATAGAGATTAAAAACTAATAAAAATACACTAAAATATAAAAATATGCAAATAAATTCTAAAAATCCTAAATAAATCCTAAAAATAAAAACGACACAAATAAAAAAATCTAAAAAAATAGTAAAGGTACAAACTCAACACTCAACGGGCTTGGGGTATGGACTGGGCTAGGTTAAGGTTAAGGTTACCGGACTCGTTCGGGGCATCTGAACACATCTCGGCACGCTCAAATAGGACTCCAAACTTCGCGGTCTCTTTGATTTCTTTGTTTCATGATTTTAACAGCTTCTGTGACTGAATTTAGCATCATTTAACATTGCGACTGCGTATTGACCTGAAAAATAATAAAATACGATATAAGGTCATTTTTAATTAAAATGAGTGACAAAAATGTATCTATTCGGGGCATATAATATACACTTTTGGGTGCTTATCACTAACCTTTTGTGTGAGGATGATAAACTTCCATGTGAGGATCCATTTGTACATCACACATCCAAGGTGGACCCTATTCCTGATTTAGGGGAAACTCCTGCATGGGTTTACAAGAGTCATAACCCTTCCTCCATTTTAGGAGATCCCACTTTAGGGGTCAAGACTCGCGCTGAGCTAGAGAACATTATTGGGTTTCTATGCTACATGTCTAAAGTCGAGACCAAGAACGTCAAATAAGCACTTAAAGATGAACACTGGATATCTGCTATACGTGATGAGTTGTTTCATTTTAAAAAGAATGATGTCTGGGAACTTGTCCCTCGACCTAGTAAGAAATATATTATTCGTAATAAGTGGGTTTTTAAGAATACGATGGATAAGAATGGTACCATTATACGTAAAAATGCTAGGTTTGTCGCTCATGGATACACACAGATTGACGGTGTAGACTTTGAGGAGACACTTGCTCATGTTGCGAGGCTAGAGTCCACCTGTTTACTACTCGCCATCGCATGTCATCTGCGCTTCAAGTTATATCAGATGGATGTCAAGAGTTCCTTTCTGAATGACATTCTACATGAGGAGGTTTATATGGATCAACCAAAAGGGTTTGAAGACCCTCAGCACCCTGAACACGTCTATTATCTCAGGAAAGCCCTATATGGTTTGAAGCAAGCACCCCATGCTTGGTACGAGAGGCTTACTTCCTATCTCTTATCGTGTGGATTCAGTAGAGGGGGAGTAGATAAGAGGTTGTTTATTAGGAGAGGAAAAAGTGTTATTTTGGTTGCCCAAATCTATGTGGATGACATAGTCTTTGGATCCACATGTTCCTACCATGCTCACGAATTTGAGGAGGAGATGAATAATGAGTTCAAGATGAGCATGGTTGGTGAGTTTACATTCTTCCTTGGTCTCCAGGTTCATCATCTAGAGGATGCGATGTTCATTTCCCAATCCATGTATGAAAAAGACCTTGTGAATAAGTTTCGTTTAGACTCCACTAAGCACACACGTACACCGATGAGTACCTCAACTAATCTTAGAAAGGACACTTAAGGCAAGGACATAGCACAAGCCTTGTATCGAATTATAATAGTATGTGCGCGATATCAGGCATCCCCAAAAGAGTCAAACTTACTCTCTCTAAAATGTATTATCAAATACATTCGTGGGACTCTCTCATATGGAATTTGGTATTCCTTTGATACCGACGACCGCTAATCTGCCTATTCGGATGCCGATTGGGCCGAGGTTGTAGATGGATGTAGGAGAACTTCTGGTGGGTGTTTCTATTTTAGTTATGCTCTTGTCTCTTGGTTGAGCAAGAAGAAAAACTCCATCTCTTTGTCTAGTGCGGAGGATGAGTACATAGCCGTCGGGAGTTATTGCACGCAACTCTTATGGATGAAGCAAATGCTCGAGGATTATGGGATTTCATAGGACACCATGACTATTTCCTATGATAACATGAGCACGATACACATATCCCTCAATCCATTCCAACATTCGCGCACAAAGAACATTAGGATATGCGAGCACTTTATTCAAGAGTTAGTAGAAGAGAAAGTCGTGTCCATGAGTTTTGTGTCCATCGACCTTTAGTTAGCCGATATTTTCACGAAGCCTTTAGATGCCCATAGATTCGAGAAGCTTAGGAAGTCTTTAGGAATCTGCACAGTTGATTGAGGGTTGGTTACCATGTCTAGTTTAGGATACATATTTCATGTTCATATCATATGGTTCATATTGCTATACTGTATCATCTGTACTATATTTGCACATTATATTACTTTTATTATTCATTTTTTTAGAAAAATACAAAAAAAAATTAGAAAGGAGAAAAAATACAAATATATTTTCGATTTTTTAAGAAAAATGAAAAAGACAAATAGATTTTGTTTTTATAAAACTTTTGAAAAACACAAAAAGAATTTTGTAGTTTGTTTACACCTTTTATGGATGGACATTTAGGATGGCCAAAGTCACAACATCAATTCCATATTCCACCTGATTGTTTGATAGTAATTTGAGACGCTACATCATTTCATCCTTGTGCTTTACAGTTTATTGGAGTCATTGAGATGCGATTAGTGATATCTTTCTACATGTTTGGCTCCTTATCTCCTTTAATGCACTCATGCACGAATTTATTTTTGAACATTGTACTTGTCTGTCACATGTCGGTTTAGGTTTTTTCATCTCAATTCTACTTATAAAACTAACCAAATGCGATTAAACGAGAATAATATAACTAGTGCATGTAAGAACCGTTGCTCGTGAAGAATTTGTTAGGAATAAAAAATTTGATCGATCACGGGAAAGGGCTACGAGAGAATAATAATCTCATCGTGAAAGCCACCATTTGAAAAGAGCCCTAGAAAAAATTAAGGCATTAAAAGAGTATATTTGCCAAAAATTGGCCAATAGGAAATCTCTAAAAGAGATATTAGTACCCCATTAGATAAAGAAACAACATTATTATATATGAGGGAGTTTGGATGGAAATAAAACAACGGGTTTGCACATCTTTGAAAATCTCAAAAAGGCGTTAAATAGTTTTAGCCATTGTTGGTGTGCAAATCATTTTATACTTTGATTGGTCGATTAGATTGAGTCAGTCTCATATAAATTCACATTTTTACACCTAAGGACGATTTTGAGTTCATTCATTAGGAGACTCCAAAATTCATCGTACACATATGTTATGAATGTTTGCATTGATTTTCCTATTGAATTTGTTCACACCACTACACTTAAGCTTTCATCGACTTGGTTATCTTAGTTTTCTTTCATTGTATGATTCTTTGTTGTATATTTTTGTACGAAAAATTTTGAAAAATTCAAAAAGAGAAGTTTAGTACCTTGTGACACTCTCCGACTTTATTGTTATATTTCTTCTTATTTTCTATTTTGGGACATCATAAAAAGGGGGAGAATGAATTATATGATAGTAGATTTGTTGTTTGTTTAATTTAATGATTTGCTTATGCTTAATTGATATTGACATTTATGCTTATCATTATATTTTAAACTTTTTCACGTCAGGAGTATTTGTTTCTTGTCTCATGTGTGTAGGTACAAATTAAGGATCTTTCTTTTGGCACACTCTGATGATGACAAAGAAACGTTGGATGATTGAAGCTTTGAAGATGTTGAGGATTTTGAAGACATGTACTTTGATATTTCCATTTATGGCTTTTAGGGGATATTAGATTGTATGTCCTAGGATTTTTGGGGGGTGCATAATTTGAATATTTTATGAAAGTACTGGCATAGACATAGGGGGATATTTATAAGGACATGATTTTATAAATGTCCGTCTAGAATCTAGGAATTTCTGAGTTGTCCTAGATCATCGTTAATATGATGTATACCAATACATTTGGCATGTATTCACACGTTCAACCTTGACGTCCATCATACTAATCTCTATCATCATGCATCATCAACTCGCACCCGTCATCTTCAATGTGCGTCGTGCATCTATCATCTGGTCTCCACTAACTCCACTTCATTAATGTTTAATTGGAGTTAATAATATTCACGTACATATTTGGGAGATTTTTAAATGGTTTTTATAACTGCTCGTATTTTATAAAAGAAAGGCTGGCTATTTAAAAATAAAGATTTTTTTAATTAAGTCGTTCAAATGACATGTACTTGTCGTAAGAAGAGGTCGCGAGATGCCTCGTTTCTTCAGTGCATCAAATGACCCCACACTGTTTTGGTTTTAATTAGGTCATTTCTAGGGCCGTTCCTTCCCTCTTCAAATGACATTATCAATGTCATTTTAACGACATTGTGCCACCTTGGATTTTTCTTGCTGTTATAAATACCTGCTAACAATTAGGTATTTAGGAAGTCTTTTTCAACTTCATTTTCTGCAGAACTACTATGATTTTAGACTTCATCTTTTTAGGTTAAAACCCCAAACATCCCAAATCATATATATGAATCATTATTAAACCCATTTACTCATAATAACATTCTTGGAGTAAATCTTGTGCAACTAGAAAGGCTATATCCATTGCTGACTATTGGAGCTCTCGAGGGATCTCTTGATAAAGACAATAAACCGAAGTCTGCAGGTATTCGTGTGCCAAAAAATGTTGTATTTCTTTATGTATATGTAAGTCGAGGTTTACATTATACAGTGAAATAAATGGTTTTTCCCCTTTCAGGAATTTTTTCTGAATTTGTGTTTGTGATTATTTGGATTGCATGCTAGATAGATTTTATTACTTTCCATCACATTAAATGCATGTTTAGGGTTTATCTAAAACTGGAGATAAAATTTGAATTTTATTAAATACGTTTAGATATTGAACGAACCTCACTTTCACATTCGCACCTGATCATGGGGGAGGTAATGAATTACTTATTGTGTTAGACAAACTCCAAAAGTTTGGGCTGCAATTGGCCGTCAAGATGTCTATCGACTACCAAAAATTTAGTGGTGTATTCATAAAATCCCGAAATTGGGCCCGAGTATCAAATGAATGGGTGGTACTCATTGAGGTAGTCATTCTAGATGACGTTGTATAGATCATGGACGATATATTTCACCAGACAGGAGAAGTCTACAGCATCTTCGAATTTCTCACCGCTTTGAAACTTCATGTACGGATGGTCCCTTCACTTCTGTAATTCCCCGCTGAATGGGAAGACTTGTATGATGAAGCCGTAGAGGTTATCGAGTGCATTGATTACTCTTAGCAGGAAGACATCGTCACCACTGGATGGGGGGTGATTTAATAGCTCAAATGATCTATTTCGGAGATTTATTGACGTAAATCAACAAAATGTCCATTCAGTTCAAAGTAGATGAAGCCACGAGGTTCTTATTCTTCCCCACCTCTGTGAACCACATGACTATATTAGGGCGGTACTACAAAGATTCGATTACCCATTCAACCGAAGTAGAGAATGGAAAGGGAGTTTTCGAAGACCTCCCAATTCCAGAAATGACCGTTGAAGAAAGCAAAGTCCTCGATCAACTCAATAAAGCCTAAGATAATATAACCTTACGGGGACTCTTGATGTCTTCTCAGCGGCACCAAAATGCCTTAATAAAGCTCATCACTAGACCCACAGTTTCTCCCTCTACTACTCTCGAAGAAGCTGTGAATATGGTTGGATCCTTGACCTCTATCGAATTCCTCTATTTTTCAAAAGAAGAAATCTCGAAGTTCAGCCATGATATTTTCATCAAAATTTTGCGAAAGACAGTCTCACTATCACTTGTCGATAATGGATCCTCTCAATGTCTGTTCGCTCAAAATTTTCAACTGCTTGGGATTAATGGTCAGTGAGAAATGAATTAAAGGAGACCCTGCCAAACTGAAATCCATAATTGAGATACCACCACACTGGATAGAGAAAGAAGTCCGAGGATTCTTGGGTAAACAACAATACATCAGTCGGTTCGTCAGCTAAATGACCTAAATTTATAAACCATCTTTAAACTTCTTCATAAGGATGTGACACCCCGCCTAATTAAATACCGGGCGATCACTCCTTTATTAAATTAAAATCAAGGTAAACAGTTGGTTCATTCTTAGCATCACTGTCGTAAAAATAAACTTTTCCAAATTAACACCCTAATTAATTAAGCTAAGTGTCAAAACCATTTTTAACCTTTCTAACCAAATTGTATTTTTAAAGAAAAACTTATTTATTTAATTATTAACCACATTTTCAATAAGTAATAATCATACAACAATTATCCTGAAACATAATCCAATTACTTTAAACATTCAACATCCAAAATCCCAACATTTAAAACTAAATGTAAAACATACATGCTGAATAAATCCCAAAATAACAGTACCAGAAATAACTGAAATACAAATGTCCCAACAGAATAGATAAATAGTGGAAAGGGCGACACATGCCCCAATAACTGAGAATCATAGGAGTGGAATCAAGTAAATGAAATCGTCCAAGCAAGTGGCCTGCAACTCCCACCTAAGCTGCAACACGTTCCATCCAAGGGATCCTAAGCAAGACTCCCCTGTGGCTGGGCACCTGTAGTACATACATATATATACAAGAGAGAGAGAGAGAGAGAAACGGGTCAGAGCCCGATAGTGTATATGATTTAAAAATTGTTTAGCAAGTATTTAAATTGATACAGGCCAATGCAACAACATATTAGTGCGACACTCTCTTGAGAAATTCTCACCTCTCGTCTAATGTGCACACCTATCGCACTAACCTTCCCAGTGGTCTATCTCATCATATATCACGCTATCCTTTCCCAATGGTTTAACTTATCTTAGGTTATTCGCAGGATTCAAAATTTAACGATCCAATTGTTTGAAAAGAATATTTCAATTAGTAACCAAAGTTCTCATTTTAACTTTATTAATCAATAAAGTTTCCCAGTGTCATATTATACTTTCTCAAAACAAGTATTTACAATTTGAGTCATCAACCATGTCCTACATATCAAATCACAGTAGGCAGTTCCAGATTTCAGAATTTCATATATATATTAAGTACTCGTAAAATATATATATATCATAACAGCACCCCAAATAAAAACTATGGTGCGGGCATACTCTACTATCCGAACCCCGTATCACTCATATTAAGAGGAATACAAATTCGGAATCACTCTCGAATTGTATTAACACATACACAAACAATATTGAGGCGAAGCATAGATTCCAAGTCTCTAAGAGGATGGCACATACCCGCGTCTCTTAGGACCGTCTGAACTATCGATTCGATAGCCTGTACCAAGGATATCTAGATTCTAGGGTACAAGTAAATATCCCCCATAAAGGTCCCATCGAGATAAGACTGTCCCAGCGCAGTAACCTCGGGGATAGCAAGTAGCGTGGGCATGTTTTCACACATAGATAGCATATGCATACACAATCATATAACTATACTAATATTACCAGGTCAATCTTGGTTATATTCCCAAATCCCATAGTTATGACTTTTATCCATATTATCATATTTTAGTAAACACTTATAACGGTTCGTTTCTAACCTTGATTCGGTATTATTCCAACGTACCACACAACTCTCATGACTTTATTCTCCAAATTATAAAATTCAGTAGGTATTCACATTTGTCCCAAAGTAACTCTCTTACGCGTCTCTCTCTTTAAATCATAAATTCACCGACTTTTATGTAATTATCCCAAAATACAATCTTTGCCCGACATTAAGGGTCCCAAAATCTATTCACATGTCCTACTGGTCTTCCCTATCTCCCAAAACATTCTATTAAGGATGCTCAAGAATTATCTCACAATAAATTTAATTTAACTCATTTAAAAAGGAAATAGGAGTCTGCCAGGAGGGGTCGATCGATCGAGGTCTGGGGCTCGATCGAGCGAACCTTCAATCGATCGAAGCTCTGGGCTCGATCGATTGATCAAGCAGGTCTGCGAAATCTGCAGAATTGCAGTTACGGGTTTCATCTTCTAACTTACGCCAAATACATATTTTACAATCCCAAACGTCTCAAAATTTGTACTACTAACATCCTAACATGATATCATACATTTCCTACGTAAAGCATGTCAATTTACGTCACTGAACATGGATTAATCATGCCATAATTCATTTAAATATTCAAGAACCCTAGAAATCTCTAAATCATGGTTCCAATCTGTTTTTCCAGAAATTTCTTCTTATAAACATCATAATTTCGTGGGTAAATTCCTCTACATGGCAAGGGTTTCCAGAATTATCATTTAAACCATAACTACATGCGATTCCTATCTCAAATCTTAAGTTTTCTTCCATAAAACTCACCCTAATCATTCCTACACTAATATGAAAGATGCATCAACGAAATAAGCAAGATAAAAACTTGCCTGGGATTTTTGGTGTTCTGATTTGCAGATGATTTTGGTGTGGTTGCGTAGCCCGTCGCGCGATCTACGCGTTGGTGGTGGTGACGGTGCAAACGGATGGATTTTGGGCCTTGAATTTTGCCTTGAGAGCTCTCTCCTTCCTCTCCTATGGCCGTACTTGTGTTTTTGTTTTCTAACCCTAGCTGACTAACCTAAATGGCTGATATAGGTTACTGATTTTCGTGGGTTTAATTACCCATAATTGCGAAATGTCCAAAACGCCCTCCCGGGGTACTAATTAGGCCTAAAAACGCCCCGAGACCCAAACTAAACCCCCGGGTACACTTTTCTGACTATCTCGACCCTTACGGACGCGTTGGCGCACTCAAAACGACCATACGAATGACTTATAAAATATTCACTTTAATTTATCAAAGTTTAGTCCCGACGCGACACGGGCGCGTCCCGACTCAAATTTCCAAAATTGTCATTTTATTCACTCGTGACATTCAATATAACCAATATTACATATTACTTTGCTCATTAGTAATATTCAATAAATTTTTCGATAATTTCTAACTCTCGTCACGTTAATAATTATAACATAATTAATTTCCGGATTTTTATTAAATAATTAACTCACATTAAATTTAATAAATCCCCAAATTAATATAGCATAAAAATACGGGGTATTACAAAGGATTCAACCAAAGTCTCAAATGAGACCTATCAAGAAGCCTTTGACCAAATCAAGCGATACCTCACCTGACCTCCAATGCTCATGCCTCCATAGCTAGGTCTTCCCATCCTCCTGTACTTGACTGTGACTGATACCACAACAGGGGTTTTACCAGCCTAATACATTAAACAATCCTACAAAGAAAGATCCATCTACTCCACCAGTCAAAAACTGGTCGGGTGTGAAGTCAACTACATTACTTTAGAGAAAACGTGCGTCGCCTTAGTCTGGGTCACACAGAAATCATAACACTACATAATTGCCTTTCCCATTAGACTAGTATCCCGAATGGATCCCATTAAATACCTACTAAAAAAATCGCTATGTCTAGTCGAATGGCCTATTGGTTGGTGTTGCTAAATGAGTTCGATATTTGGCACATCATGCAAAAAGCCATGAAGTGGAAGGCCATCTATGACTACCATATCAATTACCTTATAGACGGAACTAATGTTTGGGTCTCTGAATTCCAAGATGAAGACATTCTCTAAAACTCTTAGGAAGATTTTAGATGGCAGATGTTCGTAGAGGGATCTGCCAATAAGAAAGGGTACGGCATTGGAATACTCCTGATTTCCCCTGATGACTCCCACACTCCCATTGCCATTAAGATAAACTTATCTTGCACCAATACCATGACTTAGTATGGAGCATGCACTACAGGCTTCAAGATCTCCCTCGAGAAAGGTATAAAGCGCCTAGATATCTATGGGGACTCTGCCCTCATTATCGGACAAATTTTTAAAAATAGAAAGTCCAAGACAAGAAGCTCCTACCCTTCCATGTCCACCTAGAAGAGCTCGCCTCCCAGTTCCAAGATGTCATCTTCCATACCTTATTTACTAAAAAGAATAGCCTATTAGATGCTCTAGAACCCTAGCCTCCATGGTCGATATTCCCGAAGGAATAATAATAGCCCCTTTCTGGTTTAGAAACAAGTTGCCCCCACCCAATGTTACCACACTGAGCTTGTCGCTGAAAAAGACTCTAACATGGACGACTTATGGTACTATGACATTTGGCGGATCCTCAAATATGGTAGGCATCTCCAAGATGTAGATTAGAAATACCGCACGACCTTTCACAAACTGGTCGCCTAGTACATCATCTGTGACAAAGCACTTTTAAGAGAAACTTCAACGGAACCCATTGTATTACATAGCAGTATCTGATATTAAAGGGATGATGTAGAAAATCCACATCAGGGAATTCAAGCTCCATATGAAAGGTCACATGCTTACCAAGAATATCATTCGCCAAGGGTAATATTCGATCACCATGATCCAAGACTGCACTACCAATGTTCAGAGATGCATCAATTGCTAACAATTCGCTAACCTTTAACACTTGCTTCCTCGAGAATTGCACAACATGAACTCTCCCTAGACTTTCTCCAATAGGGGCATAGATATCATAGGGAAGTTCACTCCCAAGGCTTTTAACGATCACGAGTTCATTCTGGTTGCCATTGACAACTTCACGAAATGGGTCAAAGCCGAGTCATACGCAGTAGTGAATCCCATGAAGTGACCAAATTTATCATAAAGAACATCATTTGTCGATACGGGGTTCCTTATGAGTTAGTGTCCAATAAAGGGCTCCACTTCGAAGCCGAGGTCACAGAATTGGTCGACAAATATGGGATTTAGAGGTATAAGTCTTCTCCTTATCAACCCCAAACCAATGATGTCGTCGAAGTCGATAATAATAAATCTAAAACCATCATCAGCAAGATTACCCAAAGCTTCAGATACAGTGACAAATGGTTCCCATAAGCCCTTGGGGCCTATTGCACTTCCATTAGAACACCTACTGGGGAAACCCCATATTCTCTGGTATACGGCACGAAAGCAGTTCTCCCAGTTGAGCTAAAAGTGCCTTCTTTACGTATTATGATTGAGAGAAAGGTCAATAAAGAAAACTGGCATTAGAGTCGCTATGATGAACTCTTACTCTTGGATGAAAAGAGACTTAAGGATTTATACCACATGAAGGGGTACCATCGCAAGACAGTGTGATCATTCAACGGGAAAGTCAAGGACCGTGGTATTTGAGAAGTAGACCTAAACCTTAAATAAATTGTAGAACCTATCTGGGATCACAAAGAGAAGTTCACACCTAATTGGAGTGCTCCTACATCATGAGAAAATCCTGTCAGGCGGATCCGCTATGCTCATAGATCTCGACTAATAAGAGATGGCGCAACCTGTAAATATGGACCATCTCAAGAAATTCTACCCTTAATCTGAACTCTCGACACACTACGACTTATCACATCCCCCTTCTATTCTAAACAAATTGTTAATTTCCCTTACCCATAACTATGTGGGACCTAATCCTCCCAAAATAATTCTTTTCAAAATGAAACTTGTGAAATTTTCAAAACCCACAAGAGGTACATAGGCACCCCACGCGATATACATGGACATGGTCCTTTCTTTTTCACAAAATACTATTCTATTCTAACCCGCGAGAACGGTGGTTCATCTCATCATTTATATGAACAAAAGGATTATGTATGACTTAGCGATTGGTGTAGATAGTTCAAATACAAAAATTTATCAAAAGGCATAATAAAATATGATTAAAATCTTATTTATTTTAAAATTAAGGAATATACCCATTACATTAAATACCACTAGAGGGAATCAAACAGACCACTCCCTTAATAACTTACAAAACCAAACTACATTTCCCCTTGCAAACCTAACAAATCCCTACCAAATAACAAGCTTTATAGAAAAATCCTAAAACATCCCAAGATACCAACATAAACCACCCCAAATAAAAAATCCTTAACTTCACAAAATACTTCCCTCAGCTGCCAGACGACCCTGCCTCATCATCATTTTCTTCTCCCGGAGGTCCCTAAGTCTCCCACTCTTGATTGGTGCTTCGAATGCGCTCCATACAGCGGTATGCCTTGTCAAGCTTTGTTGAAACTAGAATACCCTCATTCGTAGTATCGAAGACAACAAGCCACCTTCATCCAGTCCCTTCCTCCCAAATCTTCCCAACTACCCATTTTCATAACTATTTGAGATAATACCCAAACACATACTAGGCCCCTCTAACAGATTATGGCAAATGGGTAGACGATCAGTGGGGCTGCCAAAAAGGTCCTTGTATCATCCTTAGAGACTCGCTGAGTTCTATACCGAGAATAAGTTGGTTATACGAGGAGGCACTATCTGCTCCTACCCTACTTGGGGAATGAGAAAATAGAAGGAAGTCTGGTGAAGGCTAACCAGCTGTGCATACCGATACTCTTCCAACTGCAAAATGAGATGTACATCCCCCAACCATGGCATAAACTAGTAAAGACACTGGGCTCCGTGCTCCATGAACTTGTTAAACCAGTTCTCTATTAAATGACTAAAACAGAAGAAGGGTCGAGTAAAGAAATTGGGTACACCCAACAGAGGATACTTAGGAGAGGTCGACATGAGAAATCTCTTAGAAATCCACATGAATAGCATCACTGGGCTTGCCCGTAAAAAGTCAGAACGAACCTCTTTCCAAGCATCAAGACCATTAAAGGTATCCGTCAAAACAATAATAATATTACATTCCATTGTTTAGCACCATCGTTACAGAAAGATGAATCCATGTATAATCATAGTTTGCATATTGATAAAAAAAATCAGAAAATAATATTTGTAAAATAAGTACTACTTTAAATAGTTTTACTGATATAGTTTTTGGTTGGGTAAAACGGACTGAAAAACATCAGATCGTTAATCAGAATTATGTAGAAAGAAAATTAGATAGTATTGAATTCAACTTAAACAAAGTTGCTAAAAAACTTAGTCAACTCGGAACAGTCTCAAACTTAGACTTGAAAGAGGAAACTAAGCGAAAAATTAAAAATCTATTAAACAAAATAGATGCTCAAAACCCAGAACAAACTGGAATGAATTACCCAAGGTATAATAAAATCCTTAGGTTGTATTATGGTTCGGAGGAAATTAAAACTCTTCAAATAGAAGAATTTAATTATACCGAATATGAAAACGTTCATCAAATATTAGACTATTAGAGACACCTATATAAAGATCCAACATTAAATGTTTCAAAATAAAATAAACTCATTGAACAAATACAAAACACCTATTTGGAAAATGAAAAATTATTACAAGACTATCAGTATGAATTAAACCAATATTCATCTGATGAATACGAAAATCCACCACATATAGTAAATACTAGTGATGGGAAAAGAAAGGCTGAAGAACCACTTCAGGAATTTCAAAATTGGGAAGCTTTTGAAGAATATATGCAAATCCCTGCATATGAAAATGAAAAAGAAGATTTTGTTAAAACAGGCAATACTTCTACACCATCTATCAGTGGTACTAAAAATGAGGATGAACCAAATCCATTTTTCTTAAGGCGGGATAATTTGAACAAACAAAATATATCTCAACATGGTATTTATCTTGATCTAAGGCATGTACCCTTTAAAGATCAAGAACAAACTATTGATGAGTGGAAACAATCCATGTCTATACTCATTACTAATTATAAGAGTACGTGGTCTAAAGAAAAAAATTTAGACTACCTTGCTGCAACACTTCAAGGTGATTTTTACAATGGTTGCAACAATGGGAAAACTCAGATAAAGGAACTTGGTAAAAATATGAGCTCCTACAAAACTTCAAAACTTTTGATGAAATCCTAAAAGGTTTTGTTGATATAATTAAAGAAAATATTATTGGATATACTGGAGAACCCAGAATCCAAGAAGATCCATGTTACATATTGTCTAAACTAGAATTATGTAACATCTGTCAATTTGAAGAATTTGTTGAAATATATACAAAAATATTATTTCAAACTAAAACATCAAAAAAACCTTCACCGGCATGATCAATTTTTCATGAACTCCCACACCCATGGGATGAAATGTCTTTAAAAACTTATCCTTCTTGGTTAAAAACAATCGATAAGGAAGACAATCTTGGTTTTTGTATTAATTGGGTATTAAGACAAATATCCGATAAATGTATTAAAATAGAAGCAAAAAAGCAAGTTAAAAATAAATCACAAATTCCAAAGTTCGATATAAATGTTATGATAAGATTTTAAAAGAAAATTCGAAAATACGATGTAACCCACCTCCTAGAATTTTCAAAAATTCTCGAAAGAGAAAATTTAACTGGAAACCTTGGAAAAAGAAATCAAGTTTTTTGAAGAATAAAAAATGTATTTGGAAAAAGAAATTTCCTAAAAAACCACTTCTAAAAAAAAGTGTAGATGCTACATATGCAATGAAGAAGGCCATTATGCACCTGAATGTCCCAAAAAATGGAAAAGTGCAAATAAAATGATAAAATTTCTTGAAGAACAAGAATTAGAAATATTTTATGGAGAAGATTTATCTGAATCTGATATTTCTAATGAAAATTTATATGAACTTGAATCTGACTCAGAATCATCCGATGAAGAACTCATATTTATGTATAATACTGTAGACGTACGAGGAGGTAGCGAGGATGAGCTACAAACAATAGCACTTCGCGAAATAGTTGGTGAAGAAATAACTTTTACCAAAAAAACAATTACAAGAAATTGATAATCAAAGACAACTTATAAAAAAAAGAAGATGTCTATAAATTATCAAAATTCAAATTATTCTCAACAAGAATATTTGAACAATTTAATGGTAAAACTACTACTGGGTCAACAGATGATGAGACAACAGATATAAAACTTTTTTATCTAAAAAAGATCAAAAGATGGAAGAAAAAACTCCCAAATATAAAATATATTCATATTGGGTTTATTCAAATATGTATTACTGCCTTATTTAGACAAGGTATCGATACACCCGTAGCAATACTGGTCTTAGACAAGAGATTCAGTAATCCTATGAATGCTATAATTGGAGGAGTCCAATTCAATTTAGTAAATGGAGTTATTTGGTTTAACATAAAATCAAATTTCTTTATATCTATTGATGATCCAAATATTGAGGAATCTGTCATCCTAAAAATCCAAACCAAAGGGATAGGCATTAAAGATACCTCTAGAAATATGTCAATAAATTGGAAAATAATTCATGAATTGATAACTCTACCACATACCAACACACAAAATGTGGATAGAAATATTATAGTAATATTTGAACCTCGACCATTTGATTTGGTAATACAGCCAAGATTAATCAATTGGAGAGATTTGGAAGTACCAAAACAATGGATACTACCCCAAATAACAGAAGCACCACCTGAAAATAAACGAAACAGCGTTGAATTACAGGTATCTGAAAATAATATTTATCTTAAAAATAAGCATTTAGACAACTTGCAAAAGAATTTTCCTGATAATGATTGGGAAAAATTAAAAGGAAAAAACCTTTTAAAAGGGAAAAATAGTAATAGTAAACCACCAATTGCTATGAAAAATATACAGGTACCAATACTACCTAGAACAAATTATCTAAAAGAAAATAATATAAAATCTAGTCAAATTTATCACTTCCAACTAGGAAGAGAAGAAATTATCTTTTCACCATGCCATGGAAAGAAAAGGTATACTTATGCACTACGAACGATACTTTAATTATTCTGGCTATAAACCATATAGTCTTTTCACATTAATTGATACATGAGGAACAATATGTTCTTGTAGACCCAGTGCTTTACCACCAGAAAAGTGGATAAAGATAAAAAATTCTATTGCTGTAACAGGCATCAATGGGACACAAGATTTCAGTGATCTAAAGCTAAAAAAGTAGCAATCTGATTTAATGGAAAGAAATTCATTATTCCAAAAATCCTATGCTTTCCTGAAATGCATGGAGATTTTATTTTAGGCAATAATTTTATCTCAGAATATTTGCCTGTAAATATTGATGATGGAACAATCAGTTTAACTCTCAATAATGAACCAGTAAAAATACCTTTACTGCAACAACATAAATATAAGTGCAAAAAAGACTTTCACCCTACTAAAAAAGGAGATATGACTCCAATTATTAAAGCCCTTGAAGAAACACATTGGCTTTATACTATTTTAAAAGATAATTTTAGTGAAAACCCACTAAAATTATGGGATAAAAGTCCAAGATATTGTAATCTCAAATTAAGAGATCCCAATGTCATTATAAGAGTAAAACCAATGATCTATACCAGAAATGATATAGATGAATTTGATAAACAAATCAAATAATTATTGGAAACTAATCTTATTGAAGAAACAATAAGTCCACACTCTAGCCCTGCCTTCATGGTGAGAAAACACAATGAAGTTACAAGAGGAAAAGCTAGAATGGTTATAAATTATAAAAGATTAAATGAACAATTAGAATTTAATGGTTACTTCATCCCACAAAAGGAAGTTTTAATCAACCAAACTAAAGTAAAAAAGTTCTTTAGTAAATTCGATTGTAAATCTGGATTTTGGCAGTTAAAACTAACTGACGAATCCAAACCATTGACAGCCTTTAGTACTCCTAGAGGACACTATCAATGGAATGTTATGCCTTTTGGGTTAAACATAGCTCCTCAGGTATATCAAAGATGGATGGACAAAATCTTTAAAGACCTTAAAGATTTTTCTGTTGTCTATATAGATAATATTCTTGTTTTTTAAAAAGCAATGGAAGAACATAGACATCATCTAAAAATAATTTGTGAAAAAATCCAAAAACATGGAATTATTCTATCACCAAAGAAAATTGATGTTGAAAAAACAGAAATTAATTTTCTCGGTATAATCATAAACCAGGATGGATTACAATTTTAAGATCATATAATCTCTAAAATAAGAGATTTTAATGAAGAATTTTTGGATAAAAAAACAATTATAAAGTTTCTTAGGAATCCTTAATTATGGAAGAAATTTCATAAAAGGATTATCACAAAAAGAATTACCACTTCTTGAAAAACTCAAAAATGAATGAAGTTTTTACATGGAGTGAAAATGATACTCTTGTTGTTAAAACAATTAAACACTAAATAATTACTAATTGTCCAAAAGTTTATTTTCCTAAAGCAGGAGATAAATTAATGCTTGAAACTGATGCTTTAGACAATTGCTGGGGATGTGTTCTTAAAGCAATTCCTGCAGATTATTGGAATGAAAACACTTCCAATATCTTTGGTGTCCGTGGTAAGAAAACCACTATACCAAAATCAATTCAAAAACATGAATTGATATGATGATATAATTCTAGAAAATTTAAACCAAATGAATTGAATTATATCATTTTTGAAAAGGAATTACTCGCAATTAAGCTTGCTATTAAAAAATTCCATATTTTTCTAGCACCAGATGACTTTATTGTTTGAACAGACAATAAAGCAGTAAAAGACTTCCTTGTAAATAAAAGAAATATTTTAGAAGGAAGAATACTCAAATGGTATAACCAAATAGTTGTTTACACTTTTGAGGTTGAACATTTGAAAGGTACTAACAATTTCCTTGCAGATTATCTTAGCAGAAATTGTGCAGAAAACTCCACTAAATAAGTGAAATTTTTAGAAAAAACCCACTAAACAAGTGGAATATTTTTATTTCAGGATGGGAGACAAACATCCAGGAGAAGTACAGGGCGATTGGGTAACTGTTGCTAAAAGGGAAAAATCCCAAGCATCATCATCATCATCAAGTGCACAATCTAAATCAAGATCTGTGTACGTTGTATTTAGTGGACGCCAACCAGGCATTTATGACAACTCGAACCAGTGTTTTAGCCAAGTAAATGGTTTTTCAGGTGCATGTTAACAAAGATTTAATACTATCCAAGAAGCCATAACAGCATGGAAAAATTGGATGAAACAATTGGGACCTCCCAATTTAATTTATCAATTTTCAAAACTTCAGACAAAAGAAAGCCTTCTTAATACTGAAGAATTTGACTTTCATAACCCAGGAATTCCTTATGAGCTGTATGAACCTTTGAATGAAGCTTGGAAATCTCATCTTCAAGAAAAAGGAAAATATTTTAGAAAAAATATGAGTATCCTTGCTGACAAAATTGCTGAACAAACAGCAATTTTAGACAAGTTCAAAACCTTAGCCTCAAGGTTTCAAAAGCAATAAATTATGAAAATGAAGATTTTTCTCCTGACAAAATCAATACTTTTTTAGACTTTGATGATTTATTAGAAAGTGATTTTTCAGACAAAATCTTTAATACTATTTGAAGAATTTGCCTATTCGAAAAAGCGAAGCCACTTCTTCCAAGGCCATTATTCCAGATGGAAATTTTACCAAAAATTAAGGATCAGGATCAAAAGATAAAAAGTCTTTTAATACAATTTGATAATAATATCAACTTTAGTGATGACCAAAACTACATTTTGTTGTTGAACTTGATTACGGTTCAAATTGGGATATTGAACCAATTGAATGGGGATCGGTAAACAAACTAATCTTCTCAAATGTATGTTTGTAAAATTTTAAAATATTACCCATGATGATCAAAACAATGATCACTCATATCTTATCCAAAATCAAGTACAAATATACTTGTTATTTGTCCTTTCACATTACCAGTACCATTGGATGGAGGGTTCAAAAAATTTCTACCAGCCCTAACAAATTTGGCACCTCAGAGCCACTGAGGACTATGAATTGGATGAGGTTGAACAAAACTGGTTCGATGATCAACCCTTGGAGAATTTGGACATGGCTAAATATTGGTCACAAAACTTGATCAGTATTTCAAATTTGGCATCTTATAATTGTTGGGAAAGTGATATAAAATTCATAGTAACTGATGGATGAAGATTATTTGTCACAAATCTCCCGATAAACTATGCCACAATGCTTGAATAATGAGCGGTCGTTAAGGAATTTCTAAATAATTTGAAAAATAAAAATAATTTAGTTGTTCCTTAAGAACAATTGAGTCATGTAGAGGACTATGAGTTAGCCCAACTACATGGTCCTCCAAATCAAAGCCCAATGGACAGCATGTCATTTGACTATGTTGCTGAGGCCAATATTTCCAATGAATTTAATGCTTGACAAATGTACGGGTTGACGACTACAAATTATTTATCACTTCCAACTAGGAAGAGAAGAAATTATCTTTTCACCAAGCCATGGAAAGAAAAGGTATACTTATGTACTAGGATACATTAATTTTGGTGTCTATAAAAAAGAGCCTTGAGACTCAGTTTTAGATATAGATATTAGAATCCTCTTCCCTCTCTTGTAAAATTCATCTCCACTTGTAATATTAAGTCTGTAATCAATAAATATTCCAACCTTTCCGATCGATCAACTCCGCACTTGTGTAATTGGTATCAGAGCCTTGTTCTGCTGTTATAAAGGTTAGTAAATTATGGTTTCAATTAAGTTTGATGTTTGTTTTAAGGTTTGTATAAATCAATATACCATTTGTATGCACGTCTGTTTTGTAATTAAGGTGAATTAAATAAGGTAATAATATTATGATATTTTGAAAATCCTGTAAGTTTTCATAAAACCCATATATCTATTATTGTTTCAAAGCCCATATTTCCGTTTGTCGTTAAAGCTACTGTAGTTAGCATTAGGCGTCAGCAAAACGTGAAAAAAATATAACAGACGGTCTTAGGTACCAATGAAATCTGAAATGGATGATCGAAATAATAATAATATTACATTACAATGTTTAGCACCATGGTTACAGAAAGATGAATCCATGTATAATCATAGTTTGCATATTGATAAAAAAATCAGAAAATGATATTAGTAAAATAAGTACTACTTTAAATAGTTTAACTGATGTAGTTTTTTATTGGGTAAAACAGACAGAAAAACGTCAGATTGTTAATCAGAATTATGTAGAAAGAAAATTAGATAATATTGAATTCAACTTAAACAAAGTTAATCAAAAACTTTGGAACAGTCTCAAACTTAGACTTGAAAGAGGAAACTAAGCAAAAAATTGAAAATCTATTAAACAAAATAGATGCTCAAAACCCAAAACAAACTGGAATGAATTACCCAGGAGATAATAAAATCCCTAGGTTGTAATATGGTTCGGAGGAAATTAAAACTCTTCAAACAGAAGAATTTAATTATCCCGAATATGAAAACGTTCGTGAAATATTAGACAATTAGAGACACCTATATAAAGATCCAACATTAAATGTTTTAGAACGAAATAAACTCATTGAACAAATACAAAAAACGTATTTGGAAAATGAAAAATTATTACAAAACCATCAGTATGAATTAAACCAATATTCATCTGATGAATACAAAAATCCACCACATATAGTAAATACTAGTGATGGAAAAAGAAAGGCTGAAGAACCACTTCTGGAATTTCAAAATTGGGAAGATTTTGAAGAATATATGCAAATCCCTGCATATGAAAATGAAAAAGAAGATTTTGTTAAAACAGACAATACTTTTACACCACCTACCAGTGGTACTACAATTGAGGATGAACCAAATCCTTTTTTCTTAAGACGAGATAATTTGAACAAATAAAATATATCTCAACATGGTTTTTATCTTGATCTAAGGCATGTACCCTTTAAAGATCAAGAACAAACAATTGATGAGTGGGCACAATCCATGTCTATACTCATTACTAATTATAAGAGTACGTGGTCTAAAGAAAAAAATTTAAACTGCCTTGCTGCAACACTTCAAGGTGATGTTCTACAATGGTTGCAACAATGGGAAAACTCAGAAAAAGGAACTCGACAAAAATCTGAGCTCCTAGAAAACTTCAAAACTTTTGATGAAATCCTAAAAGGTTTTGTTGATATAATTAAAGAAAACGTGATTGGATATACTGGAGAACCCAGAATCTAAGAAGCATGTTATATATTGTCTAAACTAGAATTATGCAACATCTGTCAATTTGAAGAATTTGTTGAAATATATAAAAAAAATATTATTTCAATTTAAACATCCAGAAAACCTTCACTGGCTGGATCAATTTTTTCATAAACTCCCAAACTCATGGGATGAAATGTCTTTAAAAACTTATCCTCCTTGGTTAAAAATAATCGATAAGGAAGACAATCTTGGTTTTCATATTAATTGGGTATTAAGTCAAATATTCGATAAATGTATTGAAATAAAATCAAAAAAGAAACTTAAAAATCAAATCACAAATTCCAAAGGTAGATATAAATGTTGTGAGAAGATTTTAAAATAAAATTGGAAAATAGGATGTAACCCACTTCCTAGAGTTTTCAAAAATTCTCGAAAGAGAAAATTTAAGTGGAAACCTTGGAAAAAGAAATCAACTCTTTCGAAGAATAAAAAATATATTGGGAAAAAGAAATTTCCTAAAAAATCACTTCTAACTGAGAAGTGTAGATGCTACATATGTAATGATGAAGGCCATTATGCACCTGAATGTCCTAAAAAAGGGAAAAGTGCAAATAAAATGATAAAATTTCTTAAAGGACAAGAATTAAAAATATTTTATGGAGAAGATTTATCCAACTCTGATATTTCTAATGAAATTTCATATGAACTTGAATCTGACTCGAAATCATCCGATGAAGAACTCGTATTTATGAATACTACTGCAGACGTACGAGGAGGTAGTGAAGATGAGCTACAAATAATAGCTCTTCTCGAAATAGTTGGTGAAGAAATAACTTTTCCCAATGAACAATTACAAGAAATTGATAATCAAATACAACTTATAAAATAAGAAGATGTCTATAAATTTTCAAAATTCAAATTTTTCTCAACAAGAATATTTGAACAATTTAATGGTAACCCTACTGCTAGGTCAACTGATGATGAGACAGCAGATATAAAACTTTTTGATCTAAAAAAAATCAAAAGATGGAAGAAAAAACACCCAAATATAAAATATATTCATATTGGGTTTATTCAAATATGTATTACTGTCTTATTTAGACAAGGTATGGATACACCCGTAGCAATACTGGTCTCAGACAAGAGATTCAGTAATCCTATGAATGCTATAATTGGAGGAGTCCAATCCAATTTAGTAAATGAAGTTATTTGGTTTAACATAAAACCAAATTTCTTTATATCTATTGATGATCCAAATATTAAGGAATTTGTCATCATAAAAATCCAAACCATAGGGATAGGCATGAAAGATACTTCTAGAAATATGTCAATACGTTGTAAAACAATTCATGAATTGATAACTCTACCACATACCAACACACAAAATGTGGATAGAAATATTATAAAAATATTTGAACCTCAACCATTTGATTCTGCATTACAGCCAAGATTAATCAATGGGAGAGATTTGGAAGTACCAAAACAAGGGACACTACCCCAAATAACATAAGCACCACCTGAAAAGCAACGAAACGGCATTGAATTACAAGTATCTGGAAATAATGTTTATTTTAAAAATAAGCATTCAGACAACTGGCAAAAGAATTTTCCTGATAATGATTGGGAAAAATTAAAGGGAAAAAACATTTTAAAAGGGGAAAGTAATAATAGTAAACCACCTATTGCTATGAAAAATATACAGGTACCAATACTACCTGCAACAAATTATCTAAAAGAAGATAATATAAAATCTAGTCAAATTTATCACTTCCAACTAGGAAGAGAAGAAATTATCTTTTCACCAAGCCATGGAAAGAAAACGTATACTTATGTACTAGGATACTTAAATTTTGGTGGCTATAAAAAAGAGCCTTGAGACTCAGTTTTAGATATAGATATTAGAATCCTCTCTCTCTCTCTCTTATAAAATTCCTCTCCACTTGTAATATTAAGTTTGTAATCAATAAATATTTCCAACCTTTCTGATCGATCAATTCCGCACTTGTGTAATTGCCCTTGGAGAATTTGGACACGGTTAAATATTGGTCACAAAACTTGATCAGTATTTCAAATTTGGCATCTTATTATTGTCGAAAAAGTGATATAAAATTCATGGTAACTGATTGATGAAGATTATTCATCACAGATCTGTCGATAAACTATGCCACAACGCTTGAACAACGAGCAGCCGTAAAGGAATTTCCAAATAATTTTAAAAACAAAAACAATTGAGATTTTCGTTATGAACAATTGAGTCATGCAGAGGAGTATGAGTTATCCCAACCCTTGGAGCATTTGGACACGGTTAAATATTGGTCACAAAACTTGATCGGTATTTCAAATTTGGCATCTTATTATTGTCGGGAAAGTGATATAAAATTCATAGTAACTGATGGATGAAGATTATTTTTCACGGATCTGCCGATAAACTATGCCACAACGCTTGAACAACGAGCGACCGTTAAGGAATTTCTAAATAATTTGAAAAATAAAAACAATTTAGATGTTCCTTATGAACAATTGAGTAGACTATACTAGTAAGACATCCATGCCACGATCGTGGCCACCTGAGGATCGACCGTCAGGTCACCCATGATCAGTAACTACCTAGCAGTCAGGCCCAAGGCAAGAGCTCCGGCAAAACCATCATCAGATAAATCCTTCTAGACACTAAGTTCATAACCGATGGTAGGGAGATATTACCTCCGTGGACCAATGGTCGAGCCACCGAGGGAGAGATATGAAGTAACTCAGTCAAAGACACCGCGAGAGAATGGGACAAGCCAGGCATAGCTACCTCTGCACTGGGTCTAGCACCCAACATCATTGAAAACTCCTTATAATTTTGGCATGCCTCGTCTATGCCAAACCAGAAAACATGATATTTGAGGTACTAAAATTATACCACTGCCTCCAGCAAATTACAGTCTATAGCACGGTTACGCCATAAAGAGACTCGGCACGGACTAAAGGTGCCATAGTCAACATTATAGAGGCACATCGCATCTAAGCCTTAAATGTGGGAAGAAAAGACCCCAGACATAGGGAGAGCCATATGCCGAAGAGAATAAAGACATGGAATGACGAATGTGGATGGTGGTGAAGAATACATCCCCCCCCCCCCCCCCCTTTTTTTATACCCAAAAGTCCCCAAAGAAGACAAAATGCTCGAAACCTCATCAAACCCTATACCCTCATAGTACTCCAAATATACAAAAAAAAGTGCAATCAAAGCCAAATGAGTGATTTGACTTGACCCTTATGCTGATAGGCTGGACAAGGGGCATGCGATCGGCAACCCCCTTTTTTTAGAAAAAATCATTTTTCCTCTTTTGCCCAAAAATCAATTTCCAAAAGTTCTTACTTTTAAAAGAGTTAACCTCCGAGTTATCTACTTTTTATTACTCCCTTTTTTATAAAATAAACATATTTTTTCTGTAAAACCATTTTCATACTTATCTCTGCCTTAGCAAATAAATTATAAATCTCAGCATAAAAGTAAAAGGCATGTAGAATAAGTCACTAAATCAAGAAAAACACCAAAAAGAAATGCATTTTTTTACATATAATCCTTCTCTAGAATTATTTTTGCAGGAACAAAATAAATACAACGGAACACTGCCCGCACCCTCCAATATAGGAAGTGGATGACTTCTTCACGTAGGCGGACATTGACGCCATCCAGTCCTTGATATCCCACAGCATCGACACTCGTACAATTTGCAAGGAACAAAAACAACATAAGTCAAAATAAAGCGGGGAATAAGAAATAAAAAGAAAGAAAAGAAGTATACCTTAGGTCAAAGCGCCTCATCAGAGAGTCCTGTCAACCCATCTACCAATTCATGAGGACAGTGGGTCACCTTCAATATCTCCCCACATCTCAACCTAAAGTGATAAGGAGGAGTGGCCTAAATAAGCGAAGCCTCCTCCGTCGCTGCAGTCGTATCACTTCACATGTTATTGACTGATGAAACCAGTGCGCTAGTACCCCTCCCCGAAGAGGTGGTGGGTGGAAGTATGTTCTCCACATCATATACATAAAAAGACATCAATTAACTGGCCACTAAATCTAGATAGTCATAACTCGATGTCGTATCAGGTAGAGCGAGTAGGGATCGTCCATCATCCTCGTCGCCCTAGCATCGTTCGTCATCTCTTTCACCCATCTCATGTCCTTCGAGGGATGCCAATGGTAGTACGTCCACATTTTCCTCCACGATCTACCTCAAAACTCTCTCCCCAATGTACCAGACGTACCCAAATGCATACGCTAGTAGTCGTCTCATCTATGCGTGCATACCAATAACCCTCGTGGACCATGAAGAAAGACTTCAAGGGTAGAAGGTCACCTACATCCCCAATAAAGAATCAGTATCTACCCATCATAGAAATTCCAAAACTCATAAAGAAAAATTAAAAAACCTAACATGGTCGCTCGTCAGGTTATTCAACACATTTCGCACGTCCTTCAAAGATAAGGAATTATTCGACTGCCTATTCGAAATTATTCACCTGTACATCCTGAAGAAGTCCCCAACCCTCTATCATTTAGGGAAACCAACCCCACGTTGTGCACTATCACCTCATGAAACCATGTCATCAAGAAGATAAAAAAATAGAAAAAGGAAACAAAGAAGGATGGCAAAATAAATAAACGAATTTCAAGAAAATAAAAGAAAAATAAACTTAAAGATTACCTCAAGAAGGTATATGGGTCCTGTGAACGCCTGTAGGTAGAACCAATTGAACTCATCCAACGAAGTATAAAGGGATGCCAGAGTAAAACTCCCATAACTGTACAAATAGATGTCCGAAATAATTCGCAACTACGACAAAACCACAAGTGGATGATGTCTCCACTCATCGCCACCATAAATCCTCCAAGAAAAAGCAAAATAAATAAGGGCTTGTCTGTCTCACCTGCCTCCCATCTGTCTCGTCAATATGTCTCTTCAATAGCATCTCCATCAGCACATAAATACAGATAAAATCCCTCAACACAATTCTACCCACAAAGCAGCCTACATTACCTCATGTGTGTCCCGCATAGTACTGTCCACCACAATCTGATGCCCCTCACAATCTAACCCCATTAATTACTGGACATCCGTAGGAGTAACGATCTTCTCCCCAACCTCCAGGTGGTATGTGTGGGACGTATCCCACCACCTCTCGCCAAGAGCACACAATACCACAAAAGAGCATAGCATCTCATCCAGGGCATCTGCCAATAGATCAAACCCAACAAATGACACCATCTAGCTCGCTACCTGAGGAAGATTGTCCCAAATATCCTTTAACCCAGTCATCCCCAGGGATCGACGGCTTGAAAAATCTATATCAGTCTGTAAGAAACCAAAAGAAAACCCTTCACTAACCCAAGAGAAAAAGGAAGAAAAAGAGAAAAGAGAGAGAAAGAATTGGAAAATAAAAGATAAAAATACTCACATAGCCATTAAGGTTCTTCACCCTTACCGAATGGTGGTATGCGGGTTTGCAAAACTAAACCCTATCATTAGAAATCGACTCAAAGGAGTTGTAGGCATTTTCATTGCCCAGTGCAAGCAGCACCACAACCCGCCATTCCAGGCCTGCTCAATCGTCGACAAACAACCACTCGTGGTTAGCATCACCAATAGTGCCATCCATTTGAAGTCTTAAAGAAAAAAGGACTTATGAATGAATACTAGAGAGAGAAGCAAGGAATTCAATCACTTGAAGGCGTGACAAATGAGGAGGGGGCCGCCCCCTTTTTATAGAAGTCTAAGAGGCATGTCAATCAATAGCCCGTGACCCATGTTGACCATCTGTGACTTTTATCTTTCCCAATAAGCCTAGGAGTCCGTTCCCTATGCTTATAGGCACCTCTCCAAACCTAGGCCTATCAATGGATCGGATTTTATCCGAATCCGAATCTGAATCCGAATCCGATCCATTTAAGCGGATATGGATCATGCATAAAATTCGATTATCCAATTACCCCATTACCCATTTATTAAATGGAGCGGATTTGGATTCATATACCCTGATCCGTTAATAACCCGATCCGATTAATATTTTTAATATATATATATATATATTTAATTAATATATATTGTATTTAATAATATTTTAAATATTTATTATAATAGTTCTTTATTTCATTATCTATTTTTTGGAACATTTACAAAATAAATTATTGAAATAAGAGTTGAAAACAAAAATGTGGCAAATCAAGTTTAACATAAATGGATAATCGAATCGGATCCGAATTCGTTTAACATAAACGAATATGGATTTGAATTTGCCTGATCCGATCCGATTAATAAACGGATTGGATCCGAATTCTTTTAACATAAAAGGATATAAATTAGAATTTGCCTGATCCAGTCCGAATTCGGTCTGTTTACAGGCCTACCCAAACTTGCCTATTGATAGTCCCCTCCAAATTTCGTCCTAAAAATGCAAAAAAAATCCAAAAATTGGTTGAAAAACTCCCTGAAAAATATGGAACATTATTTTCCCTGGGAAAACCATTTTTGGAGAACCAATCCCATCACACTCTCTCAAATCCACAGTTGGATAAATCGCACACTCTTATCATCAATATACTCCCCGATGGAAAAAAAAGTGAACCCGCACGATCCCCACTAGAATCGTAAAATCAACCTATTCTCTGATGGAACAACTTCCTAATGAATCACAAACCTTAGGTCCTCAAAATTGACCTTGACCCACAGAATTGATCGCTCCAGGTCTACAGAATTGACCTCTACCCGCTGAATAGGTCGTTACACTCATCGGTCCTCAGAATTGACGTCAACCCGCAAAATTGGTCGTCACAAACATAAGGTTTACAAAATTTACCTCAACTACATAATTGGTTGTCACAAACATAAGGTCCATAGAATAGACCTCGACACACAGAATTGGTCGTCACAAACTTAAGGTCAGTAGAATTGACTTTGGCCCGTAGAATTGGTCATCACAACCTTAGGTTCTCAGAATTGACCTCACCTCGCAGAATTGATCATCATAATTTTAGGTCCTCAAAATTGAACTCGACCCCAAAATTGGTCGTCATAACCTTAGGTCCTCAAGATTGACCTCAGCCCGCAGAATTGGTCATCCCTCTTAAAGCTCTCAAAATTGACCTCGACCCTCTGAATCCGTCACTATAACTTTAGGTCCTCAGAATTGACCTCGGCTCACAGAATTGGTCATCCCAACTTTAGGTATGTAGAATTGACCTCGACCTGCTGAATCGATCACCTCTATCCCCTAGGTCCGTAGAATTGACCTCCAACCTCTTCCCTACCATCGTGTGGTGTCTATATTTTGATGGTCTTTACTTGTTACAAGATCACCCATCGAGGGTCTCTATATAAACCCCATATTAAGACCACCCTAAGCATCTTCTTAGGTCCCTAACACTCATCCCTTCACCATAAACCCTGGGTCATACTCTGCGTATTGATATGGAAGTCACCGATGCTCTCGAGCCCCGATTAACTTAATTTAACACTCTAACCTGAGTAAAGATCAATGAATCTTTGAAGGTCTCTGAATCCCCTTTCCAACGATCCATCCTGAGCGTGAATTGACCTTATAGTGAACGATACGTTTCACTTTGAGTACTGATCTGGAAGTCACTAGGTGCTCATGGATCCCGGTTGAATCTGGTAAATGCTTCAACCAAAATTAAGTTTAATGAATCTTCAAAGGGCTCTAAATCCCCTTTCTAACAGTCCATCATGTGCACGAATCGACCTTACGATTCGAACGAACGATCCGTTTTACTTTGCAAGGTCATTGGGTGCTTTCGGCCCTTGTTTGACCTTAGTCAGATCTCTAAATAAAGCAAAGCTCAATGAATACATGAAGGGATCTGAAAATCAGAGAACATTCTCTCGCAATCAGAGCCTTTCCCTTTCCCAAAAGTGCATTTTACCACATTTTCTTACCTCATCTCATTACCTCACTTGGTAATTCACCTCACCTCAATACATCACTTCCCTACCATTTCAAAATCAGCATACTAGCATTCTTAAGTTAGCAACAAGCATCCATAAGGAGGTCTATTTCCTCACTCATTTCTCTAGTGTATCGATTTTAAGTGTTATTCATCTTCTTTTTTTTTGTGATTTTATTCCATTATATCACATCCATCAATCTCTACTCTTTGTTTGTAGTATTGCACATGACCTATTTTCATAAAAAAGACAAAAATACGGTTTATCTATAAACTCTAAAAGTGGGGCTTCCATTCTTACGTCTTCACTCTTAAAAAACATTTTCCTCACATACACATAAGAGGAGCCCCACATTTATGGGTTTAACCCCACCCATATGCCATTTTTTAACTACGTGGACTTTGATGCCCCTTGGTCTACATAGGCATCTTGGGCCAATCCCGAGATTCGATTCCTCCTTTATTTTATTTTATATATTTTTCATATCTTATTATATCTATTTCGTGAGTTTCAGACACCTATATACTTATGTCTCGTCTGTCTTGCACATTCGCTCTTTCCTAGTTATTTATGATCCGGTGAACACTTATATCATATTTTTATCATTATTTTTGGGTACACGCCTACGGATGATTCTACTCCGTCCATTCCATGATGCGAGTCAGACGATTCCATTCTCCTGTTACTTTTATTATACACATGTACATACACATCACGAAGTTTAAAAGGAGAGAAGATTGAAAATAACCCGTAGGAGACCGAAAGGTCGAAATGGATGCCTAACACCTTCTCATGCCGTAACTTAGTCCCCGAACCTTCGAATTATTTGGTTTAGCATGCATCAGCTTGACCTTGATGCCATTCACTCGAGGCGGCGACATTATTTTTCCTATTTTGAGAGGTGACTCTATCTCTTCGTGTTACACCCATTCGAGGATGGCTAACTTTCATATCCACGCACACCCGAGGAATTAGACCCCGGATGGCCAGAATAATCTATACTCAAAATATTAGTCCATATTGGTTGCCCAATAACATTATGTCGCGCATCCTCCATCTACTAAAACACCAATGAACACATTCAACGTGTTACCTCAGTCTATGATGCGACCATGGAATATGTTGAACCACAACAAGGGCATGGTGGTGCAATATCTTTTAACCTCAATCAAAACCTATTAGTGGAGTTTCGTGTCTTTATTGTCTTAATATATGTATTAGGTTGATTTCTCTAAATGTTTGTCCTTGATTTTTCCATGTAAACCCTCTAATATCTAATAAAAAGGAACTATTTCATCATGCATTTATGACATTATCTTATCAATTAATAACATGAATATTTCCTGCATTTGTACCCACACATAAACTCATAACCTTCAATTGACATTTAAAAATTATTATAACTAACAACTAACACTTAAAAACTTCAAATAAAATCAAATTACATTTATCTAATAATTTTTTTATTTTTGATAATGACAAAGTGGGAGAGACCTGTAAAACATATGTTTGTATTTAGGATCATTCATAGAGTACAGTAGTAAAGGGAGAAATTTTCTAAAAAACAATGCTATAAGAAAGGGTGGGTTCTTAAAAATATATTCGAAAACACATCGATTGAATTATCTAAAAAAGGCAGATATTGTGAAACTAAAAGATTTCAAAAGAAAAGCATATGATTTTGATGATAACAATTTAATTGACAATCATAAAATTCACTATCTTTCTCCCTCATGTCACCAAGCTTATAATAACATTCTTAAGACATGATGGGTAACACCAATACTCCAAAGATATCAAGTATAACGTATGCAATCAAAATTAATCAATGGAAGAACTACACCTAAGAATGTTTAAGCTTATAAATAAAAGATCTATCATCATTTAATAATGATATATAAGGCTACATCAACATTCAAGTTAAGCACAAACATGAAAATCAATCAATCAAGCTCAAGTTCACTCATTCATTCAAGCTAGTCATAATGTAGAAACATAAAGTCAACAATCAACATACTTGTAATGCTCTAAGGATTGTCGAAGATTCATCAAATAAGTCTACGACAACAACAACATCCAAATGATCAAAAAAGATTCAAGAGAAACTTGAGAGAATTATGAATTCTGTAAGGTATTACAACCTCTTAAACTGATTAAAAAAAATTGGGTCATACACTTACTAAATCATTTTTACAACCTTCATATTTTTCAATGAAAAAATAACCAAGAAGACTGAAAAAATCCAACTCAATCTCAAATGATTCAATTATGTCAGAATATCTTGGATCAATCAATTTGTAAACAAAAAAATCAGGGATAGAGAGACGAATCTTTATCAAAAGAGTAGGCTAAGTATAATAAAGTTAACTCCATTAAAAAAATCGAATATGTTTGTAACACCCCTGTCCAAGATTTTATCTCTTCCCGTGTAAATTTGTATTTATGGATAAATATTGAAATTGAACCATCATCGTAGCCTTCGTTCAAGTCGAATCGGAGTTTTATGGCTTAAAATTTATATGGTGAATTTTGACGTCGTTCGAACGAGGAGTATTTGTTGTTCAAACGAGTCGTTCAAATGAACATTGAATGAACATCTGACGACTGAGAAAATGGTCAATTTTCCTCGCTCTCTAGAATCTCGTAGAAAATTCGCATTCGAACAAAGTACACAGACGTTCGAAAGAAGAATATTTCCCATTCGGAAAGAGTACTTCTCATATCCCATTTAACCCTAGATTTTGGACTCATTGGCACCATATTAGACACTCATTCAAATGAGGAGGGATCTCGTTCGAACGAATTGTTCGAACAAGAGGAGCTGAATTTGAAACTTTGCATATTTTAAATGTGCCGTGAACATATGGGCCATTGGATCTATGAGGTGTCAACCTCTAGTGGAGCAGAACAATAAAAACGTGTTCACATGATGAAACCCTAGGTAAAAGCATCTCTTAGGGTTTTGTGGGTTATTTAAGAGACATAAGGTGGTGTGTTCTTCCACCCATTTTTGTATCAGCTATAACCATTATCTTTCTCTCTAGTTTCAAGACCACTTATACTTCCCAAAATGATATTACACCATCTTTATACCTTATTCCACCATTTCCAAGCTTCATTCTTCCATTACAAGCTTTGTTAAGTGTGGAAGGGGGTTGAGTGAGCAAATAGGAGCATTCAAGAGGATTTTTGAAGAATTTTGGAGTCTAGAGCTTCTCTTCACCTTCTTCCTTGTTCTCCTCTTCAAACCTTAAGGTAGGGTTTTTCTCTCTCTAGGTTTTTAAAGTTTCAAGCTATGAAAATATGTAGGATGCATGATAGATACGACTTAATGTTAAAAATGAAGATATTTTCTAGGTTTTTCAACTCTTGCGAAATTGGAGTTCTAAAGAAAATAAAACCTAAATGGGTTTCGAAGAATAAATAGCATTTTAACCTTGAAATATGAAGAGTATACATACATAATGTACACCCTTGTTAAAATTTTGTTTATATTCATATTTGAGAATTTCTAAACTCGAAATCCTCCCCTAATATGTGTGAAAACATGTAATATGTTGGTAGAAGACACCTAGACTTGATAAATGATGTTTAAAATGGGTTTCAGGAGAAAATAATAAAGTTTGGAAAAAATTGTCCTAAATGTATTATAAATGTTGTTAAGAATGAAGAAAAATAATATTTGAGACTACACGTGATAATAGGTCAAAGTAGTAGACATTATGTTAAAACAGTCTTCAAATGATTGAATATATTTTATGTGGCAAAACAAAAAATGATGAAGCATGGTTTTGAACATAAAATCATAAAAGGATGGTTTTGAATGGAAATGTTGATTTTTAGTGTCATAATGAACTAAGAACGTTTTTCACAAGGTTATGATGAGTAAAGGGTAAAATGATAATTTTTATAAAAAAAAATTGAGGGTCTTAGTGGTCGGACTTCCTCGTTAGACCTTATCGATCGGCGTTTGTGAAAAACGGATAAAGTAGACAAAATGGCATGCTGACAAGATGAAATCGTGATATGAACTGTGATAAAAATGATAAAATGAAGGAATAATATGGCCATTAGCAAAAATATTAAGACACATTAATATGGACTCGGATGATATTGGGAATAATTAAGAAGGGCCCAAAGCCCTGGGGTGAAATATCCAAAATCACTGGCCATAGCATATGGTAGCATAGTCGATGGTATGGAGCCCATTAAGTATGCGGATATTTAGAAGATTTTGAGAAAAGATAATGGAAAAGAAATGAATATGGTTGTGCTCGAGAATAGAATATAAATAAGGCAACCTAATGAAATGGGATAAAAAGGAGACTGATGAATATAATATGATTAAATAGTCTCTAGACCTGGTAAAGTGTAAAATGAAATGACTAATTGTGAGTATGAGCACATGGCTCGGGAGCATTGCATGGTAGTTGCATTAATACTAGATAAATTATTAAGCATTTTTGGAATTGTTAAAATACATGTTATATATATATTATTTCTGTAGAAAATGTATAGCTTATTATTACTCACCCTGGTGAGCATTCGCTCATCCCTGCTTTTATGTAAAAGCTCCCACCCCTACATCGAGCAGGGACGTCGGGAAAGATGTTGATAAGGCCCCGGAGGGCAGTCAACGTCGTTAGAGGCTCTATTACTTTCTTGAAATTATCTTTTAAAAACGTTGAAATTTGGGGCATTTAAGCCTTTTATTCGAGCCTTTAGCCATATGATGTAATAATACAGGGATAACTATGATTTACTTCTCATTTAGTTAGTATTGTCATAGTAATCGAATTCTTATAAATAAACCTTGCAAATTAATTTAATTACTTAAATTGATCACTTCTTTTCTCAAATTAAAACTGACAATTTAATCCTTAACAAATGGTGCAATTGAATGGTTTTTCTTAAATAATAAAACTGAACCTTCCCCCTCCCCTTTTAACTCCTTGATTCGGTGTGGGTTGACCCAACGGTGACCCAAACTCAAGTCGGGGCGTTATAATGCCAAACAAGATCAATACATTAATGGCTAGATTTTAAAGAATTCAAAATGTAAGTTTTTCTAACGACTATATTTTGTTTAAAGAATACAAATAACTTTCAAAACCTCATTTTATTACACACATAATCTCACCAATAACAAGAAATTTTCAAATCATCAACACAACCTTAAACTAAACAAAAGTCTCATCGTGATTTCAAAAGAAAGGAAAATGGAGCTTTAAAGTTTTGGAAAATTTCCCTTTACTCATTGAGCGATTAGTTATTCATCTAAAGGAGTGATATATCATTGGATATAGGTATTTTGTTTAACAAAAAATTTCCCTCGGTTATTTTTTTTACATTATCAAGTGCATTATTTTGTGTGGTTGTAAAGTTCATTATATACTCTAGGTCGGTGCCTTGGTTGTGAGAGGTTAAGGAAGTAGTGCATATTGACTTGATCGTGCTCACTTTGGAAAGGAATGGATCAATGCCCTTTTTAGGTGAGGTTGCAAGGTTTTTAATAGTTTACTTATAAGGTGTTGGCTCCACCACATATGATATATCAGGTCTAGTTTAATTTGCCAAGTATAAAAAGGAACCTATCATTTGAGAATATCTCAATTGTGAAATCACCTCACCATAATTTTTCACCAAATTACAATTAGGATCATAAACTGTAGGATGGACCCACTATCATAAAAATTAAATGTTTTCAACATATTTTCTATTGTGTTTGATTTACTTCAGGAAATCCCATTTGTCGCTCTCAATTTTCATACCTAATATCACGTAAGCTTCACCCAGATCCTTCATATCAAATTTCCTTGATAAATAATATTTGACATCATTGACAATATTCAAATTAGTTCTAAAGATTAAAATATCATCAACATAAAAGCATAGTATGACATGATCTCCATTATCCTCCTTAAAATATAAACATTTATCATGACCATTTATTTCAAACCCATAATCCAAAACAACATTGTCAAATTTTTCATGCCACGACTTTGGAGCTTGTTTAACACCATATAAAGACTTAACCAATCAACATACTTTGCGTTCTTGTCCTTTTACTAAAAAAACCTCGGGTTGCTCCATATAGATTTCTTCACTTAAATCTCCATTCAAAAATGCGGTCTTAACATCCATTTGATGAATAACTAAGTTATGTATGGACGTTATAGCTATTAAAATTCTAATGGTAGTAATATTAGGTACGGGAGAGTACGTATCAAAATAATATATCCGTTTATTTTGGGTAAACCCCTTAGCTACTAACCTAGACGTATATTTTTCTATGCTACCATCGGGTTTTAATTTTCTCTTAAATACTCACTTGCATCCTATAGCTTTATTTCCCATAGGTAAATCAGTTAATACCCAAGTATTATTTTACACAATTAACTCAATTTCATCATTTATAGCTTCTTTCCAAAAACATCACATCTACAGAAGACATGGCATCTTTATATGTGGTCGGCTCAGCTTCTATTAATAATGTAAAAAATCATTTTCCAAAGTTCTTTTTAAATCTGTTTGTTTTACTCCTAGTTTCTAATGGTTGTTTAATATCTTCAATCATTGCATTAATAGATGGTATATCATTTGAAGGTAGTATTTCACTTGGATAAGTAAATGGTCTATTAATTCTTTGATTTTGTATTTTTAGTTTATAAGGAAATATGTCTTCAAAATATGATGCGTCCCTAGATTCTATTATAGTATTATTTGAAATTTCATTAACATCATATTTAATTACTAAGAACCTATTTGCATTACTATTATGGGCATATCGTCAAAATATCGTGTCCATAGTTTTTTTTACCTATTTTCTTGCATTTAGGATCGGGTATAGCAACTTTAGCAAGACACCCACACACTTTTAGGATTTTAAGATCCGGTCTTCTACCTTTCACATTTCATATGGTGTTCTGTCATTATCTCCCACGAATATTCTATTACGTACAAAACACGCAGTAAGTATTGATTCCCCTCACAAGTTTTCAGGTACACCCGATGTAGTTAACATTGCATTTACCATATTCATTAAGGTTCTATTTTCTATTTCGACAACACAATTATATTGGGGAGAATAAGGTGCAGTGACTTGATGTATGACTCCATAATCTTCACAAAATGTATTAAGAGCATTAAGTGAATATTCTTTGCCACGGTCGGATCTAACAATTTTTATCTTCTTCTCTTATTGATTCTCCACTTCATTTTTATATATTCTAAATTTTTCAAATACTTCATTTTTAGTCTTTATCGGGTAAATATAAGTGTATCTTGAAAAGTCATCTATAAATGTCACGAAGTATTTATTTTCCGCACGTGTAAGAGGTCTATTAGAATCACAAACATTACATGTATTAATTCCAAAATTTGTATGTCTCTTTTTACAGACTTGAAAGCTTTCCTAGAATACTTAGATTGTACACATATTTCACATTTATGATTTATATCAACTTTGGTTTTAGTAACTAAATAAAAATCCATCAATTTCTTATTTTTTTTCTATAATTCACATGTCCCAATCGTTCATACCAAACACCACTAGATTCAACATTAAAAACACTAGAACTTCCAATATCATCCTTAACAACATTAAACTTAAATAAACCTTCACTAATATATCCTTTTCTCACAAATACATTATTTTTAGTAAGAACAACTATGTTAGACTCCATTACACTTTTATATCCTTGTTGTACTAAATAAGAACCACTAATTAAATTTCTTCTAACTTCAAGAACATGTCGCACATCTTTAACAGTCAAAGTCTTCCTCGATGTCATCTTTAATTCTATATCTCCAATACCCAAAATGCGTGCGACTGAGTCATTTCCAAGAGTTACACTTCCTCTACTTGAGTTTTGATCATTTTTAAAACAAGCACGATCAAAACATATATATACATTAACACCAAAATTTTAATCTTTATTTAAATAAGTATAGTTAATAATTGAGGTATTATACCTAAATGATGCTTCATTTTAGTTTTCTTGATCCACTATCACATTAACTTGGTCCTTTTGACCTCTAACCATTTGTTAGACGGACCACTTTGATCTCCATAAGTCTTGGGCTTGTATGCCTCGATTTTCTTGAAATAGCAATCTTTCACTTTATGATTGGTCCTCCCACAAACAGTACATGGTTTATTTCCTTTGCCTTTAGCATTATATGGTTTATTGTTGTTTTGATTACCGTTATAGGTTTGTTGGTTATTTTTGTGATTTTTCTTGTGCTTAAAAAATTTACCTTCAGGATAAAATCTATTTTTATGGTGATTATTTTTTTTAATCTTTAACTAGGTTCACCCTATTAACATTTTCAATTTCTTTCTTTTGCATTCAAAATTTCTCTTCAATTATTATAGAGTTGATCAATTGTGTTAAAGTCAAAGCTCCTTGTTTGTGTCTAAGTGATCTAGCAAAGTCATCATAACTCGTAGGTAATTTATTGATAAGACACGACACTTTAAAATCTTCTCCTAATTTGGAGCCATTTTTTTCACTTTTCTCAATAATTCTTGAAATTCGTGAATTTGGTCACTTACCGATTTTTTATTCACCATTTTGAACATATTAAAAATTATGACTGCAAGACGTTCAACACCGGCATCCATTATACCAAATTTGTCTTTTAAAGATTTCCACAATTCTTTTGCACTAGATTTAGAATAATAAACATCATATAAATGATCACCTAGTGCACTTAAAATTCGGTTGTCGAAATGATATTCAATTTGTTGCTTAGTCATCAATTTAGTTGTGCAAGTTGACTCATCATTATCATTTGACTTTTTTAAATATTTTTCGGTTATTCTAGTGCCGACACAACACCCAAAACAGTTAACCAATATTTTATTTATTTTTACCACCTAGCGGAATTAGCTTCAACTTTAGTATCCACACTATATATATATATATATATATATATATATATATATATATAGAGAGAGAGAGAGAGAGAGGGAGAGAAAAGCAGGCTCCTGTGCACACTAAGTTTATACATGTGCTGGCGCACACCAATTTTTTTAAAATATTAAAAAATATATTTTTGAGTCAATTTTTTTTATGTGATATTTAAACATTTCAATTGACCCATATAAAAAATCAACTCAAAAAAACTTTTTTTGCTATTTTTAAAAAATCGGTCAAACTTTGACACCTTTTAAAGTGCTTAAAAATAGCCAATGTTTGACCGATTTTTAAAAATAGAAAAAAAATGTTTTTTAGCTAATTTTTAATATAGATCTCTTGAAATGTTTAGATATCACACAAAAATAATCAACTCAAAAAAAATTACTATTTTAAAAAATAATGTGCAAACTTAGTGTGAAAACATAATGTGCCTAGGAACCTGTCTGTATATATATATATATATATATATATATATATATATATATATATATATATATATATATATATATATAAAACGTTATACAAATGATCACTAAGTGCACTTAAAATTCAGTTGTGGTAATGATATTCAATTTGTTGCTTCGTCATCACTTTAGTCGTGCAAGTTGACTCATCATTAGCATTTGACTTTTCTAAATATTTTTCGGTTATTCTAGTGCCGACACAACACCCAAAATAATTAACCAGTATATTATTTATTTTTGCTACCTACGAAAATTATCAGCGTTAAATTTTTCTAGTTTAACGAAATTAGCTTCAACTTTAGTATCCATTATATATATAGATAGATAGATAGATAGATATATATACTCTTTAGTTTTGTTTATGTTGTAACCCTTAGGCAAAGAAAACAACAAACTCTAGGCAATCAGATTTTTTTTTCACAAACAGAATATATTTATTTCAATATAATGTACCAACAACAATTATTATAACTTCTAAAGAAAACAGTTACTTCACTTATGAAAATTTCAAAGAAAAGAACAAGTCTAGTATAATAAGGAATACTACTTCTACAATGAATTTTGGACAAAAGATTTTACCTCCTATTTTTATTTATTCTTTTAATAAATAAACTTAATGGAATCTTGATGTAGATTATATATCTATATAATAAGGAGCAGAGGTATTTTTACTGTTTCATAAGTTACAAGATAATTGAGGGTCATGATTTTGACAGCAAGGTGAGAAGCGAATGGTTGAGATGAAATAGTCAGCATCCCGCCCAAAAATATTTCTCCTCTCTCTTACTTTAATTTGAACTAGCCTCGAAAAACCATCCACCTTTTCTCTCTCTCGCCAGTTTCACTATCACACGTTTCCTCTCTTGATAACTTAATTAGAGGTCTAGATTGTGCCAACAAGGCACTAAGAGACGGTTGAGATGAGTTGATTCTAATGCTATCCGAAGAAACATAGGATGAGTTACTTTAATTTGAATTTTCACTTAATACCTACGTTACATGGTTTCCAACACTCTTTTCCTTTTCAGACCTCTCTCAATCAGGTCATCTCACCTCAAGTCATCTCACCTGCTCCCATATTTTCACTCACCATAAGACCGTGCTCTCTCTCCCTCTTTCACACAAAGGAAAATAATGAATCCCGCCATTACAAGCCTCCATCGACCTACTGAAAATAAGGAATTTTGCCATTTCTTCCTTACCGAGGAAGTCAGGTACCTCTTTCTCTAATCACCATTTTCTATTTGGTTTAATTTATTTTCGTTGGTTTTTCTATGTAGTCCCATGAATCCAGCAAAATAGAATTAGGGACACACGAAAGCAGCATCTAAGACTCTCGCGGTTTGGTTTTCAAGTACAAGTCTCTCTATAAGGCTTCATTATTTTATGAAACACATGAAAGCAACATCTGAGACTATCACGGTTGGGTTCTCAGGTACAAGTACAACTGTCTCTCCGAGGCTTTATAATTTCTGGAAGCATTTTGTGGGTTTTCAGGCATACTTTGGTGAGTTTTGCTTTTTTTCCCCTTTATGTTCGTGTTATTCCCCTGCAATAATTATTCATCTCAAACCAAAATGTTTCTATCATATGACTTTAATAAATTTTGTTATGTTGAAAATTTTTGTTTTTAGATCTCAACATATGGTTTATTACTTTTAATTTTCAGGAAAAATGGGTATCAATGAAAAACATTCAAGCATAGATGATGTATGTGGAACATCGTGGTGGAGGGTGGGTGTGCTGCTAGCATAGAAAAATGGGTACCATGGTGGTGGGTGTGTCGCTGGTACCTCTTCTCTAATGTGGAACATCAGGTACCTCTTTCTCAAATGTGGAACACCGGCGACGGCGAGTGGGAGGACTTTGATGGGGATGGAAAGGGTTTGTGTGAGAGAGGGCTTTTGGTGTTTGGGTGGTCCTTGGGATTTAGATGGTTTTTTTTGTTGGGTGTTTTTCAAATTCTTTTATCTCTGTTGTTATTTATATGTCTCCATTTTCTTAAGTTTGTTTTAGTTTATTGGACTCATTGTCCTTTACTTCGTGTGTATTGAATTTTTTTTTTTAATTTGAGATGTAATTATTATCAATTTATGTTTGCTCTTTTTTATCTATGGTTGGTGAAGCTCGGAGCTAAAGTTAACTTCTACTGTTTAAAGTCTTTTGCCCAAGAAAATAATTATCTTTTTAATTTTTATCATGTAGAAAATACGTTACATTTTATTGAATTTAAAGGAGAACTCCAAATATTTTTCTTTGCAATACTTGAGGGGGAAATACTACTGTTAAAATTTCTTTACTTTCATTGTAATACTTGAGGGTAAAAAGACTATTGCCCCGTACCCAGCTACATACACGGTCAAGTCGCATACAAATTCAAACAAGTCTATATAGGTTTCGAGTAGCCGGATGATTGGTAAAACATTGGCCGCGAGTTAAATGTCAATTTAGTTTGGCTATGTTTCGATTAGTTTAGACATGACTTGGAGCTTCGGGTCGACCCAACTGACATCAAAACAGTGTCACAAAGTACCTTTTTAGTGATCGCGCACATGTTCATGCTAGCCGAGATGGGCATTAGGCTGATCAAAAGTTGATAAAAATAATAAAATTTATGAAACTATAGTTCTTAGGCAATATTCAGACAACTTTTGACACAATTGGGTGTTTAGAAAATTATCGAACTTTATTGATATTAAGACGGGATTGCCAAGAAATGTTACAAGTGATAGGTATTTATTTGTGATTGATGTAAATTTTGGTATTTATTTTGCATGTCAAAAAATTATTCGACTTTACTGATATTAAGACGGGATAGCCGAGAAATGTTAGTGAGTGATAGGTATTTTTTTGTGATTGATGCAAATTTTTAGTATTTCTTGTGTACGTCAGGTGAAGGGTAAAAAATGTTTATGATATTTTATTGTTTATAAAAAATGTTTATGTCCCGCCTGTTTGTCCCGTCCAACGATCGCATTGCCCTTTATTTTTTAAAGTTTCTTACTATTTTTTTTTTTAACTTTTAAAATAAAAACAGTTTTTTATATTAAAAAAAATAGTTTTTATATTCAGTTTTTTATATAAAAAAAAGTTTTTGCAATTAATATAAAAAACATTTTTTTAATTAATATCAAACATTTTTTTAAAATTAAAATAAATTTTTTTTCGTAATATCGTGATTAATTAATGATGCGGGTAAAAATATCACGATTGATTAGTGTCGTTGGTGCGGACGTACATTCGCGGATCTGCATCATTTGTTAAATGTGAGTTTGCGTCAGCGATACTAATTAATCACAATATTTTTTCAATAAAATATTGCGATTAATTAGTGTCGTTGGTACTGACTCACATTCCCGGATCCAAATCATTTGTTGAATGTGGGTCCGCGGCAATGACACTAATTAATCTTGATATTTTTTCAATAAAATATCGCAATTAAATAGTGCCGCTGCTGCGGAGTCACATTTTCGGACCCATATCATTTGTTGAATGTGATCCGCGCGAGCGGCACTAATTAATAGCTATATTTTTTCAATAAAATATCGCGATTAATTAGTGCAACTGACGCAACCCACATTCCCGAACTCACATCATTTGTTAAATTAGGGTCCGCGCCAGAGGCACTAATTAATCGCGATATTTTTTCAATAAAATATCGTCATTATTTAGTGCCATTGGCGCGGACCCACATCATTTGTTGAATGTGAGTCTGCGTCAGCGACACTAATTAATCGCGATATTTTATTGACATGATATCGCGATTGATTAGTGGAGCTGTCGCTGACCCACATCACCGGACCCACATCATTTGTTGAACGTGGGCCCGCGATTGTTTAATTTAATGTGTTGTATTTGCGATTGATTAGTGTAGCTGACTAGGATCAATCGCGATATCATGCAAATAAACATAATTCTTTTTATTATATAAAAACAATTTTTTTTATATAAAAACTGTTTTTATATCAACTGTTAAAAAAAATAAGATAAAAATAGGTACAAATTTTTACTGCATTGGTTGATGCCCTGACGGGACCCCAAACAATAAGGTATAAGCTTTTAATGCTGTGTGTCCATGAAATATGTCCACGAAGTGGGTCGCCCTTGCATTTTCCTTATATAAATATGTGTATGTAATTTTACCATATATCAAAGACGTCATATTTTGATATAAGCAAAATATATGAACAAAAGTAATTTTTTTTCCAATCTCTTGACAGTCCATGTGTTAACTATTTTTTATACAATTGACTATTTTACCCCTCTATATTAAAAAATAATAAAATGAATGTTATGAAATTTGAAAAATAAACTATTTTATTATTATTTTGGGATAAAAAATAGGCTTTTTATCCTAGAGTAATATTTTTTTTATCCCAGTTGTTATTAATTTGTTTTAAAAAAACAAGAATAATAATTTTATTAGTCCACAGTTTTTTTATTTATAAAAAAACTCTTTTCTAATTTTAATTAAAAATATTTAATTTAATGTCTTAAATTCACGATTGATTAGTGTCGTTAGGTGCTCTTCATATCTAGGTTCTCAATACTGCAGGAAAGGACCAAATTGTCCCGTGCTTGAGTATATTACGTATCATAAGAATTAAAACACCATTACTTGCGTACTATTAGTATATTTTATACATTCAATATCTTGGAAAATTTTCTCCGTGCCTTCAGGCACGGGCATTCCGCTAGTATATATATATATATATATATATATATATATATATATATATATATATAATAATGCTCTTGTGCGAAGTAGTCCGTATTTTAAGAATGCGGACTAGACATGTGTCACCAAACGGTGCACCTATAAATTATCGCATAAATTATAGACACACTCTCTCTCTTTTCTGGGCTCATCGCCAGGTGACACATGTTCGGTCCGCATTCTTAAAATACGGACTAGTCCACACAAGAGTGTAATACCCCGCATTTTTATCGATATTTATTTATGGGATTAATTAAATTAAATGTGAATTAATTGAGAATTAATCCGGATAAAATACTAACGAGATGTGAGTTGGTATTTGATTATAATGTGTATATATGGCAATATATGAATATTGAAAATATTGAAATTGTCGCGAGATAGAAATACGGCAATTTGGAAATTTTGTTGGGACGCGTGTGACAGTCGCGCCAGGAACATTTTTTAATTAAAAAGTGAATTTTATTTTTATCAACCGTATGGTCATTTTGAGTGCGCCAACGTGTCCGGAAGGATCGAAATAGTCAGAAAACACTAGCCGGGGGTTTAGTTTGGGTCCCGGGGCATTTTTGGGCCATACCGGCAACTTAAAAGGGTATTTAGGTAATTTTGAAATTTGGGGAATTTTGACCAACGAATTTTGGGAATTAAAAATTGGGAATTTATTAACCCACTAACCCATTACCAACACTTAACTGATTAGAGGGCTACGGGGGTTTCATGAGAAGTTAAGAGAAGTTCCCAAAAGAAAAAAACCTTAACCTCCATCTTCAACCTTCAACCTTGGGAGAAAAGGAGAGAGAGCAACCTTCATCAATTCAACACCAAATTCAGAGAATAATCCAAGGCAAGTGGTTTAATTACGTTAATTTCAAGTGAATGTTTCTTACATGCTTAGAAATTTATATAATTGCATTGTATTGGGAGATTTATAAAAACCCATGAAATTGGAGTTGTAAATTCAGGTTGTGATATAGGGATTGCATGTAGAATTGTTATTGGGTGATTATACTAATAGAAATACGACTTTGATGATACAAAAACGGATTTATTAAGGGAAATTGATGACTTTAAATTTCTAGGATTCATACTCATGAGGGTTGGGTAAAATTGGGGATTGGTGATAATTTCATGTTGTTTAGGAAGATTTGACGCTATAAATATGTTGAGGTACGACCTAAGTATGTTTAGGAATGATTAGGAACATTAAAACACTGTTGGGATAATGTTTGGATGAGTGTTGAGAAGAGAAAGTTGGAGGAAAAACGAATTTAGGAATTCTGGGCTCGAAACTGTCACCTCGTTAGAAGACCTGCCCAGGTCGTTCGAACGAGCTTCTAACGAGTTGACAATTTGCCTTCTAACGAGTTGGATGTTCGTTAGATGCCCCTTTTGTTCGAACGACCTCGTTCGAACGAGACTTCTAACGAGTTGACAGATTGGCCTTTTTGGCCTGCTTTGATTTCTAATGTCCCGTAACCTGGTTTAATTGTAGAGATAACATTCCCTTGATGACTAATTGATATAGTTGGGATATTTGGGATATATTGAGGAGTAAAACAAAGAAGTGTGATATGAACCAAATGAAAATTGTGGATTAGGACGTGAGTGACTAATTACGATGTGAGAATAATTGACGATTTAAATGTTAGTATTAATCGGGTATATGTGAATTGCGTAACATTATAAGTGGGTATAAGAATGAGAAGTATACCACTAATAAATTATGGTAATTACTAAGATGTGTGCATGCTTAGTATATGTATATGATTTTATGTGTATGACATACCTACCATACTTGCTATCACGGGAGGTTTGCGTTCGCTTAGGGCCATCTAATCTTTGTGTGCCTACGGGGGGATTTAGATTGGTACCTCGAGGACATAGGTCAGAGAAGGACTTATTGGGAAGTTAATAAGACTGCTGGTCGTTGGAGCGTAGGTATGTGTGTGACCCATGTGATGTGACTGTGTTCGCCTCCATTATTTGTGATTGTTGTTATCTGAGAACGATTCCTGAGAGATTCGAAATGCGTGATCCTTATGTACGTGATGTACCGGGATGGATAGCAGAGTATGTGTGCACCGCAGCTTAGTCTCGGGGTGCTAGTATTGTATATTTATGTTGAGAATAATATACGGTTAAATGAAAGAATTGTCGTGTTTGAATTGTGAGAATAATTATAGTAACGCATTGAGAAGATAATAAGGGGAATAACCTCTAGTAAATTGTATTGCTAATAATTGAGAATTACGAGAATTAAAGTAAAACTCTCCATTTGATTGATAACGTTGGAATTTATAATGCGAATCGAGTAGAAAGGTTAGAAGTTATTTTGGTCTAGATAGACAGGAGAATCACTTGAATGGGTACGGTACGTTAGGAGTGCACAATTAATCGAGAGGTGAGTATTTCATGCGAGAGCACGTCCTAACATGTATTTTGCATTAATTGTTTTAATGTTATTAAAGCACTTGTTGTTTTTAAAACTAGTCTCCACATTCGGGCTCTGACCCGTTTGCTTTCAAATCTACTTTTTGTAAAAACCTTTTAGGTGCCCAGCCACAAGGACACCATGCATAGGAATTCTATTCAGGTGACGAGCTGTAGCTGTTGTGGAAGTTACAGGGCCTTGACAGTAGACGCCTCATTTCTAGTCTTGACTCCATATTCAGTTTTATCATTTGTAGGGCATGTCGCCCATTTCCTTTAGAGACATTTTATATTTCAGTTATTCAGACTTTGGTTTGTAATTAATTCAGGATGCAGACTTGTTTTATTTATTTCCATATTGGGATTGTTGTGAGGAGTATTTCCTCCAGACTCATTATTATTTATTGGTTACTCTATTGAGACTTTATGGTGTATGGTGATGTTATTCTTTTACATTTCATTTATCGCATGTTAATCAGATTTAATTTAAAATTTGACAACTTACTTTTAAATACTAGGTGGTTAGTAATCATTAAAATGTTTTCGAGAGTGATGCTATTAACTGAACCAACTTGGCATTTTGTATTGATTTAATAAAGGAGTAGCTACCCGGTATTTAATTAGTCGGGGTGTCACAAAGAGTAGGACTATATATATATATATATATATATATATATATATATATATATATATATATATATATATATAATTTATATTTATATTTAGTGTCAAACGAGATTTTAAAAAATCCAAATTAAATTTTTTATCAAAAAAATATTTATAATATTTTCAGAATTAAAATAACACAATAAAACAAAATATAATAAAAGTTAGAAAGGACTGGCCTGATTTTTTAGAGTCGCATATTCGCTGACCTAACGTCCTAGATTCCTCCCTCGGTACCAGAATTGACGGATATCTACCACTCCAAAATAAAACGCAAATTCGAAAACAATATAGTCTTTGATATGCACGTATACCAATGGACAAATAGCCAAGTCTTGTGTGTCTAAGTTGCCCAGAAAATAAAAAAATATAATAATTGTGAATATGAAGAATATTTGTATCTTTAGAAGATAGAGAAGAGAATAGTTTGGTTTTTTTCTCTCGTCAAAGTGAATTATATATACCCAAAATAGAAAACAAATTGTCAAAACCAACAGACATAAAAAAACAACCAAGTTTAAAACTTAAAAAAAATAGCTCACAATCCCCAACAAGTTTCAAACTTCATAAAGGATAAACACAAACATATATAACACGAAAACATACATAACGGGAAACTATAATGCTATGTAATAGGTGTAGTAGACTTCTGACTTGGAACTACACTTAGTGACAGTATCTTCCATTTGAGAGCACCGTAGTGGACTAGGCCTGGAACTACGTCCCTTTGAGCCAAATGTTAGAATACCACACACATAACATAGACATAAGACTTTGGTAGCGGGTTTGTGCTATTAACGGCCATGCGCATAATCTTGATTTTCATTAGAGTTTTTCGAGAGTAGCCCATTTTCTCACGGTCGCGGCCTCATGGTGCCTCTCACTTAGGTGAGTCTCCAAGGGTGTATGTGACCCCCACTCTGTGGGAGTTTTTCCACCTCGATCTCATTAAGGGTGTAGCCAAGCCTTAACGTTCACAATAAATATAACACTATGCCACAGGGATGGGTAGGACGGAATCTACATGAGAAGCCCCCTAATATAAAATGTGTTATCATTGAGTCACGCAATATGGATTGTTTCCACCCATTGAACTTCCTTCATGGGATCTTTAATCACAGAAGATGGGTTACCTCCCTAGGTGACTCCCTTACAAGCTTAATCCCATCCCCCTCGACAATTCTAGGACTACGCTCCTAGAAAGACCTTTAGTCAATTGGTCTGTAATATTCTTCTTTGATTTTATATATTCCAAAGATATGATATTTTTATTAAGAACGCTTCTCACGGATTTGTATTGTATTTGAATGTGTCAATTCATCTTTTCATTTGTATGAGATTTTTGCATGATATCAATCACCACCTTGCAATCACAATGTACAGAAAATGCCGGCAAAGTCTTATGTATCAAAGATATATCCAATAATAAATTTTTAATCCATTTTTCTTCCATATACGTTTCATCAAGTGCTATAAGTTCGGACTCCATAGTGCTTCTAGACATTAAAGTTTGTTTTTTAGAACCCCAATAGATTGCAACACCACCAAACGTAAACATATAACCACTTGTAGATTTCACATCTAAAGAATCCGATATCTAATTGGCATCATTATATCCTTCAATAACAATGGGAAATCCATTATAGCAAAGAGAATAGTTTATAGTTCCATTTAAATATTTAAATACCCTTTCTAAAGCATTCCGATGATCTTTACTTGTATTATTTGTGTATCTACTTAGCCTTCCAATAGCATATGATATATCAGGTCTAGTTTAATTTTCCAAGTATAACAAGGACATATCTCAACTGTGAAATCACCTCACCATCATTTTTCACCAATTTACAATTAGGATCATAAACTGTAGAGACGGACCCACTATCATAAAAATTAAATATTTTCAACATGTTTTCTATTTCCTTCTCCAAAGTTCTTTTCGAATATATTTATTTTACTCTTTCTAGATTCTAATGGTTGTTCTATATCTTCAATCATTTCACTAGTAGATGGTATATCATTTGAACGTAGTATTTTACTTGAAGAAGTAGATGGTCTATTAATCATTTGATTTTGTATTATTGGTCTATAAGGAAATATGTCTTCAAAATATGAAGCGTCCCTAGATTCTATTATAATGTTATTTAAAATTTCATTAATATCATATTTAATTACTAAGAACCTATTTGCATTACTATTATACGCACATCCTAAAAATATCGTGTCTAAAGTTTTTGACCTATTTTCTTGCGTTTAGGATCAGGTATAGCAACTTTAGCAAGACACCCCCACACTTTTAGGATTTTAATATCCGATCGTCTACATTTCCCCATTTCATATGGTGTTTTATCATTATCTCCAATGGTTATTCTATTAAGTAGGAAACACGCAGTAAGTATTGCTTCCCCGCACAAGTTTTCGGATACACCGTTACATTTACCATATTCATTAAAGTTTCATTTTTCCTTTCGGCAACACCATTAGATTGGGGAGAATAAGGTGAAGTGACTTGATGTATAATTCCATAATCTTCACAAAAGGTATTGTTACACCCCGTCTAATTAAACATTGGGCGATCAGGCCTTTATCAAATTAAAATTGGTTTCTCATATGGTTCATTCTTAGCATCACTGTCGAGAACCAAATTAATTACTAACCACCTAAGTTAATTAAACTGGTGCCAAATTTTATATTTCAAATAAAACAGGATAACAGAATAGTTTGAAAACTAAAACAACATACACAAGATACTAGAATCCAAACCAACACTAATATGTAGAAGCAACTAAGTCAAGCCGAATAAACCGTCAGCTAAATCCACAACCAAGCATAAATCTGCAATTCAACTAAAGTAAAACTGAATACAAATCTGGAACTGTAATGGAGTCAACTGACAACATGTCTATATCTATAACATAATGAGATCCTATGCTAGATCTGAATGAAAGAGTCGGCTAATCAATGATCCTATCAGCATCCACAGTGCTATAGCTCCAAATCCATGGAATGAACTCAAGTAAGGCACCCTTGTGGCTGGACACCTAAAAGGGCTTTGAAAACATTTTTATAGCAACAGTTAGTACTCAAAACAGTTTGAAAACATTTAACAAGTAATTTATTGCAATTAAAATTGGTTATTAATTACACATGTTAGGTTCACGGACACTCCCTTGAGTCTCCTCACCCCTCATCTAATGTGCACACCTAACGTCTTATACTTAGCCCACCTAGCCATCATACCTAAGCTATCTCGACTAAAGTATATAACCAATCTTATTAATGGTCTACTCTCCCGTACCACCCATACAACACGCTTTATTATTACATCCTCGCATATTTAAATTTTCATATAACATTCACATGTGTTGTATTTAATCATCATAATCAAGTCTCACTACTTAATTCATAAAGCGTTTCAAATTTATCATCTGACTTTCGTAATTAAGTTTCACTACTTAATTTACTATAGATATCCCCAATCTATTTTTTAATCTTAAAATTAAGTTTCTCTCTACTTAATTTATCATTTAGATGTATATCTATATATATAACATCTACAAGTCTACTTTCGCACATAAGTAAAATATCATGAAGCATATATATATATATATTTTACACAATATATAATATAAGGGTTATTGGTCCAGCTAATCATCAACCCTAATCATCCTATCATTTACATTGGTCCGGATATCCCTCGACCCCAAAGTAAATGTTATGCATATGTATATTGGTTAGGATACTCATTGACCTCAATATCTTTTAACTTCAATATGGTCCAGATCATCATTGACCCCAAATCGAGCTTTCATGTATTGGTTTGGATAATCATCGGCCCCAATACCGAATTAAGCATACATTAGGTGTTTACACAGCCTAAGTATCAATATAATAGGTATTCACACAACCATATTATTTATACTAGTACGTAATATTTTTCTCTCTAATATTCCTTGAAATTTACCATATTTTACGAGTTTACTTCACTATCATACACCCCTCGTAGTCCTACTATAAAATAATAAATCTCCCAATATTATTTTCACGAGTGCATAATTATTACCCTGCCATCTCCATTTAGGAATACAAGAGAAAAAGGAGAATTTCATAAATTCTGAGCACCGGACCAATCCACCTCCCAGGACCGGACCGATTCATTTTTCTATTAAGGCCGAACCAATCCGCTTACCAGGACCACACCGGTCCATTTTTCTGCAACTCAGTTCTCTGTTTTGCAGCAGCATTTTTTTACACCTTTTTTATACCTAAATCTCCTAAATTCTTCACCAAATTCATAATCGATTGTTCCTAACTATCTCTACCATAGTTAGAATGATTTCTAACGTTTCAAACACATTAAAACTTCACCGAAAGCAATCAATAATGAATCAACCCCAAAAACTCTTTCATAAACTAGTTTTGTGTTCATCCTTTAAATTCCATTCAAAACCCAAATTTAAATACATAGTAACAATCCAAACTCTTCTGATTTACAATCCTCTACATATATAAACCCTAACTACATGCAATTTTACCCAACATGCAATCAATTGGTACTTTTCTTCAAGGTTTTGAAATAAAAAATCAATCTATTCATGAAATCCCTACACACGAATATTATAACTTCAATTCAATTTGCAATAAACACTTGCCTTAGATTGATTGATCTTATTTCGTAATTCTTTTGTTTATGATTGATTTCTTCTTCTCCAATTGACTTGAGGTGCAAGAAACCCTTCACCACCTTCTCAATTCTCTCCTTAGACTTTGGGGAAATGGTTCTCTCTTTCCTCTAATCGCCTCTCTAATCCTTTGTGTTATGAGCCCTAATACCAATATCTAAATATTAGATATATGTCTCTAATTTTCGTAGGTCCCTTGCCCTCTTTTAGAAAAATGACAGTAACGACCTTACTAGGTGCCGGTTTGGTCCAAAATTGACCCGGGGACCAAACTACACCCCCGGGTACACAATTCCGACTATTTCGACCCATCCGGAATCATTCATGACCTCTAACTTCCCATCCGAGTCACTTAAAATATATTTCTCATTTATCACCTCAAAATATTCCATACGTGACTCCTGGTGATATAAACTAGAATACGCACATATCACTCCCCATGTCGTATAATCACATTTAGTAAATTTCATCAAAAAATTAATCTGTATCTATCTCTCGATTAATATTTAATAATAACATTTATTAATTAAATCACATTAAATTACTTCACTCGCGTAATTTAAATAAAACATATTTTTCTAATTAATTTTCGAATTATTTACTAAAAATATGCAGAAATACAGGGTGTTACATACTTCCCCCCTTACAAAGGAATTTCGTCCTCGAAATTAGGGCATACCTGCAGAAATAACTTTGGATACTGCTCTCTCATGTCATCCTCCCTCTCCCAAATCGATTCCTCAATATTGTGGTGACCCCACTCAACTTTCACCAAGGGCGCCAACTTGGACTGTAGTTTACGCTCACCACGATCTAGAATTTCCACGGGCCTCTCCTCATATGAGAATGAGGCATCTGGCTGTAAGTCAATCTCCTCAAGTGGAACATGCCAATAAGCCCTCTCGCTCCTCTGGAGATGCTCTGGAAGTCCCAATCTGTATGCTACCGATCCCACCCTCTCTATAATAGGAAACGACCCCACATACCCCGGTGCTAACTTCGCTTTCTTGCCAAATCTCATAATCCCCTTCATAGGATATACTCGAACCAACACCTGGTCACCAACTTCTAACTCCACGTCTCATGTCGGCGTCAGCATTACTCTTATGTTTGTCCTGAGCTATCCGAATGCATTCTCGAATTAACTCAATCTTGGCAGTAGTCTCCTGAATCATCTCGGGTCCTAACAACTTATTGTCCCCCACCTCTAACCAGCAGCCGGGCGAACGATAGGGTCTCCCATACAGTGCCTCAAACGGTGCCATTGGCACGTTCCACGATCTAGTTTATACATTTACTGTCAAAATGCCATAAATTTATATGCATGATAAGGTTGATTTTAAACTCAATATCCTACTACATGGTTTAAACTTATTTTCATCAATATTACTAGAACATACACCATTTTCATAAATCATCAACTTTTATTATTTCAAACCTTGAAATAATTATCCATCCATTATTTTTAACAAAATAATTAATTCCTCACATTTTTATTCCATAAAAATGTCTATTAACTCCTTTCACCAAAAATACACAAAATATCAATTTCTAACATTTGTATTTCATAAAATGTCCGATATTTCTTTTTACTAGAAATACACACGAATAATATTTTCTTGCATTTTATTCCATAAAAATGTCCCATGTTTTTTTTACTAGAAATACACGCAAATAATATTTTTCTTGCATTTTTATCTCCCATAAAAATGTATATTTTCAATTTTACTAGGAAAACTAACCAAATAATAATTTCCTACATTTTTATCTCCCATAAAAATGTATAATTCTAATTTTACTAGAAACTTATCATTTTATTCATAGGAATACTCAAAGTAATAAGACTACAATATACACCAATAGAATCTCAAATATAAGAGTAGATTATCCCATCTCAACAGTCTAAAAATGGTGGTGGTGTTGAAGAAGATGGGAGACTCCCCCACCTCTAAAAGTGGCCATAAAGGGAGTCACAAAAATGCTCCACCAAATAGCAAGCTCCAAAAATACCCCAAGAATGCTCAACAGACCCGTCTTCTTCTTATAAGAGCACCTCCTTAAATACTTATCAAACCCCCGCAACAAACATCTCCAATATTTCGTAGATCTATTTTTATTAGGGGGGGAGATAAATATTTTGGTGTGAATATATTTGTTAGGGCCTTTAATGGTTGACGGTGGTGTATCACAGTGAGAAGGAGATACGAGCTCCTTAGGAGAGAATATAGATTAGAAGTTGGATTTATCCCCACACACATATCTCTTATACTCATAGTAAGGCTCTAATACCATATTTATGAAGGCTTTTGGTCAATGGTCACATCAACTCGTGATTTATAAGTTTCTTTTATCTGCAAATTCTGGCACATGCGCTGACAAAACGTGAATCGGTGTTCAAATGCTGAAATCGAAATTTGCACGCACTACACCAAAATGGTCAAAATGTCACCTTTCATCCAGCCACCCTTGTCACAGTCATTGACCGTGACAAGAAATACACGTTTTGTGTCACGGTCATTGATCGTGACAAGACCGTGACAAAGTATTGTCACGGTCAATGACCGTGCCAATACTTAAAATCATTGTCACGGTTAAGGACCTTGACACGACCATGATAATCTCTTCAGTAAAAAAATCCCTAGGCTCTTTTTTTCCCACCGTTTTTTGGTTTCCTTCTTTCTCTCTCTCTCTCTATAAGCGATTTCAGCGCTCTCTCTCTCTCTAAGGTATATTTGTTTCCTCTCTTTCTCTTTCATTTCTATATGTGTGTGTATGTGTGTGTATATATGTGTGTGGTGGTGTGTGGTGGGGGAGGGGGGCAGGGGGTGGGTGGGGGTGGGGTGAGGGGGGGCAGGAGGTGGGGTGGGTGTACGTGTGCGTGTGTGTGGTGGGGGTGGGGGGAGGGGGTGGGGTGGGGGCAGGGATGGGGGTGGGTGGTGGGGTAAGGGTGGGGGTGGGGGGTTGCGTGTGTGTCTATGTGTGTGTGCACGTAGTGTCCCTTGTAAAGAATTGATTGATTATTAATTTTTTTAGTAAATTAATATATGATTGCCCCTTATTGTAAATTAGTAAATTAATATATGATTAATTATGAAAGTAGGATTGCCCCTCATTGTAAATTAGTAAATTAATAATTGAGTAGATGAATTAATTGAGTAGATGAATTAGAAGGAGTACGGGATACACATTTATTGTAGACATTGTTGTTGGATTATTTTGTTTAGTAAATGTTGGGTTGGTTAGTTTTAAAAGTGGCATGACCACTGGATTATTGTCCGTATGGGGGTGGGATTTTTCAACTTTTGAATAATTGAATTTTAATATAAATAAGACATAATTAAATGAAATATACTATATATAATTATTAATAATTGAATTTGAATATAAATAAGACATAATTAAATGAAACATAGTATATATAATTATTAATCATTATTGGATTATTGTGTGTGTGGTGGGGGAGGGGGTGGTGTGTGTACGTGTACGTGTGCGTGTGTGTGGTGGGGGAGGGGGTGGGGGGAGGGGGCAGGGATGGGGGAAGGGGGTGGGGCAAGGTAGTTTAATTGAGTAGATGAATTAATTGAGTAGATGAATTAGAAGGAGTACGGGATACACATTTGTTGTAGACATTGCTGTTGGATTATTTTGTTTAGTAAATGTTGGGTTGGTTAGTTTTAAAAGTGGCATGAACACTGGATTATTGTCCATATGGGGGTGGAATTTTTCAACTTTTGAATAATTGAATTTGAATATAAATAATACATAATTAAATGAAACATACTATATATAATTATTTGCACGTGTCTGTGTGCGTGTACGTGTAAGTGTACGTGTGCGTGTGTGTGGTGGGGGAGGGGGTGGGGGTGGGGGCGGGGGTGGTTTGTAGTAATTGTACATATTTGCATGTCTTCTTCTAATTTTTTTTTATCTGTACTAATAATATTTTTTTACAGTAAATGTCTCCTTCATGTATTAAGGCGAGGATGATGATGCTGGTTATGATGATGTCATCTGGGCTCGGTGGTAGCGGAGGCGACGAGGGCTCCTCAGCCTAGGCTCCCCAAATATGGCAAATTTGGGATTACCATCGAGAACAAGTCGAAGCTATTAGCGAGATCCCTCGAGCTGCTAAAGACGATCATCGGCCCGGGGTTTATGAGTTGGAAGGATGTGTCATATGAGCTCAAGTTAGCTGTTTGGGCGGCACTACAGGTAATATATTTATATTTATACGAATATTTCAATTTCAATTTCAATTTCGATTTCAATTTCAATTTCATTTTATATTTATATTTATTCGCAACTAACATTGTATTTGTTAGACAGGAACAATTCAACTTGGATCCAAAGCTACGCGATTCCGTCTTGGAGCAGTTGAGGGAGCAACACAAGACGTGGAAGAAAAATATGCGGACACGGTACTTTAGGAAAACACGAGAGTCCATTATCCAATGGCGTGAATCCGTCCCGCCCAAGGAGCCGATCTCATTGGCACAATGGCAAAAGTTAATTGACAATGAGATCGAGGAGCGACAATTGGCATCTCGCCAATCGGGGAGGGAAAATCGGGCAAAAAAGACGGACGTGCACTACTCCGGCCGGACGTCTTACACCGAGGTGGAGCATAGGATGAAGGTAAGATTTAATTTTTCTATAACTACAGAAATATATTATTCTTCATTATTTTACTTTGCGGGGCCGATACTAATTTTACTTTATTTTATTTCAGGGGGTAGGGAGTGGCCCTGGGGGTAAGCCACATAGGCTCGATACTTATGTGGCTCTTCGGACGAAGAAGGGGAAGGACAAGGAGGTGTCCCCGAGCATCCCGGCCATGATTGTAAGTAATCCGACAGTTTAATTTTTGTTAATTACGTTATAATTTTTTAGTTTACTTATTTTACTAATCATGTGATTTTTGTCGTTTCAGGCAAAGCTTAAGGAAGTGCATGAGTCGCAGTCTGATGCCGACAAGGCGTCTTTGTCCATAGACGCACTCAGCCAAGTGCTTGGCTCTGATCGCAAGGGGAGGACAAGGGGGGGTGAGCTCGCGGGTGGCCAAATCTAGGATCATCGGATTGGAGACGAGCGACACCGGGTTGGCTCGAACGGTGGATTCACATGACGCGAAGCTGTCCCGTTTGGAGGCGACGGTCCAAGATATGTACTCATTCATGAAGAGTACGTTGGGCGGAGACCGTAAGGGGAAAGGGAAGGAGAAGGCGGTGGAGGAGGAGGAGGTGCGGGAGAACGAGGCGCAGGATGACGAGGATGTGGACCTCGTTGCTTCATCACTGACACGTGCGTACTTCGATGATCCACTTCCTTATTTGGCTCCCTTCCCCAGACCGATGTCGACAATTGGTTGGCCGAGCGTGTTCATATTGGACGTATTTGATGGCCAGTGGATAGGGCGGGGGTTGAGGGACCCGAATGTCGTCTAGGGTGGAATAGTTCATGGACGTGCGCTTCAAGAGATCGAGTCCAAAGTGCTCGTCACGCATGTGATACCCGGGAAGGAGAACTCCCTATTGTGGTTGCGCTAACAATGCGGCACAATTTATATTAGTGGGTGTATCAATTCGTATATCGTGTGGCCTACTCACCTCCTCACATTTACCCCAGACATGTAGTGACATCATTTTTAAGTTGGTACATTTGAATTATATTTGGATTATATCGTCATGTATATTGTTTCTATTTTGAATATATATTTGCATTATCTTTAGTTTGTTTGGATATATGATGTTTGAACAGGTACAACGTTGTTATAACAGGTACAACTATACTGTTGGGCAGTGGCAGTGGCCATACTGCCCAGAAGATTTTTTTTTAAATTCTGCCCAGAATTGTCAGGTCATTGACCGTGACAATTTTTTAAAAGGGTCAAGGCTTTGTCACGATTATTAACTGTGACTACGCGTATCACGGTCATGGCCCGTGACACGACCGTGACAATTCTAACGAACTTTTCACGGTCAATGACCGTGATACGTCCGTGACAAAAAAAGTTATCTCTCCCCGAATTATCACGGTCATTGACCTTGACAAGTTGAACTTATCAAGGTCAATGACCGTGACAATTAGGCAAATTTGGTGTAGTGAAGATCGATTTCATGGTTTTTCTACAAACCACGTTTATTTCCCTTATACCCAAGACAAAGACTCTAATGCCATATGTCTACATCACGTCTGATTTCGCTCAGGATGAGCTGACATAGAAATGTGGCCAACGTCTCATATGCTGACAACGAAGAGGGTGAGGAGTTTTAGTTAGTGTCATTCGAACGACGAGAGGAGTCGTTTGAACGACATTCCTTCCTCGTTTGAACGACAGCATTGGTCGTTTGAACGATCAACATTCCAAATTCACGCTTTTCCCCCTAATAGTTTCTAGACAATTAGAAGAAGCCTATATGCTTTAATTAACTTGTAATCGAAAATTCTATAACACGTATATGTATAATTCTCAAATCAAAAATCCTCTTTTATTTCTAATTAATTTCTTTTTATGAATAATTCATTCATACTCTAATTAATTTACCGGGGGGGATATTACAAAGGTACCAATATTTTGTGATTGGAGATCCCATTAAGGAAGTTCAATGGGTAGAAACAATCCATATTGCTTGACTCAATGATAACATATTTTATATTAGGGGGTTTCTCATGTAGATTCTCTCCTACCCATCCTTATGGCATAGTGTTATATATAGGGTGGACGTTAAGGCTGGGCTACGCCCTTATTGAGATCGAGGTGGGAAAACTCTCATAAGGTGCAGGTCACATACACCCTTGGAGACTCACCTAAGTGAGAGACGCCATGAGGCCGCGATCGTGAGAAAATGGGCTACTCTCTAAAACCTCCCTCGAAAATCAAGATTATGCGCATGGTCGTTAATAGTGCAAACCCGCTTCCAAAGTCTTACGTCTATGTTATATGTGTAGTATTCTAACATTTGTCTCAAAGAGATCTATTCTAGGCCTAGTCCACTACGGTTCTCTCAAATGGAAGATACTATCACTAAGTGTAATTCCAAGTCGAAAGTCTACTACACCTATTTCATAGCACTATAGTAGCCTGTTATGTATGTTTTCGTGTTATATATGTTTGTGTTTATCTTTTGTGAAGTTTAAAACTTGTGGGGGATTGTCAGTTGTTGTTTTTTAAGTTTTAAACTTGGTAGTTTTTTTATGTCCTGTGACACCCCGCCTAATAAAATACCGGGTGATCAGTCATATATCAAATTAAAAAGGAATCCCATATGGTTCATTCTTAACATCATGTCGTAAACTTTTTAAAACTTACTGACCACCTAGTATTCAAATGACGAGGAATCAAATTTATTCTTTTTATTAAACCTCGGTAACAACATGCGAAAGAATATATAATTAACCATACACACAATCATTTAATCAAGCAATACTGAAAATGAATAATTACAATCCTTGCCAAGAAAATCATCGGCTACAAACCCAAATCCAAAAGTATAAACCACAAGAATAATAAAAATGAATACATCAGCTGACTGGAATAAAAGAAATAACTAGGGACACATGCCCAAATGAAATACTGACTGCATTCTACTCTAGGAATGAAATGACTGAAGCGACTAAGTCAAAATCCTGCAACATCCACATATGTTGCAGCTGCGTAACCCTAGAATAGAACAATTATGTTGTCCATGTGGCTGGACACCTAAAAGGTTTTGAAAATATTTTATAGCAAGGGTTAGAACCCAAAATGTTTTTAAAAATATTTAGCAAGTGAATTAAATTGCAGTAAATTAAAATGCATGAATGATCTTTATATTTAAGCTAGTGTCGCACTCCCTTGAGGACCGACTCATTCCTCAACTATTGTGCACACCTAACTCTTTTCTATATAACTCACCTAGTCACCTACCCCGTAACTAGTTCTCGATGATATCCTTCCCGTCACATTACTCTAACCCGAGTATGTTTAAGATAGAATTTAAGTCATTTATCACGTTAACTTAATTAATCATTATTTTCATTTGAGACCATATAACATTCTCATGAGTTATATGAAATATCTATACATGTTACATCATGTATTTTACCCGTATATAATTATCTGCACCATATATATGTATCATCATATTACAACATTTACACACATGTCGTAAATATATAACCATCCTCCCGAGTAGGCACTCACTGAATGTTCTCTAAAATGCTATCATTTTTAGGTATACCCATCCACCCGGACTTGTGACACGGTTAGCTCCCAGGATCAAAAAATAAAATAAACGCAGTCGAGGCGGTCATAGTTCCCACCGAAAATGAGATAGAATCATACCCAATACGTCTCAACCATCGTCCAGACGTTATGGCTTGGGGACTATACTCACCCTGCTCCTGAAGCCAGGGGATTCACCCACATCGCGCATCCACCTATGATAGAACTAGAGGGGGTATGTATTCCTATAAAAATTATTCACACAAATATTTATAAATCACACAAATATATATATACTACACATCACCGCATATATATTTAATTAATCCAGGCTATCCGTGCACAATTACCGTAACACTAGCCTATCATTCCCAAGTCTATTTACCGACTTGTTGTTCAAATAATTCCCACATATATTTATTTATCATTCAAGTTGTATCACCCAACTAAATTACCTGGACTTGCACCTTCAGCCCGAAATCTCATCCTGTAAAACTTATTCCTCAAATGATCCCACATGTTAAGGTTAACACCCTTTTATTTTGAATATTCCATAATTTATTATATAACCTTATAATAAATTAACACGACCAAATCCGTGCCTAAACAATCGTAGCACTAGTCCAAATTTCAACCGAGTCAATATCCCAACTCAATTTTAATTAGTCACGCATCAATTAATTTATTATCTTGGCGTCAATAAATCAACATACCCGGACTCACTCGCTTGGTCCGATATTAAAAATAAACTAAATTTGTTATTCAAAATTATACTCAATAAGTTTCACACAATTTATTAATCTAAGGTGCGTAACTCACTCATTTTAGAACCTTAATTTCTGTTGATGTAAAAAATTAGATCACTCTAATAATTCAATCACAGATAAATAAATGAGACAAAAGATTTTAAAGTGGTTCAGCCTTATAAGAATGGCCTACGTCCACTATTATTTTATTGCTGAATGTTTGGGAATTCTCGATTACAAGAAATTCCGTTCTAGATCCCAAAGTTTGGATTTAGGATCAGATCCCCCTACAATGAGGATTGTACAACGTATTTATAGCCTTGAGGCTGTCATCTGAAAGGGTGATACATTAAATGATATACATATGAAAGGGTATTACATTTAATGCCCTTTAAACGTGTGCGTCTAAATGATAAGCATTTAATGAACCAGTTAAATTGTTGGTTATTCAGCTATTAATGCTTTGTTCGAGATGCAGCTCGGACCGCCTAAGCTTTCTGGTATTCAAGAGTTCCTCGGAGAGGTCTGTTTCTCGGAGCATATGAGTTTCTCGGTGATGTCTGTTCCTCGGAGCGTATGAGTTCCTCGGAGTAACATGGTTCCTCGGAGCGTGTGATTATCTCGGAAGTGCTTGTTGTTGCCATGTAGATAGCCACGTGTCCTTGTTTGATTGATCCAAGTCAACAGATTAAATTTGGTATCAACAGAAGCCCCCAATGTTTCATAGTTCGAAATTTGAGGAGTATGGAACATTCTTTCTCGGAATACGGTAGCTTTAAATAGTTCTTCCTGATTTTTAGGATCATCTCCCTTATATTTATTTCTCCTTCCCAATTCGTAGAATCATGCTTTTTTGGACTTTTCTGCTTGCTTCGGTTCTCGCATCACTTTTCGCCTTTTTAACCGCTGTTGTTCGCTTTGATTCCCGCGCCAATATTTAATGCCTTTTTAGCCGTCGGTAACGTAATCATTACTTCGCCAGTTCCCAAGTCAAGGTATTTAAACTTCACAGAGACTTCCATCGTCTTCTATCTTATCAAATTTTCATCTTCGAGTTTTTCATTGTCTTCTATTCTCTTGTGCGTTCATCTCTTCCGTCGTTCATTGTCAACAGCTTCAGTCTTTTTTCTATAAGATCCTCTTTCTTCTTCTTCATTTCTTTTAATTCATCATCATGGTTTACCCAGTTGAGTCTCTTAAAAAAATTTGATCTGATTTTTCCATTCCCTCTTGGGTTGTCTTGGAAGAGCTTTTTGAGCCTTCTAATTATTTCAATTTGGCTGAGGGACATTGGTTCCCCAGTCTCTTTTTTGCTGAGTGTGGATTTTCTTTTCCACCAAATCCTCTGTGTTTGGAATTCTGTCAGTACTTTGATGTTGTTCTTGCACGAATAGCCCCCAACACCTGGAGAATAGTTAATCGGGTGCATAAATTAAATCAAGTGCATGGAACTCGTATAGGGATTCCAGAAATCATGTACTGCTATAGATGGGCAGTTAATGATAATATTTATTATTTAAAAACTAGGTTTATAAATAGAGCCTTAGTAGTCAATCTCCCTGATGCCAACAAGGATTATTTTGAACATGGGGTTGTTGTAAAAAATTGGCAACACCCTCCTTTAATCGGAGATGAGGTTTACCAGGGTCCCAGATGCCCTCCTTATGGCAATGGGATAGGTTATTTTTATTTTATTTTATTTATCTTGAAATCATGTTTGTTTTATGTTTGATAAAATGTGTTACTGATAACAATGTCTGTTTATTTGCAGTTGATAGCAAGAGAAAGTGCCCAAAAGAAACAGATGTCAATCTAAGGCATTTGGGACTTATCTGGGGTCTACATCAAAGGGTTGCTGACGAGCACATTCGATCAGCCTCCTATCTGCTCCAATACAAGAGCTATACAACTTCTTTTACTGCTCGTCCAGTGATCAGTGAAGCAGAGCCAGTACCATCCTCTGCAAGTTCTTCGCCAGAATCTCACGTTCCGTTGAGCGAAAGGATGAAGAAGAGAAGGACTCCTGCTCTGTTTGAGAAAATTGCCTCCGGCTCTGGGGAGGTAAAAAGGATTAGGATTGATGTCCCAAGGGAGGGGACAAAGAAAACTGCTGCAGCTCCTCCAGCTGCTCCTGCGAAGATTGCCGAGAAGCCCGCAGTGGCTCCGAGCAGCTCTGCTGCTCCTGGAGAGGTGATTGTGATATCACCGACCAAGGATTCTTCCTTGGTTTTACCTGTTCCCCCGAGGAGGCTGAAGAAGATCTCCTCGGTCAATTTGGATGATACCACCATTCAGCCCCCTGCTGCTGGGACTGGGGTTCCCACATCTGTTCCCCCGAGCTCTGACATGAGCTCGGTAAAGTCCTTGACCATTCCCAAGGTGCAAGGTAATGAAGATAACCTTACTCGGGATATGGTTACTTCTTTGGCTGCTTGTCATCTTGCTTCAGTAAGTATCTTTACTTTGAACTTTTCATATTTTCCTTTGTTATTTCTCATATTTGTTTCTGACTTTGCTTTCTTTTTCTGTTTACAGTTGACGAACTGCTTCAACATAATCCTTAAGAAGGATGAAGCAATCAAAGCTTCTTGCTCCTCGTCCAGTGTGGAGGGAGCTCTGGAAGAAGCTACCAAGTCCTTGGAGGAATCTCGCCAGAGATACGATACAGATAAGGCAGTCTGGGAGAAGAAACTTGCTTCCTCCGAGTAGGAGAAAACTCGGGTTGCTGAGGCCTCCAGGGATTTGGAGAGGAAAGTGAATGCCTTGGAGAAGGCTAATAAAGAGCTCAATGTGAAGCTCAAGACTGCTGGGGAATTTGAAAATAAACTCAAGGCTGCTGAGGAGAGGTTAGTCCAACTCCTGGAAATAACTCGACAGAAGGAGGAAGATGAACAAAAACTGAAAGCTGCTGATGTTTTGCTGTTCGAGAAACTTGCCTTGGAGAAGGCCAAAAGGAAAGCTGCCGTGAAGAAGTCCTTCAGCTCTGGCTGGGACAAAGGTTGGGATAAGGGATGTGCTGCCATGGTCTCTCAAGTGGATTATGGCATTGTAAAGTATTTCAGGGACGGATGGGTTGCTGCCCTTCAGGAATTGAAGGTCGACGAGTCATCTGAGCTCTTCCAGAGACACATCCCTGGTCCCCCTCCTACTCCAGAAGAATTAGAAGAGGACGAAGCTACCTCTGAGGAGTCTTCAATGGTAGTGGGAGAACATGCTCTAACCATCTAGCCTGCTGCCGAGCAAGTAGTTTCTTCTTCCGAGCAACAGTTGGTGCTCTCCGAACAAGTCACAGTTCCCTCCGAGCAACCTGCCTCCTCTTCCCAACCTCCCGAGAAGGTTTTGGGAGATAAGGAAAAGGTGTAGTGTTGTTCGGTTTTCTCTTTCTATTTTTCTTTTTTGTCAAATGTAACCAAGATCTTTGTAACTCTGCACTATGATCTAATAAAACTTGAGTTTTTTCTTCCAAACGGTTGTCTCTTTTCTATTTGTACTCTGTCTTGATCTTCTGATTGTCTTTTCTTTCTCTGCTAGTTTCTAGCCAGGATGGATCTGCTATCTGCCAATGATACAAAGCTGATGCAGTAATGTAATGAATATTATAAGGCTGGTCACACAGACCTGAGTGCATCAGAAGTTGCCGACATCCTTGGTCATGATGCTTCAGAACAGGCAGTCGAAGCATATCAGTACCTGAAGTGTTTACTTGACCGAGCTGTAGCCAATAATGTGTCTTACTATGAAATGATCGAGGATCTCCAGTGTACCCTCGAAGACCTTCAGAATCAGTACAAGGAATCAACTTCCTTACTGCATGAGGGGTACGAGAAGAAGTATAAGTTGATCGTTGCTGACAAGGGCTACAAGAAGCTTTTTGCTGGGTATGATCTGAGGGAGAGAACTTTGAAGGGTGAGGTTGAACAGTGCAGACAGATTGTCGAGCTGCTGGAGCAAGAGAATAACAATTTGCAGAAGGAGCTAGCGCAGTTGAAGTCTGCAGCTTCTTCTTCAACAGCCCTAATCCCAGTGACTGACGAGGGATTTTCATTTTTAGAGGTTGAGAATGCCAAATTAAGGGAAGAGTTGGACACCTTGAGGAGGTCGGGCACTTCCACATCTCCTCGGGGACGAGCAAGAGCAGCTCGGGTGCTGGTCGAGGAACAGAGGACAGCGTCTGCTTTAGAGAACCAAGCATTCCAATTAATGGCTAAGAACCAGGCGTTATCTGATATGTCAAAGAAGATTCGAGACCTGGAAAAATAGCTCTCTGCAAAGAAATCAGTGTTGGAGAATAATGAGCTTTTTATCAAGAGTCTCCACGAGAAGTTTGAAAGGCAAACATATCAATTCCACAAACAGCCCAGGGAGTTCTGGATGGCTGGATACAACGAAGCACTATTCCACTTGGATGATCGTATCCAGAATGCCAATAATGAGGGCTACAAACAAGGCTGGCTGAATTCCTTAGGCGTGCTGAAACTCGAACAAGGACACTATCTGTGGGACTACTATGATCCCGGGTTGCTCGACTTGCCTGTGCCACCGTACAATTTGGACATGGAATGGATCCCAGCTCGTGCCATTCCTCGGAGCTTAATTGAAAAATACCTTGGTGACTACAATTTACATTCTCAATTCGAGGTATCTCGTCCCGAGCATCTTCTAGATCGACCTTTTGTGATGAACGTCAGGATGCTGAAGGATTTGAACTTCATTAATTCTCCTCAGTCTTTAAATGATCCGCCTGCTGGCGAGGAACCTATATCGAAAGCTGAGGGGAAAAGACCAATAGAATAGGAATTTTTTGATGTAACAGTTAGTATACATATCCATGTAATTTTCATTTTATTATCAATGTAACTTGTAATTTATTTTGAATTTAATGAAAGACTTTCATTCTTGCTTGCAAATCTCAATTGCTATTATTTTGTAGTTATCAAATACTTTATATTCATGTATCTCTGTTAAAAAGATAATAATATTGTGTTGTTCATCGACCAACTTAAAAAAGGTTACAAGTATCAGTAATGTTGCTCGATTACTTAATAATAAAGTAATGAGTATAAAAATGTTTAAAAATTTTCCAACCAACTAAGGTTGTTAAATTGTGCTCGTCGACCAACTATAGTTAATGAGAGTTGATCCCCGATTAACCATACTTGGTAAATTTTTATCTTTTCCATAAAATGTATCCGACTAACCAAAGTCGATAAAGTCTCCTCGTTGACCAACTATAGTTAGTGGGTTTTTATCCCCGACCAACCATACTTGGTACATTTTGGAATATTTTATTTCCTAGCTAAACAGGTTGGCATTTTTAGGAATATTTCTCCTCATCGACCAATTACGTTGGTACAGTTTGGAATATTTTCTCCTCGTCGACCAACTATGTTGGTACAGTTTGGAATATTTTCTCCTCGTTGACCAACTATGTTGGTACAGTTTGGAATATTTTGTTGAGTAGTCTACCGAGCTTTACCGAGTAGTGCATAGCACTAGTATTCCCCGAAAAATTTTCAATAAACAGAGAGATTTGCAGAATATTTTTATTTTATTCATACCGATGGAAACTGTGTTACATATACATCACTGATAATACTTGCGCAGATGTTCTGCGTTCCATGCATTCTTAAACTCTTCGCCTTCTAAAGTTGTTATTCGATAAGTTCCTGGTCGAACAACTTTTGTAACTCGGTATGGTCCATGCCAGTTTGCCTCCAGTTTGTTATGCTTTTGAATTACTTTCTTCAGCACATAGTCTCCTTCTTTTAGGTCGCACTTCTTCACCCTCTTATTGTAAAACAAAGTTGTCCACTGCTGGTAAGCAGCATTTCTAATGGCTGCCTCATCTCTGACCTCCTCGAGCATGTCTAAATCCAGTCTTCTCATTAAATCGCTGACAGGGGAATTAAAATTCAGTACCCTGTGTGTTGGGAGACCCAACTCGGCAGGTATGACAGCTTCACTTCCAAACGCCAGCAATTATGGTGATTCTCCAGTTGCTACTCGGGGAGTAATTCGGTAAGCCCAGAGTACTGATTGTAACTCGTTGATCCAATTCACTTTCGCATCATCCAATCTTTTCTTCGAACCGTTCAGCAGCATTCTGTTTGTCACTTCAGTTTGTCCATTGCTTTGAGGATGGCTGGGTGCTGAATGAACCTTCAAAATGTTTGATTGATGACAATAGGCAGCAAACTCCTCGTTATCAAATTGTGTTCCATGGTCTGTGATGAAAGCATGAGGAAGACCATATCGGCAAATGATGTTCTTCCAAACAAATTGGTACACCCTCTCGTACGTCATATCAATGAGTGGCTCAGCTTCTACCCACTTAGTAAAATAATCCACTGCGACGACGAGGTACTTGAACCTTCCTCGAGTCGTTGGCAGTGGTCCAACCAAATCAATTCCCCATATGGCAAATAGCCAAGGGGAAGTTATGGGTGTCAACAATGCTTGTGGAGTTCTTCGGATGGAGGAAAAGCGTTGGCACTTGTCACATTTCTTGGCATAGGCTATACAATCTGCCCTCATCATCGGCCAGTAGTATCCCTGCGTCATCACCCTTTGTAAAAGTCTCCGACCTGTTACGTGTGCTCCACAAGACCCTTCATGGATCTCTTCAATCAAATCTTTCACCTCGGTGGGATGTACACATCTTTGCAAACCTGCCATAATTCCTTGTCTATATAAAACACCATTAGTTAGTACATACCGAGCAGCTTTAAACTTCAATTTCTTAGCTGCAAGCTTGTCAATTGGCAACTCTCCTTCCTCGATATATACCCTGATGGGATCCATCCAAGATGGTCCTAAATCAAGGGTGATAAAATTCATCTTCAGATCTTCATCTATACTCCGATCAGCTAACACTTCAATTGTGATTGTTCGTCGGAGCTCGGTGCGAGTAGCTGATGCTAGTCGAGCTAGGGCACCTGCTCTCGCATTCTCCATTCTTGGTATTCTAACCAGCTGAATAGCGGCAAATTCTGATAACAGTTCCTTTGCCTTTGCATGATATCTGATCATTAATTCTCCTCTAACTGCATATACTCCCATCATTTGGTTTACAATCAATTGAGAGTCACTGAAGATCACAACCTGTTGTGCCTCCATAATTTTTGCCAAATTAACGCCTGCAATCATGGCCTCATATTCAGCCTCATTGTTGGAAGCTTTGAATTGGAAACGCAAAGCGTATTCCATGTCGACCTCGTCTGGAGTGCTTAGAACTATCCCCGCGCCACATCCTGTAGTGCAAGATGAGCCATCTACATATAGCCTCCATATAGGTAACTCGTCTTCAAATTTTTGATCAGTCAGAGTTCCTCGGTGAAATATTTGTTTCTTCCTTTCATCCTCCCCGGATTTTTCTCGCTCCACATCGATCATCTTTTCTTGCCATTTAACCAACCGAGGTTGGTCTGAGCTCGAATTTAATGATCCTGTAACATCCACTTGCACTCTTACCAACCGGAGTTGGTATGAGCTAGTGTCTGTCGATCCTGTAACATCCACAGGTTGATCAGCGAGCAACTCTTGTTCCTCATCCGGAGTCCTCCCAACTATCTCTGCATCACATCCTGTAACATCCACACGTCCTTTTACCAATCGGAATTGGTCTGGGCTTGTGTTTGTTGATCCTGTAACATCCACAGGTTGATCAGCGAGCAACTTTTGCTCCTCGGGGGTAACAGGATAGGTGAACTTCGCTATGAAATCTGCTACAGCCTGCCCTTTTAGTGATGATCTGGGTTCATAAATTATATCATATTCTCCGAGCTCTATTGCCCAGTACATCAATCTCCCCGATTTCTCTGGCTTATGAAGGGCTTGTCTCAATAGCACATCGGTGTATACTACTATAGTATGAGCCTGGAAGTATGGCCTCATTCTCCTACTCGCCTCAATCAGCGCTAGTGCCAATTTCTCCAGCCTTGGATATCTGATCTCTGTTCCTCAGAAGGCCTTACTTGTGTAGTAAATTGGCTTTTGTACTCCATTCTCCACTCTGATCAACCCCGAGCTAACTGCATTCTCGGATACTGCAAGGTACAAATACAATTTCTCTCCCATCACCGGCCTAGACAACAGTGGAGGTGCTCCTAAGTATTTCTTCAAGTCTTGAAAAGCCTTCTCCCATTCATCATTCCACTCAAAAGTTTTTCTGAGTGTCTTGAAGAATGGGAGACATCTATCAGTTGCTCGTGATACAAATCTGTTGAGTGCTGCTACTCGTCCTGTGAGACTCTGTACTTCCTTCTTCGTTGTTGGAGATCGCAGCCCTAATAGAGCTTTGATCTTTTCAGGATTTGCTTCAATGCCTCGTTGATTGACAATGTACCCGAGGAATATGCCTTCTCGTACTCCAAATATGCACTTCGTCGGGTTCAGCTTCATTTGATATTTATCTAGTCGATCAAAAGTTTGACTTAAGTCAACTAGATGATCTGTAGCTTTCTTGCTTTTTGTCAGCATGTCGTCAACATAGACTTCCATATTGTTACTGATTTGTTCAGCAAAGACCTTGTTCATCAGCCTTTGATATGTCGCACCTGCATTTTTCAAACCAAAAGGCATAACATTATAACAATAAGTTCCCCTAGGGGTAATAAAAGAAGTACTTTCCCTGTCCTCAGGTTTCATTTTAATTTGATTGTAGCCAGAATAAGCATCCATGAAGTTCAGCAACTCGTGTCCCGAGGTAGCATCCACCAGTTGATCAATTCGGGGCAATGGACAGTGATCCTTTGGGCATGTTTTGTTGAGGTCGGTGAAGTCTACACACATCCTCCACTTGTTGTTTTTCTTCTTTACCATCACCACATTGGCTAACCAATCTGGATATTTAACATCTTCAATGAAACAAGCTTTCTGGAGCTTATCGACTTCCTCCTGTATAGCTTGATTCTTCTCGGGACTGAATACTCTTCTTCTCTGCTTCACAGGCTTGATTTCCTTATTCACATTGAGCTCGTGACATAATAAGTTTGGGTCTATCCCAGGCATATCTTCATGACTCCACGCAAAAGTTTGTCTTCTGCTTCTAAGGAAAGTTATCAATTCCTGTTTTAGTGAGGCCTCCAATGATGAACCTATTTGAGTAGTTCGTTCAGGGTGTTCGTCATCCAGAATGATATTTTCAGTAGCTTCCACCACTTGACCCTTCACGAGTTGCGACTCATCTCGAGGATCCAAAGTTTCGATTTCTGCACCTTCGTCCACTTGATAGGTTGTAGTCTTTTTCTTTTATTCTTCCAATTCATCTTTCTCGGCGGATGAATAATAGCACTCCCGAGCTACTTTCTGATCACCTTTCATAACTCCTACTCCAAAGTTTGTTGGAAATTTTAGGCATTGGTGCACTGTAGATGGTATAGCCTCGAACTTCTTCAATCCTACTCTTCCCATGATGATATTGTACGATGACTGGACATTCTTATCCATCATGAAAAAGCGTATTCTTTCTGTACGACAAGCATGCCACATACCAATGAATATATCCAACTTGATCATCCCAAGTGTAAATACTTTCTCGCCAGCAAAACCGATGAGGGGTCTGTGGTAAGGCTCCAATTGAGATAGCTTTAAATTTAAACTATCGAAACACGAGTAGAACATGATGTCTGCCGAGCTACCGTTATCGATAAGCACTCTTGAAATCATGACCTCCTTCATCCTCATTTTGATCACCAGAGGATCATCATGAGGATATAGAACACCTGCAAGGTCGTTCTTTGAGAACCCAATGACCAACTTTTCCTTGTTCACCTTTCTCGGGCGATCTTCCTCAGCTAAATTTATTCGCTGAATGTACGAGCAAGCTTGAGCCTCACCGAGGTAGTGATTCCTTTAGATTCTATCCCAGTAGTCAGGGAGTATTCGGATGTGTTTCAGGAGATACCAGGCTTACCCCCCAGTCGAGAGATAGACTTTGTTATAGATTTGCTACCGGGTACGAGACCTATAGCACGCGCACCGTACCGTATGGCTCCGGCAGAGATGCGAGAGCTATGGGATCAGATAGAGCAGCTGTTAGGTCAGGGCTTTATTCGCAGGAGTACCTCACCTTGGGGAGCTCCAGTTTTGTTTGTGAAGAAGAGGGACGGTTCACTGAGATTATGTGTGGACTACCGAGAGTTGAATAAGGTCACGATACGGAATAAGTATCCGTTACCTCGAATCGATGACTTATTCGACCAGTTGAGAGGAGCTTCTTTCTTCTCAAAGATTGATTTGAGATCGGGATACCATCAGTTGCGTATCAGGGAGGAGGATGTCTCGAAGACTGCGTTCTTATCGAGATATGGTTCTTACGAGTTTCGGGTTATGCCTTTTGGTTTGACCAACGCTCCAGCTGTGTTTATGGACTTGATGAACAGAGTGTTCAGGGATTTCCTAGATCAGTTTGTCATTGTCTTCATCGATGATATTCTGGTCTACTCCCAGACAGAGGAGGAGCACGCCGAGCATTTGAGGCAAGTTTTGCAGACACTACGTCAGAACGAGTTGTATGCAAAATATGAGAAGTGCGGGTTTTGGCTGAAAGAAGTCCAGTTTTTGGGACACATTATTTCCGACCGGGGGATATCTGTTGATCCGGGGAAAGTATCCGCGGTGAGGGAGTGGGGACAGCCCACGACACCGACTGAAATTCGTAGTTTCTTGGGCCTAGCAGGATACTACAGGAGGTTCATTCGGGGATTTTCGAAGATAGCGGGTCCTTTGACACATCTGACTCGTAAGGGTGTGCCATTCATCTGGAGTGATGCCTGTCAGTTGGCATTTGATGAGTTAAAGGACAAATTGACCTCAGCACCTGTGTTAGCATTGCCGAGACCGGGAGTTGAGTATTTGGTTTACACCGACGCGTCTTTGCAAGGACTTGGAGGTGTATTGCAGCAGGAGAGACAGGCCATAGCTTATGCTTCCCGTAAGCTTAAGACTCATGAGAAGAATTACCCCACGCATGATTTGGAGTTGGCAGCTGTGGTATTTGCCCTACGGATTTGGCGGCATTATCTTTTGGGGAGAAGTTCCAACTGTTCACGGACCACAAGTCCCTACAGTACCTGTTCACGCAGAAGGAGTTGAATATGCGGCAACGTAGGTGGCTTGAGTTTGTGAAAGACTACCAGTTCGATATCCAGTATCACCCTCCCAGGTAAGGCTAACGTGGTAGCAGATGCGTTGAGCCGTAGGCCAGCAGATGAGGTGGCAGAGGTGTGGAAGGCAAAGTGGAAGGAGTTGGGACACCAGGATGCAGTGGCCCGATCTTTCATGTCTGTGATGACTGTTACACCGCAGATTGTCACGAAGGTAGTACGGGCACAGGCTAATGACTCGTTCTGTCAGGAACAGATAGTTTGATTACTAGCCGAGGGAGCCGAATCCTATACCGTTAGCTCAGACGGGGGATTACGCTTCAACGGGAGATTGGTGGTTCCGAAAGGGGAAGAATTGCGACACGAGGTGATGGCAGAGTCGCACGGCTCACGGTTCGCGGTACATCCCGGAGGGGACAAAATGTACCAAGACATGAGACGCCAGTATTGGTGGAGCGGTATGAAGAGAGATATCGCTGAGTTTGTTTCGAAATGCGCCACTTGTCAGCTTGTAAAAGTGGATTATCAGAAACCGGCAGGATTGCTACAGCCGTTGGAGGTCCCGGTGTGGATGTGGGAGAGCATATCCATGGACTTTATCACGGGGTTGCCTACGTCGCAGAGGGGTCACGACTCCGTTTGGGTAATTGTGGACAGGTTGTCTAAGGTCGCTCACTTTTTACCCGTAAGGACTGACTACACTACGAGACAGTATGCCCAGCTCTTCATTTCAGAGGTTGTGAGACTTCACGGTGTGCCCCTAAATATCATGTCTGACAGAGACAAGATATTTGTTTCGAGGTTTTGGGAGAGTTTCCAGGAGGCCATGGGCACGGAATTGCGGTTGAGTACGGCTTATCATCCGCAGAACGATGGGCAGACAGAGCGCACAAATCAGATGTTGGAGGACATGCTACGCATGTGCATTATTGACTTTGGGGGTGGATGGGAGCAGTACCTTCCACTGGTGGAGTTCGCTTACAACAACTCCTATCAGTTCACTATTGGCATGGCTCCGTTTGAGGCATTGTACGGTAGGCCTTGTCGTTCCCCAACTTGTTGGTTAGAGGTGGGGGACAACAAACTACTCGGGCCGGAAGTGATTCAGGATACTTCGGCAAGGATTGAGTTAATTCGGAGTCGCATTCGGGTAGCTCAAGACAGGCAGAAGAGTTATGCTGATGAGAAGAGATTTTTCAGAGAATTCCAAGTGGGGGACCAGGTTTTGCTCAGGGTATCTCCTATGAAGGGGAATATGCATTTCGGGAAGAAGGGAAAGTTGGCACCAAGGTATGTGGGGCCGTTTCCTATTACTGAGCGGATCGGACCGGTTGCGTATAGACTTGGGTTACCGGAGCATTTGCATCGGATTCACGATGTGTTCCATATTTCCTCGCTAAGGAAATACCTTAGAGATAATTTGGCCCATTCTCACATTGCTGTGGAGGACATCGATCTCCAGCCGGATAGCTCCTACGAGGAGGGGCCGATTGTTATTTTGGACCGAAGTGAGAGGAAGCTGCGGTCAAAGATAGTACCGTTAGTGCGTGTTCAGTGGCGACATCACAATGTCGAGGAGTCCACATGGGAGCGCGAGGATGAGATGCGCGAACGTTATCCAGAGCTGTTTTTAGCAGGTACTTTCTAGTTTTGAATTTCGGGACGAAATTCAGTTATTAGGGGGGGAGTATGTAATACCCCGTACTTTTGGCTATATTTATTTTTGGGATTAATTAATTAAATGCATATTAATTGGAAATTAATCCGGGTAAAATACTAGCGAGTTGTGAGTTGGTATTTGACTATATTGAGTATATATGATGTTATATGAATATTGAATTATGAAATTTGTCGTGAGATTAATATACGGCATTTTGAAAATTTTGTTGAGACGCGTGTGACCGCCGCGTCACGGTATAATATTTTGATTATAAAAGTGAATTTAAATTCTATAAACCGTATGGTCGTTTTGAGTGCGCCAACGCGTCCGGAAGGGTCGAGATAGTCAGAAAACACTAGCCGGGGGTGTAGTTTGGGTCCCGGGGTATTTTTATGCCATACCGGCAATATAAAGGGTATTTTGGTAATTTCGTATTTTTAGGAATTAAAAGTGACGAAAATTGGTTAATTACATCTGATGTGGATTTGACCCACTAAACCCACTAACCAACCCATATTAACCCATTAAACTACGGAGGTTATCATTTAGGTTTCCAACTTTCCCAAAGAAAACCCTAGCCACCATAGCCACCTTTGGAGAAGGAAGCTTAGAGAGGGAAAGAAAGAGAAGGAATTCTGCAGAAACCTTTACAGAAATTAACACCAAATTCAGAGACAATCAAGGCAAGTGTTTTAATTATATTTAAATTCGTAGAATGTTCCTTCCATGTTAGAAAATTGAAGAATTACAATTGTTCTTGAAAGATAATGAAAACCCATGTATTTTGAAACTTAGAACTTGAAATCTTGAGGAGGATTTGCATGTAGAATGATAGGTAGATGTTCATACTGATGATATTTATGATTGGATGAAATTAAAACGGATTTAAATTTGGTTAATTCATGATTTAAAATTTTAGGGTTTGTGTTCTTGAAAAATTGGGGGAAAGTGATGAGATTTGATGGTTTAATGATGATTGGGAAGAATTAACTCCGTAAATTACATTAGTTTATAACCCCGATATGTTTAGGATTGATTAGAGACCTTAAAGTATTGTTGGGACAAATTTTAGAAGAGATTTGAGGAGTAAAAATGGTGAAAACGAGATTTAGAGAAATCTGGGACGAGACTGGTAGGTCGTTAGAAGCCCCTCCCCAGGTCGTTCGAACGAGCTCGTTCGAACGAGCTTCTAACGAGTTGACCAGTCGCTTCTAACGAAAGGGAACTTCGTTCGATAACTTCGTTCGAACGAGATCTCGTTAGAAGGAGCAGTTCGTTCGAACGAACTGGATCTCATTCGAACAGTCTCGTTCGAACGAGACTTCTAACGAGCTGACAGTTCAATCTCGTTCGAACAGCCTCGTTCGAACGAGACTTCTAACGAGCTGGCAGTTTGGGCCTTTTTGGCCTGTTTTGATTTTGGGAGTCCCGTAAACTTGTTCGAGGGTAGAGTTAACATTCCTTTGATGACGTATTGATAGATTTGGGACTTTTGGGTTATTATGAGGAGTAAATGATATACGAGTGATTTAAATCAATGAACCGTTTGGGTTGAGACGTGAGTGTCTACTACGACGTGAGAATAAATTTAGGGCGCGTATGATTATAAACCGGAATCGTATAAAGTGCGTAAATTATATATTGGTACTAGAATGAGAATAGTACTACAATTAAACTACGGGATTACTAAGACGTGTGTTTACTTAGTATTGGTATATGAATTGTGTGTATGACATACCTACCATACTTGCTATCACGGGAGGTTCGCGTTCGCTTAGGGCCCTCTAATCCTTGTGTTGCCCGGATTTAGACTGGTTACCTCGATGAACATAGGTCATAGAAAGACTTATTGGGATATTAATAAGTCCGCTGATCGTGGGAAGGTAGGTATGTGCGTGAGCCATGTGATATGACTGTGTTCGCCTCCATTATTTGTGATGTTGTTATCTGTGAACTATTCATGAGAGATTCGGAATATGTAATCCTTATGTACGTGATGTACCGGGATGGATAGCAGAGTATGTGTGCACCGCAGCTTAGTTCTCGGGATGCTTGTAGTGTATATTTATGATGTGAATAATATACGCTTAATTAATGAGAACCTTCATGTTAATGTTGTGAAAATAATTACGGTATTGTTTCGAGAAACATAACGGGTTAGCTGATAGAGTAATATATTGCATATTGAGCATCTGAGTTTACGTTAAACCCCTATTTAATTACGAGCGTTATAATGTTAATAGAACCGAGTAATAAGGGTAAGACCTATGACAGTCTAGCTAGATTTGATGTCACTTAGCTAGTAGTTTGTGTCGTTGTAGACGGGTACTTACGTTAGGAGTGCACAGTTAGACGAGAGGCGAGAATATCATGTGAGTGCACGTCCTAACATGTACTTTGCATTTAATGTTTTAAATGTTTTTAAAGCACTTGCAGGTTTTTAAAATATCTCCACATTCGGGCTCTGACCCGTTTGCTTTCAAATCTATTTTTCTTGTAAAACCATTTTAGGTGCCCAGCCACAAGGACACCATGCATAGGATACTCATTCAGGTGACGAGCTGTAGCTGTTTGTGGAAGCTACAGGGATTTGCTTGTAGACGCTTCTATCATTTGGATTCCAGAGTCATTATCTATCAGTTGTAGGGCATGTTGCCCATTTCTATTAGAGACATCTTTTCATTACAGTTTTCAGACTTTGGCTTGTATTGTTTTAGTATTCGGTTACTTATTTCAGTTGTGAGATTGTAGTGAGGAGTTTTCCTCCAGACTTTATTTACGTTGTGTGATGATTATTCTATTTACTTCATTATGGTGAATGGTGTTATTATTCTTTATTACACTTGTTGCATGTTAATCAGACTTAAATTAAAATTTGGCACTTACTTTTTAAATACTAGGTGGTTAGTAATCTTTAAAATATTTTCGACAGTGATGCTATTAACTGAACCAACTTGGCATTTTGAATTAATTTAATAAAGGAGTAGCTACCCGGTATTTAATTAGTCGGGGTGTCACATAACCTCCTTTGCATGTTCGATTGCACACTAATTGCTTGAAGGAGCACGATTCATCCTCGACTCTCACTATAACTTTTCTAATATTAGTCACATTATCCATAAATTCATTCTCTAATAAGACTCTCGATCCAAATAATCTCACAAAAGAACATGTTATGCTAGCATTTGATTGTTTAAGCGAATATTATGATAGAACAAATGTTAGTTATAAGGTCATTGATACTCTATTGTTATATAAAATAAAAAATCGAGATTTGTATACCTTGGTTGGTACAATTAGCAAAGAAAGCCCCATCTCAACATGCATTCGATCTAAATGAAAATAGGGTGAATTTTTCCAGGTAAAGACATAGTCGTGATTTATCACAATACCCGTACTACACATGTATCTTGAGAAGTTACAATAACCTCCCGTGTTGAGAATTCCTTACTTTGACACCTTTTGCAAATAATATTGACAAATATTTTGAATGAAGATCAATTTTAACTAATATCAAATATTTCCCATGTGATATAATTTAAAAATTACAAAGAGAGTCTCACAATCAAATGTTATTGATATCAATTCTAAATATCATGGGAATTTATTATTACCAAATCCAAATAAGAGAGGGGGTGATGTGTAGCTTCCAAAGACATAGGTCTATATTTTATAACTAAAAGGATTGTTTGGACATTGCGCTCATTTGCTACATGTATTATGAGATTCGGGCCTGAAAATTTCATATTAAGTTTTTAGATTCCAGGAGTCAAAAGTACTCAAAAATATCATAAGAGATCCTAAACATGTATTTGGGTTTTGGCCTTTAGGCCCCATTTGTTATGCATATTTATTTTGGCCCCCAAAGTTTTGCCTGGTATAGATTTGGGACCATAAATGGGACAAATAGTGAAATGGACATAAAAGACTCCCAAATAGCATCATTAAATAATGTTACATCATTTCTTTGTCTTTTTATACAATGTGGGGTATTCAGGCAACATAAAATAACATACTTTTGGACGTCAAATCTATGCAAAATTAGTACGAAGTCATCAATAAACAAAACATATGGGTGCCAAAGGGCAAATAACCCAAGTATTTAAAACATTTTTTGACTACCCGGGCTAGCTAACAAAAAATCATGTTCAACTCCATAATATGAAAGAATAATGCTTTCATTATATAGTTTGTACCGTGATGTGAGTCTTACCATGGTACAAAGCCATATAAAACGTCTTCGATAATAATCCGGTACTAACTACCTTTAAATGTAGCATTACTCAATATGAAAACCCTATCCACAACTTCATCATTTACAAAATAAATGGACCTAAACGTGAAAATAACCCAAGCTAAAACATAGGGTCAAGTAATATTAGGCCAAATGCATGCACCATTTTGAACTCTTTCCGTGCATGAACCTTCCAAATTTCACTTACCCAGGCTGGCTTGTTATAGTTCCATGTACGAAATTAGACAAGAGTTTTCCTCCACACCCAAAAGGAAACACCTCCCATTGAACTGTCATTTTCGCCTCTATGCAGCAGCTAAATTTTCTATGGTTGATTCCTTAGCCACGGCGCCCACACAATCTGTGGCAGTTTTGCATTTTATAGAAATACCCAAAACAGCAAATTTATCTTCCAACTCTCTCTCTCTCACACACGCAAACATTTCCAATTAAACGTTTCTAAATACAAAAGTTGGCTACTAGATACTTGACATGTATTCATATATCACATCAACCCCATGTGAACATGACATACGGGTAATTAACAGGTTTTGGTTTCGACTAGTACACAAAATTCGAGTATACATGATACAAACTTTATATTTTACAACTCCAAGGGTTGTCCAAGGTGGTAGTCGGGTGTAGATGTAAACTCAGGCACTCAGATTCAAACCTTGGCAGTTGCGTCTTGCGACCACGGACCGCAGGAATTAAACCCCTGTTTCGAAAGTTTTGTTCGGGGCGAAAGGATTAGTCTCGAGGTGCACGCAAGCTGGTACGGCGATTACCCTACGTTAAAAAAAAAACTTTATATTTTACACAACTATGAAGTCCCGTACACCATAAAAATAATAGGTCATTTTATGTAAAATGTATGAAATAATATGTGTGGAATGAATTTATCCCACGACACAAGAAATAAGTGAATGCATGTCAACCGATGAAATTCGCATTAAATTAAAACAGAAATTAATCCATTTGTTAAGGAAATTATTGGATTGCATAATCGTACGACGACGCATCATTAAAACTCTAATCCAATCCAAATTTGTTAAAATTGGGTTCAAATCGGGTAGAATAACGTACAAGTTATTTATTTACAAATGTCAAAATAACTATGATGTTAATACAAATGAAATTAAGATGAAAAATATTTTAATTTACAAGTGTAAAAATAATAAGATATATAAAAATAAATATAGTAGATATCAGACATTAAATTCGGATTCTTTGAGGGTCAATTTAGTACTAGTCTTTTATTTATCAAATGAACAAATACTCGGATTATCGGGTTATCATATTATAATATATCAATCCATATATGAATATGAAGGGAATCATAAGGAAATCACAATTACAGTAACAACTTAATTAAAAAGAAATATTCATCCTTCATTCTCCAAAATATGTGGTTATTGAATAACTTCCCCCAAAGGATGTACATATATATACTAGAAGGTTGAGAGAATATTAAGATATTCTAGCTACAAATGAAATGTTCCAGGTCCATGACATCTAAAGTAATTATATAATCATGACCTCATTGAGAACCTTTTACATTTCATTCATTATATATAAGCCAAACTGCCCCTACAGACTCTCACTGTTAACTAAAATCAGTGTCCGCTTAGACTTGGGTATAGAGAGAAACGTCTCATCTTAAGTCTTTTACGCTTTATTTTTGGTAAAAATCGTAAGGCACATTTTTTTGTTTTAAACAAAAATACTTTAGTGAAAGAATATCGCCTTTTAACGATTTTTTTTACAAACCAAACCAATATCTCATCCAAAACAATCAAAAGACAAACAGTATCCCAAATCTCTCTGCCTCTCATCAACAAAAAAGCTTAAAATTGTCTACCGACTTCCGACCAAAAGTCTATATATTTTATTTGAAAGGTGAAAAATACATTTCTTATGTTGAATCATTTTGTATTGATTATCAATTATTGAATAATTATTAATATTGATCAGTGTTCTAAAAAATGCGCATAGGCGCGGAAATTTTCATGAATGCCAAGTTTTGACCAAAGGCGTGTAATAAGGCGCGGTCAACAATTGTATGTACAATTTAGTATTTTTAATAGTTTTATTATGGTTAAAAAATATTAAAATATATTAAAAAAAAAAAAACTAAACACATTTGCCTCCACGCCTCGGTCACACCCCGCGTTTTTCAGATACTTGACTAAAATTATATCGGTGACCTAAACTTTGGACAATGTAACGTTTTGTCCCTCAACTTCTTTTTATAACATATAAACCTATAAACTATGTTCTTTTTCACCAATGGCTTTTTTTGTCAACCTTATTAAATCCAACAAAATTGGTCAACATGAATACTATATCAATGCATAAATTTCATTTCCCACCACCATACTTGATCCTTACACAAAAAATAACAAAAAAATCTTACCCAAAAAAACAAAATCCCATGGATTTAACATGTTATCACTTTGCAAATAATGGATTTTGAAATGGTTTGAAGTTATTTTGGATATGAAATTTGAGTTTGGTATTCATAAAAGACATTTTTTACTTCGAATTCTATTAGATTTAACAAGATTGTTGACGGAAGGGTCATTGGTGAAAAATAACATAGTTTAGATGCTTAAATATTACGAAAAAAAGTTTGTAGGCCAAAACATTACAATGCTCAAAGTTCAGGTGATTGCAATTTACTCTATATAATTATGAAAATATTCTTTAAGGTGATTCCCTTATTATTATTATTACAATAATAAAATAAAAATATAATTAAAATACCCTTTTGTTCTGGCTTGATTCCCCACGGATACATCAGAATAGATAGCTCATTTTCTGATTGTAATCTCTTAATTGTTTGGCATTTGACAGACCTAGACAATAGGCTCACTCTGGATTAGTTATCCCACTTCAAATCACATCCACACTGTCATCAAATATCAGTACTCTAGTGCATCAAACGAGAGTACGGGCTTACCCGAATTTGACATGACCCCACCCAACCCATTACAGGTCCCACTTGAAATTAAATCAATTGGATGGTGTTAAATGTTTAATGTTATGTGAGAAGATGGTGGATAAGATTAAGAATGTGTGTATATATACATTTGCTATTTCCTTCCCATCACCACAGGGCTCCTTTCTCTTCCTCATGTTTCTCTCTCTACATGCCAAGTTGGCTGACCCCCAAAATGGACTGGTCATAAATGATAATAAATAAGAGAAAAGAGGGAAACACTATATAAACCCCCATTCAAACTGGAAAGTATCCTATCCAACCCTCCCCCACACTTTTTATATTGAAAGCAAGTTTCCCTTTACAAACAATACATAAACAAAATAACACTTTCTGGATTTTCTAGATGAAATAAACAACATGCGCAAGAGTAGATCATTTGTTGGGGTTCAACATACAGTGAAGATTTTACGAAGGGTACTTTGCATTTGCAGGTTGAAATCTGAAGATGCTGGGAATTTGAAGGAAGGACATTTTTCAGTGCTCACCAGGGGCAAAGGCGAGCCGAAGAAATTCTGGGTCGCGTTAAGTTATCTAAAATATCCTCCGTTTGTGAAGTTATTGGAAGCAGCTGAACGAGAATTTGGATTCGATCAACCGGGTTTGCTAATCATACCTTGCGAAGCAAATGAGCTCCAAAGAATTCTGTCACTAGGGAGCATTGACAATGGGCACAGAAGAAACTTTATATGATAGGTTAAAAATTAGGTCACAATTCATTCCAACTTCTTTAGTATTTGAGAAAGAACTGGAGATACTTTTCAATTATTGTTTCTCACCCCCACTTTATGATAAGTTAAGATACACTCCCAAAAGTATTGCTAAAGTTACACGAGTGTCAGTTTTAGTTGTATGGCATCTTGTGAGCTTTGGAGACGCTTTGGGAATGCATCTCAATTTTTTGTTAAGCGGAAATTTATGCAAATTTTGGATCAAAAGTGGAAGTCAGGCGGATTTGCTTCCTATAAAAAAAAAAATCAGAGGTTATGTTCTGCAGACGTGATGTGTTTGTCTACCATTTCAGAACTAAAATAATATATAGGTCCAACAAAAGATGGCAGTGAAGCATTAATGTAGCATTACCTGATTTGCATACCATATACAGTAGCATTTAAAATCTACGTTGGACCACATTTTGGTCCAACCATTGAAAAGATATATATGTATGGTTAGTGGCCCCAAGCCCCACCACAGTTGCCTACACATCTCAGCCTAACAAGAACCCTTGTTCTCTCTGTCTCACTCTTCTATGCACTTTTCCCGCAATCAAAGCCTCAACTTCATACACAGGCAAACACATATATATATATAGTGCGTGTCCCTCAATATGGTCTATAATTAGTAATTGGGGTTTTTCCCAATAGCTTTATGAGCCCAATTCTTAAAGAAGGCATCAAGCAAATTCAGGTAGTTTTGCCCCGGTGGGGCAGGGTGAGACATTAGTTTGCATAAAGCTCAAGTTTATAAAAAAGATCACCCAATATTATAGAACGAGTACTACCAAATCACAAAATAATGGTCCGTCGTAGCTATCATCACCCAAAAAAAAAATATAATGCCCTCACACCATAAATAGTGCAGTGCCGTCACGAAAAAGTTCTATAATCAACATCTACAAATACAATGACAATAATACAATAATCAAATTAATTAACGTTAAATATAATTTGCTATTAAAAACAGCAAAATAAACAAAGCTTGTATATTGTTAGTATAACCTAACTTGTAAAAAAAGAAAGGAGAAAACTAAACCAGTTGCAACAGAATATTAATTTGTTCAGAGATGTATAAAATTTATGTGCAGCCCTCTAACCGACACATACAATATAGAGCACTAACCTGGCTCACAATACAGAGCAGACTATCCTTATATCATACACAATTTGATTTTCCTATCTTTCGCAAAACATAATAATAACAAATGCTTAAAAAGCTCAAGAAAGGCTAAATAATGTCCACAAGTTTGTGAGGCAAGGCGGGCTTGAAAACATACCAATGTAAACACATCTGAATGTTTACACTCCTTAAAAGAAGATCTACTGAAAATAACTCACTCGTACTTCATTCATAGAATGAGAGATCACATGACTATTTATAGGCTTAGCTATATTCTTGGAGACCAAGTAGTAGCCCTAATATGACTAAAGTACTAATATACCCTAACTATCCAAATCTAAAATATTCCAAAGATTTATTCAATTACTTCACTAATAATATAACACTAAAAATTACAATTACTACCCACCCACCCCAAAAAAAAAAACTCCTCTTTGAGAAACCCGACTCCGAGCTTTACGAGTGAATTGGTTGAAACCGTGCCAACAAGACAAATAATTGTAAAATATTTCGTTCTGCATTTTTTTGGGACAGAAACATTTTTTTCCGAATTTTAAGGGTCCAATCAAAATATTTTCCAACTCTCCATAAATTGGGGGCGAGGATTGTGTAATTGTGATGAATTTCAGGGCCCGTTATTCCGCGAATTGGCCCCATCGAAGCCTTGGAGTTGAATCTAACCGCTGTAGGAATTCCCAATCGAAGATTTAATCGAGTTTGGGGGTTTCAGTCATAAACCGAACTGCATTTGGAACATTTATCGGCAAAGCCACTCATCCGGCCGATCGGTTGTTTTGAGTTGAAGCCATAACTCGAACATTGGCTTCGTACACCAATTAGTATAAAAATACACCCAACATACATCATTCTGATACCAATTTACTGTTTACACACGCTAAAAGAAATAAATAGTCAAAATAACTCATTCATTCATAATAATTGGTTTGTCAAAATGAGAGGCTACATGAGTATTTATAAGCTTCCCTGCACTTGAAGACCAAGTAATAACCCTAATATATAACTGAAGTACTAAAATACCCTAACTAATCTAGAATATTCCAAAGGAATATTCAATTATTTTACCAACAATAAAACAATAAAAATTACAATTAATGACAATTAAAAATATTCATAATCTTTGTCATGATTCCGCGCACGTACAACCCACCCGCATAGATCACATACATTTGAAGATCATTAGGGTTTGAATGAGGAAATCCCTTCCCTAGAAGAGAAGTCTGAGTAAGACCAAGCTCGGGTTGGTTCGTTCTAGTCCACTAATAACAATGTCCAGTTGAGCATGCCATTGACAAGTTGGGTAGTATTAGTGTAGTAAAACTATTTTACCTATTAAGAAAGATGATTAAAAAATAACAATACAATATAAAAATAACAAGTATTATTTACACAGCTAAACCATAAAAGAAAAATGTTATTATTTATAACAATCCTCTTTGAGGCACTAAAGTAGGAGATGCAATCCACCAGGACAATCACTTTCGAAAAGGCTAAACAATTTATCAATCGCGATATTTTACTCCTACATACACCACCAATCAACAGCGATTACCATACATTAATTAAAGTGTCCCAGAGAAGTGTACAAATTACAAAGGATTCTATGAGAGAGAGAGAGAGAGAGAGAGAGAGAGAGAGAGAGAGAGAGAGAGAGAGAGAGAGAGAGGCATTTAATAAAAGCTCCCATCACCATAAAACTATAACAAAGATGGCAAAATAGGCAACACTAAAAGATACTACTTCCACATACCCCCTCATGCTTTTTTCATTGACAGAAAAAGACGCATATTATTGATGAATATAGAGGTCGAGTGGACCAGCAAATTCAGTTAAGTAAACATAGAGAAAAAATCAAGGAGAAATACAAGATGATCACCTACCAATCAACATAATAGGAATACCAAAAGCATAAATGAGTCCCCAGAAGAAGAAAAAATGTATGTAACTCATTAAAGCCAAATCCACGTACAAAAAGCTGTTCAAAATCTCCAGCATACAAATTTAGTAGGGGATGTTATTGTTCTCCATTTGCTTTCAAGTTTCATTAGTAAAGGAAAAGCCAATGTGAGACAAATAGAGACGAACCTAAAGGAAGGTTGAATTTCCTTTTTTTAGCTGGATGGACAATCCCAGTCAAGCTTTCACTGGTATTGTGCTTTCCTAATTAAGCTAGATTCTCGAGTGAGTCTCCATAATCAATGATATAGTAGGAACATCATTGCCTTCGAGTTTGCAAAGAACATTAAACTGCTAAAAAAGCTGTTGTGAAGAGTGGAGTCCAACAAAGCTATCATGTCAATTTCACTCTTACGAACATCATATGATGTTTAGAATTTCACTCAACAAGTGTTAAAAGGATGTTTTGTTTCCTATGCAAACTGAAGGGAATCCACCGCTTTTGGGCAAGGCCCCCCTATATATTATGAAGAGTTGAGTCCAAAGTAGATATCGTGTCAATTTCACCCCGGGTGAACATAAATATAATGTTTAAAAATCCACTCAACAAGTGGTAAAAGGATTTCTTATCCAAACTGAAGGTAATCCGCCGCTATTGGCAAGGCAATGTTTTTTCGTTCTTTTTGTAAGAAACAGGTATATTATTGATAAAAATAGAGAACAGCAGTACAAAGCAACAAGGATGACCAGTCCACGCAAGATCTGAACAAGTGGTAAACAGATGTTCCCAACGCAAACTAAAGGAAATCCGACACTATAAACATAAAGTGCTATCATACGTATGAGGCACTTTATGGTAGGTGTCGTTCTCCTACATGTTGGGTAGAAGTTGGAGAAAGAAAATTATTGGGACCAGAATTGATTCAGGTCACAACAGAGAAAGTGAAATTGATACAAGACCAACTTCAAATCGCTCAAAGCCGTCAGAAGAGTTATGCTGACAATCGGCACCGACCGTTAGAATTCCAAATAGGAGACTATGTTTTCTTACGAGTATCACCGACAAAGGGAGTAATCCGATTTGAGAAGAAAGGAAAGTTGAGTCCAAGATACATAGGACCTTTTGAAATCCTTGAAAGGATAGGTGTTGTTGCGTATCGAATAGCCTTACCCCCTGAACTCTCTAGTGTGCATAATGTGTTTCATGTTTCAATGATGAAGAAATACATCCCTGATCCAACACATATCTTAAGTCACGAGCCTCTTCAAGTTAGAGAAGATTTGACATACATTGAGCATCCAGTGGAAATCTTGGACCATAAAGATCAAATATTACGAACCAAGGTTATTCCACTAGTCAAAGTATTATGGCGGAATCATTATGTTGAAGAAGCAACAAAGGAGCGGGAAGATGAAATAAAAGAGCGATATCCACACCTTTTTGGAAATTAATGTAAGTAAAGTTTGGGGACCAAACTTTTTATAAGGAGGGTAGGATATAATGACCCCATTTTCTTATGCCAATATATAATTGTCTTCTTTCAATTTCGTCACACTTACTATCTAATAATGATATATTATTACATATATGATATTCCGAGTTCTTAATATGACAGATCCCGTTTTTAAATTTGAAGAATCAACGGTAAAATGGGTCAGATTGAGATTTTATGGCACATCCTAAGCTAAGTGATATGTTTTGGGGTAGAAAATGTAATTTTATGAAACTTTAGGGACTTGGTTTTAATAAAGAAAGTTTCAGGGACCAAAATGAAAAATAAAAAGGGGTCATTTCGTAAATAAAATATTTTCAGGGACCTATAAGAAATATTGAAAATATATGGTGTGAAATTACCAAAATGCCCTTCAGGTTCGAAATGACCCTTATACCCTTAATACCTTTCCACCTCGTGCTCGACACCTCATGCTTGGTTTTGACACCTCCACCGTACACGTGTCGTCGTTAGAGGAGAAGCCAAAACACGTGTCGTCGTTAGAGGAGAAGCTAAAACACGTGTCGCAGTCCAGTGAAATAAGACTGCAAGATGCCTCCGTTACGCGACACGTCAACGCTGACTCCCATTGTAAAAGCTTGGTCAGCATGGACACGTGTCAATGCCGTGATATCTTTGGAAAACTATAAATAGGGCCTTTGGGGATCATTTGAAACTCACACCAATTCCTTGGGATAGAAAGAAATAGTGAGAGAAAGTGTGAGAAAGTTTAAGAAGAAGTTCTTAGGGATATTCATCTTAAGGTAATCTTAATGTTATAATGCATCTTTATAGTTTTAATTTATTGTTTTATAGCTTTACTTAGTAGTTATGCTGGTAAAATACAATAAAGAATTCACTAATCAAAACTTAAAATTTAGAACAAATCCAAGTTGATTTTATAAACTTGTTTGAAATTATACGCTTTTAAAAATGATTCTTTTTAAAGAAAGTGCTCGTTATTATGGAATCCCATTTAAGTAATTCCAAAGTCGGGCCCAGTGAAGTTCTGTCTAGATGAGATGGTATTTAAGTTGTGCCCCTGTGACTCTTCATCTCTACTGGGAACCGACTAATGAGGAAAGACTATGAATTGAATTCTTCAATTACGATCAATGAGTTTTAAAAGTTAACAAATAGGGATTCAGTAATCCTTTAAAAGAAGAGGTTAGTATAGTATAAACTGGACCTTAGAATGTGTACTTAAATCTTTATCAGATTAACGTGTGATCGAAGACCAATACCAGTAAATTTGACCTCCATTTTGGGTGACTACTCTGACATTCCTTGTGTATTTTGATTATATGATATTATGCAAACTATATATATTTTATGAACTGCTTTTATTCTCAAAATTCATGTGATGCCGATGATTGATTCATTTGTGATATGTTTATATTTGTCCATATAAACATACCGATTAAAATGATTATTGAAAAGGATATTGAATATTAAAAATCTGATTCGGCCTAAGGGACCTCTTTACTGACTGACCTTCCCAGCTGGGTTATCGCTGGTATGCCCTAAATAAGGCGTTGTAACGAACTAGTTCGATTGACCCTCAACTACCGGAGTATAACACGGTAGAAGAATACGGTATTAGAGTGTACTTGGCCATTAAAATGATATGATTGAAAGAAAAAGATATCACATTTGATTTGTTGCATTCTTCTTATTCTGAGCTATCCAATTGTGATATATATACTATCATTTCAAAATATATATCTATTTACTGCAAGTTCCTCTCCATATAGGTATATGCCTTCTCTTTTGACTTGAATAGGTATCTATTTTCTGAAAACCTTGGAATGTTTGGAGATTGAACCTCATTCGGCTTTTAGCTGATGTTGCATAAATAACCATTTTTCAGGAAACGTTTAGGCTCACGGACGGAACGAAAATGGACTATATTGAAGATTTAGCTTTTAGAGCTCTTTTTGTAAAATGTTTATTTAGAGCATGTCTGGCTCTCTTGTAATAAGGTTTAAATTTTCTCTTAAGTTGTAACTCGTTGTTACTTTTAATATATATGAAGTTTCCTTTAGAAAGCTTTGATGACGTAATTCCTTTACTTTCAGTATTTTACGATTCATAACCATGTGATAATACATCCGTTGCATTTATTTAAGGAAACAATTAAATCGAAATATTTATTCCCTTGGTGGCATGTCAAGACACTCGTTCCCTAATACTATTTTGGGTCGGGGTCGTGACAATATTTGTCTCAAATTGTTGGATTATATGTGCAAATAAGATAATTATAGAAACCCCCTAGAAGTTCAAATATTAGACTTAACCCTGAAAACAAACAAATGTATTAACACCATTACTAAGAGCCTCAAATCCTTCTCTAGACTTTTCTCCTAAGTTAGGAGTATCCCATTACTGATAAATATGAGAGAAAATAGGCTTAAATGGTATGGACATATTTTGCATAGGCCATTGAATACACCAATAACAAGAGGTAGGCTAATTGAAATAGAAGGTAAAAGACATTGGGATCGTCCGAAGCTAGCTTTGGATGAATTTATAACAAGAGATCTTAGCGAATTATGTTTAGCTTACAATATTGCATATATTAGAAAAGAATGAAAAAAAGAGAATCCGTGTGGCCAATGATGATATATATGGATACGTATATGTTGGGATCATACACGTGTGTATTTTTCCCTCAATTTATGGTTCAATAGATGTCATACAAGCAATCAAAATCAATTGGTGGTCTGCAACGATTCGGATTTTCTGTTGTTGATCTGACACCGGTGAAATTAAAATCGATTTGGCTATAAAGATTTGATGCCTATGAAATTGAAATGGGAAGGTTTGATGTCATGAAATCAAAATCGATTTGGCGACGAAGGTTCGAGCATGCTCATGAAATGAAAACAAACGCCGGTATAATCGAAATCAATTTGAGCAATAATACCCAATCAATCCCCGGCCCGGACTCTATTCTAGACCCTGAGATTAAATTGGAATTTCCACATAACCATGATCCTTGTTGGCAACAGTTGAACCTGAGAAGATATCGGATTTAGAGGAGAGATCTAAGCGACGACATTATACGGGGCCAAAAGTCAAAAATAACCCTTACTCCTCTACTAATTACTACCACTAAAAAAGTAAAATAATAAGGGCAAAATTACAAGAGAGGAAAATAAAATAAATGATGATTACATCCCCGAATGTCTTTCACATGAGGGTAAGGTTTCATTCAATCCGCCATTCCCTGTTGATATCTTCACAAGATATGTTATTCTTTGAGATCTGTATATATTAAATTGTGAAGTGTGTGTGAGTGACATAACATAATGTATGTTTATTTATATCGGAAACGAAGAACTTTATACATAAAACAGACATATATACAATGAGCTATCAAGTGGACTAATGAGTTCGCTGAAAAGAAAGGATAACCAAAAGGAAAATGACATACATCAGCCAAAAGAAAAAGGAAATAAAGAAATCTCCATCAAGCATTTCAGCCCAATGATTCACAGCCCCACATTCTTGAAATATTTTAATGTTGGCACACAATGGGAAGCTAAAAACGTGATTCTCTACCATATCTTCCTTTGATGTCTCTTTTCCTTCAGAGATTCTCTCATTCAGTTCTTTCCAAATATTCCAATCTACACAGAAGGAGATGCTAGTCCATGTACTTATTTTCTCAGGGTCCCCATGGATCAAGAGATCCATAGATAGGAAAGCATACAATGACCTTGGCATTGCTCCCACACATCAAGTTCAACAAATATCTTCCTCCACAAAAAGCTCAAAAATTTATAACCCAAGAAATTACGTGTAGGTTTGTTTGATATAGTTATCATTAACAGTCTTATGCATTTTATAAGAAAAATTGAATATATCAGGTCAATCAGGCAATTGAAAGCTTAGTGCATTATATATTGAGTACAATTTTAGTGTTTCTCCAAAGTTCCGACTAAATATAACATGAAAGGATATTAAAAGTGGATATATTTCTCAATTGTAAATAATAATAAAAAACATATTCAAAAATTTGCCAAAATGTGAACTTTGTTTTTTGAGCAAGCAAATTTATATGTTTGTTACTGGGTTATTTATCTGAATTATATACGTGAAGTGGCTGGGTTAGGGTTATTTGTTTGGCAATATCTTCAAACCGTTAGCAATAACAGACCGAATTAATCACGGATTAGATGAAGGATTTTGAAATTGACTTCCACGATGTTGACAAAAGTTTTTGGTGGACATGCAATTAAATTTTAAAAATTAATCACGGAATATTTAGAAAATTTTGAATAAAGGGCTAGTCTGGACTCTGGATAAAAGCTATGGATGGTCTGAATAATATCTCTGCTTTCCAAGTTTTATTTCTAATTTATCAGTTTAGTACCCTATATTTCAACTTAAATGCACATTTAGCTATATCGGCAGTAAGCAGGTGGTTTAATTTTTGATTAGATGATCTTAAGATGAGAATAAATGGTACGAATTGAGACCCCATTGACAGTTATCTATAATGGTCACCCTGATGCTAGATGATGTAAAATGAGTAAACATGAGAAGCCCCAGGTATAAATTGCATATAGCGATTATTCTCCCTAAACTTGAATCCTGATGTCGTCATGTTTGCTAATCCAGTATATACTATTACATGGAACAATAAGCCCTAAATTAAATTTATGATCCATTCATATTATTGAACCATGGTGCATATAATTTATAGATTTTTTGTGTTTATTACCATGCCAAAAGTTTTGTTAGGCTCCCCTCCCATGTATTTTCTAAATTATATTAAGTTCCATAACCACCCAAAACGTCCATCAATCGACTTGTAACTGCCTCTCTTCCTTTCCGCGGAGAATGACAATTGTTCCATACTTGTTACACCATAACTAGAAAAACAAAAACATACAAATGAATCTTTAAAAATGGGACTAAATACCTGTAATCCCTTTAATTTATCTATACCCTTTAATTTATCTATACCGATTTTACGTTTAAATGATTATTTTTATTTTATATTATTTTAAAAATATCATTCAAGATAAAAATAAGCGATACAAGGTATTAGGGACAAGCTGTCCCCTAGAGCAATACAAAACTAACAACATAAAATACCCTAAGCACAATAACCAGTACACTAAATTGATGATCTATTCATTTAATTTGACCATGGTGCGTTTAATTTCTATTTCCAAATTTCAAGTTCCAATTGATAATTTTTTTATTTTATTAAAAACATAACAAATTCATTCAAATAAAATAGGAGAGATACAAGGGGTTAGCAACAAGAAGTTTTCCCCTCGAGCAATCCAAAACTAACAAAAAAAAAAATCTAAGCACAAGGGCCTATACACAAATACCATCAACAAAAAGGAAGTTCTCCAAACAAAGGAGAGAGGGGGAAAAACCAAGACATGGCCAGAAATTTAATCTTCTCGCAAATAGATTCCTTTTCTAGTTTATTGCCTTCAATAGTTTTCAAATTTCTCTCATTCCAAATCATCCAAAAGCCTGCTATAACAACACATCTCTACAAATGTCTCCACCTCTTCTTCTTTCCATGGCATATTAACACCAAACTGGAGGCTCCTTGACTTTTCCCAAAAGACCACCTTCAATACCAAAATCTTTGAACATATTGATCCACATATACGCGGCAAACTTGAAATGAAACTGATGTGAACACAACATCTATGCTACACAACAACAACAACTAAAGATATGAAATGAAATGAAATGAAATGGGTTTCTTTCTCTCTCTATTCTCTATTCTCCATATTAGAAGTTGAGTACAAATGAGGGGCAAGTGCCCTATTTATAGGAAGAGTTAGCTTGCTAAACAAGCTACTACCCAAAACGACTAAAGAGGCAACTAATATCTAGAAATGACATATTAGTCCCAAACATACTTGGAAACTAATAAAACTCTAAAATAAAGGAAAATTACAATAAAAGCAAAAAAATACTAAAATAAACTCTCATTCCCATCATTCTCCCCTACTTGATAAAGCTCATCCCGAGCGATAAAAGTGTGGGTGAGGACATCATCCGGGGGCTCCCCTAATTGAAAAGGAAGTCGTCCTTTGAAGCGTCCCGCATAACGACTCGCAAAATAGCCTTGAAGGAAAACCACAAATTGGCGCCATGGTCGATGAATATGAAGGCGGCCTCTAATCCGTCCACATGAAGAGTCAACACAAGACCGACGCGGAGAAGACCATTGATGTCAAATTTCATCCAATTGCTCATGATGAGCTTCCGTAACATCGAAGCATGTAAATGCGTCGTGGAGCGCGCCTCATAAGGAACCCAAAAAGGATCCACAAATCCCACACCAATCGTGAACTCCTCATGCTCCTCAAAGGAAATAACCACTAAACCATCATCACAAAACTCATCATCGTGACCAAAAATGGGAAAAAATTCCATCAAATCAAATATTGCCACCTCACGATAATGAGTGCGAATCTCTCAACCATCTTCAACAAGTAAATCAAAAAAATCACATAGGAAGTACCCCTCATCTTCTATCCCAAAGATAGGAATGAAGTCCATAGTCTCAAATGCCTCCAAATCTCTATATCAGGTGCGAGTGATCCATCCATCCTCCACAAATATGGTGAAAAAATGACAAGGAAGGAACACGTAGTCACTATCAAGCATGGTCTCGGTCTCAATAACCTCGGAGACATCCTCGTGAAGCATATCCGAAGAGATAGTATTATCGGTGTGCGTCGGAATGGCATCGGATCTAGGAGGAGGTACACCGGTAGACAAGTACTCCAAACATGGGACCACATACCTTGCTCGTGCACGTATTCATTGTTCACGTGCCATCTCCATCTCATAATACTCGGCCTGACATCTATGTAGGTGTTGATGGTACATCTCATACTCTCCGATAGAATAAGCACTATATGCCAATGTGTGAAGCTTTTGAGAGAGAGATGAATCCGTCTCGACCGAATAAGCTTGAAGACTTTGGAGTTCTTTGATGATAGCACAACTAACCGTGTCAAAATGGGCACACGCATTCATATCGAGGCCGTATTGGGTACCATCCCACGAGAATTTGTAAAAAAGGTATTCTTCGGGTGAGGGAGGGATTAAATCATAGGACCCTGATAGATTTGGGGAAGATTTGTAATTATTGGAAAATGTAGGGGCTGAATTGTAATTTTCAGAAATTGGTTGGGGATTAATGTGTTGAAGAGGTCCGGGTGGTGGGAAAAGTTGATTAGGGTTTGTGATGGGGGAGATTGTCGGGGTTGAATATGAATGTCTATTCGGGTTTTAGGGTTTTGAAATGGAGTGGGTTTGGGGGTTTCTTGAAAATTGGGTAAATAAGGTTTGGAATTGAAATTTTTTTTGTTGAATTTGGCTAGGGTTTGCATTAGAAACGATCTTGGATTGGTTGGAAATAGTAGGGCATGAATCTTTGTTGTGGTCAATGCTTTCTTGAATCTCCGGTAACACTTGAATTGTTCAGGGTTGTTTCTTGTTTAGGTTTTCAGTGCCGGAGGAAATGGATATCATTATGGGCTAGTTTACAGAACATTCGAGGTTTGATTTGAAGGTATTTGATGGTCGGACAGCCGGCAACACCTGTTCTTGAGGTCGCGACAACAGCAGGGTTGCCGCGGTGGGTAACGAGTGTCGACATGATCGTGTTCGGATCTGGTGGCAGAGGGGCCTTCCGCTGGCCGGAATCAGGGACTACCGCGATTGGGTTTATCCGAAAATCAACCGGGTGAACGCAATGGGAGTCCCAATCTTCTACGAACACGGTTGAACCAAGAACAAACCACGCTCTGATACCAATTTGATGTGAATTGGGGCGCGGAAGCGTAAAAAGAAGTTATTCTACACAACAACTAATCTACATAACATCTATGCTACACAACAACAGCAACAACAACAACAACTAAAGAAATGAAACGGGTTTCTTTCTCTCTCTATTCTCTATTCTCCATATTAAAAGTTGAGTGCAAATGGGGGTCAAGTGGCCTATTTATAGGAAGAGTTAGCTTGTTAAACAAGCTATTACCCAAAAAGGCTAAAGAAGGCAACTGATATCTAAAAATGACATATTAGTCCCAAACATAGTTGGAAACTAATAAACTCTAAAATAAAGGAAAATTACAATAAAAGCAAGAAAATACGAAAATAAACTCTCATTCATAAACAAGAAGCGATCTAAATCCTCGCTTGCATCAGCATAGCATGCACCAATTTGGTTTTCCATGAACTGCTAGCCAAGCAACTACAATAAATACTTCGTACTTTTAAAGTAACTCCAGTAATCATTTGAATTGTGCAAAACAAACCATTAGTAGATGACAAAAGAAATGCGAGAAGCTCAAAGCCCACAAATTATCTGAAATTTCTTCTAAAGGAATGGAGTTATTATTAGGAGAAGACATACTGAAATGGAGTCATAGTGCTATTTCCTTACTTTTAACTTATACTCGTACTCGTCAAAATCTTACGATTCGCAATTCGATTCGTACGATTCGATTAACATACTAATCGATACGAATCGGGAATGGAATCAATGGGGTTCCAAAAATCGGGCTGAATCGGCCGATTAGAGGGATGAATCGTGACTCGCAACGATTCACGATTCGGGTGCGATTCATGTTTCTTGGAGGATGTTGAGTATTTTCAACCAACGTAAAGCTCGTGCTCGCTTTTTGTTCCTCTTAAAATAACCCTAAAAATGTTTTATTAATAAAATAATAAGAAGTTAGTACAAACTTAAGTTACCCTTTAGGAATGAGAGAGTGACTCAAACACATAGTACAACGAACGAAACCTAAACTACGATCACTTTTCTTTCTCTCTTCTAACCTGTTCGAAACTACATCTATTTCGTATTGCGATCACTTTTTTCTTCTATTCTACCTGTTTGAAGCTGAACAAGAGAGGGTGGTAGCTTTGCGTTCAATTGTAGCCAACAAATCTTGTGCAAGGATTTTATAAGTTATATTATATAGTATTGTTATTATAATGTATTTTTTATAGTATTATGATTAATCTTTATCTGTGTTATTATATTGTATGATATATTGTTGTGTTAAAATTTGGACATTGTAAGTGGTGATATTGTTAAAATTTGGTCATAATTTGAACATGGAAGTTCATTTTGTTAGTTATATTTTAATGAAATCATGTCTTATAATCGGTTTTAGGTTTTAAGATATATTTTATTACATATTTTTAATCTGTTTTCTTTGCATTTATATATTATTTCCTACATATTTTACATTTATATCGATTCTTACGATTCGATTCACGATTCCCGATTCATAGGGTTTCCAATTCATGATTCGATTCACGATTTGACAACGATGCTTATACTAGATTTACCTCTCTTTGTTAGTGGCACATGGATCAAAGTCGTTGTACTAGTCTCTGACTCGGACACTCAACTTTTGGCTCAATATCGGTCTCAGTCAATGTTTAAAAAGGCGCTCGAGGCGTACGCCTCGAGGCGAGGCGCTGAAAAAAAAGCCTCGAGGCTTAAGTCTCATAGCTGAATTTGAGGCTTACACCTCGATGCGCCTCACGCCTTTTTGCAAAGGCGCGGGAAAAAAAAAAATATATATATATATATATATATATATTTCTTCTTTCATCACAAAGTCTGTTTTTTTAAAGGTTAAAGTTCTTCATTTTTTTTAAATTGCACTTAACTTAAAAAAAAAGGTTGTTTTAATCTACTAACTCTTATTCTTTTTTTTATTTTAGTTTAGTTTTAAAATTGCACTTAATTTTGTTTTTCTTTACTAATTTGTTTAAAATAAGTGTATAAATTTGTTTGAAACTATATTTTGTTATAAATATATAGTTTGTTTGAAATATATGTACTAAATTAACTGCAATATGACTTTTTTTTTAAAAGGTTTCCGTTTTTTTATTTTCAACTTAGATTAATATGTTTTCTTTAACTTATACTAATATATTTTAAAGGTTGTTTTTTTAATAAACTTAGGTTGATATGTTTTATTATTTTTTTAATAAAGTTACTATTTTTTTAATCTTAGCTTGAAAATCAATGTTTTTTTAATAAATTTGCTTGTTAAGTTGCATTGATTAATTTATTGTCATATTATAAAATAACCAATATGAGAGTGAAGCTAAAAAAATGATTTTGCCAGTACGATTTTGCATTGATTAATTTATTGTCGTATTGTAAAATAACCAATATGTTAAAATTGATTTTCTTTTTCTAAAAAGTTATCTCGAGGGGAACAAAAAAATGTCAAACTATGTGAGAAAATCATCAAGGATGTTTTTTTTGTAGTTTTATTTTATATTTCTTTGTTATTTTATTTTTATGGTTTTATTAGTATTTTTTAAATATTATTTTGCTTTTTTTTTTCTTTTCGGTGAGGCTTACGCCTCGCCTTTCGCCTTTTTAAACATTGGTCTCAGTCTCGATCTCGGGTGATATCCAACTAGGGTTGTCAATGGATCGGATCTAGACCCGGATCCGACCCGAACCCGATCCGATTTAACGGATCTGAGCAAAATTTATAGACCCGATTACCCGATTAGTTAATGGATCGGGTCTGGATATACATGACTCCGATCCGTTAAGGACCCGACCCGAGTATTTATATATATAATATAATAAATATTTATTTATATATAATATTATATATATGTTTTTATATATATATATATTTATATAATTATATGTAAGACTTTATATTAATTATTTTACATTTTTTTTTCCGGACTATATATATATACTAACCCTAAAAAAACAACCCCATCTCATCTCATTCCTGATTTCCTGCTTTCGGCGCCGCTTCTCTCTACTTCTCTCAAGCTAGGGCTCAACTCCATCTTCAAGACTTCTTCTCTCTACTTCTCTCAAGCTAGGGCTGATTTCAAGACTTCTTCAGCTCTTACTTCAACAACAACAGCATCTCGGTCGGAGCCTCTTACAACAACCTGATTTCAAGCTAGGGCTGTTCTCGGCGCCGCTGTTCTCATCTCGACGCCGCTGTTCTCCTATCGACGCCGCTGTTCTCATCTCGACGCCGCGGTTAGTTCTCGATTTCTCCTGTTTTAATTGATCTTTCCTGCTTATTTTTTTTTCTTTGTGATGCTTTTCATGAGAACAAAATTATTTTACATTTTAAGAACAATTTTTGGGGTTCATGTCGTTTGAATGTTGAATTGCTCCTACCACGACACTTACCGATTTGTTCAAAGGAACAGTTTTCCACTTTATGAACTGTTTAGATTGTACTCTAATAATTGGGAACTTGTTTCCACCCCAAAAATCTCTATGGGAAAGTGGTTGACATGCTGAACTTGTTCTCAGTTATAATATGCTTGGTATTAGTGAAGAACAATTTTTTTCTGTGTGATCCTTTTCAGCATCTTAGTATCTTAGTTTCTCAGTATCTTAGTCTATTTTTTAAGTGTAATTTTTTCAGTGTAATTTTTACACAATCTTAGTTTATTTTTTAAGTGTAATTTTTTCAGTGTAAGTTTTACACAATCTAATTTATTATCTAAGTGTAATTTTTTCAGTATCTTAGTTTATTTTCTAAGTGTAATTTTTCAGTGTAATTTTTACACCATCTCTGTTTTTCGGTGTAATTTTTCAGTGTAATTTTTACACCATCTAAGTTTTGGGCTGAATTTAATTTTTGTGTTCCTTTTTTCATAGACATAAGCATGTCGTTCACGGATCCTGCATGTGTTGGTGGCAGTTCTGATTTTCAATCCGGCGGGAAGGAAAACAAAGAAGATGCAACTAGCGTTGAGGCTCAACTCAAACAGGAGCGGCGAAAAACATCTACGGTATGGAATGATTTTACCAAAATTAAATCTCCTAATGGTGAAGATCTTGCTAGGTGCAATCACTGCAAAAAAAACTTTGTAGGGGATAGTAGTAAGGGAACAAGTCACTTGCGAAAACACTTAACAAATACATGTAAAGGAAAATTTCAAAGGGATATAAAACAACAAATTTTGGGTGCTACAAAAAGAGATGCGGATGGTAACATGAAGCTTGAAAACTACAAATTCAATCAAGAGAGAAGTAGAAAGGATCTTGCAATCATGATCATAAAACATAATTACCCCTTTGCAATGGTTGATCACGAGTATTTTGAGGTATTTGTTAAGGGCCTTAATCCTGATTTCAAGCTTGTATCTCGAAACACAATTAGGTCGGATATCATGTCTGTCTATCAAGAGGAGAAGGTAGAATTTATAACGTTTTAGATGAACTCAATTGTAGGATCACATTGACTACTGATTTGTGGACTAGTGATCATCAAAACATTGCATATGCATGTCTCACTGCACATTATATTGATGATGATTGGAATTTGAAAAAGAAGATCCTTAATTGTCGATGCCTTGATTATCCTCATGACGGTGAAACACTTTTTAGGTTTATCTCTGATATGGTTTTAGAGTGGAACATAGATAAAAAATTGTTTTCAATGGTGGTGGATAATGCGGGATCAAATGATGTCATGGTTAGGAACTTGAAAAATTGGCTTTGTGATAAATCTTTGCTTCCTTTAGGTGGTGATGCATTTCATGTGCGATGTAGTGCACACATACTTAACTTGATTGCACAAGATGGATTAAAGGAGATTGGAGGGCTTTTAAATAAAATTCGAGACACCGTAAGATACTTAAACAAATCTCCCTTTGGAAAACAAAAGTTTGATAGTGCATGCAATCAAGTTAAGTTGAAATCTAGGAAGAAAGTGCCTATGGATGTCCAAAATAGGTGGAATTCTACCTATTTAATGCTTGAGGCAGCCTTAGCTTTGAAAAAAGCATTTAGTCGCTTGAATGAAATTGATAGGAACTACAAGCATAATCCATCTGATGAAGAGTGGAGAATCGCAAGTTTGGTGATGAATTGTTTGAGTGTTTTTTATGATGCAACTAGGCATTTTAGTGGCACCAACTTCCCTACATCAAATGTTTTCTTTGGAGATGTTTGTAAAATTCAGCTTTGTTTATTGGATTGGGAGAATAGTGAGCATGAATGTATTCGGTTGATGGTTGATCCAATGAAAGAGAAGTTTAAAAAATATTGGGATGAAAGTTGTTTGGTGCTTGCAACTTCTATTGTCCTTGATCCTAGATACAAGATGGATTATGTGAGTTACTATTATGACAGGATTTATGGGAGTGCATCTAGTGTTTACATAGAGAGAGTTCGTAGTTGCTTTGTTGAATTGTTTCATGAGTATGGTGGTGATTCTTCTAATTCCTTGGATATCCTTGCTTGTGATGTTGATGATGGAAATTCAAGTACTAGTTCTTTAGCCTCTTCTAACATGGATGTGGATGATGACTTTGATAAATGGTATGTTCAAACCCGTTCTTCAAATTTGCATGCGTATCAAAAGTCGGAAATGGAACAATATTTGGAGGAACCAGTATTTCCAAGGAAGGAGAATTTTAATATCTTGAATTGGTGGAAAGTAAATAGTCCAAAGCTACCAATTTTAGCGAAGATGGCTCGTGATATCCTAGTCGTTCCCGCTACAACCGTTGCATCCGAGTCGGCATTTAGCACGGGAGGAAGAGTGCTTGATGAGACACGTGCCTCATTGCGTCCCGATATTGTGGAGGCTTTGGTGACTACCGCCGATTGGATTGAATCAAAGAAAAAGACAAGTATGTAGTTTATTCTTTTTTATTTATTGATTTACTAATGATATTTATGCTTTATATATAATCTACTCCGTTGTATTTATTGATTTACTAATAATGTTACACTGTTTTCCTTTTCAGAAATTGAAGACAATGACACGTTGATGCCGCCTCCACCACCTAAATGAAGTTGCTGCCCTGTTGGTTGTCTTAGTTAGTAGTTGCTGAAATTTCAAGTTTGTCGTGTGTTTATGTTATTTAAGAAACAATGTAATATTGTTCTCGGATATTTAATTTGATGTTGGTTGAGTATTGTATTTGGATGAGACTTTGGACTGAAAATATTGGGCTACTAATATTGTATTCCTATTGCTGTTGGTTATCTAGTATTGCTGGCATAGAAATGTTATAATGTTTAACTGTAAATGTCAAATTGTTTTAACTGTTAGAAAGTTGGCAAATGTTAGAAAGTTGGAAAATCTAACTGTTAGAAAGTTGGCAAATCTCAAACACTTTTAAAGATTTTGAATGTCAAAATGTTAACTGTTATAAAATGTCAAAATGTTAAGAAAGTTGACAAATCTTTAGCTGTTAGAAAGTGGGCAAATCTCAAACATTTTTAAAGCCTTTTGAATGTTAAAATGTTAACAAATGTTTAGACTTTGGTTAATTTAAAACCTTAACTGTAAAAGGGTGTTTAAATGGTCAAATGATTAAAAGTCAACTGCTATAGCTGTCGGGTGGTCTTCGGATCGGGTCTCCGGGTCCTTAACAGATCCGGGTCTGGATCCATTTTCTGAGATCCGTCGGGTAATCGGATAAGACCCGATCCGTTAAAAATATACCCGGATCGGATCTGGATATACCCTTACCCGATCCAGACCCGATCCGTTTACAGGCCTATATCCAACTATACACGATTTAGAGAACTCAAAAAAATTTGAAAAAAATACATAAAAAGTTTAGAAAAATAAGCATAATTAAATGACTCAATTAGACGAGTACAAAATCATCATTTAGTATGCGTAACATTATCTAATTGTTTATACCGAATCATCATTTAATATACATGATATTGTCTAAATCAATATATTTTTAGCAATATATTCTTCGTTCATGTTATAATAGTACCTATTACTAACGAAGGATATATATAAAGTAAATAATCATTGAAATAATGATACATTTAATACAAACTACGGTTAAATGGGAGACTGCTCCTTTAGTAACACTACAAGAAAAGAATTGAGAGAATCAACCAGAAAAACCGATTTGCAACCACGAAACACCACATGCCCTGCTCCGGATTGAAAGAGATGGCTCCGATCATGGCATGGATGTAAAATCGAGGCTCAATCGAGTGAGTTGAAAGTTGAGATAGAGAGATCGATGCTTAGTGACTCATACCATCTCAGTTGATATATCACCGATATAGGTCAATACTACAGTGATATCGTCGATATGAGTCGCAATACTACCGAGAAATCACCGATATATTATCGATTTACACCAATAATCTAAAACTCAGCGCGTAACTCGGAATCGAATCGGTGGGTACCAATACGTAGTCAACTCAGTCGTATCGTCGCGGTATCGGTCTTGACTTTGAACCATATAGTGGCACGATGTAAGCCTATTGTATAGAGGGCTTGGGTCTAGATTGTTCTATTGTCCTATAAGGTATTTTTTCCTCTTTTTAGTCTGTTTCCTAGTACACACCTAACCTATATACAGTATTGTAATCACCCCCTCGGGATATCACAAAGTAATAGAGAAAGAGATCTATTCAATTTATGTCTTTTTCTTGTGTGCCACTTTTCATGTTACGTCAAAGTGGTATCAAATCCCTAACCCATCCATCCAGGTTTATTGTTGTAAAATCATGGCAATTTCAAATTGCACCCGAGAAATCATATTAGATTGAAATACACCACAATCGACATGCGGAGTCATGCACCCCTCCTCTTTGCTTTATGTGCATTATTACGCCACCACATGCCCCCATCGCCGTAACCAACTACTCGGATCGTCAATCAAGGGACTCATCCTACCCACTGCCTCATGTCGCACCTAACTAATGGTCCCGAATCTCGGGAGTGATGCCATCCGCCACCACTAAATAGAGACTTGCAACGTCAAAGGGAAAGCCCCAATTGTCAAAGGAAGTCCCATTGGTCGCTCCGAACTCTACCTTCTGCAATTTCAACCCAACCCTGCCCTGCCAGTCGATTCCCAATTGTTGCGGTCTACGTGCAACACTCGCAAGGCCAAAGGGACTACCACCAAAAGCCTCATATGTTCCCCAATAGCAATGACAGAGGCAACCTGCACCCCCAGACAATGTTGATGTCATTTTGGTTGAGCAAGGGTACCCATCAAGCTGTAGGGTTCCCATCGACACACGGTCTGCCCCTGCTATTAAAAGAAAGGCAACGGGAGGATGGTCATGGAGTAAGTACAATAGTCTCCGCCTTAAAATTTGTGCTTGATGACTGTGCGGCCACAAAATATGGCGATGAGATCCAACAACACTCTGACCCTATATCTTTTACTTCAACATCATAATACACTCTTCTCAAGAACAAAAAAAGCCCATACATCGATGATTGATTGGATTCGGTCGTTCTATTCCTACACTTTTGAGATTTCCATCACCACTCTCGTTTTTTCTAAGATACCTCCATCTTTTCTCCAAACTTAAATATTGTTTTGTTCATTTTTTTTCCTTCCCACTATCTTGTGAAACAATTTTGAATTGTTGTCCCACGCCTTAACCCACCTTATTAGCCTTTTGTCTCAAAAATTATTCCTCTTCATCACAATGTCCCCCAAAATCTCAAGTCATCTTTTCCTCCCTATTCTATTCAACTAAAGGAGTTATCTCTTTTAGTTCATTTAGTTGTTCAGTTTTGCGCAACACTTCGTTTTCCCAATAGCACGTCTCCTAACAAAACCTAGATTGATTTTAATGTCTTTGAACATTCTCATTGCTTTAAAGCCCTCTCACCCATAAGACTTAATTTCATCCACCATCTTTTAACATTCTCTTTGAAGTCCATATGTCTTAGCCACATGTTCTCAAATCTAAAAAGGGAGAGCCCCTAATGCTTATGATAAGAAGATAATCTGTATACAGCCTCTAGCCTCACATCAAGGAAAGTTTCTTCCAATTCTATAGAGAAAGAGAGAGAAAATATCCCCACATTTGTCCAAGTGAATAGTCCATTACCCAATTTGATACCTCTCAACTCCACCTCATTGATTAAGGAATCAAAATATTCGATTCTAATATCACCCCCTTTGTCTCTGAATACACCACCTGAGACTACAAAAATCCTATATAATCCAGAGTCCTCCCAAAACTCAATTCTCCTCCTAGACTTACAATGACCATACAAGCCTGGAAACCACCACCCTTACCATTAGACTTATTGATTTTGGACAAACAAAATTCCCCTTTAGAGATTTTGTAACCTCACGCATTCTCACATCCCACATAATGTCAATACCCACAATCCCCCTATTGAAGGGAGATAAAGTCGCTCTTTAAATCTAACATCCCAAATTGATACAATCGTGTTACTATTTATCACTTCTCTCTCTTTGTTCTTGAAAAATCACCAACTAGATTTTCTTTGATAAGATTTTTTTTTTCTCCATTTCTCTTTATTCCCCACCTCCCAAAATATTCCAAGAAAAAATCTTCATGAAAAAACTGATTTGCCCCTTTTACTAATCCTAATGTTCATTCCTTCAAAATTTATATAGCATTTCAAGTTTTTTAGTTATCTTCCCTTAGTTATTAAGCATTAGTACTCTAGTCTTGGTTTACCACAATTTTCAAGTTAGATTTCTAGCACTTCACAAAATTTTCCCCACTCTATTTTATATAATACTGAATTTCCAATTTCATTTGTGATATTAACAACTTCCTCCCCCCATTTAATAAAAGGGCCTCCATAATATTCCGTCACAAGATCCTCAATCACATTCTTTATTTCCTCCTCCATAACATCAAAGGAAGTTCCTCTAGCAGCCTCTAGGCATAGAAAAGGCTTCGAAAACTCACTTCCCCTCTTTTCATGTCATCTAAACATTCTCCTCTCTTTTATCTCCCTCTTCTCCCACCCCATCAGATTTTTAGACTTATGAGAATTATGAGGACGGGGATTAGGGCTTGAACGAGAATTGTGTGGACCAACTTTTAATGGCCTCACAATACCGGCATTGCTTAGGGAGAGTGGACGGGATTCATTCATTCACTTTTTTTAAGCCGTGATTTGTACTTTACACAATCGTTTGGCAGAACTTCTAAAACCAGCATTGCTTGGAGAGAGTGGATGATATTCATTCATTGGCATTCTTCAAAGTCGTGACTTGTAATTTTTTTTTCAGCAGAACTTTTCAAGTTGGCTTATAAAGCGGGTCAAGCTGACATAGATATTTGCTTTCTTGTCATGCTTCCACAAGATGTTTCAAGCCTATGAAGCATGGGTGCGGCTATTCGAAAACCTAAGTCATGAGTGCAAGAACACGGTAGGGGTAGGGGTAGGGGTAGGGGTAGGGGTAATCAGTGCCTGGAAGTGCCGCCTAGATCTCTATCAGTGATAAATTTGAACGGCAACTTAGTTGACTAGTCGACTGGGTAGGGTTAGACAGGTATAGGAAAGATTGGTTATTTTGTAATTTTGAAAAAATATCTACACTTGAAAGGGAAACGTCAAAGTCCCGGCCTCTTCATTGCCTTCTATTAACACTTGTTCAATGGAGAGAGGGGCTTTAAAGGATATGGAAAATAAGAGTAAAGAGACAAAGTTCATTAATAAATATCTTTGTTTGTGTTTGAATCATGGGAAATATTTAGTTAAAGACCTTTTATGTCTTTAATATGTAGAGTTTGATCTCTTGTAGTATTATATTTTTCATAAAACGAGACCTAGAGCTTTTTATCACATTGCTTAAGCTCAGTATCAAAAGAACTCAAAAGAACTGTTAGTCATGCTCAAGTATTTTTCCCCTTATATCTTAGATTGTAGTACTAAGTGGAATTATTTCAGAACTTGCAAAGAAATTTTATAGCACTTCATTTGTTTATAATTCATCTAATGGTGTGCTTTTGCTCGTGTGTCCATACTTGCCATGTAGTTCAATCTTTTGCCACAACTATCATAACTATTTTGATTTTTTCCTAAAAATTTTGCATACCTAATATTGCTGCCTATATCATTCATCCAAATACAAACTGAAATTATTTTTAAAGTACAAAGTACTAAGGGTAAATTGCACCTACCCCTTTCATGTGTCTCGGATTTGCGCGTCAACCCCTTAATTACCAATTTATTGCAATTAACACCAGAAACCGGGTTGGCCCATTTTTTGGTGTAAATTGACTTGAATCCCCCTCAACCCTAATTTTAAAAACCCAAGAGTTTAAAAGAAAATCAACAACATTTTCAAAATTCAAATCGAAATCTCTCTCCTCACGAAACATACCACCACCACCACCTCTCTCTCTCTCTCTCCACACACACCACCACTACCCTCCACACACCACCACCTTATGCCCCGCCACCAACCTCAACAAACCCAGCAACCCACCACCGAAACCAAACCACCCTCAAAGCCATCACCGGAACCAACCCACCTCACCACCCACAAACACATTGCCGGAACCACAGTCAAACCCAAACCCAAACCCAAAAAACACCGCAATACACTTCCAAACCAAAATCGAAACCCAAAAAAAAAAAACGCAAACCCCCCCTGCCAAACCCAAATAAAAATAAATAAATAAATAAACTGCCAAACCCAAATCGAAACCAAAAAAATCCCGTCCATTTTGTACCTCTCAAACCACCGCAACCACTTAACACACCATCACAACCCAACCCAACACCATTTCACAACTCTGATTCATCTCTCCCTCTCTCTCTCTCTCTCTCTCTCTCTCTCTCTCTCTCTATCTATCTATAGACTATATACAATGTTTAAAAAGGCGTTTGAGGATTAAGCCTCGAGGCGGGCAAAAAATGCCTCGAGGCTTGAGCCTCATGGTTGAATTTAAGGCTTACGCCTCAACGCGCCACACGCCTTTTTGCCGAGGCGCAAAAAAAAAAAGATTATTTTTCTTCTTTCACGAAGTCTGTTTTTTTAAAGCTTAAAGTTTTTCATTTTTTAAAATTGCACTAACTTAAAAAAATGTTCTTTTGATCTACTAACTCTTATTCTTTTTTTTTTTTTTTTTTGGAGGGGTGGGGGGTGTTAAAATTGCACTTAACTTATACTATTTACGATTTTAACTTGAAAGAAATTTTAAAAAAATAACCAATATGTGAATGAAACTTAAAAACTGATTTTGTCAATTTGATTTTGCATTGATTAATTTATTGTCATATTATAAAATAACCAATGTGAATGAAGCTAAAAAAATTGATTTGTTGATTTGATTTTGCATTAATTATTTTATTGTCATATTAAAAAATTAACAATATGTAAAAAAGTCATCTCGGGGGAACAAAAAAATGTTTAACTGTGTGAGAAAATCCACAAATATGTTTTTTTTTGCAGCTTTATTTTATATTTCTTTGTTACTTTATTTTTTATGGTTTTATTAGTATTTTTTTAATATTATTTTGCTCCCTTTTTTTTCCGCACCTCGCGCCTTTTTAAACATTGTATGTATATTATATATATAAATATATCATCACGGCAGAGGGGTGGCGAGGAACCAGCAGCGACGGAGGGGTTCCGTGGTAGGGGTTGGGTGATGGCGGTGGTTTGTTGGTAGAGATGAATCATTGGTTGTTAGTAGAGGTAGGGTATTGTGTGGAGAGAGACAGAGGATATTAAGTTTAGGTTTTTGTTTCTTTATTTTAGTTTTTTTAAGTTTTGGGTTTTAAAATTAGGGTTGAGGTATATTTTAGTCAATTTACACCATAAAAATGAATCAACCCGGTTTCTTAATTGCAATAAATTGGTAATTAAGGGGGTGAGTTTGTTGAGTATTTTTTTTTAGGGGGTGACCTGCAAATCCGAGATACAAGAAGGGGACTAGTTGCAATTTACTCAATTATTAACTATTAAATGAGGGGGGGAATCTGAGGGTATGAGTGTAGATATATTCCTGTCATATTTCCATAAATCCATAGGAGAACAAAGTTCAAGAAATAAATATATGAATCATTCAATATTAAAGGCAGAAGAAAAACAACTTCAATTGTGAAAGAATTTTTTGCAGAATAAAACTACAGAAAGATCTAAAATACAATAACATACCTCCAAGAATGTCAAATCCGGGAATATGAAAGACTCCTAATTGAATTTTCATAATGTTCACTGCATAACTACAGTATGCCTATGAGTTCTGACAACCCTACTCCTGCTATTTTTCCGAACGAAATATGACTATTTCAATCAGGTGAAGTAATTTACAACTGAGTAAGCTCCTGCGGGTTTTCCATAGAATGTCTCAGAATTAACTCAGCTCTCCTCTTCTTATCATCCTTCTCTTCGTCCCGCCCAAACCAAGCTGCTGTTTTCCCAGAACCCTTGTTTTTAAGCCTCAAATCCAGTGACTCGCCTATGTCTTTCCTACCAGTTTTGAATTTCAAATGAACAGCAGGCCTCTTGTCTTGAGAAATTCTCCCCGAACCATCTCCCAAGTCACAAACCCCGCCCTTCATTGCTTCAATAGCAGGTGTAAACGTGTCTAACAGAGAAACATGGTTCTCCACAATAGCTTCATCCAAAAGCTTCTTTGGCACAACAACAGGAGAAACATCTTTCTCACCAGCTTGTAAAGGTGTAGCAAGAAACGGGTTACTACTTTCAGCAAATTCTATTTTATTTCCACCATCAGTTGGGTTTGCAGAGGTCGAAGTAACTGTCGAACCATTACACACTAACCGCTGTTGCAAGCTCAACAAAGAGCTCTCTGCCTTTCTACGTTGTCTGACGAGCTCGATTTTATCTGCACGGGGGTCAGTCACCCTCTCGTTCCACATGGGTGAGTGAACATATGTGTGGGGATCAGGAAATGCAGGCAACCAAGCTGGTACATGTTTGAAGACCGGCATTTCACCCATTTGATCGAAACTCGGAGTCATTTTTCTCTCTCGTAACATCGGAAAATGAACAACTGGCTGAGCAAACGGAATCTCCTCAGCTGTTTCTACATACTCAATAATCCCTTTAACAGTACCCGAACCAGTTAAACACTCACTAATCTCCGCCCCACCAGAAAACCCATTTGAAGAACCCAAATCCTCCAACCCTTGAATTACATCAAACACATTACACTCACTCCTACCAGCTAAATTAGCGTAAAAACTCGCGGTCTTTCCTAGGTCACTAAGGTACCGAACCGCAATGTCAGACAAAGCCTGGAGAGCGGACTCGTTGAAACTCTCGAATCCAACACTCTCACATACCTGCGCCACCGAAATTTTGGCCACTGCTCGGCCATACTCATCCTCAGAACCTCTTTCTTTCTCTCTCTTACTCTCCACTTTACCTCCATCGCTCATATTCAAACCCTCGTATCATTTAGCGTCCTTCGGCCAAAAACCCTAACATTCACCTCTCAATATCCTTTTCTCTCAACAACTCAAAATTGACTAGACACAATGCGTAATTCGTAGAAACCCTAAAATCCCAACACAGAGAACAACAATTTGTGCGTAATGCATCCAAATCGGCGTATCAATTAGGGTTCCTCGGCCAAAAACCCTAACATTCACCTCTCAAATCTCAATACCCTTTTTCTCCTGGTAAAAATTCACAGAAACCACTCAACGCTACCAACTCAAAATCAACCAAAAACAACTCGCAATTCATAGAAACCCTAAAATTCCAGCACAGAGAAACTCAAACCCTAACATTCACCTCTCAAAATCTTTTTTCTCCTGGGTACCAAAACTCAGAGAAACCCTAGAATTCCAATCACCAGCAATTTTTGCGTATCAATTCGGTTTTTCCTGCCAAAAACCCTAACATGCACCTCAAATTATCCTTGTTCTTGCAACCAAATATTTCAACACTAGGAACTTGAAATTTCCTCAATCAAACCCTAGAATTGGGATATATATAAAATAGGAAATCACCGCAACAATTATATACATATAATTGTGTATATAGTTACCTGGAACTCAAATTATTGTAGCTTCCATTGAATTTCTTGAGAACTGAAATGATATTACCGTTGAACGAAACAATTTATATATATATATATATATATATATAGAGAGAGAGAGAGAGAGAGAGAGAGAGAGAGAGGGTTTATGAAATGGTGATAAACCCTGGTTAGAGGGTTTATTTATAGATCGAGTGAGGCTAAAGATTTGAGAGAGAGAAAATGAGAGAGATTGAAGAAGACGAGAGTTTTACTTATAGATCTCCAACTTATTTATAGAGGGGAAACAAAGTAGGGTATACTCGCCCGTCTTAAAATTACAAACCCTACTCGCTTTGTATCGGTGGATTTGATGTAATTTAAGTCATTATTATGAGACACACTTCTTAAAATTACAATATTATGAATCCATCTACAATTATTATTATAAAACTAGTATGAAGCGCACACGATGCGTGGCCGAATATATATAATAAATATAAATAATGAATAATTAAAGAAGAGTAGTAAGCTAATTTGATTAATGGTGTAATTTTTTATGATAGATACTAACACGATTATTAGAAGTGTTATGATATAAACCCATAATGTATAAACCCACAAATGTAAGCGTACCTTGATTTAAATTGTCAACGCTCGTATAAAAATAGAGAGCAATTATCATGAATTGGGTATTTCTGTGAACAAAAGAGAAGGAGGGAGAGAGAGGTTATAAGGCAATGAGTGTCGAATTTCAAACTGAGATACCTGTTGTTGGGGAGTGGGTGATACCTGCTGACGCTATAAAATAATGAGCAGTTATAACTTCGTTTCAGCTATAAAGCCTTAAACAAAACCCATTCCACACACCCTCTCATTTAGAAACCATGGGAGAGAACACAAAAAATGTTGACAACAACGAACCATAAATGTTTGTCATTTTTTGTTTCTGTTTTCTCTTGTGCAGCGAAGTTATAACTGTTGCTATTTCCTTTGTTGCATTCTCAAGAAATCAAATGCAATGAACGGAGGTTTGGGAAATAGGTATCAACGAAATAGTCTCGGGAAGGCAAATAGATAGAAGGGAGATGTATCAGATATAAAGGTAAAACCCACGTGGATAGCTGAAATATAATACCCAACCTTTATTACTGCCACGTGTCATCCTCAGAGGATTTGGGTCTATAGTTTTTATATAGTTATATAGATTAGCATGAAGGCCACGCGATGCAAGGCCGAATATAAATTTATATTTCATTATAAACACTGTATGAATTAATTTTTAGCAAACGAATTTATAATCGGATGTTTATAAACAAATTAAATAAATAATAAGTAGGGGGCGCGATGCGTGGTCGAATATAAATTTGCATTTCATTATAAAGACTGTATGAATTAGTTTTTAGCAAACGAATTTATAATTGGATGTTTAGAAAAAAATTAAATAAGCAATAAGTAAAGATGAGTGATAAGGTAATTTGATAAATGGCATAATTTTAGATGTTGGATACCAAAACCCACTTACAATACGTGTTAAGACTTGCAATAAGTTTTGTTATTTCAACACACACAAACACAAAATTTCTTAAACTAAATTTGAAGTGTGAAACAAACTAAATCTGCAGAATAAATGGAAAACAAAACTAAGTCCCAAAAAAATGATACCTGAAAATAAAGTGGGCAGTATCTTGGGTGTACTATTGACTTCCCAGACATTACCAAAGGAATGAAAAGTAGATGTGCCCTCTTTAGATTCACATTTATTTATGGATGGAATTGGGTTAGAAAATCTCTCTGGAAGCATGATTGTATTGAAAGCAAGAATCGTATTTAAAAATCTAGCCATGCGTCTATATCATTCGCATTTTACTATTTTTTAGATATTTTTCTTAACTATTACCATAAACGTCTATGGCTCCAAACAAATCCTCCTCTAATGTGCTGAAATCCACTTATAACATAAAACAGTAGGATAAACATAAGATATACAATATTTCACATATAAAAAATAAATGAATCTACCTTTCAATTGACAACTCAGATATTTGATGGAGACCAACAAATTTTCTGACAAAATAAAATTAGAATTCAATTAAAACGAAGACAATTCTTATACGTAAAGATGTATAAATCGGTGCGAAAGAAATCGTAACTATATCATACCTTTCAAATGATTCAACTGAGAATGCATTGATAGACAACTGCCGTCGTTTGGGCTTGTATTTTTTTTTTCTTTGCGTGCCTTAACGGATGGTTCATATATTAAAGGGGAGAGAGAGAAGAAGAAGAGGAAAAGGAAAAGGTTGTAGATTTCAATGTAGGATCTTGAAAAATTAAAAATGGAGTGCATTGAATAGGAAGTCGGTTAGATGGACTAAATTCATTGTATTGGAGTGTAGAGAAAGATGAGTTATTATCTTCACGTATTCTTTGTGACACCCCGCCTAATTAAATACCGGGCGATCACTCCTTTATTAAATTAAATCAAGGTAAACAGTTGGTTCATTCTCAGCATCACTGTCGCTAAAAATACATTTTTCCAATTTAACACCCTAAATAATTAAGCTAAGTGTCAAAACCATTTTTATATACATATATTCCAAATTTTAATTAACGAAAAAGATTTATTTATTTAAAGACCACATTTCTACAATCAAGAATCACACCACGATAAACCAAATAATATAATACATTCGCCAATCGAATGTCAACATATGAAACTAGAATCACAAATCCATACTGAATAAATCCCATAGAATAATACTGGAAATAACCGAAATATAAATGTCCCAACAACAAATGAAATAATGGAAAGGGCGACACATGCCCAATAAATGAGAATGCTAGAAGTGGAGTCAATAAAGGAAGCCGTCTACGCAAGTGATCTGCAACTTCCACCTAAGCTGCAGCACGTTCTTCTCAAAGGATCCTAAGCAAGACGCCCTTGTGGCTGGGCACCTGAAATATATACATATATATACAAGAGAGAGAAAAAAAAAGAAACGGGTCAGAACCCGAAAGTGTGTTTGATTTTAAAATACGTTTAGCAAGTATTTAAACTGATACAGGCCAATGCAACAACATATTAATGCGTCACTCTCTTGAGAAAATACTCACCTCTCTTCTAATGTGCACACCTATCGCACTAATCTTCCCAACGCTTTGTTTTATCAATTATCGCACTAGTCTTTCTAAAAGATTTAACGTATCTTAGATTACTCGTAAGATTTACAATTCACTATTTCCACTTTAAAAAGATGTTCCGATTTGTAACCAAAGTTCTCTATTTTTAACTTTATAAAAACAATAAAGTTTCCAGTGACATATTATACTTTTTCAAAACAAGTATTTATAATTTGAGTCAACAACCATGTCCTACTTATCAAATCTCAGTGGGCAGTTTCAAATATCATAATCTCATATATATATTAACTACTCGTATAATATATATATATATATATATATATATATATATATATATATATATATATATATATATATATATATATATATATATATATATATATATAACAGCACCCCAAATAAAACTATGGTGCGTGCATACTTCCACTATCCAAACCCCATACCACTCAAATCAAGGGGAATACAAATTCGGAATCACTCTCGAATTGTATTAACACATATACAAACAATATCTAGGCGAAGCATAGATTCCAAGTCTCTAAGAGGATCGGACATACTAGCGTCTCTTATGACCGTTTGAACTATCAATTCGATAGCCTGTACCAAGGATATCTATCTTCTAGGGTACAAGTCAATATCCCCCATAAAGGTCCCATCGAGATAAGACTGTCACAGCGCGGTAACCTCAAGGATAGCAAGTAGCGCGGTATGTTTTTCACATGTATATAATATATGTACACACAATCATATAAATACACCACTTTATCATATTAACATAGGTTCTTCACGTTACCCATAATTATACCATTTATCCTTAATTTCACATTTATAGAAATACGTATAAGGTTTCGTTCCTAACCTTAACTCGAAGGGTTTTCTCACTCATTACCTGACACTCGTGGACTATATCCTCACAAATCTGAAATTCAGTAAGTGTCTTTATTAGGCTCCAATGTAACTCTCTTACGCACCTCACCCTTTAAATTTATAAATTCACCAACCCTAAAGTAAATGTCCCATAAATACCATTCTTGTTGAAGATTAAAGGTCCAAACATTTATTCCTATGCCCTACTGGTCCTCAATGTCTCCCAAATAATTTTATCAAGAATGCCCAAGAATTATATCACGACAATTTGAATTTAACTCATTTAAAGAGGGAATTAGGAGTCTGCCAGGAGGGGTCGATCGATCGAAGCTTGGGGCTCGATCGATCGAAGCTCTAGGCTCGATCGATCGATCAAGCAGGTCTGGGCAAAATTCTGCAGAATGCAGTTACGGGTTTCACTAAACTTCTTCATCCAAAACTATGTTTTTCCATTCCAATCGTCCCAAAAATCCTACTATCATCATTATAACATTATACCAAGTGTTTATAACGTAAAGCATGTGTATAACTATCATTAAACATGGATAATTAACTCAAAATCCCATCTAATCATCAAGAACCCTAGAGTTTTCCTTAATCAAGGTTCTAATCTGTTTTTACCATAAATTCCTTCTAATATATCATCAAAATTTCGTGGGTTATATTCCTCTACATGGCAAGGGTTCCAGAATTTCCATATAATCAAAACTACATGCATTATCCTAACACAAATTTAATTTTCTTCCATAGTTTCCATCTCTAAACAATCCTAGACTAATATGAAGATTGCATTAACGAAAATACGCAAGTAAAATACTTGCCTGGGATTTTTGGTATGCAGATTCACGGCTGATTTTGGTATGGCTGCGTTCCTTGTCTCGCGATCTACGCGGTGGTGGTGGTGGCGGTGCAATCCGGTGGCTTTTTGGCCTTGAATTGCCTTGGAGCTCTCTCCTTTCTTCCCCAATGGCTGTCACTTGATTTCTGGATATTCTAACCCTAAAAGGCTAACCTAATGGTTGATAAAGGTTGCTGAAATTCGTGGGTTTAATTACCCAATTATGAAAAATGACTAAAATGCCCTCCCGGGGTACTATTTAGGCCTAAAAATGCCCCGAGACCCAAACTAAACCTCCGGGTACACTTTTCTGACTATCTCGATCCTTCCGGACGCGTTGGCGCACTCAAAATGACCATACGAACAACTTATAAAATATTCACTTTTTATTTAACCAAATTAGTCCCAACGTGACACGAGCACGTTCCAACTTAAATTTCCGAAATCGTCATTTAATTCACTCATGACATTCAATATAACCAATATAATATATTACTTTGCTCATTAGTAATATTCAACCAATTTTCCATAATTACTAACTCTCGTCACGTTAATAATTATAACATAATTAATTTCCGGATTTTTTTATTAAATAAATCATTCACATTAAATTTAATAAATCCCCAAATTAATATAGCATAAAAATACGGGGTATTACATTCTTATCTAGAGAGAGAGTCTCATTTATGATATCATTTATTAAGTTGTCATGTGTCAGTCTCACATGATTTTGGTCTACAGTTTTTATATAGATATATATAGATTATATAAAATATAGATTATCTTTTTAAAAAAATGATCATAAAAAAATTTAATTGATCGATTTAATACATTCGTTTGGAGGAAAATTTTATTGGTTAAAATATGTTGTTCAAGGGTCATTCATAAATCTATTATAAATAGATTAATTGGCTTTTACCCAAATACAATGTTTTTCTAGGACCAGTTTTAGACAATCTCTCACTTGATTGAATTTTGATCGTTTGTTATTTGATAACTGATATGAAACCCCTATATTTTGGAAAAATCAAATCACTTAACTCCATCTTTTTATACATATATTTTTGTCTCTATGTGTGTGTGTGTGTGTGAGTGAGAGAGAGAGAGAGAGAGAGAAACATAAGTGCGGAGCAGCTTAAGGATCGGCACGTGCAAATCAATTTATTTAAAATACTAAAAAAAAAACGAGTTGGATATTTTTATGATTTTTACACATTTAAAGGTACTCATATAAAAAAATGAACTCAAAAAAAATAAAAAAAATTACTATTTAAAAAAAACAATCAAAATATAGCAGTTTTATACTACTTAAAAACGACACATATTTGATCGATTTGTTTAAAATAGTAAAAAAAAATATTGTGTTGATTTTTTTATATGGATACTGTTGATACCAAAATTAATATGCTGATGTGGACGAATCATACGAAGACACTTGTCAATCTACGTGGTACAATAACAACGAGGAAGTTCATTTCCCCGACCAACTCATGTTCTGTCCGAGCAACGAGGATATACCGAGGAACTTCAGCACTCCGAGGTAATCTAGCGCTCCGAGGAACTCCTGAGCAACGAGCAACTAAGGCGGTCCGAGCTGCATCTCGGCCGTAGTATTAATTGCCAGAATATCAACAGTTCAACTATTCATTGAATGTTATCATCTTGACGCACACGCTGCATTAAATGTATTACCCTTTCATATGTATATCATTTAATGTATCAACCCATTTATGTACAACCTAAGGGCTATAAATACCTTGTATCACCCTCATTCAAAGGGAGGGGAATTTCTTGAGAGAACTTGTAATCGAGAATTCCCAAACACTCAGCAATACCATAACAGTGGACGTAGGCCATTTACATAAGGCTGAACCACTTTAAAAATATGATGTCTTATTTATTTATCTGTGATTAAATTATTAGAGTAATCTAGTTTTTTACATCAACAGATTGGCGCCGTCTGTGGGAAACGACTGTTGCTATCGTTTTTCACCAAAAATCATTTATCATCAATGACAGATAATTCAGAATCCAGTAATCGAAATGCTGGAAATACTGGAAATCCTCCAAATCCATCTGCACCTCCAGATCTGGCTGGAATTATGACAAATCTGGCTGAAGGACAAACCGCCATGCAAGAAACAATGAGGCAACTCATTCAAACTCTTCACGGCGGTGCACCTACCCATTCAAGGCAAAGGAGTGATCGTGGGCAATCGCGATCCAGGCATACTGGATCATATCGTAATGAAGAATCTAATGATTTTTCTTATCAACCTGGGCGAACTTCATCGATACGGGCTACGGATACAGACCAACATATCACCCTCTCTCCGGAGAGAACTAGCGCCATGGAAAGATTAAGCAGGGCATCTCCTTTCAGTCGGTTAGGACCAAGGAGAAATATGAGTCCACCTAGAGCCCCATCGAGAAGCTTTCGACCACCATCAGGTTTGAGAGAAGGATCAGCACAATCAAGACCAGCTACTCCTCGAGATAGATCTCAGGAAGCTACGTCAGAACAATCAATTGCTCGGACTAAGCAGCCTGAAGAAGGAAATGAAGCATGGAAGGGTTCCATTCAGCGATTGGAGGATAGACTTGGAGAAATGGTTAAAGAAAGGAATCCCTTACAGAGAACTTTTGTTCAAGGGACACCTTTTGTGCAGGCCATTGTGAATTTTCCTACACCATCGAAATTTAAAGCACCTGTAGTGACCCCTAAATATGATGGAAAGACAGATCATGTTCTTCATATAGAACAATACCAAGCTGCTGTCGACATATATGCCGTCCCCGACGAGATGAGATGTAGAGCATTCTCGGGAACTCTTACCGGGTCTGCACAGATATGGTACAACAATCTTCCTCGGGGTAAGATTTTGACTTTTATTCAGTTAGCCGAGTTGTTCATTGGCAATTTCTGTTTTGGAGCAAAGCCGGTAAAGCGAGTAGCGCACTTGTTAAGTGTTAGACAAAAATCAGGTGAGAGTACCAGAGATTACATAAATCGTTTCAATAACGAGAAGTTGGAAGTCATAGATTACGAAGAAAAGACAGCGATCACTGCTTTGATGAGTGGCTTGTTGCCTAACAAGTTATACTACACTTTGGCCAAAGATCCACCTAAAACTATGTCGGAGTTGATGGCAAAAGCGGCCAAAGTCATGAATGCCGAGGAGGCTATGGCCGCGAAGAAGAATATGGATAAAGAAACCAAGGTGGAGGTTGACAAATCTAAGAAGAAAGAGCAAAAAGGTAATGGTGGTGACAAGCATTCCAAGAATAATAGGACGTCATGGGAAGTCCTGAAGAAATACGATAATTATACCCCATTGAAAATGGGTATTAATCATGTTTTGGAAGAAATCAAGAATAACGAAGAAATCAAGTGGCCAGATAAACTGAGGACCAATCCTGAACTGAGGAATAGGGTCAAATATTACGAGTTCCATAAAGATCATGGCCATACGACCAAAAATTGCATAGCCCTTCAGAACGAGATTGAAACGCTCATCCGAAGAGGAAAGTTATCAAAGTATGTAGATCGTAGAGGTGAAAGGAAGAATGATGATAGAACTAGAGATCGTTCCAGATCTCCTCGTCGGACGAAGGAGAAAAAGAAAAGAGATCATGAAGATGATCCAGATGAAGACCCCGATCTTCCAAAGAAGCCAAGACAGCCTGAACGAAAGGTATTTTCCATACGTTTTGGGTCATTTGATTGTAATGTTATTACAGGAGGAGATGCTGGAGGGGGAGACATTAATGCAGAAAGAAAGGCCTATCTCGGAGAGGCTCAAGCATGCTCATATATTCAACGAATAAATCTTGCCGAGGATGATCGTCCGAGGAAGGTAAATAAAGAGAAGCTAGTTATTGGTTTTTCAAAAAACGATTTGGCAGGTGTCCTTTACCCTCACGACGATCCCTTGGTGATCAAAATGAGGATGAAAGATGTGGTGATTTCAAGGGTGTTGGTGGACAATGGTAGTTCAGCAGACATCATGTACTATTCATGTTTTGATAGCTTGAATTTGAAACTATCTCAATTGGAACCTTATCACAGACCCCTTCTGGGTTTTGCTGGCGAGAAAGTTTTTCCACTTGGGACGATCAAGTTGGACATATTCATTTGAACTTGGCCTGCTTGTCGAACAGAAAGAATACGCTTCTTTGTGATGGATAAGAATGTGCAGTCAGCCTATAACATCATCATGGGAAGAGTTGGTTTGAAGAAGTTCGAAGCAGTTCCGTCTATAGTGCATCAATGCTTAAAATTCCCAACAAATTTCGGAGTAGGAGTTGTGAAAGGTGATCAAAAAATAGCTCGGGAATGCTATTATTCATCTGCCGAGCAAGAAGAGCTTGAGGAATCAAGGAAAAAGACTATCACCTACCAGGTGGAGGAAGGTACATAAATTAAAACTCTTGATCCCAGGGATGAATCCCAACTTGTAAAAGGACAGGTGGTAGAATCTACAGAAAATGTTATTCTGGACGAGGAAAACCCTGAACGAGTAACCTAAATAGGTTCGTCGTTGGATGCTTCAATAAAACAAGAGTTGATAATGTTCTTGAGAAACAGGATGAAAACTTTCGCATGGAGTCATGAGGACATGCCAGGAATAGATCCAAACTTCTTATGTCACGAACTCAATGTGAATAAAGAAATCAAGCATGTAAAGCAGAGAAGAAGGGTATTTAGCCCCGAGAAGAATCAAGCCATACAAGAGGAGGTCGAGAAGCTCCAGAAAGCCCAATTCATTGAAGATGTGAAATATCCAGACTGGTTGGCAAATGTGGTGATGGTAAAGAAGAAGAACAATAAATGGAGAATGTGTATTGATTTCACTGATCTTAACAAGGCATGCCCAAAAGATCATTTTCCATTTCCCAGAATTGACCAACTAGTGGATGCCACCTCGGGACATGAGCTGCTCAGCTTCATGGATGCGTATTCTGGTTACAACCAGATCAAGATGAAACCTGAAGACAGGGAAAGTACTTCTTTTATTACCCCTAGGGGAACTTATTGCTATAATGTTATGCCTTTTGGTTTGAAAAATGCAGGAGCGACATACCAGCGGCTGATGAACAAGGTTTTCACCGAACAAATCAGTTGTAACATGGAAGTCTATGTCGATGATATGCTGACAAAAAGCAAGAAAGATGCAGATCATCTAGTTGACTTAGCTCAGACATTTGATCAACTGGATAAATACCAAATGAAGCTCAACCCGACGAAGTGCACATTTGGAGTACGAGAAGGAATGTTTCTCGGATACATTGTCAACCAGCGAGGCATTGAAGCAAATCCAGATAAGATCAAAGCTCTTTCAGGGTTGCGATCTCCAACAACAAAGAAAGAAGTGCAGAGTCTTACAGGACGAGTTGCAGCGCTCAACAGATTTGTGTCCCGAGCAACTGACAAATGCCTCCCATTCTTCAAAACACTCCGAAAAACTTTTGAGTGGACTGATGAATGTGAGAAGGCCTTTCAAGACTTGAAAAAGTATTTGGGATCACCTCCATTGTTGTCCAGGCCAATAACAGGAGAGAAGTTATACTTGTATCTGGCGGTATCAGAGAATGCAGTTAGCTCAGCATTGATTAGATTGGAGAATGGAGTTCAGAAACCCATCTATTACACAAGTAAGGCATTCTGAGGTGCAGAAATCAGGTACCCAAAGCTGGAAAAATTGGCATTGGCATTAATTGAAGCAAGTAGAAGAATGAGGCCATATTTCCAGGCCCATACCATCGTCGTTTATACCGACATGCCACTGAGGCAAGCCCTTCATAAGCCAGAAAAGTCAGGGAGATTGATGTACTGGGCAATAAAGCTCGGTGAATACGATATTGTGTATGAGCCCAGAGCATCATTGAAAGGGCAAGCTGTAGCAGATTTTATAGCAGAGTTTACATATCCTGATACCCCCGAGGAACAAAAACTGCTCGCTGACCAACCTGTGGATGTTACAGGATCAACAGACATAAGTCCAGACCAACTCCGATTGGTAAAAGGGCTTGTGGATGTAGAAGGATCATCAATTTCAAATTCAGGCCAGCCCCGGTTGGTTGAAGAACGAGAAGAGATGGACAACGAGGAGCGAAAAGTGTCGAGGGAGGATGAAAAGAAGCAACAAATATTTCACCGAGGAACCCTGTCAGATAAGGAATTTGAAGATGGGTTACCCATATGGAGATTATATGTAGATGGCTCATCTTGCACAGCAGGTTGCGGCGCAGGAATTGTTTTGAGCACCCCAGACGAGATTGACATGGAATATGCTTTACGATTCCAATTCAAAGCCTCTAATAATGAAGCTGAGTATGAGGCCATGATAGCAGGTTTAAACTTAGCAAAAGTTATGGAAGCACGACAAGTAATTGTATTCAGTGATTCTCAATTAATTGTAAATCAGATGACAGGAACATATGCAGTTAAAAGAGATTTAATGGCAAAGTATCATGCAAAGGTGATGGAGTTACTGATAGAATTTGATGCCATTCAATTGGTAAGAATACCGAGGATGGAGAATGTACAAGCAGACGCACTGGCCCGACTAGCATCAGCTACTCGTACCGAGCTGCGAAGAACGATACCAATTGAAGTATTGGAAAGTCGGAGCATAGATGAAAACTTGACGATGAATGTTATTACCCTTGATTTAGGACCATCTTGGATGGATCCCATCAGGATATATATTGAAGAGGGAGGATTGCCAGAGGATAAGCTCGCTGCCAAAAAATTGAAGTATAAAGCTGCTCGGTATGTATTAACTAATGGTATTTTATATAGACGAGGAATTATGGCAGGTTTGCAGAGATGTGTACATCCCTCCGAAGTGAAAGAATTGATTGAAGAGATCCATGAAGGGTCTTGTGGATCTCATGTAGCAGGTCGAACACTTTTACAAAGGGTAATGACTCAAGGATACTATTGGCCGACGATGAGGGCTGATTGTATAGCCTATGCTAAGAAATGTGACAAGTGCTAATGTTTTTCCTCTATCCGACGAACTCCACAAGCATTGTTGACACCCATAACTTCACCTTGGCCATTCGCCATGTGGGGAATTGATTTGGTGGGACCATTGCCGACCACCCGAGGAAGATTCAAGTACCTCGTCGTCGCAGTAGACTATTTTACTAAGTGGGTAGAAGCTGAACCCCTCATCGATATGACGTACGAGAAGGTATACCAGTTCGTTTGGAAGAATATCATCTGTCGATATGGTCTCCCTCATGCCTTCATCACAGACCATGGAACCCAATTTGATAACGAGGAATTTGCTGCTTATTGTCATCAGTCGAACATTTTGAAGGTCCATTCAGCACCAGGCCATCCTCAAAGCAATGGACAGACTGAAGTGACGAATAGAACACTGCTGAATGGTTTGAAGAAAAGGCTAAGTGAAGCTAAAGCTAACTGGATTAACGAGCTACAATCAGTATTGTGGGCTTACCGAACAACTCCCCGAGCAGCGACTGGAGAATCACCATATATGCTAGCATTTGGAAGTGAGGCTGTAATACCTGCCGAGTTAGGTCTCCCAACACACAGAGTGCTGAATTTCAATTCCCCAGTCAGCGACTTGATGAGAAGACTGGATTTGGATATGCTCGAGGAAGTCAGAGAAGAGGCAGCCATTAGGAATGCTGCTTATCAACAACGAACAACTCTTTTCTACAACAAAAGGGTGAGGAAATGCGATTTAAAAGAAGGAGATTATGTGCTAAAGAAGGTAATTCAGAAACACAATAAATTGGAGGCAAACTGGCATGGGCCTTACCGAGTTACAGAAGTTGTTCGACCAGGAACTTACCGAATAGCAACTTTAGAAGGAGAAGAATTCAAGAATGCTTGGAATGCTGAACACCTTCGCAAGTATTATCAATGATGTAAAATGTACAACGAGTTCATCAATATGAATAAAACGATGATGTTTTCACCATTTTCCTCTCCTTTGTTTGAAAGTTTTTTGGGGAATACTAGTGTTGTACACTACGCTGCTCGACAGCAAAAAGAAGACAATAGTTCGAAAGAACCAAAAACACTAGCGTGATCAACTAAGGTTGGTAAGATAACTAGTGGACAAATAATTCGAAAGAACCAAAAAATATACTCCTTTGGTTAGGAGGCGTACACTAGCGTGACCAACTAAGGTTGGTAAGATAACTAGTGGACAAATAGTTCGAAAGAACCAAAAAATATACTCCTTTGGTTAGGAGGCGTACACTAGCGTGACCAACTAAGGTTGGTAAAATAACTAGTGGACAAGATAGTTCGAAAGAACCTGATAATTCAATAATCAACTACGGTTGAGGGAAGAACAATATCATTTGATTTGAAAATAAGCCAACAAGTTGGTCGGAAGGTAAAATCATTCCAGAAAATACAAAGAATTCCAAACTGAACCAAGTATAGTTGGTCGGTGATCAACTATACTTGGTCGACGAGGATAAATTATCAACCATGGTTGGTCGGATACATTTTAGGAAAAAATTTACCAAGTATGGTTGGTCGGGGATAAAAATACATCAACTATAGTTGGTCGACAAACACAATTTAACAACCTTGATTGGTTGGAAACAGTTTAAACATTTTATACTCATTACTTTATTATTAAGTGATTGAGCAGCATTGATACTTGTAATTTTGATTACTAAGTTGGTTGATGAACAACGTCATATTGTTATCTTTTTAACAGATACATATACACAAATGTAAAAATGTTTGATAAACACAAGACAATCGCAATACAAATTTGCAAACAGAAAATGAAATTCTTTCATTAAGATAAAAATGTATTACAAGCTATACATATGTGCTAATTATTACATTGAAAAACCTATTATATTGGTTTCTTTCCTTTAGCTTTTGAAACAGGTTCCTCGCCGGCAGGAGGATCTTCTAAGCAAAGAGGAGAATTGATGAAATTAATATCTCTGAGCATTCTGACGTTCATCACAGAAGGTGTATCCAAGAGATGCTCTGGACGAGATAATTCAGTCTGAGAATGAAGACTATAGTCGCCGAGATATTTTGAAATTAAACTCCGAGGAATGGAACGAGCTGGGATCCATTCCATATCCAATTTGAAAGGTGGCACAGGCAAATCTAGTAACCCTGGAACATGATAATCCCATAAAAAATGCCCTTGCTCCAATTTCAGTACACCCAGGACGTTCAACCACCCCTGCTTATAACCTTCATTATTGGCATGTTCAATCCGAGCATCTAAATGAACAAGGGCTTCATTGTATCCTGCCATCCAAAATTCCCTGGGCTGTTTATGGAATTGGAAGGTTAATCTATCCAATTGTTCGTGAAGGCTCCTGGCAAAAACATCTTTATCATTCAAAGCAGACTTCGTTGCAGTAAGTTGATCTTCCAAAGATAGATTTTTCTTGGACATTTCAGATAAAGCCCGATCTTTGGCGTTTAATTGGTATGCTTGAGTTTCCAAAGTAGATTGAGTGCTAGCCTCTTCAACATTGCGGCTAAGAACTCTTGATCGACTCCGAGCAGCGACTGGAGAACTTTGCTCCTCGGCAACATTTTGAACAGCTCTTCCTCGCCCCCGAGAACCTCTTCCTCGTCCCCGAGCAGTAGTGGAAATACCCGATCTTCTTAGAACGTCCAACTCTTGCCTTAATTTGGCATTCTCAACTTCTAAGAACGAGAAACCTTCATCGGTAACTTGCACTAAAGTAGTGGAAGATGACGCTGCAGATTCATACTGTGCCAGCTTTTCTGCAAATTATTGTTCTCTTGTTCCAGCAACTCAGCAATCTGCCTGCAAGCCTCGACTTCACCTTTTAAAGTTCTTTCCTTAACACCGTATCCAGCAAGGATCTTTTTATGGCCTGTTTCAGAAGAAAGCTGTTGATATCTATTTTCATATTCCTTGTGCAACAAAGCCATTAATTCATTGTGCTGACCTTGGAGATCTTCTAAGGAATAATGAAGTTCCTCAATCAAGTCATAGTAGGCCACATTGTTGGCCACAGCTCGGTCAAGTAAATCCTTCAAGTACCGATAAGCCTCAATTGCTTGTTCTGAGGCATCATGGCCAAGGATGTCAGCAATTTCTGATGTACTAAGATCTGTATGACCAGCCTTATAATATTCGTGACATTACTGCATCAACTTTGTATCATGTGCAGATATCAGTTCCATTCTAGCAACAAACTAAGGGTGAGAAAAAGACAACAATCAACAAAAACAAATCATCAACAACAGAGATGAACAAAGATGTATTTTATTAGATCACAAAAGGATTACATTGTTTGATTACAAATAATGAAAGATAGAAATGATATCGAACAACTTCACACCTTTTCCTTGTCTCCCAAGACTTTCTCGGGAGGCTGGGACGAGGAGCTTGGTTGCTCGGTGGTAACAGCAGCCTGATCAGCAGGAGTCAAAATTTTCTCAGGAGGAGGAGGCATGGAAGAAATGTTCTCGTTGGCAGAAGGAAGAGAAGCAGGGACTTGATCACCTATGGCCATGGAAGATTCGTCAGAGACAGGCTCATCTTTTTCTTCCTCCACAATTGGTGGGGGAGGACCAGGGAGGTGTAGCTGGAATAGCCCAGAATCTTCTTTGATCTTCAATTCTTGCAGGGCAGCTACCCATCCATCTCGGAAGTATTTCAACTTCCCGTATTGAACTTGGGATGTCATCGCAGCAATCCCCTTATCCCATCCTTTATCCCAGCCTGCGCTGAAGGATTTTTTAACTGCGAGCTTTCTTCTCAATTTCTCCGAGGAGAGCTTCGCATCCAATTCTTATTCGCAGGGCAGAGAACTCTTCCTCTGCTTTCCTCAGTTTATCCTCAAGTTCTCCAAAATTCTTGAGCTTGTCGTCATATTTCTTATGCTCGACCTCTAAACTTTTCACTTTATTCTCCAAACTCTTGGAGATCTCAACCATCTTCACCTTATCGACCTCAATTGTAGATAATTTTTTCTCCCATTCGGCTTTGTCCTCGTCATACTGCTGACGAGAATCTTTCAAAGATTGGGTTAAACCCAGCAGAGCATCCTCTACACCAGACGAGGAGCTGGAAGCTTTAATTTCCTCGTCCTTCTTCACGATGTTATTAAAACAATTCACCAGCTGAACAAAGGAAAAAGTGACAGGTCAGTGCAAAAATACAAGTATTCAGAGAAAGAAAGAAATTCAGAATGTGAGAAATTTACCGAAGCAAGGTGACGAGTAGCTAGGGATGTCAACATATCCCTAGAAATATTTTCATCAATTCCTTGGACCTCGGGTATGATCCAAGTTTTTACCGAGCTCATTGCAGAGCTCGGAGGAATGATGGTTGGAACACCAACAACACCAGATGGTGGAGAAGAGACAGTTTCAGCCAAATTGACTGAGGATGATTTCCTCAATCTCCTCAAAGGAACTTCAGCAGTTTCAACCAAGGAAGAACTCTTGGTCGGAGAAACAGTAATCACTTCTACTGGAGCAACTTTCTTGCTCGGAGCCACTGGGGGCTTCTCGGCAGCTTTGGAAGGTGCAACATCCACCTTCTTAGTCCCTTTTGGGACATCAACTTTGCTTTTCTTGGCCCCAGCAGCAGAAGTAATGTCATCAAATAGAGCAGGAGGAGCTCTTTTCTTGCCCATTCTCTGACTTAAAGGAAGATGAGAATCTGAAGAAGAATCCTCTGGAGTAGAAGCTGGCTCAACAGGGGGAGCAGTATAAGAGGTTGTATAACTCTTATACTGTAGAAAATATGATGCAGACCTGATGTGCTCGTCTGCAACGTTCTTATGCAAACCCCAGATAAGTTTCAGATGCTTAATATTAACCTCTGATTCTTTTGGAGTTTTTCTTTTGCTATCAACTGCAAATAAATATATAATGAGATATCAGTCATACATTTTGTCAAACATGATGAAAGCATAATTTCATAAGTAAAATAAAATGAAAAATAAACCTATCCCATTGCCATATGGGGGGCATCTGGGACCGTTGTATACTCCATCTCCAACTAAAGGGGCATATTGCCAATTTTTAATAACCAACCCATGTTCAAAATAATCTCTATTTGAGTCAGGGAGGTTAACTACAAGAGCCCTATTCAGAAACCTAGTTTTTAAGTAATAAATATTATCTAGAATGGCCCATTTATAGCAATACATAATTTCAAGGATCCCTAAACGAGTCCCATGAGTTAGATTTAATTTGTACACCCCATTAATTATTCTCCATGAATTGGGGGCTATTTTTGCAGGGACAAGATCAAAATACTGACAAAACTCAAGACACAATGGGTTTGGCGGAAAAGAAAATCCACATTCAGCAATGAATAGACTGGGGAACCAATGTCCCTCAGCCAATCGAAAATAATCTAAAGGCTCAGAAAGAACCTCCAGAGTTACCCAGGAAGGAATGGAAAAATCGGAACGAAATTTCTCAACAGACTCCACAATATAAACCATACTGAATAAAAGAGATACAGAAGAAAGGAAGAAGATCTTACAAGAAGAAAGGAGGTATGTTGACAACGAACGAAAACAAGGATGAATGCACAAGAGAGAATGAGAGAATAGAAAGCTTGAATGTAGGAAATTGGAAAAAGAAGAAGACGGTATGGTTACCTAAGAAGTTTAAATACTTTGCCTTGGGAAGCGGCGAAGGAAATGATTACAAAAAAGAAACTATTGAACTTCCGACGGCTAAAAGGACAAAAAGGGCACTAAGATCGAAGCGCTCTTAAAAGTTCGAAAAAAGGTGGATTCTTTGAATTTGGAAATAAATTCAAATACGATGCTCCTAAAACCCAGGAAGATCATTCAATATTGCCATAAACCGAGAAAGAATGTTCCATACTCCTCAAAGTTCGAAATATGAAACATTGGGGGCTTCTGTTGATACCAAAATTAATATGCTGATGTGGACGAATCATACGAAGACACTTGTCAATCTACGTGGTACAATAACAACGAGGAAGTTCATTTCCCCGACCAACTCATGTTCTGTCCGAGCAACGAGGATATACCGAGGAACTTCAGCACTCCGAGGTACTCTAGCGCTCCGAGGAACTCCTGAGCAACGAGCAACTAAGGCGGTCCGAGCTGCATCTCGGCCGTAGTATTAATTGCCAGAATATCAACAGTTCAACTATTCATTGAATGTTATCATCTTGACGCACACGCTGCATTAAATGTATTACCCTTTCATATGTATATAATTTAATGTATCAACCCATTCATGTACAGCCTAAGGGCTATAAATACCTTGTATCACCCTCATTCAAAGGGAGGAGAATTTCTTGAGAGAACTTGTAATCGAGAATTCCCAAACACTCAGCAATACCATAACAGTGGTCGTAGGCCATTTACATAAGGCTGAACCACTTTAAAAATATTCTGTCTTATTTATTTATCTGTGATTAAATTATCAAAGTAATCTAGTTTTTTACATCAACAGGTACCTTGAAATGTCTAAAAATCATAAAAAAAATCAACTCAAAATTATTATTTTTAGTGTGTGTGTGTGTGTGTGTGTGTGTTTGTGTGTGTGTATATGTATAATATATAGGGTGGTGATATCCCCACCCCAAAATAATCTCCATAACACTACTTAGTTCAAAACACCACCAAAATCAAATATACATCTTATTAACACCAAAAAACTCAACACCATAATTTCAAACTCCATTATATAAACCAAAAATTAAAAAATACTTCATTTTTTCATCTCTCTCTCTCTCTACTCGTCTCTACTACTAATACTCCAAACCCTAACTCCAAAACCAATTCATAACTCCATAACTTCACAACCAACCAGATACTCACTCCATACCCCACAAAATATGCAGGTACGTATTTTAAATCTATATACTTGTGTATTTGTAGATGTTTAAATTATAAACTTGGTATTTATACATGTCTAATCTATCTACCGGTATTTTTTATACATGTCTAATCCATAACTCCATAACCAAAATCTAAGTTAATGTACAAAATCAAACCCTAGTTTTTATACAGCATTCTTCACGGTCACCCGTAACCATATGTGATGGGTTTCCACTTCCAAGTTCAGTCGTGGCACTCATATTCACGGTTGCAATATACCAACAAAGTTTCCATATCACGGTCTAAGTTAGCCGTGATTTTCAATAACCAACGGTTTGGATTGGTCGTGATTGTTAAGAAGTCGCGATTTGGATTCGTCGTAATTTTCAACAACTCGCGCCCTTACTGGCTCGTTGATTGGAACAACTCACGGCTTGGGGTGGTCGTATTTTCCTTCCCAGTTTAATTTGTTAAGTTCATACAATTATTCTCATTTTAAATTATTATTCCCATATTTTATTGCAGATCCATTAAATAGGGAGCTGATAGACCACACGTGACTGCATTTATGACTACATCGGTGATTAGGTGCTAGGAACGAGGTTTTCTAGATATACTCGCTCAATATCGAAACGTTCATCCTTAATCCCGTTTTTTAATTTTTTTTTTACACTAGCGTGTCAATTATTAGTTATCTAAAATTTCTTTTATAATACTAATTTGTCAAATATTAATAAATTTATTTATTAATTTTACTTGTCCTTTGGATGATCTTACTCACGTAGCTGCATTTAGGGCCCGATACTATTTTGAGTGAGATGCTTCTGAAAATGAATCTGATAATGGGGGTAAGGCCACAATATAGAGGGATGGAGATGTGTTATATAGCGCAATAGAACATTCGTATTTATTGCGTAATAGAGACGAATGTTCTATTGCGCTATATAGCACAACTCCATTCCTCTAAGTTGTGGCCTTACCCCCACTACTAGATTCATTTTCAGAAGCATCTCACTCAGCATAGTATCGGATCCTAAATGCAGCTAAGTGAGCAAGATCATCCTTAGTACAAGCAAAACTAGTAAATAAATTTATTAATATTGGACATGATAGTTTTATAAATGGGACTTATAGATTGCTAATAATTGAAACAATAGGGTAAGAAAAATGGAATTTAAAGAAATGGGATCACAGACGTAAATATAAATATGAGCGAGTACACTTAGCAAACCAAGTCACCTACCACGAAAGGGGAAGGGCGAACCGGACCCTAACACAAGATGTGCCCTCACAACTTCACGGAGAAAAGATAGGCCAACTTTATTACTTTGTTAACAAATGTGATTTTTTTTTATTATATAAAAAAAATATAATAAATATGATTTTTTTTTTATTATATAGCCCAATTTTTTTTTATTATATAACAGTGTGGTAAGAGCTATGGTTGTTAATAAATGTGATTATTGGTACAGTGTAGTTGTCAGATGTCATAGAAACAAAATAATCACGTCATGGAATATCAGATGTCATTATTGGTGCTTAGCTTTCATTATTATAATTTTTTAATTTCGTATTTCGTTGTTTGATTCATTTGTGTGTGTGTAATTAACATGTGTAAATTCAGTGACATTTCAAATCGGATTGTAATCCAAACGTATTATTTTATGTAAAGGTATATGTCATGAAAACAAAATAAACATGTCATGGATTATTGGATGTCATGGAAGATTTAAATGTCATGGAAACAAAATAAACATGTCATGGAGTATCGGTTGTCATGGAAACAAAATAAACACTTTAAATATCATGGAAGCTAAAATGTACACAATCTATTAGAATTTTGTAAAAATGTACACAATCTATTAGAATTTTGTAATTGACACAATCTATTAGAATTTTGTAATTGACACAATCTATTAGAATTTTGTAAAATGTAGTACTTAAATAAAACTATCTCGATATATATGAATTATCGGATGAAAACCCTGATCGACCAAACCATGGTTAGAATATTACGGCTAACCTAAACTGTGACGTGCATTTTCACGACCAGGTTTTGCAGTGATATACCCTATTTTACGGCCTTATTAAACCTTGACATACCATATTTCACGGCCAGGTTAAGCCGTTTTATACCTTATTTGACGACCAGGTTAAGCCGTTATATACCTTTACTCCAAAACACCTCAAAATTACACCTTATTTCTCATTAACACCACAAACCCCAACACCACAATTTAAACGTCCATTATATAAACCGAAATTAAAAATCTCCTCGTTTTTTCCATCATTCATCTCTCTCTCTATATATACTCTTTTCTCCCTACTACCTTTTGCATCTCTACAAACTCAAACTAAATCCTTATTACATCCTTATAAACATAACTTGGTATGTAATCCAAAACTCTCTGATTGTGCATTATGTTCATACCTGCTTTTAAACCCATTTGAACCCCCATAAAACCCTAATTTTCGTTAAAAAAACGTAATCTAAATGTAAAAAAATGTAATCTAAATGTAATCTAAACGTAACCTAAACCCTAAAACCCTAATTTCTTGAAAATGAAACTTAAATGCAAAAAAAATGAAATATAAAACTGCAGTATTTGTACGGTCACCCGTCACCGTAGAAAATGAACTCTTGCGGTCTGCTTAGGCCGTGTAGTATAATTTCATGGCTATAGTACACCGTTCAATTTGAAACACACATGGCATCAGTAGACCGTGGAATGCCCCTTTTTGCGGTTACATAGGGTTGTGGGTTTTGTTTTTCAAATCTATTCATTTCTCCCAAATTTATTAATTTCTCTATCTATTTTAACAAGTATTGCAGATCATAAATGGGGGGAGAGAGTAGACAGCCCATGACTGCGTCGAAAAGGAAAAGAAAATAAGATAGAATTTCAAGTAAAGATGTGATTGGTGATGAGGTGGTTGGTGAGGATGTGGTTGGTGAGGGTGAGGGTGAGGTTGAGGGTACCGTGGGTGAGGATGTGATTGGTGATGAGGTGGTTGTGGGTGAGGGGGGTGTTGGTGAGGGGATTGTGGGTGAGGGGAATGTGGGTGAGGGGGTTATGCGTAAGGGAAATGTTAGTGGGGGGTCGTGGGTAAGGGGGTTGGGGTGAGGGGAATGTTGGTGAGAGTTTTGTTATTCGTAAGGGGAATGTTCGTGAGGGTGATGTTAATGAAGGTGCTAGCGGGGATGGTAGCTCTAGCACATCAAGTGGTTCATCTACATCGTTATCGTCTGATAATGATGACCTACTCAGAGGGTCATCTTCTTCGGCCCCAGTTGAAAATAAAAAAATAAGGACAAAACTAGCAAGATCCGATGCACAACCGTTAGAGTGGTCCTCTCCTAACAACCCCGAGTTGTTAAAGCATTTTTTTAACCTTGTGTCATACGGTAGTTGGAACCACGACAAAGAACGAGGTATAATGAAGTGTGTATACCATTACAAGAAATTCGTTGACTGGAATATTGATGAAGAGGATGAGCGGGTGGTGAATGTGGTAAAGGCCTCGAGACTATGTCCTTTGATAAAAAAAATCTTATCGATTTATTAATTATGTCCTTGTGTGTGCATTCATCGAACGGTGGCAACCGAAAACTAATACTTTTCATATGCCATTCGGTGAAATGACCATTACACTAAATGATGTTTATCATTTGTTGGGGATAGCGGTTGAGGGGCATAGTGTGTATGGGGTGATCCCGAATATGACTAAAGAACGAGCTACATTAATTAGGAAGTTTGCTAAAGTTGATACGTTCAATAGTGAAAGAGGTTAAGGAGGAGTGCAAGTCTTTTCATGCCGTCCATTTTTATTGGTTGATGAAATTATGGAAGGATAGGGTGAAGGCAATGGGTGAGAATGCAAAGGGTAAACATATCGATCGATTCATGATAGGGTGCCTTCTTTTTCCAGACAAGTCGAGGACCCGAGTCCCGATATATTACATTTAATCTTTGAAGAACGTGGGGGAAGTCAAGGATAAGAAGTGGGGAGGAGCTCTCTTATCCCACCTATATCGCCTCCAGGGCAGCCGTACAACAAGTTGTTGGATATCTCCCTCTTTTAATGGTAATGTGTATATATATACTTTATCCTAATATATTTGGATTTATCATGTTCCTTTTCTAACTTAAGCTTCATGGATACGTAGGCATGGATACATGATCACTTCGATCTAAACCATTGTGTTCGTAAGTCTGATTATACCACCGTCGAGCCCCGAATTTGTAGGTGGAAGGTGCAAATGGTTTTGGGTGACTGGAAAGAGCAATTACTTGCAAAGAGGGAAACGTTGGATGATTTAAAAGTTCATGATGTGAGTATCACTACTAATTTTTACTAACTCGATATGTTTATAATGAATTTTACTGTTTACTTACATGATGATTCAAAATGTAGGATGTATGGGATCCATGCAAATAAAATATTGAGGCTTTTCCATTCCAGGAGATATCGTGGTACACTGGTATTCTCATATGTTGTGACGACAATGGGTAATTGATAAAGGAAGCGAGAAACACAATAGATCATTTAATACCTGATATTCCAAAAAGGACAGATTTTATTTACATAAATGGGAACTTTATCTCTAGGTTGGATCTTCTCGAATTGGTCGAGAATAGTTCACTTACAAGTGATGCAAATTAATTTATAAAAGGATCTTAAATAAGTGTTTTTCTTATAGTATGTATGATAAAATATGTGCAAACTTTGAGTAGTTTAGGTGAGATTATGGGTATGATGGGTTCTTTGTTGGGCACGATTTGAGCAGATAGATCGAATTATGGGTCACTCTCTAGAAATATGGCATTTGTCTGGGTTGGAAGGGGGTTATGAGTGGTATTAGGTTTAGAATTGACTAGTGGGGCGATGACACCCCAATCAATTAGGCCTTGGGTCACATTACTAAGATGGAAATATTGGTCGGTAGTATGGTTAGCGGACTGGTGAAAATCACAACGGGTATTGACTTTGAAATTTTTAGGGAGTGGATTTGATAATGGACTAGGGTCCAATGATTTTATTAGGTTTCGGCTCAACAGGGCTTAGTAGACTTTAGATAAGGGAGCATGGAGCTCAGTGTACCATTTCTTGGCAGGGTTAGGGAAAGTTTTCGATGCCCAAAAGGTAGCAGGTTGGGAAATGTTGTTGATAGTTAAGACTATAACACTGGCGGGCTTCTTATACTTCTAGGGAGCGAATTGTCCGGTCACTTTCTTTGGCTCAAATTCAACTTCGATAATGCCTTCCTTAATTTCTACACCAACTTCTCATAGGACTCGGAAGTGTAGGTGCCGTTGTCCTCCCAAGGACGCTCGAATATGAGGCAAGAAGTTCTTCTCACGATATTGACTTGTTCCTCCTCAGAGGGTCTGTTGGTTATGGTAACAACTATCTCTCCCCACCTTCCAATGATGCTACTGAATGTTTCCTAAGATTCTTCCTAAGAAGCTCTAAATCTCGACGCGTAACCTCTAATTCCTTATTATACTTATACTCAGACATGAATTCTCGTTCAAAATCCTCCAAACTATGAATTTTGAATTCTTCGAGGGATGAAAACCAGTGGAGGGCACTTTGTTTCAAGGTATGCTCGAACATCTGGGCCATTATCTCTTCGGAGGCACCAATTAGGATAGCTTCTAAGGTGAATAATTGGGGGGCCGTTTCTCTTGAACTTCTCGATGTCTAACATATTGAACTTCTTTGGAAATCTGGCTTTGGGATAGAGAGATATATGGGTGTAGTCCATGTAGTTCTCGGATATCATGACTTGGTCAAATTTCTTTGACAGCGATTTGAGGTCTTCCTTGACCTTGTTTAGTTCCTCCTCCTTAGGATTCGTGGGTACTGGTAGGTTAGCCACTGGTTGGCAAGGTTCAGAATAGGGAGTTAAGCTAGCAATGTCACGTTTGCAAGGGAGGCACGCGAAGCATACTAATACTCTTCTGGGACCCAATCAGGCTCCGGAGAGGGTGGATCTATGGCATGAGGAAAGAGAAAATTGAGTTCTTCGGGAATATGGTCCTGATGATGTTGCATCTCATGGACCTCAGGTTTGAAGGTTTTCAATCTTGGCACTGAGCGGGGCAAAGACGGTCATCAGATCAAGCTGCACATTTGGTGCCTGTCGATGTTCTCCATGAAAAGCTCGTGAAGGTAATTCCCAAACTCAAATGAGGTAGCAAAAGAATCGACGGAGCTTTGGGGCGGTTTGACGGAAGACCGAAGCCAATAGGGAGCGGACAAAAATTGAGTATGTGATCGACCTGAGAGGGAAAACGATTCAAATTTATTTTTGAAACAAGAAGGGGGATTTTTTTGGTATTTTGGAAGGAGGAGAAAAAAGATTTTTAGTAATTTTTTAGAAAATGAGGGAAAAAGGAGAGGAATCTCAGCATGATTATTATTAGTGTTTTTATTAAGTTCTCACTTGTATTAGATTTTCCTAAATGCAGAAAAAATGTCAGACAGGACCCGATCCTGGGAAAATAGGGTTTGAAAATATGTAAGACAAGGTTGGACTTATTTTCAGGCTCACGGACGGGGTCCTATTTTGAAAAAGGTAAAATAGCGCCAAAATTCGGGCGGCATGCCGATCTGAAATTTCGGCAGAGTTTCGCATGGTAACCGACAAACTAAATATAATTATTCTGGATTTGACACCTATATGAGGTTTATGCAATTTTTAGGTTAGTGGTAGGGTTGTGCATGATTCGGGTTGGTTCGGTTCAACTACAGAACTAGAGCCATAACTGAAATGGTTCAGTTCTCTGGTTTTGGAACCAAAACTAAATCGAAATACATGTAGAACCAAACCAAACTGAACTGATGGTTCTTAATTTAATTTTGGTCAGTTCACGATTCTTGTTCATTTGTGATTGAAGCATCAAATTACCATTGAAGCATGGAATTAAATAGAATAAATGAGGACAATAAAGGAGTTATAGTTGAACACGATAACAACATTTTAGCATCTATTAAAATAGGACAATAACATTTTTTCTTTTTGATTGGATAGATCAAGCTGTTAAGTTATGGTAAAAAAATTAGAAATTCCTAACCACAGAAATCCCATTTCAAATATCAAACAACATATGATTTGGGAGACCCCATTGACATCAAACATCAATAATAGACCCTAAATCTACAGGTAACAGCACAAATATTATTAATATGTATCAACAAACATGTTTAAAGTCTACAGGTATCAACAAACATATCAAAGATATTATTAATAAAAGATCTATCTTCGTCTTCATCAAACATCTTCATCAATAATAGAATATCCAACAATTGTTTGTCGAAATGAACGTATACATCTAATTCTTGGGCAAACGCTAACCTGCAAACTAAACAAAAAGATAATTGAATAAAGATGATGAGAGAATAACTCAGCACAAACATGAATGACACTATAAGAGATTCATTAAGCATGAAAACATCGGTTTATAATAAAAATCTTGAACAAAAAAAAATGGGTAAAGAAATATCTTCGAGTTTGGGAGAACCCACAGGACGAGAGAGAGAGGGAGAGAAAATACGGCTAAATGAGAGGGATTTTGTTTCTAAGGCTAACTGAAAAACCCTCGTGTGTTTTTACTAAGGCTGTCTTGAAAGTTAAAAAAATTAAAAGACTAAAAAAGCCTTAGGTTCAAATTTTCATTTTAGTTACAGGTTCCAGGTTTGAGTTTTCGATTCGGTTATATAATTCAATTTTCGGTTAGGTTCGGCTTGGTTTATCGATACGTGTGGACAAGCCATTTGATATATCTGAGTGTACGTGAGTTGACTCATTATATACTTCATGGGGACATTCATGTGATAGCGAATTTGATATACTCGACATATGTGAACGAGTTCCCAGCTATATACCTCCCGTTGCAAGTTCACTCAAGTGGTACGATGCGGGGGGAACCTTTCGAAATACGTGAAATGTACGAGGCCAATGGAAGGTGAGAGTCATATCGCTTAAGCTAACTGCGACTCAGAGGAGCCATTACAAAGTGACCCCCCAGTATGGGACAAAAATTTTGGTCAATATAAACATGCTCTTGGTGATGTAGTGTGCAAAAATGCATGAGTCTTAATTAACATATTATAGAGAAAGAGTATTTTTTTTATAATTTTTATTGGCATGGTGAGTAAACGGAATAATACACTAATGGGGAGCATATTCAAGTATTGCGAAAAGTAAATCTAGCGTGGAGACTATAATACGCATGGACACATGTGAGTAAGTGACATGGGAATATATACAAGTGAGTGAGTGTGGTAGTAAGCCTATACATGGATCAACTACCAGTGATGATTCTAACAAAAAAAAAAACCTACAAGTAATGTGTGATATGTGTAAGTGAGCATATATGCAAGTGTAAAAAGTGTGGGTGTGTGCTATTAAAGCCTAAATATCGATATTTTAAGTGGTATATGAGCATGTAAGTATAAAGTGAAGCGAAGCATAAGTGTGTGAAGTGTACATGGAGAGTATATACAACTGTGGGAAGTGTATAAGTGAGTGGAAAGTGATACATACATGATATATATACATAAATATAAATATAAAAGATAAGGGAGCATACAGGTAGGTGCATGCGCAAACGTTGGAAAAGAATAACGCCCATGCAGAAATAGTATCTAGTCCTCTCAAAATAAGTCCCCAGTAAAATCGCCACTATGTCCATCCCGAGGGTTTTTCGGGGGTCCGGGGGGTTATTTCTCGAGGTGGATCCCTTCTTCCTTCCCCTTTTTTTGGCGTGCGTGTAGGATTGTGTCCTTTCTCGGGGATCTCGACCGTCGTCAATATGGGGTGATATGTAGAGATAGATTCGCTAGCCTATTTTACACAAAACAGGCGAAAGAAATGTTGCCACCTCGAGAGAATGGCATCAAGGACAATATTGGTGCTTGACAAACCAATTAGTTCAAGGGTTCGGAGACTAAGTTACGGAATGGGAAGGTGTTAATCACCCATTCCTCCCTTTCGGTCTCTCAAGGGCATGTGTTAATCTTCTCGTGTTAAACTTCGTGATGTGTGTGCTTATGTGCATAATATAAATGGAGGACGAAATCGCTCGACTTGCGTCATGGATAAAGGCAAAGCGATATCATCCTTATGAATGTTCCCAAAATAATAATTAAAAGTATAATGTAAGTGTTTGTCGATTCACTAGTTGTAATAGAAGAACGATTGCGTATATCGGACAAGACATAAGCAAGCAAACATATAAAAACATATATTAGGAATATATAATAATAACAAGATAACAAATGTACGTGGGAGGACTCGAGTCTAGGGATTTACCCAAGACGCATACGTAGTCCGAGGGGGCATCAAAGTCAACATAGTTCGAAGAAAATACGAGGTGGGGTTTAACCCATAAATCCAACAATGGACTTTACTTATGTGCACGCGCGCGCGTGTGTGTGTGTGGAAAAATGTATTTTAGTGTGAGAAAATGTGATGAGAATTTCCCATTTGGAGTTTATAAGTAAACCCTTTTTTTCTTGTTTTCGGGTTTTCTTATGAAAATAAAATATGTGCAAATACTAATAATAAAAAGTTTGAAATTAAGGTATGTGATGTAATGAAGTAAAGTAATTAAATGAAAATGAAGTAACTAATGCAAAAATAAGAGAATTTATAGACAAATGGGAAAAATTAAACCTCATTATAAAGACTTGAAGTGGATCTTGATTGTACATCTGCTGATCTCACAATAAGATGATGGTGGTATGAGGAGATGGGTGAGAATTTACTCAAAAGAGTATGAAAATGATGGAAGGAATGTGAGAAATGGGATTTTTAAGAGGGGAACAACTCTGAATTTGAGATAATTCTTTCTGAATTCCTGAGAGAAATAATGAGGGATGCCTTGCCAAGTGAGGTCATGGCCTCTATTTATAGGGCCAAGGGGGTGCCGATTGGCATTGTCCTAGACCTGCCTACCAGCCCCCCAGACACACTGTCGATAGGTAGGGGCTTGGGGTTGCCATTCGGCAGTTTGAGGTAGGTTTTTCAAAAAAGCGATCGCAAAATGCAGATCGTAAGTCAGAATCATGTATGGGTTGGACCATTAGAAAGGGTATTCAGAGACCTTTGATAATCATTTGATCCACTCCCGATATTCAACAATAATCTATTTAATTATGCCTATCACAATTAGCACAAAATGCATTATCACCCAATGCTCCATTATATACTCAATTAATTAATTATTGACTCAATTAATTAATTTCTATCCAAAATACAATTCCTAGACACACAAATAAATCATTCAGCCTATATCCCAATTCTTGAATTTTCATCTCAATTCATTAATAAATTCCTGAGTATGATTCACCTGAGATACTCTAAATTCACCTAAAAAAATCCCAATTTTAGACCTATTTTAAAAAATACCGAAAATCATATCTAAAAATTATCCGAATCATCAATTAGACTTCAGATTTGAATTCTACATGAAAAATTAAGTTTGAATTTTTCTAAAATCTCTTCCGAAAGCACTCAAAAAGAAGACCTAAACTTTCCAAAACTATTTTTTCTCCATTTAATTTCAACCACCGCAATCCCAATTCATATCACGACCAATATATCAAATTTTTATAAATCCCAAGTATAACACTTTCAATTTTATCTGGAATTCAACTACACGAGATGATTATATGAAATTTATGCTTAATCTCCAATTAACATAGAATTCTCACACTATCACACTAATTCATTTTTTTTTTCAATTCTTCATATCAACATTAACTCTTGGAAATTCAGAATTCTCAATCAATGTTAATTCACCAAAAATCCTTAATTTATAACATTTTTCAATTATAAATATTTCCAAAATCCTATCATTTTTATTTGAAAATATTCCCAAATATCATTTTCCAATAATGATATGACTAAAGTTGAATATACAACTTAAATAGCAAGTTAATTACTTGTCTTAAGGTTTGTAGAGTGTGAATTTGATGAAGATATTGATACACCTCGAAGAATTTTCGTCCCAAATTTTCACTCCAAGACTGTTCTTGCAAAAATTCTTAAATTCTTCCCTTAGACTCTTGAAATTCCTTCTCATTTCTCTTCACTTTCTGTCAAACTCTTAGTATAACTCTCATAACCGTTGGATTTGTAAAACAACTCTTCCCTAGGCCCTAAACCTTTCATTTTATAATTGAAATCCCATTTTGACTTTTCATATGCCCTTAATGAGCCCAAAAGTCACCTAAATAAGTCCCGATTAATTTAAAAAGCTTATGAAACCCGAACATAATCTTGGTTACTCAATTTTGACTATTTTGACCCATTTCGGATCAATCGTGCACTCCAAATCGTCACCCAAGTCACCTAATAATATTTTTCCATCCCAACCTATTTAAATTTAATCACGCATGTCCCGATTGAGATAATAACCGTTGCATTTACTCACTTACGACTTAATCACGCGAGCCTATACTCCATTGGCTCTATCATCTCAATGTTGAAAAAGGACATAATTCCCTAGGTGACAACTTCCCTTCTTACCCAAATCACATAACTCCCTTACTGGGAGACACCCATAATAATTTCTGGCCACTCATGGCAGTCTTTTACTCTTCGGTTCGCGATGATGTAACTCTTATAATGTTCCTGAACTATACAAAAAAAAATTTGATTAGGTCAACTCTAACTCGCATTCGACCCATGAAACTTTTTATTTTTCCACCCTTAACCAGCCATAGGGCTGACAACAAGGCCTCCCACCTAAAGCCTCAGGGCATCTCTCTAATAATAGCTTGTACGAGTCATTTCATACAACTTTACCAATGGTAATTACTTCTTCCAATTACTTTAAAGTTTAGAATACGCATCTATCTCATCTTTTAACATCCTAATCACTTTTCTCGTTCACTCCTCGGTTTACGGGTAATATGTCTTATTTTAAATTCACTTTATCCCCACCACCTCCTGATACTCCCAATCGGAGTTGGGGCTTCGGTATCTCATCCTGATTCATAACAATTATGGGGCGATATCTTGTGCCGGTTCATTTCCTCTCTCAAATGAAATGTTGGGTACATTGCTCCATAATGTAACTCACCCAAATTAGCAATAATTATTTCGCCTCGGCCAATATATCCTAAAAACCCAAATGAAATCTTAACCTATCCACGATGTTGGTAACCCAACAATGAACTTCATGAGTTCGCCTATCCATTTCGTCACTGGAATCACCAGTTATTAAAAAATTATGGTGGATCTCTTCGGACCGGTCTTTTCTCACCAAGGAGTAGTGCACCTGGAAATAACTTCACTATGTCTCACTCCATATTGATACACAAGATCAATATCACACGTCACGTGGTACCTCTTACCCCCTTTCATGGGGTACTTCAAAATCGTGACCCATGCATTTGTTCCAAACTGTGCACTTTTGGGGTCCTTCTCGCCTGGTAAAATCAATATCCTACTTTGCCCAAGCCGCCCTAAACATTCGATCGAGTAAGACTCTACTCGACTCTCCAAAACTGTTGGATCCTCCCCTGTCGAGGGATATCTTTTACCTGTGTCTCCATAGTCTTTCGACCCATTTCGGGTGGAATAACTCTCTTTGATGTATACATATATCTGGACTATCTCTGTAATTACCCCATTTTTATGTGCTCATATATCGTTTGTTTTTATAATTACGTCTCACTTAGTATCTGATAAATGTTATGTTATTACAAATGTGATATTTTGAGTTCTTAATACGACAAAGACCATTTTTAAATTTTGTCTCAAGTTGTAAGTCGTTGATACTTTTAATATATATGAAGTTTCCTTTTAGAAAGCTCTGATGATGTAATTCCTTCACTTTCAGTAGTTTACGATTAATGACCATGTGAATGTATTTTCATTGCATTTATTTCAAGAAATATTTTAAATCCAGAATATTGAACCCCTTGGTGGCATGTCAAGACACTTGTTCCCTGCTAATTTTGGGACGGAGTCGTGACAGAGGTGGTATCAAAGCATAGGTTATGAACCCGTAGACTACTGAGCATACGTTTCTAATGTTATAGATTTTAAGTTCCATACATAGGATATAAGATTAAATATCGGTACCTGTAAGTAAAGTTTGGGGACCAAACTTTTTATAAGGAGGGTGGGATGTAATGACCCTACTTTTATATGTTCATATATAGTTTATTTTTATAATTACGTCTCACTTACTATATGATAAATGTTATGTTATTGCAAATGTGATATTCTGAGTTCTTATTATGACAAAGACCATTTTTAAATTTGTAGAATTAACTGTAAAATGGGTCAAATTGAAGTTTTATGACACATCTCAAGCTAAATGATAAGTTTGGGGTAAAATGTAATTTAATGAAACTTTAGGGAGTTGTTAGGAAAGTTTCAAGGACCAAAAAGAAAAATAAAAAAAGACTTTTTGTAAATAAAATATTTTTAAGGACCTCTAAGAAATATTGAAAATATAAAATGTGAAATTACCAAAACGCCCTTTATGTGTAAAATAACCCTTATACCTGATTAAGGGGGAAAAGTAGTGTCGCGTCAAAACGCTAATCGTTGAATTCATTTCACCGCATTAATACAAAAACTTAAATTACGACTGCACTTGCGATACAAGTATGGCGGTAATTCGGGTATCGAAAATCCACAGAGACGAATTGCTAGAATTTATAGGATTTAATACTCCTAAAATAAAAGTGTAAAAGGTGATAGGTTGGAAATAAAGAAAAGGGAAAAATTAAGAAGTTAAGTCTAAACTTGAATTAATAAAACGAGAGTCGGGATTGTGTCCCCACCATGGGCTAAACAATTAATAATTAGAATTTCGGTTCGAAAATATTTAATCAAGCATTTTCAATTAAGTATAAACATCACACAATAAGGAATTTAACCAAAAGTTGCGAGATTAAATATTAAACAGAAAATGGTCACACGCATCTTAAATTCGGATTACCGCCATAAACACTAACGTTGCGTGACAAAGAAAGTTAAACGCATAATAATCCGACTTTAATACGCGAGGTTTCGATTAAATGCAATTTCACACAAAACCTAATTTTCGGAGCTCAACGCCCATCAATGGCGAAAATGCAATCCCAATCCGTTATCTACTGACAATACATGGATTAAACTACTTTAAACAACAACTAAACTAATTAAAACAATAAATAACAACAATAAACTAATTTGAAAGCAAGGAAACTAGTTATAAAAGCAAGAAATCAAGAAATACAACTATATAAATGGAGAGGATGATGAATAGTGCACTTACAATCCACAAATGAGGCAAACCCAAATGAGAGAGAAAATGAACTCTCAAAACCCTAACCCTAACCTAAAAATGAAAGATATATCTTCTAAGAAAAGCCCCAAACATTCTATTAATACCCCCAAAATAAACCCCCAACAAAACCAACCCAAAAAACCCAAAATAAGCCAATTTTCGTCCATATCTGATGGGACCGATCGACCTATGTTTTGGGATCGGTCGACCGCACTTTTGGAATTTGCCTTGGGCTGGAGACAACCCACTTTTCCCTCCGAACCAATTTTGACGCGTTGCACGGAAACGTCCATAACTCCCTCATACGGAATCGAAATAAGGCGTGGTTGGAACCGACGCGAAGCTAATTCCATTCTCTACATGATTATGTTTTGAAACCCTCCAAATTATGCAGTATAAAATTACCAAAATGCCCTTGAAGTAGAAGAAAATACTGAAACCTTTCGAAAATGGGCATAACTTCCACATACGGAGTTAGAATGACGCATGGTCAGTGGCCACGAAAAGATAATTTGATGATCTACATGTTGGTAAATTCATTACATAAAAAATAGTGAGTTTGAAAAGACCAAATTTCCCTTGAAATAGCATTCGACGACGGAACTTCTCCGAAAGGCAACCGAACCTCACTTTTAGCGTTCCAATACCTACAAAAGCAAAAATAACCCCTGCAAAGCATGTATATATCCAAATCCAAGGTTGTATGGTTAATGAGCATAATTATAAGCATTTTGGACCGTAAAAGTGCTAGAATGCACAAAGATAAAGGGCAGAAATATGCAATATTCGATACGAATCACACCCCCTAACTTAAACATTGTTAGTCCCTAGTGATGAAACAAACAAAACTAGTCCACAGAAGGAAATAAAAAATGTATATATGCATCGAAATATAATTTCCACTTTAGTAGGGAACACGATTGCATTTAGCATATGCAATAAGCCGTTAAACCCCTAGGTTACCCTAGTGGACGAGTGTCGTCTCGTGAGGGTTTTCAGGGATGATACCCACAAACATCATATGGTTTCCTCAAAATATGCCCAAACCAACATGCGACAAGCCCCCAAAAAGCGAAAAAGATTTCATATGCATTATTAGCAAAGTGAATGAATTCACACAAAAGTCCGAATCATTAACATTATAGAATGCGCCTCATAGAATTGAAACCTTAAAATGTGGGAGGGGAGCGAGCACATGCAAAGTGTGATTTGGAAAAAATTTATATAAATCGGATAAACATTAAAGTAAGCATATATTCAATCCTCACGGGAATGACACTCATCAAGTGAATTCACTCGAAACAGGGAGCTAACACACGAAACATGCGGGATAAAGAGTAAATGTAAATGCAAACTAGGTCGTACACATGTCACAAACGAAGAGCGCTATATATAAACTGAAAAATTTAATCTCAACGAAAGGATATCACGCATTAAAGGAGGCAAAACGCATTTTCACAGATTATCACAACTATTATGACTTTTAAATTACATCAACCTAAGATCACATAGGACTTGTAAAGGGTTATAATGTAGGTATGGCTAAGGTGCGAAACGAAGGAATGTATGTACGGATTCAAAGTGTTCGGAATGAAAACTCAGGATAATGGGAAAGATGCGAGCAATATTAAATTTGGAAAACAAGTTCCAAAAAGGCATTAGATATATCATCGGGGAGAGTAATTAATGCTTATTGACTATATATAACATTTACAACTTTCTTTTTCTTTTTCTCATTTTCTCTTTTGTTTTCTTTTGCTTTTTTGCTTTCTATTTTTCTTCACTTTCTCACACCTTTATTTACTTTACTTTTCAAACTCTCATATGCCCAAATTGTAACCGACATCATAACAACAACATTCAGTCCTAAGTAACATTCCAAACAAAGGTATGGAAAGTGTATGTATGGGTTAAAACTCCAATTTAGAGTTGGTTATGGGATTTGGGTTATGAAATGAAAGGCTAATATTTAGGCCCAAAGGGGTTGACGAGGGTAAACATATAAGGTGAGGTCAAGGTTAATATGGGTGATATAACAAAGATGACCTGTAATCATTTTCGAAAGTTTACGCAAATCTCGAGTCAAAATAATATATGAAAATCATGATCAAGTAACGCATTTCAAGTATGAACTCAATTAATGAACGATCAAATGAAAGAATATAGAGATTACCAACGAATTCAGCGTTTTCAATGAGAAAAGAATAGTGTATACACTCACAACCGACGAAAGGTACAAAGCTTACTCGGTGTAAGTATATACAATGCAACAAAAGATTACCCAGTTATAAAAATCTTCAACCAAATCAATAAAGCAAGGAAAGTGCATGTGCTCACGGGATTAAAGTTTAATTCATGAAGTTATTCATAATATCAATAATGGAGGACTAAAGTCTAATAACTTCTAAAATCGAGAACATGCATCGTTGGGTTGTCTATTGGATTGGGAAATTATTGAAATTTATCACTGAAAATAAAAGCAAAATGCCTAATAAAGGAGAAAAAAGAAAGAAAATATTTTTGAAATTTTCAATTTTTCTAAGAAACGCATACTAAGTAACTAACGTGTGAGCAAAAACATTGACTAAATAAAGAAATTGATAGAAGATCCCACACCCCCAACTTAAAACTTGACATTGTCCTCAATGTAAATTAAGAACCAAGTCAAAGAGAGGAAAAGAGGGACATTATCCAAAATTGGAGCGATCCGTATAAGAACAAGTCCAAAGAATCTACAAAACAAGTTAGTACCGAGCATAGCAAAAACAAATAACAAAAAGTTAACTAATAGTAATTACAGTAGACTAAATTAAAAAGGAAAGAAAAATAAAAAGAAAGAAAGAATAAAAAGTTAACTATATACAATCTACTATTTAGACTTCACACTAACTATACACTAGAAGTCTAAATAGTTGTGGGTCCACCATGAAAATGATTTGACTTTGGAGGATAATCGGTGTACCCTAACATACAAGCATGCCCTTTGAAAAATATGAATTCTGTTTGAACAACGGAAGGCATGTGTAAGGCGGAAGAAATGAACCATCGTAAATTAAAAGTTTTGGAGGGATGATGGGGGGTTTGGATTGAACGGGTGACAAAAACAAGCGGGGACCGAAAAAAGCCAAATATCCTCCCAAGGATTTTGATGTTGGAATGGGAGGCGGCCCACACAAAGGTAAAGATGCGATCGTGGAGGGCGACTCGAGCAAGTACTCCTCATCGACGATAGGATTTAAAACATTGAAGTTTGAAACCGAATCATCGGGTACTTGTTCCGGTGTGATAATAGAAAATGAAAATGGGGATGAATGAAATTCAAACTCATGAGATGAATCATCATCTCATGAAGTTTGAGTTTCGAATAAAATAATATCATTTTCAATGAAATGTTCTTCTTTAGGGGCAAAGAAGAAATCATTTCATTGCAAATAGATATCACGTCATTATCATCCTCACTTTCAATATCTATTACGCAATGGGCAAAGTCTAAAATGGCTTGTTCCAAAGTAGCCACAAGTACCTCATTTGGTTCAAAACATTCGTCGACCTCGAAAGTCTCAAAAGCAAAATCATCGTCGGACTCAAATAATAAATCCAACTCATGTTCACACGAACGATTTTCTTCCCGATAACGATTTTCAATTTTCTCATTTTCATACATACGCAAACCCTCAGCGAAAGTCATAGGTCGAGGTGCGGATGCATGAAAATGGGAACTTTGAAAATTACCATCGGACTTAAACGAAAACTCATTATTATAGGAATTTTGAAAACTATTGCAATTCGTATCAAAATTCCTATTATAAGGAGGTAAAGGCCCAAAATCATTGTCATCATCATCAAAATTCTAATAACCCAAATTTTGACATTCGTTATACTCGCCCAAAGTAATATTTGAATTTGTTACACTTTGGGATGCTAAGTATTCACCGAAAGCCATAGGTTTACGAGAAATTTGAGGATTATAACTAGGATTACAGAAAAAATTGGAATAAGACATGCTTACCCCAAAAATGGCTCGAATGGCGGATTCCACAAAGTAAGTGCGCGCGGGAAAGATTCGAGCGTTTCTAAGTGCTCAAATGTGGAAGTCCTGCAAAATATTAGAAAATAATACAAATAGAAAGAAAATACTATGAAATACTAAATCAAATAAAGTCTAAAACAAACTAGTCCCCGGCAACGGCGCCATTTTGATTAAGGGCGAAAAGTAGCGTCGCGTCAAAACGCTAATCGTTGAATTCGTTTCACTGCATTAATACAAAAACTTAAATTACGACTGCACTTGCGATACATGTATAGCGATAAGTCGGGTATAAAAAATCCACAGAGACGAGTTGCTAGAATTTTTAGGATTTAATACTCCTAAAATAAAAGTGTAAAAGGTGATAGGTGTAACACCCCGCCCGCCCGGGAGAGCGAACGGAGCGCTAATGCGATAAAATAAATCTAAATCCACAAGTGACAAGGTATAGAGCATCTAAGTGACACACCAACAAAAGAGAAACTACAAATCTCAATCTCTTCAAATTAAATATCAAATCTCTCGAATTACATACAACAACTAACTCGAAAATAAAATACAAATCTCCAAAGCTCTATACATCAAAATAATACAAATCTTTTCCAAACAATCCTCGCTAAAATCAATCTCTATAGCGCCCCAAAATCCGCGCTAACCTGCCACTAAAAGAAAATATGGGGAAGTACATAATACGACAAGAAAGATGATTAACAAATATATGTTAGCGATGAATAAAACGTAAAAACACGCGTACGAATATTCAAATCAAAATGCAAATCTCAATAGCATTTCATCATTATAATTTCTCAACAACACTTTAACCGGGTCACCATGCCTCGCCACATCCGTATATGCTTTATCAAGCCATAGCTCGGGAAACAGGAATTTTGGCGGGTTCCCAACGTCCGTGCCATATTAAAATCTCATGACAATGTGCTCAATACAATATAGTGATACCACATGAATCAAAATAATTTCAACAATTTTTTTCCAGATTTTAATGAATTTATCAATTCAAATATGAGTTCAATTAACAAGAATTCAAAGAGAATGACACTCGCGAGATTTAATGAGCATATTGTGTAAAACCCCATACCTCAAACCATGATGATAAACCAATGATGAATCAGCTCAGAAATCATAATCACATCCTCAAGATCAACACAAAAGATCTACGAAAGCTCCTCCAAGAACCTCCAACAAAATAGCCCCAAGAACACCTCTAATCTAAGGTTGGAACTCACAAATCTCAAGGGACAATGTGTATATAAAAAGAAGAGGAATATAAAATATATTTGCTGCCAAAAAGTTGTGCCAAAAGTATGTTAAAAGCAAGGTTCTAAAAAACGCGGGGCGTGATCGAGGCGTGGAGGCCAAGCCTTAAGCCTTAGAAGCCTAGGCGGGCCTTGGCGTAAAAAGGCGTGAAAAGGCGTTTAGGTCTTTTTAATATATTTTAATATTTTTTAACCATAACAAGACTATTAAAATACTAAAATTGTATATATCATAAAAATATGTCTGACTATTTGCAAATAAAAATACTATTTGATTATTTTGGATGAGATAATGGTCCGATTTGCAAAAGATCTTTAAAAGGCGATATCGTTTCACTAAAACATTGTTGTTTTTAGAGAAAAAGTATGCCTTAAGGGTTTTACCAAGCATAAGGCGTCAAAATCTTAAGGCGAGGCGTTTCTCTCAAGCCTCAAGCCTAGGCGGAGCCTAGGCGGGTTTTTTAGAACAGTGGTTAAAAGGGTTGCCCACGACTTCCTTTTATAATGTAAAGAAATGAAGAGTTGTAATCCAAAAGACTCCTTTAAATAAGGCAAAGAAATGAAGAGTTGGAAGCCAAAATAACTCCAAGAGTTAAAAACATTTAAAAATCATTTTAAAATCCATTTTAACTCTGTTTTCGAAACCGTTTGAAATTCTCGCCTTAAAAAATAATAACCAACATATTTGAGCAATAAAAATAATTTTATCAAAAACTTTATTTTCCTCCATTTTCCATAAATTAATTAAAATAGCCCAAAATTACACGGGTTGTTACAATAGGTTGGAAATAAAGAAAAGGGAAAAATTAAGAAGTTAAGTCTAAACTATAATTAATAAAACGAGAGTCGGGATCGTATCCCCACCATAGGCTAAACAACTAATAACTAGAATTTCGGTTTGAAAACATTTAATCGAGCATTTTCAATTAAGTATAAACATCACACAATAAGGAATTTAACCCAAAGTTGCGAGATTAAATATTTAATAGAAAATGGTCACACGCATCTTAAATTCGGATTACCGCTATAAACACTAACGTTGCGTGACAAAGAAAGTTAAACGCATAATAATCCGACATTAATACGCGAGGTTTCAATTAAATGCAATTTTACACAAAACCTAATTTTCGGAGCTCAACGCCCATCAATGGCGGAAACGCAATCCCAACCCGTTATCTACTGACAATACATGGATTAAACTACTTTAAACAACAACTAAACTAATTAAAACAATAAATAACAACACTAAACTAATTTTAAAGTAAGGAAACTAGTTATCAAAGCAATAAATCAAGAAATACAACTATATAAATGGAAAGGATGATGAATAGTGCACTTACAATCCACAAATGAGGCCAACCCAAATGAGAGAGAAAATGTGCTCTCAAAACCCTAACCCTAACTTAAAAATGAAAGATATATCTTCTAAGAAAAGTCCCAAACATTATATTAGTACCCCAAAATAAACCCCCAACAAAACCAACCCAAAAAACCCAAAATAAGCCAATTTTTGTCCATATTTGATGGTACCGGTCGACCGCACTTTTGGAATTTTCCTTGGGCTGGAGACAGCCCACTTTTCCCTCCGAACCAATTTTGATGCGTTGCATGGAAACGGTCATAACTCCCTCATATGGAGTCGAAATGAGGCGTGGTCGGAACCGACGCGAAGCTAATTCAATTATCTACATGATTATGTTTTGAAAACCTCCAAATTATGCAGTATGAAATTACCAAAATGCCCTTGAAGTAGAAGAAAATACTGAAACCTTCCGGAAATGGGCATAACTTCCTCATACGGAGTTAGAATGACGCGCGGTCAGTGGCCACGGAAAGATAATTTGATGATCTACATGTTGGTAACTTAATTACATAAAAAATAGTGAGTTTGAAAAGACCAAATTGCCCTTGAAATAGCATTCGACGAAGGAACTTCTCCGAAAGGCAATCGAACCTCACTTTTAGCTTTCCAATACCTACAAAAGCACAAATAATCCCTGCAACGCTTGTATATATCCAAATCCAAGATTGTCTGGTTAATGAGCATAATTATAAGCATTTAGGATCGTAAAAGTGCTAGAATGCATAAAGATAAAGGGCAGAAATATGCAATATTCGATACAAATAGTACCCTTAATAAATTTTCAATTTGTGCTTGAAACCTCGTGCTTACACTTGTCATCCATATAGATAAAGCTTAAACATGTGTCATCTTTAGATACAAAGCTAAAACATATGTCACGGGTGGGTGAAGTAAGACTGCAAGACCCCGTCATTACGCGACACTTCAATGTAGACTCGTCGTTGTAAAAGCTTAGTCAAAGCCGTGATATCTTTGAAAAACTATAAATAGGGCCTTTAGGATCATTTGAACTTAGACCAATTTCTTGAGAAATAGGTAGAAAAATTATGGGAAAGTTTGAGAAGAAATTTCATCTTAACGAAATGATCCAAGACTCAATATCGGTAACTTCGAACTTATGTTTTAGGTGAGTACTCTATGACATTCCTTGCGCATTTTAACTATATGAGGTTATGAAAATTATATATATTTTGTGAACTTTTTTTTATCCTCAAATTCATCTGATACCGATGACTGATTCATTGTGATATGTTTATATTTGCCCATATAGACATACCGATTAAAATGAGTATTGAAAATGATATTGAATATTGGAAATAAGATTCGGCCTAAGAGATCTCTTTACTGACTGAACTTTCCAACTGGGTTATCACTAGTGTGCCCTAAATAAGGCATTGTGACGAACAAGTTCGATTGACCCACAACTATCGGGGAATAATACGGTATTAGAGTGTACTTGGCCATTAAAATGATATGATTAAAAAAAAAGATATTGCATTTGATTTGTCGCATCCGTTTGATTCTAAGTTATTAATTTCTATTACTGTCATTCACATATAAATATATTATTACAACTTCTTTTCTATATATGTATATGCCTTATGTTCTTACTTGAATAAGTATCTATTTGATGAAAAACCTTGGAATGTCTGGAGATTGAACCTCATTTGGCTTTCAGGTGACGTTGTGTAGATAATAATTTCAGGAAATAATTGGGCTCAAGGATGGAACGTATAAGAACTATGTTGAAGATTTAACTTTTAGAGCTCTTCTTATTATTTTAAGTAAAATTTGTTTTATAATATAGAGCATGTTTGGCTCTTTAGTAATAGGTTTTAAATTTTGTCTCAAGTTGTAACTCGTTGATACTTTTAATATATACGAAGTTTCCTTTTAGAAAGCTATAATGACATAATTCCTTCATTTTCAGTAGTTTACGACTCATGACTATGTGAATGTATTTCCGTTACATTTATTTTAAGAAATATTTTAAATCCATAATATTGAACGCCTTGGTGTCATGTCAAGACACTCGTTTCCTACTAATTTTGGGACGGGTTCATGACAATTACCATCCTCAACTGGAGTTTCGTTCATCTTTCTTTTCCAATTCCATTTCTACTTCCCCACAGGCTTATGGTTCAACGCTTTTCATTAACACATACTCCTTATCCTCGACGATTATGAAAATCAAATAACTAGGGCACCCATACACCCTATCTCCTGTGCATATTTGCACCAACATTACATACATAATATCATTATCTCACACTGAGCCCCACATGCTCAGCGTGGCTATACCGTAAGGGTACTCTCGATTACCTCTCTAATAATGACTTACATATCCTCGAGATTGCCCACATATCCACTAGTGATATTAACATTCCTAGTTCTTTCTACACCGCACTACCTGGTCCACTGGCCTTATATCATATAATAGCTCTTAGATCAAAGTATTTTCTCTACACGTGCCACGATTAACATTTCAAACGGATTCCCTAGCATCCAACAATGTCTCCCAACTCCTGACGTTTATAAAAGTTCATGCATAGATCATCACATGATTAAAACCCACCAAGAAATTTCCCCAAATGGCTTATCACTTGGAAATATCGGTTATCGAGATCCTTTGCCTCAAAAAACATTAACAGGATACCCAAAATCCCAACCCTAGACATATAAGTCTAATCCTCAACTCACACATCTCTAAAGGTGTCATAAAACACTTCACTCGCATTATCACTAAGTCTCTAGTGCTAAATCAATAACGAGCTAAATATCTTCACTTAACGATAAACCCGACATCCCCTAAATCACATCAGTATAGTCCTTACATACCGAAATTGAATATAAGGAGACAACTATATTCTCTGAAATCTCCATTTTAATATGATATATACCCGATTCGACCCTCTTTCAGGTGAAATATCGTAAAAATAACACATCCTATCCTGGAATAGCGAACCCGATAACCTTTTTATAACAGTACACCATCACTCACCATCATTAACCAGTCCATGCCCAGGATAACATCATACCCGCATAACATCTCTCTAAAATGACCAAATCTCCAAAAATATATCCTCCCAAGGTTCACACCCGCTCCCCTGCATATGGAACTAAAGAGAGTCCTGCTACCCAACAATAAATATATGCACTCGATAGTGTTACAAATGATACATCTATTAAGTCTGTTTCATGCGCAAATCTAGTGTTAACCCAAATATTGTGACATACACGTATCACGTCGAACATATCCCATCTACACATGGATAAATTTTATACTTTCAATTGCCAATGTCTTTAGCTGTTTAAATGGTCCTTGTACGTAATACTCACGTCTGAACTCTCCCAAAACTATTGTAATTGGTACCCCTATTGGACACCCTGCTTCTTACCTCTTAACTCTCTGCGGACAAGATTGAAGCATGTAGTCCAGCTCTCCATATATAAAACACCTTCATGTATAATCCCTCTGTCTCTGGCCTTGCTGGCCATGTCAGGGTTGACTTCTCTCTAGCACTGGTAGCCTCAACCCCGATTGCTACCCCCATTATTCACTTGGCTCCGCTGGACCTATTGAACACATTACTGGCCCCACCATAACTCGATCGGAATTCCCTTTATTTAAATATTTTTAAATGGGTCTCTTTGCTGGGTAATTCTCCTGTGGCTCCCCATAGCACCGATATACCCAGTTTCACTCTACAGTTTAGACTTTCTCATTCTCTTGTCTCCTTTCACATGGAAGAATCGACATGGACATTATAAAATTACGGCATTGAAAATAACGTCACCAGTCATTCAAGTCAGATTCCTATGAATACTAGTGTATCCTACCCACGAGTCTGTCATCAAACTTCAGGACCCTATTATACTCTGTATCTACCTTGTCGGGTATGAAGTTTGCTAAACATGAAAATTCTTCCTCATACTCGACCACTGTCCTTCCCTTTTGTAATAAATACAAAAAATTTATTTGCATCTTTATTTGAACAGTAGATGAAAGGATTTGTGATCAAACCACACCAAAACTCCTCAATGCATTCTTGTATATCGTTTTTCATATGTGGTGACTAACTCCCATCACTACAACACTATTCCTACGACCTTAAAAATGGCTCGAAATTTAATCCTGAGTGTCATTTCACTCCACCATACGTAAATGCCTTTGGCTATTCTTCTTCCATTGGCTAGCTAATACACGTCCGCAATTTCCTGGATTCCTTACGAATGCCCCTTCTCAAAAGCTCTCAGACTCTCTCCCATATCGACTGACTGGGTGAGTCTGAATTGGAGCTATCGTCTGTTGTGGCAGTACTTGGATAAACTATTATGCGCTAGCCATCATCACAGAGTTATCCGTCCGAGCAATAATAATAGTGACTTTTAATGTGGCCACCATTTCTAGAATAGTTTGTGGCTCTGGCTGAGCCTCTCTTTTGGTAGTCTTCTTAAAGGCCCTCGTCGATCGTCCATCCTATTTGGATTTTGAAACTCAAGCGAATTCATATATGATTCAATTCCATTATATTTAATAGCAGGAGAATGTACATCGCGATAGGAATCAACAATCCTAAACATAGGGCTATACATCAAAGAACACTACGGTAGAAAACATCATAAACCTGCACATATCCTAAGGAATCTAGAACTTGATGCTCTGATACCATATGTGATAACCCGCGTATTAAAATAACGAGTGGCCAACCCTCTATTAAAATAAAATAGGAATCTCATTGGCTCATTCTTAGCATCACGGTCGAATTCAATTAATTATTAACTACCTACTATTAAATTAAGTTGTGTGTCAATTTTAATCTTATTTAACATGGCACAACAATATAATAATCAACTATAATATCTAAACAAATTGAATTACAATCCACAATCACAAATATATCAAAACTGTAAATTTATTACATGCCAAACTATCCGACTAAATCATCGGAATAATCTCCATACAATAATAATCAGAATGAAATAACATCAACTGAAATAAACTGATTGTCTTAGACAGCCTGCCTGGATATGAAAAGAGAGTCTTGGACTAGAATATAGAAATAGAAGCGATTAAACAAAACTTGCAACATTCACGGTTGTTGCAGCTCCGGTACCTGGGAAAGATCACGCTTGGTGTCCCTTTGGTTTGACCATAAAAGGTTTTAAAAATATTTTTTGACATGGGTCAAAGCCCAAAACTATTTGAAAATATTTTAGAAGTAATTACAATGTATAAGTAAATGTATATCTATTTATTCATATTTAAATTGGTATCGCACTTTCTCATGAGACATTACTCACCTCTCATCTAAAGTGTGTACCTAACCTATGCTTTTTAATTACCTAGTTATGCTACCCGCCTGACTAGTTTTCAAGTGTCCTTAAATTCCGTATGTTATCCCATCCTGCGTAATTTATTTATTTAGCTTTCAAATTCACTAATCATTATAATTCTCAATTATAATTTATTGAATCATTTCCAATAACTTTCACTAGTTATTAATTTTCATATTTTAATTCAATGTGCTCGTGTATATATATATAGAGAGATGTATATACACACACACACACGCGCGCGCGCGTATTTTATTATCACATCATGCATACATATATATATCACTCATTATATATGTATACCCGCCACTTGTAATAAAATAGTTGGTCGCCCCTGCCTATGTTGAACATCCTCCAATAGTCAATCCTTTAGCAGATCTCCCTAGAGATACGTCGGCCCCAACCTCCATCGATCCTCTTGTTGTACTTGATGGGGTTGCTCTTGAGTCAAACGATGTGGCAGTCGTCCAATCTTAATAGATTTTCATTTTATGTGTTTTTCTTTTTCTTAACCCTTGGTGGTCTTTTTGTAAGTTCGGGGCCATTATTTTATTTTAATGAATAAGTTTATATCTCTCCCTTTTCAGCGTCTTCCATTATTATTATATCATCGCTAGATATTATTTATTTGCTTGATTTTCGTTATTTGCAACTAAGGCATTTCCCTTATAACATAGTAGTCTTAAGAAAATAGAGCAATCAACTATTGTTAAAATTATTCATACATGTTTTTAACTAGTTTTTTGTTCATATTGCTTGCGCAAGTGGGGTTTGTGCCTCTCTAGGTCGATCTTCTTTAGATCATACCACTCCATGAGTGGATTTTCATCGATCCACCTTAGATCACACCACTTAAGTAAATGGGTTTTATGCCTTTTTAGGCTGTTCTAATTTAGATCATACCACTCCATAAGTGGGTTTTCACTGATCTCCCTCAGATCGTACTACTTATGCAAGTGAGGTTTTTGCCTCTCTAGGCAGATTTACTTTATATCATATCACTCCATGAGTGGGTTTTCACTGATCTGCCTCAGATTGTACCACTTATGCAAGTGGGTTTTACACCTCTATACGCCTTTATAGGTCGATCCACTTCGTGTTCGGTACAAAATTCTTAGAAGGAATCATTATCGAACTAAGTTCTATTGTCTAATACCAGGGCTCTTAGGATGCCAAACCTTGTGATGAGATTCCTCGAGACGAATCTCCTGGCGCCTGACTCTCTGATATGTGTGGGTGGTTCGGCGTCAACCCATTTAGTTAAGTAGTTGGTCGCCGTTATCAGGTACCTTCGATTTTTGGGTGCGATTTAAAATGGCCCCATAATATTCATGCTCCATTGGACGAACGACTATGGACTTGTGAGAGGGGGTTCAAATCTCCCCTAAGCTGCTTGATCATTGGTGAGACCGTTTGTCATTTTGGGCACTTTTTGGTGAACCTCGTTAAGTTTTTCTGCATAAATGGCCACCAGTATCTTTGAGAGATTTCTCTTTAGGAGAGCAATCTTTCACTCGTGTGCTCTATAGCTACCTTCGTGCATTGCTATTAAAATCCCTTTTACTTGATCAGGGTGAACGCACTTTAGCAGTGGGCTGGTGAATGATCTTCAGTAAAGCTTCCCATTTGAGTTGAGGTAGAACCTTGTCGATTTGATCTTTAACTTGTGCGCTCCCTTGTTATCTGAAGGTAGCCCGTCGGTTTTAAAGTAGGATATGATGGGCTCCATACAGGATGGGGCCAACCGTATTTATAGAATGCTCAGACCCCTCTCTACATCTTCAATTCTTGGTCGGTATATGTACTCCATCTGAATCATTCTTTTCAAATCAGTGTCTATGTGTGTTTATATTCCACGGTCTTTTATGGTCATGAACTGAACAATGCGGTTATTTGTGGCAATGTGTTTATATTCCACGGTCTTCTATGGACGTAAGACTCTTTTCACGGTCAATTGTGGTGGTGAAAATCATACAGTGTATTGTATCGTTTTTCAAAGGCATTTGTATGGTTATCTTTAGCCGTGAACTAAAAACTACGGTTATGTGTGGTCGTGTGTATATATTCTACAGTATTCTAGGGTCGTAGGACTCTTTTCATGGTCATGTGTGGTCGTGTAAATCATACAGTGTCTTGTAAAAATTTTAAAGGCATTGATACGGTTATCTTTAGCCATGAACTGAACACTACGATTATTTATGGCCATGTGTTTATATTCCACGGTCTTCTACGACCGTATGACTCTTTTCATGCTCATATGTGGTAGTGGAAATTATACAGTGTACTGTATCATTTTCAAAGGCATTTATACGGTTATCTTCAGCTGTAAACTAAAAACTACGGTTATGTGTGGCCGTGTGAAGACAGTTCACGGTTTACTATGGCCATTAAAATTATCCAGTTAACTACAACAAACAACCAACATTGTTAACTACAACAAACAACCAACATTATTAACTACAACATATAACAAACATTATGAATGAAACAATCCAAAGTTATGATAAGTGTTTAGTAAAACAAACAAACAACCCCAAATTGTTAACTACAGTAAACTAATAATTGTTTACTACAACCAACCAAACAACTAACCACAGATTATTTATCCATTGAAAATATTCAAACAACCAACATTAAGATTTCTTCCTTAGTTGTCTCCTTTTTCCCGGGCTTTTCCTTGTAGTTGTAAGCGCACATTGCTTGTGAGGGTCGAATCGACATTTTGTTCATCGCTCCAAGTCCTGTTCATTGCTCTCGCACTTTCCTTTTCTACCACGATCACGTTTAGCCTCCAAAAGGGCATCACATGTTGCCCGAGCAGCATCAGAGAGCGCTTGATAATCTTCTACCGAGGGTTCTTCCCTTGGATATTTAAGCGCCTCTTCCAAGAGATTAATGCCCACGTCGACACCCGACTCTTGTCCATGTTGCCACAAAGAATGTAATTAATACTACAAATACATGTTACAAAACCTTAAATGTTGATGTGAGGTATCATACCAGTTTTTCCGTAGCATCCACTCTTGGGTTGCCCTTTCAGTGAATAGGATTACAGACTAAGGGATGCGATCCATCATCGTACCATGCCAAGTAGCCTTCAACACACTCCCAAGGGTAGTTGCGTATGGGTGTGGATCGTCTTCCAGCATTGAGGAAATGGTCAATCCAGTTCTCTTGATACCATTTCTCATTGTCATACACCACCTTATACTTAGCTTGTGTCCTACCCCTCTCTTCTTTAATCGGGCGAATGGGAAGGCGTGGAATAATTTGGACCTTGAAGACTTGACGAAGCACTCTCTCAGGATAGTATGGCTCGACTTCTGATTTTAAATTGGATTTCGTAAATCTACTTAAGAATTCGGTTTTTTACGAATGCCAGTTTTGATTCTTCGTATTCTTTGTGTGTTTTCGGTGAATGTTAAAACATCAAATGTGTATTATTTATTATGGAAATACTTTTAATTACTTTACCTACTTTTAAAATGACTCATGCCATAAATTGTAGGTTGATATTACTGAAGAAGAAAGGGGTATGACCTAATTTGAATTTTACTCAATCACAAACTTTCCCCTCGATCTCTGTTATCTTTTCATCTCGATAATGTATGTTGATTTCTTTATTATAAATCCATCTTTATCTCCTTCTCTTATACTATTTTAATTATATTTACACAAATCCCACATAACAAAATTTGTTTTGGACTCAAATCACACTCCCACATAAATAAATTACTTGATTAATTTAATCGCAACTTGAATTTTCTGCCGTAATCACATCAAATCCCCATCTTGTTTCCGCAAGTCGTCGCCTCTTTACCACAAGCTTTGGGCAATCACATCAGGTATGCTATACATTTAAACCCTATCTCTTCTTACTTTAATTCACATTTAAACCCTAAGGTAAATTAAGTTTTTAGCATCCACAATTCCATCATGTAATCAAGTCATTGGTTTCATTAATTGTATTGATTACTATAGTAAAAACACTTAATCATTGAATAATTTATTTCCAATTAGTTTATGTAATTTGTGAATAAATTTTTTGGGCTATTAGATACTCACCTTAAGTGTATGATTACAATACATATACGCTCACATTAATTTTTATTAAACATATCGTCCCTCTCATTACTCATAAGCGAATGCCCGTGCCTATAGGCGCATCTTGAAATTTTGAAAATATAGTACATGTATGATGAAATAAAGTTGCCAGTATGTTGGCCAAAATTTATGTGTCAATAAAGTACCCAATCTTTCTTTTTAAATAAAATTCAAGGATGTGTGTGTAAATGTATGGGTATGTTTTTATAGGAATCCCATTATAGAACTTGAATTCTAAATCCCATAACTCTTTATTTGCAATACTAATTATACAACTTGAATATTTAGAAAAATAAGATATTACTATATAAGGAGGGGGTAACGGTGCATACGCCTTCAACCTCTTACTGACGTGGTGAAATTTAAAATGGATAATTGTCAAGGCAAACTTCGACGGTAGAGTGGTATTAGTTAAAATAACTGTCATTCTTAAAATTCTCTACAGTTTTATGATTTACAAATGACATATATTGTTAGTGAAGTGTACTAAAAATGGATAATGAACTTCATATTGCCAGTCATACTACCTCCAAACCAGTAATAGATTCATGGAAGCACTTGTGCATGAGGGATAATGTAGGGTTGGGAATTAGATATATGCCAACACTTAATTAAGAAGTTATTTTGAAGCAAGCATGGAATACACTTCAAACTGACTTTCCATGGTCTAGATTTATTAAAGAGAAATTTAATCCTATAAAGAGGCACGATTCTTACAAGATTAGTTATATTTGTTAATGCTACACTCAACTATACAATATCATCGAATTACATACTGAGTGGGTTATTGACAATGGTACATTATTTAATCTTTGGATAAAAATTGGCTTCTTACTCCATTGATTATTGATGTTGGGTATTCCCAATAGATTATGCTGTTAAGTTTCCTACTCTCACCGATTTTATTGCAGAGGCTAATCTTTCGGTGGAAGTAGTAAAGAAACACTTATTTGACTATATTTCACAATAGGGAATTTGCTTTCAAGGAGGCATTTAATTTCCTAAATGATATTGGCAGTAGTAAATCATTATTTTAAGGCTGGAGACAAATGCATATCTCACCTCAAATTTTGTTTTTACTTAGAAGTTAATCCATGAGAGACTCCATACCCAAGATAAGCTACAAGATAATGGTTTTAGAGTACCATTAATATTTGAGTTATACAAACGAAATAAAAAAAATCCATTGCTCGCCTGATCTCTAAATTCTAATTTGAAGTGCGTACTGGGAAGAAGATTACTAATATTTTTTAAGTAATCAATAACTTATGGCAAAAATGTTTTTTGGAACTTTGGAAATCATATCTTAATCTCAAAGTTAGTTCTTAATTTATGTAACTCTAGATAACAACAGTACTTAGTAGTCTTGATCTAATGTGAAGAAGCGCGAATTCGTCAATTTTTTAAGGCTGAACACCATCACCGTTGTATATTTTTCCTTAATGTTTAGCTGAGTTATATATCAGATATGATTGCATACACCATTTATAATACAGTGGAGACTTTGTCCATTTTTCATAAGTTAGGATACAAAGGGAATTATAGGGAAGTTACTCAGGTTCATACCAACTAATGCGAGAAATACCTTTAGCAGAATGGGTAATAATAGGCACTAATGCTTTATTTTTGGTAATACATGACTATCCTCTATTGTAGGTGTTTTTAGAATATACAAAAGGGTTCGTTATAGGTACCGTTTGTCAAAATATATTTGAGTTTATGGGAATATAGTTAGAGAAATTTATGGCTTCATGTTGATTCAACGGATGTCTTTGTTTGTTTATGTTCTCGTAAATATTATCCACCTTAGATGCTACAGAATCAGTGAATTAATTGACTAATGTTCAATAAATTTAAAGTATCTGCTCTCTATAGAGAAGGGAATTCAGTGGCAGTCGTGTTATTAAAAATGGGACAACATTATTAAGAATCGTAAAGGTAGTGGTGTTATACACCTCAAGGTTTTCATAACTATGCGAGAAGGGACATTTTTGGTTAAGAAAACTACATATTCAAACTATGAGTGAAAGGGAAGTAGCTACATCATCAATTAACACCATAGAAGGCATCATGGCGAGTTTTACACATGATTCTCAATTCAGTTCAGAGAAACTATGGCAACACATGCACATGGAGGGAGTAGGGGAATAGTCTATGGTGCATATAAGTACAGTGGAATACTGAAGATACAATGCTTCAATTCCCTTTGGACATTGCTTATTTTTTTCATTTTTTAAATGATATTTGTGATCCATTTTATGTAATTTATTAGATATAACATGAACGGTTTTCTTGTTTCCTTTATGTTGAGTATTAGTGTTTTTGAACCCATAATGGTAATCTATAAAGCATTTGGGGGGTTTTCTTTTTTCTTTTTTGGAAGGCTATGCATTGTGCCCTCAGCTTTTTCCATATAACACTTAAGAAGTGCTTCGGCTTCCCCAATTTTTTTATTTGTAATAAACTAACACTCTAACTTGAGTTTTGCATATCAATAATAACAATAATATTAAGCACATAATAATAATGAAATGTGTTTCTTCTAACATCAAGGGGCATTTGGTCTTTAACTACTCATGACCCCCAAATTGCTATATTTTGTAAGTGAATTGCAAGTAAGTAGTTGGTAAAAACGAATATTAAGAAGGTGTAAATTAATGGAATGCCATCTTTCGTGTTTGATTAAATGCCAATATTAAATAGTTCTTCCACTCGGCTTATTTTTTTTATTGCTGGTTGTGTTTAGTATTTTTTTCTCAACTGAAATAACTTTAATTTGATCACTCTTTTCTTAAAGTTTCGCAAGTCGTCGTCAGTCGCCGCATGTCGCAACCTCTCCACTGCAAGCCTTTAGGTAAGCACATCAAGTAAAATCTACGTCTTCGTTAAAATCTATCATCTAATGAACTACCTATTTTATTATTGTGCTATTAGTTTCTTCTCTAATAACATGCTAACAACTTATGTTTCAGATATGCCTAGGGACAAATTTTATGATTGTCAATTTTTTTTGTTATATTTTCTCAGTAACTAATATGAATATTATAATTTGTTGATTTAATGTTACTCGTACACAAAACTTTGAGGTTACATGAACGTGTGTTTGAGTTGGACAATTTTAAAAATTCGCGTTGATGGGTTTTATGTATATTTCATGGGCAAAAGACTGATAATTTTTTGTATCTTTATAACTCTTGCTTGGAGGAGGAGTATTAAATCTAATACAAATTTGTATTGTTTTCTATTTTTGTAACTGTTTCTTCTTATGAATGCCAATTTGGAATGTTTAGTGGTATTCGAGTGACCGGTTCTTGTCGTAAGGGACCATTTCTCATCCATTAGGTTATCGGTTAAAATTGATTCAAAGATTGCAAGATGTCCATAAGTTATTTGACCGACGCAACTCTAGATTGATTATTTTATATTGAATTGTATTTGATAATTGTTTTAATTGAAAAATGAGACGAACCAGAAGAAAGATAAGATAATTCCTTAACTTATATTTTTCTTTCTTATTAAAAATGTTCACTTCAATTTCGTACTTGCCTAAATATCTTAGTATAACATCTGTTTAGTTTAATCAGCATTGTTTATATGAGCTTTAATCCATATCAGATTACCTATTCCTTCTTATTTGGTTTTGACATTAGAAATTGACGAATTGACTTTATTATCACATGTGTATTAGAAAAAAGAATTTTGCATCACTTGTAAATGGGGCGTTGTAAATGATTTCATCCATTTGGTTTCGCATCTTTAATCAATATTGTTTTTTTAGGTGATTATACAACGGTTTAATTAGAATTACCTTAATTAGTGCTAAAGAAGACTCCCACTCCCACTTAAACAGTCAATTCCAAAATCGTCTAAATCTCACCTCATCACGACACCTACTCCTCCATATCTAAAGTCCCCCTCGATCTCTCTTTTCATCATTATATTCTGTTTAAAGCTCATTTTTTTATTGCCTTCCCATATCATACCCTAAGCAAACAACATCTCTCCATTTTTCTCTCTCTCTCCCTCCCTCTCTCCCTCTCTCTCTCTCTCTCTCTCTATATATATATATATATATATATATATATATATATATATATATATATATATATATATATATATATATATATATATATATATTTGGGGTCCATGTAACTTGTTAACGGGTTTGACTGGTTTAAAATAAAAATGAAGTCGGTTCTGAGCGGGTTAATGTTGGGCCCAAATGGTTTAACCCAACCAACTAACCCTTGTTTCATTGTTACGATTTCTCTCTCTCTGATTTGGGGATTAGGTTAAAAGCTAAGGCAACTGTCACGATTCTCTCTCTCTTTCTGTTAGAATTGGATTCGTAATCCCCAAATCAGAACTCATGAGTAATGGCCTACAACTGTTAAGAGTACACAACAGCAACACACATCACTTTGATTCGTAATCTACATAGCAACAAATATGGCTTTCTTTTGGGGATTAGTTTTTTATTTTTGTATTTTGATACACACACACACACACACACACACACACACACAACAATGTTGATATTTCAACAGTATTGATTCTGCCTCAATAGTTGCTAATTTACTTATTAATCGCGATCAAGTAAGTGCATGTCAACTTTTTATAAAAATATAACTATATTGTTATCTATTTATATATATTTACAGAACAATTTTATTGCAGGGTGATCACTCGTATTCACATGCATTTGAAGATCATTGATTTATATTGTGGGAGTTTGTGATGTCTCATTCTTGGATTTATGAAGATGGTTTTGTTGAGTGATGATATCTTTCTCTTGCAATTGTATATTTTTGTTTTGTCTAGTACTGATTTATATAACTATGCTACTGTTTAAGGAAATTTCAAGATGGCCTTATTTGCCACATGTTAGGCAGTAGCTAAGTATTTTAACATTTGTATGATGTGTATAACATCATTTTTTATGACCCGTGCCTACTAAAAAAAAGAGAGGGTCAACCCGACCCGCCACGGGTTTTACCCGACCCGACTCGAGTTTGAACCAACCTGACCCACCCAAATTATTATGTTCGACCCGCTTTTGACCCACCCAAATTTATCCGTATCCATTTTTGACCCGCCCATAACCGCTCATTTGCCACTACTAATATATATATATATATATATATATATATATATATATATATATATATATATATATATATATATATATAATACCAACTAACCTAAGTTTGGCCGAATTTTATGCCACACTCTAAGATAGATTCTAGATAAATACATACATGACACTGTAATTTTCAAGGTATATATAAAATATTCTAACTTATTACATATTCTACGGATATAATGCATTTTCTATATAGATTTGATTAAATTTGATGTTCTGTTTTGCATCTTATTGATTCCGTTTGTTCGTAGGTACTTGTTTTGAATTTATATCGTGATATAATGGAATGCCATTTCCGTGTTTGATAAAATTTCACTCTTAAAAACTTTCTTTCACCCAACTTATCTATTTATTGGTGCTTTTGTTTGGTATTTTTTTCTTAACTGAAATCACAAAAATTTTAACAAATTAAATTATTTTCACCCCAATGGTTCTCGTTCAACATGATTGCATCTCTATATTCGCCACCTCATCGCTAAAAGTTGTCGCTTCTTCACCCCAAGTCACCATAAGCCTTTAGGCAATCGCATAAGGTATGTTATTTTACATTTATACCTAGCTCTGTCTACTTTAATTTGCATTTAAACCCATGGCACCCTCACCTTGAACTTTCTCACTAAGACCAACTTGGGGAAGCCTCGATGCACACATATACATATCCAAATAACTATAAGATAGAAAAATATTTCATACCTTTGGTGTTGGTAATCTTATACAGACTCATAGATCAGTTGACATACAGTCACATTTAGGACTCAATAAAATCTTTTCTAATACCCAATAATTATAAAATAATAAGACTAGTTTTTTTTATTCAAATAAATTTCGTAATTGAAGATTTTCTTGAAACTCCAACTAATAAAGGCAATACTTTTATATATACCTCTTATAGATGTACTCCTTTTACTAATGTGTAACCCCCCGTGTTTCTGAGCATTTATTATTTAATTAATTCTAGTATTTTTAAATTACACATGTGCAGTAATTTAATTGAATTAATTATTATGTGTGAATTAAAAATATTAATCGAGAGAGATAATAGTTAATATTTGTGAGATAAAATTACTAAGTGAATAGTGATTTAGTATTTTACGTCGTAGTGAGTGGTAGTGATGTGACAGTGATACATCTCAACCCGGGGTCATGTGTAGGATATATGAGGTCGAGATAGGAAATTATTTTAGAGTGACTCGGATGATGATTTTGAGGTCACGATTTATTCCGAAAGGGTTGGCTTAGTATACCTTGACAAAACCAGCACCACGAGAGGTCATTTCGGTCATTCAAGAGTTTGTGGTAGAGAGAACTCCAAAAATTGAAGGAGTATATCAGCCCAAGGGAGTGAAGAGCTAGAGTTACATCAATCTTGAGTAAAGGAGGCCACAAAGGAGGAAGAGAAGAGAGTTATTGGAGGTGCAACACTTTTTCTCTCCACTAAGCAGTCGAAAATCTTGATCGAAAGCAAGGGAGGAACACTTTCATCACACTCAACACGAAATCAGACATGCTATTAATAAGGTAAGTGTTTATCTTGCATACTTTAATGAATTATAATACCCATGTAGTGTAGGGTTCTTGATTTAATGATAATTGATGATATTCTTGGGATTTGATGAATAAAACTCATGATTTGGGTTAGGATGCATGTAGAATGAATCCACATATGTAGAGGACACGAAATCAGTTTATACGTGATAATAATTATGGGAGAAAACTAAGTAAATGGTTAATTTGGAATGAAGAACACATAAACTAGGGTTTTGGTATAAATCTGGATTTTAATCCATTCTTGTGTAGGACTGTATGGATTTAATGTGTTAATTACGTTAGAAAGTGCCTACATACTCATATTTGATTATGGGATGAATCATATTAGAGTTTGGGTATGTTGCACAAAGAGTTGAGGTGTAAAAATGGTGGAAAAACGTAACAGTTAAACGAAGAAGACGACATGTGACATTTTGAATCAATTCGACTTAGATAATGGATCGATTCAGTAGGCGAATCAATTTGGCCTCTTCACCGAATCGATTCGATTACCTAGATTTGCCAAGTTTCTTTTATTTATGCCCCGAATTTGCGAATAATTAACCTCGAGGCTTTTAGGTTATTCTTAAACCATAGTGATGGACATAATTAATTTCAGCAGGCCTATGACATAGTTTAAATTTAGCCAAAATAGGAGAATTAAGACTAGAACCTATCGGGTATAATGTGAAAAGTTATAAATTCATAAGAATAGGATGGATCACGGAGAGATAAGTGAATCATATGAGTTTTTCAACAGTGATGCTAAGAATGAACCATATGAGATTCCTGGTTATTTTGATAAAGAACTAATCATTCGTGATTAAAATAGGAGGGTTGCCACAGTTGATATCAGAGCATCAGGTTCTAGTGTCCATAGGATCTGTACGATTTTCTAAAATTTTAGCGTTGCATTCTTTAACATAGAGCCCTATTATTAAGACTGTGCATTTATGATTACGCATTTGAAATTACATTTTTTTATTTATATTTGTATTGACTGTGAACTCATACAATTCGATCTGTTTTCAAATGCCATCCAAGAGAGGATAAGTGGCGAGAGTAGCGGCTAGAGATGATGTGAGCTAGGCTCGGCAGGAGCCACGGGTACCGCAACCACAACCACCACAGGGGTCAGTGTCAACAGTAGAGGTGGCAGTGATTATATCGCAGGAAGTTAATGCAGGGATGATTGCCACGACTCTCTATTTTGCCTAGGCCCAACAGCCACCACAGCCAGTGGCATCTGTTGTTCAGGCCCACCCGGGACCGTCAGATTGGCAGAGAGTTAGAGAAGCTTTTTAGAAGGGCCACCCTCCCTAGTTCCAGGGTAGTTCACATGTTATTGTAGCATGCGAGTGGAAGAAACATATTTAGCGCCACTTGCGCATGGTTGAGAGTAGTGATTTACAGAAGCATATGTTAGCCGCTTTTAGGTTATATGGAGCGGCGTTACAGTGCTGGGAGTCGGTTACCACCGTTGAGGAGAGGGACATGGTGTCTATAACAGAGTTTTGGGTGCGGTTTGAATGCAAGCACTTTTCATCATCCGTTGAGATAGAGATGCGGAAGAGGCTCAGTGAGGTAACATAGGGCGACCACTAAGTAGCCGAGTATGAGGAGGAGTTCATTCGTTTGGCTAATTTTATACCAGATGAAGTGAATAGTGAGGAAAGGAAGAAGGCAAAGTTTATGAATAGGCTAGCCTGTAGGATCAGGCAGCACTTGATTGGCAACCCTCATTAGTGACTTATACATATGTCATCAATGTCGAACATTTACACTACCAGGACCATCGCTTCTATGTGAAGGGAAGCAAGAGAAGAGATGAGCCTAGCCAGTTGGGCAAGGCATGAGGGAGCGATGATAGTGGAGCACCACAGTAGCAGCAACAGTCAGGCAGACATCAGGGGCAAGATTTCTAGCCGGGGGATCAGGCCAAGAGGTTTAGATCTTTAGTATATCGACCTGATGGAGGTTATAGGCAGGGCCAGAAGGGTCCTCGACAGCAGCAGGTTCTTCAGGTCCACCAGGGCCAAGGAAACAATGGGGGAGGCCAGTAAGGCCGAGGCCATCAGGACTAACCGCAGGGTCAGTACCGTCAGGGCTATCAGGGCCAGAGGCAGAGAGATTTTCCTTGCCACTGCTTTATTTGTGGTCAGACGTAGACCTTACAATGGGTCATATCGGGTCGTATACGGGTCGAGTTAACGGGTTAATGGATGAAAACACCCTTAATCAATACACGATCAGTTAATAGTAATGTGTCCAATGACAATACCCAAACGCGATTTGTTAATATTAACGGGTACACGACCTGAACCGTTCGCACCCGTTAATATTAACGAATCAGTTTGGGTTTAAATGGGTAATGGGTTAGGTGAGCCTATAGTACCCCATAGTCTTCATTAATTTAAAAATAAAAGGTTTTAATGGTTATTCTTATTAGGTATAGGTTGGGTTACCCTATAGTACCAATTAGTCTTAAAGGATTTAAAAGTAATGGGTTTTAATACTAATTATTACTGGGTACGGGTTGGGTGACCTTATAGTACCCGTTAGTGTTAACAGTACTAACGAGTGGAAACAGGTACAAGTAAATATCCAAACCCAAACCGTTAGTGTTAACAAGTCTACCGTGTTAACCCGTTAATGACCCAAACCCAAGAAATGTGAACCCATTAACTTATAATTTCATGTCGGGTCGTGTCGTGTTAATGGGTTATCGTATTTTTTGACAGGTCTAGGTAGACGGTCCACAAGAGGAGGGACTACCCACTGCAGGGTAGAGCATTGCAGCAATAGGGTTCCCCGCAGGAGTAGCAGGCATAGAGACCACCTACAACACTAGCACCACCTGTTCCACCGCAACAGGGACAGTTACAATATGGACGTGTCTATAACGTCCGAGATGCCGTTATACAGCAAGCCTCACCGGCACCACCGATAGTAGAGGGTACGTTTTCTATTCATGGGCTTGAGGATAAGATTCTTTTTTATACTGGGGAGTCACATTCTTTCATAGCAAATAAATTTTCAAGAGCTGCCAGCCTACTAGAGACAATCGGTAGTCTTCTTATCTGTGTGGAGTCATCATTTGGTAGTGGATCACTTGTACACTCGATCTGTAGGGGTGTGGATATCGATGTGGGTAGATTATGATTATCCGCCGATCTTTTTGTGTTATATATGGAGGGGTATGACGTTATTTTGGGTATAAATTGGTTAGTTGGACACAAGGCGATGGTGGATTATTTTGGGAGGACTAATGTGTTCTCAACTCCAGGACAAGAGATTTTTTTAGTGGCAATGCCTCTTCCTGAGGGAGGGTCGAGCGCATACTTGTATTACATCGAGGAGGAGACCTCACAGGAGGTAGTTGTTTCGTCAGACTCGATTCCAGTGGTGAAGGAGTTTGAGGATATATTTCAAGAGATACCCGGGCTATCGCCTAGCCGAAAAATTATGTTTGTTATCGACCTAGCACCGAGTACGAGGCCTATAGCCCGAGCGCCTTATCGCATAGCCCCATCTGATATGGGAGAGTTGAGAGAGCAGATTAATCAGCCTATGGGGTCGGGTTTCATCAGATGGATTACATCACTGTGGGGTGCATCGCTGTTATTCGTCAAGAAGAGGATGGATAACTTTGATCGTGTATCGATTACATAGAGTTGAACAAGGTCATGATCCCGAATAATTACCCATTGCCTAAGACTGATGATTTATTTTACCAACTAAGGGGAGCATCTTACTTCTCCAAGATAGATCTGAGGTTCGATCATCATTAGTTCCTAAGATTGTTTTTCTGACACGGTATGGGTCGTACGATTTTGATGCCATTCGGGCTCACCAATGCACCAACAATATTCATGGATTTGATGAATCGAGTTTTTAGAGAGTTTTTTGATAAGTTTGTGATCGCGTTCATCGACGATATTCTGGTTTAATCTCGCTCTGAAGATGAGCATGCCGATCATTTTTTGGATGGTTTTACAAACGTTATGGGATCACCAGTTGTATGCCAGATTTAAGAAATATGGGTTTTGTCTTCGGGAGGTGCAGTTTCTGGGCCACATTGTGTCTAATAGGGGTATATCGATTAATTCGAGTAAGGTATCGACGGCGAGGGAGTGGTCACAATCCACGACACCGATCGAGGTTTGCAGTTTTTTGGGGTTGGCTGGATACTATAGACGATTCATTCAGGGTTTCTCAAAAATTGTGAGTCCGCTGATGAATTTTACTCATAAAGGGGTGTCGTTTGTTTGGGATGACCATTATCAGTTAGCCTTTGATGAACTAAAGGACAAATAGTCCTCAACACCCGTACTTTCACTGCCTAGGGGAGGAGTGGAGTACCGTGTCTATACTGATGCATCCTTACAGGGACTTGGGGGTGTATTACAGTAGGAGGAGAAGGCTATAGCTTATGCACCTAGCAAGTTTAAGACCCACGAGGGGAATTACACCACGCATGACTTAGAGTTAGCCAAAGTCATATTTGCCTTGAGGATTTGGAGGCACTATCTGTTGGGGGAGCAGTTTATCTTATTCACGTACCATAAATCTCTTCAGTATCGTTTCACGCAGAAAGATCTGAACATGAGGCAGAGGAGGTTGTTGGAGTTCGTGAAGGATTACCAGTTTGATATTCAGTATCATCCTGGAAAGACTAACGTGGTGGCAAACTCATTGAGCCGACGACCTGCAGGGGAGATAGCGAAGGTTTGGAAGGTGAAGTGGAGAGAGATTTGATATGATGATGAGGTTGCCAGATCTTCATGTCCATATTATCTATCATGCCCAATATTTTTATGAGGGTGGTGAGAGCACAGGCTAGGGATCAATATTTCTAGAATAGATTTTGCCAGTTACTAACTTATGGGATCGTGTCATACTCGATCAATTGAGAGGGTGGTTTGCATTTTAATAGGAGACTCGTGGTTCTAGAGGATGAGGATTTGAGACATGTAGTGATGCCAGAGTCTCATGGGTCCAGATTTATGGTACATTTCGGTGGGTATAAGATGTACCAGGATATGCGCAAGCAGTATTGGTGGTCGGGGATGAAGCGGGACATAGGGAGTTTGTCTCGAAGTGTAGTACCTGCCAGCTAGTGAAAGTAGACCACTAAAGATCGACAGGGATGTTACTGCCACTTAAGATTCCCGTGTGGAAGTAGGAGAGTATCTTCATGGATTTTATTACTGGGTTACTGACATCGCAGTGGGGTCACGACTCCATAAGGGTGATAGTGGATCAATTGACTAAGGTGGCCCATTTTATTTCGATTCATATGGATTTTGAGATGAGGCGGTATTCACAGTTGTTCATTTCTGAGATAGTATGATTACACGAGGTTTCGATTAATATTGTGTCCAATTAGGACAAGATCTTTGTGTCCCATTTATGACAAAGCTTTCAGGAGGCAATGGGCACGGATTTGAGGTTGAGTACAACATATCACCCACAGACAGACGGATAGACAGAAAGAGTTAATCAAATGCTTGAGGATATGTTGTGGATGTGCATACTTGAATTTGGAGGAGGATGGGAGAAGTATCTTCCTTTGGTGAAGTTTGCGTATAACAACTCCTACTATTTCACCATCAGCGACACCATCTGAGGCACTGTACAGTTGGCCTTGTCATTCGCTTGCTTGTTGGTTAGAAGTGGGGAACCACATGTTATTAGGGACAAAGATTATTCAGGAAACCACTGCCAAGATTGAGCTGATTCGAGGGCACATACATATAGCTTAAAATAGGCAGCAGAGTTATGTCGATGCAGACAAGAGGCACCTAGAGCTCGAGGTTGGTGATCGTGTGTTGGAGTCGGTGTCTCCTATGAAGTGGGGGATGAGGTTTGTCAAGAAGGGGAATCGAGTGATGAGATATGTGGGACCATTTTTTATTATCGAGAGGGTGGGACCAGTGGCATATAGACTCAGACTACCCGAGCACCTACAACAGATTCACGATGTGTTCCACGTGTCATCGCTGAAGAGGTATCGGAGGAGCGAGAAATCATTTTGGCACGTTCCATTAGAGGATATTGGCTTGCAGCTAGATCTCTCGTAAAAGGAGAGACATGTGGCGATACTTGATCGTAGTGAGCGTAAGTTGCGGTCTAATGTGGTACCCTTTGTTAAAGTTCAATGGGGGTGCCACACTGTTTATGAGTCGAGGTGGGAGCGGGAGGATGACATGCGTGAGCAGTATCTAGAGTTATTCACCACAGGTACATCCTAATTTTGAGTGCGAAATTCCTTTGAAATTGGGGAAGTATGTAACACCCCATATTTCTGAGCATTTATTATTTAATTAATTCGGCTATTCGTGTGCCATAATTTAATTTAATTAATTATTATATGTGAATTAAAGATATTAATCGAGAGAGATAATGGTTAATATTGGTGAGATAAAATTACTAAGTGAATAGTGATTTAGTATTTAACGTCGTAGTGAGTGGTAGTGACGTGACAGTGATACATCTCAACGAGGGATCGTGTGTAGGCTATATGAGGTCGAGATAGAAAATTATTTTAGAGTGACTCAGATAATGATTTTGAGGTCATGGTTAAAATAGGCGGAATGGTATACCCAGTCATATAGATTGGGTCCTAGGAAGTTTGTGGTAGAGAGAACTCCCAAAATTGAAGGAGTGTGGGACTAGGGCTACATCAATCTTGAGACAAAAGCAGCTATGAGGGAGGAAGAGAAGAGAGTTATTAGAGTTTCAACACCTTTTCTCTCCACCAAGTGGTCGGAAATCGTGATCGAAAGTAAGGGAGGAACACTTTCATCACACTCAAAACGAAATCAGACCTTGTATTGATAATGCAAGTATTTATCTTGCATATTTTAATGAGTTATAATGCCCATGCAGTAAATGGTTCTTGATTTAATGATAATTGATGATATTCTTAGGATTTGATGAATAAAACTGATGATTTGGGGTAGTATTGCATGTAGAATGAATACACATATGTATCACGAAATTAGTTTATATGTGAAAAAAATTATGGGAGAAATCTGGGTAAATAGTTGATTTGGAATGAAGAACACATAAACTAGGGTTTTGGTATAAATTTGGGTTTTAATACATTCTTGTGTAAGATTGTACGGATTTCATGTGTTCATTACATTAGAAAGTGCCTACATACTCTTATTTGATGTTGGGATACCACCAGTGACACTCCGCCTAATTAATTACGGGGTGATCAGTCATTAATTAATTAATTTCAGAATATCAAGTTGGTTCAGATAATGCATCACTGTCGAGAACTCAAATTTTATTTTAATAAAACTGACCACCTATGATTTAAAAAGGGTGATGTCCAAATTTATCTTGTCATTAACTACTACTAAAATAATACCAACAAATACCATGCATCACAGTAAAATAAGTAAAGTCTAACTCAAGTAAAATAAATGGATGGAGTAAACATCTCTAAATACAATCCCATACAATAAATCCAAATAAAGAAATCAAATCTACAAGAGAATAACGACTAAATATCGAAAAGTAAATATAATTAAAGGACGACATGTCCAAGAGAATGAATAACTAAAAAAGAAAGAATGAGCTGAGTCATCTACTAGCAATAATCCTGCAGCTTCCACAGCAGCTACAACACGACAACTGAATAGACACTACACCAAAAACAGGAAACTGGCACGCTTAGGGAAGGAGATTCTGGCACTGTTTAAAACCGTGCCAAAATCTGGAACGGTTTTATCATAATATGGCACCATTTGAAAAAGTGCTAAATTTTGGCACGATTTTAAACAGTGCCAAATATGGGTACGCTTTGTAAAAAAAATAACCCCCCAAAATTTGAAGAGGGGACCAAAATTTCAAGACAATCTAACCCTAACTCTCTCTCTCTCTCTCCCTACGCAGTCGACTCCATCATCTCCTCCTTATCTCCCCACGCAACCGGCTCCCCATCATCTCCTCCTTATCTCCCCACGCAACCGGCTTCCATTGTTGCTCCGAGTCGCTGCTCCGGCTTCCATCTTCGTCAGGTATTACATCTCTCTCTCTCTCTCTCTCTCTCTCTCTCTCTCTATATATATATATATATATATATATATATATATATATATCAGTTGTTGCGATTTCGGGGTTGGTAGCAATTTTGGGGGTATATCAGTTGTTGCGATTTCGGGGGGGTATATCAGTTGTTGGGATTTCGGGGTTGGTAGCAATTTTGGGGGTATATATATATCAATTGGATTTCAGGTACCGAATTCTGGTACCTGATTCGATTTCAGGGGTTCCGATTTAGGGGTGCGATTTCAGGTACCGATTTCTAGTACCTGATTCGATTTCAGGGGTTCCGATTTCGGGTACCTGATATATATATCAGTTTCAATTTCAACTTTCAAGGGTACCATACATATTCAATTTCAGGGGTACCATACATATTAAATTTCAGGGGTAATTTCAGGGGTACCATTTCAATTTCAGGGGTACCATACATACATACATACATACATACATACATACATACATACATACATACATACATACATACATACATATATATTAGTTTCGATTTTAGGGGGTACCTATATACGATTTCAGGGGTACCTATATATATATATATATATATATATATATATATATATATATATATATATATATATATATATATATATATATATATATATATATATATATATATATATATATATATATCAGTTTTGATTTTAGGGGGTACCTATATATATATATATATATATACATACCGGTTGGGATGTGGTATATTGGGATTACAATACCCCATTGAACTAAAAATTGGTGGTTATTATTTTTCCAATCGTGTCATAATTTTAGATGTTAGTTTAGTTTTTATTGGTGCTGATTATGTGTTATATTGGTAATACACTCGCCTGTTAACTTGAATTAATCAACATGTAAATGCAAATCGTAACCATAGTGTGACCATGAAATGATAAATCGTTGATTTATAACCATGGAAATTGATCTTGATTATGGGTTTTGGGTTTCTTTTGATATGGTATTTGGACGGTGAAGAACATCTTCGGTTTTTTAATTTCTTGGGTCAAAAAATTATTGTTTGATGAGGTCATGTGGCTTGATTATCATTGGCGTGGGTTTATAGAAGCAGGGTAGAATGTTTGGTTGTGTTTTTAGGCTAAAATATGAAGTTTTTAAAGCGATTTAGGTTGGTTTTGTCCAAGAACACGAGTTGTTGATCGTTATGTGTTCTTGACTAAAAACCTAAGGTTTAGAGGTTTTGTTTCTGTCTAATAACTAAAACGTAAGAATGGATGTTAGATCTTAGTCAACCCTTATATTGCTTTAGGTTTCTCTGATTTACTCACTGTGTCAAGATGCAGAAAGGATCCACAGTTCCTCGAAACTATTACTCCTGTTGGAGAGAGAACCCACAGTTCCTCGAATACATATGGGACAATTTGGATAATTAGAATGTATTATATGTGATTGCTGTAATTTAATAATTCTCCATAGTTCTTCTTGTTGAAATTTTGAAATGCTATTTTATGTGATGTGATCTTATTAACACATTCTGCATCCACATGTATATCAGGATGTCATCGATGATCAATAAAGAGTGGATAAAGGAGAAAAACTTTGAGACCGATTCGTATAGAGATGGGGTGTTAGAGTTTCTGCAGTATGTGCGTAACACTATTCCCAAGGATATACATTCATGTCCGTGTAGGCGTTGTCGCAATGGGAAAGGATATGTTACTTTAGATGAAATCTTTGTCCATTTGATGGACTATGGTATGGATATAAATTACACCTTATGGCATTTTCATGGGGAGACGTCAATTCTTAATCCAGTCCAGCGATCAGCACAACCCGCTGCTCAGACTAATGTTGGAGAACACATTGATGTGTCTAATATTCCGACTTTGGATGACCTTGTGAATGATTATTGTGAGATGTTCACGACTGAAGCGTGTCCTAGTGCACCTAATTGTGTAGGTGGTGATGAAGGGCCCCAAACTTTTGATGTTCCGAAGGATTCTCACACACATACAGGCAAAGGCAAGAAGTATGAGCGTTTACATCAACTCGCAATGGAGCCACTGCACCCTCCTACTGGTTCGTCACGCCATACGACCATGTATGCTCTTGTGAAGTTAAATGATATAAAAACGCAATTTAATTTGTCAGATGGGGCCACATGTGGAATTCTTAGATTGTTGAATGAGTTACTCCCTGAAGGGAACAACTTGACAACTAGTTATACCGAAATGAAGAACACAATTAGAGATCTTGGTATGGACTATGTTAAGTATGACGTGTGCATTAACAATTGCATGTTATTTTGGAAAGAGCATGAAAATTGTAATAAATGTCTAAAATGTGGTGCTTTGCGATACAAGTATACTTCAAGAGGAGATGATGGAGAGGAAATTGTATATCCTAAGGGCCAAAAGAAGTTTCATAAGGTTCCTAAGAAGGTAATGCGACATTTTCCGTTAATCCCTAGGCTAAAGAGGTTGTATACCATTAAATGGATAGCCGAGAAAATGACTTGGCATGCTCGATCAAGCTCTTGTATGGAATTTATGCGTCATCCCCGAGATTCAACAGAGTGGGTAAATGCAAACATTATGTGGAGACAATTTGCAAAGGATCCGCGAAATCTTTGACTTGCAATAGCAACTGACGGTTTTAACCCTAATAACATGTTTGGCCGTAACTATAGTTGCTGGCCAGTGATTATTCAACCTCTCAACCCTCCCCCATCAATGTGTATGAATAGTGAGTTTTCAATGTTGACTGTATTGATTCCCGAGCCAAAGTCACCATCAAGTAATATTGATGTTTTCCTCCAACCCTTAGTCGACGAGTTGAAGATCTTATGGTCTGGAGTCGAGGCTTGGGATGCAAATAAAAATGAACATTTTCAGTTAAAATCCATGTTGATGTGGGGTATTCATGATTTTCCTGCTTATGGGATGTTAGCAGGTTGTTCAACTCAAGGTTATTATGGGTGTCCTGTTTTCTCTACAAACACACCTTCTGAATATCTTTGCAAGTCAACGAAATGTTGCTATCAACGATCTCGCATGTTCCTTACCGAAAACCATCCTTACAGGTACGACACATCAAAACAAACATTTAATGGTAAAATAGAGTCTGCTATGGCTCCACGAAAGTTAACAAGTGTAGAGGTTGAGCAAATTGTGTCTGTTATCGCTCGAGAAGGTGCCCAAAAAGAGGGAGAGGGAGAGGGAGAGGGAGTGGGGAAGGGGAAGGCTAAAGGGAAGGGGAAGGGGAAGGGGAAGGGGAAGGGGAAGGGGAAGGGGAAAGGGAAAGGGAAGGGGAAAGAAAAAGAGCCAATAGTATTGGAAGATGATGTAGATAATGATGATCATCCAAGTGAAGGTGATGACGAGGATCTCACAGGTACTGAGGGTTTTTCAAGGAGATCCATTTTGTTTGACTTGGAGTACTGGAAGGATCATGATATTCGACATAATTTAGACATTATGCATGTTGAAAAGAACGTAACAGAGACTCTTTTAGGTACCATTCTCTCAGTGAAAGGATCGTCAAATAAAGATACAGTTAGAGCCCGGGAAGAGTTGAAGGTCCCGTTGAATCTTAAGAGAAAATTATGGATGCAAGATGTTGAAGGTAGTAATAAAAGGCGAATGCCATCAGCACCTTTTGCATTAGGAAAGGAAGAGAAAGAAGCCTTTTATCTCACCTTGAAAACATTGAAGGTACCGATTGGATTTTCATCAAATTTCAGCAATAATGTTAACCTTGACCTTCCCGGATTAACCAATCTCAAGTCTCATGATTATCACGTCATTATGCAACGATTGCTTCCTGCGTTGCTTATGCATTCATTTCCAGATCATAAGCCTTTGTTTAAAGCTATACAACGGATAAGCATATTCTTTAATGTTATTTGTGCAAAAGTGATTTTCAGGGAACATCTTTTGAAGGCAAAACAAGCATTAGTAGAGGCTCTTTGTGTCCTCGAAATTTACTTTCCACCTGCCTTTTTTGTGATCATGATCCACCTCATGCACCATTTAGCCGATGAAGCATTGACAGCTGGGCCACATAGATATCGTGCAATGTGGTTGTTTAAAAGAGAAATGGGAAGATACAAAAGGTGGTCACGAAACACGAGGTACATCGAAGGGAGCATTGCTAATGCATATTTATTACATGAAGCTTCTTTGTATGCCATGGAATATGTGTCGATTAGAGGTGAAGGAATTCATAAGAGGAACCTTGAGGATTTTCTCGATGATGAGTTTGATGACTCAATGTGTCAACAAGCATTGGGTAAAGGTAAGGAGTTGACCCTAAATACTGTGTAGTATGAACAAGTACGAAGATGGGTCCTATTTCAATACCATGGCGTTGATGAGTGGAGAAGGTAAACATGTAACCCATTACTAATTCATATTATTTTATTGTAATTGAAAATTTCTTAATGTCGAAATTCGTTACTTGTAGCAAATTTGGGTTAACTGGGACTACATCGATGCATAGAATTGATGATTTCATCCCTTGGCTAAGGAACGAGGCAAGTCTTTTTTATCTAGGTACTTGTTTTTTTTTATCATAACCTTATTTCTATACAAATATTAAAAAAAATATTCATTTCATTGTAGGCCTTAAGATCTAATGATATCGAAATTTTGCCCTATGCCGATGGCCCACTCCATAGGGTTACTAACTATGACAAGTTCCAATGCAATGGCTATACCTTTTGTACTTCTGCATATGAAGAGAATCGCAGCTTTCAGAGTAGTGGTGTATCTATGAAGGCATTTAATAAGAAGGGGGTCCTCACAACTTTTTATGGAGTTATTAGACAAATACTCGACTTGAATTATATTGAGTTCACACATACAGTCTTTTATTGTGATTGGGTGCACGTAGATGATAAGAATGTTTGCAAAGTTGACCCGACCTCAAAATTGGTGATGGTGAATCTTAGTAAGCTCACGAGTAAAAATTCAATACACGACGATCCGTTCATCCTTGCATCTCAAGCAATTCAAGTGTTTTATTGTAAAGACACCAAGTTCAAGGGGTGGTCGATTGTTTCGCACTCTCCCAAGAGATTGACAAAAGAAATAGATGCGATTGAGATTGATCGTACGATGTATGACTCCATTCTCGAGGAAAATGAGAAGTTATTGGAACTTTTAGACACCTAATTCATGTAATGTAATGGCTTTATGTCCTAACCTGATATGACTTTTTTACTATTTAAACTTTGGTATTTAGTTATTGTCAATCTATTGAACTTGGGTATTTAGTCATTGTTAATCTATTAAAACTATTGAATCTTTCATGCCTGCTATGTGTTGAATAACTCCTGAACTTGGGTATTTAGTTATTGGGGCAGTGTTAGTACTGTTTTCAAATCTTATCGCAGCTGTACGGGTATTGCAACTGCAGTACCTGTTCATTCATTTAGTAAAGATGACACTGTTTTCTTCAATGTAAGCTCTTGGGTATTGTTTGTTTTAGATCCAAGGAAGGGGACGAGTCACTTTGTTGAAGGCGATATGCTCCCTAAACTACTGCATTTGTAATCCCCCCCCCCCCCCAAATCAGCCCTAAAAAATGTATGTAAAATATGATCATGTTCTGAAAAGGCTTTCTTGTGCTTTTACATTATGAAGTGTTGAAAATATGTTTCTACGAATCTCAAGGGGATAGCTTAGTGCCCTGGGCTCTTACATGAGGTCAAGAGCTCAAATCCTCTTGGAGTCACTCAATCTCTGCCCTTTGTGCGTGTCGATCAGAGGTTTTAAATGATATTCTGAATTCTGATATTCTGATGTACAACTTCAGTCTTAATATGCATGATATTCTGAATGCTACTTACCAATGATTCAGTTAATCTGTTGTAACATGAATATAATGAATTGTCTAGAATCATTGGCTTTAACTTCTAGTTTTCTTGTCATTAATCGATTTATTGCTTAATAAGTGGAATATAATGGGCAAAAAAAAAAAATTGCACTGAAGAATTAAATATGATCTGAACTTCTGAGTTGTGATCTGAAAGAGATTACCATTTCATGTTTCACGATCTCTGACTAGATAGATTAGATTGGGCAATCATGTTTCTTTATACATATATATTTATACAGTAAACTGTTTTACATACTGTTTTATACATATATATTTATACATACATATATACATATATATATATATATATATATATATATATATATATATATAAACTGTTTGTTATATATACAGTTTGTATATATAAACAGTTTGTATATATAAACAGTTTATATATATATACATAACTGTTTATATTTTATATATACAAACTGTATATATAACAAACAGTTTATATATATATACACATAACTGTTTTTATATATATATCTGTTTTAAACAGAATAAGTATATTCTCATTTGTTGTTGTTTATTCTGATTATTTATGTGCCAAACAATCTCTTGTCAGATAAATAATGTCTCAGGTGGGTGATACTTCAAATCCGTCACCAAGTGGTGCGGCACCAGGATCAAACTCCCGCTCGAAGGTTGTTTCGAGGTCTTCGACAACGGGTGATGCACTTTCCACAAAGAGATTAAAATTTAACGAGCATGGCCTTCCGGTGGGGGATAATTCAGCTACACCCTCTACTAGATGGGGAGACCTCACTAGGACGCATATACCGGTTTCTTATATAACATGGAGACATGTAGACGTGCAATATAAGAATCAAATTTAGACAATGTTCAAGGTATACTATTTTTTCTCTTTGGCTACAATTGTAATTGTTACTAAATTTAATTACATAATGATAAATTTTGTTTCTTTCATATATTGTAGAAAGATTTTCCCGATGTGAAAGATAATAAAAAAAGCATGTTTATGAAAAAAGCTAACGAGTCTTGGAAGAAGTTCAAGGCCAAGATAAGGGTAAATTTAAGGGTGACGATGTTGCAAAGTGGAGGGAGAATGTTCCTAAAAATGTTAAACCTGAGGATTGGGAGGCATTTTGTGACAATGAAGCTGCACAGGCCCAAAGGGATTTACGAAGAAAAAACAAAGAGATAAAACAAAATTGTGCGAAAACGACTACTCATAACATGGGCCGTTATGGTTATGCCCGAGCTGCAGATAATTGGAAAAAGGAGCATGGACGTGAACCAACCCGTGCTGAATTGTGGTTGTCAACTCATAAAGTAAAAGGCGGAGATTATGCGCCTCATGATGAAGCATTTGTTGTAATTTAGCTTTAATGTTTTTCTTTTTCCTTCTTTTACCCAATATGTAATTTAAATGATAACTTTAATGTCTTTATGTACAGGATAAGGTTAAAATGCTTCTAGATGTATACCAAGCGAGTGGTCAAGAGGAGACCTTGGATGCTGGGCCAATTTTTGATGTATTTGAGAAAGACACGCGAGGACGTGTTCGTTGCGTTGGGTCCACGATTTCTAAAACAGCTATATTGGCGTCTTCATTTGCTAGAGAAATGCTTCAAGAGGTAAATGTGGACAACGAAAGTTGGAAGGATCAAATGGATAACCTCAGAGAAGAAATGGAGGGTGTGAAGTCTACACTCTCAGATTTTGTAAAGAATTTTGAGAGTGGAAAGTTCGTATGTGTTGGACATAATTCTCATGCATTACCATCTCCAAACACTGCAACTCCTTCTAGTCCTTTTACTCCCCCCACATCCCAAGTTTCAAGTTTTAGCTCGATGGTGGAATGCAAAATACTATCTCATACTGGTCAAGTCGTCGGTTATGGTAGGAAATTGCCGCCAGGAGCTGTATCTTCAGTTCACTTCCATGAGTTAGGAAAGAGAGAAGTGAAGATCGTACTCAACCTTATAAAAGTGCATGAATATCCAGTTTGGGGTGGAAAACAAGGATCTTGTGAGACGTTGGGAGATGTGGGTAACAACGGATTTTTGTATTGGCACGATGACTTTCTCCCTCCCATTGATGACACCAACGAATGATAAAGGTAATATTTATTTGAGTTTTCATGCTCTCTCATTCTTAATACATATTTTAGATTCCTCTTTATTTGATGCTTAAAATATATTTTAGTTCCCTATTGTTAATTTGAAAACATTTGGATTAAACTTAAAAACACCTCGCACGGGACCAATGTAACTTGTAGGAACTGACCGCGTAGTCCCGGGTCTCCCGGTTTGAGAGTATGACGATAATTTGCAAAAATCACACTTAGACTTGAAAACAGGCCGTTAAAGGGTGAAAACCAAAACCAGCCCCCAAACGACCCCGTAGGAGTCACGAACACCTCGCACGGGACCAATGTAACTTGTAGGAACTGACCGCGTAGTCCCGGGTCTCCCGATTTGAGAGTATGACGATAATTTGCAAAAATCACACTTAGACTTGAAAACAGGCCGTTAAAGGGTGAAAACCCAAACCAGCCACCAAACGACCCCGTAGGAGGCACGAACACCTCGCATGGGACCAATGTAACTTGTAAAAACTGACCGCGTAGTCCTGGGTCTCCCGGTTTGAGAGTATGACGATAATTTGCAAAAATCACACTTAGACTTGAAAACAGGCCGTTAAAGGGTGAAAACCCAAACCAACCCCCAAACGACCCCGTAGGAGGCACGAACACCTCGCACGGGACCAATGTAACTTGTAGGAACTGACCGCGTAGTCCCGGGTCTCCCGGTTTGAGAGTATGACGATAATTTGCAAAAATCACACTTAGACTTGAAAACAGGCCGTTAAAGGGTGAAAACCCAAACCAGCCCCCAAACGACCCCGTAGGAAGCACGAACACCTCGCACGGGACCAATGTAACTTGTAGGAACTGACCGCGTAGTCCGGGGTCTCCCGGTTTGAGAGTATGACGATAATTTGCAAAAATCACACTTAGACTTGAAAACAGGCCGTTAAAGGGTAAAAACCCAAACCAGCCCCCAAACGACCCCGTAGGAGGCACGAACACCTCGCATGGGACCAATGTAACTTGTAGGAACTGACCGCGTAGTCCCGGGTCTCCCGGTTTGAGAGTATGACGATAATTTGCAAAAATCACACTTAGACTTGAAAACAGGCCGTTAAAGGGTGAAAACTCAAACCAACCCCCAAACGACCCCGTAGGAGGCACGAACACCTCGCACGGGACCAATGTAACTTGTAGGAACTGACCGCGTAGTCCCGGGTCTCCCGGTTTGAGAGTATGATGATAATTTGTAAAAATCACACTTAGACTTGAAAACAGGCCGTTAAAGGGTGAAAACCCAAACCAGCCCCCAAACGACCCCGTAGGAGGCACGGACACCTCGCACGGGACCAATGTAACTTGTAGGAACTGACTGCGTAGTCCCGGGTCCCCCGATTTGAGAGTATGACGATAATTTGCAAAAATAACACTTAGACTTGAAAACAGGCCGTTAAAGGGTGAAAACCCAAACCAGCCCCCAAACGACCCCGTAGGAGGTACGAACACCTCGCACGGGACCAATGTAACTTTTAGGAACTGATCGCGTAGTCCCGGGTCTCCCGGTTTGAGAGTATGACGATAATTTGCTAAAATCACACTTAGACTTGAAAACAGGCCGTTAAAGGGTGAAAACCCAAACCAGCCCCCAAACGACCCCGTAGGAGGCACGAACACCTCGCACGGGACCAATGTAACTTGTAGGAACTGACCGCGTAGTCCCGGGTCTCCCGGTTTGAGAGTATGACGATAATTTGTAAAAATCACACTTAGACTTGAAAACAGGCCGTTAAAGGGTGAAAACCCAAACCAGCCCCCAAACGACCCCGTAGGAGTCACGAACACCTCGCATGGGACCAATGTAACTTGTAGGAACTGACCGCGTAGTCTCGGGTCTCCCGGTTTGAGAGTATGACGATAATTTGTAATAATCACACTTAGACTTGAAAACAGGCCGTTAAAGGGTGAAAACCCAAACCAGCCCCCAAACGACCCCGTAGGAGGCACGAACACCTCGCACGGGACCAATGTAACTTGTAGGAACTGACCGTGTAGTCCCGGGTCTCCCGATTTGAGAGTATGACGATAATTTGCAAAAATCACACTTAGACTTGAAAACAGGCCGTTAAAGGGTGAAAACCCAAACCAGCCACCAAACGACCCCGTAGGAGGCACGAACACCTCGAATGGGACCAATGTAACTTGTAGGAACTGACCGCGTAGTCCCGGGTCTCCCGGTTTGAGAGTATGACGATAATTTGCAAAAATCACACTTAGACTTGAAAAGAGGCCGTTAACTTGAGAGTATGACGATAATTTGCAAAAATCACACTTAGTCGTATATGCAATTTTTCTGCTTGTATTTTCAATTTTTCTACTTGAATACGATTTTTTTTAAAAATGATTTGGTTACTAATATTGTATCTTTTTTGTGTCTTATTTTTTTTTGTAGGATGACATTCAATTGCTAGCTTTTATCCACTTGGAACGCACGAAGAAGTCAATGCTTTACAACAGGGGGATTGTTTATTTAGTGTCGTTGATATTCAGGATTCTATTTTTTGTGTTATGGCCGAGCAGGGTTCAGTAGTTTTATGGTTTATTTTTATGGCCCTGCTCGCTGTAGTAGTTTTATTGTTGACATTTATGGCCGTGCGGGCTTTATATGGGCAGATTTTATGTTTAACAGGTTTTGGAATGCTAAAAAAATAGGGGAAACTCTGCCCAATTTTTTTTTTGATATGGGAACTATTAACTCTTGTAATTTTTTGAAGTTATTATCGACTTTTATGGTCATGTGTAGCTTTATATTGGTATTAACTCTTGTAATTTTTTGAAATTTGTAATATTTTTCCTACCGGATTTGGAATTTGCAGATTTTCTAGATTTGTTTCCTATTATTATTTTTTTAATCAACCTGGGAAATCTGGCACGGTTTTAAACCGTGCCAAAATCGTGCCAAAGTATAAAAATGAGAACGCTTATTAAACATTCTGGCACGCTTTAAAACCGTGCCAAAAGCATGCTAGAAAATAGACAATTTGGCACGGTTTCGACGGGTGCCAAAAGCGTGTCAGATTTAACATCTAACACGGTTTAAAAGCGTGCCAGAAGCGTGCCAGATAAAAAACTGGCATAGTTTAAAACCGTGCCAAAAGCGTGCTAGTTTGGGAAATCAGGCACGGTTTTAAACCGCGCCAGAAAATCTGGCACGCCTGATTCTGGCACGGTTTAAAACCGTGCCAGATTGCGTCTGGCGCTGTTTTAAACCGTGCCAGTTTCCTATTTTTGGTGTAGTGAGAGTCTCCTAAATTTGGTGTCCCTGCGGCTGGGCACCTGAAATAATAGAACAATAGAAAGATATACAGGAGAATGGGTCAGAGCCCGAGTTGAAAACAGTTTAAAATAGCAAGTGCTTGAATTGATTCAATTAGCGCGATTATTCTTCAAGTTAACTTAGCGTACTCACTTGAGATACTCACCCCTCGATCTAGTGTGCACGTCTAACGAACCTAACTACCTATACTAGTCATAATACCCCGACTGACTACTAAGTGCATAATAATATGCTTGAAAGTCTCCCTAAATAACTTAAAATCGGCGTACTTATGATTTCGATATAGAGTTAGGATTACTTTAGTTTATTCTCGTATTCTTCTAAATGCCCAACTGATAATACCATAAGTGTACATTTAAAAATAGCGTCATCAACATAAGACACCAAACATGATTCCAGTATACACACATTATTCGCTTTATGTATACATATTAATTTATATAAATATAGCAATATTGCACCCTTGGTTGAGAAACCCTTAGTGCTACGCATACTCAGCTATCTAGTCCATTTGCAACGCTCACGCATATAGGACAACAGGTTCAATCTCTCGAGAACTAATAAAAAAAACATAAACACCTATTGGAGGCGAACATAGTCCTAAGCTGATGGGCTACACACATACCTACACACCCATACGACCGTCATCATTATCATTCTCACGGATAGCCCGTACCTAGGTTCCATGCTCTAGTAGTATGACTCTAAACCCCCTGAAGGCACACAAGATATGGTCGTCCACAACGCGTTAACTTCCGCTCGATAGCCAGTAGCTAGGTATGTCATACACATAATATTTTAATCAATAAGCATACACACAACTTATATAAATTCATTAGCTTTCCCACAGTCTAGTATTTGTAGCACGTATATTATATCTCTTATTATAACCCATACTTTATTCGTGTATACTCTACCTTGTATTTTCGCACCTCCTTAATTCTATAGATTTTATACCTTTCGAGGGTCGACATATTCTCCGCTCACTATTAATTATCAAAAGAAGTCACTCGATGATCATACTAGTTTAACACTCATTAAAATGAGACTATGGGAAGTTCGAAACAAAATCGGGCTTAAAAAGATCATTATGGAATCCCGTTAGAAGGCCTAGAAAACTCTTTCAAATGACCTCGTTCGAACGAGGGTCGTTCGAACGAACGTACTTCTAACGAACCAACTAACTCGTTAGAAGGGCTACTGGAATCTCGTTAGAAGTCTCGTTCGAACGACCTGGGTTGGACTTCTAACGAAATTTTCGAAGTCGTCCAGTTCATCTCCAAAGTTCATTTTTCCAGATTTTCTCCACTCAAATATCAACCTAAATCCATTCCAACCAAAATGCAAGGTTTCTAAACTTCTCTGAGTCACCCTAGAATGCTTCTTAGCAAAGTTTAATTTTAATCATCATTTAATTTTAATCATCATTTAATTTTAATAAATTCCCAAATTTTTACCATAAACCAGATTAACATAAACTTATAATTATTTGTCTATAAAAACTCCATTATTATTTCGTGATTAACGTTTAATTCATCAAATTTCACAATCCTATTAAGAGGAAAATCCTCTATATGCAAACCCCCATCAGATTTCTAAAATTCCTACATGATTTCATCATAGGTAAACCCCATTTTGGTATTAGTTGTTCTAAAACTTCAACACATGTTAACAAAAGTAATAATTGCTAAGAGAAGAGCAAGATAATCACTTGCCTTAAAAAGAAACTTCAGATTCGCAGTTGAAATTGGTATGAGGACGATCCTCCTGACACGATCTACGCGCTGGTGTACTTTTTTTGTTATGAGAGCTTGAGTTCTTGGCTTAGGGTTCTAATGGAGTCTCCTTCTTCTTCCTTGGTTCTCTCTCTCTTTTTCCCTCTATCTTATGTAAGTTTAATTAACAGGCCACTAACCCTAACTGCCTTTAATTAAACCCAATTATCGTCTATATAATTACCCAAAAATTCCAAAAGACCAAAATACCCCTCTGGGGTGTCGTTTTGGGCTAAAAAGTCCCGGACTCTAATTTAAATACCCGAGTAGTGTTTTTTGACTATTTAGACCCTTCCGGACACCCTGACGCACTCAAAGTAGTCATCCGAGTTATAAAAAAATAGTTTACCTTTTAAACCCCCATATACATACTAGTGGCGCGACTCATACGCATCCCAAATATTTATAACGTAACTGTCGTGTATCTCATCCCCGGCCATAATATCATTTCACTAACCACTAACTCTCATCACGCTAGTAATTATTATCATAAAATTAGATTAGTTAAAATTTTAATTTTATCCCTTATTTAATAAATCCCCATTTTCCATAAAAATAAATATGCATAAAAATACGGGTATAACACCCCGCCCGCCCGGGGAGAGTGGAGGGGAGCGCTACTGTCGATAAACTAAATCAATTCCACAAATAACAAGGTATAGAGCATCTAGAAACCCATAACAACAAAAGAGAAACCACTAATCTCAAATCTCTTCAAATAAATACAACATGTCTCTCGAATAAATACAACACCTATCTATCTCGAAATAAAATGCTCTTTACAACAAAAATAAATACAATTCTCCTCATTTTGTATTCTCGAATATTCTACCCAAAATATCCAAGATAAAAACCAATCTCCATAGCGCCCCAAATCCGCGCTGACCGCCACTAAAAGAAAACATGGGGAAGTACACAATATGATAGGAAAGATGCTCAACAAATATATTAGCGATGAATAAAGCGTAACAATACGAGTATGAATATTCAAATCAAATGCGAATCTCATAAGCATTTTTAGCAATATAATTTCTCAACAACACATTAACCGAGTCACCAGGCCTCACCATACCGCGCCATACTTTATCAAGTAGCCGGAACAAGAATCTTGGCAGGTGCCCAACATCAGTGCCGTATTAAAATCTTATGACAACATGCCCAACACAATAATAATACCACATGAATTAAAATTATATTCAAACAATAGTTTCCAGATTCCAATTGAATTTAGAAATTCAAATATGAGTCAATAATCACAAGAAAACAAAGGGAATAACACTTGCGAGATTAAGGAGCATATTGTGTAAAACCCTATACCTTAAACCACCAAAAAGAACCAACATGAATCATCACATAATTTTAGCCTCAAAATTTAATCACATCATCATGTTCTTCTCGCGAAAATAATCAAATCTCATACTAGCCCAAACTCGAGAAAACACTAAATAAGCCTTTTAATCTAAGGTTGAAATCTTGAATAAGTTTGGGGATATGGTTTGTAGATGAAAGGGAGTAATTTTGAAGAGGTCTTTTGGTTGAAAAGTTTAAGAAAAAGTGATTTGAAAAGCCAATCCACGAATTTGTTGTGATATATAAAGGATTAAGAGTTTGATTAAGAAAAGAGTTTTAATAAGATACAAACACTAAAAAAAATTATTCCGGACGATTGGACCGTTAGAATTGGATGAAATTTTACAGAGAATTAGCTGAAGACGAGAGGAAGCTGTTTAAAAAATTTCAGCTCGATCGGACTGTTCAATATTTTTAAATATTTTTTTTTGTTAGAAGTTTTATGTTTTGAGGACTCTGAGAGAGTTTTATGTTTTGAGGACTCTTCTATATAATAAAAATTCAATTAAAACTCAATTTTAATTTCTATTCTAATTCCATTTGAAAATTTATTTTTCAAATATAAAAACCAACACTTTTTATTATAAAATTTATAAAATCCAAATTTTCATTTTTCTCTGATATCCAAAATCAATTAAAAAATTCCCATTTAAAAATTCGGGTTGTTACATACTTCCCCACTAATAAGGAATTTCGCCCTCGAAATTTGTCGAATGCCTAACTCTAAAAAATCAGGTCACTACAACTATCTCTAAAAATAATCTCGTCTCCCAAAATAAATTCCTAACATCGAATCTCAGAACCTATCACGAAACGATCATCTGAAGTTTCTATATCCAAATACGCGCCACAAAAATACAACAGACTCAAAACCCAACACCCGGGGGTGGTCGTATACCTAAGCTCTGATACTATTCTGTAACACCCCGCCCGCCCAAGGAGAGTGGAGGGGAGCGCTACTGTCGATAAAATAAATCAATTCCACAAATAACAAGGTATAGAGCATCTAAAAATCCATAACAACAAAAGAGAAACCACTAATCTCAAATATCTTCAAATAAATACAACATGTCTCTCGAATAAATACAACAACTATCTGTCTCGAAATAAAATGCTCTATACAACAAAAATAAATAAAATTCTCCTCATTTTGTATTCTCAAATATTCTTCCCAAAATATCCAAGCTAAAAACCATTCTCCATAGCGCCCCAAATCTGCATTGACCTGCCACTAAAAGAAAATATAAGGAAGTACACAATACGATGAGAAAGATGCTCAACAAATATATTAGCGATGAATAAATCATAACAATACGAGTATGAATATTCAAATCAAATGCGAATCTCATAAGCATTTTTCTCAATATGATTTCTCAACAACACATTAAACGAGTCACCAAGCCTCACCATACTGCGTCATACTTTATCAAGTAGCCGGAACAAGAATACTGGCGGGTGCCCAACATCAGTGCCGTATTAAAATCTCATGACAACATGCCCAATACAATAATAATACCGCACGAATCAAAATTAGATTCCAACAATAGTTTCTAGATTCCAATTGAATTTAGCAATTCAAATATGAGTCAATAATCACAAGAAAACAAAGGGAATAACACTCGCGAGGTTAAGGAGCATATTGTGTAAAACCCCATACCTTAAACCACCAAAAAGAACCAACATGAATCATCACATAATTTCAGCCTCAAAATCTAATCACATCATCACGTTCTTCTCACGAAAATAATAAAATCTCATAGCCCAAACTCGAAAAAACACCAAATAAACCTTCTAATCTAAGGTTGAAATCTTGAATAAGTTTGGGGCTATGGTTTGTAGATGAAAGGGAGTAATTTTGAAGAGGTCTTCTGGTTGAAAAGTTTAAGAAAAAGTGATTTGAAAAGCCGACTCACGAATTTTTTGTGATATATAAAGGATTAAGAGTTTGATTAAGAAAAAAGTTCTAATAAGATACAAACACTAAAAAAAATTTATTCCGGACGATCGGACCGTTGGAATTGGATAAAATTTTACAGAGAATTAGCTGAAGACGAGAGAAAGTTGTTCAAAAAATTTCAGCTCGATCGGACTGTTCAATATTTTAAAATTTTTTTTTTACTAGAGAGTTTTATGTTTTGAGGACTCTAAGAGAGTTTTATGTTTTAAGGACTGTTCTATATAATAAAAATTCAATTAAAACTCCATTTTAATTCCGATTCCAATTCCGTTTTAAAAATTATTTTTCAAATATAAAAACCAAGACTTTAAATTATAAAATTTATAAAATCCAAATTTTTATTTTTCTCCGATATTCAAAATCAATTAAAAAATTCCCATTTAAAAATTCGGGTTGTTACAACGAGGTATTACATAATTTCTCCCTAATAACATAATTTCGTCCCGAAATTTGAAAAAATAAATATATCTAGCAAGAATAACTCTAGATAACGCTCACGCATGTCATCCTCGCGCTCCTAGGTTGATTCCTCAACATTATGGTGCTACCACCAACACGCACCAGCGGTACTATTTTCGACCTCAACTTCCTCTCGCTACGGTCTAGTAGAGAAACTGGTCCCTCCTCGTAGGAGCTATCAGGCTGTAAATATATCTCCTCTAACGCAATGTGAGTATGAGCCAATTCATCTCGAAGAAATCTCCTCAGCGACGAGATATGAAACATGTCATGGACTCTATACAAGAATTCCGGTAACCCAAGTCTATAAGCAACTGGTCCAATCCTCTCGATAATGGGAAATGGACCTACATACCTCGGTGCCAACTTTCCCTTCTTTCTAAAATGGACAACTCCCTTCATAGGAGACACCCGAAGTAACACTTTATCTCCAATACTGAATTCTCGAAAGTAACGTTTGGCATTAGCGTAACTCTTCTGTCGATCCTAAGCAACTCGAATACGGCTCCGTATCAACTCTATCCTTGTCGAAGTATCTTGAAACACCTCCGGACCCAGTAACTTGTTGTCCCCCACCTCTAGACAACATGTTGGGGAACGACAAGGTCTACCGTATAGGGTTTCGAATGGAGCCATACCGATAGTAAATTGGTAGGAGTTGTTATAGGCAAACTCCACCAGTGGAAGGTACTGCTCCCAGCCTCCGCCAAAGTCAATGATGCACATACGTAACATATCCTCCAACATATGATTGGTTCGTTCTGTCTGACCATCCATCTGCGGGTGATAAGCTGTGCTCAACCGCAACTTCGTACCCAACGCTTCCTGGAAACTCTCCCAAAATGGAGAAACGAACACCTTATCTCTGTCAGATATGAAATTGACAGGCACTCCGTGGAGTCTCACTATCTCTTCTATGAATAACTGGGCGTACTGCCCCGCGGTGTAGTCTTTCCTGGATGGCAAAAAGTGGGCTACCTTGGTTAGCCGATCCACTATCACCCATATTGAATCGTGACCCCTCTGTGATGTAGGTAGTCCCGTGATGAAGTTCATGGAAATGTTCTCCCATTTCCATATAGGAACCTCTAATGGATGTAGAAGTTTCGTCGGTCTCTGATGGTCTACCTTTACCAACTGATAAGTGGCATATTTCGAGATGAAATCGGAAACATCCTTCTTTATTTCGCTCCACCAGTACTGTCTATGCATGTCCTGATACATCTTATCCCCGTCGAGATGCACTGTAAATTGGGAACCGTGCGACTCTGTCCTCACCTTGTATCACAAAAGTTCACCCTCGGGAACAATAAATCTTCCATTAAAACGTAGACCCCCATCTGAACCCATGGTGTAAGACTCAGTCCTCTCGGCTAGAAGTTTCATTATCTAGACTTTGGCAGAATGGATCATCTGCATGAGCCTGTACTACTCCGGTAATAATCTGGGTATTACTGTCATTACAGACATAAACGATCGAGCTACCGCATCCTGGTTCCCTAGATCCTTCCATTTCGTTTTCCACACCTTGGCCACCTCACCGACTGGCCTATGGCTTAAAGCGTCTGCAACCACGTTAGCCTTCCTCGAGTGGTACTGGATATCAAATTGATAATCCTTCACAAACTCAAGCCACCAACGTTAACGCATGTTTAACTCCTTCTGCGTGAAGAGGTACTGTAGTGATTTGTGGTTCGTAAATAAGCAAATTTCTCCCCTAGGAGGTAGTGTCTTCAAATCTAAAGTGCGAACACGACTGCTACAAACTCCAAGTCATGGGTGGGGTAATTCCTCTCGTGAGGCTTAAGCTTACGGGAAGCATAAGCAATAATCGATCCTCCTGCTGAAGTACGCCTCCAAGTCCTAATAAGGACGCATCAGTGTAGACTATATACTCCATTCTCGGCCTGGGTAATGCTAATACCGGTGCTGAGGTTAACGTATCTTTCAATTCGTCGAAGGCTAACTAACAGGCGCCACTTCAGATAAATGGCACCCTTTTTTGAGTCAAATGCGTCAACGAACCCGCTATCTTTAAAAATCCTCGAATGAACCTCCTGTAGTATCCGACTAAACCCAAGAAACTGCGTATCTAGGTTGGTATCGTGGGCTGTCCCCGCTCCCTCACCGCTCACACCTTCCTCGGATCCACGGATATCCCCCCTATCGGAGATGAAATGCCCAAAAAAAACTGTACCTCCTTTAGACAAAACCCACATTTCTCGTATTTTATGTATAACTGGTGGTGGCACAGTGTCTGAAAAACTTGCCTCAAGTGCTCGGCATGGTTCTCCTCGGTCTGTGAGTAAACCAGAATGTCACCTATAAATACGATGACAAATTGGTCTAGGAACTCTCTGAACAACCTGTTCATTAAGTCCATGAACACGACTGGGGAGTTGGTTAGCCCGAAAGGCATAACCCTGAATTCATAGGAACTATATCTCGTCAATAAAGCAGTCTTTGACATGTCTTGTTCCCTGATACGTAACTGATGGTATCCCGATCCCAAATCAATCTTCGAGAAGGAAGCTGCTCCTCTCAACTGGTTGAATAAGTCATCGATTCTAGGTAATAGATATTTGTTCCGTATCGTGATTTTAGTCAACTGTCGGTAATCAACACATAACCTCAACGAACCATCCCTCTTATTAACGAAAAGAACGAGAGCACCCCACGATGACGTACTCCTGCGATTAAACCCCTGGCCCAATAGCTGCTATACCTGATCTTGTAACTTCAAAGTTTCGATAAGGTTAGTCTCAATTAGTCTAATAATTGTAGCCATATTAGCCTCCTTGTTGCTCCGATTTATTTATGAGGTAAAACTTTTGACAACGCTTACGTTATCATTCCCTTTACAGAAGACAATTAGGGCACTAATCCGTGTACTAAAGGCCAAATACTCCCAGCTCCCGACGTTCGATAGGTTTCATGCATGGGATGTCTCGCAAAGAGAAATCCAAATAAGGAACCCTCCCGATACACTTATATCTAATATTGTCGGTCAAGGAGATTTGGGGCCATCGGTATCTGACTTGTACCCCGTATCCTTACTTCTTACTAAGAAATTAACTTACCTATTCTTATGATACGTGAGGCTTCACTCAACACATTCCTCCTACTAACTTGGCATTAGACTCTAGTATACACTATGGGAAATCCCCATACGTGGAAACACTTCATCAAATTTTGAATTTCTTTAATAGACATCCCCACCCACCGGGATTAGATATAACCCGATGACATACTTCACGAAGTCTTTATACGCTACCATAGAAAAATATATTTATATATAGCCCTGTCTCTTCTCAAGTGACACTTGGTGCAATTTCTAACGAACACAAAAATACTACTGTAATGGTGTATTATCACTCAAATCGTCGTAAGCTAATTCGAAAATCAAGATAATACTACATTCCACGCTCACATTTCTCAGAGTATTAGTACTAAGCTATAACACATCTAAGTTATTCGAGATTTCCTTTTTAAATTAAAAGACATTATAATCAATGAAATATCGTACCTCCAAACGCAGGTGATAGTTGCGACATCAATGGCATTATAGATGCATCCATATTGTACTCCTTGATGTTATTGTGATGCCTGTGATGTTGGGGTAACTATCCAGGCTTCCTCATGTTGGGCATCCTGTCCTATTACTTTATCTTATTGCGGGCACTCCCTCCACCGGTGACCCTGATTTTCGCACTTATGACACTGACCCTGAAATCCTTTCCTTCTTATGCCTTGTTGTCCTTGCCAATTGGGATGAGGTTCCTCCCCAGTTGAATTTGGGCAGTTCCGACGGGTACGACCAATTTTCCCACAATGAAAACACCTCTTGGTGGTAGCCCTCTTTTCCTGTCTTTATTGGCTCTGGCGGGTTTGGATCTTCCCGCCATTTCTATTATACTCCCGTTCTTAACGATCCTGAGGCACTTATCACTGCTGCGGCTGTATTTTCCTTTTATTGCTAACTTTAGCAATGTCATATCGATCAACTTCCCTCATTTTTTTACCCCTGCAAGTTGTACACTGCTATTTTGGTACTGTAATATTGTTGTAGTCACTCCTTGTTCCACGATATTCGCTATCTCAGTGATTTCCGCTCTTTCTTGGTGTACCTTAGGTGCATGTTGGCCTTGTCTCGCATTTGCTCCTTTAACAGTGTTAGTTTGTATCTTTCTCATGAGTGACATCTGAAATTCAATGAATTACATAAGTTCATTGACCATACATATCCTTGTAGCAGAATAACGTAGTCTGCAAAATGAAACTAATGAGTGTAACAGTTCAAATAATAGGGCTCTTTATCAAAGAACGCTAAGCTGAAAGCATGATAAACCGTACAGATCCTAACTCTAGAACCTGATGCTCTGATACCAGCAGTGACACCCCGCCTAATTAATTACCGGGTGATCAGTCCTTAATTAATTAATTTCAGAATATCAAGTTGGTTCAGATAATGCATCACTATCGATAATTCAAATTTTATTTTAATAAAACTAACCACCTAGTATTTAAAAAGGGTGATGTCCAAATTTTATCTTGTCATTAACTACTACTAAAAGAATACCAACAAATACCATGCATCACAGTAAAATAAGTAAAGTTTGACTAAAGTAAAATAAATGGATAGAGTAAACATCTCTAAATACAATCCCATACAATAAATCCAAATAAAGAAATCAAATCTACGAGAGAATTTAAAACGACTAAATCTCTGAAAGTAAACATAAGTAAGGACGACATGTCCAACAAAATGAATAACTGAAAAGGAAAGAATGAGCTGAGTCGTCTACTAGCAATAATCCTGCAGCTTCCACAACAGCTAAAGCATGAAAACTGAATAGAGTCTCCTAAAGTTGGTGTCCCGTGGCTGGGTACCTAAAATAATGGAACAATAGAAAGATATACAGGAGAACGGGTCAGAGCCCGAGTTGAAAATAATTTAAAATAGCAAGTGCTTAAATTGATTCAATTAGCATGATTATTCTTCAAGTTAACTTAGCCTACTCACTTGAGATACCCCTCGATCTAGTGTGCATGTATAACGAACCTAACTACCCATACTAGTCATAATACCCTGACTGACTACTAAGTGCATAATATTATGCTTGAAAGTCTCACTAAATAACTCAAAACCTGCGTACTTATGATTTCGATATAGTGTTAGGATTACTTTAGTTTATTATCGTATTCTTCTAAATGCCCAACTGATAATACCATAAGTGTACATTTAAAAATAACGTCATCAACATAAGACACCAAACATGATTCCAGTGTACACATATTTGTGACACCCCGCCTAATTAATCCCGGGTGATCAGTCCTAAATCAAGTTAGAAAAGGTTTCTCAGTTGGTCCATTCTTAGCATCACTGTCGTCTTTTTAAATTACTAACCATCTAAGTGAGAAAAGTAGACTGGTGCCAATTTTTATCTTTCAATTAATTAAATTAAAACTCATGCGGAACATACAACAATACACAATCACAGTTAATTAAAATAACCATCCACAAATAAAACACCTAACCGAATAAACCATCGGTCCAAATGTCCAATACAAGTAAATATCAGAAAAACATCTCAACAAGTCTACTACTGATAAATGAACTGTGAGCGACAAGCTCAGATAACTACTAGAGACTCTCTACAAGAATGGAAGAAGGAGGCGTTTATCAAAACCCCGCAACATCCACATGTGCTGCAGCAAAGGATACCTGGAATAGAGTCAAGCTTGGCGCCCTTGTGGTTGGACACCTAAAAGGTTTTTAAATTTTTTTTATAGCAAGGGTTAGTACCCAAAAACATTTGAAAACATTTAACAAATGATTAACTTGCAGTAATAAATAAATATGCATGCTCTTCATATTTTAGTTAGTGCCGCACTGTCTTGAGGACTTCCTCAACCCTCCTCTAATGTGCACTACTAACGCTTCCATTTAATTTACTAGGTCCTACGCACCTAACCCAATACTTATTTTAACCCTTGAATTTTACCTACTCTAACTGAGTATGCCTTAATACATGATTTTTAAGTTATTATAAACGTCAAACTTAATTAAATCATTACTCCTTTCAATTTCATATAATATTCACACCTGTTATGCACATAATACATTTTTCACTATGTATTAATTATCCCATATATAATTATTTACCTAATTATACATTTAATCATATTACAGTATTCACAAACATACTGAAATAACATTTAATACAAACTTTCGACCGAGTAAAAATAATCACAAAATATAAATTTTCCCAAGTGCTATCCCACTAGGTATATTCACGTAACCTAGTTATCCAAGTTAGATTCGCTCCCTAACTTAGTTTAACATACGAATTGGAGGCGGTCATATTCCTTCCCTGAAAGTGAGATGCCCCTCACCCATATAATGGACGCTATGACCTGAAGTTATACTCGCCCTACTCTTCAAGCTAGGGGATTCATCCACTATGCGCAACCTCCCCCTATAGCACTAGAGTACATACTAATAATATTCAATCACTGATATTAATGCACACACACTATATATATACACTGTCACATCCCGTACATATATATAAATATAAAATGTCCCGGCTACACCATGTACACAATCCGTAACATAAGCCTAGTTAATTCATTAAGAGTTTATGGTCCAACTCTAATCATTAATTAATTCACACATTAATTAATTAAGTCACCTTTGGTGTCGCCCCCACCATAAAATTTGACTTACTCTCATAGTCTTAATCAACCTCACCCGAGTCTAAATCCCCGACTCTCAAATTATTTAGCCTTTACCTAAATAAGGTTTATCTCTCGGTATTCCTCGACCATTATCCCCGCACTTGTTTCCTAACTATATTTAATCCTTTCGAACTCTTCCCAAAAATTTAACCTTAGTGTATCACCAAATTTCTCCAAAACCCGACGAATAATAATTTTGATGTCACACTAAGTCGTCTCTAAATTATAATTAATTTTATTCACCATTAATTAGATTTAAAACCCATGTATAAATTTCTCACCAATTTAATTCATGGAAAAATTAAATTAAATTTTATTTATATAAAATAAAACTGGGAAAATTGCCAAAATCTGCCGACCTTCGATCGATCGACCCCAGACCTTCGATCGATCGATCGAGCAGGTCTTCGCCTTCTTCGCGAAGACAGATTCTGCTATGGACGTTTTTTCTCAAACCCTAGTTTTCTCTACCAGCAACCTTAAGCCCTCTTAACATTAATACATGTTAGAAACCTTATTAGGGACCTCCATAATGTCCACCAACATCATTAATTCGTTCATTAACTACAATTTCTGAATTTGGGGAAAATATCCATCTTGAATTCCTTACCCATTTACATCCCAAATCCCTTCACCAAATTCGTTTCTAATTATCCAGATATCATCCTACTAGATATGTATCAATTTATAATATCAGATTTCTACAAGAATCCTCATTCAAATTCGTAAATTAGATTATTATTCTCAAAACCTCATGTTTATGCCATGAACACCCAAAACGAATTTTGATCAAACACATCACATGAATATGAATTACAAAATAGATTTAATACTATTGCAAGTTATCCACTTGCCTTAGGTTTCGTAGTGTCTGATTCGGAGATGAATTTCCAAGGTTGAAGACGATCCTTGTTGGCTCTCTAGTGACCCCAAAGCTGCCCTTAACTGCTATTAGGGTTCCTTAATACACTTAGCCTTTTCTAAAACTCTATCAGCCGTTTTATTATTCCTCCCAATTCCTTAATTTTCCTAATCCCGTTTTTTGCCTAATGGGCCAAGCCCAAGTGACCCAAATGCCCCCGTGTGGGCCCGGGTATGTCTAAAAATGCCCAGTGACCCGTTTACTACCCCTGGGTACACTTCTCTGACTATCTCGATCCATTCGGACTCAATCGTACACTTAGAATTGGCATCCGAATTAATTTATAAAAATGTTTATCCCCTCACCCCTTTAGTCTATACCGACTCCCGGTTGAGATAAGTGCATACCCTGTCATTAATACTCGAAATGACTTAAATAAATAATTACTATCCACTTAGTAAATAACTTCCCGTAAATATTAACCATTTACTCCTCGATTAATATTTAAATAAGATTTTATTAATTAATTCAATTAAATTACGACTCACAAGTAATTTTCAATTCCCGAATTAATTAAATATTTAATGCATGAAAATGCGGGGTGTTACAATATTATTCGCTTTATGTATACATATTAATTTATATAAATATAGCAATATTGCACCCTTGGTTGAGAAACCCTTAGTGCTACGCATACTCGGCTATCTAGTCCATTTGCAATGCTCACGCATGTAGGACAACAGATCAAAATACCCCTCTGAAGTGTCGTTTTGGGCTAAAAAGTCTCGGACTCTAATTTAAATACCCGAGTAGTGTTTTTTGACTATTTCGACCCTTACGGACACTCTGGTGCACTCAAAATAGTCATCCGAGTTATACAAAAATAGTTTACCTTTTAAACCCCCACATACAAATTAGTGGCGCGACTCATACGCGTCCCAAATATTTATAACGTAACTGCCGTGTATCTCATCCCCGGCCATAATATCATCTCGCTAACTACTAACTCTCATCACACTAGTAATTATTATCATGAAATTAGATTAATGAAAATTTAAATTTTATCCCTTATTTAATAAATCCCCATTGTCCATAAAAATAAATATGCGTAAAAATACGGGGTATTACAGAATCGTATTAGAGTTTGGGTATGTTGCATGAAGTGTTGTGGTGTAAAAATGGTGGGAAAACGTAACAGTTAAACGAAGAAGATGAATTGTGAACTTTTGAATTGATTAGAATCTGAGAGCGAATCAATTCAGTAGGCGAATCGGTTCGGCCTCTTCATCGAATCGATTCGGTTACCCAGATTTGCCTAGTTTATTTTATTTATCCCCCGAATTTGGGAATAATTAACCTAGAGGATTTTGGGTGATTGTTAAACCATAGTGATGGTAATAATGAATTTCAGTAGGCCTATGAGATAGTTTAGGTTTAGCCGAAGAATTAAGGCTATAAGCTATCGGGTAAAATGTGAAAAGTTATAAATTTGCAAGAATAGGACGGATCTCGGAGAGATAAATGAACCTATAATTTAAACCAGTAGTGTATGAGTGTATTAGCTACTGATATTTATTAAGGGGGTAACTAGGACCCTTCGAGTAGTAAACGATACTGGGAAATATACAATGAGAGGTTATAATTTAAATGGATTGTACATTGAGTATGTGAGAGAATATATACTACGTACGGACTTAAATGATGGGTTGTGTGTATACCTATGGAATAATATGCATATATAGTTTGTGTGAATACCTATGGTTGTGACTTGATTATGTGTATGAACATATCTACGTTGCCTTCTATCCGGAGTGTTTCGCGTAGAAGGCGATCCCACCTTGACGATTACAGTGAGGTCTGGATGTGTGCCCTAGAACATGGAACTTAGGGAGGCTTACTATGTGTCGTGTATTAGTAGGACCGATGTGTCGTTTGGGTACGTTAGGTATGTGCATATACCGAAGGCTTAGAACCATGTTTGCCTCGAGTGTGTGTTAATTGATTTTGGATTCGAGGAGACATGCCGAACCAATAGTCCTTGATATAGTACGAGAGGTACATGGACTTGATAACAGAGTATTCCAGTATCACGAGGGGCTATTCCTAGAGTGATATAGTTGTATATAATATATGTGTGATGAATATATATATATATATATATATATATATATATATATATATATATATATATAAATGCGATATATCTACTTACGTGTGATAGTAGAACTGATAGATTATGCATATTTAAAAGTAAAATAAGTGGAGAAACTTAAATAAATGACTCAATAGTAATATGAGGGTAAAATATTATTGATATTGTGGTAGTATGTCGTATGAGTAATATGAGAGAGTTAGACCTATTGAGGTTATTTAGATACGTTATCTAGTTGGAATGGGTAACATAGCTAAACAGGGTACGTTAGGCGTGCACATTAGTTAAGAGGTGAAGAACTCAAGGGAGTGTATGTGGAACTAACATGTGTATGTTATGCGTGAACTTTAGTAATAACTGATTTAATCTATGATTTAAACACTTGCAAAAAAATATTTTCAAATTGTTTTCTTAGTCTCTGACCCGTGTCAAAAATACATTTAAAACCTTTTAGGTGTCCAGCCACAGGGACGCCAAGCTTATTAATTCTATCCGGGGATGCGTAGCTGCAACACTTGTGGAGGCTTATAGGAGTTGATTTAGACACTTCAGCTTATTCATTCTAGATAGGATATCTTTCAGTATTTCATTTGGGCATTTTGCCCCACAGACTATTTAGTTTTTCAGTCTATTAGACGTTACTCAGATTCAGTTTTATTATTTCAAACTTGTATTTGGATTTGTTTTGGGAACCGATGGTTTATTCAATCTTATATATTTATATATCTTTCGTGTGACTGTTGAGATTATTATTTTGTGGATGGTTTGGTTAATGTAATTTATTTTCGCATGTTGTTACAATAATGAAAGATAAAATTTAGCATCGGCTTAATTTAACATAGGCGGTTAGTAATGTAATACCCTGTATTTCTGAATATTCTATTTAATTAAATTGGAAAATTAAATGAGAAAATACGGCTTAATTTAAATTACGTAAGAGGAGTAATTTAATGATATGTATTAAGAATTGTAATTATAGTATATTAATCGAGAGATAGTTACCGATTTATATTGCCTCATTATATTTACTTAGTGCCAGTAGTAAATAGTTACTTAACGCATGTAGACCGTTTTGGGGCGAGAACGAGTAATATATTTTGAAGTGACTCAAATGATAATTTAGAGGTCACGTTTAACCCTGGAAGGGTCAAAATAGTCAAAATAGTATACCCAGGGGTACTAGTTGGGTCCCGAGATGTTTTTGGGCTAAGCCGGGACCGTTCAGGGGCGTTTTAGTCTTTTAAATTATAGGAGTGAGAAGACATACGAATTTATAACTCTAAGTCAGATTATAAGAGTTGGAGGCTAGGGTTAAAGAGAATAAAAAACACACCATAGCCATTAGAGAGAAGAGAGAAACAATTCTCAAGGCAAAAGGAAGAATTGGGAAGGATTCAAAGGAGATTTTCACCACAAACTTGTGGGGAAGGAAGATTGAAGGAGAAAAATAATCAATCATCAACAACAATCACAAAATCAGAACCCCTCTATCAAGGCAAGTGTTTATTGCAAATCAAATTCAAGTTATAATACCCATGTGTAGGGAGTTTTAAGAATTAATTAATTCTATTGAAAAATCATGAATTAAATGTTTGAATTGATCACATGTTTGGGTAGGATTGCATGTAGAATGAATCCCTAAGTAAAGGTAAAATGAAATTTGAATATATTTGATGATTAACATAGAATCTTTATGAGTTCTTGGTTAAAGAACATGAATCTTGAATGACTTAGGGTTTAATTGATGAACACAAGATGTCAATCTGCCAGAATTTTTTACACAACTTTAAACGTATTCCATTTGAGTTATACTTCGAATTATAGTGTGAACCATACATTACTAGAAAGGTATTTCTCTTAGCTATCCAATGAACTTGGAATCAGGTCAATCGGAGTTTTGTAGAGGGAGTAATAGACATATTACTACAAGGTGTTTAATCTGCCAGCATAGTAATCTGCCAGAAGTTTGATGTGACATTATTCCATGTATGGACTTGTAGTCCGGTATCAGTCTCAGATGTTAGTTTCAGATTAGTAGTTGTTCTATTTTTATTTAGCATTTTTAGCCGATGGTTTATTCGGTAATACTTTTGCGCTGTTGTACTTATACTTTGTTGGTTTGGGTTTTAGCATGGTATTTGCTTTACTATTTTCCACATGGTTAATTTATCTGTTTTAAGAAAGATAAAATTTGGCACCGGTCTAATTTTACTTGGGGGATTAGTAATTAAAAAGTTTTCGACAGTGATGCTAAGAATGAACCATTTGAGAAACCTGTTTTAATTTAATAAAGGCCTGATCACCCAATGTTTAATTAGGCGGGGTGTCACAGATGGTATCAGGGCATCAGGTTCTAGTGTCCATAGGATCTGTACGGCTTACTACGTTTTCAGCATATCGTTTGATTGATATAGAGCCCTATACTAGGATTGTTGTATTCCTCTACGTACGTGGTTTACGTTCTCCTGCTATTTAGTTGATGAAGTGTAGTATATACGAGTTCGATTGGGTATGATATGTCGAACATGGCGATAAAAACTAGAGGAGGCGTTGGAAGAACTGCAGGAGGAAGGGGCTCGGCATGAGGCATGGGGTGTTCGAGGATGGTAATCGTAGAAGAGATGACCGTTGTCGAGGTCTCTCCAAGTGTGAAATTATAAGTAAATGCCGCAAGGGATGTTGAGGCATAGTAGGCATTTTCCAAGTGTCGCGATGGCAAAAGGGGAATGCTAATATAGACCGCCAAATGCAGTGATGGTGAGAGGAGGTCTGGAGGATTTTTATGAGAACGGGCCGTAAAAATGTGATCAAGCGGCGACTGTTCATGTTAATGCATGGAAGTTGAATGCCTAGAGATCTTGGCATTTAGGATAGAGTAGGAATACCCAGAAGTGAAAGTTTGGGTAAAGATTTTTGAGGCAACGTGGTGGGGGTACCAGGCACCACATCCGAACCTAGGGTCAGTATACAGTTAGAGGGATTTTACGTATAGTTTAACCGCAAATTTCTCCAATGATGGTTAAGAAGCGAAGTGAATGAAAACTTCTGAACCCATCACATGAAACCCTGGTAAAGGCCAATTGTGAGAAAGAAATTTATCCGTTGAAGTGAACTGGTACCCGATGAGATAGGTACAAAGAAAAAATAGCCCTTGAGAGAATGGACTCACGAGTTGTCATCCACAATTTTGGTAAAACTCTGCTTGGACGACTTATGTATGAAGGTTGTATGGTGCTTCTTACAAGGTTGATGTAAATGCTCCTAGGTGACCGGAGCTAAAAGAGTTCAAGGATTTAGTCAAAGAGTAAGACTGAATGCAAGGGGGCTAGTGCAAGCCATAAGTGGAAAACCACTAGGGGATTCATTGATTTGATTCTAATCCAAGACTGTTAAGTCCAGTAGTGTGTTCCTCTTGGTCAGCGAAACTAAGGGAACCATGATGATAGTGTTCAGAATTATAGTTGCCAAATCCGAGAGGAGGAATACCCTAAACCAGTAAGTGTGGCCTGGAATAAGGGGATTTATGAAAAGATGTATTATGTGGGACGTAAGACCACACATTTTGATATTTCCAAGTTATTCAAGGGAATACGACTAGATTTTTATGCACGTCAGGAGAAGAGACGTTAGATGCTAGGACATCGGTGGGGCCGGTAGTGTTGTGGGGAAACACTTAAAAGCTTATCTCACCACGAAAGGATAAGTGGGACTTTGTGGGAAAGAATTTGAATTTTGTTCTATAGGGGATTGTGAATACCCACAAAATTGTAGGCACGCCGTGAAGACAAGGCGAGAGTTGAGGAAAGCATGTTACGAGTGCGACGTTTGCAATGTTTTTGCAAATGTGCACGGAGAAAAGGGGCTATGGGCGCCCTAGTCAATTGACTTTCTTAGTCATCCGAGGTAGAGGGATGCAGAAAAAAATTATATTTGATAAGTTCGCCTGTGGGGAGGTTATGAAGCAAGTCGTATCGATGAAATGGATTGAACGTCATGGGAAATAGACGATGATCCAAGCTTTTTATGTACTGAGAGAGACAGCACACCCTGTGGGATGAAAGTCGGTGGGAAGCCGTTCAAAAGTTTCCTCTTGATATGGGAGGCCTAACTGTTGTGAAGAAGTGACACCAAGTTCTACTTAACTGAGTGTTGAGAGTGACATACACGTTATTAAAATGTTGATTCTTATAAGGTAATCAACCCTAAAAGTGTGCCAATTTTTAAGAGTGCACGGATTGTAAAGTATAATATACCCGGAGTGAAAGGGGAATAGGTTACCACTTGAGGAAAGATGACGTAAGTGGGAAGCGGTGTTGCTGAAGAGATATTGTGAGATTGTCTCCAGATGCACCACTAGTTAATAGAGAAAGACGGTCTCGAAATGAGCAACCAAAATTCGGTGGTGAACTGATGTTTCCAGTGATGCAATGCGTAGGCAGACTTATAATTTATGGATGGGCTATGGACATCGTAACTAAATCAACATTCCGTTGGGTTAGTGAAATGGGTTTATGAACTAATATGTCGTTAAAAAGGTAGAGTGCACAAGTGCAAGGTGCCGCTCTATATTGTTGTGAATCAAGATGAAATCCTAAAATCCCACCCTGTGAGAGATGGTTAGGGAGGAATGGAGATAATGTTTTATTTTGGGTGTGCTGTGTCGCCCCTGACCTAATGATTGTGAGAAAGGAAGATACTATGTCCTAACGATAGTGGAATTTTGGAAGAAGCCACTGATCAATTCATAGGTTGAATGTATAACCGTATGAGCATATTTTATAGCTAGTGTGGGTGCCTATATGGATTATACATAAGGATTATGTTCTTGGATACCTATTATGAACTTATATGTACTTTGTGGTGTGGTTCGAGGAGACATTTTGAACTCTTAGTCCTTAACGCGTGCTATGAGGACATTCTATCGGAGTATGACATTTTAGGATATATAAAGTGTGTAATATATGGCTCATAAATTGTCTACTCATGTGCGATGAGATATATTTACATATATTAGTTCTCGAAGTGTGATTCCGAGACAATATAACCAATCACTATTAGTGATCGAGGTGAGATTCCGAGCCAATAACCCCAAAAGTGTTTTAGAAGGGGGGGGGGGGGGGGTGATTATAATATTAGTGTTGATAGTATATGTTATGTGTAAGAAATATATACCTTATGGTTTTCCTACTTATGTGCGATAATAAGTATGCTTAATTCTGTATTGGGATCGATGATGTTCCGAACCAATACATGAAGGATCGATTTGGGGTCGATGATTTTCCGAACCAAATCGATGATAATTATTGGTATCGACGGAAGGTCTGAACCAACATATGCATTACATTTACCTTGGGGTCGAGGGATTTCCGGACCAATGTAAATGATAGGATTTTTGGGGTCGATGATTTTGCCGGACGTATTTCCCTTATAGTATATATTGTGTGTGAAATATATACCTATTAATATTCTACTTATGAGTGATAGTAGATCCATAGATATTATATATAGAGATATACATCAAAAGGGTAAATTAAGTAGGGAGAAACTTAATTTTAAGAGTTAACGTTAGATTGGGGAAATCTATGGAGAAATTAAGTAGTGAGACTTAATTATGATATATGCGGCATGGGTAACATGCGATAAGAATTTATAATGAAGCAAGGCATGTACTTGGGACGACTGTTAGGATGTTATGATTTGGTTTTGAGTATTAGAAGATGCAGTGATATTCAAGGTCCTTAGTCTTAATACCAACCTTATCCTAATTTCGAGGACGAAATTCCTTTGCAAGGGGGGAAGTATGTAATACCCTGTATTTCTGAATATTCTATTTAATTAAATTGGAAAATTAAATGAGAAAATACGGCTTAATTTAAATTACGTAAGAGGAGTAATTTAATGATATTTATTAAGAATTGTAATTATAGTATATTAATCGAGAGATAGTTACCGATTTATATTGCCTCATTATATTTACTTAGTGCGAGTAGTAAATAGTTACTTAACGCATGTAGACCGTTTTGGGGCGAGAACGAGTAATATATTTTTAAGTGACTCAAATGATAATTTAGAGGTCACGGTTAACCCCGGAAGGGTCAAAATAGTCAAAATAGTATACCCAGGGGTACTAGTTGGGTCCCGAGATGTTTTTGGGCTAAGCCGGGACCGTTCAGGGGCGTTTTAGTCTTTTAAATTATAGGAGTGAGAAGACCTACGAGTTTAATAACTCTAAGTCAGATTATAAGAGTTGGAGGCTAGGGTTAAAGAGAATAAAAAACACACCATAGCCATTAGAGAGAAGAGAGAAACAATTCTCAAGGCAAAAGGAAGAATTGGGAAGGATTCAAAGGAGATTTTCACCACAAACTTGTGGGGAAGGAAGATTGAAGGAGAAAAATAATCAATCATCAACAACAATCACAAAATCAGAACCCCTCTATCAAGGCAAGTGTTTATTGCAAATCAAATTCAAGTTATAATACCCATGTGTAGGGAGTTTTAAGAATTAATTAATTCTATTGAAAAATCATGAATTAAATGTTTGAATTGATCACATGTTTGGGTAGGATTGCATGTAGAATGAATCCCTAAGTAAAGGTAAAATGAAATTTGAATATATTTGATGATTAACATAGAATCTTTATGAGTTCTTGGTTAAAGAACATGAATCTTGAATGACTTAGGGTTTAATTGATGAACACAAGATGTCAATCTGCCAGAATTTTTTACACAACTTTAAACGTATTCCATTTGATTTATACTTCGAATTATAGTGTGAACCATACATTACTAGAAAGGTATTTCTCTTAGCTATCCAATGAACTTGGAATCAGGTCAATCGGAGTTTTGTAGAGGGAGTAATAGACATATTACTACAAGGTGTTTAATCTGCCAGCATAGTAATCTGCCAGAAGTTTGATGTGACTTTAAACATGTACGATTTGAATTTTACTTAAAATTAGAGTGTGAATCATATATGTAGGGAAAGGTATATCTCTTAGCTTTCCAATGAACTTGGAATCAGGTCAATCGGAGTTCTGTAGAGGGAGAAATCGAAGTTTTACTAGAAGGTGTTTAATTTGCCAGAAAATTTTATGATTCGTTAGGCTGCGAGAAAATGTAAGATATTTAATTTTAAGCCTCAAATGCCTAAAATGTTATCGGGGAAGTGTTTGGGACCTTGATGAAATATGTTTTTGGAATAATGTTATGGAAGTAGGTCTATTATTGAGCATTGGACTTTAATTTTGTGAGAGAATTAAAGTGGAGATTCATAGGCTTGATTGTGACATATTCTAATTCGAGATGATAAGAATATAATTACGAAAAAGCATGAGCGAGCTTAAATTTATTGGGTCAATATGTTAACAAGGGTAGCTACTGAATTGATATTACGTTAGGGGTAACTAGGGCCCTTAGATTGTTGTGAATACTCAAATAAATGCGATTAATGAGATAAATCGTACAATAAATATTGTACGGTAAATATAAGAGAATAAAATATTACGTACGAACATGGTTGATAGGTCGGGAGTGTACCTACTGAATTGTATGAACTTTTAGGTTAAGAGAAGTATACCTAAATTAACTATGTTAGGGTCGATGAGATATTCCGAACTAATATAGGGTTATTATATAATTGGGGTCGATGTATCATTCCGAACCAATTCTTACTTGGGGTCGATGAATCATTCTGAACCAAGAGTCCTTTATGTATGTAAAAAGGACAAATAGTAATGACTGATACTTAATATATATTGTGTGTGAAATATATATTTAATGATATTCTGCTTCTGTGTATTAGTAGATTGATATATACTTAAATTAACTATGTTAGGGTCGATGAGACATTCCGAACTAACATAGGGTTATTATATGTTTGGGGTCGATGTAAAATGCCAAACCAAACCTTTGAACTGGTGGCGTGATGAAAGAGTCCGAGCCAGAATTTGTGTATATAAATAATTGGGGTCGATGTATCATTCCGAACCAATTCTTACTTGGGGTCGATGAATCATTTCGAACCAAGAGTTCTTTATGTGTGTAAAAAGGACAAATAGTAATGACTGATACTTAATATATATTGTGTGTGAAATATATACACTTAATGATATTATACCGTTGTGAATAAGTAGATGAATATGATGTGTTTAATGGTACGTATCAAATTGGTAAGTTAAGTAGTGAAACTTTATTACGGAATGTATCTTTAGATAGAGAATATCTAATTAGTAACTTAAGTAGTGAAACTTAATTACATCAGTGGAAAGATAACAATTGTGAGAATCTTAGAAATTTAGTAGTGAAACTAAATAGCTTTGAAGCATAACATAGGTGAAATGTTATTTGAGTATTAATTAACCTTTGTGAGATGTTATTAAAATGAATGCACGGTGTGGGCGATGTGAGAACTTAAGCTTAAATAAGTTCAGATGATTACTTAGACCTAATTAACTTGGGGAACATGGCTAGGTAGGCTAGGTGTAGAAAGTTAGGTGTGCACAATAGATGAGAAGTGAGTGAACTCAAGAGAGTGTACGAAAACCTAACATGTGTAATCAATAACCGCATTTTATATTGTGATAAACGCTTGCTAAATATTTTCAAAATGTTTTGAGTACTAACTCTTGCTATAAAATATTTTCAAAACCTTTTAGGTGTCCAGCCACATGGACGCCATGGATGATGATTCTATTCCAGGGACTTGCAGCTGTAGCACAGTGGATGCTTACAGGATTTTGACTAGACGATATCTCTCATTCAGATCTAGTACAGGATGTCACATTATTCCATGTATGGACTTGTAGTCCGGTATCAGTCTCAGATGTTAGTTTCAGATTAGTAGTTGTTCTATTGTTATTTAGCATTTTTAGCCGATGGTTTATTCAGTAATACTTTTGCGCTGTTGTACTTATACTTTGTTGGTTTGGGTTTTAGCATGGTATTTGCTTTACTATTTTCCACATGGTTGATTTATCTGTTTTAAGAAAGATAAAATTTGGCACCGGTCTAATTTTACTTAGGGGATTAGTAATTAAAAAGTTTTCGGCAGTGATGCTAAGAATGAACCATTTGAGAAAACTGTTTTAATTTAACAAAGGCCTGATCACCCGATGTTTAATTAGGCGGGGTGTCACAAGTAATTAAAAAGTTTTTCTACAATAATGCTAAGAATGAACCATATGAGATTGCTGATTATTTTTATAAAAGATTGATCATCCGTGATTAAAACAGGTGGGGTGCCACATATTGTTATAAATCGCCACCATATACAAAAGATAATGAAGTCCTATAAAAAAATACAAAAAGGTATACTCTATTCTCGATTTTGGGTTTTGTGCCTAGTGGGTGGGTATAAAGACAATGTCCGTATGTACTTCTTATAGAGCTCTTGTAGTGTGTTTTGATTGGGTTCTCGAACTTGGGTTTTGTGCCCAGTGGGTGGGCATACTCTGTTTCAGTACAAGGTCTTTTTTTACTAATAAAATATGTTATAGAATTAATTTAGTAGAGCTCTATGACTCTCCAACTTTACAACAAACACTACTACTAAACATACCTTTATGTTAATAATTTCCCTGCCAAATGAGTTCAAATTATCTAAGCACCATGTAATATGATAAAATCAAGTAGTTTAGATGTAATAATATACCATTAATAGTTCCACTTAACAAACAAAGAAGATCAATTATCAAATGCCTATGATGTCACATCTCAGGCATGCTTACTTGTACACCAGTTTGATAACTATTAGAAAAAAACTGATTTTAAAAATCTACAGGTTATTTGAAAATACATCTTGAAGACTATATAAAAAAATTTAGACTATTTGATTTAAAAGCTAATGTGTACAAATTTACCAACAAAATGAATCATCGACTTAAAGTCCATAAGTAATGTCGATGTGTGTTTACAAACTAACTAATATATCGACTTATTAGAAAAAAAATGAATACTGCTTACAAAAATAAATTACAACATTTTTCACCAAAATATACTTGGCCTTTAGCTTTTCACATGCCTAAATTCTCTAGTAGAAAAGTAAGCAAAAACATTTTAACCATTTGATTGTGTTATAGTTTACATTGACATACAATGATACTACTATTATATATATATGAGTGTGTGTATGTATATATATGTACATATCAGTACTGATCAATTATATATATTCTATATAGCACATTGTCTAACTGATTATTTAATAATTTAGGTTTTGTTACCCTAGGGTAAAGAATATTTGTTTGGTAAGGATAAGTTATGGATGACCAAGCATAGATTATCCAAAGAATATATGAATGGGGTTGAAATATTTATAAGATTTGATGACGATGGCGCGGATGATCCTAGTTCAATTCGGTGCTCATGCACTAAGTGTGATAACATCTTCAAGATGAGTGTAAATGATATAAGGTATCATTTATACAATAATGGAATCCATCCAAGCTACACTATGTGGGATTGTCACGAGGAAGCATAAAATAACAGAGAGTCGTTAAGTGCGGAATGTGATGAGCTTATCGATGAAGACTATGGAATTAATATTAATGATGATGCAAACATAATACATAAGGTTCGGGCTTTAAATGAAGACCTCACTAGAAATCATAAAGATTTCCAAAATTTTCTTGAAGATGTAGAGAAGCCCTTGTATAGAGGTTGTAGAAAGTATACTAAGTTAGCGGCAATAGTGAAACTATTTAATATAAAAGTTAAGAGTGCCTGGTCTGATAAGAGCTTATCGGATGTGCTTACGTTATTTTCTTATATGCTCCTAGACGATAATGAATTACCTTTATCTACTAGGGAGGCAAAGTGTAGTTTGTTTGCATTTGGGGCGGAGTATTAGAAAATACATGCTTGTCCTAATGATTGCACACTTTATAAAAAAGAGTATGCGAATGCAATACTATGTCCTACTTATGGAACACTAAGATATAAAGTCAATAAGAATGTGACTGCTGAGGGGAGAAAGGGTGTACCTACAAAAGTACTATGGTACTTTCCACCTATCCAAAATTCAAAAGGTGGTTTCAATCCACACAAACAACAAAAGATTTAACGTGCCATGCTAATGGAAGAGAAATTGATGGTCGATTCACCATAATGGAAGCAAATAGATGAGAACTGGACGGAATTTATAGAGGAATTAAGAAACCTTTGATTAGCTATCTCAACAGATGGAATTAGTCCACACAATTCCCTTAGAACTAGGTATAGTTATTGGCCAATTATGTTGAATACTTACAACCTTTCATCGGAGTTGTGCACGAAAAGAAGGTATACTCAATTAACGATGTTCATATCAGGCCCCAAACAACCTGAAAATGACATTGATGTTTATTTGTCACCGCTAATTGAGGATCTAAAAACTTTATGGGAGGAAGGAGTAAGGGATTATGATGCATACCGATAAGAATATTTTACACTAAGGGTTGTTTTGTTGTGTATAATTAATGATTTCCCTACATATGGGAATTTATCGGATTTTACTACAAATGGATATTATGCTTGTACAATATATAAAGAAGAGACATATTCTTAGAGATTGAGAAATTGTGCTAAGTGCATTTATATTGAGCATAGAAGGTATCTTCCACCAAACCATCCATTCCGAAAAAAAAAGACTTTAATGGTGAGAAAGAGTTTGGGTCTCCACCTGAACCTTTGAGTGGGGAACAAATATTAGTGAAGGTCGGGGGGATCAAGGTCTCTTGGGGAAAGAAGCATGTTACTAGGAAGAAATCAACATTGAAGAAGAGAAAGAAGAAAATAAGTGTACAAAATGAATATGCTACATGTTGGAAGAAGAAAATAATATTTTTTGAGCTTGAGTATTGGAAATATCTTCCTGTACGACATAACTTGGATGTAATGCATTGAAAACAATGTGTGTGAGAGTATAATTGGGATTTTACTTAACATTCCGGGAAAAATAAAAGATGGTGTGAAGAGTCGTAATAACCTCGTCGAGATGGGTTTAAGTAAGGAGTTAACACCACAAGTTAACGAGAAAGGACTTACCTGTCACAGTCACATTACACATTATCTAAAGAGGAAAAAATAATGGTGTGTGAAATTTTGCGTGATCTTAAGGTCCTATATGGATACTCTTCGAATTTCAAAATTCATGTCTTTATGGAAGATTTAAAATTATATGGCCTCAAATCCCATGACTATCACATTCTAATGCAATAATTGCTTATTGTTGCTATACGAGGTGTATTGCCAAAACATGTGAGATATGTACTTATTAGATTATGCTTCTTTTTCAATGCTCTTTGTGAGAAATTCGTGGATGTAGAGAAATTAAAGGAAATTCAGAAGGATCTTGTGGTCACAATGTGCTTGTTAGAGGAATACTTTCCATTATCATTCTTTGACATCATGATACATCTAAGGTGCATCTTGCGAGAGAGGTCCAACTTTATGGTCCAGTTTTTCTCCAGTGGATCTACCTAGTTAAGAGGTGAGTATGTAAATTTTTTTCCATTATAATCAAATTCACATCATGATTGTAGTCTTATCCTTAGTGATTTTCAGGTATATGAAAGTTTTAAAAGATTATGTGAGAAACAAAAATCGCCCAGAAGGGTGCATTACCAAATGTTATATAGCCGAAGAAGCAATCGAGTTTTGTTTAGAGTTCTATCCTGGATTAGACGCCATTATAGTTCCTTCTGATATAGAAGATGACACACCTTTAGGGGGTGCTGATATCGTTGAAGTCGATCGTTCGTTATTAAATCAATCACATCTCCATGTGTTGTATAACACTAATGATGTTCAACCTTATATTGAGTAATTATATTGAAATTAAACATTTTCCATACAATTTTACTTTCCTCTATATGAAACATTACTAATTCAAAACTTGATGTAGGTAGCATGAGCAGTATTTGACGAAAATGCACATTCGTAAAGCGAAAAATAAAAAGTGGTTAGAAGAGGAGAATAACCGCACCTTTATTCAATCGTTGCTTGAAAGCGTATGCATTCTAAAAGCGTACATGTATCTTGTTGTCAAAATTTATTTTTACTAATCTTCTTAAAATACCATGTTGAAGTTGAGCAACATATCCCAAATACGAATGTCTCATATGCTTTAAATTGGTTGGCTCAATGACCACATCAATATGTATGAAAATATCATGGTTATGTCATTAACAAATGTCGGTATCATACGAAGGATCATGATAGTATTCGAGTTAACCAGAATAGTGGAGTGAGCATAGTGGTAAAAAACGATGCAAGTAGCTAATGCGAAGGATAGTAAAACTGTTTTTAGAGATTTAGTTTTTTAAGGTGTGATTAAAGAGACATGGATGCTAGAATATTTTTCATTTAATATTCCAGTATTTAAGTACGATTGGGCTAAGAACAAAAATAGCATTAGGATAAATAAACTTGGATTTACTCCGATCGAACTTGGTAAAGTTGGTCATAAATTCGACTCTTTTATCTTGGCTTCTCAGGCCAAGTAAGTCTTTTACATACTTGATCAATTGGATACTAAATGGTCAATTTCATTATCAGTTCCATAAAGGGAATATTATGAGAGGGCAATGGTGATGCTTTGGTCGATTGCGGTGAAAATGATATTCAAATCAGTGTATTGCCCAATGTTGAATATTTCGATGTCATTGATGAAAACTCATCAAATTATGCACGTGAAGATTGTGAGGGGACCTGGATTGATAATCAAATATCATCTTGTTAATTATTTATTATTTATGTGAATTTTAAGTCTTCTATTTAATTGGATGTTACATGGGAACATATTTCTTATTTGGTTTTGCGTTTATTGTGCTCGGATATTAAATTGGAGGTGAAATGATTTCTTATTGTTTATTTCAATTCACTATATTTTGTCTTGATTTCTTAGTTCTTACTAGTAACTGAATTTTCCATCTATTTGTTTTTTATATGCTTGTCCTTTGAATGGCTTATCGATTAATTAAGTCGATTTATGTTGTTCTCTAAATTTTGATTCTTTAGGTTCTTTATATAATATTTTAGTTGCTTCCACCATAAAGGATGACATTGTTAGAACACTCACATATACATGTTTGATTATTTATCAATATATTAAATATTATTTCTGAACATCATGGTATGAATGCAAACAAAAGTGGTATCTACCAACTATATATATACATCTATAGCTATATTGTGGCACTGATAACTTTTCTAAATAATTGGTCCATAATGCATTGGTATCTAATTGGACATTGGTCTAGTCATCATTTGTGTTATCAGAAATACAAAGTTAATATACTTTTTATTTTATTTTTATTTATTTTTAATTGTATGCCTCTCTACCATTTAATGGACATAAAATTTTAAGGAAGGCAAAAGTTAAAGGAAGCTTATTTAAGATGTTATTTTGACTTTGTTTCATGTAATTTCATCAAGAATTCGAACAATACTTGAGTTCATATTTGACATTTCTGGCTAGGTATACTTCTTGTCCTCTCTCCGTGTTTGTATCTTAGTTTACTTACATTCATGGTTGAAATACTTGAACCTTTAGCAGATCATTATGGAATGCTGGCAAGAAATCATATTGTATCGTTTGTGTCTCATTTAAAATTTTGACAGTTCTATACTCTTATTGACACGATTAAAATATCACACATTTAAAAATTTGAGGGTTCCATACTATTTTTAAACAAAAAGGATTTTTTTTTGTTTAAAATGTAGTTGGATTTTAAGTTGAATATGGATTACAGTATAATATGTTGTTAGAAAGAAACAAATCAGCCCCAATAAAATCATAGTCCCATTTTCTCTCCCCCAGTGAAATTAGGATGAGCTTGAAAGAACAAATATGAAAAGGAATTCAAAAAGAAAATAAAATGAATCTAAATATCTTACCATTTTTTGGTTTCTAATTTAGGATTTTGGTTCTTACATGGATTCGAGAAACGAAGAAAATCAAAGTCATGCGGACTCAAATAATGCTCTTAATGTGATTTCTGAAAACGAAGATATTGAAGAAAATTATAAAAATTGTAAGGGTAGAGGGCCAGAAAAGCTCAAATAATTGATTAAAATTCAAACTACTGAAGAACGAGTAAGGGTTTTGTTCAACGAAAAGGCCAGGCAATTGTCAATAAAATAAATTAGTGAGTTATTGTGGAATGTTACTTAAGTCCATTATTCCAATCAATTACAGAAAAATGGCATGAGGTGTCAAATACATATAAAAAGAAGTTATGGAGTGCAATACAAGTAAATATCGATTAATTATCAATTGTTAATATTTGACAAATATGTATTTTGATTAGATTTAATTGTATTTTAACCTGGTTTTAATTTATTTATCTTTAGGTCAAGTTTGATATCGATCCGAGGAGCAAAAGTTAAGTGTTATTGAAGATGGCTAAGAGTTAGAGGTAGTTTAAATCCCAACTCTGCACACCATGGATTCGAAGATTTGAAGATGGACCGTTGATTCTTAAAAGTCCACCAAAGAAGTAGCTCCATTAATTAATCAACCAGCTTGGGATTTCTTCGTTAAAGAAAATCTTTCAGAACATTCTAAGGTATAAAAATAATAAATAATTTGTATCCATATTTTTATTTTTGGCATTTCGTAGTAAATTTATTTTTGCTCTACCTTTTTTTGGTCCATTTTTCCACAATATAACCCACGTAAGTTATTCTGAATAACGTACTCCCAACACATCTGGGTATGAAGAAGCATTAATAAGGCAAGGGATTTAAAAAATACACAAATAGTATGTTTTTTTTGCATATTACCTTAAATATGAATAAAAGCAAATTATATTAAATAGTTGATGATAGTAAAGTGTACATCCTAAATAAATAGTCCAAGAATTAGACTAACTCCTCAAATACTGATCCATACGAAAAGTCCCCAAATACTAATCCAAGATCCGTATTTTATATCAGAAGTTGCACAGATTCTAAATAAATCTTCCCAGGATGTAAATCTATACAAGCTATTAAGATAAAGAGCGCTGATTCAACACCCAAACGCCATCAGGTAAGGAACTGTAAGTATGAAAGCTATTTATCCCTCATTAAAGTTTAAGATATCCACTAAAGATATATATGGAAAGACTGTTAAATGGAACGCCTCCTTTAGAATTAATTACTTCTTTATTTGGCTAACAGTTGTGTAGTGGGATAGAGTTGATGACAAGTATGCAGTGATTTCTCCTTGAGTAGCTGGTTTACTTGCTCTATTGTGTTCTATGGGATTGATATCAGTAATTAGGACCATTTCCAATTCTTTATGTTTTTTTGTTAATTTATCCCAGTTTAGTACCCCAAATTCCAAATTATATCACTATCAGATTCACCATTTTATACTGTTAATATGGTACATAAGGGTCTTAATGCATAACTCATTTAAGTCAATTTTCTTGTGAGTTTTCAATTGATATATAGATCTAATGACGCGACTCAGAAAGTGTCTCTAATGTGAATTCTCTTCTAGGATCAAGTGCAAGCCTATCGCGTTAGTAATAAACCCAGTAAGTCGGGATCGTATCCACAGGAAAATAGGATAACAGAGTTGTGACGACGTTGGACAGACGAAGGAAACCTAACTTTGACTCTAAATAAAAGGAAACGATGATTGGTTTTGGGAATAACTACACTAGATGCAATTTTGAAAATAATTATTCAATGCACGAAATTATGAATGAAATGCAGCTACTTTAAATTACTGATGATAATTGACTTGAAACTGTAAACTATACGATGAAAGAACAAGACGGGAATACAATCCCCCAACCCTAGTATCTTGATGTTATAAAACTAATCGTAAATTTAAATGATTAATTAAACCCATAATTTAGTACTCCCAAGCATTATGTATATGAGGATCAAGCCCGCATCATACTCAATCTGAGGACAAGTAAATCGGTATTTCAATAGTTACACTCGAATTGTATTCTAAAGCATCCCGGCTACCCGAAAGCAAACGAGATCTAAAGATATAAAATTATCGTGTTTCTATGCAATACGGTCATAATCAAACCATTAAATTTAGAGGATTAATTTTATCTACATGTAACTACCACATTAGGTTGTGTTCATGCATCCCGACCTTTAAAAGTCTAGCCTACCATGATGAAAGTAATGAAAACTATTTTGGAATTACAGGAATTCATGATTAAACTAAGGAAAATTTATAGAATGATGTAGACGGGAAATTAAACAAAGGAAATTACTCAGTAATCTTACCAAAGCACACAAAGTATTAACTACAATTACTGGTAATCACTGAAATCTGAACAATCTTCAATCTTGGAATTAAAATACTAAGCTATTTCTAAACTAGGGTTTTTCTGAAAAGAATGGAAAATTAACTAAATTATCCGTACTAAGAATGATAATAAAACGGGTTTAAATACCCTACAAAACCTCAGGAGCTTTAGCTGCACTAGGACTCTCCATTAGAGAAGGATAAAAATTAAAGCTCGACAGTCGGACCGGTCCGGTCTTCCTGCGGTTCGATCTGCCCGGAATCCGAATCGGTTCTTTTAATTCTTGGGCGGATTGGTTCCTTTATTTTCTTTCAACTTCGGTTTGTCTTCGGTCCGGGGTTCTCTGGAAATTGGCAATGCGGATCGGTCCGGCTCGGATTGGTCCGGGCTTCCTTTGACTTTTTTCCTTCAGACTTTGACTGCTCATAACTTTCACACCGGAACTCCGATTGAGGTGTCTTTTCTTCCTATGTGCTCATGAACTTGATATCTTCAACTTCTCTTTAGGTGCCTCATCTGAATTTTGGGTAGAAATTACAATTTTGCCCTTTTGACTTTCCTTCTCTTCTTTCTTGATTCTTCCGGTTTTGTTCTTTCTTTAATTGACATCAAATACCTGTAAAATCAATACGAAATACTTGAAACTCGGTGTACTCGTTAGGATAAGTCAGTATCAAGATTATGAGATAAAGTCAAATCAATTACGTTGTTCGAGGTGCTAAAAGTAACTAAATTAAAGGGATAAATTGAGAAGAATTTATGCCTAATCATCTAACATACCATATATGCATTTGTTTTTTCTTTATTTATTATTGTTCATCTTCTAGGGGGTTGAGGATTATACTATACCACCTATATAAGTGCTAAAGTTACAATGACCAACAAAGTTCATTTGAGTTTAAATTCAATTACAAGCATTTGTCATTTCAAGAGAATGATTTCGTGTTGTGTACTCTTATCTTTTTAATTGATTTCCTTCCATGATGAGTTGCGTTCATTCTCATTGGGAAAAAGACATAAGTAACAAAAAATACTAAATGTACTTAACACGTATTGTATTACCACAACGGGGATCACTGGGACACCATTTTACCCTCTCGTTATGTTTAATATATCATTCTAGAAAAAAATAATTGAATTTCTCAGTAAGACCAGGATCCCTGGCTTGGACTAGATTCATAATTTTTCCTTCGTTACAAATTGTATTGCACTTGTAAGCCATGCATTCAATGCGTCTACTCTGACCCTTATTGATCTTCACAATAAAATGCTCTGCCCAATAGTTGTTATAAAAAAATAGATGCAATACATCCTTGTTATCTCAATGACAATGGCTACCTCTATGCAGATCTCACAAATTACTTCAAAAGAGTAGCCAAAAGAGTCTCTTTACTAATTAACTTATACGATGGAGCTTTACTTCTCCATCTCAACATCAGGGTGTTGAAATCCATCAAGACAATCTAAGAATTTTTCATCGTCATCTTAGTATCTGCTATAACTATAATTATCACCACCACTCCCATACCTCTTATAGAATACCTCAAAATTTGTGATTCATTTTCTCAATACCAACTTGGGTATGAATTTAATAAATCCATCTTCATTATCAGTAGGCTCTGATGGGAGCAGGGAGAAACCAGGATATAAACTTGGAAGGGGCCCAATCGACTCAAATAATTAAATTGAACTTATAACTGACCAGTCTAATTAGTTAATAAAATTGACGCTCATCAGGTTGGTTCAGGTTTCAAGTCGATCTTGGTTATGTATTCCTATCGTGAGTCACAATTTGAATTGTGCCATACGTTTAATTTCATTATGGGGTGGCAATTTTGGACACAACTTGTTAACATGACTCAGAGTCGACCCGAAATTAGGGGATAATTTTTTTACGCACATGGAAATGAAAAGATCCATGAGTAAAAATAAAAAAATATGTTAGGTTATTGTTGAATCATTCATAAATAAAATGAATAAAGTTGTTTGACTCCTCATGTGTAGAAACATTGTTTGATTTTTTTTCTTTCTAATTTAAATTTTTTATTGTAGAGATTTTTGTATAACTAAAATTACCATTTACGTAACTTTGTTAGCATCAAAGTTACTGAACTTTTAGTATATAAAAGACTTATGAGTGGTGTGCTTTGTTGAAAGAGAAAATAATTTTCATGTTAAATTTTTGGTTCATTGGGTATGCATGATAAACAGTATTAAATAATAATAATGAAATGTTTGGGTCGGTGTTAGCTTATTAGATACGATTAATTAGAAGTGTCTGGTAATTCTGAACAATTCCTCAACACAAACCCTAAATGATACAGAAAAGTAACTTGAATAATCACCTTTGAATTTAATAAACCTCACAGTTAATAATATTCAAAATAAATAATTAAGATAAAAAAAACTCAGTAGGAAGCTTAGGAATCACCATACTTTGTTGTTGGTTAGTAAATTATGTATTGTCTTGAGGTTGTTTGCTGACCATTGTTAACATATACCTCCAAATTGTTGAGGGGGTACATGGCCTCCTCTGGCCTTAAGGTGGTTTCATCATTGGATGGGAGAAGCTTTTGATAGTTGTGACAATTTATTTTTACATACCAGAGGATGGATTAACCCACTGATCATGCTCATTTTTAATTTGATGAACCAACATTTGTCTCCTACTATGATTAACATAGGCATGAGATCTGCTACCCCTTCACAAGGCAAATTTATTACAAGTATGGAAATATGGGTGTTATCCTCATATGTGAAGGTGCTAACCAAGATCTCGAAGAAACACCACATTCGGGAATTATAGTAAAGCATTTGACTAGGAAAATTACATGAGTTTTAATACTTACAAAGTGTTGGTCTTTTTTATACTTTTTCTATATAAAGATTGGACAATGCCAAGGGGATGAGGTTCTCGATTTCCTTTATGCTGCTCAGGTAGTTCTTTGCGAGTGGGTATCGATGAGAGGATTGAGCGTTTCATTGTTTGATCTTTATCCCTCTTTTGATTCGTCCTTATGAAAAACTATGTCGGATGTATGTATATATATATATATATATATATATATATAAACAGTTAATGTTACATGTGGCATATATATTAACAGTTTTTTGTATCACTAGATAAGATTTTTATGTTTGTAGTTATAGAGAATAAACAAGATTTAAAGCGAAGGGTGAGGGAAGTACAAGTTTAACCATCGCTTAAGCAAAAAAGGATATGTTGGTCTTATTGCAGAGCTGGTATGTTTTAGTAAATGAAATTAATTATTTCTCATTACGATAAGACGTAGTAAGAAATTAGAATTAACATAGTTTTTTGTGTGGTTTCTATTTATATAAAAAAGAAATGGGTCTTGCCTTCAAATAAGATAGAAGTTTCTTGTGGGTGAAAGCTTGTAAGAAAAAGAGTGATCATTATCTAGATGATGACAAGAAAGCGGTGGCTGAACAAATAGCGAGATTACATATGTAAATCCCATAAATATTTACCATGTTTTCATTACTAACTTGGATTTATTGTATAATTTTTTCAGATTGCATTACAAGAGCAGGCTGAGGATGGAAGCTTACGTATTGAAGAAAGTTCCGATATCCTTATAATGACGTTGGGTACTCCTGAGCACTCTGGTCGGGTTAGTGATGTAGGTTACCCCGATAACATATTTTGAACTCCCGAGGCGTGGATAAAAAATATATACAAATAAATTAGAGGAGAAATATAAACAGCAGATCAAAAGAAACAATGAATTGGAGCAAAGGTTGAAAGAGTTGGAGAAAAAAGAAATTACAACTCCCCCATCGGACAAGATTGCATCAAATGCAGACAAAAGTGCATCACTTCATTCTAAGGTAATTAAAAAGAAAATGGAAATTTTAATCATATTTATAAAACAAATTTATATTCTTAAATATTTTATATAATTTTGATCTACTCATAGCTCTAAGTTGATGGCGATCCAAAGAAGCAAACAATACCATTGCACCGCAAATTTAACATTGAAAATGTATCATCCATAACTCAATCTTTTACGCATTAATTTTTTTAAACAATACTCCGATTATTATAAATTTTATTTTCTATCATTGATTATCATAGCTTAAATCTAATGGCAATCCAAATATTCAAACACCAGGGCCATATCCCACATCTAATATTGTGAAGGTATTAACCACGACTCATTTTTTTATCTCAAAAATTTATATTACAAAACTTTCAGTTATTAAAAAATATTTTTTCTATCATTGATAATCATAGAGTAAAGCTCATGGAAACCAAACGATTCAATAAACAAAACCACATCCCACATATAATATTGGAAAGGTATCATCATGGCTCAAACTTTTACGCATCAAAAATTTATTTGAGTAAAATACTACAGTTCTGATAAAGTGTGAATTCTATCATTATATCGTGGATAATCATAGCTCAAAGCTGATGGAAACACTCAAACAATATGACCACATTCCACATCTAATCTTGGAAACGTATCACTCGTGACTCAAACTTTTTAACGTTCCAAAAATATATAGAATAAAAGCACTCTTATTGTTATATAGCGTTTTACTTCTAATTTTGACTATTATATAATTTGATTGTGTGGGGCACAAAATGTAGATTGACAATTGAAACGAAAATCAATATTATTATAGAAGGATTGGCGTTCGAGAAGGAAGGTTTATATGAGAAAGTAACACTCCTCTTGGTGAACATAATATCCGTGTCTTGATTAAAAAAGTATTTTCTCCAGAAGCCTATCTACCTATACTAGTTTTCGATGGATTGATTCTAATTAGAGATGCACTCAATTCACTTGTTGCTTGGCCGAAGGAGTTTGTACTACTTGGTGTTGAGGTAAAATATTTTTGAGCATTAAGTACATATTGCATTAAATATGGAATCAACTGATGTTGTGTTTGTTTATTATCCAAAATAGGATAAAAAAATAATCGTGGTGGTGAGAAACAGGAAAGTGAGAAATCTGGCGATAGTCATATTATGGTTATTGCCTTCACACAAACATTAAAAAATATGAAGGCAAATTAGATTACGATTTCACTTTTAAAGGAAGTATTTGGAGATGATAATCTTAAGACATTTGTATTTAATAAGGACTTGATTGAGCTTTGTGTGATGATACTCATAGATGTCATAATTATTGTTGCATACATGAGGTATGAGATTAAAATTCTTTTCAATTACTCACTAATTTTTTCATAACATTTATTTATTTTCTTATGTAGGCACTTATATGATGAGTTTCCAAGCTCTCGAGAAAACATTAAATTTATAAACCCTTTATCCCTTTGTTCTACCTACAATGTCAAACTATCTCAATTTCTCACTAAAAGATTAGAATATGCAAGTAGAAATCGTATATATTTTGTTCCTTACAACCTTCAAGAAATGTGATTATTAATTGATTTTATTACATTTTTATATTTTGACTATTGATTATGTATACATAATATATTCGTGTTATAATTATTCTTTTTTAGTTTTCATTGGATTTTTATTGTCATTGATTTCTCTTCGATGAATGTTTATTGGTTGGACCCTTTGTGTCACCCAGGCGATGAAGCAATTAAGTTATATTTCAACGCGCGAGTAAAATTTCATCTCTACTTTGGTTCGAGTATAATTTATCATTCATAATTAATCATAAAATTCTTGTCTTGTAGTGGGCTCATTCCGTTGGCTCTTGATGGAATTAAATGACCCGAAATACCACATTAGAAGGATGTAAAGGTAAATAAATATTATTAATATTGTAATATTTTTTACCTCACTTCCTATTACTAACATTTTAGTGCTTGCGTCATTTAGTGCCCTAAACAACCTATAGACGTTCAGTGCGGATACTATGTGGTAAAATATATGAGAGAAATAATAGAGAGTCCTTCTAAGTTTATTGATTTAAAGGTAATTAGTTATACTTATTTCCATCATCTCTTAATATATGTCTTAAAAAGTCATCATCTATTCTTGGATTGTTTAAGATGAGCATGCTCTCTAAGAAAAAGACATACATATAGGAGGAGATTGATGATGTACGAGTTGATGTCATATAATTCATTTTAAGACACCTCATATCATAGTAAGTCTCCCTCTCTCCCTTATACGCGTAATATTTATATAAACTAGCTAATGGTACATACACCATTCATGTGCGATGCATAGTATTAAATAATAATATGCTTGTGTGATACAAGATTTTTTGCCTTGGTTTATTAAAATTCAAATGGTGATACGATGTCCACGTAATGGAGATCCGTGAGAGTGGGGGTCGGTAAGGTTTGGGGGGCTGTTGTTGTTGTGGGTTCGAGTTGGGGGTTGGGGGAGGGAGTCGTCGAATTTTTTTTACTTACGCTAAATAAAATTGTTATTATGTTGTTATTTTAGTTATATGGATTTTCATAAATTGGTTTCTTGTTGCAAGTGATTATAATATTTTCTTTGTTTTTTTGTACGTTTATGGAAAGTGGTTTTCTAAAGAAAAAATGGAGCGGACATTTGTGATAGAATATCGAGGATATATTTGGTTTACAATAGTCATATTTTCACTATTTGAGATGGACACTTTTAATTTTAACTGATTTTAGATGGAAATGCAATTGGAACAAATACCTTTTTGAATCTATGTACTACTTTGGCACAAAATTTTTTGGATGTATATATCGGTAGGACAACTTTTGGATGTAGATATTGGCATGATAAATTTTGAATGTATATATATAGATATGACTAGTTAGAATTTATTTTGAGAACATTTGTGTTGATTTTATTTCGTAGGACAACTTTTGAATGTAAATTATGGATATGCATTAAAGTGAAGCGTCTTGTAAAAAACATATTAAGGGCGTTTTTGGGCAGATGGTTGGTAGTGAGGGAATTTTATAACCCTTGTAAATAACGCGTCTTAAAAAGCTTTATTTTTAAGACGTCTTTATTTTATTTTTTATAACCCTTGTAAATAATGCGTCTTACAAGGTCTTATTTTTTAGACGTTTTTTTGCATTTTTTTATGACAGTGATTTTTAAGTAACTTTTGATTATGATTAAAACTGATGTAAATAGATTTTATGAAACTTTTCAGCCGTTGTAAAAGGACTTTTTTCTTCTAGTTTCCATCACTGATCAAGCTTTGTCACCCCTTACAAGGTCCTGCATTACCGTTTATACTCGGTCTGAAGGCAAAGACGTGAAATTACCAGGCGTACTAAACCAACTCTTAGAGCTTGGGCTGAAATTGCCCATCGAGATGACTATTGATTGTCGCAAATTCAGTGGCTTGTTCATGGAAGCCCAAAAGTGGGCTCGGGAATCAGATGAATGGGGGGTACCTGTTGAAGAAGTCAATCTAGATGATGTCGTATAGATAATGGCCAATGAATTTTGACAAACAAGTGAAATTTAGAACATTGATGAGCTACTCACAATTTTGAAGCTTCGGTACGGTTGTTGAATGTATTGATTTCTCTTGTCAAGAGGACATAGTCTCCATCAAATAAGGGGTGACTTTGACAGTTTAGATGATGTAAGGACATTTTTCTCATGTCCAACATGTTATATTTGTGTATGTCGTACGCCGCTACATTTGGCACGTCACCTCACGCTCTCACATGACGGCCCCTATCCGAATTTTGGGAATCAAGCATTCAACATCTCCATTAATGTGTCCCACATCTGCCTCAACGACTTCACGTTCCACGATTTTAGGGACTTAATGCAAGTGGTACGCAAGGGAAGTCAAAACAGTGAAAAAAGGCACGATAGGAGACTTCAAGGGCATTTTTGTAATTTTATAGCCATAGTCCAGAGGTCTGGTCAATTGGAAAGTTGAAGATCTCGTCGTAAAGAAGATACTGGAAGAAACGGCACCTCAATCCGAGCTACGATGAAGGAGTTATGACCTTTTGAAGTTGGAGAAAATTCCTTGAAGAATGCTGATTTTTTTTTAACCCCAAACCAGAAAGGTACCCCAAACCAGAGATGTAACCCAAACCGCATAAGGTACCCCAAACCGGTTCGGGGTACCTGACGCTGCAAGAGTCCCCAAGTTTTAAAACTCTTTTGGTTTCCTTATAAAAGCCAACTTCAGGGGAGCTGTTTTGCAAGACTTTGGAAGACGTTTTTTAGAGTCCAAATACCTCTAGTCTTCATATTTTTGAGTCCCAAGAGTCATGTCTTGATTCACACAATTATTTCAATCCTTTGTGAATCTTTTTGGTAACCCAAGAACACAACTTTGAGTTTGTTCAACCCTTGTGGAAAAACCGTTCTCTTCTTCATTGCTGCCCTCCTGGAAAGGGAAACTTCCAGCCGTCGACATAGTAACCGACACCTGCGGGTATTTCTGTGTCACACTGTTTCTAGCCGTTGCTTTGAAGGTTTACCGAAGACACCGTGCGTTACACTTGTGGGCGATTATCAGGTTGTATGTAAGTCAATGGTCTTGTAAATTCTTTAAAGTTTTAGAAATAAAAGGTTTTACCCTTCGGGGATTTTTCCTTAACTTTGTGTCGCATGCTTTATATTTGATGGATTGATTTAGATGCATGTTTAAGGGTTGATTTTATTTGGTTTAAAAGTAGACGCTAATTAAATAAGGGTTCTTGGAAACTTGCGAATTTAATTTAAATCAATTATCACACACCGAACCTATTCGGTTTCTCAAATTGGTATCAGAGCAGGTTGCGCTAATTTATTGCGTATTCCTATTTTTCGCAAAATCGTGTGATATTGATTTTTTTTGAAAAATCAGTTTTGTGAAAATTCGCATTTTTCTTATGGAGCACTTATATAATTAGATGCTTATTTTTGACGGGTCTAATTATGCCTACTGGAAAGCTCGTATGAAATCGATTTTAAAATCTATTGACGAGAGTGTTTGGTTGCTTTGCGAAAATGGTTGGACTCCTCCCATGGTCACAGTTAATAACATCACCACTTTAAAACCCGTGTCAGCCTGGACTGAAGATGATTATAAATTGTCCAATTTTAATTCCCGTGGTCTGAGTGCTATTTCTGGAGCTGTCTCTCCTAATGAGTTTCGCCGAATTATGACGTGCACCACGTCTACAGAGGCTTGGGATGCTTTGAAATTGACACATGAGGGTACGAACGCAGTTAAAGAGTCAAAATTACAAAATTTGGCCACCCAATTTGAGACTATCACCATGTCTGAGTCCGAATGATTTGATGATTTTTATGCACGTTTGTCTGAAATTATTAACACATGTTTTAATTTGGGTGAGGTGATTGATAACACGCATGTCGTTAAAAGGATTTTGAGATCTCTCCCAAAACGCTTTATTCCTAAAGTCACTGTTTTGAACTCTTTGGGAAATTTGAAATCACTTAAGTTGGAAGAACTTGTAGGAGATCTTCAAACCTATGAGATTGATATGTTTCCCAAAACCATTAAGGCTAAGGATAATGGCATTGTTTTAAAGACTCATTTTAAGAAAAAGAAAGAAAAAGTTTGTGAGTTCGATTCTGAGGGAGATTTTGATTTTAATGATATGGACTTGTTTGCGAAAAATTTTAAAAAATTTCTCAACATGAACAAAAATAATTCTTCCAATAAAAAGAATTTTTTTGAGAAAAATAAAAAGAAAGAGGAGGCCAAAGATAGTGACAAGGAGGATGAGATCAGGTGCTTTGAGTGTGAAGGGAAAGGGCACATAGCTAGAGAGTGTCCTACTAGGATAAGGAGAAAGGGGAAAGAGACTGCTATGCCCGCCACTCTTAGTGATAGTGAGGGTGATGAGGGTGATAAAGGAGATAAGTCTGATAAAGGTTTGGGACATGGGATGGTTGTCGCTTTTTCTAGTCGTGTGAGCACACCCACTTTGTCTCACAAGAGTGCACACGAGAGCGATAATAATGATTTGTGTTCTTCGAGTGAGGGAGAAAGCGAGGAGGAGAGTGGAGACGAAAGTGAGTTCCAAAAAGCTTTTAGAGATTTGTACACCGAGACCTTGAAAACAAAAAAGTATAATAGGCATTTAGGTCGTCGGGTTTTAGATTTGGAGAAAGAGAAGGAGGTTTTGAGAAAGGAGAAGTGTGATTTGGCCGACACGTTGTCTAGTCTGACGACACGTGTATCCCAACTCGAGAGTGATCTCGAACGTGCCAGGGAGGTCAAAGTCAATTTTTTGAACGCACCTAAGAAGGTTGAAAAGGTGGTTCATAAGGGTAAATGTGAGAAGTTAGGAATAAGTCATGACGGTGCTTCTACTTCCAAATTAGCACCCGAGCCGGTTCCCACTTTAGTGTGTGATTCACGTGAGTCTCACCCTAACCCACCTAGACGTCCCATTCCCATTAGGAGAGTGCGTCCTAGAGTATTTGAGAGAGGTGTTCTTAGGCCTATTTATGTTTGCTCTCATTGCAAGAGGAGAGGACATCTTAGGGAATTTTGCTTTAAGTTGGGGCATGTGTCACGTTTTGCTTCTATACGTGTTTCTGGCACACATGCACCCACACATGATACTTTACATGCTCCCGGAGACTACATGAGAGAGTTTGCACATTTAAGTGAGCAAGTTAAGTTTTAGTCAAAATTTCACAAGAATTGATGGAGGTTTTTCATAAGCTGTCACCACCTTTGGAAAACCCCTGTGCACCTAATGATTGAGGTTTGACTTATTTACTAGCATAGGGTGATTTTCATGATGACATTGTTTGCCTATTGCTAGTATGTATCATTTTGTATGTTTTATTTTATTTTTTTAATATTTTGAAAAATACAAAAAGATTTTATTTTGATAATTTTTTTTGAAAAATTCAAAAAGATTTTTGGTATTTTGTTTGCACCGTTTATGGATGGACACTTAGGATGACCGAGTCACAACATCATTCCATTATTTTCATGTGACTATTTGATAGTGTTTTGAGACAATAGGTCAATTCATCCATGTGCTTTATAATGTTTGGAGTCATTAAGATATAATTAAGTGTTACTTCCTACATGTTTGACTCATGTTTCCTTTAATGCACACTTCCACGGATTTGTTTGATTATTGTGCTTGTCTTATCACATGTTGGTTGGGTGTTTTCACTTCAATCATGTCCTTAAAATGAACCAAGCGCGATAAATTTTGATAAGGAAATTGTGCATATAAAAACCGTTTTGTGAGTTTGTGTGATTTGTTTGATAACGGGGAGGGGCTGCGAAAGGTAATCATCTATCCTTTGCGCAAAAGCCACCTTTAAAAAGGACCTAAAAAATTGAGGAATTTTATTATCCGAGGTCCAAAGAGGTTAAAAGAGCCCGAAAAAATTAAAGGCAATAAAAAGATATTCATGCCAAATTATGGGCCATTTAGGTTTTTGCACCAATTCTCCAAAGTTTGAGAATTTAGATTACCTCTAAAAGAAAATATATACGAGGGAGTTTGGTTGGAGAATTAAAACGGGTTTGCACGTCCTTGAAATGCTTAAAAAATGCGCTATATAGTTTTGGACGTTATTGGTGTGGAAATCATTTTGATTTTGATTTGTTGATTTGCATAAGACGATGTCATCTAAATTCAACAAATTTTTACCCCCAAGGATACCTTTGATGTTCATTCGTTAGGAGTACATATTTGCATCATGCACATATGATTGATTGAGTTGATTTACCTATCGAATGTGGTCGCACCCATACATTCCGTTTCCATGACTTGGTTGTTTGAGTTTAAATCCATGGTGTGATTTTTGTAGCATTTTTTTTTCAAATGGTATCTATTTTTTTTGTTTTGTATGAAAAATTGAAAAAAATCAAAAATAGTTTGTGTATTTTTTTGTGTACCGTGACACCCCGATATTGCTTGTTTGATTCATTCTTCTTATTTGTCTATTTGGGGACATCATAAAAAGGGGGAGAAAGAATTATCTTATTTTGGGGGAGTTTTTGAGAGTTAACTTATGCTTATCATTTATTGGTATCTATGTTTATCTCATTTCAAACTCGATATGTCACTAGGTATTTTTTCTTTATCTCATGTGTGTAGGTACTACATTGATGATCACTCAATTACACACCCTGATGAGAAAAGATTTGAGATTCCTGAAGATTTGAAGATCAAACGATGAAGACTTATTCATTTGTACCTTTTCCAGTTTTGGGTTCATGGGAGGGAAGATTTGTATAGGCAATTTTGTTTTTTGATAATTCGGATTTTTTATGTATGTACCGGCATAGACATAGGGGGAGATTTGTAAGGACATTTTTCTCATGTCCAACATGTTATATTTGTGTATGTCGTACGCCGCTACATTTGGCACTTCACCTCAAGATCTCACATGACGGCCCCTATCCAAATTTCGGGAATCAAGAATTCAACATCTCCATTAATGTGTCCCACATCTGTCTCAACGACTTCACGTTCCACGATTTTAGGGACTTAATGCAAGTGGTATGCAAGGGAAGTCAAAACAGTGAAAAAAGGCACAATAGGAGACTTCAAGGGCATTTTCATAATTTTACAGCCATAGTCCGGAGGTCTGGTCAATTGGAAAGTTTAATATCTCGCCGTAACGAAGATACTGGAAGAAATGACACCTCAATCCGAGCTACGGTGAAGGAGTTATGACCTTTTGAAGCTGGAGAAAATTCCTTGAAGAATGCTGATTTTTTTTAACCACAAACCAGAAAGGTACCCCAAACCAGAGATGTACCCCAAACCGCATGAGGTACCCCAAACCGGTTCGGGGTACCTGACGCTGCAAGAGTCCCCAAGTTTTAAAACTCTTTTGATTTCCTTATAAAATCCAACTTCGGGAGAGCTATTTTGCAAGACTTTGGAAGACGTTTTTGAGAGTCCAAATACCTCTAATCTTCATATTTTTGAGTCCCAAGACTCATGTTTTGATTCACATAATTCTTTCAATCCTTTGTGAATCTTTTTGGTAACCCAAGAACACAACTTTGAGTTTGTTCAACCCTGTGGAGAAGCCGTTCTCTTCTTCATTGCTGCCCTCCTGGAAAGGGAAACTTCCAGCCGCCGACATAGGAACTGACACCTGCGGGTATTTCTGTGTCACACTGTTTCTAGCCGTTGCTTTGAAGGTTTACTGAAGACACCGTGCGTTACACTTGTGGGCGATTATCAGGTTGTATGTAAGTCTATGGTCTTGTAAATTCTTTAAAGTTCTAGAAATAAAAGGTTTTGCCCTTCGGGGATTTTTCCTTAACTTTGTGTCGCATGCTATATATTTGATGGGTTGATTTAGATGCATGTTTAAGGGTTGATTTTATTTGGTTTAAAAGTAGACGCTAATTAAATAAGGGTTCTTGGAAACTTGCGAATTTAATTTAAATCAATTATCACACACTGAACCTATTCGGTTTCTCAGATGATGAACCCCGTGGGAACAAACCAGTCTAGTAACCAATCTGAGTGGAATGATATTCTTCGAATATCTGTTGGGAGAAATCAATAAGGTGTCCATTCAGTCAGAGGTAGATAAAGACACGGAATTTTAGTTCTTCCCCACCTCAGTAAATCACATAACCAGGTCAAGGAGACACTACAAATATCCCACTCCTTACATGACTGAGACAGATAAGGGAAAGGGAGTTGCCGAAGAACTTCCCATGTCAGAAATGACCATCGAAGAAAGTAAAAACCTTGACCAGGCCAAGAAGACCCAAGCCAACATCACCTTATGGGGGCTTTTCATGTCTTCCCAATTTCATAGGAATGCTCTAATATAGCTCCTCACCTGGCCTACATCTCATCTTTCCACCATTCCCGAAGAAGCCGTAAACATGGTTGGATACTTAACCTCTTCCATAACACTCTCCTTTTTTGAAGCAGAGATACTGAAAATTAATCCTGGCCATAACTATGCCCTCAACATCTCCATTGAAGTATTTAGAAGGACAATCCCACTCTCACTTATTGATAATGGATTGGCCCCCAATGTTTGTCCTCTCAGAACCTTTAATTGCTTAGGATTGAAAGTCAGTGATCTCACTCCCACTTTCGCCACCGTGCGTGCTTACGACAATACCCGTCGATAGGTAATGGGATCCATAAAACTCACAGTAGAGGCTCGCCCTATCAATCCTGTCACCAAAATCTAAGTCATTAACATCCTTGCATGTTTAAATCTTCTCCCTAGCCGTCTATGGCTCCATAATATTTGAGGGGTATCTTTTTCTTTTCATCGAAAATTGAAATTCTTTGTCAAAGGCCAGGTTATCATTATCTTGGGAGATGACGATAGTATAAATAGTGCCGTCACTAGCAACCCTGTATTGTAAATCCAATATGGGACGAATGACATTCTCCTCTCTAGCTTTAGAGTTGATCTACTTCCCCTTCGAGCAGGAGGTAATTTCAAAGATTGAGTCTATCTGAAACACAACCCGTATGGCAGCGTCAGTGTGTTCAGATGTTCAAGAACATGCACTTCATGCTCGGAACGGGGTTAGGGTGATGCCAACAAGGGATTTTTGAGCTCATAGTCTTGAAGAAGGCCTTTTCCCCATGTGGCCTGGCTTACCAACCCTCACCAGAAGAAATCAAAGCACTTATGAGACCATGATAAAAACGAAGCTTAGAAGAAGAAATGACTATTTCGAGAGACTCTTTGAATGAAGATTTATTAAGGATGGCGAAAACTTCCCTTTTTGCGGATTCCCTGAACCATGGTATGACCATGTCGATAAGAAGATAAAATTAGGGTTAGAAATCTTCTTTCGAGATAGTAACTCTTGGGTCAATACTGCTAACATGAAGTACAAACTCTCACTGAGAAAGCCGTGATAGTTACTGAAGATTTTGAGGAAACTGATTTTGAGGAGTCGTTAAACCTGCGGACACTGGGCATGAGTCTCTGCATGATCCGCTCAGATGTTGCACCGTCGGACCCGTTTACTCAAATTAGAGCGGTTGACATGCCTATCCTTAAATGTAATGTCATGCCTGTCCAACCTACTCAGATTCAACCAGACCTTACTGTCTACCCTGTGCAAATCTCTTCACCTGATGTTGTTGTCCCTTTTTCTGATATCAATATAACCGAGACCTCTTTTGATAGGGTTATCAATGTTTATCAATGTTGTTTTTCTCGAAGATGAAATAAATGAAGATTTCAAGTATCTTGATGTGCTTTACATTAATTGTCTTGATTTTAATCAAATATTTGATGATGATGATTTCGCAAATGATCAATTCTTAACTGATCTTAATAAGGATTATAATAAACATAATAATCGCATTTAAATTAATGATGATGGGGCTGTTATTATTAATCTCGGTTCTAGTAGCCATCAACACGAGATTAGGATAGGGTCCATCCTTAACGAGCATGAGCATGCGCAATTCGAAGAACTGCTAAAGGAATTTATGGATGTCTTTGCATGGTCCTATGGTGACATGCCTGACATTGACCCAGAAATAGCTCAGCACAAGATCCCAACATTCCCAGAATGTAAGCCAATCAAACAGAAGCTAATGAAACTCCGTACCGAATGGTCACTCAAAGTCAAAGAGGACGTGGTCAAGCAATTAAATGTGGATTTCATTCGTATAGTCGAATATCCTACATGGTCGGCTAATCTAATCCCCGTACCGAAGTTGGGAGGGAAAGTCCCATGTGCGTCGACTACTAGGATTTGTATAAAGCCTCCCCAAAAAATAATTACCCATTACCCAACATAGACATAATCATGGACAACATATCCAACCACACCCTCAGGTCATTTGTCGATGGATTCGCTGGATATAACCAGATCAAAATGCACCCTGACCATCAGGAGAAAACCGCCTTCATCACCCCATGGGGAACTTTATGCTTCACCGTCATACCATTCAGACTGAAGAATGACGGGGCTACCTACCAAAGGGTTTCCACAACCATTATGCATGCCCTTATTCATAAATAGGTCAAGGTGTACATAGATGATATGATAATTAAGTCTAAGACTCGAGAAAGTCATATTCCCGCCCTTCGAAAGTTTTTCAAATGACTACGGCAATACCAGATGCGACTAAACCCACAAAAATATGTTTTCAGCATCGCAAAAAGAAAAATCTTGGGATTCATGGTCAGTGAGAAGGGAATCGAAGAAGACCTCGCTAAACTGAAAGCCACACTTAAGATGCCACCACCACGGACGGAGAAGGAAGTCTGAGGATTCTTGGGTAAACTGCAGTACATCAGTTGGTTCATTAGCAAGTTGACTTGAATATGCGAACCCATTTTTAAACTTATGAGTCCTTACAAGAAGCCTTTGACCGAATTAAGCGATATCTCACTCGACCTCCAATGTTTATGCCTCCGCAGCCAGGTCTCCCCCTACTTCTTTACTTGACCGTCATGGATACTGCAATAGGGGATTTACTAGTCCAATACATTAAAGAGTCCCATAAGGAAATATCCATTTATTATACCAGTAAAAAATTGGTTGGGTATAAAATCAACTACATTGCTTTGGAGAAAGCATGTATAGCCTTGGTTTGGGTCACACAAATATTACGGCACTGCATGCTTGCCTTCCCCATCAGACTAGTATCCCGTATGGATCCCATTAAGTACTTACTAGAAAAGCCCAATTTGTCCATTCGAATGGCCCGTTGGTTGATGTTGCTAAAAAAATTCGATATTGTGTACGTCATGCATAAAGCTATGAAAGGGAGAGACACATTTGCATACCTCGTTGATTATCCCATGGAAGAAGCCTATATCTGGGTCTCTAAATTTCCAGGTGAAGATATTCTCCGCACCTCTCAGGCGGAACTTATATGGCAAATATTCTTTGATGGAGCTGCTAACAAAAAAGGATACGACATTAGAATACTCCTAATCGCCCCTGATTACTCTCACACCCCCATTGCCATCAAACTAGACTTCCCTTGCAATAACAACATATCTGAGCATGAGGCATGCATTGTAGGCCTCAAGATCGCCCTCAAGAAAGGAACTCGTCACCCAGACATCTACGGAGACTCTGCCCTCATAATTGACCAAATCCTTAGAAAATGGAAAGTCAAAGACGAGAAAATCCTACCCTTCCATGCCCACTTAGAAGAACTATCCTCCCAGTTCAAAGATGTCACCTTCCACTACCTGCCTCCTGCAAAGAATAACCTAGATGACTCCCTTTCTACCTTGGCCTCTATGTTCGACATACCTAAGGGAATAAAAATGGCCCCTTTCCTGATTTAGAAACAAGCCAAGCCTGCCCATTGCTACCACACCGAACTAGTTATCGAGGAAGATTATGATATGATCGGGTTATGGTATTATGACTTTGGATGCCTCTTTAAATATGTTAGGTATCCCCGAGACGTAGATAAGAAAGACCGTGCGACACTTCACAAATTGGCTACCTAGTACATTATTTATGACAAAGGTCTTTTCAAGAGAAACTTCGATATGACCTATTTGCACTACATAACAGGGGATGATGTTGAAAATATGATGCACAAGATCCACAATGGGTAATACGGGCCCCACATGAATGGTCACTTGATTTCCAAAATATCATCCGTCAAGGATACTATTAGATCACCATGGTTCAAGATTACATGACTTATGTTCAAAGGTGCTTTAAATTCCAATATTTTACCAATCTCCAACACCTTCCTCCCATAGAACTATATAACATGACCTCTCCTTGTCCCTTCTCTACCTGGGGCACTGACATCATAAGGAAGGCTACTCTAAAAGCTTCAAATTCTCACGTAACCATCCTAATCGCCATTGATTACTTCGCCAAATAAGTCAAAGTCGAGTCATATACGGTGCTAAATGCCAAGAAAGTGGCCAAGTTTATCAAAAAGAACATCATCTGCCAATAGGGACTTCCCCGCGAGTTGGTGTCAGATAATGGGCTCCATTTCGAAGCCGAGGTCACATAACTAGTTGACGAGTTGGGGATTCAGAGACACAAATCTTCTCCTTATCGGCCACAAACCAATGGTGCCATCGAAGCCTCCAATAAAAGCCTCAAGACCATAATCGGTAAGATGACTGGGAGTTGTAGAGACTGGACCGACCAGATCCCTCACGCCCTTTAGGGCTACCGCATTTCGATCAAAACGCCTACTGGGGCTACCCCTTATTCTCTAGTGTACGACATAGAAGAAGTACTGCTCATTAAGTTGGAAATACCTCCCCTCCACGTCATACTCGAAAGCACTGTTCTAAAAAATCGGCCTAAGCTCCGCCTAGGCTTGAGGCTTGGGAGAAATGCCTCGCCTTAAGATTTTGACGCCTTATGCTTGGTAAAATCCTTAAGCCGCACTTTTTCTCTAAAAACAACAATGCTTTAGTGAAACGATATCGCATTTTAAAGTTTTTTAACAAATCGGACCATTATCTCATCCAAAATAATCAAATAGTATTTTGATTTACAAATATTGAGACATATTTTTCTGTTATGTACAATTTTAGTATTTTAATAGCCTTGTTGAGGTTAAAAAATATTAAATGTATTAAAAAGGCGTTAACGCCTTTTCACGCCTTTTTACGCCTAAGGCCCGCCTAGGCTTCTAAGGCTTAAGGCTTGGCCTCCACGCCTCGATCACTCCCCGCGTTTTTTAGAACCTTGCTCGAAAGTAAAATTGACGAAGGAGAATGGCATCAAAGCCGCTTTGATGAATTATCACTCTTAGATTTAAAGAGTCTGAAGGATCTATATCATATATAAGGGTATCATCGCCAGATAACGCCATCGTTCAACCGAAATTCAAGGACCGTGGTGACCAGTATAGGCCCCTTTTCCAATGTGTGCTTTAAGGTGACAATATAATTTTTCCTTCAAAAATATTTTTCCTATTTTAACACGCACCAAGTTTGTGAACCAATTTCATTTAAGTCCAATTTTATTTTATTTCATCCTAAACATGCATATAGGTGATTAAAGAAAGCAAAGTAAAGTAAAGTTCATAACGCTGGATATACGAGTAAACCACTAAGGGAAAAACCTCAGATGGCCCAAGCTAGACAATCACTATGATACGGTCTTACAAAGGAAGACAGACAGACTTACACAACGACTCGATCCTCACAAGCCTTGATGGTCTTATTCTATTTCACCGCACCTCCACAGTGCCCACGCTTTTCCATGATACTCCTCCACAACACATGCATCCACGAGTGCCTCGGTGTCCACTGATGCAGCTTTGGTAACCGTCTACGATTGGGAACATGGACTCCTTGGCTTCTCCACCGCAAAACCCAACGAACAACTTGTTTAATATGGATGAACAAACTCCAAATGGTGCAAACAAGATCTCTATAGCAATTTTATATGAAAGCTCGGATCTTTAAACACTAGGGATGGTTTTAGTCTTTGAAAATCTTAGAAAACTTATGTAGAAAAATGAAATTGTTCTAAACTGTATTTTGGTTTTGCACACACCGAAATTCTGAGCAAACACTGCCTTAAATAATAAAATTAAGTTGGCAGGTTGTTCGAACGATATGCATATGTCGTTCTAACGACTGAGAGATGACGTTCCAAAGACATCACATGTTGAACAACTTAAACCAAAGTGAGTGTTTATACCACTCTAAACATCATATAAGCTCTGAATAAACGATTTAAAAAAATTTAAAATCATTTTAAATAAAGTTTTTATCCTTTAAAACATTTTTTGAGTTCCATAAACATTATGCGTTCATACCTGAGAGTATCTCGGAATGCAATATGATCTAAAGACGTGAAACGTGCACCAATAAAACTCGACAAGATATATCTTTGAATCTTGGCCTCTACGTCTTCAACATAAACACATCATAGACTATGTGGGAATTATTATAAGATAAAAATCTATCTATGACTCAAACAAGTTTTGTTCCGAAAATAAGTCAATTACTTACAAAATACTCAATTGAAAATTTTATCCTTACAAATCTCCCTATTTGACTATTCTGGGACAAAACCAAAATAGTGAAATGCATAAGCTGGGCCGTCAAGCTGTATGACATTTAAATCCCATCCCATAAAACCCAAAATCAAAAATACAGGACACAGACTAGTATATGCAGGTCCGGTAAGCGTGAGTTGTTATAATGTGATGTAGTCTTGAAATCTCGAATGTCTGATGAATATTTACACACATGAAACAGAAAAATACCCAGTGAAGTATGGAGGAACCAATGATATAAAAATACCAATATTTAAAACAAATCATTTGTTAAACAAGTGAGCAATACCAATATGTGCAATGGAACATGATACCAATAAAATATGAACATAAGTTCATGATACCAAATTGTAAAGCCAAAAAAATATGTGCTTAATAAACAAACTTTAACTCTCCCCCTACATCACATACATCTCTCCCCCATTTTGTCTCGAATAGACAATAAGTAGAAAGATAAACAAATAATCAAATATCTAGAATGAAATAATCAATGAGGCATATCTAGATAAACATGAAATGCAAGCTAATAATAATCAGAAAGTACCAAATCGTAGCTACCAAACAGTCACAAAGAATGAGTCACCAATCTAAGCAAATATGTGACTAAATGAATCAATGCAGTATAAGAATCAAAGCATGAATATGTACTATCGACTGCATGTAAATTGTCCAAATGAACCCAGAAGTACGAAAATATGATGAAATCATCTCATATATGAAGAAGGTACTGAAACAGAACAAGGGATAAAAAAAACCTGGCAGGGTCGTTCGAATGACTATGACATGTTGTTTGAACAACATTGGCATGTCGTTTGAATGAGGTAAAAAATGACCCAAAACAGTAAGGTCTCGTTTGAAGCAACTATCTAACTGCCCTATAAACGACCCTTCCAACGACCATATTTGACAAAATTAACGCCTCGAAACTCATGTCGTTAGAAACAGACTTCGAATGACTTGGACATATTGTTCGAACGACGTAAAGAAGTCGTTTGAACGACTTCAACAATTTCTGTATTCCAATGCTAAAAAGGACAAAATTTTGCCTATTGAAAAAATTAGCTCAAAACAGGTACTAGAAATACAAAACAGCAGCAAAACAAACTCAAAATAGAAAAATAAAACAAGTAAAACAATGTGAGTTTCCTGCTAACATAGTATCAATGTGCTAAAAAATGGATATGGAATGAATGGGCGCGAACTACAACAAATGATCACAAATTGAACACATCGAAATGATCAAAAGGCTATAATTGATAAGTAGATGTCATCAAACTTTGTTTTATCCATATGTGATAATTAATATATTGAGCTTAATGAACTAAACGAACAACATGCACACAAATTTGGAATTTTGACGATTCAGCAAATAATAACGTCATGACACGATTTTTTAACATTAGGATTCCTGGTGCAAACTCGTTGTTATTTTTCCATCCAAACATTCTCATATATATATATATATATATATGTATTATTTTTCAAGCTCTTTTGAGGTTTCTATGTTTCTCAAGTTAGAGAAATTCTATTGGCCCCATTTTTGGCATATGTTTCTTTTTATTGCCTTTATTTTTTATTGGTCTCTTTTAAACGGTGACTTTCACGACGTAATTATTATTCTCTGGCAGCCCTTTCCCGTGAACACTCATCATATTTTCAATTTAAACAATCTAAATCCTCACACAAACGATTCTTAGATTCACACATCATCCTAAGTCTTATTACGCATAGATGAAAAAATTGAGAGGAAAACATCTCACCAAACTCAAATACGCATGAGAAGTCAAACATTCATATAAACTCGTGCATGTGTGCAATGATGACATATATACAAAGTCGAATCCAAATGCAAATCAACTTCGAAACAACCCCGTTTAAAAATCGTTAAGATCATTCTAAGCATTAATAATTATGACCAAATATCCTAGCCACGTGGATAATGAAATCATGGGGGTCTAAGCGCACCAATATGCCACATCAAACATGAAACTCATGACACAAAAAATAAACCAAAAATCTTTTCTGTTTTTCTAAAAATATTTTTGACTCAAAAATAAAATCTTTTGTATTTTCTCAAAAATATGTAAACCCAAAATCTTTTTGTATTTTTAATTTTTTTTATCAAAATAACATCTTTTTGTATTTTTTTCAAGTAAGACTCAAATAAATGAAAAACATAATACAAAGAGATACACATGTCATAACACTGGCAAGAAATATATCATGATGCAAAGACTAGCGTATGACAAACATGGCAACACAATCATCCATTAGATTTATCAAGGGAATAATCAAGTGCAACCAAACAAGAACCATGAAGTTTAGTTCCTAAATCCACTAAGTCCAATTTCCTAACCCAAGTAGGTGTGTAACGTTGCATGGGGTTTTTGGGAACCGAAACGAATTTATTCTTAAACTTCCTAGGAGCATTTTTAAGGTCATAACAATAATGCCTAAGGTGATCCTTCCTACTGAAATGAGTGCAAGTGTAAACACGGAGAGGAATGTAACCTAAATGTGGACCTCTCCTAATGTTCCTAGCTGGCTCTATCACACGATTGGTATTGTCTTTGGGAATGGGTGCAATATAATCATCGAAGCTTATACCACACTTATCATCCTTGATTTGGACAGTGCCTAAAACCTTATCCAACTTTTTCGACCTTTCCTAAAAATTAAACTTCTAGAGTCTCTCAATCTCTCCTCAAGCTCACTAATCCAGGACTCAAGTAAATGCCCAGACTCCTCAAACTCTAGAATCTCATTCTTTAAAGCCTCCATTAAACCATGTAGAGTCTCTCTCTCTCTCTCTCTCTCTCTCTATCTCTCTCAACATACTCTAGTTTCTCCCTAAGAGTGTTCTCCCATGCCCTATGATCCTTAATCAAAGCATCATTAGTTTCTACGACACGCTCATTCAACTTAGCTTGCAGCTTCAAGTTTATCTTTTTCACCTTTACCACTTTCGCATACAAATCATTTAAAGGAAACTTGAAACTCTCACACATCTATCTCCTCTTCCTCACTAGCTTCTCCCTCACTTACTTGGGGTTCACACTCAACAGTCTAGGAAGCGTCATTCGCATGAGAATCTTCATGGGAATATTCATCGTCGTTTCTCACATAACATGTCATGAACGTTACAAAGTTGCGCTCAAAGGGGAAACTCTCTCCCTCTTTCAATTCACTATCACTTAAGGTGGAATTATATGCTATAGGTTTCTTTCCATCCTTCTTAAGTTTAGTGGTACACTCCACTATCTTATGACCATAACCCTCACAAATAAAACTCCTATCCGACTCATCCCTCTTAAAATTCTCACTCTTATTCTTAAGAGCGGGATCGACATTGTTGTTCTTGGATTTCTCAAGTCTTTTGGCATCTTTCGATTGCTTTTGGAACTTAAGAAACTATTTGAACTTGTTTTCCAACAAAGCTACATCATCAAAATCGAAATCATCATCCGAAACTTTAGTCTCCTCCCTCTGGGCTTTCAAAACAATGCCCTCTTCTTTTTTTGGCACTTGCTTGGAGGTAAACATGTCAAGCTCATAAGTTTGTAAGTCACCTACATGCTCTTCTAGTTTCGTTGATTAAAGCACACATAAGGAGTTTAGAACACTACACCAAAATGGGAAAATTGTCACCTTTCAGCCGGCCAGCCTTGTCAAGGTCATTGACCGTGACAAAAAAAACACGCATTTTATGTCACGGTCATTGACCTTGACACGACCGTGACAACGAATTGTCACGGTCATTGATCGTGATACGACCGTGACAATTCAATTTGTCACGGTCGTGTCACGGTCAATGACCGTGACGGTCAAAGACCTTGACACGACCGTGACAACTTTTCCAGCAAAAACCCTACCCCCCTTCTTTTTTCCCTCCCGCGCCCTTCCCTCCCTCTCTCTCTCTCTCTCTCTCTCTCTCTCTCTCTCTCTCGACGCTGCTCTCTCTCTCTCTCTCTCTCAGGTCCAATTTCTCTCTCTCTCTCTCTCTCTCTCTTCCATTTATATATATATATTTGTCTGTATATTTATGTGTGTATGTGTATATATATATGTGTGTACGTGTGTGGGGGGTGGGGCGGGATGGGGGTAGGGGGTGGTGGAGGGGGGCAGAGGGTGGGGCGGGGTGGGGCAGGGTGGGGGAGGGGGTGGGGGGTATGTGTATATATATATATATATGCGTGTATGTGTGTGCGTGTGTGGGGGGTGGGGCAAGGTGGGGGTAGGGGGTGGGGCAGGGTGGGGGAGGAGGTGGGGCGGGTGGGGCAGGGTGGGGTGGGGGTGGGGCGGGGTGGGGCAGGGTGGTGGAGGGGGTGGGGGAGGGGGTGGGGCGGGTGGGGGAGTTGGTGGTGGAGGGGGGCAGGGGGTGGGGCAGGGTGGGGTGGTGTGTGTGGGGGGGGGGAGGTATTTTTTTATATTAACTTTGAAATCCTTAGAGAATAAGAAGGCTTAAGAAATGATTACAAAAATCAAATTGTATACTCATTATAATGATAACAAGGTTAATATGATAATTGTTCAAGATTTGAAATCCGTGCCTTATGATTTTTCATTGAGAATTGAAAGATGAAATATGATTATGATTATGATTATGAAATCCGTGCCTTATGATTTTTAGATTTGTTTGATGGATTTGTTTTTGGTGTTTATTATCAATGGGACTTAATTTGTTGAATGATAATATTTGTATTAGATACTTGCGTGGTTTTACCTAACTTGAATGAATTAATAAATGTTTCAGTAAAGGTTGAAGTGGACAAAAAACGTGTGAATTGATTAATATCCATAATGTAAATAAAAGGTAAAGTAAGTGTGTAAATGGGTGGTTGAGCAAGCTAAGAGGTGTAACCCATATTTAATACATAGGTGTGTTATGAAAGGTTTTCAAAGGGTAATTAAGTATTTTCAAATAATGACCCCGAAACATAGAAATTCAATCTCAAGCAATTTAATTTCAATCTCTACAAATTTATGCATGTATTCAAGGGATTTATGAAGGATTAATATTAAAATTCAATTCCTATACATAATCTAAAAATTATAACTCAGATTCAACTAGAAATAAACCAAACCAAAGTTAGTTAAATAAACCAAAGGATTAATATTAAAATTCAACTCTATTAGTTAAATTATAAATGTAATAGAATTAATCCATATAAATCAGATTTTAATCACAATTAGGTTTTAGAGTTACATAGATAGGCATAATCTAAATCAATTTCAGTCCTACATATATTCTAATTAACTTGCCTCAAATTTGATGAATAACAAGGGCTAAAAGTATTGTTCATTTAATTCAATTAGGTAAAACCCATGATAATGAAATTTATGCTACAATTATAATTATCTCATGTCATAATTTTATTGATAAACAATATATGTAGTTGTCACGGTCGTGGTGGGGGGAGGGGGTGGGGGTGGGGTGGGTAGGGGTGGGGTGTGTGTGTGTGTGTGTGCGTAGGTGTGCGTGTGTGTGTGGCGGGGGGAGGGGGCAGGGGTGGGGCACCCATTTAATAACTCTTTAAATATTTGGAAAAAACATAATATTACAAAATTGAAACGAAATGGTATTGACGGAACTTACACATACGTTATAATATAGACGGAACATTTTTTTATCTGTACTAATAACATTTTTTTTTATCTGTACTAATAACATTTTTTTTACAGCAAAAATGTCTCCTTCAGATGTTAGGGCGAAGATGATGATGCTGTTTATGATGATGTCGTCGTCTGGGTTCGGTGGTAGCGGAGGCGACGAGGGCTCCTCCGCCCCTAGGCTCCCCAAATATGGAAAATTTGGGATTATCGTCGAAAACAAGTCGGAGCTTTTAGCGAGATCCCTCGAGCTGCTAAAGACGGTCATCGGCCCGGGGTTTATGAGTTGGAAGGAGGTGCCGTATGAGCTCAAGTTAGCTGTTTGGGCGGCACTACAGGTAATATTTATATGAATATTTCAATTTCAATTTCAATTTATATTTATATTTATATTTATATTTATATTTATATTTATATTTATATTTATATTTATATTTATATTTATTCGCAACTAACATTGTATTTGTTGGACATGAACAATTCAACTTGGATCCAAAGCTACGCGATTCCGTCTTGGAGCAGTTGAGGGAGCAACACAAGACGTGGAAAAAAAATATGCGGACACGGTACTTTGGAAAAACACAAGAGTCCATTTTACAATGGCGCGGATCCATCCCGCCTAAGGAGCCGATCTCATTGGCACAATGGCAAAAGTTCATTGACAATGAGATCGAGGATCGACAATTGGCATCTCGCCAATTGGGGAGGGAAAATCGGGCTAAAAAGACGGACGTGCACTACTCCGGCCGGACCTCTTACGCTGAGGTGGAGCATAGGATGAAGGTAATATTTAATTTATCTATAACTACAAAAATATATTATTGGATATTATTTTACTTTGCGGGGCCGATACTAATTTTACTTTACTTTATTTTATTTCAGGGGGTAGGGAGTGGGCCAGGGGGTAAGCCACATAGGCTCGATACTTATGTGGCTCTTCGGACGAAGAAGGGGAAGGACAAGGAGGTGTCCCCGAGCATCGCGGCCACGATTGTAAGTAATCCGACAGTTTAATTATTGTTAATTACGTTATAATTTTTTAGTTTACTTATTTTACTAATCATGTGCTTTTTGTCGTTTCAGGCAAAGCTTAAGGAAGTGCATGAGTCGCAGTCTGATGCCGACAAGGCATCTTTGTCCACAGACGCACTCAGCCAAGTGCTTGGCTCTGATCACAAGGGGAGGACAAGGGGAGTGAGCTCGCGGGTGGCCAAATCTAGTATCATCGGATTGGAGACGAGCGACACCAGGTTGGCTCGAACGGTGGATTCACACGACGCGAAGCTGTCCCGTTTGGAGGCGACGGTCCAAGATATGTACGCATTCATGAAGCGTACGTTGGGTGGAGACCGTAAAGAGAAAGGGAAAGGGAAAGGGAAGGAGAAGACGGTGGATGAGGAGGTGCGGGAGGACGAGGCGCAGGATGACGAGGATGTGGACCTCGCTGCTTCATCACCGACACGTTCGTACTTCGACGATCCACTTCCCTATTTGACGCCCTCCAACAGACCATTATCGACAATTGGTTGGCCGAGCGTGTTCATATTGGACATATTTGATGGCCAGCGGATAGGGCGGGGGTTGAGGGACCCGGATATCGTCGAGGGTGGAATAGTCCATGGACGTGTGCTTCAACAGATGGAGTCCAGGGTGCTCGTCACGTATGTCATAACCGGGAAGGAGAACTCCCTATTGTGGTTGCGCGAACAACGCGGCACGACGTATATTAGTGGGTGCGTCAATTCGTATGTCGTGTGGCCTACTCACCTCCTCAATTTTATCCAAGACATGTAGTAACATTATTTTCTAGTTTGTCCATTTTAATTATATTTGGATTATATCGTCATGTATATTATTTTTACTTTGAAGATTTGGATTATACTGTCATGAATATATATTTGCATTATCTTTAGTTTGTGTTGGATATATGATGTTTAGAACAGGTACAACGTTGCTATAACAGGTACAAATATACTGCTGGGCAGTGGCAGTGGCCATACTGCCCAGCAGATTTTTTTTAAATTCTGCCCAGAATTGTCACGGTCATTGACCGTGACAATTTTTTAAAAAAAGGGTCACGGCTTTGTCACGGTTATAAACCGTGACAAACGTGTCACGGTCATTGACCTTGACACGACCGTGACACAAAATGCGAGTTTTTTGTCAAGGTCAATGACCGTGACACGACCGTGACAAAAAAAGTTGTCTCGCCTCGAAATGTCACGGTCATTGACCTTGACAAGGTGGATTTGTCAAGGTCAATGACCTTGACAAATGGGCAAATTTGGTGTAGTGGAAAGGCCACTTTAGGACCAAATCTACTAGGCAACGACCTTAATATTTTCTTAATGACTCGGTTGTCGGGTATTTTTTCTCCCAAGTTAAACGACGAGTTGACAGTATTAGACGATTTAGCATAAAACTCATCAAATGACTCACTCTCTAACATCTTAATCGTCTCAAATTGTGTTGTGAGGTTTTGAAGTTTAGATGCACTAACCGTGTTAGTGCCCTTGTGAGTAAGTGCAAGAATATCTCAAGCCTCTTTTGAGTTTTCACTCATGATGACTCGATTATACTCTTCCAGTGTAACATGTGAGGAAATAACATGAATACCTTTAGAATTATAAAGTGCAAGCCTATGTTCGGCTTCGGTCCATGAATCAACAGGTTTTAAACTAATGGCATATCTATCTCATGTGATCTCTAGTGTCCAATATTTTTCAACCGCTAACCAAACATGCTCATCAATCGATTTTAAATCATTTCTCATTCGTATTTTCCAATAAGCATAATTTGTATCATAAAAAATAGGAGTTCTAAAACTATTAAAATTTCTGAAATTCAACCTTAAAAGCACAAGGGATCAACACACACAAAAAAGGTTTCCTGCTCTGATACCAATTTGTAGGCCCCCTTTTCAAAGTGTGCTTTAAGGTGACAAAATAATTTTTCTTTCAAAAATATTTTTCCAATTATAACACGTACCATGTTTGTGAACCAATTTTAATTAAGCCCAATTTTATTTTGTTTGATCCTAAGCATGTATCTAGATGATTAAAGAAAGTAAAATAAAGTTAAGTTCACAACGTCGGGTGTACGAGGAAACCACTAAGGAAAAAAACCTTTGATGCCCCAAGACAGACAATCACTATAATACTGTTTTACAAAGGAAGATAGACAGACTTACACCTCGACCCGATCCTCACAAGCCTTAACGCTCTTCTTCTCTTTAACTGCTCCTCCACAGTGCCCACGCAGAAATCCTTCCACGATACTCGTCCACAACACACGCGTTCATAAGTGCCTCGGTGTCTACCGATGTAGCTTTGGCAACCGTCTACGATTAGAAACACAGACTCCTCCACTTCTTCACCGCAAAACCCAACGAATAACTTGTTCAATATGGATGAACAAAATCCAAATGGTGCAAGCAAGATCTCTATAACAAATTTATATGAAGGCTCAAACATTTAAAAACTGAGGATGATTTTAGTCTTTGAAGACCTTAGAAAACTTATGCACAAAAATGAAAATGTTCTAAACTATATTTTGGTCCTGTACACATCGAAATTCTGTGCAAACACTGCCTTAAATAATAAAATTAAGTCGGCAGGTCATTCGAACGATATGCATATGTTGTTCTAACGAGAGATGTCGTTCGAACAACATCACATGTCGTTTGAACTACTTAAACCAAAGTCAGTGTTTCATACGACTCTAAACATCAAATAAGCTCAGAATAAATGATTTAAAATATTTTAAAATCATTTTAAATAAAGTTTATATCCTTTAAAATATTTTTTGAGTCCCATAAACATTATGCGTTCATACCTGAAAGTATCTCGAAATGCAATGTGATATGAAGATGTGAAACGTGCACCAATAAAACTCGACATGATATATCTTTGAAGCTTAGCCGCTACGTCTTCAATATGAACACGTCATAGACTATATGGGATCTGTGACAAGATAAAAATATATCTATGACTCAAATAAGTTTTGTTTCGGAAATAAGTCAATTACTTACGAACTTCTCAATTGGAAATTTTGTCCTTACTAATCTCACTCTTGGACTATTCCAGGATAAAACCCAAACAATGAAATGCCTAAGTCGGGTCGTCAAGCTGTATAACATCTAAATTCCATCCCATTAAACCCAGAATCGAAAATACAGGACACGGACTAGTATATGTAGGTCCGGCAAGCATGAGTTGTCTGAATATGATGTAGTCTTGAAATTTCGAATCTCTGAAGAATACCTACACACATAAAACAGACAAATACCCAATGAAGTATGGAGGAACAAATGATATAAAAATACCAATATGTAAAACAAGTCATTTGTTAAACAAGTGAGTAATACTAATATGTGCAATGCAACATGATACCAATAAAATATAAACATGTGTTCATGATACCAAATTGTAAAGCCAAAAAAATATTTGCTCAAGAAACAAACTCTACCTCTCCCCCTACATCACATACATCTCTCCCCCTTTTTATCTCGAATAGACAATAAGTAAAAAGATAAACAAACAATCAAATATCTAAAATGAAATAATCAATGAGGCATATCTAGATAAATATGAAACGCCAGCTAATAATAATCAGAAAGTACCAAATCGTAGCTAGAAAACAGTCACAAAGAATGAATCATCAATCTAGGCAAAGAGGTGACTATATAAATCAATGCAATATAAGAATAAAAGCATGAATGGGTACTATCGACTGTCTGTAACTGTCCAAATGAACCCAGAAGTACCAAAATAGAATGAAATCATCTCATATATGAAGAAGGTACTGAAATAGAACAAGGGCTTAAAAAATCTAGGCAGGGTCATTCGAATGACTATGCCACGTCGTTTAAACGAAGTAAAAAATGACCCAAAATAGTAAGGTCTCGTTTGAAGCAATTATTTAACTACCCTACAAATGACCCTCCCAGTGACCATATCTGATAAAATTAACGCCTCAAAACTCGTGTCGTTAGAACCATACTTCAAACTACTTTGACATGTTGTTCGAACGACATCCAGAAGTTGTTTGAACGACTTCAACAATTTCTGTATTCCAGTGCTAAAAAGGACAAAGTTTTGCCCAGTGAAAAAATTAGCTTAAAACAGGTATTGGAAATACAAAACAGCAACAAAACAGACTCAAAACAGAAAAATAAAACAAGTAAAATAGTGTGAGTTTTCTGCTAACATAGTATCAATGTGCTAAAAATGGATATGGAATGAATGGGCGCGAACTACAACAAATGATCACAACTTGAACACATCGAAACGATCAAAAAGCTATAATTGATAGCTAGATGTCATCAAACTTTGTTTTATCCATATGTGATAATTAATATATTGAGCTTAATGAACTAAACGAACAACATTCACACAAATTCAGAATTTTGACGATTCAGCAAACAATAACGTTATGACACGATTTTTTAACATTAGGATTCGTGGTGTAAACCCATTGTTATTTTTCCATACACACACCCTCTTTTATATATATATATATATATATATATATATTGTTGATACCAAAATTAATATGCTGATGTGGACGAATAATACGAAGACACTTGTCAATCTACGTGGCACAATAATAACGAGGAAGTTCATTTCCCCGACCAACTCATGTTCTCTCCGAGCAACGAGGATATACCGAGGAACTTCAGCACTCCGAGGTACACTAGTGCTCCGAGGAACTCCTGATCAACGAGCAACTGAGGCGGTCCAAACTGCATCTCGGCCGTAGTATTAATTGCCAGAATATCAACAGTTCAACTATTCATTGAATGTTTATCATCTTGACGCACACACTGCATTAAAAATATCACCCATTCATATGTATATCATTTAATGTATCAACCCTTTCATGTATAGCTTAAGGGCTATAAATACCTTGTATCACCCTCATTCAAAGGGACCGGAATTTCTTGAGAGAACTTGTACTTGAGAATTCCCAAACACTCAGCAATAACATAACAGTGGACGTAGGCCATTCAGATAAGGCTGAACCACTTTAAAAATATTTGTCTCATTTTATTTATCTGTGATTGGATAATTAGAGCGATCTGTGATTGGATAATTAGAGCGATCTGATAAGTAGAGCGATCTAATTTTTTACATCAACAGATTGGCGCCGTCTGTGGGAACGATTGTTATTATCGTTTTTCACCAAAAATCATTCATCATCAATGGCGGATAATCCAGAATCTAGCAATCGAAAAGCTGGAAATGTTGGAAATCCTCCAAATCCCTCTGCACCTCCAGATCTGGCCGGAATTATGACGAATCTGGCTCAAGGACAAACCGCCATGAAAGACACAATGAGGCAACTCATACAAACCCTTCATGGCAATGCACCTACACGTTCAGGACAACAAAGCGGTCAGAGGCAAACTTATTTACTTTCTTCACGTTCCAGGCGTAGTGAGTCATATCGTAATGAGGAGTCTGATGATTTCTCTTATCAACCTGGGCGAACTTCGTCAATAAGGGTTACAGATACTGATCAACGTATCACCCTCTCTCCAGAAAGACCTAGTGACTTAGAAAGATTGAGTAGGGTGTCTCCTTTCAGTCGATTAGGCCCTAGGAGGAATAGGAGTCCACCTAAAATCATGTCGAGGAGTTTTCGACGACCATCAGATCTAAGAGAAGGATCGGCACAATCACGACCAGTTGCTCGTCAAGATAAATCTCAGGAGGCTACTTCAGAATGATCTATTGCTCGAACCAATAGGCCCGAGGAAGGAAATGAAGCGTGGAAAGGATCCCTTCAGCGCTTGGAGGATAGATTGGGAGAAATGGCTAAGGCGAAGAATCCCTTACAACGAACTTTTGTTCAAGGGACACCTTTTGTCCAGGCCATTGTGGGTTTTCCTACCCCGTCAAAGTTTAAAGCACCTGTGGTGACCCCCAAATATGATGGAAAGACAGATCCTGTTCTACACATAGAGCAATATCAAGCCGCCGCCGATATCTATGCTGTCCCCGACGAGATGAGATGTAGAGCATTCTCTGGAACTCTTACTGGAGCTGCCCAGATTTGGTACAACAATCTTCCTCGGGGTAAGATTTCAACTTTCTTTCAGTTGGCAGAGTTGTTCATCGGCAATTTCTATTTTGGAGCAAAGCCAGTAAAATGAGTAGCACATTTGTTAAGTGTTAGACAAAAATCTGGTGAGAGTACTAGAGATTATATAACTCGTTTCAATAACGAGAAGCTAGAGGTCATAGATTACGAAGAGAAGACAGCAATCACCGCTTTGATGAGTGGGTTGTTGCCTAATAAGTTGTATTATACTTTGGCGAAGGATCCACCTAAAACTATGTCAGAACTGATGGCAAAAGAGACCAAAATCATGAATGCCGAGGAAGCTATGGCTGCAAAGAAGAATATAGATAAAGGAATCAAGGTGGAAGTCGACAGGTCTAAGAATAAAGAGCATAAGAGCAATGGCGGTGATAAACGCTCCAGAAATAATAAATCATCATGGCAAGTCTTGAAGAAATATGACAATTATACTCCTTTGAAAATGGGTATTAATCATGTCTTGGAAGAAATCAAGAACAACGAGGAGGTAAAGTGGCCAAAGAAACTGAAGTCAGACCCTGATTCGAGGAGTAGGGATAAATACTGCGAATTTCATAAAGATCATGGTCACATGACCAAAAATTGCATAGCTCTTCAGAACGAGATTGAAACACTCATCCGAAGAGGAAAGCTAGCAAAATATGTTGATCGGGGAGGCAAAAAAAGAAATAATGATCGAACTAGAGAAAGGTCTAGATCTCCTCGCCGAACAGAGGAGAAAAATAAGAGGGACCATGAAGATGATCCAGAGGATGACCCCGATCTTCCCAAGAAACCAAGGCAGCCAGAACGAGAGGTATTTTCCATACGTTTTGGATCATTTGATTGTAATGTTATTACAGGAGGATATGCAGGAGGAGGAGACCATACTGCAGAAAGAAAAGCTTACCTCGGAGAGGCTCAAGCTTGTTCATATATTCAGCGAATAAATCTGGTCGAGGATGATCGTCCGAGGAAGGTAAACAAAGAGAAGCTGGTCATTGGTTTTTCAAAAAATGACCTGGCAGGTGTTCTTTATCCGCACGACGATCCTCTGGTGATCAAAATGAGGATGAAGGAAGTAGTGATTTCAAGGGTGTTGGTAGATAATGGAAGCTCGGCAGACATCATGTACAATTCATGCTCTGATAGCTTGAATCTGAAATTATCTCAATTGGAACCTTATCACATACCCCTCCTGGGTTTTGCTGGCGAGAAAGTTTTTCCACTTGGGACGATCAAGTTGGATATATTCATTGGAACTTGGCGAATGTGGAGGTCGACAAGCTCCAGAAGGCTCAATTCATTGAAGATGTGAAATACCCGGACTGGTTGGCGAATGTGGTGATGGTAAAGAAGAAAAACAACAAATGGAGAATGTGTGTTGATTTCACCGATCTCAACAAGGCCTGCCCAAAGGATCATTTTCCATTACCCAGAATTGATCAGTTAGTGGATGCTACCTCTGGCCACGAGCTGCTCAGCTTCATGGACGCTTATTCAGGCTACAACCAGATCAAGATGAAACCTGAAGACAGGGAGAGTACTTCTTTTATTACCCCTAGGGGTACTTATTGTTATAATGTTATGCCTTTTGATTTAAAAAATGCAGGAGCGACATACCAGCGGCTGATGAACAAGGTTTTTGCCGAGCAAATCAGTTGCAATATGGAAGTCTATGTCGATGATATGCTGACAAAAAGCAAGAAAACTGCTGATCATCTAGTTGATTTAAGTCAGACTTTTGATCAACTGGATAAATACCAGATGAAGCTCAACCCAACGAAGTGCACATTTGGAGTACGAGAAGGAATGTTTCTCGGATACATTGTCAACCAGCGAGGCATTGAAGCAAATCCAGATAAGATCAAAGCTCTTTTAGGGTTGCGATCTCCAACAACAAAGAAAGAAGTGCAGAGTCTTACAGGACGAGTTGCAGCGCTCAACAGATTTGTGTCCCGAGCAACTGACAAATGCCTCCCATTCTTCAAAACACTTCGAAAAACTTTTGAGCGGACTGATGAATGTGAGAAGGCCTTTCAAGACTTGAAAAAGTATTTGGGAGCACCTCCATTGTTGTTCAGGCCAATAACAGGAGAGAAGTTGTACTTGTATCTGGCAGTATCAGAGAATGCAGTCAGCTCAGCATTGAACAGATTGGAGAATGGAGTCTAGAAGCCAATTTATTTCACAAGTAAGGCTTTCCGAGGTGCAGAGATCAGGTACCCAAAGTTAGAAAAATTGGCATTGGCATTAATTGAGGCAAGTAGAAGAATGAGGCCATATTTCCAGGCCCATACCATCATCATGTATACCGACATGCCATTAAGACAAGCCCTTCATAATCCAGAAAAGTCAGGGAGACTGATGTACTGGGCAATAGAGCTCGGTGAATATGATATTGTGTATGAGCCCAGATCATCATTAAAAGGGCAGGCTATAGCATATTTTATAGCAGAATTTACATATCCTGATACCCCCGAGGAGCAAAAATTGCTCGCTGACCAACCTGTGGATGTTACAGGATCAACAGACATAAGTCCAGACCAACTCCAGTTGGTAAAAGGGCTTGTGGATGTAGAAGGATCATCAACTTCAAACTCAGACCAACTCCGGTTAGTAAAAGAACGAGAAGAGATGGTCAACGAGGAGCGAAAAGTATCAGGGGAGGATGAAAAGAAGCAACAAATATTTCGCCAAGGAACTCTATCAGATAAGAAATTTGAAGACGGGTTGCCCATATGGAGATTATATGTAGATGGCTCATCTTGCACAGCAGGTTGTGGGGCAGGAATTATTTTGAACACCCCAGACGAGATTGACATGGAATATGCTTTGCGATTCCAATTCAAAGCCTCCAATAATGAGGCTGAGTATGAGGCCATGATAGCAGGTCTTAATTTATCAAAGATTATGGAAGCGCAATAAGTGATGGTATTCAGTGATTCTCAATTGATTGTGAATCAGATGATGGGAACGTATGCAGTTAAAGGAGAATTAATGGTTAAATATCATGCCAAGGTAATGGAGTTATTGGCAGAATTTGATGCGATTCAGTTGATCAGAATACCCAGAATAGAAAATGCACAAGCAGACGCACTGGCCCGACTAGCATCAGCTACTCGTACTGAGCTGCGAAGAACGATACCAATTGAAGTACTAAAAAGTCGGAGCATAGATGAAGACCTGACGATGAATGTTATTACCCTTGATCTAGGATCATCTTGGATGGATCCCATCAGGGCATATATTGAAGAAGGAGGATTGCCAGAGGACAAGCTCGCGGCAAAGAAATTGAAGTTTAAAGCTGCCCGGTATGTACTAACTAATGGTGTTTTGTACAGACGAGGAATCATGGTAGGTTTGCAGAGATGTGTACATCCCTCCGAGGTGAAAGAATTGATTGAAGAGATCCATGAAGGGTCATGTGGAGCCCATGTAGCAGGTCGAACACTTTTACAAAGGGTGATGACACAGGGATATTTCTGGCCGACGATGAGGGCTGATTGTATAGCCTACGCCAAGAGATGTGATAAGTGTCAACGTTTTTCCTCCATCCGACGAACTCCGCAAGCATTGTTGACACCCATAACTTCCCCTTGGCCATTCGTCATGTGGGGAATTGATTTGGTTGGTCCATTGCCGACCACCAGAGGAAGATTCAAGTACCTCGTCGTCGCAGTAGACTATTTTACTAAGTGGGTAGAAGCTGAACCCCTTATCGACATGACGTACGAGAAGGTATACCAATTTGTCTGGAAGAATATCATCTGTCGATATGGTCTCCCTCATGCCTTCATCACAGATCATGGAACACAATTCGACAACGAAGAGTTTGCTGCCTATTGTCGACAATCAAACATCCTGAAGACTCATTCAGCATCAGGTCATCCTCAAAGCAATGGGCAGACTGAGGTGACAAACAGAACGCTACTAAATGGTTTGAAAAAGAGGCTAAGTGAAGCTAAAGCTAATTGGATTAATGAGCTACAGTCAGTATTGTGGGCTTACAGAACAACTCCCCGAGCAGCAATTGGAGAATCACCATACATGCTAGCATTTGGAAGTGAGGCTGTAATACCTGCTGACTTGGGTCTCCCAACACACAGAGTGCTAAATTTCAATTCCCCAGTCAGTGACTTGATGAGAAGATTAGATTTGGACATGCTCGAGGAGGTTAGAGAAGAGGCGGCCATTAGGAATGCTTCTTACCAACAACGTACAACTCTATTCTACAACAAAAGGGTGAAGAAATGCGACTTAAAAGAAGGGGATTATGTGCTAAAGAAGGTCATTCAGAAGCACAATAAACTTGAAGCCAACTAGCATGGACCTTACCGAGTTACAGAAGTTGTCCGACCAGGAACTTACCGAATAGCAACTCTAGAAGGAGAGGAATTTAAGAATGCATGGAATGCTGAACACCTACGCAAGTATTATCAGTAATGTAAAATGTAAAGCAACTCCTTCATTATGAATAAAACGATGATGTTTCACCATCTCCTTCCTTTTATTACAAGTTTTTTGGGGAATACTAGTGTGATACACTACACTGATAGTTCGAGCGTGATCAACTTCGGTTGGTAAAATAGCGAGAACAAATTATACTCCTTTGGTTAGGAGGCGTACACTTGCGTGATCAACTTCGATTGGTAAAAGAGCTTGTGGACAAGATAGTTCGAAAGAACCTGATAATTCGAGCGTGATCAACTTCGGTTGGTAAAATAGCGAGAACAAATTATACTCCTTTGGTTAGGAGGCGTACACTTGCGTGATCAACTTCGGTTGGTAAAAGAGCTTGTGGACAAGATAGTTCGAAAGAACCTGATAGTTCGAGCGTGATAAACTTCGGTTGGTAAAATAGCGAGAACAAATTATACTCCTTTGGTTAGGAGGAGTACACTTGCGTGATCAACTTCGGTTGGTAAAAGAGCTTGTGGACAAGATAGTTCGAAAGAACCTGATAGTTCGAGCGTGATCAACTTCGGTTGGTAAAATAGCGAGAACAAATTATACTCCTTTGGTTAGGAGGCGTACACTTGCGTGATCAACTTCGGTTGGTAAAAGAGCTTGTGGACAAAATAGTTCGAAAGAACCTGATAGTTCAAACCCACAACCAACTTTGGATGGTAAAAGGGCAAGAACAACATTCTTAAAAATGCCAAACTGAACCAAGTATAGTTGGTCGGGGATAAAAACCCACTAACTGTAGTTGGTCGACGAAGATAAATTATCGACCTTGGTTGGTCGGACACATTTTATGAAAATATTTCAAATTGAACCAAGTATGACTGGTCGGGGACAAAAACCCATCAACTATAGTTGGTCGACAAACACTATTTAACAACCTTGGTTGGTTGGAAACATTTTAAACATTTTATACTCATCACCTTATTATTAAGTGATCGAACAACATTTTTATACTTGTAACTGTTTATTACTAAGTTGGTTGATGAACAGCACAAAATTGTTATCTTTTTAACAGATACATATGCACAAATATAAAGTAGCACAAAAGAATAGCAATACAGATTTACAAATAGAAAATGAAAGTCTTTCATTAAAAATCAAAATAGATTACAAGTTACATGTATATATGCTAACCATTACATTAAAAATCCTATTCTATTGGTTTCTTTCCTTTAGCTTTTGAAACAGGCTCTTCGCCAGCAGGAGGATCCTCTAGGCACAGAGGAGAATTAATGAAATTAACATCTCTGAGCATTCTGACGTTCATCACAGAAGGTGTATCCAAGAGATGCTCAGGACGAGATAATTCAGTCTGAGAATGAAGACTATAGTCACCAAGATATTTTGAAATTAAACTCCGAGGAATGGAACGATCTGGGATCCATTCCCTGTCCAATTTGAAAGGTGGCACAGGCAAGTCTAGTAACCCTGGAGCATGATAATCCCATAAAAAATGCCCTTGCTCCAATTTTAATACACCTAGGGCGTTCAACCACCCCTGCTTATAACCTTCATTATTGGCGTGTTCAATACGAGCATCTAAATGAACAAGGGCTTCATTGTATCCTGCCATCCAAAATTCCCTGGGCTGTTTATGGAATTGGAAGGTTAATCTATCCAATTGTTCATGAAGGTTTTTGGTGAAAAGATCCTTGGTATGTAAAGCAGACTTTGTTGCAGTAAGTTGATCTTCCAAAGATAGATTTTTCTTGGACATTTCAGACAAAGCCCGGTCTTTTGCATTCAATTGGAACGCTTGAGTTTCCAACGTCGACTGTGTACGAGCTTCTTCAACATTACGACTAAGAACTCTTGATCGACTCCGAGAAGGTGGAGAATTTTGCTTCTCGACAACATTTTGAACAGCTCTTCCTCGGCCCCGAGACCCTATTCCTCGTCCCCGAGCAGTCACAGGAATAACAGATCTTCTTAAGTTATCCATTTCTTGCCTTAATTTGGCATTCTCAACCTCTAAGAATGAGAAACCTTCATCGGTAACTGGTACTAAAGCAGTGGAAGATGACGCTGCAGATTCATACTGTGCCAATTTTTTCTGCAAATTATTGTTCTCTTGTTCCAGCAACTCAGCAATCTGCCTGCAGGCCTCAACTTCACCTTTTAGAGTTCTTTTCCTAACATCGTATCCAGCAAGGATCTTTTTATGTCCTGTTTCAGAAGAAAGCTGCTGATATCTATTTTCATACTCCTTGTGCAGTAAAGCGGTTGATTTATTGTGTTGATGTTGTAGATCTTCTAAGGTACAATGAAGTTCCTCGATCAATTCATAGTAGGCCACAACTCGGTCGAGTAAATCTTTCAACTACCGATAAGCCTCAATTGCTTGTTCTGAGGCATCATGGCCAAGGATGTCAGCAATTTCTGATCCACTCAAATTTGTATGACCAGCTTTATAATACTCATGACATTGCTGCATCAGCTTTGTATCATATGCAGATATCAGTTCCATTCTAGCAACAAACTAAGGATGAGAAAAAGACAACAATCAACAAAAACAAATCATCAACAACAGAGATGAACAAAGATGTATTTTATTAGATCACAAAAGGATTACATTGTTTGATTACAAATAATGAAAGATAGAAATGATACCGAACAACTTCACACCTTTTCCTTGTCTCCCAAGACTTTCTCGGGAGGCTGGGACGAGGAGCTTGGTTGCTCGGTGGTAACAACGACTTGATCTGCAGGAGTTGAAATTTTTTCAGGAGGAGGAGGCATGGAAGATATGTCCTCGTTGGCAGAAGATAGAGATGCAGGGACTTGATCACCTATGGCCATGGAAGATTCATCAGAGATAGACTCATCTTCTTCTTCTTCTACAATTGGTGGGGGAGGACCAGGGAGGTGTAGCTGGAATAGCCCAGAGTCGTCCTTGATCTTCAATTCCTGCAGGGCAGCTACCCAGCCATCTAGGAAGTATTTCAACTTCCCGTATTGAACTTGGGATGCCATCGCAGTAATCCCCTTGTCCCATCCTTTATCCCAGCCAGCGCTGAAGGATTTTTTAACTACGAGCTTTCTTTTCAATTTCTCCGAGGAGAGCTTCGCATCCAATTCTTCTTTTTGGCCCTTGATATCTCGCAGGGCAGGCAACTCTTCCTCTGCCTTTTTTAGCTTATCTTCAAGCTCTCCAAAGTTCTTGAGCTTGTCTTCATATTTCTGATGCTCGGCCTCTAAACTTTTCACCTTATTCTCCAAACTCTTAGAGATCTCAGCCATCTTCACCTTCTCGGCCTCAACTATAGATAACTTTTTCTCTCATTCAACTTTGTCCTCTTTATACTGCTGACGAGAATCCTTCAAAGATTGGGTTAAACCCAGCAGAGCATCCTCTACACCTGACGAGGAGCTGGAAGCTTTAATAGCTTCGTCTTTATTCACGATGTTATTAAAACAATTCCCCAGCTAAACAAAGGAAAAAGTGATAGGTCAGTGCAAAAATACAAGTATTCAAAGATAGAAAGGAAATTCAGAGTGTGAGAAATTTACCGAAGCAAGATGACGAGTAGATAGGGATGTCAGCATATCCCTAGAAATATTTTCATTAATTCCTTGGACCTCGGGTATGATCCAAGTTTTTACCGAGCTCATTGCAGAGCTCGGAGGAATGATGGTTGGAACACCAAAACCACCAGCTGGTAGAGAGGAGACAGTTTCAGTCAAATTGACTGAGGATGATTTCCTTAATCTCCTGAAAGGGACTTCAGCAGCTTCAACCAAGGAAGAACTCTTGGTCGGAGAGATAGCAGTCATCTCCACAGAAGCAACTTTCTTGCTCGGAGCCACTGGGGGCTTCTCGGTAGCTTTTGAAGGCGCAACATCCACCTTCTTAGTCCCCTCTGGGACATCAATTTTGCTTTTCTTGGCCTCAGCAGCAGAAGTAGTGTCATCAAATAGAGCAGGAGGAGCTCTTTTCTTGCCCATTCTCTGACTTAAAAGGATGTGAGAATCTGAAGAAGAATCCTCTGGAGTTGAAGCTGGCTCAACAGGACGAGCAGTATAAGAAGTTGTATAACTCTTATACTGTAGCAAATATGATGCAGACCTGATGTGCTCATCTGCAACGTTCTTATGCAAACCCCAGATAAGTTTCAGATGCTTAATATTAACCTCTGATTCTTTTGGAGTTTTTCTTTTACTGTCAATTGCAAACAAACACATGATAAACTATTAGTCATACATTTTGTCAAACATAATGAATTCGTAAATTCAGAAAAGAAATAAAATGAAAAATAAACCTATCCCATTGCCATATGGGGGGCATCTGGGACCGTTGTATACTCCATCTCCAACTAAAGGGGTATATTGCCAATTTTTAATAACCACCCCATGTTCAAAATAATCTCTATTTGCATCAGGGAGGTTAACTACAAGAGCCCTATTCAAAAACCTAGTTTTTAAGTAATAAATATTATCTAGAATGGCCCATCTATAGCAATACATAATTTCAGGGATCCCTATACGAGTCCCATGATTTAGATTTAATTTATACACCCCATTAATTATTCTCCATGAATTGGGGGCTATTTTTGCAGGGACAAGATCGAAATACTGACAAAACTCAAGACACAATGGGTTTGGTGGAAAGGAAAATCCACATTCAGCAACAAATAGACTGGGGAACCAATGTCCCTCAGCCAAACGAAAGTAATTTTGAGGTTCAGAAAGCTCCTCCAAAATCACCCAAGAAGGGATGGAAAATTCAGAACGGAATTTCTCAACAGACTCCACAAGATAAACCATAGTTAGTAAAAGAAATACAGAAGAAAAGAAGAGAATCTTACAGGAAAAAGGAAGAGCTGACAACTAGCGAAGGAAAAGATGAACGAACAAGAGAGAAAGAGAGAATAGAAAGCTTGAATGCAGAAAATTGGAAAAAGAAGAAGACGGTATGGTTACCTAAGAAGTTTAAATACTTTGCCTTGGGAAGCGGCGAAGGAAATGATTACACAAAAGAAACTATTGAACTTCCGGCGGCTAAAAGGACAAAAAGGGCACAAAGATCGAAGCGCTCTTAAAAGTTCAAAAAAAGGCGGATTCTGTGAATTTGGAAATAAATTCAAATACGATGCTCCTAAAACCTAGGAAGATCATTCAATATTGCCATATACCGAGAAAGAATGTTTAATACTCCTCAAAGTTCGAAATATGAAACATTGGGGGCTTCTGTTGATACCAAAATTAATATGCTGATATGGACGAATAATACGAAGACACTTGTCAATCTACGTGGCACAATAATAACGAGGAAGTTCATTTCCCCGACCAACTCATGTTCTCTCCGAGCAACGAGGATATACCGAGGAACTTCAGCACTCCGAGGTACACTAGTGCTCCGAGGAACTCCTGATCAACGAGCAACTGAGGCGGTCCGAACTGCATCTCGGTCGTAGTATTAATTGCCAGAATATCAACAGTTCAACTATTCATTGAATGTTTATCATCTTGATGCACACGCTGCATTAAATGTATCACCTATTCATATGTATATCATTTAATGTATCAACCCTTTCATGTACAGCCTAGGGGCTATAAATACCTTGTATCACCCTCATTCAAAGGGACCGAAATTTCTTGAGAGAACTTGTACATGAGAATTCCCAAACACTCAGCAATAACATAACAGTGGACGTAGGCCATTCAGATAAGGCTGAACCACTTTAAAAATATTTGTCTCATTTTATTTATCTGTGATTGGATAATTAGAGCGATCTAATTTTTTACATCAACATATATATATATATATATATATATTTGTTTTTCAAGCTCTTTTAAGGTTTTTATTTTTCTCAAGTTAGAGAAATCCGATTGGCCCCTTTTTTGAAATATGTTTCTTTTTAATGCATTTATTTTTTCGTGGGCTCTTTTCAACGGTGGCTTTCACGATGAGATTATTTTTCCCCCGCTGCCCTTTCCCGTGAACACTCATCATATTTTCAATTTAAGCAATCTAAATCCTCACGGCAAATGGTTCTTACATGCATGCCTCCTCTTAAGTCTTATTACACATAGATGACAAAATTGAGAGGAGAACCTCTCACCAAACTCAAATACGCATGAGAAGTCAAACATTCATATAAACTTATGAATGTATGCAATGATGGAATATATACAAAGTCGAATCCAAATGTAAATCAACTTCGAAACAACCCCATTTAGCAATGGTTAAGATCATTCTAAGCATCAATAAATATGACCAAATGTCATAGCCACATGGATAATGAAATGATGGGGGTCTAATCACACCAATATGCCACATCAAACATGAAAACTCATGACACAAAAAATAAATCGAAAATCTTTTTGTGTTTTTCGAATAATATATTTGACTAAAAAATAAATCTTTTTGTATTTTCTCAAAAATATATAAACCAAAACTCTTTTTTATTTTCAAAATTTTTATCAAAATAAAATATTTTTCTATTTTCAGTCAAAGCATCATTATTTTCTAGGGCACGGTCATTCTTTCAGAATGTGTCGCTATGCTTATAGACCTCGATGGCAAAGAGATAGCGCCTCTAGTCAACCTAGACCGTCTCAATTTTTTTTACCCTTAGTCCAAAATTTTGACACCATATGACTCCTCTCATCCCCCTTCTATTCTAAACAAAATCTTCATTTCCCCTATCCAGAACTACGTGGGACCTGATCCTCTCAAAAACCTTTTTAAAATTAAACTCATGAAAATTTTTAAAACCCCCAGAGGTACGTAGGTAATCCATATGCCATACATGGGTCCGGTCCCATTCTTTTCCACAAAATGTTGTCCTTTTCTAACCTTCGAGAAGGCCGATCCATTTTATCATTTACATGAACAAAGGGATTATGTGCGTCTTAGCCCTTGATGTAGATAATTCAAATGCAAAACTCATCAAGAGGCACAACAAAATATGATCAAAATTAATTTTTATTTTTATTAAGGAATATAACGCTATTACGTGAAGTATCAGCGAAGAGAGTTAAATAGACATCCCTTCCACTCACCAAACCATTCTTAAACAAACCTAACACTAAACAAAGCCACATAAAAATCATTCTAAAACCCCCCCAAAAATACAAAACACCGAAATCATCATAGCTTCACAAAAAATACCAAAACTTCACAAAATATTGCCTTCAACTGCTTTGTGGCCTCGCTTTATCATCGTTACCAGCCCCTGGAGGTCCCCAAGTTTGCCACTCATGGTTAACATTCCGTATGCACTCCATAGAGTGGTAATCCCTAACAATCCTCGATAGAACCACAATATCGTCTTCCATGGTGTCGAAGGTAATGAACTATCTTTGATCGGTCTCTTCTGCCATAATTTTCGCTACTACTTGCTTCCATAACCACTTCGAGTAGTCCTCAGATACATGCCAGGCCCCTCCCACAAATTATGACAGATGGATAGATGGTCGACGGTGCTACCACAAAGATCCCAACATCATCCTTAGTGATTCAGTCAAATCCTTTATTAGGAAGAAGTTTGTTATGCGAAAGGGCACAATCTGTTCCCACTCGAATTGGTGCAGGAGTAGCTAAGAGAAATAGAAAGAAGTTTGCCAAAGCCTCACCAACCGCAAAAACTGATGCTCTTCAAGCTGCAAGACAGGTAGTATGTCTCCTCACTATGACACTGACTAGCGAAGACACCGGGCTTCATGCTCTACAAATCAGTTAACCCAACTCTCTACATATGGGCTAAAGCTGAAGAAAGGTCGGACAAAGAAATTGGGAACAACCACCAATGGATATTTAGGAGGGAGCGCCAGAAGAAACCTCTCTTCAATCCACATGAATAACATTACGAGGATCCCCCTAATTGACCTCGACCCTCATAATTGGTCACCATAACTTAAGGTCCTTAGAGTTGACCTCGACCCTCAGGATTGGTCGTCATAATATAAGGTCCTCAGAAATTACCTCAACCCTCAGAAGTGGTCATCATAACTTAAGGTCCTTATAATTGACCTCGACCCTTAAAACTGTTCATCATAACTTAAAGTCCTCAGAATTGACCTCCACCCTCAGAAGTGTTCGTCACAACTTAAGGTTCTCGAAATTGACCTCGACCCTCAGAATTGGTCATCGTAACTTATGGTCCTCAGAATTGACCTCGGCCTTCAGAGTTGGCCATCCCAACTTAAGGTCCTCAGACTTGACCTTGGCCCTCAGAATTGGTCGTCCCAACTTAAGGTCCTCAAAGTTGACCTCAACCTCAAAATTAGTCGTTATAACTTAAAGTCCTCAGAAATGACCTCGGCCCTCAGAATTGGTCATCACAAATTAAGGTCCTCAGAATTGACCTCGACCCTCAGAACTAGTTATCACAACTTAAGGTCCTCAGAATCGATCGTCATAACTCAAGGTCCTCAAAATTGGCCTTAATCCGCTAATCGATTACCCCTAGCACAACTTGGGAGTTAACCTCAACCTTGGAAAATTGGTCATACTCGTCTCCTTAGGTCCTCGGAATTAGCATATAACCACTAAATTAGTATCCCTATCCCCTTAGAACGAATCGTAACACATCCCTGACCCGCTGAATCGGTCATCCTTATCTTTTCGGATCCTCAAAACTGACCTCGACCCGTTGAATCGATCATCGTCATCTCTTTAGGTCATCAAAACTGACCTCGACTTGCTGAATCGATCATCCTCGTCACCTTAGGTCCTCAGAACTGACCTCGAATTTCCAAATCGGTCAACCTCATACTCTAGGTCCACATAATTAACCTAAAATCCTATTTCCCAACATCGATGTGGTGTCTATCATTCAACGACCTTCACTTGTTCTAAGCTCGCCTGCCAAGGGGATTTTTGTAGAGACACCATCCTAGAACCCCGTAGGCACATCCTTAGGTCCCTAACACCAACTCATTCACCAAAAACCCTAGATCATTTTCTGAGTATCGATTTAGAGGCCACTGAGCGCTCCTGGGCCCCATTTGACTTCGGTTAACTTTTTCGTTTGAATGAAAGATCAATGAATCTTCAAAGGGATCTAAATACCCTTTTTAATGGTCTGCCACATGCATAAATCTACCTTACGTTCAGACAAATGATTCGTTATACTATAAAAAATTGATATGGAGGATAATAGATTCTCTCAAGTCCCGTTTGACTTCGGTCAACTTTCTCTTCTGAGAGAAAGATCAATAAATCTTCGAAGGGATATAAATCCCTTTCCAATGATTCACCCCGTGCATTAATTGGCCTTATAATTTGGATAAACGGTTTGTTTTACTATCAAAAACTGATCTAAAGGCCACCGGGCACTTTCGAGCTCTGTTTGACTCCTATCAACTCTTCAACTCAAATGAAGCTGAATGAATCTTCAAAAGTATTGGAATACCTTTTCCAATGGTCCACCTAGAGAGAAAATCAGCCTTACGGTATGGATGAATGACACATTTTACTCAAGAGGGTCACCGAATGCCTCTGGGCCCCAATTGACTTAGGTAAACTCTTCGAACTGAATGAAGATGAATGAAATATCGAGGGGCTTTGAATGCCCTTTCCAATGGTCTAACCCGTTCATGAATTGGCCTTACAGTTCAGACGAATTATCTATTTTCCTCCGGGAATTTTTTATTTAGTGACCAATTGGCACTTTCGAGCCCCATTTGACTTTGATAAAATCCTAAACCCGAGAGTGTCTCATGAATTCTTGAAGGACTCTGAATACCCTTTCTAACGGTCTGCTCTCTGCATAATTATGACTTACGGATCACATTTTATGATCATTTTTCTAAAAAAATTGCCTCAGTCTGTCGATTGGCAATCCACGAACCCTACCAATCGACAATGTGTCTGGGGTTCTATGCCGATAAACAGGTCTAGAACCATGCCGATCAGAAACCCCCTTGGCCCTATAAATAAAGTCCATGACCTCACTTTGAATGGTCCCCTTGAACATTCCTTTCAGCAGTTCAGAGAGAATTCTCTCGAATTCAGAGTTGTTCTCCTCTTAAAAGCGCAATTCCCACATTCCTTCCATCCTTTTCATACTCTTTGAGTAAATTCTCACTCATCTCCTCAGACTACCATCATCTTATCATGAAATCAACGCATCTACAATCAAGATCCACTTCAAGTCTTCATAAAGAGGTCTAATTCTTCCCCTCCGTCTTTAAATTCTCTTATTTTTGCATTAGTTACTTCATTTCCATTTTAGTATTTTACTTCATTACATCTCATATCTTAATTTCAAACTTTTTATTATTAGTATTTGCAAGTACTTTATTTTCATGAGAAAACCCAAAAATAAGAAAAAAAGGGTTTACTTATAAATTCCAAATGGGGAATTCTCATCACATTTTTTCACACTAAAACACCTTTTTATACACACACACACATATAAGGATAAGTCCCTGATTGGATTTATGGGTTAAACCCCACCTCGTATTTTCTTCGAACTACGTGGACTTTGATGCCCTCTCGAGCTACGCAGGCGTCTTGGGTAAATCCTTACACTCGAGTCCTCAAACATACATTTGTTACCTTGTTCTTATTATATATTCTTAATATATATTTTTATATGTTTGTTTGCTTTTGTCTTATCCAGTATACGCAATCGTTCTTCTATAACGACTTATGAATCGACAAACACTTACATTATACTTTTAATTATTATTTTGGTAACACTCCTAAGAATGACCTCGCTCCGCCTTTATCCATGACGCGAGCCAAGTGAATCTGTCCTCCATTTATATAATGCACATAAGCACACACATCACGGAGTTTAACAAGAGAAGATTAACACATGCCCACGAGAGATCGAAAGGACGGGAAGGGTGCCTAACACCTTCCCATTCTGTAACTTAGTCCCCGGACCCTTGAACTACTTGGTTTTGCAAGCATCAATATTGTCCTTGATGTCGTTCTCTCGAGGAGGCATCATTTCTTTTGCCTGTTTTGTGCAAAATAGGTTGGCCAATCTATCTCTACATATCACCCTACATCAAAGACGACCAAGCGCCCCGAGAAAGGACGTAATCCTACGTGCACGTCGGAAAAAGGGGAAGGAATGAGGGATCCACCTCGGCATCTTGCATATATATATAGTGAGAGTCTCATGTACATACCAAACGGTACATACCAACGGTGCATACCATTTTTTTTAAATAGTAAAATAAATATTTTTTGACTAAATTTGTTTATATGCTGTTTAAACATTTCAATAGAACCATATAAAAAAATCAACTCAATATATCATTTTTTGCTATTTTAAAAAAATCGGTCAAACTTTCACAGCTTTTAAAGTACTTTAAATGCTGCAAAAGTTTGACTGATTTTTTAAAAATAGCAAAAAAAATGTTTTTTTACCTGATTTTTTTTATATGGCTTCCCCGAAATGTTTAAATACCACATACAAAATTCAACTGAAAATTATTTATAAAATGGGTCCACGCCAGCGATATGCACCATTGGTATGTACCGTTTGGTATATACTCAAGCCTAACTCTCTCTCTCTCTCTCTCTCTCTCTCTATATATATATATATATACACACACCAAAATGGTAAAATTGTCATCTTTTTAGCGGCCAGGCTTGTCACGGTCAATGACGGTGATACAAAAACACGCGTTTTTTGTCACGATCATTAACCGTGATAAATTCGTGATAAAGACTTGTCACGATTTATGACCGTGACAAAACTTGTCAAGGTCAAGGACCGTGACATGACCGTGATAATTCTAATGAACTTGTCACGGTCATTGACCGTGACACGTCCGTGACAATAAATGTTGTCACCCCCAGAATTGTTAGGGTCATTGACCTTGACAAGTCCAACTTGTCAAGGTCAATGACCGTGACAATTCGGCAGATTTGGTGTAGTGTATATATATTTAATTTCCCCCCATTATACAAGCCGAGATATCTCACATACTTACATAAATACTAAAGGCTACCCATTATCCGAATACATATTCAGACACAAGCACTCTTGTTTGACCACTACCCATTATCCGAATTCATATTCACACATAAGCACCCTTGTGCACCCACATTGTTTAAGTGATGTTCCTACTCCTCTCACTAAAACTACTTCCTACCTAAGCACTTATCTATGTTTTAACGGATTTTTAAATTACGGTCTCTAATAAAGTTCTAAAATAAGTTAAAAGTAATCATATAATGTAAAAATCAATAACAAGTATATAGATAAGGAAGCCTAAAGAACAAGTAGGGCGACTAATACCTTCCCTACTCGTACCCTTGTTCTCGAACCCCACAACAAGAATCTTTGGATCAATTGCAGACCAAAACCTGTCTTACTATTAGCCCAAAGGCCAAACCCGAACCTTTTATTTATTTTTATATAAAATAAATTGGTGACTCTGAATAATCGACAACCTCTCGCACGGAGAATATCTAGGCTTAGGCTTAGACAAGGGAGTGCAAAATAAAACAAGATATGGCGTCGAACAACTTCCACGAGAAAATTATCAATCACTAAATCGATAAATTTGACCTCGGGGAGAAGTGGCGAACTGAGAAAAGAACTCCCACTGTGATCACCCCGATTTTCAATCGAGGTGTGTATCATTTTTCTGCATTGGGTAAAAAAACCTCAATCGAAAACCACAAAAAATACCCAGGGCAAGAGTGGAAAAATCACCCTAAAATAGGGGGTCAAAATCCTTATGAATAAAACTTTAAAGGGATAAAGTGAAAATACCAAAAATTAGAAAAAGAATAAAAGCCCTCTGTGGGGGTCCTTTGACTAAATAGTTAAAGGCCCTTAACCCCTTTAACCAAACGGTTAAAGATGGTTGACCGAACGATTAACACGCTCCCAAGGTAATAATTTCAAAATAAGTGCACATCTTACCTAGGGACCTACACATATCTCCTCCCCGTATCCACCATACACGTAGTGCCTTTGATCGAACGGTCAAAGGAGGCCAATCGTTCCCTAAAAAAGGAGGTCCCCACTAACCTTGAAAAGCCCCCCCAAACCCAACATTGATTCGATTTTCTAACTTTCTTTAATCCCGAGAGCTCAAGATACTCGATCTCATTCTGAAAAGTCCCAAGTGAAGTTCATATTTTAGAAAATTCACTTTCCCCCGAGGAAAGTTCGCACGTCTGAAAAGTCGCTTCCCTAAAGTGAAATTCGTATTTATGAAAATTTTCTTCCTCTAAAAAATAGAGGCAAACCTTTCGGCGTTTCCTGCTAAAGTAGACGCTTTTAAATGAAGCTCTACACGGCTGATGATGTCATCTTGCAGAGGACACTCCCTAGGGAAAAATTCATCTCACGCTACAAGGGTAAATAAACTCTGTAGAATTCAGGTATGTACACCATATATATTGTGATAAACTGTCCACACTTATTTATCTGATTTAGCCTAGCCCCCAAGTACGTATGCGCTTTACCGATTCCTTCTTGTGATCACAAGACTCGACAATATCTCTCTCGATATGTTATCACAATAAAGATGCATCCATTTTCCATATTACCATCACATCCATCCTTAACAAGAACGAGATATCAAACTATTTCAAGTCGCGGCCTCTCACGCATACCCACATATACATTGACGGCCACCTGTTATCCAAGCTGAGCTTTATCGTATATTTACGTACATACTAACACCACCAGTTATAAGAGTACATAGTCATACATATGCACTCTTATGTACTCATACCGGTTTGAGTGACATTCCTACACCTCCCACTTATAACATTTTCACACCCAAGCATCCATCTACGTCTTAAGGGATTCTCAAACTAAGGTCTCTAAATATGTTCTAACATAAACTAAAAAGTAATCACATAATTTTAAGAGAGATAATAAGAATATAATTAAGGAAGAATAAATAACAATTGGGTTGCCTAATACATTCCCCATTTGTAACCCAGTTCCCAAACCCCACAACAAGAATCTACGGATCAATCGCAGACCTAAACTTGCCTTAGGATTATCCTAAGAGGGCTAACTCGAACTTTTTTTTACTTTTATATCAAACTAACTGGCAACTCTGAACAATCGACATCCCCTCACACGAAACACATCTGGGCTCAGGCCTAAACTTGGGGCATGGAACCAAAATTGGATATGGTGTCAAACATCTTCCAGGGGCAATTCATCTAACTAATGAAATAATAAACCTGATATCTAGGAGAAATAACAGATCAAGAGACAATCACTCCCGCATCCCCATAAGGATCACCAGCCTCTCACCACGGGAGGCCGACACCTGCCCTAATGCAGTAAAATGTCTCGCTAGGGATAAATCAAGAGAACTGAATTATCTTTATGCTTCTACATACTACGCTTAATATCTCGCACTCGCATGACTACTTTACAAAAAAATTTGAATTATTTAACGTCTTTTATTTTAAAGTCCCTCAAAATGTAGAAACGTGTTTAGGTCCCCATATACAACGTTGTACATTCTTCCAAACATATAGGTTCGTGCGAAGGACCTCGCAATAAAATAAACATCAAAGTAGGTAAAAATAAAGATTACTTGTTTGCATCATGTACTGCATAGTCTTGATTTTCATATTGTTTAAAACCTATCCCTCAAGGCCAAAAGTGGTTAGTCGAAAGGTTGGTCACTGATGAATATTCTCGCTATTTTTGACCACCTGTTGGTTATATAGGATGACTTCTCTTTCAAACCCAAAGTCTTAGTGATAGTGAACGTTTAAAGTTTGTTCAGTATTGGGTATATCGAATAGTCTTTCACAGCTATTCAGTAGTAGGGTTAAGTGGTTTCACACGTACCTTAGAGGTTGTTAAGTCTAAGTAGTCTGGTATATCGTGATCCATGGCAATGAGAAATGATCCAGCGATCACCGAGTGGAAAAACCTTTTGCATATAAAAAAGGCTCTAAGGACACACCCTATTACACACATAACAGATACTTATGGGCTAGTTACTTTGACAACAAAAATTCAAAAATTGTCAAACGGCAGAGGCTGGTCTAACCCCCCCAGATAGGCTGAATGTCTTCCCATTTTTAATGGAAGATTAATATTATGAATCCGTAAGTCATCGCCAAAAAAGAGTTCCCTTATGCTAAATCCCCTTACCCACATTTTATTTTGAGAAAATGATAGACCTCAGTCTATTACGCCTCTGCTCCTTGTACTAAAAATGAGAACTCACCCCGGTTTACCTGAATTCAACGAGACTTTGGCTAGTTTGTACCTTTTAAAAATACTACAAAAAATAACGTCTACATACGATTAAAAACAGATAAAAGAGTTGCATTGAAAAAAGCTATACATATGTGAGTACTTCTCCCCCTATGCATTGTCCTTCTATTGGTCCTTATGTCTACAAAAGCCTAAATGAAAGTGCCCCAACTTTTTTTGCAGTTATTAGTATTAACAGAGAAGTCACAGTAAGTTCTTACCATGGAAACCCAAGTTTGCTCTCCATGTGACCGTTTAGTTTTCATTAGTGAGCTCCCCACTTATGACTATCAAGTCTACACTTCCATATATTCCATGTCTACTGAAAAAGACCAGGCTTCATCCGTAATAGACTAAGTTTTGACTCAACTTGATAACATCACCGCCTCTCATTATACCATGCAGTCCGAAAGTAGGGCACTAAGTCAAGCATATGTTCGTCCATAAGAGGCCTATACTGCAATCAAAACTGGAGAGAACATACTCACTTCGCCCATCCCCAACGCTGGTATGCTTCATATGATGGCCATCAAGGCTATACTGACTAATCCTTAGGATCCACTTCTCCAGTTCCAGCACCATCTCCCCCAGCTAACATTGGTGCCCCTCACTTTCAAGTATCATTCGCCCTGTATGGATACTTTGAACCATATCATCAGTACCCTGAGTACCCAAACATTGCCTTCAAAGGCCCCTCATGAGCTGAATTTGTAGCTCCTCCACCAACCGACGAGGTTTTTCCCCTACCTCTAAACTAAGAGATAATGCAAGTCCAATATGAATTGTGTCTCCTCTAGAAATCCATCAGCAAAATGCAAATTACGAATGAGATTAAAAATACAAAAAAGATGGACCTTTATCTTGAAGCCCGATTGCCAAATAACTTCAAGATGACAGTTTTCAAAATGTACAAAGGAGGGAGAGGTAGTTAGCACTTCTTACCTGGTATATGGGTCTGAAAGTAAAGGGATTGTTAAAATATGGGATGATATATGTTGTGTTTTTCTTATGCAGATAGAATGAAATGAAGAGCTTAATGTCACAAGTAAAGATTTAGGAATGCTTAAGTAAAAGGAGGGAGAGGTAGTTATCACTTCTGTTACTCGCTAGAGAGAGAAGGCCGGTCAGAAGGTTAACTACCCCCGAGAAATAATCATATAGAGATCGTGGTAAGGATCTCAAGAGGGAGGTAAAAAATGAACTCGGGCTCACTTGGATCCGAATTTCAAAGCCTCAACCACATGGGGTGTTTGGCAGCCAAAGCTACCAAATCTCCGAAGGAACCTCATCGAGCTACAAATCAGTTCTCTGCCTGTAAAAACTCGCTTGGAACATCCACATAGCACATCACTACTATCATGGTTAGTATGCAACCAAAACCACACACGATTACCAACACTTTCCAAGATATGGTATTCACCTCTGCACCCTTTCAACCTATACTCCTCCAAATAATACCAAGTTGTACCTCTTACCCAAGAGTTTCGAGCTCAGCAAAGGCACCTCAGATATCTTTAGACCCCCTCGCTTGGGTTTTTACCACCTTAAAGTTGGATGATCACCTCAAACCTCTCAACCCTAGATCCTAAATAGGAACTGGTAGGCTGACTCATATTACGAGTTCCATCAGAGGACCAATCACATACCGATAACTATTAGGACTTGAGGTACACGATTCAATACCTCATCGAAATTGAGAGTCTTATCCCACTAAAACCCAATGTTACTAACAAATCCCTACCATATCATCCCAACCCTCGTACCGATGTCTTATTAGACACTCCCTTCTCAAACAATGACCCATCCACCCTAATTGTCCAAATCAATCATAAATTGACGATGAGGATGCATTCATACTTCCAAATGGGCACCCCTTTGAGCATGCCTTCACCGGTAATAAAATTCATTGTTAAAACCAAGCCCGACATTGACCATATAACATTCGTTATCATGGACATACATTTCTTGCAAACTAACCACTGATGCCCAGACTTGCTCCCAATCACAGAGTTCACGCTCTCAAAAGAGACGGGGATTTTTAATCCTTCTTTATAGGAAATAGATCACTTGGTAGAATGGAATGAGATGTACGATAAGTCTCTCCAAGAAACTAAACATGTATATTCACAATACCAATCCCATCCACCTAATGGGGAGGATCCACCTCTGAAGCAAATTTATTTTCCCTCACGAATTCAGGAACCAACAGTGGTGACCACTCATACACTACATCAAACACGCTTTCGATTAACTCTTCGAAAAGTAATGGGAGAGCCACATTTTCCAATCACCAGATAGGAGAACCCATAATTCAGACACCCCGATAACCTAGCCATTTAATACAAATGAGCGAGCATGACAGAGAGCTCAAGGTAGATTATCAAATCACTTAGAAGTTCCGAGCCTGTCACTAATTATTGTACAAAAAAAGGAAATGATCATGGATTACAGTGCTCAAAATGACTCCACTTGGAAGGCGGAGTTGAGGGCTAACCTTGACCCAATAACATGCGTCCAACACACAAGCCTCCTAAGAGAGAGATGGAATTTTTTTTATGAAGTCCATCGGGTCATGGCATTCTAAATATTATTCCATACCAGATACGATGAACAACAAGTGATGACTGCCCAGGCTAATCCTCTGAAAAATAAATCACCAGTTTTCCCTCTTGCTACCATCCTCATGATATAAGCGGACTTCAGGGATAATATTGACCTTTCCCGAATGAACTATCCATAGCTTGGTATAAATCTCTCCATAAAAGACACCGCCTTCGGTAAACCAAGGCCAATCTTAAGACCTTTTGACTCAAGCCTAAGCATATCTACTATACTAACCTACTAGTTAAGGGAATTATCAATTGTTCTGACCATCTCTTTCTCACCAAGGGAAACACGTCTCCAAGGCTTGGAGACGAATTTGTCTTCAACCCCCAAATATGGGAAATGGTGACGCACTAGGACTACTCCCTGGGAAAAGAACCAGGACTTCACGAATTATGATCCACATTCTTCAAGGCTCCCAACATCCAAGATTATAAGTTTTAGATTGGGTATAGAACTACCATATGGGAGCTTGACCAATTGGAACAACAAGAACACTATACCTGTCTTATAAAAAAGTGAGGCTACACTGTAGACAATTTTGAACTAAATATCTCGTACGGAGGGCTGCCCCTCTAATTCTTTAATAATAAGGGAGAGCTCAAGCATCCCAGTGTCAACATATACCAGAGTGTTCAGTCAATTGGATGGGATGGTTTTCCAAGAAAGTACAAGACACCATATACAGTACAATCGAAGTCGACCTTAATCCTCTCCAAGTCATACTGCCCAGAGAATATTCCGTCGATCTTTATAACGAGCTCAACCTCCTCATTTTATAATTGCAGTTCGATATCTTCATAGTTATAATATTACCCTGAACCCACCATTACATCAATGTAGGATGCAATTATGGGAATACTAACCTAAATGTAACCCACATAATTAGTAAAATCAAACTTCAAGATGAGATGACCTGCTGAGGCCATCCCCCGCCAGAGGCCCTCCTCCCGAACGTACTCATAGACCTCTAAGACGAAACTGGTTAACTATGTTCCATATAACTACGCTCACAAAAAGTTTAACAACTTACTATATATAGTGTACGCATTAAGCCACACCAGATTATTCAATGAGATCTCCCTCTGGGGGCTAGGATACGTTGAATACCGGTACTATTATGCGAACATCTTTTGTGAATCTTCCAATATTATGAGAAAAGGGAACCCAAAAGAACCTTAAACTTCTTTTGATGGTGAAGAATAATAAGAAATCTCTTTCGACAAAAATATTTGGTCAAGATCTTCCAAATCTACATAATCATTACCGGATACATCCGACTAGACAGATGAACAAGTTATGGCCACGACAGAACAAATCGCCACACATATCCAGAACTCCAACGTAAACATATGGTGGATGGATGAATCCATGTGCCGTACTCAGAATAAGGCTCCTAAAGGCTCAAAATCAGTCCCCGCCCTGGATTGGACCGAGGTGGTGGTCCCAAAGCCAACACCGCATGCCGCCAGACCTACAACCCTGGATGACTTTTTGCTCCATCTAGAGAAAGCTGAATAAAAAGTCCAAACATAACCAGTAATCTCTCTAAACAAAGAGGTTGGCTTCCTCACTCGGTTAGGGTGATACTCCACTCCTCCAAAGCCAGTTAGTAAGGAGAAAGGCCCCTTAAAGAAGTCATCACACCTCATTACTGAGAGAAAAATAAAATCTAGTAATGACTTCGTCGAACATCAGCTAATATTACCATATAGAAATTGCTAATTGCATCCAGAGAACATAGAGTTGCCTTCATTCGCTTGTTGTCTCAAGATTCTGTACCACAAGATCTGACTCCGATCGAGATGTCAGCTACCATCGACTTTATTACCATGTAATATAATATCATCTTATCTAATAAGGACATCCCTATGCAAGACCGTAATCATAGATTCTTACTACACATCACCACTAAGGCATCAAACATATAGTTCCCTTAGTGTCGATAAATAACTTATCCACCATCATTGTATGCCATCTCCACACTGCCACCAATTTAGGATACACCGCCTTGGAGTTCACACCATCTTCTATGACCACCAGGGCCTTCAATAACAATTGCCGAGAGGTATTGGAACCCATCACCTTTACTATCATAAAAGGAACCATCAAGTGTGATCTGTAGTTTCACGTACTCGACTTCCCAGTCCGTTTTAACCTCTTGATCGGGATGGCTTGGATACACCCTCCGAGGGAAATATCCCCATCATTGCATATGAAAGTCATATTACCATTTGATATGGATCTAATCATTATCCAATGAGATGACGGTTGGGCCATAGTTTCTAACACTAGCACCGTTCTCCTCTTGGATACCCACCATGACAGCATCGATATCTACCTCAGTGAATTTAGAGTCGTCCCACTCACTCATATGATAAAGGAGAAGTCAATTATTCATTACGTAGCCACCCTAATCGTCCATAAAATGGAGTATATTCTATGACTCGAACTTTAAAAGAATTAATAAGGAATCCTTAAAGCTATCACTATCACGAAACACAAGGGGAAGTTTGGCCTTGAGTATGCTCCTAATAATAAAACTCCGACATATGGTCCTAACGACCCCATCGGGTGTTGAATGCTAAATTCTGCCTTCAAAGAGAATGCTTCCTCTATTACGGACTTCCTAAACCATGGTAGGATGAATCAAATAAATCCTTACAATTAGGGATGGAAATCCTCTATGAAGAAGGAGCATATGTGGATTACGAGAAAGTCCAAAAAGTCAGTTATAACTAGCTTAATATATTATGGATTACTGGGGAGGATAGAGAAATCACCAAGCCAAAACCTTAATGGGGATTGCCCTTTTTTTCCTGATGAAGTTGGCCTAGTATCCATATTGGGGTCCTCAGAGTTAAGCCTTGCATAATGCTTTTATGGTTGGTACACTTCCTCCACCACAATTGGTATCACAATTAAAAAGGGATGATTAGTCAGTATCCTTATAATCAATCTCTACATTCGTGTATCATACTCAATAGCCCCACCAACTAAGACACCACTGTGACACCCCGCCTAATTAAATACCGGGTGATCACTCATTTATTAAATTAAATCAAGGTATACAGTTGGTTCATTCTCAGCATCACTGTCGATAAAAATAATTTTTCCAATTTAACACCCTAAATAATTAAGCTAAGTGTCAAAACCATTTTCATACATAACTTTCCAAATTTTATTTAAAGAGAAAAAACATTTAATTTATTTATTAACCACATTTCAACAATTAAGAATCACCCACAATAAACCTGGAACACAATCCAATTAATTTAAAACATTCGTCAATCGAATGTCAACATGCGCAATATAAAGTAACACAATTCAAACTGAATAAATCCCATAGCGACAATACGAGAAATAACTGGAAATACAAATGTCCCAATAACAATGAAATAATGGAAAGGGCGACACATGCCCAATAAATGAGAATGCTAGAAGTGGAGTCAATAAAGGAAGCCGTCTACGCAAGTGACCTGCAACTCCCACCTAAGCTGCAGCTCGTTCCTTTCAAGGGATCCTAAGCAAGACGCCCCTGTGGCTGGGCACCTGAAATACATACATATATATACAAGAGAGAGAGAGAGAGAGAGAAAAAAAAATGGGTCAGAGCCCGAAAGTGTGTTTGATCTAAAATACGTTTAGCAAGTATTTAAATTGATACAGGCCAATGCAACAACATATTAGAGCGACACTCTCTTGAGAAATTCTCACCTCTCTTCTAATGTGCACGCCTATCGTACTAACCTTCCCAACGGGTTATCTTATCATTTATCGCACGAATCTTCCCAATGATTTAACTTATCTTAGATTACTCGTAAGATTCAATATTTAACGATTCCATTTCGAAAAGGGGTATTTCAATTAGAAATCAAAGTTCTCCATTTTAACTTTATAAAATCAATAAAGTTTTTTAGTGTCATATTATACTTTCTCAAAACAAGTATTTACCATTTGAGTCATCAACCATGTCCTACTTATCAAATCACAGTAGGCAGTTTCAAATTCCAAATCTCATATATATATTAACTACTCGAATAATATATATAAAATAACAGCACCCCAAATAAAACTATGGTGCGTGAATACTCTACTATCCAAAACCCCATATCACTCATATTAAGGGGAATACAATCGGAATCACTCTCGAATTGTATTAACAGAATACAAAATAAAATTGAGGCAAATAATAGATTCCAAGTCTCTAAGAGGATGGCACATGCCTGCGTCTCTTAGGACCGTCTGAACTATCACGTCGATGGCCTGTACCAAGGACATCTATCTTCTAGGGTACAAGTCAATATCCCCCATAAAGGTCCCATCGAGATAAGACTGTCCCAGCGCGGTAACCTCAGGGATAGCAAGTAGCGTGGGCATGATTTTCACATGTATATAATATATGCACACACAATAATATAAATATACCACCTTTATCATATTAATGTAGGTTCTCTCGTCACCCATAATTACAACATTTATCCTTAATTTCACATTATTAGTATTACGTATAAGGTTTCATCTCTAACCTTAACTCAAAGGGTTTTCTCACCTATTTCGTGACCCTCGTGGACTCTATTCTTCCAAGTAGAAAGTTCAGTAGGTGTCACATTTACGTTTCATCGTGACTCTCTTACGCGCCTCACACTTTAATAAAACAAATTTACTAACCCTAAAGTCAACACCCCATAAATACCATTCTCGTCGAATATTAATGATACCAACATTTATTTATACGCCCTACTGGTCCTCTATGTCTCCCAAATCATTATACTAAGAATGCCCAAGAATTATATCCCGATAATTCGATTTTTAAATCATTTACAAAGGGAAATAAGAGTCTGCCAGGAGGGGTCGATCGATCGAGGTTTGGGGCTCGATCGATCGAACCTTCGATCGATCGAAGCTCTAGGCTCGATCGATCGATCAAGCAGGTATTTCGATTTTCTGCAGAATTGCAGTTACGGGTTCTACCAATTTTATTCATCCAAATACATGTTTTCCAACCCCAAACGTCCAAGAATTCTACTACTAACATTATAACAGTATACCAGATGTTTCTAACGTAAGGCATGTACGTATTCATCATTTAAACATGGAATTTCCACCCAAAATTACATCTAATTATCAAGAACCCTAGAATTTTCTTAAACAGTTTTCTAACAAATATTTCTCCAGAATTTCTTTCTTATAATCATCAAAATTTCATGGTTAATTTCCTCTACATGGCAAGGGTTTCCAGAATCATCATAACAACCAATACTACATGGATTTTCCTATCACAAATTGGGTTTTCTTCTACATAATTCATCCCTAATCATTCATAAATTAATATGAAGATTGCACCAACGAAAATAGAAAGTTAAACACTTACCTGGGATTTTCAGAAGTCTAGATTGCGGATGATTTTGGTGTGGTTGCGTTCCCCTTCTCGCGATCTACGCGTTGGTGGTGGCGGCGGTGCAAACCGGTGACTTTTTGGCCTTGAATTGCCTTGAGAGCTTTCCTTCTCTTCTCCAATGGTCGTACTAGGGTTCTGAATATTCTAACCCTAAATGGCTAACCTAAATGGTTAATATAGGTTGCTGAATTTCGTGGGTTTAATTACCCAAATATGTAAAATGACTAAAATGCCTTCCCGGGGTACTAATTAGGCCTAAAAACGCCCCGAGACCCAAACTACACCCCCGGGTACACTTTTTTGACTATCTCGACCCTTCCGGACGCGTTGGCGCACTCAAAATGACCATATGAACAACTTGTAAAATATTCACTTTTTATTTAGCAAAATCTAGTCCCGACGCAACACGAGCGCGTCCCGATTCAAATTTCTAAAATTGTCATTTTATTCACTCGTGACATTCAATATAATCAATAACATATATTACTTTGCGCATTAGTAATATTCAACAAATTTTCCATAATTACTAACTCTCGTCACGTTAATAATTATAATATAATTAATTTTCGGATTTTTATTAAATAATTCACTCACATTAACTTTAATAAATCCCCAAATTAATATAGCATAAAAATATGGGGTATTACATACTTCCCCCCTAATAACGGAATTTCGTCCCGAAATTCGGAAAATAAGGCATACCTGATAAAAACAACTCTGGATATCTCTCGCGTATATCTGCCTCCCGCTCCCAAGTGGATTCCTCCACATTATGATGTTCCCACTGGACCCGCTCAATTGGAACTATCTTCGACCTCAATCTCCTCTCACTATAGTCTAGGATAGCCACCGGTCTCTCCTCGTAAGAGCTATCAGGCTGTAAGTCGATCTCATCTATCGCAATGTGAGTATGGGCCATATCATCCCGAAGATATCGTCTCAACGACGAGATGTGGAATACATCGTGGATGCGATGTAAATAGTCTGGCAGTCCCAACCTGTATGCAACCGGCCCAATCCTCTCGATGATGGGAAATGGACCCACGTACCTCGGAGCCAACTTCCCCTTCTTCCTGAACCTCATCATTCCCTTCATAGGAGATACACGCAATAACACTTGGTCCCCCACACTAAACTCCCGGAAGAACCGTTTCGCATCGGTGTAGCTCTTCTGCCTGTCCTGGGCTACCCGAACACGACTCCTGATCATCTCAATCCTCGCAGAGGTCTCCTGAATCACCTCTGGTCCTATCAACTTTTTATCCCCCACTTCGAGCCAACAAGTTGGAGAACGACAAGGCCTGCTATACAAAGCCTCAAATGGAGCCATGCCAATCGTGAATTGATACGAGTTATTATAAGCAAACTCTACCAGTGGAAGATGTGGCTCCCAACCTCCTCCAAAATCGAGAACACACATCCGTAGCATATCCTCCAACATCTGATTAGTTCGCTCTGTCTGTCCATCTGTCTGTGGGTGGTAAGCTGAACTCAGCCTCAACTCAGTACCCATAGCCTCCTGAAAGCTTTCTCAGAAACCTGACACAAAAATCTTGTCTCTATCTGACACAATATTAAGGGGCACCCTGTGTAATCTGATGATCTCGGTAATAAATAGTTGAGCATACTGACCCGTGGTATAATCTGTCCGCACCGGCAGAAAATGATCCACCTTAGTCAAACGGTCTACAATCACCCAGATAGAATCGTGGCCCCGCTGTGATGTAGGCAACCCTGTAATAAAATCCATGGAAATACTCTCCCACTTCCACGCGGGTACTTCCAATGGCTGAAGCAATCCTGACGGTTTTTGATGGTCTACCTTCACCAGCTGGCAGGTAGAACACTTGGACACGAACTCAGCAATGTCCTTCTTCATCCCACTCCACCAGTATTGCCTCCTCATATCCTGTTACATCTTATCTGCTCCAGGATGTACAATAAATCGGGACCCATGAGAATGAGTCATCACTGCATGACGTAATTCTGCTCCTTCTGGAACCACCAATCTCCCATTAAACCGTAAACCTCCATCAGAACTAACAGAATAGGACTCAGCACCCTCGGCTAGAAGTCGCACAATCTGCTCCTGGCAAAACGGGTCTGTGGTCTATGCCTATATCACCCTCGTAACAATCTCGGGTGTGACTGACATCATGGATATAAAAGAACGTGCTACTGCGTCCTGGTGACCTAACTCCTTCCACTTTGCTTTCCAGAGATCCGCTACCTCGTCTACCGGTCTACGACTCAACGCATCAGCAACTACGTTGGCCTTTCCCGGATGATACTGTATATCGAACTGGTAGTCCTTCACAAACTTTATCCATCTGCGCTGACGCATATTCAGCTCTCGCTGAGTGAACAGGTACTGCAACGATTTGTGGTCTGTGAACAAACGAAATTTCTCTCCCAATAAATAGTGTCTCCATATCCTCAATGCAAAAATGACCGCTGCTAACTCCAAGTCGTGGGTGGGATAATTCTTCTCATGCGGCTTAAGCTTGTGGGAGGCAAAAGCTATAGCCTTCTCTTCCTGCTGAAGTACTCCCCCAAGTCCCCGTAAGGACGCATCGGTGTAAATCAGGTACTCCATACCCGACTGCGGTAACGCAAGGACTGGCGCTGAAGTGAGCTTGTCTTTTAGCTCGTCGAAATACAACTGACAAGTGTCATCCCAAACATATGGTACTCCCTTGCGAGTCAGATTGGTCAATGGACCCGCTATTTTGGAGAATCCCCGAATGAATCTCCAGTAGTAACCAGCTAACCCTAGGAAACTACGCACTTCCGTCGGTGTCGTGGGCTGTCCCCACTCCCTCACCGCTGATACTTTACTCGGGTCAACTGCTATCCCCTGCTCAGAAACAACATGCCCCAAGAACTGTACCTCTCGCAACCAGAATCTGCACTTCTCGTACTTAGCATACAGCTGATGCTCTCGTAGAGTCTGAAGAACCTGCCTCAAGTGCTTGGCATGATCCTCCTCGGAGTGTGAATATATCAAGATGTCATCTATGAAGACGATGACAAACTGATCCAAGAACTCTCTGAATACTCGGTTCATCAAGTCCATGGAAACGGCTGGGGCATTTGTGAGTCCGAACGGCATCACCCTGAACTCATAGGACCCATATCTCGTCAAGAAAGCAGTCTTCGAAACATCCTGCTCCCTAATACGTAGCTGATGGTACCCCGACCTCAGATCTATCTTTGAAAAGAAAGTTGCTCCCCTCAGCTGGTCGAACAGATCATCGATTCGAGGTAACGGATATTTATTCTGTATCGTGACCTTATTCAGCTCCCGGTAGTCCACACACAATCTCAGTGAACCACCTCTCTTCTTCATAAACAAAACTGGAGCTCCCCAAGGTGAGGTACTCCTGTGAATGAAGCCCTGACCTAACAGCTGCTTTATCTGATCTCGTAGCTCTCGCATCTCTGCCGGAGCCATACGGTACGGTGCGCGTGCTATAGGTCTCGTATCTGGCAATAAATCTATGACAAAGTCTATCTCACGACTGGGGGGTAGGCTTGGTATTTCCTGAAACACATTAGAATACTCCATGACAACTGGGATCGAATCTAAAGGAATCACAACCTCCTTAGAGGTATCCTCCTCTACGTAATACAAATGAGCGGTCGAGCCTCCCTCTGGGCGAGGCATCGCCACTACAAACATCTCTTGCCCCGGAATGGCAAAAACAATGCTCCTACCGAAGCAATCAATCATGGCTCTATAAGTTGCGAGCCAATCCATACCAATAATCACATCATGCTCGTGCATGTCTAAGACTAACATGTATGCAGGTAATACCAAGCTACCAATCTCTACCCCCACTCCTCGGCATATAAAGAAAATAAGTGACCCACTCCCCAGTGGTGAGTCCACACACGTCATTGTGCTCTCAGTTGTGGCTAACAACCCTAAGGCCTTCGCAAAATGTGTAGCTATAAAACAATGTGTTGCCCCCGTATCAAACAAAACCCGACCCATAGTACCATGAATAGGAAACATACCCTCAATCGCGGGTGGTGCCTGTGGAGCTGCTGCCTGGTGGACGTTATAGACACGTCCATACTGTAATTGCCCCTGCTGCACTGGAGCTGCTGGAATGGCTGGTAGGGCTGGCACCTGGGCTGGAGCTGGGAGGGCAGGTGGAAATAGTGGTCTCTGCGGCTCATTACGGCCTCCCTGTTACTGTGGGGACCTATCGCCCTCTGGGCAATCCTGACGCCTATGGCCACGTTTACCGCACCCAAAACATCGGCCTTTGAAGTTACCTCCTCTCTGTCCCTGCTATCCACGGCCCTGTTGGCCGTTACCTCCACGCCACTGGCCCTATTGGCCCTGATGTGCACGCTGTTGTTGACCCTGCTGTCGGTGTTGGCCCTGCTGATTAGGCTAGCCCTGCCTAAAATCCCCAAATCCCTGCCTAGAATCACCTGAATGGAATCGCTTAGCAGGGTCCCCCTGATGGGAACTCTGCTCGTGCTGACGAGTCTGTACTTGAGATGGTGCCCTACTGGTACTATTACCCCCGGTCCTGCCCTGCTGGCTCGACTCTCCTGCTCTCTTGCTTCCCTGAAGATGGAAGCGGTGATCCTGGCAATGTAACAACGCGACATGGAGTACATCAGTGAAAGTACTCAGGGATAAATTCCCAATAAGGTGCTGACGGATCCTCCAAGCAAACCCGTCGACAAACAACATAATCTTCTTGCTCTCAGTAGGTGCCTCATCTGGCACAATGGTGATAAGTCTCGTGAACTCCTCCTCATACTCTGTTACGGTAAGATTCTCCTGCTTCAGGTTTAGTAATCTCCGCCTCATCTCAGTCTGAACGGCGGGTGGAAAATACTTGCGATCAAACCGCTCCCAGAACAACTGAATAGGGATCGTGTCCATCTCCTCCAATATGGTAGTAGACTCCCACCACTGCAATGTGGCTCCCACCAGCTTAAAGGAAACCAATAACTGCTTTTGCACGTCAGTGCACTCATACATACGGAGGTGCCGCTGGATGTCTTTCTTCCATTGGCTAACTGTGACTATATAGGAGCTACCAGAGAACTCAGGAGGATGCGCTTTCTGAAAAGCATCCCGAACCCTCTCCCATGCAGATGGAAGTTGTGCTGGTACTAGCGCCACTGCCTGAACCTGGGGTGGAGCCTGATGAATCACCGCTATCGCGGCATTCACCGCCTGAGCAACAATGGCGGCTACTTCATTTGCATTCATTGTGCCTAGTGCCGGAGCTGCTGGTTGCTCGGCCTGGGCACGCCTATCTTTCGGAGCACGTCTCGGAGGCATCTGAAACGTGAACAAGTTTATTAGTCCACAATTATTTTCAAATCTCAAATAGCTGAAGACTTAAACGTAAGAGTAAGACTACAACAATCCTAAAAATAGGGCTCTATAGCAACAACGTTAAGCTGGAAGCGAAATAAGCCGTACAGATCCTATGGACACTAGAACCTGATGCTCTGATACCACCTGTGACACCCCGCCTAATTAAATACCGGGCGATCACTCCTTTATTAAATTAAATCAAGGTATACAGTTGGTTCATTCTCAGCATCACTGTCGATAAAAATAATTTTTCCAATTTAACACCCTAAATAATTAAGCTAAGTGTCAAAACCATTTTCATACATAACTTTCCAAATTTTATTTAAAGAGAAAAAACATTTAATTTATTTATTAACCACATTTCAACAATTAAGAATCACCCACAATAAACCTGGAACACAATCCAATTAATTTAAAACATTCGTCAATCGAATGTCAACATGCGCAATATAAAGTAACACAATTCAAACTGAATAAATCCCATAGCGACAATACGAGAAATAACTGGAAATACAAATGTCCCAATAACAATGAAATAATGGAAAGGGCGACACATGCCCAATAAATGAGAATGCTAGAAGTGGAGTCAATAAAGGAAGCCGTCTACGCAAGTGACCTGCAACTCCCACCTAAGCTACAGCTCGTTCCTTTCAAGGGATCCTAAGCAAGACGCCCCTGTGGCTGGGCACCTGAAATACATACATATATATACAAGAGAGAGAGAGAGAGAGAAAAATGGGTCAGAGCCCGAAAGTGTGTTTGATTTAAAATACGTTTAGCAAGTATTTAAATTGATACAGGCCAATGCAACAACATATTAGAGCGACACTCTCTTGAGAAATTCTCACCTCTCTTCTAATGTGCACGCCTATCGTACTAACCTTCCCAACGGGTTATCTTATCATTTATCGCACGAATCTTCCCAATGATTTAACTTATCTTAGATTACTCGTAAGATTCAATATTTAACGATTCCATTTCGAAAAGGGGTATTTCAATTAGAAATCAAAGTTCTCCATTTTAACTTTATAAAATCAATAAAGTTTTTCAGTGTCATATTATACTTTATCAAAACAAGTATTTACCATTTGAGTCATCAACCATGTCCTACTTATCAAATCACAGTAGGCAGTTTCAAATTCTAAATCTCATACATATATTAACTACTCGAATAATATATATAAAATAACAACACCCCGAATAAAACTATGGTGCGTGCATACTCTACTATCCAAAATCCCATATCACTCATATTAAGGGGAATACAATCGGAATCACTCTCGAATTGTATTAACAGAATACGCAACAAAATTGGGGCGAAGAATAGATTCCAACTCTCTAAGAGGATGGTACATGCCTGGGTCTCTTAGGACCGTCTGAACTATCACGTCAATAGCCTGTACCAAGGACATCTATCTTTTAGGGTACAAGTCAACATCCCCCATAAAGGTCCCATCGAGATAAGACTGTCCCAGCGCGGTAACCTCAGGGATAGCAAGTAGCGTGGGCATGATTTTCACATGTATATAATATATGCACACACAATCATATAAATATACCACCTTTATCATATTAATGTAGGTTCTCTCATCACCCATAATTACAACATTTATCCTTAATTTCACATTATTAGTATTACGTATAAGGTTTCATCTCTAACCTTAACTCGAAGGGTTTTCTCACTTATTTCGTGACACTCGTGGACTCTATTCTTCCAAGTAGAAAGTTCAGTAGGTGTCACATTTACGTTTCATCGTGACTCTATTACGCGCCTCACACTTTAATATAACAAATTTACTAACCATAAAGTCAACATCCCATAAATACCATTCTCGTCGAATATTAATGATTCCAACATTTATTTATACGCCCTACTGGTCCTCTATGTCTCCCAAATCATTATACTAAGAATGCCCAAGAATTATATCCCGACAATTCAATTTTTAAATCATTTACAAAGGGAAATAAGAGTCTGCCAGGAGGGGTCGATCGATCGAGGTTTGGGGCTCGATCGATCGAACCTTCGATCGATCGAAGCTCTAGGCTCGATCGATCGATCAAGCAGGTATTTCGATTTTCTGCAGAATTGCAGTTACGGGTTCTACCAATTTTCTTCATCCAAATACTTGTTTTCCAACCCCAAACGTCCAAGAATTCTACTACTAACATTATAATAGTATACCAGATGTTTCTAACGTAAGGCATGCACGTATTCATCATTTAAACATGGAATTTCCACCCAAAATTACATCTAATTATGAAGAACCCTAGAATTTTCTTAAACAGTTTTCTAACAAATCTTTCTCCAGAATTTCTTTCTTATAATCATCAAAATTTAGTGGTTAATTTCCTCTACATGGCAAGGGTTTCCAGAATCATCATAACAACCAATACTACATGGATTTTCCTATCACAAATTGGGTTTTCTTCTACATAATTCATCCCTAATCATTCCTAAACTAATATGAAGATTGCACCAACGAAAATAGCAAGTTAAACACTTGCCTGGGATTTTTAGAAGTCTGGATTGCGGCTGATTTTGGTGTGGTTGCGTTCCCCTTCTCGCGATCTACGCGTTGGTGGTGGCGGCGGTGCAAACCGGTGACTTTTTGTCCTTGAATTGCCTTGAGAGCTTTCCTTCTCTTCTCCAATGGCCGTACTAGGGTTCTGAATATTCTAACCCTAAATGACTAACCTAAATGGCTGATATAGGTTGCTGAATTTCGTGGGTTTAATTACCCAAATATGTAAAATGACTAAAATGTCCTCCCGGGGTACTAATTAGGCCTAAAAACGCCCTGAGACCCAAACTACACCCCCGGGTACACTTTTTTGACTATCTCGACCCTTCCGGACGCGTTGGCGCACTCAAAATGACCATATGAACAACTTATAAAGTATTCACTTTTTATTTAGCAAAATTTAGTCCCGACGCGACATGGGCGCGTCCCGATTCAAATTTCCAAAATTGTCATTTTATTCACTCGTGACATTCAATATAATCAATAACATATATTACTTTGCTCATTAGTAATATTCAACAAATTTCTCATAATTACCAACTCTCGTCACGTTAATAATTATAATATAATTAATTTTTGGATTTTTATTAAATAATTCACTCACATTAACTTTAATAAATCCCTAAATTAATATAGCATAAAAATACGGGGTATTACAACCACCTTTGATCGAGCCACATAATGCGGCCTTCCAACTCCCGTAGGTATATCAGTGGAACCAAGAAAGCCACCAACTCTTCTTGCAAGCCCTCTCCAAGGCACTCTCCTATATTGATCCCATGGTAGGGCCAATGAACGGTCTTATTATGAACTCTGAGGGGGAAATAACCCAATTCTAATAATACCGCCTGTCCCAAACTATAGTCCATGATAAGTTTACAAAAAGTCCGGAGCCACTCCAAAGGTCCTCTGATAGAATCCAGCCCACCTTATCACCAATATCACTGAAAATACAGTACTTAACAATCGAACTTCGATCAGATGCATCTCGGTGCTCGTCATTTAAAGGACCTTTGAGTCTCTTCTATTAACAAAAGCATCCCTCCTCACCCTCTTTCCTAATATACCCCTCAATAAAGGATACTTTTATACTATTATCAATGATATTTTCCCTCCATTTGATGGCATAATAAGCAGTTATTTATAGTATTTACATGTGCTTATTTCATGTGAGGACTATGAATTTAACAATGGATTAGAATTCACACCTAATAATGATGACTATGTGAATTTAAAATATTTAAAACACGTATAAAAACTTAACCAAAGTCAAAACAGACTTATGTCTCCCAATGAGAATGACACAATAACCATAAACTTAGGCACTCCATAAAATCCCAAACATTTACAAATAGGGTCCTCCCTAGAGGAATATGAAAAAATAACTCATCGATCTCCTCGCTAGATTCGTAGATGTATTTGCTTGGTCTTAAGCCGAGATGCCCGATATCGACCCAACTATTGTCATGAATGAGATACCCACTCTCCTTGACTCAAAGCCCTTTAAATAGAGACTCTGTAAACTGATACCCGAGTAATCCTTAAAAGTTAAGGAGGAAATAGAGAAAAAACTCAATGTCAGATTCATCTGAGTAGTAGAATATCCCACTTGATTAGCCAACTTCTTTAGATAAATTCCGAATGTGCATAGATTACAGGGATCTCAACCGGGCCTCTCCAAAAGATGATTTCCCTCTATCGCATACTGACTTATTGGTAGATAGCACAACCAACATTGTGATAGTGTCCTTCGTAGATGGATTAAACGACTACAGTTAGATAAATATTCACCCGATCACCAGGAGAAAACCAGATTTATCACCCCATGGGGAACATCTTGTTACATAATTATGCCTTTCAATCTCAATAATTTTAGCATGCAAGTTAACCCATATTCATCCCGGTAATAAAAATACTTGACCCATATTTATTTAGTAATAGTTTCGATATGGGATGTGTTTGCCAGTTCTGTCTATTGGTCTCATTCTTCGTCTTTTTATCCTTTTACTTATCTCACTGATCTCTTTCTTCTTCATATTTTCGTTCTCCATTCGACTTCCACAATTCTCACCCTCACTCCTTCAATCGAATCACCCCTTCCAACTATCACCCACTTTTTCTTACTCCACACGCTCTCCCAATGAATGTTTGTTTTCGTCTATCTCAACGATAAATTAAGAGCTCATATCATTGATTATTATCACATAAAAAAAAATCTTCTCAACAGATAACATATTATAACATGACAACCAATAAGATTTTTTGGCTCTATTCCACTATCATACACGTCATACGCTAACATATACATAACTATAAAACATATATATTACAAAAAATCATGTATACTGTGTGATTAAAAGACCACAATGAAAAGGCATCGAACATTACTGGATATTACTTTTAATTGTTTTTATAGTGTCCTACCCCCAAAAAATATTTATAAATTATTATATCCAAATACCTAATCTCAAGGGTTTAAAATATTATGCAATTAATTTTAGGCCGATATAGAATTTTGACACATTTTGTGCGACACACTAATGATTCATGTGTGCATTGGTTAGTGTTTGGAATGATAATCAGTGATTCGAGACACTAACAATTTCAGACATGATATATTTAGGCATCAAACAAAATATGTCAGAATCCCATGTCGTCTAGATACTACTCAAGACCAAAGAACCTAATACAGGGGTAAAATATTTTAACCTTAAAGTATGGGGTCATTTTAAATTTCAATCTCGATGTTTCAAAAGTTATATTATTAACCCTAATGTATTGGAATTAATGCAATTTTATCCCTCCATAACATATTCGTTAGGAGACTTAACCCGATGGATGGCATAAGGAAATATGTTGCCCAGTTACCCTCGCGATTAAGTATCATAATAACAAATTTCATGAATTTTCAAACATTAAGATTATCATCGCACAACTTTTTAAAATATCGTGTTGAAAATTGAAAATGACCCAAACTTCATGGTTAATTTTATAATTTACGCCTAATATAAGAGATTTTTAAAAAAATTCACCCTATATTTTATCCCATTATTTCAGTTTGCACCATGTGTATATATATATATATATATATATATATATATATATATATATTGTGTGTGTGTGTGTGAACGGTGATAGTCATTTTTGTTAGTTGTTGTTGTAAACTATTATAAGAGCATCTTACCCCAGAGAAATATAGGATTCAAACTCAAATAATTGGATAAAATGTAGGGTGCAAGCTCAAAAAATCTCATATAATATAAAATAGCTTTAGAATAAAAGCTAAAAGTGGAAATTAAAAAAAAAAGTGTAAAGGATGAGAAGAAAAATGGAAAGAAAGATACAAAAATCCTGCACCACCACCACCACTACTTCCCACCTCCAACCACCGAAACCCATGTCTCACACACACAGAAATACTTGATTGGTGGATGGGTTTAAGGAAAGAAAATAAATGGTGATGTAGAGGGTGGGAGGTGCGGTGGTGTGAGGGTGATGGTCGTGTTGAGGGTAGGTATGTCCCAATATTAAAATACACAAATTTCTAGAACAACTTAAATGTCATTCTTAACATGTAATGAATCAAATAAAAATATTATATGACAAGATATAAAGTACAACATAATAAACCTGTATTACCTCACTTAATTAAATACCGAGTGATCAGTCCTATGCCCAATTAAGACAGATTATACAATTGGTTCATTCTTAGCATCACTGTCGAAAAATTATTTTTTTATTAATCACCTAATATCCAACTAAGCTGGTGTTAAAAAAATTTCCATTTTTTTTTATAAAATTCCATTTTAACAACAAAAGCAGTTTAATATAATATCCATTTCACAACAATGAATAATGACTAGATAACATAACCATTGAATATATGTAATCGGAATAAAACTCTCGAGTTTAAATGTATCAATACAATAAGCTCCAATAAAACCGAATGTATCAAAAGAAGTCATAAGTGATGAACTGTCTAATACAGAATAGGAATAACTATAAATCCACTTGGGTGACATGCCCTAAATGAAATGACTACTATAGACCAAGAATCAAGAGTATTAAAATGTCTCAGCAAAGTTCGCAACTCCATAGCATCCATAGTACGTCAAAACAACTCAATCCTCTAGCGTTGGCGTCCCTGTGACTGGACACGTGATATAAGAGATACAAGAGAGAAAAGAATATGCAAGAAAATGGGTCAGAGCCCGATGTAAAAATAGTTTAGAATACAACAAGTGAATAAATGTTATATTCAACAATTATTTTATACATGTTAGATTATCGGACTCTCCTTTGAGATTCTTACCACTCACCTAGAGTGTACACCTAAAGTACCGCTAAGTCATACTAGTTACAGTTCCTATGCTAACTAGCTCATATGAGTGCCAACTAACCATATCCCATATCTTTCCCACGTATTTCTCTCCCAATATAGGTAATACATATATATCCAATTTCTCTTTAACATGGATAAGCCCTTTTCCAATTCAATATAATTAAGTATTCACTTACTTAATTCATTTCATATTTCATCATCAATTATGTCTACTTAATTCACCCAGTAAACACCCTCACAAGTATATATACACATTCACTCTATTATATATATACAATACTGCACCCCGAGGCTCAGCTGCGGTGCGCCCATACTCTGCTATCATGTCCAGGTACATCTCGTCACTGTACAAAGGACTACTGGTTCGGTTATCCCTCTAACCATAAATATTAAAATACACATATTAGAGGTGAACATAGTCCTAAGCCTTTGGGCTACACACATACCTACTCACCCAAATGACCAGTCACACCCTTATTCACAAAAGTGGTGCTCAATCCCTAAGTTCTATGTCATGGGGTACCAAGTCAAAAATCTCCAATAAGGCTCATCAGGATATAACTGCCCTCTACGCTCAAATATCCCATCGATAGCCAGTATGCTAGGTATGTCATACCTATAAATCATCAATCAATAATTAAATATATTAATTATTAAGGGATAGTAATCGGGCCAAATCGAGTTTCTTAATCGGGTTGTAATTGTGCCTATACTGTCCTTACTGTGTTGGAGCTGCTGGAATGGCAGGTAATGCTAGTACCTGAGCTGGTGCTGGGAGAGCGGTCGGTGGAAACACTGGTCTCTATGGCTCCTGACGAGCACCATGTTGCTGAGTAAATTTGCCCTTATGAGGACAATCCTGTCGTTTGTGGCCATTTTTGTCACACACGAAACATCTGTTAGTAAACTTTTCCCATTATGTCCCTATTGATCCCGACCTTGCTGGCCGTTACTATGTCTCCTTGGCCCTACTGCCCCTGTCTATTACCTCCCTGTCCAAATCGAAAACCACCGGATCGTAAACATTTAGCACAGTCCCCCGGTTGGGAACCCTGCTCACCCTGGCGCTGCTGACTCTAACCTAGATGTATCCCGCTAGAACTGCCTCCACCAGTCTTGCCCTGTAGGCTCGACTCAATTCCCCGCTTGCCACCCTAAGAATGTAAGCGATTATCCTGGCAGTGAAGCATTGCAGCATTAAGAACATATGTATAAGTATGTAATGAAATATTTCCCAATAAGTGCTGGCGAATCTTCCAAGTGAGGCCATCTGTGAACATTTGAATTCTCTTTTCTTCAGTAGGTACCTCTCCTGCACCCAATTTCTCAATCGAGTGAATTCCTCCTCATATTCTGCCACTGTCCTTCCCTCCTGGGTTAAGTCGAGTAGTTTTTGCCTCATCTTAGTCTGTTCGGCAAAAGGAAAGTACTTGTGGTCAAATCGCACCTAGAAGTCCTGGATAATCACCATGTCTCTCTCCTCAACAATGGTAATAACCTCCCACCACTGTAAAGCTGCCCCTACTAGCTTAAATGTAGCTAGTATCTGACGCTGAACTTCTGTGCATTCAAACATTCTCAGGTGCCTCTGGATGTCTTTCTTCCATTGGCTAGCAATGACAACATCAGAACCCCCCTGAAACTCTGATGGACGCGCCTTCTGAAAAGCATCCCTAACACATTCTCAAGCAGTAGGAAACACGTGTCCTGGTATGGGTGGCATAGTTTATGCCTGTGCTGGTGCCTGCTATACAACTGTTAAAGCCGCGTTGATTGCCTGAGCAACAATGGCAGTAACTTTCGCAACATTCAGTGTACCCTGAGTTGGGGCGGGCTGAGGTGTACGTATAGGAGGCATCTAAAACGAGAGAGAATATTTTCGTCAGTATTAAATATCACAGAATAGTTGAAGAATGTATATGCATAATTAAGAATGCAACGGTCCTAACAGTAGGGCTTTATATCAAAGAAAGCTAAGCTGAAAGCATAATAAATTGTTCAGATCCTAAAAGACTCTAGCACATGATGCTTTGATACCGCCGGTAACACCTCGCTTAATTAAATACCGGGTGATCAGTCCTATACCCAATCAAAACAGATTATACAGTTGGTTTATTCTTAGCATCACTGTTAAAAAAATATTTTCTTTTTTATTAATCACCTAATATCTAACTAAGCAAGTGTTTTCCAATTTTTTTTAATAAAATTTCATTTTAACAACAAAAGCAGTTTAACATAATATCCATTCCATAACAATGAATAATAACTAAATAACATCACCTCTGAATATATGTAACTGGAATAAAACTCTCCAGTTTAAATATCTCAATACAATAAACTCTAATAAAACCAAATCTATCAAAAACTGTCACAAGTAATGAACTGTCTAATACATAATAGGAATAACTATAAATTCTCTTGGGTGACATGCCCTAAATGAAATGAATACTACATACCAAGAATCAAGAGTATAAAAATGTCTAACCAAAGTTCGCAACTCCATAACATCCATAGTACGTCAAAACATCCCAATCCTCTAGGGCTGGCGTCCCTGTGGCTGGACAACTGATATATAAGATACAAGAGAGAAGAGAATATGCAAGAAAACGGGTCAGAGCCCGATGTAAAAATAGTTTAGAATACAACAAGTGAATAAATGCTATATTCAATAATTATTATATACATGTTAGATTATCGGACTCTCCTTTGATATTCTTACCTCTTACCTAGAGTGCACACCTAATGTACCTCTAAGTTATACTAGTTACAGTTCCTATGCTAACTAGTTCATATCAGTGCCAACTAACCATAGCCAATATCTTTCTCACGTATTTCTCTTGCAATACAGGTAATACATATATATCAAATTTCTCTTTAACATGGATAATCCCTTTTCAAATTCAATATAATTAAGTATTCACTTACTTAATTCATTTCAGATTTCATTATTCATGTCTACTTAATTCACCCAGTAAACACTTTCAAAAGTATATACACATTCACTCTATTATATATATACAATACTGCACCCCGAGGCTCAGCTGCGGTGTGCGCATACTCTGCAATCATGTCCGGGTAAATCTCATCACTGTACAAAGGACTACTGGTTCGGTGTATCCCTCGAACCATAAATATCAAAACACACATATTGGAGGTGAACATAGTCCTAAGCCTTTGGGCTACGCACATACTTATGCATCCAAATGACCAGTTACACCCTTATTCACAAAAGTGGTGCTCAATCCCTAAGTTCTATGTCCCGAGGTAACAAGTCAAAAATCCCCCATAAGGCTCATCAGGATATGACTGCCCTCTACGTACAAATATCCCGTCGATAGCAAGTATGCTAGGTATGTCATACACATAAATTATTAATCAATAGGTATACACATCAACCTATATAAAATTTGGTACGCACTTGACCAATATCATATTAGGATTTCATCCTACCCCAAGTACCCGTCGTATTTCTCGAATACCACCCATACGTATTAATCACGATTATCATCGTATATTTATTATGTAGTTATCACTCACATAATCCCAAGTACCCGTATATATATATATATATATATATATCACCAATATTAACCCGTACTTGACCATAGCGATTATTCATCTCTTAATCGTATTATTATTATGTAGATATCTCTCACGGAATCTTATTCCTCAATTCCATATAATTTCCAACATTAATCCAAGTCCCACACTCCTTGTTAGTGTACCAAAATTAATCAAATCTTACCGTGGGACAAATTACCAATTTCCAAATTTTTCTGAGCTTAAAATAGGACTTCTGAATTCTCGTTAGAAGTCCCAGAATTCTCGTTCGAATGATGTCGTTTAAACGACATTTCTTCTGAAGTATCGTTCTTAATCTCGTTCGAACGATGTCGTTCGAATGAGTTCCCCGGGTCGTTCGAACGACTTAGCAGTGGCTCAAAAATAACCCCCAGATTTTTACGTTGTTTCATGGTTTCTCACACCCAAAGTTTCATGGATTTTATTCTAACCAAAACCTAGATATTCTAACACTGTTCTAACATTTTCAAGGGTAATTTTGACAAAAGAGCAGCATCAAACCCATATGTTCATAAGGGTATTATCATCAAACCCATTACATCCTTAAAATTTCAATTGATCTAAATTCTCCATTTTTATACCTCTTAAAACCTAGAATTTAAAACTATCATTTCATATCTAAATCATCAAATTTCCATATTCAACATGAGTAGGATATATCTACATGTAATACTTATCATCATTTTCATATCTTCAATAAACATATATATATCCTTTACATGTAAACGCTATCCATTTTCATGTTCATAGCCTCTACATGTATAAATTTCCAACTATATGAATTTGCTTATTCATTAAACTTGATTTATCAATAATTTTAATCCCAAATTCATAAGTTAATCAATCCAAAACAAAATCCTATTTTAACATGGATAATATAAGCACCAAAATAGAGCAAGAATTACACTTGCCTTATGTGTAGGTCTGAACCTTTAGAGAAGACAAGTGTTTGTCACCTCCTCTTCCCATTTACGATGACTATCCAGTGGTGGTGCAAGGTTTAGATATTGTGGTTGTATCCTTAATTTGCCCTAGGTGACTCTTCCTTTCCAAGCAACTCTTCGTTTCCTCTAGATAACCTTTCACTTTCTCTCTAAGTCTTTTCACTCTCTCTAAAAAAAACCTCACTTTGTGTTTTGATGAAATGAACCTTACGTACAATCTAAACTCATATATATAACAAGTCTCCAAGGTTATCTAAAAGACAAGAAAAAATTGTAGGTACTATTCATCTTCCAAGAAAAATGACTAAACTTCCCCTTCGGGGTGTCCTTTCATCTTCCAATTGACCCGAGACCCAATTCAAACCTCCGAGTAGATTTTTCTGCCTGTTTCGACCTTTCGGGACTTAACGGCGCACTCAAAATGATCATCTGAATGACTTAAAAATAAATCTCATTTTATTTCCCAACTTTAGTCCCGACACGACTCATAAGCGCGTTCTGACTTAATTTCCATTATTGCTGTATTTCTAGCTCTCGACAATAATTATTATATTCACATATTACTTTTATATCACTAAGTAATATTTAAAATCATATATTGCTTTAATCTTTAGTAATATTCAATCCGGATTAATCCCAATTAATTTTTCAGATAATTAATTCCAATTAATCCCATTAATTTGGCCTATTAACTTTTAATTATTCTCAATTTAAAAGTCATTAAAATTATGGGGTATTACAAAACCTCAAATGCAAAAATGAATCATCATCAACAACTATATTAATGAAATGAAAAGACTCCCAACATTCACAAAAATAATATCAAATATTCTAGTCTCAATCACCCAATCCATGACTCAAAATACCAACTCAACTAAAATAAAAGAGAAATGCCATAAAGTCTCCTCATATACAAACCAACTGAGAATAAATAGTACATCTCGACACACACAACTGAAATGAAAACAGTAATCAATGATAGCACCTATATCTTGAGATCCTTATAATAATGATTATTCATATAAGAGAGGTGACTGAATTCGTGCTAGATGGAGTAGGAACTACTCTCTAGGTCTATCTGTAACACTTGGAATATCGTACGATAATAAATTGGGTCAAAGCCAACAAGTTATCAAAGCAGCACAACTTAAAAGAAGTTGTATATATAAATAATATATTCACATGTTATCTAACCTATAATGATATGCACGCGTATAAAATTAAACCTCATAATCCATTTTAGTTAAACATTTAATTCTAATGATGAATTAATCTCTTAATTAATTCAAAAGTAAGCACGTCCAACCACTCCTCCCCGACCACCCATCATGTGGTACGCAACACAAAATACCGTCACATTATCCAGACACCACCATTCACTACCATGGGCCACCAAATATGAGCGATTCACAAATAAAATCGCCACTAAATCCAGGAACCATAATTCACTAGCATGGGACCATCGTCTCCTAGTGCGCAATATATAAAACTATGCCCCAACTTATCTATTTAAACTACCACCATGGGGTACACATAAATAAGGTGTCATCGCTCGGCACACACCCACATATTTTTCGATTCCATTATTTTCAGTTACGCATTATAATAATTACCATTATCTCATCTCAAGTTCCATAATTAACTTACTTAATCAAGTTAAAATCACAATATATCCATTTACCCCACCCGCGATGTACTACCAACTGCCACTTTTCCATTATCAATTATCTTAGCGAATTATAGAGAAAGTGTTATTCATTAGATATGTAAGCCTATAACTCGTATGTATTCTCTACAATTAATATTTTTTTGCTAAGGGCAATACTAATTTCATATTAAAGAGGGCATTATGTCTTTTATTAATCATTTAGTCTATATCAACTTTTATGGTGAATGATAAATATTAACAACTAAATTCCCAATTTAAAGGTAACAACAATTAACCCACCATATGAACCATTACTACAATCCTAACCACCAATTTAAACCAACTACTTACTAAATTAAATCCAATAATTCATAAGGGTAAACTAAGAGCTTCTACTTCAATTATATCAAATTAAAATTTCAATTACATTAGCAAAGATTTGCACAAGTCCAAATGCCAATTCCTAATTACTAATTGAAATTAAAATTGAAATTGAAATTAAAATTAAAATTGAATACCGAGTCTTTTAAACATGGGGGTTAATCATCCTTTACACATTTACATATGAAATTGAAGATTAATTACTAATCATAATGCATTATCCTATAATATGTGGGTATATTTCTTCAAGGGTGCAACATATAATTCTAGAGGTACGAGTATAATATAGACCTTGAAAAATTCCAACATTACCTAATTCTGACATGGAGGTATTTAACAATTAACAAATACAAAACCTTAACATAATAATTACTTTAATCCAATTATTAATCATGTCAGTTAAATACCAATTATATGTCAAACATGTAAATCCTAATTCAATTTAAATATATTAAAGGCATTATATGAATATATATGAAAAACTCTAATTGTTTCGACTTAATTTTAACCATAATACATTAGTTTATGATTTAGCATATATATAAGGAGAGGATAAATTGATAACTTGCCTTGGATAAAACAAACTAAGTTGCTTGATTAGTTGAATCTCTTGAAAATGACCTTGAATCATTTGAAAACCCCTTTGAATCATTTGAATTATTCTGGCTCCTATACTTGAAACATATTCTCAATCTTGGAGTTTTGGTTGAAAATTGAAATAAATTAAGAGGTGTGGAAAAACTAGGTTTTTTTAGAGTGCGCTTACATTCAATGTCCAAACTTATTTAATTAAACTTTAGTTTTATCACCAGAATTAATTAAATCCTAAGCATGCATATAATGTGATTACCCCCGTCTGTTTAGCGAGGAGTTCCTTTCCGAACTCCGAAGCTTTCCCCCCGCTTGTTTAGGGGTGCTTGAGGGCTTAATTGGCCTCCGCCCAAATCCCTCTTAACTCTAGTAGAGGGGTTTTGGTGGAGAATCTGCCATTTACTCCCTAAGAGACCTCCCATTTATGAAGGCGTTTCGAACACCACTTATGCATTTGACAACTTGCTCAAAAGGTCCTTCTTCAACTCAAGTAAGTTGATAGTAAATTGCACTTGAAACAGTTTATGAATAACAAACCGGGAATAAATATCTACTGTGTCTTATTTCTTCACAAACACAAATTCAGGAACAATTTCTCAAAAGGTCAAAACCATTTATTTCACTATATATTGTAAACCTCGACTTACATATGCATAGAGAAATACAACGTGTTTGACAAATGAATACCCGCAGGCGTCGGTTCGTTGTCGTCAACAAGAGATCCCTCGAGAGCTCCAACAGTCAGCAGTGGAGACATGATTCCTTCTCCACAAGATATACTCTATGAATGAGTAATATGATCAAAAGGGTTTAACAACGATTCACCTATATGATTTGGGATTTTTGGTGAATCAGAATAGGTTTTAACCTAAAAGAATGAAGTCTTAAATCACAACATTTCTTCAGAAAACGGGGTTGTAAAAGACTTGTAAAAAACTAATTTTCTAGCAGGTATTTATAGCAGTAAAAAAAATCCAAGGTGGCACAATGTCATTCGAACGACATTTGCATGTCATTTGAACAACATTAGATGTCATTAGATCCTTCAAGTAACGACCATAGAAATGACGTATTAAAAACCAAAATAGTACGAGCTCGTTTAATGCATTGAAGAAATGGGGTATCTCGCGACCTAAGAAATGACATGAGATGTCGTTTGATCCGGTCGTTTGAATGACATATAAATGTCATTTGAATGACACAGTCATGCCGTTTGTACGACTTAAACAAAAATTTTAATTTTAAATAACCAACCACGTTTTTATAAAATGCGTACAGTTATAAAACCATTTCAAATATCTCCCCAATATTTACATGAATATTATTAACTCCAATGAGACATTATACCTTTAGCGACATAGAGATAATGGAGATCGGCTGATGATGCACGACTCACGTTGAATGATAATGGGTACGTGTTGATGATACGTGTTGCTAGAGATTCGGATAATGGACGTTAAGTATGAACGTGTGAAGACGTTCCAACTGAAGTAGTGTGTAACGGTATACGGCATATTAACTGTGATTTAGGACAACAAAGAAATTCCTAGATTTATACGGACATTTATAAAATCACGTCCTTACAAATCTTACCCTATGTCTATGCCGGAACATACATAAAAAATCCAAATTATCCATCCCAAAAAAATCCTAGGACATGCAATCTATTATCCCCCAAAACTCATAAATGGAAATATCAAAGTACATGTGTTTAAAATCTTCAACATCTTCAAAGCTTTAATTCTCCAACGTTTCTTTGTCATCATCAGGGTGTACAAAAAAAATCCTCAACTTGTACTTATACACATGAGACAAGAAACAAATACACGTGACGCGCAAAAGTTTAAAATATAATGATAAGCATAAGGACAATATCAATTAAGCATAAGCAAATCATTAAATCAAACAAATCTACTCCCCCATAATTCATTCTCCCCATTTTTATGACTTCCCCAAATAGACAAATATGAAGAAACATAGCAATGTATATGGAGAGTCTCACAAGATAAAAAAACTTAATTTTTAAAAAAATTTCTTATAAAAAAATATACAACACATAATCACACCATGAATGAACATTAAGATAACCAAGTCGATGATATCGTAAATATAGGGGTGTAAACAAATTCGATAGGAAAATCAATGCAAACATTCATAACATATATGCATGATGAATTTTGGACATTCCTAACGAATGAGCTCAAAATCGTCCTTAGGTGTATAAATTTTGAATGTAAATGACACCGACTTAATCTAATCAACAAATCAAAGTCTAAAATGATTTCTGCACCAATAACGTCTGAAATTATATAATTCTTTTTTAAGACTTTGTCCGGACGTTCAAACCCGTTGATTTAGTTCCAACTAAACTCCCCCGAATATAATGATGATCATATTTTTCTATTCTAGTCTGTTCGTTTGAATGATAATATAAAACTAAACTAGTTTGATCTTGGCTGCTTTTTTCAATGCCACACTTTTTTAGGCTCTTTTTAAACTCTTTGGGCCTTGGATACTTTTTACAATGCCACACTTTTTAGGCACGTTTTTAAATGGTGTCTTTCTCGCAAAATATAATTATGCCTTTCGTAGCCCTTTCCTGTGTATATTCATCATTTTTCACAGAAAAATTCCTCACGGATAACGGTTCTTACATGCACTACTTTCATTATCAAGTTTTTTTCGCATTTGGTTCGTTTGAAATACATGATTGAGATGAACACACTTCGACCAACATGTGATATATAAATACAATAATCACGTAAATTCGAGCATGTGTGCATTAAAGGAGACAAACATGAAGAAAGATATCACTAATCACATCGAAATGACTCAAAAACATTATAAAGTACATGGATGAAGTGATGTAGCGTCTCAAATCACTATAAAAAAGTCACGTGGAATATGGAAATGATGGTGTGACTTTGGCCATCCTAAATGTTGATCCATAAAAGGTGTAAAAAGAAATACAAAAATCTTTTTGAGTTTTTCAAAAAATGTATAAAACAAAAATCTTTTTGTCTTTTTCAAATTTTTTCATCAAAAATAAAATCTTTTTGGCCTTTTCAAATTTTACTCAAAAAAATAGAAAATATGTTTGTATTTTTATAAAAAAAACATATGAAGAAAAAATAATAATACACAAAAGAATGGTACAAATGATACATTTTAGCAATAGGAATCATATGATATGAGCATAAAAAATGTATCCTATACTAGACATGGTAACCACCCTTCGGTAAACTATGAAGATGCTTAAAGACTTCCTAAGACTCTCAAATCTAAGGTCACCTAAAGGCTTCCTAAAAATTTCAACTAATTGGAGGTCGCTGGACACAAAACTCAAGGACTCAACTTTCTCTTCTACCAACTCTCGGATAAAGTGCTCGCGTATCCTAATGTGCTTTGTGCACGAATGCTGGACTGGAGATATGTGTATCGCGCTCGTGTTATCACACGAGATAGTCATGGTGTCCCGTGAAATCCCATAATCCTACAGCATCTGCTTCATCCATAAAAGTTGCGTGCAATAACTCCCGGCGACAATGTACTCAGCCTCCGCAGTGGACAAAGAGATGGAGTTTTACTTCTTGCTCAACCAAGAGACAAAAGCAGAATAAAAATAGAAACACCCACCAGAAGTGCTCTTATATCCATCTACATCCCCGGCCCAATCAACATCTGAATAGGCGTATAAACGATCATCGGTATCAAAGGAATACCAAATACCGTATGAGAGAGTCCTACTCACGTATTTGATAAAACGTATAAGAGCGAGTAAATGAGACTCTTTTGAGGACGCTTGATAGCGCGCACATACTCCAACACTAAAGGGAATGTCGGGATAACTGGCAGTCAAGTAGATAAGACCACCTATCATACTCCGATACAAGGTTTGCTCTACGTCCTTGCCTAAAATGTCCTTACTAAGCTTAGTCGAGGTACTCATCGGGATACGTGCGTGCTTAACGGAGTCTAAACCAAATTTCTTCACAAGGTCTCTTGCATACTTGGATTGGGAGATGAACAGTCCATCCTTTAGCCGACGAACCTGAAGACCAAAAAAGTATGTAAGCTCACCAACCATGCTCATCTCGAACTCACTCTTCATCTTCTCCTCAATGTCGTGAGCATGGCGGGAGCACGTGGATCCAAAGATTATATCATCCACATAGACCTGAGTAACCAAAATGGCACCTTTTCCTCTCCTAACAAACAATGTCTTATCTACTCCCCCTCTCCTAAAGCCACGAGCCAAGAAATAGGAAGTAAGCCTCTTGTACCAAGCACGGGGTGCGTGTTTCAAATCACACAGGGCTTTTCTCAGATAATAGATGTGTTCAGGGTGCTTAGGGTCTTTAAACCCTTTTGGTTGCTCCACGAAAACCTACTCCTGTAGAATGCCATTTAGAAGGGCACTCTTGACATCCATCTGATATAACTTGAAGTGCAGATGACATGCGATGGCGTAGGGGTGTAAACGGATCGGGTTTGGATTGGGTAAGGGTATATCCAGATCCGATCGGGGTATATTTTTAACGGATCGGGTCTTACCCGATTACCCGTAGGGTCTCAAAAAATGGATCCAGACCCCGATCCATTAAGGACCCGGAGACCCGACCCGATTACAGTATATATATATATATATATATATATATATATATATATATATAAACTAACTGTAACTATATAAGTTAAGTTAAAGTTTATATAGTTTATATATAAGTATATAGTTTATATATAAGTTAAGTTAGTTTATATATATAGTTACAATTTACATATATATATAAGACTATATATATAATATTATATATACATATATATTTATTATATTATACATATACACATTCGGATCGGGTACTTATCGGATCGGAGTCATGTATATCCAGATCCGATCCATTAACTAATCGGGTAATCGGATAATCGGGTCTATAAAATTTGCTCAAATCCGTTAATTCGGATCGGGTCCGGGCCCAGACGCGGTCCATTGACAGCCCTACGATGGCGAGTAGTAAATGGACGGACTCAAGACTCGCAATAGGAGTAAATGTCTCCTCAAAGTCTACACCCTTAATCCGTGTGTAGCCCTGAGCGACCAACCTAGCCTTATTGCATATAATGGTACCTTTCTCATCCATCTTATTCTTATAGATACACTTCGTACCAATCACATTGTTCTCACTAGGTCAGAGGATAAGTTCCCAGACACCATTCTTTCTAAGCTGAAGTAACTCATCCTGCGTAGTAGATATCTAGTGTTCATCTTTGAGTGCTTATTTGACGTTCTTGGGCTCGACTTTAAACGTGTAGCATAGAAAGCTAACCACGTTCTCTAGCTAACGCCGATGATTCGTCATCTTGTACAGTGATGCTTATTGTCTCCATAACCTTAGAGTTGCTCTGGTTAAAAACTCGGTATGCTCTACTTATCGATGAATATCCTAACATAATTCCCTTGTCGCTTTGGGAGTCAAACTTTCCTAATTACTCTCTATCACTAAGAATGTAGCGCTTACTCCTAAAGACACAAAAATATGAAAGGTTGGGCTTCTTACGTGTCCATAACTCATATGGCGTCTGACGTGTGTGTGGACGAAGATGTACCCTATTCACCGTGTGACATGCGATAGACACCGCCTCTGACCAAAACCTCCTCGACACTTTACGGCTGAGAAGTATGGATCTAGCCATCTCTTGAATCGTCCGATTATTCCTCTCAATAATCCAATATTGCTGAGGAGTTTTCATGGTCGAAAATTCACATTTAATTCCAAGTATATCACAGTAAATATCCACTTTTGCTTCCTTAAATTTAATATCGTTGTCACTACGCATGGTAGTGACACCGTGTTTATTTTGTAGGACACGACACTTGGTCATAAGAAACTTTACAACATCGAATTTTTCTCTCAGGAAACCTACTATGGAATAACGAGAGAAATCATCTACCATCACAAGGATATACCTCTTACCACCCAAACTCTTAGTGCGAGTAGGATCTATAAGATCCATGTGAATCAACTCAAGAACACATGTAGTGGTAATGGAGTTCAACTTTCGATGGGGACTACATACTTGTTTTCCCAGCTGACAGGGTCCATAAATCGTGGATGTTGGTTTCCCAAGATATGGCAAGCCACGTACTAGGTCCTTTTTAGCTAAATACTCCAACTCTCTAAAATTAACGTGACCTTGGCGTTGATGCCATAAATCTATAGAGGAGATCGTGGCGCTGTTGCAAACCAATGAGGACTTGGGCACAATCCAATAACAGTTATCTTCTGTCCTCACCCCTTGCAATAAAAGTTTACCAATTTGATCATAAATGTTACACTCCTTCCGGTTAAACTTTACTGCAAAGTCAGCGTCGCACAACTGGCTAATGCTGAGAAGGCTTGCTTTCAAACCGTTGATATACAAAACATTCTCTAGCTTAAAAAAATTAGGGATCTCTACAGTACCTCATCCTACTATAATATATTTGTTCCCATCTCCAAAGGTGACTTTACCTTCCTTTCTATACTCAAGGTAGGTAAAAAAAGATACGTCACCTGACACGTGCCTGGAACACCCACTATCAAAATACCACGGTGAGGTCTTATGAGGTATTAAGAGAAACATGAACAACAAGGGCTTTTGCATCATGCTTAGGTACCCAAGAAGTGGTAACCTTATGGTTTCCTTAGCCATTGTTGGTTCTAGCCGGGATGTTATAAGTATCCACTAACGACAAAGACATTCGTTGGAATTTTTCCATAAAACTGTGAGAAGTGGAGACTAGAAACTTAACTTGCTTTCTAAGATTAGTATGATCACTAGTGTGGTGTGATGGAGCATGTGTACATCGATTCCAACCCAAACTATAGCAATACTCTCTAAGGTGGCTTTTTCTCGTATAATAAGTACAAAAGTACACGGTTTTAGGCCGACCTTGGTTTGGTTTTCTTGGTCGTACTCTTCTTTGGGGTTTTGGTTGATGGCCATATGGATTCGTTATAAAATCAGGAATCGATTCCGGTGCAATATGTGACGTGGAAGCATCGTCAAAACTTATTCCCTGCCTTTCACTAAAACCTAAAGCCGGGCCTAAGAACATCTTTTCTATCTTTCCAAATCTGTCCTTAATCTTTACCTTAACCTCCCGGGCTCTCTCAAGATCATGAGTGAGTTGGGATATAAGGGCTTTAAGTTTCTTTCGAGCCTCCATGGATGCACGTAGCTCACTCGTAAGACTAGCCACTTGTTCAGTCAAGTCCCCTTTCACTTTTTTAAAACTACTATTTCTCTCTCTTCCAAATCTTTCTCTATCTACACAAACTCTCTCCCCCCATCTCTCTCTCTCAAAGTCATGTTAACCGTGGACTCTCTCTCTCTCGTCTTTTTTAAATCTTTCTCTAACGTGATGATCCTAAAATCTAACCCTTTGTTTTTCTTTTCAGTTTTAAAGGACTCAACATATAAATTGACGTACGCATGAAGGTCACACTCGCTATCATTTGCAGCATCCTCACCCTCACTCACATCGTCGGTACATTCCACCTTTTTCTTCAATCCACAAAGACACAGGTTTGGGTAATATTTCATTACCGACAACATGAGTCGGTACATTCCACCCTCTTTCATAAGTGATTCAGACTCTTTCATCAATGGCTTTTGACGACGATGTCATACGGGTTTTCTAATATGCGTAGTTTGTCCCGTCAAAAATTGGCATTCGATTATATACGTTTTCCATTGAACTTTAGCTTTTTCAAAAATTACTTTTTTTAGAAAATTGATATTCAGAAAAAAATTTCAGAAAAATTACACGATAGAATTGTGTAATTATCTCCGATACCAATTTGAGAGTGCGCTTACGTTCAATGTCCAAAATTATTTAATTAACCTTCAGTTTTATCACCACAATTAATTAAATCCTAAACATGTGTGTAATGTGATTGAATAAGATAAATTTATCTAGCATGCAATCCAAATAATCACAAACACAAATTCAGAAAAAATCTCCCAAATGGGCAAAACCATTTATTTAACTATATATTGTAAACCTAGACTTACACATGCATAGACAAATACAACGTGTTTGCCAAACGAATACCCGCAGGCATCGGTTCATTGTCATCAGCAAGAGATCCCTTAAGAGCTCCAATAGTCAGCAGTGGAGACATACTTTTTTCTCCACAAAATATAATTCAGGAATGAGTAATGTGATCAAAAGGGTTAAACAATGTTTCACATATATGATTTGGGATTTTTGATGAATTTAAATAGGTTTTAACCTAAAAGAATAAAGTCTTAAATCCTAGCAGTTCTGCAGAAAATGGAATTGTAAAAAACTTGTAAAAACCTGATTTTCGAGCAGGTTTTTATAGCAGTAAAAAAAAATCCAAGGCAACGCAATGTCATTCAAATGACATTTGCATGTCGTTTGAACGACATTAGATGTCGTTAGATCCCTCAAGTAATGACCATAGAAATGACATATTAAAAACTAAAACAGTACGCGATCGTTTGATGTATTGAAGAAACGAGGTATCTCGCGACCTAGAAACGACATGAGATGTCATTTGATCAGGTCGTTTGAACGACATATGAATGTCGTTTGAATGACACTGTCATGTCATTTGAACGACTTAAACAAAAATTTTATTTTTAAATAACCAACCTTGTTTTTATAAAATACGAATAGTTATAAAACCATTTAAAAAATCTCCCAAATATGTACGAGAATATTATGAACTCCAATTAAACATTATACCTTTAGCGACGTGGAGATAGTGGAGACTGGTTGAAGTTGCACGACTCACGTTAAATGATGATGGGTGCGTTTTGATGATACGTGCTGCTAGAGATTTGGATAATGGACGTCAAGTATGAACGTGTGAAGACTTTCCAATTGAAGTAGTATGTAACGGTATACGACATATTAACTGTGATCTAGGACAATACATAAATTCCTAGATTCTAGATGGACATTTGTAAAATCATGTCCTTACCGTTTTATTTTGAGAGGGAGAGAGAGTTTGAGAGAAATTTGATGTGAAAAATAAGTTTTTTCATTCATAAAAAGTTTGTAAAAATAACTCATGAGAACAACCCGCGACCTATCCGCGACTCAACACACTCACTATCGCGGGGTGTTTTTCTCACGATCGCAGATATAACCTACATCCCTAATTTAATTAAATTCTATTTTACCCCACGTGAGAAAAACCCTTAAACCCTAATTTTGTTCCCCAAGAAATAACCTTGGGTTTCACCCAATAACCCCACATATCCATTCTAGAGTATTCTAATCCAATCAAGCAAATCCCAAGCCCATATAGTCTATTATTTATTCAAAGCCCAAAACAGTTGTACAAGTTATCGATTAACTTACATAATTTTAATCTGACCAATTATAAATCCGAATTCACTTCTCATTACTAATATATCAAATATCCATTTTAACTTTACTAAAAAAAAATTCAAATTTCATCATAAAATTATTAAAGCCATATAATTACCCCATTGTCGAAGAACTTCATCGCATTCCTACAGGAGTAATAACCCGTATTTTTTAAAGACTTTATGGCGGGAGCAAGTAAGTGGTGTGATGGTGTTGGAGGTGATAGTGCTTTTGGGGTGTGGTGAATGAAAATGAGTTTTTTTCGGTAGCGGGGGTTGTGGTGGGAGACATGAGGTGGTACAGTGGTGTTGAGAATGACGGTATTGCCCGGGGTCGCAACATAAACCATATCAACAAGATTTGTTTGAAAATCAATCCCACCACCAATCATCAATTTATATCTTAAATATTTGCCACTTCTATATTTTATCTGATTATTAGAGTTTGCACTCTATATTTCGGGGGTAAGATGGTCTTATTAAAGAAAATCCATAGGTTCAAAAGTTAGATTAGGGAAAGTTTTAGGGTTATAGCAAAAACATTGTCACCAAGTAAGGTTCAAGATAAGTAGAGGGATAAGTCCATATCCGAGTGCAAAGGCAAAGCAAAAGAGAATGGAGAAATACTTTGGGAATGCTTATAGAGGTGACCCAGGCGTCCCACACACAGACCCAGATCGATTTGTGAACATAGTCATTGGATCTTTTGCATTCTCTGCTCTCACTTGGATTAATCCTTATATGTGGCAACTCTCCAATCAATTCAAGTACCCTTTTTCTCCCTCTTTAAAAAGATTTATTTACACACACACACACACATGAATGTTCATTTGAAGTCTAACCCTTTGTCCAGTTATTGTTGGGAATGCAGATTTTTTTTAGGTTTTACTTAGGGTTTGGGTTTATGTAATGGTATCTCATCCATTTGTGTGTCTGTCTATATGTTTTACTTTTTTTGGGTCTAGTCTAAAAATCACTCAAAAGGGTGATTGGAAACCTAAGGGTCCATTTGATTGTCACGAAATAATTGACGTAAAATAACAATTTTAGTTGTTTTTATTTTTTATTTTTTTTAGTGCTTGATTTTAAATACATTCTATAAAAACGATGGTCATATATATAAAGAGTGTTTATCCTTTACTTTTGTAGTACTTGATTTTAAATACTTTCTATAAAAACAATGGTCAGATATGAAAAGCGTTTATTGTTTTTCATGGAAAATATTTACCCAAGCCCCACAAAATTGATTTCCATGGAACTCCAAAAGACCATTTCACATTTTTTTCCTCTTGTTTTCTAACTTGTCCCAAGTGATAATCAAATAGAAAATAAATGAGAAAATGAGAAAGCATAGAGAAAACCTTAAAATACCCTTTATTTACCCGATTATTGATGAGTTCTGGTCCATATCTTTGTTGATGGTCTTGGGAGCCACGAACCACAATTCTCCATCTTGGTGAAGAAAACGCAACTTCTATCAATTTGTCTAACCAAACCATCAAGGAACACTACCTTGAAGGGCCTCAACGAACAATGTTCAAACTTGATTGCCGATGCCACCTTCGTTAGCATGTTGTCCGAATTATCTTTAGTGCCAATTTTCTTTAGAATTACAACATCCCCATAACAACATGTAAGAAATGGAAACCAGCGTCTATATGCTTGGTCCTCCTTTGATGAACATGGTTATTATCAAGTGGGGCACTTTGACTATCACAATGCACCTCCACTCAATCCTGTACAATTCCCTAATCACCAACAAGACTAGGAAGCCATAAGACTCTTTGATTACTATATCGCTGTCATATACTTTGTCTCCATAGTTGCCAAGCAATCGTAACTTGCAATATGGACCTTTAGCTAATTAGACCACATGTCAATATAAAACATATCTCATAGTAGATCGCCCATGAACATGTTATCCAACATCCATAGATTCCTATAGTTATAACAAAACTCACAACGTCACATGCCAATGCTCTTTTGTCGGATTTGCCATATATCTACTCACAATGTTCACTGCCTTAGCAATGTCCAATGGAGTATAAATCATGGCATACTTATACTCCACCCTATCCTTTATGCTTGGAGCATCGTCGCCGAAAGTCTGAAGTGTGCAAGCAAGAGGCTTTTGAGTTTTGCATCTTAAAAGGTGTCAAAACCTTCTCTAGGTTTTGTCGATGTGTGAGGCCTAACCTTTCATTCTTCCTTTCTTTGCAAATCTCCTTGCTTAGAAGCTTCTTTGCCTCACCCAAGTCTTTATCTCAAATGCAAATTGGCTCAGTTTAGTCTTCACCTTGTCAATCCTCACCATGCTCGATGAAGCAATGAACATGTCCTCAACATACAAGAGTAAGATGAAAGTGTCATCCATGAGCTGTTTGAAATAAACACAATAATCAAATACACTCCTCGTGAATTTTTGACTCAACATAAACGTGACAAAATGTTTGAATCGAGGTAATTGCTTCAACATATATAAGGACTTCTGCAATTTGCACACATGATCTTATTTGTCAACCATATTAAATCTCTCCGTTGAGACATAAATATTATCCTATAGATCCCCTTGCAAAACCCCTGTTTTGACGTTGAGTTGTTCAAAACCATGTAATACAGCTAATAGCACCCGAGTGAAAGTGTGTTCCACAACCCGAAAGATAACTTTAGTATAAATCAATAACTTCCCTTTGTGCATACCCCTTGACCACTAACCTTGTCTTATATCGAACGTCGGAATATGGAGCCCCATCTTTATTTGTATGAACATACTTGCACCTGATCAACTTCTTCCACTTAGGCAACTTCCCAAGTTCCCAAGTTTGGTTCTTATGAAGAGATTTAATCTCCTCACCCATGGCTATCTTTCACTCATTGTAATGAGTCAGTCACGACTTTCCGAAATGTAGATGGCTCATCACCATAAACTAATAATGCATATTCCACAATGTGCTTGAGCTTTATGATGTGGTAGCATGAGGGATAGGGATATTTTGTACCTCACCTCATATATATTCTAAGAGGATTCTAAATTATTCTTGTTGTGGTTGATTGATGCTTATAACCTATTGCATTCACCCATGACATCACACAATCTCGAACCCTCTCCAATACTCCTTTGTTTGTACCCTCCTATAGTATGACTCCCCCATTAAGGAGGGCCCAATTTTAGTATCGTGAGACCAGTGGCACGATTTCTTTCTTCTTTCTTATACTGCGTGTTAGTTCTCCATTAAACCACTTGTTTGAGCACCCTTTAATAAGATTACCAGCGAGGTTGCCATTCTCTTATGTTCGCAAGTTCTTTTGAGGGATGCTTTCCTTATTGCCATGTACACTTCATTAACGGGTTGCATCAGTGTTCTTTAGTATAAATCTCCAATTGAATTTCTCAAGGTTCTCCTTCCCACGTTTCTTTCTGTACTTAAATTATCCTATACCTTTTTGTTGTCTTTTTTGATTTTTGATTTTATTTTAAGAGCCTGTGTTGTCCATGATCCTAAAACATCAAGGGTGAAACACGACCCTAAGTCTTTGCAGTGCCTTTTTATTGGCTACTCTGCAACTCGAAATGATTACAAGTGCTACTGCTACTCACAATCTTGAAAAGTGAATGTTAGCATGGATGTCACTTTATGTGAAATTGAGTAATTTTTCTCTTTTTCCCAATCATTTCTTCAGGTAAAGACCATTGTTTGTTAGGAGATGGTTCTTCTCAACTTTCCATAATTTGTTTTGCCGTTCCGAGAGCTAAGGGTGTGTTTGATTGACATGGATTTTTTTTTCATGAAAAGTAGTTGTTTTGACTCGTGTTTTGCCTTTGTAGTACCTTCATTGTGAATACTTCATGTAAGAACAACACTCATTCACATAACCAAAGAATTGGTTTCCATGGAAAATAGAAAAAAATAAGATTAAAAACTCATGTTTTTCCACTGATTTTCCAACTTCTCATCCAAATGAATTGTTTTCCACGCATTTTCCATATTTGCAATCAAACGCACCCTAATTGTTGTCATTCCTCTTGTTGAGGCAGCTCAGCACTTCATGGTGCCTCTTAACATTTCACAGAATAGGATGATCTATCTATTTTCACCAACAAAAGCATAATTCTACTCATTCACCATTGAGTTAGTTTCATTCTTCATTTCTAGTACCTTCATTGTGAATACTTCATGTAAGAACAACACTCATTCACATAACCAAAGAATTGGTTTCCATGGAAAATAGAAAAAAATAAGATTAAAAACTCATGTTTTTCCACTGATTTTCCAACTTCTCATCCAAATGAATTGTTTTCCACGCATTTTCCATATTTGCAATCAAACGCACCCTAATTGTTGTCATTCCTCTTGTTGAGGCAGCTCAGCACTTCATGGTGCCTCTTAACATTTCACAGAATAGGATGATCTATCTATTTTCACCAACAAAAGCATAATTCTACTCATTCACCATTGAGTTAGTTTCATTCTTCATTTCTAGTTCTAGTTAAAATGTCCTCAACTAATGAGATTGGTAAATTTCTCTAAGTCCTTGTTTGGTTGCACAAATTATTTGATTATGTAAATTGGTTCATTGTGAATTAGTGAATTGTAAATGAATGGATTTTAAATGAGTTTAAATCCAATTTTACGCAATGTTTGGTAATCTGAAATTGATGTTAAGGTCCTATGAGAAATAAAGATAAAAACAAAGTAAGAGAGATAGGGGGAGGGGGAAGGGAGGGAAAGAGAGAAATGAGCATGTACTTTATGTAACTCCTATTTCAAATAGATGCATTTCGTGTTTTTTTTTTGAAATGATCTAATTTCAGATTTTACACATGAGCTAAAATGGGCCAATTAATAGATTATTTCATTAATGAAATCAAACACAATTAATGGATCAATTTGTAAATGGACCAATTTATAAATGGACCAATTTATAATTTTGGGACAACCAAATGGGGCCTAAATAGAAAAAAAAACTAATGGGATTGGTAATGAAATTTCTAACTTGTGCTCCTTTTTTTAATAATCATGTTAATGACTCTAATATTTCCAATGCAGTCAAGGGAGTAAAAAATTTCACCCGACACTCCCTTTTGCCCGTCCTATTATGTCCTTCTTGCCTTCTTGTCTTATATATCTGTTTGTCAGTTATAAAGAAATTCTTATTGATTGCAAGGTGAAAGAAGCTATAGGAAAGAACATTGAAATTCCGCAGCAAATGATACACGAGTTAAGATTTTCATGTTGGAACGAAAACAGTTGGCTTCAAATGTGTACACAATATAGAGGGAGTGGCATATGCAAGCTAGATTTTTACCTGGGGTTCACTCTGACGTGTGGGATAAATTACCAGTATATCTTTGCATCCGTTGCAAAGAGGATATCTGTACAGGGCCTTCAGGCTTTCTTCTCTTTCGATGCTAATTTAGGTTAGAGTTTACAGCAGCTTGTGTGTTGATAGGAACTAGCACCAGCAAAACTTGCTGACATTTGCTAAATCGGCCCATATCAGCCCACATGTTAATTTATGGGCCCCATTTTTTTAACTCCGGGTCAACTGTGGGCTCAAAAGGAAAAACAGGTGCCGAATTTGGGCCAGCCCCTGAGCACAGCTAGCTCTCCCTCTTTTCTTATCTCTCTGTAGCTCTTTCTCTCTCGTCTCTTCACTTCAATTCATATCCTCTCTCTCTCTCTCTCTCTCTATATATATATATATATATATTACTTGTCGAAGCTTGCTAACATGGAATCAACAAAATTGCGATCTTTAGCAAAACCGAAGTTGAATGATGCCTGGTAACAGAAATGAAATTGGGACACGATATGAAATCACCGGTGATCTCTGCACTGATGGTTTTGTTTGTGAGCGTCATTTTTTGAAGTCTTGAATTTATTTCACTTGAAATCATAATGTTTGAATTAATTTCACTTTGGTATCTGAACACACAAAATAAATTCTCAATTTTCAGTCTCAATTTTGTCTCCACAGTAAAGCTTGCGAAATGTTTGAGTTATGTGAGAAGAATTTTTTTGGGGGGGAAATGGGTTTCCCTGACATGTATCCAATTTGCTTGGTGTCCAAAATTCGGCCTAACCCAAATATGGCCTGTCCAAACCAACCCAAACCCATCCAGCTGCCAGTGCTCCTAGGGACCTACTCACTCCATTTATATTATGATTGATGGGTCTACGTGAGATAACCACGTTGATAAATTAGCCAAGATTTTGACCGAATGAGAATCATTGAACCTCGATCTAGTAGTATTGTTACGGGGTTTCTGTGATCCCTGTATAAGATCATATGTTTTCTGTCCTCGTTAAATGACCACCGAGGTCTCTGATGGCTTGGTTGGTAGAACTACAGCTAAACACCAAGCAGAAGCTATCCTTATCATAGCTCCAAATCACATAAGACATTTAAGATCCATTAGTGAGAAATTGTTAATCTAGATTTTTAGGGAGATATACAATGAACTCTCCTATACTTTTCAGGTTATTGGCTCAACCCCATCTTTATCTACTCACCACTTTATCCTTTCTAATTATTAGCCTATAAAAACTGGTCACAATGTTAATTGAGTATATAAATTGACTAGTATAGCCTTACAAAAGTCAAAATTATGCACTTAATCCAATATAAGTATATATATTACATATCAAAATACCAAACTCATTCCAGATGTGTCATTCAAAACGACCAAACGATCTCTTAAAACACTCGAAATCCCATAACTTTTCATGCCACCACCACGCACAAAACGAAACACCACACTCAACACTGCCGTCACCACCACCACCACTACTACTACAGGCGCCTCCCTCTCTCTCTCTCTCTCTCTCTCTCTCTCTCTCATTGTAGTTGACTGTAAGGAAGGGGGCAAGGAAAAAGGGCTGGTGGTTACTGTGGCCGGTTGTGTTTGGCCATGGTGGGTTGATTGAGACGAAGCATTGGGTTCGTTCATGTTGGTGGTTACAAGGTGGTGGTGGTTCAGCTTCGTGTTGGCGCTGGAGTGATGGTGGTGGGGAGATTTGATGTGTAATAATTCAGAATGTATAAAATTAAGTATATTCGATCAAGTTTAATATTAGTTAATTAAAATTTGGTAGTCTAGAACTTCAGTCTAATCAGCTAACTTCTAGGGTTTGAGTTTCCCAGGGGAGGCCCACCAGATATTTGTGGTGCCACCCCTTTATTGTGGTCCTCAACTCACAGATTCACGAGATTAGGCTTCTGCTACTTTTTTGTTTCTCTTTCTGCTACTAATTGATAGTTCAAATGATTTCATACCAAGGATGCAGTAGTGAAGACATCAGAGAAGAGGAGTCCTAGCAGCATACAAGATACATATAACAGAGAAGTACAATAATATAGAATTAAATACCCCAACAAGACGACATTAAGTCCGTTTTTTTCGTGCAGAGGCATCTGACCTGACAAGTCGATTACATGTACATGAAAATGGATATGTATGTAATATTATTGTATTACACGCACACACACGTATATACGTCAATATGTATATATGTTATATATAATTACACACTGGGAACTTGACCATCTTTTGTCAGCGGAAGGGGCCCTTATCTACTTGGCTTATTTTACCCTCACCTAGATTTGAAGTTACTTTCTATATTTTCTCTCTCGTCCTTAGATTTTGTTTTGTATCACATCTTGAATTTTTGAATATACAGTTGGCACGACAAAGCAATGCTATTTGAGCAGTACCACTGGAAGAAAGCATTGAAGAAGAAGCAGCCATACAAATTCAAGGTAAATATATCATATCTAAACCTTAATTTATTAGTATCAATCAGTAAGCTTCTGAGTGATTTCTTAATGTAAGGGTTACTTTGGAGTAGGCGAGTCAGTCTATAGAGCTAGTTAAAGTCAGAAACACGTTCAGCTCAAGTGTCTTAGGGAAATCTATCTTGTTGCTAGTTCAGTTACCGGTGCCAATATTCTTGGTCTCGTCATGGAAAGTATTTTTTGCTTTCCCGTAGTCGTAGTCCAATTCTTCTTTCGTTTAAAGCCCACTTTTATGACTGGGCTGTAGTGCAATACTTTCCCTTTTGGGAAACATTTTTTTCCCTCCTGGGGGTGGGTGGGTCATATCTAAACTTTGTTGAGCCGAGTTGTTTTACAGGGCGCTGAGATAATTTACAGCCTGCGTTGACATCTTACAATGCATGTGATATTTAATAGCGCCAAAAATATTTTATAGGAACTGCACATAAAATAGGAACCACTCGCTAAAATATTAAAAAACACGTGTTGTTTTGCCAAGTTGATCACGTTTTAGGGACGTAGCACTAGTTGTCTATTTTTTTTGGCCGTAATTCGACTTGATTTCATAAATTTAGTCATTTTATATGTTTATTTATTTATTTTGCAGTGGAACGAGTACATGGACAAAGACACCCGAGATTCGTACTACTTCAACTGGCCTGTCTACTTCCCTTAAGTTCCTATCCTTACTTACAAGGAAGCTCTGTTCTTTTGTTTTGAATTCTGGTTTCATGGAGACTTTTGTTACTTTGAACCTCTGTCAAATTTAGTACTTGTTTTGTTTAATACATAAGCAGGTCTTATCTTCACTGTTTTTGGTTTCTCATTAAGCTGCATGAGATGGGTTTGGATTACCTTGTAATATTATTAGAGGGCTAGTGCTTGTTTTAGACCAACTATTAATTAGAATTAATTGAGGCGAATCGGTTAACAAGTGGATGAACACTTTAGAATGATTAATTGAAATTGAAAAGCCGATTCGGACTTCGGGATTGGTAGGCTAGTACGCAATGGGGTTTCTCGTACGTAGTCAGTGCTATATATATACAACCCTGCTCTTGTGCGGACCAGTCCGCAATTAAAGAATGCGGACTGAACATGTGTCACATGGTGGTGAGCGCAGAAAAGAGAGAGTGTGCCTATAATTTGGGCAATAATTTTTAGGTGCACCGTCAAGTGACACATGTCTAGTCTGCATTCTTAAAATGCGGACTGATCCGTACAAAAGCGTTATATATATATATATATATATATATATATATATATATATATATATACCGAACTTGGTAGTGCTATTGTTAAAAGGTTGAACGTAGTGGGCATCCTGACCTGGCTTTGATCAACAGGTGTTGGGTTGTTTTCCTAAGTCATAGTACTGTTGCAAGACTACTATTCATGAGGGAGGACATAGGTATTGGTTCGGAGATTGTTGGGAGCGATGTGGTATGGTTGCGACCCTTGGATGTATGTTTATGATGGTCTCCGTTGTCTGTATTTACGTTTGCTTCGGTGGTGAGATTTCGACTATGTGGCCCAGTTGTGGTACGTTGTGTGCCTGGACCCTGATAGCACACGAAGTATGCATTCGTGAGGCCCTACTTTGGGGATGTTGTATATACTTATATAGTGAGTGATTTATATGTGATGTATATAATATATTTGTATGGATATCTAATTATAACATGTGTGTAGCTGTGTAACATTTATAAAGATATACCTAGTGAAGGTAGTCATATTAGCAAATAGTGATTATTAGCGGGATTTACTATGTTAGCGGTTATTATCCTAGTTAGACTAGGTAGCTTGATAGGATAATAACTTAAATGTGTTAGGTGCACACTGTAGATATGATGTGAGAAAAAGTCTCATGTGAGTGTGACTGAAAGTTAAATATGAAGGTAATATACTGCACTTTAACATTTAAAGCATTTAAATACTTGAATTTATCTTTCAAATGTTTTGGGCCTTGATTCGTTGTCAAATATTTTTAAAACCCCAGGTGCTTAGTGATAGGGACCTCTGGGTTAGTCTTTCTATCATGCTATTGTATGCAGTACTCGTGGATGCTGCGAGATTTGATTATGGCTGCCTTAGTTCCATTTATCTTGATAGGATCCAGTATTTAAGTATTTTCCATTCGGTTGTGTTGTCCGTAGATTATTAGGACATTTCTTTTAAGACAACCATTTCCTTTTATTTCTCCGTTGTATGTTCATATTGGTATTATTTGTGGTCACCGATGGTTTATTCAGTTTATGTTATTAAGCATTATTCCCTTTCCATTTCTTTTGTTGTTTTAGTTGATGTGTATTTATAATGGTTGTATTTAATTAAAAAATAAAGTTAATGGTTGAAATGAAACAAGACTTAATATGTTACTAGTATAATTAAATAAATGTTATGACAGTGATGTTAAGAATGAAATCATATTTGATTCTCGTTTAATTTTAATAAAGACCTGATCAATCGGTATTAGAATAGACGGGATGTCACATTTTACTTATATCATTCTCGTGTTTGAGGAGCTTAGAGGAGAGATGACCGAGTAGAGATGTTGGAGAATAGAATTTCAAAATGTGAACTATATCATTGACATTAAACTTTAAGTTAATGATGCGGAAACTGCTTCCATGAATCATTTAGATGATCAGTTTCCTGAGTGGTGACTGGTCATTGTATTTTTCTTTGCTTTTCTGTTTGATTATCATGTTTTATATATTTTTTTGTTACTAATGAACTGCGTAAATATTAGCCATTATGGTCAAATTTTATTTGAATGTTAGCATATTTTTTTTTTATATATATACATAATGGGAAGTTTTTTTTCATTTTGGTTTAACAAATAAGACATTTTTTAAAATATTTTCAATGGATCTCTCATATATTGTTTAGTTTGATATATTGTTTGTTGCACAAGAGAAGTTATGCGATAAATGTTGTATATTCACGTCTACCATGTATTATGCACGCGTACATAGTGAAAACTCCGTGAATTGTGGATGGGCATATATAATGCGTGCATGTACAATGATCATTATTGCTTGTGAATTTTATTATACCCACGTGTAAAAGAAATGATCCCAATTTATGTATGAAATTATTCCCCAAATGATGTGGCATAGTATTAACTATTCTACTTTGTATAATATTTTATGGGTCAATTATTGAATAGTCCCTACTATAAATGTATATTTTTTAAAAAGGACACATATTTTTAATTTAATCCATTTAGTCCCTCAAGCACTCAATATTCTCTTATTTTTAGAGGTCCGCGCTAGCGACACTCCCTCTTCAAAATATGTGGCAAAGGACTTTTTGAGGCAAAATAAAAAAATTTGGATTAAATGAGTATTAAAAAATGTTCGAGGGACTATTTGGTATATGTCCCATATTTTATATATGTTAGATCAAGTGGCACGTGATTTTGGGAATGTAATTCAGAGCAAAGATTAATCACGTGCAAATTATATAACCATATAATATGTTAATGCTTGTGTGTATTGTTTTTATCTACATGAAGTTTATGTATTTATTTGCTTAATGATTGTACCTTATTATGCACATGTTTAACAAGTCAGGGTCATTGTTGAGTGATGTGGAAATCATGTAAATTTATGCGGGGCGTGGTTTTGTGGGATGGCTTTCTAGTTATTAGGAGCGCTTAATTTTCTTATTTGTACATGTACTTATAAATCTATGCATGTTATCTTGTAATTATGCGTTTACTCTTATGCTTATGCATGTACTCTTGAGCTTTTGGTTTGATGTTCAAGATCAATGCGTATACTATTATTATTTTTGATTAAATGGTAAACATATATCAAAACTTATAATTTGTTTGTGCTTGCGTGTAGTATTTTTAATTTACAAGCAATTTATATGTTTATTTGTTAATGATATTATTATACTATGGAAAATTTTAATAGTTTAAGATCAATATTGAATGATGTGAAAATCGTGTGGATTTATGCATGGAATGCTTTTCGTGGAATGAATTTCTAGTTGTAAATAATTTTTTATTTAATCCATACCCACAAGGGTTTATCACATTCCATTTAGGGTTTTAGGCTCATTATATCATGCCTCGAGTTGGAAAGATTTTGGACATCGTGATCAGTTGACCGACATGCTCCGGACTAGGGTTTAAGGTTTTGGTTTTGTGTTGTAGGGTTTGCATTAGAAAATCCTACTCCTTCAGACATTAATCCTAGAATATTATTTTATCCATACTTTTAATTTATGTTATTTAAATTTTATTGAACCCGTCGCCATTAGGGTTCACAATTCCCCATTTGGGGTTATAGATACTTTAAAGCTTACCTTGAGTTTTTATTTATTTATTTTTTTTATATAGTTTTTTTTATTGTTATTTGTTAACAAACATGCTTTATCCCTATACGCTCAAGCCTAAAACTCAACCCCTAACCTCGAAACATGATTTGATTCATACTTTTTATTCTATGATTGCGAATTCGTGGCTATTAGAATTTACTATTCCACATTTTTGTTTTTTTTAGGGTTTAGGGTTGTTTTAGTTTTTTTAAGGTTTATGGTTTAGGTTTTTTAGGATTTAAGGTTTATGGTTTAGGTGCCTTTAAGTTTTAAGGTCTGTTTGTGATTTTTTATTTATTTATTTTTTATTATTTAGGTTTTTTAAGCTTTAGCGTATTTTTAAGGTTTAAGGTTTAGTTTTTCTACGGCCGAGGGTTTCTTAAGCTTAGGATTTAGTCTTTGTTAGATTTTTGTTTTTTAAATGAAGTCGCTAGGCAGAAGGGTTTGAACAACAAAAGTCACTTTATTTTTATTTTTTTCCAATTAACTGTTAAACTTAAAAGATTTAACCCAATTAAACTTTGTACCGATTTTTAATTAAGTTGTGATTATACCAGATTAACCAATTTTATCTTATCATAATGCATCTACGCGATGAATAAAATAAATCAATCGATCACAACATGCCAATGTATGAGGAAAACCCACAACGGGAAAAATCACAGACAGCCTAGCCATGCAAATTCACTATGATAAAGAATTACACAAATTGACAGGTGACTTACTCAATGACTCGAAGCCCTCACAAGCCTTGACACATCTTCAATCTTCAATCTCTCCACCACAATTATAATGAAAGAATCCAACCACGTAAGCTGCTACAACGTCTAATTCCACATATACCTCGGTATCTACCGATCCAAGTTCAGTTACCGTATATGGATACGGAATTTTGATGCATAATTTCTTCATCGCAACACCGCACCATGTAGTCTACCGTGTGTAAACAAAAAACTAAGTACAGATTCCTCGTCACGAAACTTTTCTTTATCAAGACAATGAGAGAAACAAACTTTGATGCCCACAAAACAAGATCTCAAACCATATAATAATCAAAACTTGGATCTTTAAAGTGTTTGTGTGAAACTAGTGTTGGGGGCTTTTGAATATGTATCGGAAAATAAATTTTGCCAAAAGTCTCTCAGAAAATTGATGCCCGACCCCCTTATATAGAAAACATGATTTTTTAGGCGGAATAATTTTCGAGAAAGTTTATTAGAACAAAAACTAGACTTTATTTGAACTAAACAACAATCTTGTCCGAACCAAATAAAATCTCGTTTGAACGAAATGCCAAACTCGTTCAAACCAACTTCGAACGAGTTTCAAATGAGTTTGGTTCTGTAAACATTTAAATCTTGTTTGATGTACGTGTGAAGTTTGTTTCAACGAAGCGCCATTCGTTAGAACGAAACCCGAAGTCGTTCGAACGACTTTTTAAATAAAATATTTTTCTTTATTAAATAGCTCCAAACATTTTTATAAAAACAAACACCCCAAAATTATAACTTTCCAAGGATCAAAATTCATATGCATTCATACCTGAGAAATCCTTGGAAACACGAAGACGAAACATGACATGAAACACGACATGATGATGTAATCTCTTAAGCTTTGCCGCTACGTCGTCATCAAACATGTCATAGGCTTAAAAGGTCAAAAACACAAAGCTTAACCTATAACTCAAAATGTTTTATCCTGAATTAAGCCAATACATACAGATTGACTCAATTGAAAGTTTATCCTTGTGAATCTCCCACTTTGGCTATTCTGCTACAAAACCAAAACAAAAAATCCTATGGTCCATCAAGCTCTCTAAAATACTCCATCCCAAATCCCCAAAGGAAAAGTACAAACGCTCAATAGACACATAATCTGAGTAGCTTTACACGGTTATAAACTTTATCATTTGTTGTAAACCTAGACACTTAGACACACTTTCAAATGCAACTTGAATATATAATAGCATAAACTGCATAAGAATAAAACCCCCCTTGTATAACAATCTCAACCTAGGTAAGACGTCCCCCCAAGATAAAGATATCCTCCTAAAGCTAAAGTGAAAAATACTATTTCTCCCCCTTTTTGTTCAAGAATAGAAAAAAAAAGCATAAAACTATTTTTTCCCATAAATCATTTCTCCTATTAAATGTGAGAACATATGATACAAAGAGAAATTAAGGAAAAAATGTATAATATCAAGTGATGGTGTAAGGTGAAACAGACACAACATGGCAACACAAACACACATAATCCACACACTGATAAATTAATACTAATATTGATACAAAGAAGATACCTATTTGAATACACAATAAAGAACGAGATATCATTACAAACAAGCAGCAAGAGATATTAATATGATCATATAGCATGCCAATTTGATTTAAAGAAAAAATACATGAAAAACATGGATTAAATACAAATGTGAAGACTCAAAACAAAATGATACCGTAATATAGATATTCAAAATATACCAATTATACACGAGCGCGCGCGCGCGCGCACACACACACACACACACACACACACACACACACACACACACATATATATATATATATATATATATATATATATGATCACAAACTGAAACAAAACACATAAGCTCTACACACTAGCATAGTGTTGATGTGTCTAAACATATGGAATGGAATGAACGGACGTGAACTAGAAATAAATATAAAATGACCCAATAACTAAAAAAAGTCAAAGGAGTTCTATTTGATTGCAAAACTTTATCAAACTAAGATTTAGTCTGAAGTGATAGATAATGTGTACTCAATTAACAAATTAACACCATACACACAAGCCTAGAATTTCGATGATTCTATAAATCAATAGTGTCATGACATGATGAGAATAACTTTGATTAATTGTACAAACCCATTAATTTTCTACTATAATACCCTCAAAAGCTAAACATATATCATATTTTTTCACTCAATTCTTTTGAAGATCCAATTTTTGAAAATCGAAAAAACAAACTTGTTGGCCTTTATTCCTTTATTTTGCCTCCCATTTTTTTAGGCTATATCCAATGGTGACTTTCTCGCAAAGGAGATTTTTTCCTTTTTTATCTCTTTCTCGTGCACCCTCATATATTCAATAAAAAACAAACAAGCTCAAGAGCAACGATTCTTATATGCAAAAATCTCACAAAGTCAAAAAATACGTAGATGACAAGATTGATGGGAGAACATCTCACTTAGCTCAAATATAACATGTGAAGTTAAGATTCAAATGAGATCGTGCAAGTGTGTGTAAAGTCATATACAAAGTGAATCCATTAAGAAAATCAAAGTCGAACTACTCCATGAAAGCATGATAAGAACAATCTAAGCATTTATAATTATAACCAAATGTCCTAGTCATAGGAAAACATGAAATAAATGGATTCAAATACTCCAATATGCCACACAAAATGTGTAAAACTAAACTACACATAAACCAAAAATCTTTTTGAGTTTTTAAACATTTAAAAAAACAACAACTCAAAAGACAAACAAAATCTTTTTGCATTTTTCAATAAGACCCAGTAAATGGAAAATCAAAATACAAAAGACTTAAAGCACATACAACTAGCAAACACATATATCATGAAGTACAAAAGCTAATGTATAAAAATATGCAAACACAATCCACCATTAGATTTAGCATGAGAAGTATCATGTAAAAGCATTCGATAATCATCGAGTCTAGCATGTAAAGCCTCCAAATTAGATTTTGTAACGCCCCAAATCGGGTTTTGATTACTATTGGGTCAACCCGAACCCAGTCAAGGAGTTAAAGGGTGAGGGGGAAAGTCTAATTTTATTACTTAACAAAAACCCTTTTTATAGCACCATATATTAAAAATTAATTTACCGATTTTAAGTTGGAAAAATGGTGGCCACTTTAAGTGATTAAGGTAATTTACAAGATTTATTTATAAAAATATGGTTTAGCCCAAAATGATAATTAAATAAGAAATAAACCACATTCATCCCTGTATTATTACAAACTACGGTCAGAGGCCCGAATAAAAATTTTAAAGCCTCGAAGTACCAATGTTCCAAACATAATTTCAATAAAATTTACATAGCTACTAACGACGCTGATTGCCCTCTGGGGTCTTCCCGACATCCTTCCCGACATCCCTACTCGAAGTACCAGAGGTGGGAGTAGGGTTTTTAACATAAAAATTAGTGGTGAGCCAATGCTCAACAGGGTGGATGATACTAAGCTATATGTTTTCTACAAAAATACTATACATATAACATGTATTTTAATCAATTCCAAAAATGTGTAACAATTTAGATAGTATTAATGCAACTACTATGCAATGCAACTGAGCGATAAGCTCGTACTCACACTTAACCGTTTCGCACCACCCTTTACCGGGTCTAGAGACTAATTGATCACATTTTATCCTTTAATCTCCATTTATCACATTTCTTTAGATTGTCTTACTTATTCATTTTCGAAGCACAACCATTATCATTCTGTTTTCCATTATCTTTTCTCGAAATCTTTCAATAATTGCATACTTTAACGGGCTCCACATCGCCGACTATGCTACCATATGGTATAACAATATTTACAACACATAGTCAGGGCTGTTTTTCTACATTTAATCATTTTTTTTCCATAAAACTCATTTCATCATAATTTATCAAGTCTAAAATGCCATTTTTTTTTTATCTTACTATATGTAACTACATATGTCAATGAGGATTTCAGGCCTAAAAATTCCTCAAAAATGCACTAAACAAGTTATAAATCAAGGGTTTAAATTTTTCGTACTTTCTTCCATATTTCAAGGTAAAAAATGCCATTTTATTTGTAAAATACCCATTTAGGGGTTGTTTTCTTTAAACACCCATTTTTAAAAGACTTGAATATTTTAGCAAATACCAATATTTCTGGCATTATATCATTTCTAGCATACATCCTACACATTTCTTTCATAGTTAGAACCTTAAAATCATAGGAAGAGGAAAACCCTAACTTATGGTTTGAAGAGGAGACAACTAAGATGATGAAGATGGAAGTTCCAAGCTCCAAAGATTCCACAAGATTTTCAAAATAACTCCATAGTTCCTCCTACAAGATTTGGCTCTACCCACTTCCACCCTTGAGAATGCTTGAAGATGGTGGGCAAGACATGTAAATTATGTATAATGGTGTTTCAAAGTAGTGGAAAGGAGTGGCTATGGTGGAAAATGCTTGGGGGAATAGGATGAACTCTTTCACTTAGAGAGAGAGAGAGAGAGAGAGAGAGAGATGCTGAAACAATAGTGGAGAGGAAACCCACCCTCTTTCTCTTCTTATAACCCCAAAAAAACTCACAAATGAATTAAAAACTAATTTCCTCACATGTTATACACGTTTCTATTCATCAGATGCTCTAAGATGTCAACACATTATTAATCCAAGTGCCCAAAACGTGACAACACAGAAGGAAAACTTGAAATGATCTAATTCAGGTGCTGTAGTTCGAACGAGATTGATCCATCGTTCGAACCGACCCTTTTAATGAGATTTTAGAGAGCGCGGGGAATTGATCAAACTTAGGTCATTAAAAGTCCGTTCAAACCTCATTCGAATAACCCCTCATTCAAATGAATTATGTTTTTCTTGAATTAAACTTTATGTTACGAAAACTTCGATTTGATAAGACGAAGGTTATGATGACGATTGAATCTCAATATTCATTCATAATCACAACTTTACAAGGAAAGGGATAAAATCGAGGGCACAAAATTTTACATTCTCCTCACCTTGAGAGATTTCGTATTCAAAATAAGAATAACGAACTAGGGTAAGAGCTCCGAGTGCTTCTCTCAAAACTCTGACTCGCGTTCCCAGGTACCACCTTCAACTTTTTGAAGTCCCCAAAGAACTTTTACCAAGGGTATGGCCTTGTTGCTCAGGACCCGGTCCTCGCGGTCTAGTATAGATATCGGGCACGTGAAAAATTTGACATCTTCCTCTAATTTGATGAGGTTCCAATTGATGACATACCGAGGATTATGAGGATGCTTCTTCAACATAAAGACACGAAAGACGTTATGCACTTGGGATAAATGTGGAGGCAACGCTAAGCGGTACGATACGTACCCAATCCACTCCAGGATTTACAAGGGACCGATGTACCATGGGGCCAACTTCCCCTTCTTCCCAAATAGTTGAGTATTATTCCTCGCTTTAACCTTCAGCATCACATTATCACCTACCCAAAACTCCAATGGCACTCGACGATTATCGGCGTAATTCTTTTTTTGGCTTTATGCCATCATGATTCTTTATCGAATTACCCGAAACTTCTTCATCCTCTTTTGAATCAATTCTTAAATGGTGAGATGCTTCTCACCAACCTCAGCTTAACAAATCGGGGAGTGGCATGGCGTCCCATAAAGAGCCTCATAGGGAGCCATCTTAATGCTTGCCTGATAACTATTATTGTAGGTGAACTCTATCAGATGCAATTTTTTTTGACCAACTACCCTGAAAGTCGAGTGCCAAGCTCTCAGCATATCCTACAAAATTTGGATGGTTCGCTCCGAGGATGATATGCCGTATTCATATTCATCTTGGTATCCAACTCCTGCTAGAAATTCTTCCAAAATTGATATACAAACTAGGGATCCTTATCTGAGATGATCGAGAGTGGGACACCATGAAGTCTAACTATTTCTCGAACATATAATCTCGCCAACTTAGCCACGATCTGTGACCGCCAAGAAAAGTGCAACCTTCGTGAGTCGATCCATTATAATCTATACTGCATCATGACCATGCTCTGACCGTGGTAAAGCAGTGACGAAATTGATTATGATATTCTCCCACTTCTACTCTACCATAGGTAGTGGTTACAATAGTTATGCTGACTTCTTATGCTCCGCCTTTACCTACTGACAAGGGTAACACTCAGCTAAATACGTCGCCATATCCCTCTTCATGTTGTACCACTAGAAGTATTTGTACAGTTTTTATACATCTTGGTGGCACCAGGATGTATGCTTAAGAAAGAGTGATGTGTCACTGCCATCAACTGATCCAGAAGCTCATTGATAATAGGGACAATCAACCAACCTTTGTGTCGTACCCTACCATCCTTATCTACAGTAAAAGTGTCAAACACTTCCCCATTCTGAATATGGTCTCAATACTGTATAAATATGGGATCACATGACTGGGCATCAAGAACTTTTTGCTGAACGAGTGGCCTAACCACCATGCCCCAAAGGTATGCCCTATCGTCACCCCACTAGACGTGAAAATCAAACTTTTATAACTCACCGAACATTTTCACCCAATGGCACCTCATCGCCGTAAGGGTGAGACTAGATTTTCGACTAAGAGCATCGACCACCACATTAGCCTTGCCAGGATGATACTCCAATGAGAAGTCGCAGTCCTCCATAAATTCCATCCATTGTCTCTGACCGGGATTGAGATCACGATGCATGATGATGTACTGGAGCCTCATATTAATCGAATAAAACTTCAAACCATTCCTCGTACAAATAATACCTCTAGATCTTGAGTGCAAATACCATAGAGGGTAGCTCAAGATTATGGGTGGGGTATTTCCTCTCATGCACTTTCAATTGACGGGATACATAAGTGACTGCCTTCTTATTATGCATCAAAACTACACCGAGCCCTGACCCCGAACATCATAATATATGGTGTAACTCCTATCACGCTCTGAGAGGATGAGAACAGGTGCAAAGCTCAACCTCACCTTCAGATGCTGGAAGGCCAACTCACAGTCTTCCGACCATTTGAAGTGTACATACTTCTGAGCCAACAATTGTGAGGGATAATGCAACCCTTGAGAGGTCTTGTACGAATCAACAGTAGTAACCAGCCAAGCGCAATCAGCTGCGCACTTTCGTAACTATCCTCGGCCTATCCTATCCTAGGACAGCCTCTACTTTAGAAGGATCAAAAGAAATTCCCTCGCCAGAAACCACGTGGCCAAGGAACTTGTTGCGATTCATCATATCCATGAACATTGTTAAGGCATTAGTCAAATCGAAGGGCATCATTTAGAAATCATATTGCCTAAACTGGGTTTGGAACTCCATCTTAAGGATGCCCTCCTCCCTGACGCGTAACTGGTGGTTCCCAGATCGAAGATCAATCTTTGAAAGCCTGTTTTCCTCGCGTAACTGATCAAACAAGTTTTCAATACGAAGCATAGGGTACTTATTCATGACATCATCTTATTCAACTGCCTATAGTCGATGCAAAGCCAAAGAAAATTATCCTTTTTCTTTGCAAAGAGGACCCGGGCTCCCCACGAAGATACGCTAGGATAAATGAAGCCCTTACTGGTCAAATCCTCAGACTAAACCCTTAGCTCATGAAACTCCGTCAGAGTCCTATAGACCCTATCGAGAACTATACCTCCCCCAATCGGAAGCCCTATAAAGATAGGATGATAGAAATACTCTAACTCTAGTCCCAAACTGAATGCCAAGAAACTCAAAATGAAAGATTTCAATGTGCTAAAATAAAATAATGCCTTAGCTCATGTACTTTACAAGAGAATCATACCTTCCATCATCGATGGATTGCCAGAAGGTGTAGCAAACTGTGACATCGCATAAGCTTGCCCGGGTTGAACCGAGTACCCTGGCCGTCGAGCACCTGACCTAGCCCACGACTACACTGACCCTGGCTTGGACGTGAACCGTCGACACTATGCCTCGTGAGCTACTGGTAACCCGAAGAGAAATGCTGCTGCTACTACTAATGCTGGGTGGGGATCGTGTATTTGGAACTCTGGCCCGGCACAAAGTTGATAGTATGCTAACTGCCCTGCTAATCGCTCGAAGATCATTGTGGGCAATCTTTCTTAAAATGATCGGAGGACCTACAAGACAAACAAGTCCTCTCTGTGGGGGCTATAGGACTCTGATCACTGGTGCACTGGGTTGATGAAGAACTAACCCCCATGACAGCCTTTAGCTTCATAAAGAAGCCTCGAGCCCCGCCTCGGGACTTCTTGTGATCGCCACCCTGGGACCCGCTGGGCTCCATGTTCTTCTTTCGAATGGCCTTGCCATCATCAGCATCAAGATCCAACTGAATATCCTTATTCACTGTAGACCTGTGAAGTTGGGCAGATCCATACCAACCAGAATTAGCCGAATACCCAAGTTGAGGCCCTTAACAAACAACCTTGTCTTCTCAGTGTTCATCTCTATGAATAACATCGACATACGTATGCAAGCTTTCAAACTTCACCAGGTACTAATTCATAAAAGTCTTCCCTTGTATCAACTGGAGGAATTCTTCCTTCTTTGCACCCTTAAATGCCTGGGGAAAGTACCTTTCGAGGAAGGCAACCCAGAAACTATTCCAGTCAATAGTTTCAGTAGTACTGGCGGAATAGGCACTACACTAATGCTGTGCTTTCTCCGTGAGCTGAAATGTGTCTACCTTGAGTTTGTGCTCAGCTGGCACATCAAGATTATACATTACCCTAGTGACTTCATTGAGCCACTCTTCTGCAACATCGGGGCCAACTGTCCCATTAAAAGTGGGAAGGAGAACCCTCCTGAACTCCTTAATAAGGATAGAGACGAAGGTAGTAATCTCGAGTGTCCCATTGCTGCTCTGTGATGGAATCGGCAAGCTAGCGCACGACTTACTCCGTACGTCTAAGCTCGTCAGTACCCGACCCACTAGATATATCATGACGTGGCGACATCTACACAAGAAATGAGAGTTTAATACACAATGATAGGAATTGAAAGCAGTAGCGGAAGAAATTTACTAAATAGTAACTAAATCATTACCCAAGGATCCTATTGCTCTGATACCATTTGTAACACCCGACCCGAGTTTTGGTCACCGTTGGGTCAACCCGCATCAAGTCAAGGAGTTACAGGTGGAGGGGAAAGTTTAATTTTATTACTGATGCGACTTTAAAAGTATTTCGAGTGCGTGCTTCTATTGACTCAAGTGTAAGTCGGTCGCTCAATTATAAATCCGATAAACCCAGTGTCGAACTCAGGGAATAAGACGAATGCTTGTGACGATGAATAGTAAGATCGGTTAACCCTACTAATGACTCAGATAAATAAAGGAAAATATATGATTTGATATTCATTAACTAACTAAAACAAGTAAATTTAAACTAATGGCTTAACTACGCATGCAAGAATAATGAATTGGTCTTACACTATATGGGAGAATGGGATTAGGGTACACTCCCCCGAACCATCGATAATTGCATAGAATATAAAAGCTTAAAAAATTTAATTCTCCATTCTAAGAGACATAATATACTCTCTAAGCATTCAACATGTGAGGACTTTATTCCGCATAATATTAAATCAAAAATTGTATTTGACGAGGATGAATAATTATCAAGAAGCTAATTCCATCCTTAAACATTCCGGTTACCTAGGGAAAACGGAATTAAAAGACCTACAACCTTTATCTTGATAAAGTTCAAACCTTGGAATGATGAATTACCTTTTATTCACTTTTAAATCCATATGGATTACCTATGTTGGGTTCATGTACCCCAACCTGGTAGAAATCTAGCCTAACAGGGTAAAACTGTAACTAATCATGACAACTACGTTGCATGTAATAAAAACCATAATGGAGCGATATCTAAATATGAATGAGGGTCTTGGAATTCCAGAAAATAAACTAAACATGTAATGAATACTAACTTCAAGAACAAGGTAGAGAAAGACAAACTTTATTGATGAAAACCTTGAGACTTTATCCATGAAAGTATACTTTTGATGAAGAAATTGAAAACTTGGGTTCTTGAGTCTTTCTCCCTCTAATTCTCCTTGAAAAACTAATTAAAAACTGGTATAATGTCAAACTATAATAATACAAAGTCATTTTTTGCAAGAGTCCTAACCTCTCTAGGCTAAAAAATAGGGCCAAAATAAAAATCCCGCTTCAGATAATTTGTAACGGCTTTAAAGCACGACAAATGTTTTGTCACGGATTTGGGGCATTACTAATGGAGAACCGGTTCCCATTTAACCGAACTGGTTCTTCTTGTTGTATTCCTTAGTTTTGCCTTAATGATTCTTCTCATCTTCGAATGTGCATAACTTCTTCACTGTAAATTGGATTGAAGTGCTATTTTTTAAGTATTCTTGTGACTTCAAGCTCTTCAACTTTCCAGTTGGCCCCACCTCTTGACTAATGCTGCAAAATGAAGAAAATGCCCTTTAACTTCCCATTTCTTGTTTTCTTTCACTATTTTGAGTTCTCTCGCACTATCTTGCATAAAATACATGTAAAACACATAAGAGGCACAAAACACGAAATACTTACCAAAAAGGGTTAGTAGCATGAATATGAGATAAATTCAGTCTATTTACACCGCACGGGACCATGAAAAGATCGAAATTAAGGGGATAAATGTGAAGAATTGATGCCTAATAAATTACTTAAGAAAAGCCCTTTTTATAGTACCATTTATTAAAAATTAATGTATCGATTTTAAGTTGGAAAAAGGGTGGTCACTTTAAGTGATTAAGTCAATTTAGAAGATTCATTTATAAAAATCCGATTTAGCCCATAATGCTAATTAAATAAGAAATAAACCACATTCATCCATGTATTATTACAAACCACGGCCAAAGGCCGAAATAAAATGTTTAAAGTACCGAATTACCAATGTTCTAAATCTAATTTCAATAAAATTTACAAAGCTACTAAGGACGTTAATTGCCCTCTCGGTCCTTACCAGTGTTGTTCTCGACGTCCCTACACGAAGTACCTTGGGTGGGAGTGGGTTTTAACATAAAAAGTAGGCGTGAGGGAACGCTCATCAGGGTGGATGATACTAAGCTATACGTTTTCTACAAAAATACTATACATATAACATGTATTTTAATCAATTCCAAAAACGTTTAATGATTTAGCTAGTACTATTGCAATTACTATGAAATGCACCCGAGCGATGAGCTCATACTCACACTTAATCATTTCACACTAACCTTTACTAAGTCCAAAGACTAATTGATCACATTTTATCCTTTAATCTCCTATTATCACATTTCATTAGATTGTCTTACTTATTCATTTTCGAGCACAACAATCATTATTTTCATTTTTCATTATATTTTCTCGAAATCTTTCAATAATCACATACTTTAATGGGCTCCGCCCAGCCGATTATGCCACCATATACTCTGACCAGTGATTTTGGGTCTTTCACTCTGGGCTTCGGGCCCTTCTTAATTTTTTTTGGTGTCATCCGAGTCTATATTAATGTGTTCTAATATTTTTGCTAATGTCCACATTATTCCAACCCTTTTACTATTTTCATCTTTTCTACGATTATTTCATCATCTCAACTTATCAACGTGCCATTTTATTTGCTTTATCCATTTTCACCAAAACTGACCTATAAGGTTTAATGAGGAAATTCAACCATTAGAATCCCCCTAATTTAGTCAAAATTACCATTTTGTCTTTCTTTCAGCATAGCGTTGTGAAAAACACATTGAACTCATTATAGCACTAAAACCCAACATTTTTCTTTAATGATTTTATGTCAAAAATCACGTTTAGCATTTTATATTTTACCATGTAAATTATGTTTTGTCATTCAAGTCCATTTTAACCCAATGTTCATAACTTGCCTTATTATCACATGTGACTTCAAATATCATTTTCTTCATTCTAACAATATTTATAAGATATATTTAGGGATATTTTGCTACATTTAATCGTTCCTTCATAAAACCCATTTCATAATAATTTATCAAGTCTAAAATGCCATTTTCTATCTTACTACATTTTCTACACATGTCAATGAGGATTTTAAGCCTAAAATTCCTCAAAAATGCACTAAACAAGATAAAAATCACAGGTTTACATTTTCATATTTTCTTCCATATTTTGAGGTAAAAAATGCCATTTTATTCATAAAAGACCCATTTAGGGTTTGTCTTCTTTAAAAACTTATTTTTTATAAGACATGAATATTTTAGCAAATATCAATATTTTTGGCATTATATCATCTCTAGCAAGCATCCTACACATTTCTTTCATAGATAAAACCTTGAAATCATAGGAAGAGGAAAACACTACCTTATGGTTTGTAGAGGAGATAACTACGAGGATGAAGATGGAACTTCCATGCTCCAAAGACTCTAAAAGATCTTCAAAATAACTCCAAGGTTCCTCCTTCAAGCTTTGGATCTACACACTTCCACCCTTGAGAATGATTGAAGATGGTTGATAAGGCTTGTGAAAGGTTTGGCTATGGTGGAAAATGCTTGGGGAAATAGGATGAACTTTTGCACTTAGAGAGAGAGAGAGAGAGAGAGCGAGAGAGAGAGAAAGAGAAATGCTAAAACAATGGAGGAGAGGAAAGCCACCCTCTCTATCTTCTTATAACCCCAAATAAACCCATAAATAAATTAAAAACTCATTCCCCCACATGTTATCCCTGTTTCTATTCATCATATTCTCCAAGATATCGACACATCATCAATCCAAGGGCCCAAAATATGACCACACACGAGGGCAACTTGAAATGATCAAATGCAGGTGCGGTCGTTCAAATGACTTTTAGGTCTCGTTCCAATGAGATTTCTCCTTTGTTTGAACCAAACCTTCTAACGAGATTCCAGAGAGCGCGAGGAATTGATCAAACTAAGGTCTTCAGAAGTCCATTCGAACCTCATTCGAAAGACCCCTTTAAACGAGAATAACTCCTCATTCGAGTGACTTCTGTTTTCCTTGAATTAAACTTTATGTTATGAAAAATTCGATTCGACAATCACGAAGGTTATGCTGATGATTAAATCTCAATATTTATTAAAAACCACACGTTTACAACGAAAGAGATAAAATCGAGGGCATGAGTATTACAAAATTGCTAACCCACATAGATATAACAAGATGCTTTAGAGTTTTGGGAACCTCGGTGACTCTAGACTTAGACTTTCTAAGACCGTGTCTAAGATCAAAACTAATATGACTAAAGTGACCTTTCCTACCTCAATGTGTGCACAAATGTGAAGAGGAACAAGACCTTTGGTTTAACCTCTTCTAACACCCTGGGATGTGGTTGACCTTCTAAAACAAACAATGGTCTTAACTTTAGAAATGAAAGCATTAATCTCATGAAAAACAGTACTTGAAAGTTGAATCTTGAGTTCCAAAACAATTCACATAAAGATTCTGACATTCTGTGAATTGAAAACAAAACTAAAACTCTCAAGAGTGAGAAGATAAACGTTTATGCCAAAGCAGTTTTCGTAGAAAAAAATTCTCAGATTTTCTGAAGAAAAACGAAGTTGTTTAACACGCAATTTATAAAAACGTTATGGCGACGCGTCACTCGAACGAGACAGAATATAATAATTTTTTTTTATTTCTCCAGAATATACTCCCCCTCCAAACTTTAAAATAAATATTTTGATGAAAAACTCCGCTCCAACACTTAGAAAATATTTTGTAAATAATATCCCGACACTCTAAGTGAACCGTTAAGGTACTTAAACACAACCTTACCAACACTCTAATGTAAATGAACCTTATATTGCTTTGGGCAGCAAAGAAAACCAAAGCAACAATCCAAGTATAGATGGAAAAAGCTCAGAAAGCTCTTTTGGTCCATGGATGCTTGTCAAGAGGAACACACACAAAAATAATTATGGAAATACAATGCATGCAAACGTGGAACAACATATATGTATAAACCAAAATAGGTTTGCTGTTCTAGAAGGTCAATCGTCCGAAATGGAAAAACGTAAAAATAAGAGTATGGGACATGGAGGAATTAGACAACCTAAGCAAGGCTATAGGGGCCAAAATGGTACAAGGCATCAAGAAGAGAAATTTATGAACAACTCCTTGGTTGATTATGTAAAATCATCAATGGTAAATTGGAACAAGGGTCTAGGTAATAGAGGTATGGAACAAAGTGTTGAAAATGTACCAAAAGCTTTTTCGTACATTGCATCGGCTATAACAATAATCTAAAGTGAACAGCTACCCCACTCTAAACACACTAGTATCAGCAAAGACGTGTTGAATAAGGGATATGGACAGGGTTGAGGTAGGCCGACAATGGGGGAAAGGAGTGGAAACAAAACTTCTATGGCTTTGATGGAACAACTGGGTAGTGGGCCCATAGACCCTACTCTACATATGTCCAAATAAATACAATGTGAAAAATCTTATCCTCCAACTATATACAAAGAAAAATAACTACCCAAAGTTACATCTATCCTTCAACCATTCAAGAAATTTCGGATTGCACGAATGGAACCATTTCAATTGGCCATAATGGGAACTGTTTATATAAAAAAATCAGTTGTTATCAGTCGGGGAGGCATTGGTGAACCTAAAAAGCAAAGTGGAGGAAGAAATAATATTCAAAACCAGTTGGAGCATTTCGAAAATCAAACTTCATGCTTCTAGCGTGTTTTTGAGGGTAGAAATGATGGACTCATGGTATGAGAGTTGAGTCAGCGAAGAATTCCGAGAATGCATTGTTGAATATGGCGGACAAACTCTAATGGTCAACTAAGGATCTTGCACAACTCATAAATCTTACAGCATATATGGTTGCTATCATATGGAACTGTCGAGGGAGAAATAAACCCCTATTTAAACCTATGCTCAACAAGGGCGGAGCTAGGATTCCTCGAAGGGGTGGGCTAAAATTAGTAACGGATCCGAGAATTTTTGTCAATGAGGCCGAAGTTCCGGCCAATGTCCGAGGTTGAGGTCAATTTCCCAAGAGGAGAAATTTATAAAGTTTTTGTACCTATTTATCTATATTATTTTTTATTTTCCAGCATTTTTTTAACCCTTATAAATTTTGGGGTCATTTTTCAATAACATTTTAAATTCAAATAACAACTTTAAACCCTAACAGATTTTTTTTCAATTTGGGAGGGGTGGGCTACAGCCCTGGTGGGCCCACCCCTGGATCCGCCCTTGATGCTCAAGGAGATGATGAACATTTACACCCCTGATGTTGTGGTCATTTTATAAGCTCACATCCCTATCACCAACATGATGGATTTTTTCAACAAAGTGAGCCTCACCGAACAAGTTATTTCTGAACTTGTTGGCCAGTCTGGAGGTATATGGATTACTCGAAACCCTTTCACGATAGAATTACAAACCCTGGCAGTATCATGTCAAGATATACATGTCATGGTGAAGAAATCTTATTATGATTAATGGATTTTCACGATAATTTATGCTACCCCCTCCCGTGCCTAAGAAAGCATCTTTGGGATAACCATATGGACGACTCAAAAAAGAAGTTCTACTCATAACATGTGGATGTCGCAAAGTGTTCCATATATCTCGTCAATATTAATAAGTGTAACCTCTCTGACCTGTGGTGCAATGGGTCTAAACTAAACTGGACCAATAGTCGCGATGGTTTCGGCAACACTATGATCCGTCTAGATGGATTCTTAGCCACAAATGATTGGAGACTGAAATACCCCAATGCAACATTTGAAAATATTCCGAGGACTGCCTTACACCATTGCCCTATGGTTCTCCGCATTGAAGGTAAAATATCTAACTTGAAGACTAATAAACCTTTTAGATTTCTTGCTTGTTGGTATGATAGAAAGACTTTGAAGCTATTATTAAAAATAAATGGAATAACTATATTAATCTTGAAGATAATATCCAAGAATGAACTAATAAAATTAAAGAGTGGAATAAAAATACTTTTTGGTAACATCATCCAAAATAAAAAAAGAATTACGCAACGTCTCAATGGTGTCTAAAAAGCCCAAGGGAACATCTACACACACAATCTCGACATTTTGGAGAAAATCCTTCGAACAGAGTACAATGCTAATTTAATTCAGTAAGAAAATTTTTGGAGATAAAAATCTGGAATTCAATGGCTTAGCTTAGGAGATAGAAACACTAAATTCTTCCACACGTCCATATTAATTAGGAGGAAAAGGAATCGAATATACATTATTCTCATTAATAGGGATTAGACTGATGATGCAAACATTATATCAAATCATATAAATGCCCACTCTAAAAACCCTTTTATAAAAGAATTCTCTTTTGATATAAATAGTCAAATAAATAATTACCAAGTTATAAGTTTGAGACCATGGATAACCACACCCTCATCTCCCCTTCACTCTTGGAGAGGTGAGGTTTACCACTTTTAGTATGAATGCGTTAAAAGCCCCCGGTCTCGATGGGATTCAACCCATGTGTAACACCCCGCCTAATTAAATACAGGGTGACCAGTCCCATACCAAATTAAAACAAAAAATACAGTTGGCTCATTCTTAGCATCACTGTCGAAAATATTTACTAATCACCCAATACCCAATTAGGTTGGTGTTAAAAACTTTTCAAATTTTAATTCAACAAAATCCATTTTTAGTTTATAAATAACACGACACATATTATTCTACAACACTAACAACCGAACAGATAACACAAAAGAATTTAAATGCAATTGGAATAAACATTCCCAAATAATAAATCAATACAGTAATCCCAACAATATTAAATGTATTAAAATGACACGAGTACAAGAGTATTTGACTTAGATAGAAAAGAGATAATTGAGTTCCTTTGGGCGACATGCCCTAACTAAGAGAATACTGTGAATCAAATGAAAATAGGCGTCTAAGGAATACTCCACAGTTCCATAGCTCGTCATAATCAAAAAAGGTTAGCGTCCCTGCTACTGGACACCTGATATAGAAGGTACAATAGAAAAGAAAATATGCAAGAAAACGGGTCAGAGCCCGATGTGAAAATGATTTTGAAAACAACAAGTATTTAATAAGCATTTATTATGTACATGTCAGTATACAAACTCTCACTTGATATTCTTACCTCTCATCTAGAGTGCACACTTAACGTTTCCTATTAACCTCCTAGTTAATGGTTCCTCCTCACTAGTTTCCATATTCTGATTCCATCCTATATCATGACCCCTTACGTCCCATACCATACGTCATATAACTATTCATATACGTTTCTCATTAACATGAATCGTTTCTCATTAATATGAATTAAACTTTTCAATTTTATAAGAATAAACATTCATTAACTTAATTCCATTCTCTTTCTCTATTCACCGTTATCTACAATTATCACACAGTAGATATATTTAACCACTTTATATGCACATACATTTAATTCATCATTATATATATATATATATATATATATATATACATATATAATACGGCACCCCGAGCCATAACTGCAGTGCAATGCATTACTCTACTATCATGTCCCAATATCGTTGGTCACAAAAGGTTCGGTGAAAATTCCACAAACCACAAACAACAACATACAAATTGGAGACGAACATAGTTCTCATACCCACGGGACACGCACACACCTACGTTCCCACAGTCAGCGGACTTATCAACTCCCCGATAAGTCTTTCATAGACCTATGTTCTCGAGCGACAAATCAAAGATTCCATGGATTCATCAGGATATGACTACCCTCACGCGCAAACCTCCCGTCGATAGCAAGTAAGCTAGGTATGTCATACACATAAATTATCAATCAAATCAAATGGGCATTATCATCTACCTATAATACAATATCAACAAGGTACTCACACTACCATAAGATAATTCCCATATGTAGCATTATATCTCTTTAAATTTAATCATCCCCGAGCCTCACTCATTACTCAAGGTTCAAATAGGTTTTTCCTCAACATTTTATTCAGTAAGAAATCACTAATATCCTACTGGTCCATCTTATATTATCTCCCGAATTACCACGAATTAAACTCTGCTTTAATTAGGGTTATAACCGATAGTTTCTAATCTCTTATAAACACATCTTCTATCACCTAGGATTGAATACCATCATCACATGGCTCATAGTCTATAGTGTTTCATTCACACTATATGACTTATAACACAGTCAACATCCTCGCATCCTATAACATCTGTCCACTCCCGACGTCGTTAAGGTTCATGCGCGGAGCGTCTCGCAAAGCGAAATCCAAACTGGGAACCCCTCCAATACACTACTACTTAACTTTGTCGGCCGTGGAGGTCCGTCAACTTCAAATACACAACCGGGATAACCTCATCCCTTCTTTCAACCAAATGTGGTCTGAACTCCCATCTCTATCCAGGATCCGTACCACTAAGCGCTTGTACTACACTCAGTCCTTGCGCAATTAATAATGAGCTTAAACTCAGTCCTTGATGTTCAAATTGTAACCCTAAGGCTACCCAGGTGTTATATTAAATCTCCCCTACTGGACCTATCATTAATCCTCAAGCATACAACTTAGAATCCAACACATGAATCTAGCAACCAAAATTTCTTAAAATTTAACTAACATAATTACAATCAATTTAAATCTTATTTAGGGCTTACTGATCTTCTCTAAGTCCCATAATATCCAATTAAAAATCACCAAAAATCTACAAAAATTTTGGGATAAGAACCAACATTAAAAAGAAACAACTTTAACAATCCTGGGGAGGTCGATCGATCGAAGGCAGGGGGTCCTCAAATCATCGTTGAGAGGATTGGTCTTCATTCCAGGAAAATCAAAAGCCGATCTGAATTGGATTTGGATGTATTCAAAAACCTTCTGCAGTAGCTCCTGCTCCGTGGCTTTGGGAAATTTCTTCTTAATGGCAAACTTCAAATCTTTGATCGGATTGACAGCTGGTGACATCTTTTCAGCTGGAGGTGGTGAATCATCAACCGAAGCCATGTGATGCTTTAAGCTTTCTTTTATTTTAGAAATGGTATTAATAGTGTCAACACCACTCCACTATCTGTAGAAAAATATTCTTTCAAGTAGAGGAACATTGAGATTGTTAACTCTACATTGATAACAGTTTGTATTATTATCTCCGCTTATATTGATCCTCTTGTTTCTGATATCAGAGCCATGATTGGCTAAACTGTGTGTTAATGTTTAGGTTAGTGATAATTATGGACTGAAATTTATGTCGTAACAATAAGTTACTATTCACATGAATAGTAAATTACTGTTCACAGGCGTGAATAGTAATTTACTATTCACATTAAAAACCTAATTTAAATGATAATAATAAGGAGAAATAGAAATCTGGTTTTGATATGGACTGGTATTTGTCGCGTAAATGGGTTGCCGTGTGGCCGTGTGAGGCGTTGAGGCTTATTCCCGAAGTAAATCGTTGACCACTGGGTATCAGAAGTGATTTCTAATTCGGCTTATTATATTCCTTTAAATCTAGATTTTTGATTTGTATAATATTTTTCTATTTTCAGATCATAAGGCTATTACTATCCTAAATATTAACATTTGTATTATGGATTTAAACACCATTGATACACACAACTCACAAGAGTTCATGAAGAACTCTTCTTTAATTGAATTTGATGTTCAAAAGGATTTGTGTAGGTGGACTATTCCTAAAGTCCAACCTAAAACCATTTATAATACTAACTGGTATAACTTTCGTAGCAAGTACGCTATAAAAACTATGGAACAAACCATAAGTCTAAACGAGCAAGATAAGTCTATCGAGCTCTTCAAATGGGATGATCTTAAAGATCATATAAAAGATAAAAATTATCATTTTATTCATGTTGGTTTAATTCAAATTGCTTTTAAACCCTTGAACCTTTCTAGCATGAACGCCTATCTGCAAGCTACTCTACGGGATGGTAGGTGTACTAATTTTAGACAATCTTTGATGGGAGCAATTGAAACTAGTCTTTGTAATGGACCTGTTTATTTTGATGTGTTTCCAAATATAACTTTGTCTTTGTCTGACATGCACCTTTATAAAGCTTTGAGTCTTAGGGTTCAAACTAAAGGTTATAATTTTCTTCCTGGATCGGAAACTATTGGGATTATCTATAGGATTTATTATAAGATAATGAATACTATGGCTCCCAATATTAAACAATGTAGTCCTTTTGGTAAAACTGTGTTAATTGACACACATCTTATAGATTCTAACGTGCACACACCTAGAACTATAAGTTGGGACGAAGTTGATTTCCCAGAGACTTGGGCTATAAAAAATGTTGTTCCTCCCCAGCCAAGACAAAATGAAGATATTGGGCATATAATTGAGGATAAAGATGGTGATGTTTTTCTAAACTTTAGAAAATTTAATAGGTGTCAATCCTCTAGGAGCCAGTCTTCTAAACCCTTTGTTACCTATCCTCCATCTACTTCATGACACTCTGTTAGTGAAGATCCTAGAAACCATCCATATCACGATGATATGAATCTTCATGGCATTTTTACCAATGAACAAATACCTCATGGTATTTATGATAAGAAGGATACTTCTCAGCGTAGAGAATCTCCTACGCCGTCTGAAATGAACGTCAGACTTTAACCCTCTTTCCTTTTATGGTTTTTACAGTTAATAGAAAAGAAATTACTACTGAATTTTATCTACCTGGTTATGCTAAATTTCGTACTTGGTACTTTGCCAAATATAGCAAAACTGAGTTAGATAATTATAAAAATGAATTTTATAAATGGGTAGAAGATAACCAGCAGGTTACTTCTTTTGTTGTCTGGTTTCAAATGTTTTCTAAAGATAAGCATCTTTTTGTTCTTGAGGATAAAAAGATTCTTAAAACGGAAGATAAACATTTAAAAATCTGGAAAACATCGAACGAACAGATTATATCTGCGGTTCATCCTCCTACTGAACCACTTTCCCTAGATGTTGGAAGCACCAGCCAGAGTAGCAGCGCTCCTAAGTTAGAAGCCAATGCCTTCCTTAATATGGAAACTGGGGACATGCTTCTTACACATAAGAAAGAATTAAATCCTCTTTATAAACAAGGAAATTACACCAACCTTATCCTTAATACGATAGGAAACCAACTGAATAGGATTGAGCTCCAGGTTAATCTTACGACTAAGAAACCTGAAGACTTTAAGAAAAGTCTTGACCAACCTTTAGTTCAGCCTCCTATTGAGGTTAAAGGTTTTAAAATGGGAAATAAAACTGATTTTATATCCCAACTTAAAGCGATTGAGAACAATCTCAAAGGGTTAAAAATCAATACTTTATCCCATGTTGATTCTGATTCAGAATTTGACATTCCTTTGAAAGAAGCTCATGACTTTGAAGACTCTTTCAAAAATACTGAAGCTTATGTCAATAAAATTACTTATAGTAATAACGTTGGCTATGTTGGACCTGTGAGAAATTACTATCACAGACCAACCCCTCAGGATCTCCTTTTTGAAGAAAGTACTGTGATGAACCCCCAGTCTAACTTCCAGGGTAAAACCATTTATGAATGGAATATAGATGGTAAATCTGAACATCAAATCTATGAAATGATTAATCAAATGACCATGTATTCCACCATTTGTAAACAAAATCAAGCTTCTGATCAAAGCATTGCTCAGATGATCATAGCAGGGTTTACTGTTACTCTTAGGAATTGGTGGTCGAACATTCTTACTGACAGTCAAAGAAATGACGTCATTAATGCTGTCAAAATTATAAAAGATGAACATATGCAAGACATAGGTGCACAGGATGCTGTCTATACCTTAATGCTTACAATTATTCTTCATTTTGTTGGCAATAGAGATTATACTGGAGAACGTAACAGAGAATTGTTACAAAACCTTCGATGCCCTACCCTCAGCCAATTTAGATGGTACAAGGATGCCTTCCTTGCTAGGGTCACTCAGAGGCTTGATGCTAACCATGACCATTGGAAAGCCAAATTTATTGATGGCCTTCCTACTTTCTTTGCTGAGAAAGTCCGTAAGAAACTTAGAGAAGCTAATGACAGCATCTCTATACCTTACAATCAATATACTTATGGCCAACTCATCAGTGTTGTCATTCAAGAGGGGCTTTCTCTCTGCAATGACCTTAAGCTTCAGAGGCAGCTTAAGAAACAGAATCTTTCTGGAAAGAAAGAATTAGGAGAATTTTGTGATTAATTTGCTTACAATACTCCCGAGACTTCTAATAAAAAAGTCTCCCATAGAAACAATAAAGTTTCTAAAAAGCCCTATAAACGTAAAAAGAAACGTTATAAAAATGTTATTAATCAGGGGGATAACTCTAAAAAGAAATTTGTTAGAAAGAAGAAAACTAACAAAACTAACCCTAAATGTTTCAAATGTGGCAAATATGGCCACTTTGCTAATAAATACAAAATGGAAACTAAAATTAATAATCTTCAAATTGATGACCATTTGAATACCCAAGTAGAGGAACATTGAGATTGTTAACTCTACATTGAAGATCCCAACGAGAGATCCAAAGAATACCTATCTTGGTAAAAAATAGTAGGGTATTAAGCCCTACTGGGATCTTAGTTTTCCCTCTTAATTTTGGATGGAATTGGGTCCAAGGTAAAAAGAGTTTTCCTTTGGAAATTTCATCAGGGAAAAAATCAATTCCTGGGCCAAATTTGTCCCACCAATTGATAACCCATCCTGGGTAAGTCTTTTTTAAGGAATTTGGGCACAAAACAAAAAACCATGTGTGTTTGTGCTCAGCATTTTGATAATAAAATGCTTTAGTCCAAGCTTGGACATAATCCCAGTAATTATAGGATCCAGTGTGCGAACTCAATTTTCGCGCCTTTAAAGGATGAATTCCCCATTCTCGGGGACCAATAAACTGTTTTAAAACAGCCTTGCTATAAGCAATAGGAGACTTAAAATTATTCTGGTGTTTGTTAGTATGATTAAACACTAAAGATTCAGTCTCAGTGAGAATCACCTCATATACCGTCCGGTATTTGCCTTCTTGCACATCATAATTATGTGTATCAAGGTAAAGGGACTTAGTTTCCCATGGAGAAGACATCTGCTTTTCATCTTCGTCATTGAGAATGAGTATTAACTCTGAAGTCCTCTGATTAGGAATAAAATCATATTTAATGGTTTCCAATACTTCTTTAACAGATTTCTTTTTGCTAAAAGGGTTAGGAGGAGAACCCAATTTTCCCATATTCTGTGCACTATGGCGAAGAAATTCCAAATAATCCTGTATCGGAGGATATTGGTCATCATTGACCACCATCTTCTCTTTTTCAGGCCTTTGGTGGGATTGCCCACGGCCTCTGCCACGCCCTCTAGAGGGGCCACTCATTGATTCTGCAAAAACTCCCTGGTTCGAAAATCAGGAAGAGAATTGTTTTCACCTTTGATATGTTCAATATCAAAATCAAATGAGGATAAATTTGCTTGCCATCTGGCAAAAATTTGTTTTGAAACAATATTTTCAACATCTTTTTGCAAAACCCGTTTAACAGCACTACAATCAATTCGTAGTAAAAATTTCTGATTTAATAAATCATCTTGAAATTTTGTAATGCATTTGACTACTGAAAGGATTTCTTTTTTAATGGTAGAATAATTTTTCTGGGCATCTTTCCAAGATCCAGAAGTAAAACGAACCAGTTCTTCCTTTTTAGTTGAAGAATTAAATTGTTTCAAAATACCACAATAGCCAACATCCGAGGCATCAGTTTCAACAATTTTAGAAAATGAAGGATTTGCCAAAGCTAAGCAAGGTAATTGCTTGACTTTCAGTTTAATTTTCTGAACAGCTTTGGTGTGCTCTAGAGTCCAAGGAGCAGGGTTCTTTTTCAACCTAGTATAAAGGATTGCACTGTCTTGTGCAAGATTTTTGTAATAATCACCAATGTAATTGAGACTAGCAAGAAATCTTTGGAGTTGAGTTTTTTCTTTTAACTCATCAGGCAATTTGGAAGCAAATTCGATACTTCGATCAATAGGTAGTATTTTCCCTTCTCCTATGTTATGCCCTAAAAATCGAATATTAGTTTGAAAAATTTTCATTTTAGGGGCGGAGACAACTAAACCATTAGTTTTAATAATATCTTTAAAAATCTTTAAATGTTTAAAGTGTTGATCAATCGATTGAGAAAAGATGAGGATATCATCTATATAGACAATAGAAAAATCAGAATAAGGATTGAAAATATCGTTCATGATATTTTGAAATTCAGAGGGGGCATTCTTAAGCCCAAAGGGTAAAACATTCCATTGATAATGACCAAAAGGAACCACAAAAGCAGTTTTATACCGATCTTGTGGAGCAATTTGGATCTGCCAATATCCAGATTTTAAATCAAATTTGGAAAAGATAGTGGCAGAGTTAAGCCGGTCAAGTAAATACTTTTTATTAGGAATTGGATATCTTATCCATTGAAAAACATTATTAAGGGGCTTGTAATTGATTACAAGCCTAGGAACACCTCGTTCCTTTTCAGCAGACTTGTTAACATAAAAAGCTGTACAACTCCAAGGAGAATAACTTTTAGTTATAAGCTTTTTATCTAAAAGACTCTGAATCTCCTTCTTACAAAGGTCAAGGAATTCAGTCTTCATTTGACTGGGTCTGGCCTTGGTAGGAATGGATTTTTCATTAAAATCAGTTTCATACGAAAGAGAAACAATATGTTTCTTTCTATCCCAAAAAGCATTAGGGATATCACTACAAACTTCAGTTATTAATTGGTTTTTAACAACATTAATCTTTTGCAGTATATTAGGTAACTCCAGCTTCTGCTTGATAGTTAAAAAAGAGATTTATTTTTGAAGAAAATTCAAATGGTTTTCTTTGAAAATAATATTATTTGTCAAAGAGTTGATTTTCTTAATCTCAGGTTGGGTAATAAATTCAAAAACAATCTTTTGGTTTTGAACAGTGGCATATATTCCACTGGAATCAATTTTGTCTATAGGCATAAGCAAAGATAAAAAAGGAGTACCTAAAATTATCTGCTGAGATAAATCGCTAATAAGCAATAAGGTACTATCTGAACAAATTCCATAGTTACAGATGGAGACATTAGTTAATTTATATTTAATGCCCATGCTATCACCACTAGCATTAAACAAGGATTGAGTAGTCTTCTCAAAGTATTTAGTAGGAACAATTCCTTCCTGGATACAATTCATATCAGCACCGCTGTCAACAAGAGCAATGATATTACACAAAGTAAATTCTTTGTTAATAACAAGGTTGACAGTTGTGTACCACTTCTGGCTGGGTACACGGTTCATAACACCCAAATAATCCACTGAATCTTCAGCTTTAGGAATTTCCGGATTTGAATGTTCTGAAGCATTCTTGAGATTATTAATTTCAATTTGCATGTTATTATGCTGATTCTTAAGAAGTCTTAACTCAATTTTAAGATTATTGACTTCATGTCTGAGGTCTTTAATGTTAGCGGGTTTATTAGATTCTTCACCTTTTTCAAGACGGTTAAGTACCTCCGAAAGGCTGTACTGTTGGTTTTGAGGAAGGGTATCTGAATAATTAGGAAGACTTTCCTAAATATAACAAGACTTAATTAGTTTTAGTTTAACGTCCGGGTCAGTAACTTGGTTGATGACATCAATCATAGATTGTTGCTGACTAGTGAGAACATTAAGACTTAAACCATTCATCTGAAGAACGGATTGGAGATGATTAAATCTCTCAGTTAAAGGTTTGCACTGACAATCTTCTTTCTCGGAGATATCTGAGTCACTAGAGCTTTGTATATAGTAAAGCTCGTCATCGTTCTCAGATGAGTCCTCTAAATCTTCAGAGGAGTCTGAATTAAGTAAGTAGAGTTAAAAATAAAAGTTTTTCTATTGTAATAAATAATTTTTTTTATGAACAGTTTTCAATAAAAAAAAAATAGTTAACAATTTTTTTAAACAATTGAATTTTGTTTTTAAGTAGTTATGAAAAGTAAAAATAAAATAAAACTGATTCTTATTAAAGATAGTTTATATAAAAAAAAATATATTTTTTTACTAAAAATATAATATTTCTTAGTTATTTTGCAAATCTACTTATTTGAATGATGGAAAAAAAGTGAAAATTTAAATTTTATAAATGTAAAGGTAAGATTGATATTTAAAACAAAAATGCAGTGTGAAAATAAATGTAAGGGTATTATTGGTATTGAAAATAAATAAAAAGTGGCAGATAGATAGTCCACTTTTGAAAACATACAGTAGTTGTAGCAAGAACATGAAACAAATATGCAGTTATCTACAAAATTATGATATAAAAAGTTGTCAGTAACTAAATAAGTACCAACTTTTAAGAGAACAACCTTCGCGTTGAAGTTAAATCTATCTTCAAATTAATTAATACAAAATTAATAAACAAAAAAAAAAAAATCAAAGACTGAAATACATTTAAATAAACGGAAAATTTTGACTTTACTTCGCCGTATAATTTTTTTGGGTTTAGGACACGTCAAAAAAATTAACAATAATATCTAACGATACTCACTTTTCAATAATCTCCGATATCATCTATATAGACAATAGAAAAATATTATACAAATAAAAATCTAGATTTAAAGGAATATAATAAGCCGAATTAGAAATCACTTCTAATACCCAGTGGTCAACGATTTACTTCGGGAATAAGCCTCAACGCCTCACACGGCCACACGGCAACCCATTTACGCGACCATATTTCTATTTCTCCTTATTATTATCATTTAAATTAGGTTTTTAATGTGAATAGTAAATTACTATTCACGCCGATGAACAGTAATTTACTATTCAGGTGAATAGTACTTATTATTACGACATAAATTTCAGTCCATAATTATCACTAACCTAAACATTAACACATAGTTTAGCCAATCATGGCTCTGATACCAGAAACAAGAGGATCAATATAAGCGGAGATAATAATACAAACTTTTATTACAAACTGAAATTGAAACAAACTTAAAACTTACAAACAGAATTAGAGTCCACCGAAATAAGGCCGACAAGTCCACAAGCTTATTACAAATTTAGAGAGAGAGAGAGAAGGTAAAGAAAGAGATGTCTGAAAGATAAATCAGAGTCCTCTATTTATATTACATAGAAAGGAATAAATAATTCCTGAGAAAACGATCCTTGGGTCCCTCAAATATTCGAGGCTGACAAATTCTTTTATCGTGAAGCGTCGGCTGGTGTGTAATGGGTCCCTCCATTCATCACGTGTTGTTGGCTGATGGGCCAGTGGGTCCTACCACTATTGACGAGTCTGCCAAACTTTGTCTTCAAGCGTCGGCGAGCATCTTTGTGGGGCCAGGTGGGCCATTTATCTCAAATCATCTAGGCCATCCTCTGGGTCCGAATTAGGAAAGGTACCATCCAATCTCCGAGTTGGAAAGACAGAACTCAGTGAGTTGAAGAATGCCTCCATTGTTGGCTCAGTAGGTAAGTTGGTGTCGAACATATCACCAATAAACTCATCATCTTCTGGGTTTTGGGATTCTCCGGCAAGGCAAAAGAAAGGGTTATCATTTTTAACAGAGGCCATGGATGTATCATCATCATACGAAGGTAATGGAATGGGATTAGAATCATCGTTGAGGAGAGGATTGGTCCTCAAATCATCGTTGAGAGGATTGGTCTTCATTCTAGGAAAATCAAAAGCCGATCTGAATTGGCTTTGGGTGTATTCAAAAACCTTCTGAAGTAGCTCCTGCTCCGTGGCTTTGGGAAATTTCTTCTTAATGGCAAACTTCAAATCTTTGATCGGATTGACAGCTGGTGACATCGTTTCAGCTGGAGGTGGTGAATCATCAACCGAAGCCATGTGATGCTTTAAGCTTTCTTTTATTTTAGAAATGGTATTAATAGTGTCAACACCACTCCACCATCTGTAGAAAAATATTCTTTCAAGTAGAGGAACATTGAGATTGTTAACTCTACATTGAAGATCCCAACGAGAGATCCAAGGAATACCTATCTCGGTAAAAAATAGTAGGGTATTAAGCCCTACTAGGATCTTAGTTTTCCCTCTTAATTTTGGATGGAATTGGGTCCAAGGTAAAAAGAGTTTTTCTTTGGAAATTTCATCAGGGAAAAAATCAATTCCTGGGCCAAATTTGTCCCACCAATTGATAACCCATCCTGGGTAAGTCTCTTTTAAGGAATTTGGGCACAAAACAAAAAACCATGTGTGTTTGTGCTCAGCATTTTGATAATAAAATGCTTTAGTCCAAGCCTGGACATAATCCCAGTAATTATAGGATCCAGTGTGCGAACTCAATTTTCGCGCCTTTAAAGGATGAATTCCCCATTCTCGGGGACCAATAAACTGTTTTAAAACAGCCTTGCTATAAGCAATAGGAGATTTAAAATTATTCTGGTGTTTGTTAGTATGATTAAACACTACAGATTCAGTCTCAGTGAGAATCGCCTCATATATCGTCCGGTATTTGCTTTCTTGCACATCATAATTATGTGTATCAAGGTAAAGGGACTTAATTTCCCATGGAGAAGACAACTGCTTTTCATCTTCGTCATTGAGAATGAGTATTAACTCTGAAGTCCTCTGATTAGGAATAAAATCATATTTAATGGTTTCCAATACTTCTTTAGCAGATTTCTTTTTGCTAAAAGGGTTAGGAGGAGAACCCAATTTTCCCCTATTCTGTGCACTATGGCGAAGAAATTCCAAATAATCCTGTATCGGAGGATATTGGTCATCATTGACCACCATCTTCTTTTTTTCAGGCCTTTGGTGGGATTGCGCACGGCCTCTGCCACGCCCTCTAGAGGGGCCACTCATTGATTCTGCAAAAACTCCCTGGTTAGAAAATCAGGAAGAGAATTGTTTTCACCTTTGATATGTTCAATATCAAAATCAAATGAGGATAAATTTGCTTGCCATCTGGAAAAAATTGTTTTGAAGCAATATTTTCAACATCTTTTTGCAAAACCCGTTTAACAGCACTACAATCAATTCGTAGTAAAAATTTCTGATTTAATAAATCATCTTGAAATTTTGTAATGCATTTGACTACTGAAAGGATTTCTTTTTTAATGGTAGAATAATTTTTCTGGGCATCTTTCCAAGATCCAGAAGTAAAACGAACCAGTTCTTCCTTTTTAGTTGAAGAATTAAATTGTTTCAAAATACCACCATAGCCAACATCCGAGGCATCAGTTTCAACAATTTTAGAAAATGAAGGATTTGCCAAAGCTAAGCAAGGTAATTGCTTGACTTTCAGTTTAATTTTCTGAACAGCTTTGGTGTGCTCTAGAGTCCAAGGAGCAGGGTTCTTTTTCAACCTAGTATAAAGGATTGCACTGTCTTGTGCAAGATTTTTGTAATAATCACCAATGTAATTGAGACTACCAAGAAATCTTTGGAGTTGAGTTTTTTCTTTTAACTCATCAGGGAATTTGGAAGCAAATTCGATACTTCGATCAATAGGGAGTATTTTCCCTTCTCCAATGTTATGCCCTAAAAATCGAATATTAGTTTGAAAAATTTTCATTTTAGGGGCGGAGACAACTAAACCATTAGTTTTAATAATATCTTTAAAAATCTTTAAATGTTTAAAGTGTTGATCAATCGATTGAGAAAAGATGAGGATATCATCTATATAGACAATAGAAAAATCAGAATAAGGATTGAAAATATCGTTCATGAGATTTTGAAATTCAGAGGGGGCATTCTTAAGCCCAAAGGGTAAAACATTCCATTGATAATGGCCAAAAGGAACCACAAAAGCAGTTTTATACCGATCTTGTGGAGCAATTTGGATCTGCCAATATCCAGATTTTAAATCAAATTTGGAAAAGATAGTGGCAGAGTTAAGCCGGTCAAGTAAATCCTTTTTATTAGGAATTGGATATCTTATTCATTGCAAAACATTATTAAGGGGCTTGTAATTGATTACAAGCCTAGGAACAGCTCCTTCCTTTTCAGCAGCCTTGTTAACATATAAAGTTGTACAACTCCAAGGAGAATAACTTTTAGTTATAAGCTTTTTATCTAAAAGGCTCTGAATCTCCTTCTTACAAAGATCAAGGAATTCAGTCTTCATTTGACTGGGTCTGGCCTTGGTAGGAATGGATTTTTCATTAAAATCAGTTTCATACGGAAGAGAAACAATATGTTTCTTTCTATCCCAAAAAGCATTAGGGATATCACTACAAACTTCAGTTATTAATTGGTTTTTAACAACATTAATCTTTTGCAGTATATTAGGTAACTCCAGCTTCTGCTTGATAGTTAAAAATCACACACTCACACACACTAGCATTCAGGCCATGCGAGTGGCTGAAAATCAAACTCAATTCATTAGAACCCAACCATTTGACTTCGTAGGTTAACATTAGTTTATAATCAAAGTCAAATTTCAAATTACAAACAAAAAAAACGCAAACAATTATGCAACAATAAGTCATTACTAAAAAAGAGATAAACGTATTACAAATCCTTAAAAACTATAGCTCCAATCAACTGAAAGAGATAAACATATTGCAAATACATCAATAGCATCAAAGAGAAAATGCCAAATGTTGAAATCCTCCACCACAAATTACAAATATTTAAAAACAAATAAATCATAAATAAACATTAATAGTAATAAAATAAAGCAAACCGAACCTAATATTTCATTGCTAACAAAAGCATCCAATTTAAGGTTATAATTTTGGGAAATACATTAACACATAACAATATATGTGGATACCTACATATAAAAATTAGTTAAATGTAGTATAATATTTTTGGACACCTACATATAATATTTTTTTAATAGAAAATAAGAAAACTTGTGTGAGTGCTTAATATTTTTTTAAAGAATTAAAATTTATATGAGAGTGAAACCATGATCACTATATTGTTCTGAAATTAAAATAAAAAATAAAAATAAGTTTTCTTATGTATGACATTTCGTTAAACACTTACTGTGCATTATATTAAACTCAAAGCTAGGCCATATTTCTTTATTTCTACAAATTATATAAGCAAACAATTTTTACTCATCTAATACGTAAGCAAGCTTGAGCTTGACTGAATGAAAATAAAAAGATACCCTTTATATAAGGAAACCCTTTACGGGCTTCCAAAAATTAATATATGAAAAACTCATTTTTCTCAGTATTTCCTCTTTTTCCTCCATCTTTTGTTGCTTTTCCCTTTCCATCCTATATTGCCCACCAAGGCTCATTTTTTTTGCTACACTCTCCACAACCCACATATCACTATGCAGCGCCAAATCGATCAGCCTTGCAACTTCTTTGATATGAGGTTTCGTTAAGCACTAAGATTCATCTGTTGTCAAAGGGGCATATATTTGTGATAATAACATTCTTTGAACAAGTGAGGTGAAGATCTTTGGCCAACATTTCAGAACCCATGAACATGTAACGATTTATTTTCTTTAAGAACTCAAGGGTCAAGTGCATATTATAGACACTGAATTCTAGTTGGTTTCCAAATACAAAAAAGAAGTTGGAAATTTATGACGTTACCCATTTATGACTTCCACGAGGCGTACTCGTGTGAAAAGTGAATTTAATAATATTTAATACATTAATCACCTGTAAGCCGAACAATTTCGGATAATAATTTTATATAGTTACTAGCATGTAGGCCACGCGATGCGTGGCCGAATTTAACAAAACTTAATTGTTTTTGTTATTCCAGCATCAATTCAATGATAAAAAAACGTGTACTATTTTTTCTTCGCTATTTTTTTTACTTAATTTTCATAGAGTAAAATAAAAATGTTTTACTTCTTTTATATTTTCTGTGCCCCATATTTTTTTAGCAACAATAGATGGAAAATGGAAAGTCAAAACCGTTGGTATTTGGGATTTATGTAGGCTAAAGAAGGGGTAAAACACCAAATATATTATGCGAAAAACTCACTTAACTGAACTAAACCCATTCAAATTTTTCCTAAAATTAATATTTTTAGTTACAATTAATGGTTAAAACTAACGAAATGGCTTTGTTAAATCCTCCCCATTATTTGATGTCTTTTTTAAGAGTTCATGGATTGTTTTGAAACCATCGTGATAATTTAGAGGCTAAATGAGTAATTTACTCAATAAAATAATTTTTACTTTTGTCTCTCGCAATGCTGAAATCGTTGGCATGCTCACTTTATTACGTTTTTTCCTCCTTTGAGTCATGTTTACAGTAAAAATATAAAAAAAAAGCCAGTTTAGCCGAGCTAAACCCATTCTAATTTATCCTTAAAAAATATATATTTAGTCACAATTAATGGTTAAAACTAACGAAAGGGATTTTTTAAATCCGTCAGTTTAAATTTTTAGTTACAACTAAAAAAAATGAAAATAAATAAGATAAATAACCAACTTCATGTACATATATAAAGAGATAATGTTAATTCAAAAGTTGATAAAATATTGATTTAAAAAAAATTAGTAGATCGTTTACTAAAAAAGAAATAACTCATAATTAAAATTATACATCCTTAAAATCAATTTGACCGTAAAGTGCAAAACATAAGAATGGAGAGATCCGTACATTCGAAGAAATTTAAAAAAAATCATACAGTGTAAAATGAACAAAGAAAAAATACCCACTTAAATTTTTAGCTTTCTATCTTGTCTGGATGTCTTTTGTTCAAGATCCCCGGCTTCTTCACTGGCTACACAACAAACTCACTGCAAAAGATGTAAAGATTCCACCCAAGTCTCTGCAAAAGCATTTCACATCTCTCTCTTCACATACCCAACACACCAACCAAAGCTATTTACATGCCAAACGCAACTCAAACTTTTACAACAAACTTCCAAACTCTGCCAATATCTGCTACGATCTGCCCAATATCTTTCCATATAAACACCAAGTCCACACAATTCACCACATCCAAAACATATAACTATATCATGTGTGTGTGTTTGTGTCCGTGGGTGGGTATATGTACCTGGTGAAGAAGTGGATATTGAGAGAGAGGAAGAGCGGTGAAGCGTTTGCGACAAAGAAAAAATAATTCTCATAATCCCATTCACCAGTTTTGTGGATGTGTTTCATGGTTTTAAATAACGGTATCGGGTAACGTAACGGTTGTGGTATCGGTGTAACGGTATCGGGAGTATCGAACGGGAATCGGTTATCGCAAGCGTGAATTTTTTTTTACAATTCACAAATTCCATAAAATGAAATGATACTTTTATTTTGACTATATAATGTTAAATTTAACTAATATGTGGGTTCATTACATATTATTAGAGCACATAAAGTCATTTTATTACTTAATCAAATACTAAAAATACATCACTCAAAATAAATAAATAAAAAGCTCCTTAGTTTTATGCATTTATATAAAGAAATAAATAATAAGTTGACTTAATATTAAATTTTAAAGCATAATAATAATAATTAATTTTAAATTTTAACAAAAAAATTCTAAATAATTTTGTAGAATTTTGTATTGCTTTTTATACTTTTATTAGTTTTTTGTTGCACCATATTTTTGGACACATAATATCATACTAAATAATAACACATATTAAATTGAATAAAAATTGGACAAAAATTGCACAGACAAAAATTACTCTTTCATCTTACGGCACTAAAAACAAAATTTAAACGGTACTTTTTTTTTCTCTCCACCACAAAATGAGATAACAATTTTAGAAAACAAAACAAAGAAAACCTGCTCCCTCTCTCTCTTACGGCAGAACCACACAAACCCAAATATCATTTCTCTCAAAACCACAAAAACCCAAATACCAAATTCAACACACTACCATATTCACTCACCATGAAAACCTGAGAAAAGAAATGTCACACGCACACACCCGCTTGTTTCCAACGCCCACTGTCGTCTCCTCGTCCTCTATCAAGGAAGGGACCTGATTGAAATTTGAAGCAGTGTTGTTGATCGTTTGGAGTTTACTTGGGTATTGGTTTATTGCTCTTTGGTAACTCGGGGCTTACTATCAGGTTTGTCTTCGTTCTTTCTTTTCTCCTTTTTTTTTATTTGTAATTTAGTCACTCAAACTCATAAAGGTCATAAAGGTGCTGTGCTGTTGAAGAAACTTACAAACATCCCTTATCTTTTTCATTTTCTATAGAAAAAATCGGAGTGTAACGGTTGGTATCGGAGTGTAACGGCGTTAGCGTTACGTATCGATTTCGTAACGGCATACGACTGTGAATTTGGTTGAATTCGATATATCGGTCTGTATCCGAAACGCTCCCTCCGGATACCGTTACGTAACGGCCGATTCGTTACGTAACGGACGTTTTTTAAAACTATCTGCTCTTACGAAAATTGTGATGCATGAGATACGAACTTTATCTGATCAATTTAAGATCAGTGTCGACTTCATCTATGTGATGGAACTCTATCTGAATTTAATGGAGGTGTAGAAATGGGCATTGAGGGTCGTGAAGATTTTTGGTTTCAACCTTGGGAAGTTGAAACGAATTGGTATTGAGGGGAGAGAGAAATGTTTGGGGTAAGACAAAAGATGAATTGGCGCCGGAATTGAGAGGAGATATGATTTGAGTTGCCTTGGAAATTGAATAAACTCTTGGGAGTAATCTTAGATATGATGGGTAGGTGGGGTTGAATGTGGGGTGAGTAAAGTTAATTGTTTTTGGACACGTGGATATATTAATGGTGTGTAAGTATTAATAAGAAGCATTTATTGCTCTCATGTGTCATCCTCTTATGATTTGGATCTACAGTTTTTATATAGTTATATAGATATGGATATATATATATAAACTAATCTTAAATCAACATAAAATAAGCATTTCATTTCATTGATTACAACCTAGAAATTAAATTCATCGCAGTTCCAATCCACAACATCTAGATCACCAGTGTCTGACATGTCAAAATTTATTTGTGATAAGAATAACACTACATGGCTAGAACCACCATGACAGACATCATCCATCGGTGACCTCTTCTTTGCCGTGGGGTTGTGTGGGAAGGTTGAACAACCTTCTCCACTTCTATTGGAATACATGAATGCCACCATAAACATTAGAGTAGTTTTACGCGTAGAGATAATTAGTACAGAATTGTCTTTACACATTGACATGTTGTGTTCATATTGTTCCGTGTCTTGGACCATCCAAGATACGAATCAATATAGACATGACACACCAATCTATACATACAATTCTGTACGAATCATCCGTACAAATAAAATTTTCGTAAACATAATGCGTTGGTGCTGGCCCTCATCAGATATACCGTGCTTTTCAATACTAAGCATGTCCAACGCAATGCTCCAGCAATTAATCAAATCCATAGCTGAGCCTAGATTAGTGGCTCTACCAGATCGCCAATAATCTTTTAAGTCATAATTACTTTATAATAGGTGATCGTACTCGTACTCGGGTTCATCTAGGTTATGGACCCTATCTGCTCTCGGCACTGGGAGCAATATTGGTTCATCACTAGAACTGCATTTGAACAAGCAAACTGCGTTTGACTTTTGGTAATTTGAACAAGCAAACTTCATTTATACCCTAATGCGAAGTTGCTCTTACAAGTTTCTTAAAGGGGTTTTGTAAATTTAGGACCTATTGTAATATGCATTTTGAAAATAGGACAACAAACATTTTATTTATAGTTATAGTTCCTATTTTTGAATAAATCTATTGGCGCGGACCCACATTTATAAACTGTCAACCAATCACACCATGCCACGTGTTCCTTTAATTTAAAAATAGGGACTAAAAATGAAAATAAAATATTTGTTGTCCTATATCCATAATCAATATTATTTTAAGTCCTAGAAGTACATAATCTATTTGTAAATTTATGACCCATTGTAATATGCATTTTGAAAATAGGACAATAAACATTTTATTTATAGTTATAGTTCTTATTTTTGAATAAATCCGTTGGCGCGGACCCACATTTATAAACTGTTAACTAATCACACCATGCCACGTGTTCCTTTAATTTGAAAATAGGGACTAAAAATGAAAACAAAATATTTGTTGTCCTATATCCATAATCAATATTATTTTAAGTCGTAGAAGTACATAATCTATTTCTTAAATAACATTTATGCAACGTAATTTTTTTAAATTGTAATATTTATATTATGTTAAAATTAAAAGATATTTTATTACTATAGTATGCTTTTTTGCACCGATCAAATTAATAAGTAATGACAATCAATCCCCTAACCAACGATTTCAAATGGTAAATAAACACTCACTTATCACAAGATCTATAATATAGTTAAAAATATCTATAATTTGGTCAAAGTATATGTCAAAATAGTTATAATTTGGCCAAACTATCTATAATTTAATAAAGTATATATGAAATGATCATATCTAATACTTTTATAAAATTATTTATTAGCAGAAAATAAGCAAGAAGTTTAATTAGAATAACAATATGAAATAAGGGACTTTTTCTTTCTTCTAGATTCATTGAGCAAAGAGAGTTTCACGTTTATTATTAGGACAAAGTAATCTAGGTGATATTTTTTAGAGATTTATTTAGCATTAAGGGTAGTTTAGTATTTTTCCTTTTATTTTATTATTAGGTGGTTGTAGTAGAACACATATTTTCTCTTTTTCTTTTCATTTGTATTGTATTCTAGTTTATGTCAAGATGAAACCCTAGCCCCTCTTTTTCTCTTTTCCATTTGATTGTAGATCTTTGATATATTATCATGGTATCAGAGCGGGATCAAAGCTTAATCTCATCAACACAGTCCGCGGATCCAACTCCGCGGTGAGTTGGCTGGGGGCAGCGCGCCCTTGCCGGGGTTCGGGGCGGAGTCTCGAATTTTTTTTTGGGGAGGTACTTTTTCTGTTCGCTTGACTATTTTGAAGGTAATTAAGGTCGTTTTCCTCCTATTTGTTCGATTAATTGTTTAGTTCGTTCGATTTGGTTCTGTTTGGGTACTGTTTGATTGTTTATTTTCGCAATGGCTGGTGAAAGAGATGATTCGCTGTAATCAATTAGTGTCAGATTAGATGAAAAAAATTATACGTATTGGAGTTATGTTAAGAAGAATTTTTTGAAAGGGAAGAAGCTTTGGGGTTGCATTAATGGCGATTTGAGTAAGCCTAACGATAAGACGAACTTTGAAATATATGCAGAGTTGTTGGATGTTTGGGAAGCAAACAACTTGAAAATCATCACTTGGATCAACAACTCCGTTGCACCTTCTATATGTATGCAGTTGGCTAAGTATGATTATGCAAAGGATATTTGGGATCATTTGGGCAGATTGTATACCCAATTTAATTTCGCAAAAAAGTACCAGTTGGAGATTCGGGCTTTTGAGCAAAAAAATTTGAGTATCCAGGAGTTCTATTTTTCTATGACGGATCTATGGGATCAGTTGGCTTTCACAGAGTCAGCTGAATTGTGGGCCTTTGCACTATATGTTGCCAATAGGGAGGAACAACGTCTGGTTCAGTTTCTGATGGCATCCTGTGATTGTTTTGAGGGTCTTCGTGGGTCGATTCTTCATCGTAGCCCACTTCCAATAGTTGATTCCGTTGTTCACGAGCTGTTAGTCGAGGAGATTCGTCTCAAGACTCATTCAGGGAAGGTAATTTCTTCGGACCCTAATCCATCTATTTTTGCAGCCTCCTCTCGGCCAATTTCCAATAATCAGAATAAGCCTTATTTGAGAGTTGCAAATGATGAATGTAGCTACTGTAAGGAGAAGGCTCATTGGAAGTCTCAGTGCCCTAAGTTGCGAGCACAACCACATCAATCAAATAGTCGACCACCTCAACAACAGTTTTCTGGTTGGAAATCCAATAACCAATCTCAGCAGCGTTCATATAGGCCTTCACAGCCTAATACTGCAGCAGTTATACCGCCATCAGACTCATTTGTATCAGGTTCTTCGTCATTAACTCCATCAATGTCTTCTCTTGCTGAGCAGCTTCAAAAGTTTCTTGCCACACAGCCTCACGCCATGTCCATCTCTTCACCAGGTAAGTCCTCAGGTATTTGGATTCTAGACTCCGGCGCTTCTAATCACATGTCACCAAATTTGTCCTCTTTTGATTCTTTTTGTCCCACTTCTTCGTTGCCCGTTATGACTGCTGATGGTACTCCCATGTCCTCAACGGGTGTTGGGACTATTGACTCACCCAACTTATCTCTCTCTAATGTTTACCACATTCCTAAGCTTACAACGAATCTTGTCTCTGTTGGTCAACTGTGTGATACCGGTTACTCAGTTTCCTTTTCTTCTACCTTTTGTCATGTACAGGATCCACAGTCTCAGAAGGTGATTGGGACAGGCCGTAGGCAGGGGGATTGTACATCATGGAGAAACTCAATGTACCAATGGTTGCAGCTTTTAGTGTTGACTTGTCATCCTTTTGTTTGAGTTCAGATTCGTCTAGCTTTTATTTATGGCACTCTCGTCTTGGTCATGGCTCAGGGTCACGATTAAAATATTTGGCTTCTACAAGAAAATTAAGAAATTTGCATTGTCATGATATCTCTGATTGTAGCAGTTGTAAACTTGCAAAATTTTCAGCTTTACCGTTTAATAGAAGTATTTTCTCTACTTTTGCACCCTTTGATCTTATTCATTCTGATGTGTGGGGACCGTCTCCTATTATTACAAGAGGAGGTTCTAGATATTATGTCTCCTTTATTGATGATTATACACGTTACTGTTGGATTTTTCTCATGAAACGATGTTCGGATTTTTTTGATATTTATAATAAATTTCGTGCCTTTGTCAAAACTCAACATTCTATTATTATCAAATGTTTTAGATGCGATTTAGGTGGGGAATATACTTTTCAAAATTTCGGTGAGTTTCTTGATTTAGATGGAACTATTCACCAATCATCTTGTACTGACAATCCTGAGCAAAATGGTGTTGCTGAAAGGAAACACCGACACATTGTTGAAACTGCTCGCTCTCTTTTATTATCCGCATATGTCCCTAATGAGTTTTGGGGAGAGTCTATCCTTACTGCTGTCAATCAGATTAATAAGATTCTGACCTCTCATTGCTCAGGTTTGTCTCCTTTTGAGAAGTTGTATGTATGTGCCCCTAATTATTCTTCCTTAAAGGTGTTTGGTTGTACTTGTTTTGTTCTTCGACCTCATATGGAACGTACCAAATTATCTCCAAAGTCAGCTATTTGTGTCTTTCTTGGTTATGGTGAGGGTCAAAAGGGATATCGTTGTTATGATCCAGTTACAAAAAAATTATATGTCTCTCGCCATGTTGTGTTTCTTGAGCATATCCCTTTCTTTTCAATTCCCGATAGCCCTCATGAACTCACTAAATCTGATCTCCTCAATATTTATCCGTTCTCTGATAATGATGAGAGTGTGCCATCTGAAGCACCTTGCACCACCGACAGTGTGCCACCCCATGTTGCTCTTGTTCCTATTGTTTCTACTGATGCAGGTACTTTGCCATCCGATGTTCCTAATGCTCTCCCTTCTCATGTGGCCACCCAAGCACCTACTGAAACTGTGGAACCTCCTTCTCGCTATCAAAACGTCCATTTAAGTCCACTCAGTCACCATATTTTATTTATTCTTGTAATTCGGATTCTTTTGCTTCATTTTATCCTCTGTTCACTGCCTTTCTGAGCCTTTGTCTTATAAAGAGGTAGTTCTTGATCCTCTTTGGCAATAGTCTATGGCTGAGGAACTCTCTGCTTTGCATCAGAAAAATACTTAGAGTTTGGTCCCCTTACCTGCTGGTAAGCGGGCAATTAGATCTTGTTGGGTATATAAAATCAAAACCAGGTCATATGGGTCAATTGAACGGTACAAAGCAAGATTGGTTGCTCAGGATTTTTCTCAGCAATATGGTATGGATTATGACGAAACCTTTGCTCTTGTTGCGAAATTGACTACTATTCGTACTCTTATTGTTGTTGCATCTCTCCTCCAGTGGAATATATCGCAAATGGATGTTAAAAATGCATTCTTGAACGACGATCTTCATGAGGAGGTTTATATAACTCCTCCTCTGGGTGTTCCACATGGTCCTGGTGAAGTTTGTAGGCTTAAGAAAGCCTTATATGGTCTCAAACAGGCACTACGGGCTTAGTTTGAGAAGTTTTCTGCAGTGATTACCTCTCTTGGGTTCATTCCAAGTGAGAATGATTCAGCTCTCTTTATCAGGTGCACCTCGGGTGGTCGTATTCTGGTCTCTTTGTATGTTGATGATATGATTATTACTGGGGATGATGTTGATGGAATTACAGCATTGAAGTCTGAATTATCTCGATGTTTTGAGATAAAGGATTTGGGGGCCCTACGTTACTTTTTGGGTATTGAGGTAGCTCATTCTCCGAAGGGTTATCTTCTTTCACAATCTACGTACATCGGGGACATTCTTGAGCGTGCTCGCCTCACTGATACTAAGATTGTTGATACCCCTCTAGAGCTTAATGTTCATATTTTCCCGTATGATGGTGTTCTTTTGCCTGATCCCACCTTATATCGCACTATTATGGGCAGCTTGGTTTATCTCACTATTACTCGTCCAGATATAGCTCATGCGGTCCATGTTGTTAGTCAGTTTGTTACTGCTCCTACTACAGTTCATTGGGCAGCTGTTCATCGTACATTGCGATACTTGAGAGGCACTCGATTTCAGAGTCTTTTACTTCCTTCATCTTCTTCTTTAGAGCTGCGTGCATACTCGGATGATGATTGGGTTGGTGATCCTACAGATCGCAAATCAGTTACTGGATTTTGTGTGTTTCTGGGTGGTTCTCTTATTTCTTGGAAGAGCAAAAAGCAAGTTGTTTCTGTGTCTTCCACGGAAGCCGAGTATCGTGTTATGGCTTCTACCACTCGCGAGGTTGTTTGGCTACGTCGGTTACTTACAGATATAGGTGTCTCTCTTTCTCAGCCCACTTCTATATACTGTGACAATAAGAGTTCTATTCAGATTGCTCACAATTCGGTTTTTTATGAGAGGACTAAGCTCATCGATATTGATTGTCATATCACTCGTCATCATCTTATATATGGTGCTATCACTTTGCCTTTTGTTTCTTCTTCCGCACATATAGTTAATTTGTTTACGAAGTCTCATCCAGTTCAGCGTTTTCGTGTTTTGGTTGGCAAACTCTAAATGCTTCTCGCTGCAGCATCGTGAGTTTGAGGGGGGATATTAGAGTTTTATTTAGCATTAAGGGTAATTTAGTATTTTCCCTTTTATTTTATTATTAGTTTGTTGTATTAGGACATATATTCTCTCTTCTTCTTTTTATTTGTATTGTATTCTAGTTTATGTCAAGATGAAACCCTAGCCCCTCCTTTTCTCTTTTCCATTTGACTGTAGATCTTTGATATATTATCAATATTCACTTTTCATTTTTGTTTACAAATCCAAACTGTTGAATGTATCTACATGTTACATGAATAAATCCGTCAAAAACACATTAGTCTAGTTTTCTAGATAACAAAAGAAAAACAAAGCATAATATCAAAACATGCCCCTCATATTGAGACGGATAGTAAAACATGTGCAACAATGTCAAGTAACACATGCTAAAAAGCCTTATATTAGGCCGAATAAGAAAAAGTGCATGGAGTAACACTATATGTGTACTCCACATGATGCATGTGGCTTATAGTATACAGCTTAACTTATTGCGATTAAGTAAGAACAATTGAGAAGGACCACTTTAAAAATGTTTAGTCTATGTTCGATAAAATAGATGAGAAATGAGCTTTTTTTCCGAGTCAAAATTTGTAATCTCTTGCCGTGTCTTCTCTCCATTCGTTACTTTGAAAAGATGAAATCTTTATACTATTTTAAAATGATTTACAAGCAATTAAAAGAGAAAAACAACTGGGGCTATCCACGTGGCATAATCCTAATTTTCCATGATCTATCACTCTAACTCCTTTACATTTGTGGACGAAGTCATTGGTATTTTGACACTTTTTTGAACCGCCCTCTACTGAAGAAATGTTCCAAGTAAGTTTAATATTTCCTAATTTGTCTATTACAACGTTTGACTGTAAAATTTTTGTACTAATTAAAGATATTTCAAATAACATGTGTTGGATTATTAATGATAAAATATTAAATCGATAATAATTTTTCTATAATATATATATATATATAATTTTTGTTTTGTTAATGTTACGTATGCCATTTGAGAAGATATAAGCAAATTTCCTATGAAAATAGTGCCCACTAATTATTTGATGAAATGTGTCAAATGCACTGAAAAGTAAATGTCTTTGAGAAAGACATGATTTTTTAACTTTATAGATATTGACCAACAAATGTTTGATGAAATGTGCCAAATATAACATACAACTAGTAATATTTTTTCTATAATATGTTGCAACCAATCAACATTGTTTGAAAATGTAGTGTATTATGTTCTGATTCTCAAATTATTTTCACGTCTCGATTCCAACAATGCATTGTTGTTCCTAACCTCAGCATACTATGTCTCTGTGACATTTTCAAATGGAAATTTTTTCATTTTAGTCTTTGTTTCTTTGATATTTGTTTAATTTGGTGTAAAAGATATAGAGAAATCATGAAAATTCAATTCTTTCATTGTCCTGAAAATGATTCGATGCTTAGTTCTAATATCTTAATTTACATATGAATTTTAATAATACGAGTACATGGGTGAAACAGATACTTGAGAGTTGTGAGATACTCGGGAGTTTGAAAACATTTGAATAGTCGTAACATTTTTAATCTACTCCGAGAACTACTGAAGTAGATAACTGAACAAAGTTTGAACAAGTATACTGAAATAAGTAGTTGAACAAATTTTGAACAGGTATAAAGCCCATAGAATTTGTGTTGAACATTTGTAGGCTAATGTTGTTGTTGAACTATTGAAGTATCAAATTTATCCAGTTACCACCCTATATGATTTTAGCTACAATGTATTCATTTTGATCCGAAAATTAAAAATTTCCCTAGTGCGTACATAGAACTTGGTTAAATCATTCTTAATAATAGTGTGCTGTAAAATATATGAAGTATTCATCAGTGTTTTCCCAAAAGTATAAATGTATGTGAATTTAATCATCACTTGATGTTAAGTTGTTCAATTGGTGGTATTAAGAGTAATTGACCATAAACATATTTGTTATTGCTATAAATTTTCATGTGGCATGAAGAATCGCAAGATCGACGCTCATATACATACACATTCATAAGTTAGTTTCATGATACATGAAAACAAATTATTTTTTGGTTTCGTCTAAGTAATATTAAGTCATATTTCCATTGAAAGTTATAACATATTTCGTAGATCATATTGCGACTATGTGCATCGATAAAATATTAACATACTAATGACGTTATGATGTGAATTGGAAATTTAAGGGCTATTTTTAGTATTTTTATGTATTAGTCGCATTTTTGTTATTTTTCTTTATTTGATGTATTTTCATTTAGTAATTATTTGCTAGGTATTATAGGAAGGAAGTAGTAAATGCTAATAGGGATACATTTATAATTAGAACATTACTTGGAGCCTAAAATACTTCCCACCTATAAATACCCCATTTATAGTCTCATTTGGGGCATTCTATATTTTGAAGAGGTATTGATTGCGGGTTGATACATGTGAGGTATCTACCTCCTATTACCCATTTGGCGTAATTTGCGTCAATTAATATCGATCCTCGTTGGTTCTACCCATTGTTGTTATAAAAAAACACAAAAATATTAAACAACGACAAATGGGATTTAAGAGGAGATGTGATCCCGTGGAAACTCATAATGAATGACTCGTGAGGATCTTCGATCACCTCATGATGCGAATGGATGATCTTGAGACTTGCCTCTCTTCCACCACCACCCTAAATCAAGAAGCCCTAAACCTAGACCCCAAAACTCCTCTACCTATGCTTCTGCAACCCATTCCACACCTCTTCCATAAAAAAACCCAATTCCACAAACCCTAACCCCATTTATCTCTAAACCAACCACACCACAAGTGGCCGAGCCCCGTCGCCACTGCCCATTTATCGGACTGCCCCAAACCACTGCCCGAAGCAGTGATTTTGCCAAGAAGAATACCGACCAGCCCTGATGGCCTCTTCTAGCATATCTCTGACCCAATATGTCACGAAACAGAGGCTGAATCCCCTTCCGATGACCGACGGCCCTTCCCAGTCGATTGATATCCATGTACGAAGACACCAACATAAAGAAACCCTCAGACAAAACCCCCAACCCCAACCCCATGGTCGGACCACCATACAGGTAGACGAAGACGTCCTAAAAGCCCCTGCTCCTTTTTCCTAAGGCCATCGACCCCCGATCTTCTCCTCCAGCTTGCTTCCACTCATCCTCAACACTTCCGACCACTTTTCGATAGTAAAATAGCCCGAACAACATCTGTTGGCTCTGATCTTAGTAGGTGATCAATTTTCAGAATCAATCCATTCCCCAAATGCCAAACTACCTCCTATGGCCCCTACCTAACCCCTAACCACTTCTTGGTTTTGGCCGAAAACATCCAATCTTGTACGAAAACCACCTATATCAAGCTGACAATCATGAAACCCTAGGGTTTTGACCCATCTTAGCCCCAAACCCTCCTATGCTAGCCAATCTATCTTCTGCCTTAAGTGTAACCCTCCAACATGTGCAATAACTAGAGTTTAGCACCAAGAAAATGGTTTTTGACCAGGGGAGAGATATTTTTAAAGATTTCCACAAGAGGTAAGAGGAATAAGATGAAGATTGACGTAAGAATGGAAGAATCTTCCTCAAATTTCCAGAAATTATTTTTTGCCCCACAAGTTTTGCCTCTCTTACACATAATTTTGGTGCTTGTCACGTGATTCTCCAATTTTGGAGATTTTGTGCAACCTCAACTTTTAAATCTCGAGGACGAGCTTTTTAGAAGGCGGAGAGAATGATGTAAATTGGAAGTTTAGGAGTTATTTTTAGTATTTTTAAGCATTAGTGGCATTTTTGTTATTTTCCTTTATTTGATTCATTTTCTTTTAGTAATTGTTTGCTTGGTATTATAGGAATGAAATATAAAAGGCTAATTGGGGAAGCTACTTTCTACCTACAAATACCCCATTTGTAGTCTCATTTGGGATATTATATATTTTGAAGATTTATTAATTGAGGGTTGAGACGTGTGAGATATCTACCTCTTATTACCTATTTGGCGTCATTTATGTCACATTACCTTAAAATTATTAGCCTTTATTCGTAATCCTTGCATTAATAATTTCTGCCATATATTGTGAGCGTCCTCCTGCTTAAGTTCTATCGCAATGTGTACCATGTTTATAGTGCATACAACTCCCCTTATTCATATTATCCCATCCGGGTTCTTAGATTGAGAGAATATCCTTACCCATTTAAATTATTTAGTATACTGGTATCACCTTTATCTAGCAATAATTTAATAATTAGATAAAATTTAAGAAAAATATACTCGACGCAACATTTAAATGAGATGAAGTGTTTTACTATAGCTTACCAATGAAAAATAAAATTCATATTTGAGGAAAAGGTGTTGAAAAGGTACAAACCTTTTATGTGCACAATCTTTATTCAAGAGTTATCTTCTGGTAACATCAATTGTTGAGGAGTGTGTACTATAGCTTTGTTTTATTTGTTCTTCCCTTAAATTTAGATAGAGAGAGCTTAGAAGCCAATCCGATTCTCCTAAAACAAAACAAAACGAAGAAATAACTGATGATGAAAGAATTCAATTCGTATCATTACCCATTAAAAAAGGCTTCATCGGATACTCCGAAATGAATCCTAAGGATTAAGATTCAAGAAGGGAATAAAAGTCATTTTAAAGCTGGCTGAAGGCAAGCAAGAAAAACTCTTTTTGCTGAGTCCTGACCCTCCTTTTCTATCTTCCCTGCAGTAACAGAATTCTAACCAAAAGAATTAATTCGTTCGTGCTTTTATAGAGTGAAAAACTGAATTTTTTACACAAGACTTCGCAGTTGTACCATCTCAGCTTGCATTTCCAATGTACGTGCCCACTTCATTAGATTACGGGATTCAGAACACAACGATGAGCTACGGTGGGAACTAGAACTAGGTATCGATCATAATTTATATATAAATATAGGGCATAAGGAGTTGGACCAATGAAATTCACTGCGAAATTGAAAGAGACAATTGCACTGCTTCCCATTCATGTGTCTATTTGTGTGTATATAAGAAAACTACCGATTAATGTCAGCTTGTGTGTGCGCAGCTGTGGCATTTGGTGTTGGTTTGTGCTTGAAGGATAGAGATGTCAAGGCATTTGATTTTTTTATGAGTATCTAATGGAGTGGTGTTTGTCGGTTGATAATCTGTTTGTGTTGTTTTAGATATTCAAATACTTCAAAGCTCCGCTTAATGTTATGACGACACATGAATTAAAAAATGCCTGGGTTTGAAACTCCAAAAGGTTAACATGTTCTCATTAATAATAAAGCTAATTCTAACGACAAATCAAAGACTGACAATACTTAAAAAAATTATGTTTAGAGTGGTACCATAAATACACGAATCTGACTTTCATATGTTAGCTTATCCTTACTTCTGTACTTCTCTCTGAAGCAGTCCTCTGCCCTTATGTTGGAGCACCAATAGTTACGGTAGGAGAATTCATTAAATGAGGGTATGATTCGTTGTATTCCCTTCCATCTATAATGAATACATAATTGATGCGAAAATTAATACTCAAATCATGATTTCATTTTGTCTAATGTATATCGGGAAATAGGGATATTTAAAAAGGTAAAGTGTGTCTATTAAAACAATTGCAGTCCAACATCAAACTACTATGTTTCCATATCAAACATTAACATGGCATGCCCTTTTAAAATAAAATCATCACCATTACCAAATTCTTTTTGTTCATATATACTTAGGTAACTTCATCCATCCGATGAATGAAGCTTATATGTATTAATCTTCACTATGCTCCTAAAAAAATCTGACTCCCATTGTCTATGTATAGATGAAATCTAGCTAATAAACAAGAAAGCCAACACTTAAAATGAATTTTTTTGGACAAAAATAGAATAAAAAGAAAATGATTCTTAAACGCATTAAATTTGAATCCATATAACGGAACACACACTATAAATGGAGGACTGAACTTGAGGGTGACTCTCATTTTTTCCCCTCAAATGACTTGATGTTTTGACTTGCGATTGATCTACCAAAGTGATCTCGTTGAATCCATATTTGATCCAGTGACTTTTATACTGAATCGATAATAATTTTTAGTGCGTATTGGTGCCATTTGAGTTTTCTTCAAACGATATTGCAGGGAATATTTTGGGTCAGTTAATAACACTATAAAAAGAATTGGTGATTTTTTTTTAAAGAGAACAATAAAATTTAAATTGAGGTTTTAGTTGAGGGTCAAAATAGATAGTGACTTGCAGTAGAAAAGAGAGGTTTAAATCCAAAACTAATATCTTCCATACGTCTCCATATAAGCTTTGTTAATGAGGCCCACTTCTCCTTGTTACATCAAAATTAAGGCATTTAACTCATGCTTTGAGCGTAAATAAGTAAGATTTCACGAAGCGCTAATGGATGACATTAATTCTAACATGTGATTTTAAGATTATATTGAAGATAGTATGGTTGGGACATGGACTACCTATTTTAACATTCTTGAATTAATGGGTGTAGGTTAATATAAACACTGGAACAACACATGACAATGGTGGTTCAATTGGATTTTGGATTTCCTTTACCTCCATGTTGAACAATTATGGCCTCGTGACCCTATTCTCGCGACTTTTTTTTATCGAATTGATTCATGGATTTACTATAGTTCTCTATAACTGTGTTTTATATAGATTTTATTTCCTGTTACAAAGATTTGCATGGTCAATCGAGTAGAATTTTTTTGGAACTAGTATTTAATATCAGACCCCTTCATTATTACACAAATTTATTTTTAATAGAGATCCTATTTATTCCAAAGGATGGTTGAATGATGTGTAAGATGGTAGTCTCATTGAATTACTTTTTAACTGTCTCTTTGGTTAAACATCTGGACTATGGTAATTGGACTCAAGTACATTTGTCAGGTGCGACGATGTATGTAGGTAGTATTTTTTCAACTAAAATTTAAAATGTTTTGTAATTTTTATACTTATCACTCAATATTTTTTAAAGGGAATAGATTGAGACGTTATTTCAAATAAGATGTTGTCACTATAAAATATTATCTACACCTGGTTATATAGTTAAATTTCTGCTACGTGTTTACAGATTACAAAAACTGAAAATATTTTTCCTATCTACTACTTTCATTTATCATTTATTCATGTTTTCCATGACTGCACTGAATATGCTAATGTATACCCCGCGCATCGCACAGGTTTCCATCTAGTACAATTATCAATTCTAGTTATTATCCATTTTGTATGAGTAGATCGGTATCCTATTTTGTACATATAAACTTCTTTCTTTTCTTTAAAGTGCCGTCATGAATAACTCTCCCTCTTTGTACAAACTTGCATTTTAATCAAACTTGTAAAAATGTTTTGTAATATCAAAACAACAATCTTATGTGGTTGTAAGCATGAAATTTTTTGGATTTTTGTATTGTTTTAAATTTCATATTGCATATATTATGCATTTTTATTTTTATGTGATTTATCCTCTTTTAGAGTTTTTTTTATTTTATTAACAATATTTTGGTAATGTGCTACAAAATCAAAGTTGCACTAACTTCTGAAAAAAAAGGGATAGTGCGTTACAAGTCCCATGCGCCTCATACTATTCCCCCGAAGAAATCTTGTGAAACATAGATTACTCTCTACCATCTGTGATCCTAAGTTTATGTTGGTGGGGGGAATCGAACTCGTGATCTTAGGGGTGTAAACCCTTTAGTAATGAGTGATCAGTCACTCAACTAACCCCTTGAGGTTACAAGAGATTTTTTGATTTGGTCAATGATGTCAAATGTTCTATTCCGCCAACTCAACGGAACTCCATTTTTGCAAATAAAATTCATCAAATCAAGTCAATAACTTCAAATTTACAAATTCAAAATTCTAGACACTTATATATTCAGAATCTACCCATCAAAATTTATCAAACACGACAACATTCAATATTTTTTTATTAATAAAATGAAACAATTAAATTATTATTGAAAAATGTAAAAAAGTGGATGTCCACTTATATCCCTTATTGAGTAAGTGTCTCTTGGGATGCAATGCTTTGTACTATAAGTAGGGGTGAAACCCCTCGAGTATTGATACACAATGAAATAAAAAGCTCCCTCCCTCCTGCTAAATTTTCTCCTTGTCCCTTTTATGTTACAACACGTTATCATCACAAGCAGCGAAGGTTTTACACACTAATCCGCAAGAGGTGTCCAAAATTCTTCTCTTTTCTTCTTTATTTCTAACAAGCATCTCTTTCAAGCCTACTGAATTTATCGTCAAGGGGAAAATGATGTACTGGTATATTTGTGTCAATTTATTTTCGTCTGCATTGTGAGAGCTTTTGTTCTCAATATACTTTTCCGTGCTTCAAATCACCAAGCTTCATCATATATAAATTATTTTTTATGCTTCTTAATTTATGTAAACATGATGTATCATTGAGTTTTTAACATGTGAATAGTATTTACACATTAAAGAATCATTAAGAAATGATATGTTTTACTATTTGGAAGCCCCTCTATCATCAATGATTTCATTATTTATAAAATAATCATTTTTTTTTCTTTTTCTTTATCTACAAGTGAGTATGTATGGATATAATAAATTGCAAAAAACTCCCTATTTATTATTGTTAGTTTATATTTAGCGATGGATGGACTTGCCCTTAGTATTCCATGTTTTTAATGTTTTTATTAAAAGTTAATTATGATTTATCTTATCTAAATATTATTTTTTACACATATGATATCATGATTATTTTTTATCCATTATCAACATTACTCCGAGTATTTAACAATTTGGATTGCTTAGAATACTTGAAGTTCTTTATCCAATATTTGGGAGTAAAAAAATTGAATTATTAATTAATATTGGAATATAAATTTCTCAATTTCTATTTAAAATTTTTGGGACGTGAAGTTCTTTATTTATTTAAAATAGGGACTTAAATTTTCTAATCGATATTTGGGGCCAAAAGTTCCTAAATCATTTAAAATTAGGTTACAAATTTATCAATTACTATTTAAACTACAGATAATTTTTTTTCTATTTTTTTATTTGGGTCCAAAGTTCCTAAGTATCATTAAAAGTTGGGACCCAAAGTTCCTTTTGTAATTAAAATTGGATATTTCAATTCTTAATTACTATTTTAAATTTGGAATATGAATTTCCCATATAATAATTTAGTTTAGGGCTTGAAGTTCCTAATTACTAATTAAATTTTGGGACCTGAAGCTTTTCATCGTTATTTTACATTTTTGGGCGTGAGTTCCTAAATAGTTATTTTATTATTGGGCATAGAGTTCCAATATAACGAATTTAATTTGGAGCCCGAAGTTTGTAAATCATACAATATTGATTCATGAATTTTTCAATTAATCATTAAAATTTAAAACCTAAAGTTCATAAATATATGAATCTAAAGTATCAACGAAATTATATCACAATCAATCCTGAAGTTTTGATTATCTATGAAAGAGAATATACCAAGAGTCTCCCAACTATATTTATGACATGAAGATCTATAATCATTATTGTGACCAAAAGTTCACAAATTATTATTCATAATTGGAAATGGTTTTCCTAATTACTTTCCAATTACTGTTAAAAATACGAGGCTTGAAGTTTTCTCGTTGTTTAAAAATATTTGGCCCTGAAGCTCTAAAAAAATATAACCTAAGTTAAAACTTAATTTTTTTACTATTTATGTCATTTGTTATAGATATTAAAAATCAACAAAAATAATTATTAATAATTTAGTCTGAAGCTCCAATTTTTAATCAGAATTAGTTCAAAATCAATTGGATATTAAAAATGTCTTCTCATCTTCCTGGCATTTCATTTTCTTTATTAAATGAAATATCTTTTTAAATACTCTTTTAATGGTTAAATATCCCTTTAACTATCCTATTAATGGTTTCAGTATTAAACATTTGTCTCATGACCTTTCGCTTCATTTGAGTATTAAATTATTATTTTAATGGTATTTAATTTGAACTCCTTTTCGTATTCTAATCATTATTATACATCAGAGTCTTGAGAATGGGTAAAGAATGTAAAGAAAAAACTTTTATTCTTTTAAAAATAAGTTGGAGTTGATATATATATATATATATATATATATATATTTGACACTTGTTTGAAAAATTCTCTAATATTTGGATCCTTAATCAAACCTGAAGTTTTGATAGAAAGGGTAGATAATTTAATGTCCTTTGATATTATTAATATTGAACTGAAAGTTTAACTATTTGTGTAGAAGCATAAGTTTTCACACACAAATGATAAAACTTTAAGTTTTATAAATAATTCGCACCAGGAGCTTTGTGAATCATTTTAATTTAGGACATGGAGTCCTAGATTTTAATTTTATAAGTTATATAAACCCAAAGATTGATATATATGTCAAATTAAATTGAATAAAAAGTTCTAAATTTCTATCCTAGGAACCTGAAGTTCTAAATCCCCATATAATTAGATTATGAAGTTCTATTTATTATGTTGATAAAGTTATGCTTAAATGAAGAATCCAAAGTTCTCATTACTTTTTGCATGAAATATTAGTCATAATTATTTTAGTGATCCATAACATTCCCTCAACTATTTATTTTATCTATTAAAGAGATTTGATAAAAAAAATGGATCAATATTAGGCCAAACACAAAATTTTGGTAGAACCTAAAGATTTATTCCCTATTTCTATATTGAAAATCTAAAGTTTCTTATTTTCGGACATGCAGTCTCTGACATATGATAAGAATATGCAATTGTGATTCATCAGTTATGAACTTAACGTTATAAAATTTAATTGGTTTATTTTTCTTCCTCGAAATATACATCTCGATTTGATATCCGTATATTTAAGGTTTTTTGTGCTTAAATCATAATGATTAAATTCTTATTTGTGATGATCCAAAGTCCTTAAAATGCACGATTTTAAACCATATATTTCTTTGAATGATTTTTATATATGATTTATTTCCTCAAATATGAAATTATTTTGAGATTAATAAGTATTCTAAGATTTGTTGTTACATAACTTTGATACGAGTTTTTTTTTTCATTTCCATTTGTTTTAAGTTTGGTCACCTAATGCTTGAACATAACATATATTATTGTTGTTCATATATACATTTAGACTCACACACACTTCATAATCTATATTAAATATTGTAAGTGAAAATTGTGAACAGTCATTATATAATGACGTTTGTCTAGACAATGAATAACTCACATTATTCTGAAAAACCAAAAGTTTTTTTAGACTTGTTATGTATTATAATTAAGGTTTCAACCATAACTGAAATTGCTAAAATTATTAAAGCCCCCAGAAGAGCCAATGTGATGTTGTTATATGATACCCACCTAATCACATGATTTATATGAAAGAAATTTCTGAATAAATTCTCTTCATTTTATGGGCATTTGAATACATGGGTACCATATTAATAAATAATGAGTAATTTTACAATACTTTTAGTGTTGCAAGATAAAAGATTACACTAGCAAACAATCATTTCATTATTCATGGGGCTATAATATGCAATATTTATTAAGTAAAATTACACTTTGTCATGAACCTGAAGCTTCATTGTTTAACTATTTGATATTATACAATGATCAATATTTGATAACTATTGTTATCACTAGGGTATGCATATATTGGTTATTATTCACCCTCTAAATGAAGCATTGACAAACATAGTGTTTATCTCCTATTTTTCATCAGTTTATTTTGATGAGATGCTCTTCGTTATTTGGGGGATGGAAGAGCATATATAAAGTACAATTTGTTATTGAAGAACTGTCCATTCCTGAAGAAGGATGAAAATTATCATGGAATACTTTCACTTTGTCTCATCTAATCCCCCGTATCACTCAATGTGAAAATAAAGTGAATAATGATATTGCAACATCCAATGATTGCAAAAATTACGATGTTAGATGTGGTCACATGGAATAGTTGCATATGTGCTTGCTAAAATTATTATTCAAATAAATTTATTGCACTCTAAAAGCGTGGAAATCTATAGGTCCTAACTACTTGACTCCTGAATAGTGGATGTCAAATAAAATCATATCCAAATAACTCTCCAGAAGAGGTTATACATAATGCTCAAGGAGAGGTTATTAACAAAAGATTAACATTCTCTAAAACCCTAGAAGAGGTTATTGTCTATGAAAAGATACAAGTCCCCGAAGTGACTGTAAAGCCCCTGAAGTAGGCGAAGGTACTTGATATTAAATGAGATTGTTTTATGCATATACAAGAGAAATATGAGATAGCCAAAGATGATCGTCGTTGACATATATATGCTATAGATATATTAAAAAAATCAAAGGGAAATGATACTACAAATCAACGTACCATAAATGAATGTCGACAAATAATATATTGGCCAAAATAAGAAAATACCATGATGGCATAATTTGAGTCTCGTAATAAACGTGGTGAGTTTAAACATATAGTATAAAGCCCATGAGATGTTAACACTGAAGGTTAGAATGGGTATTTATAAGATAGTGGTGTTTATAAGAAAGTGGGGTAATAAACTCGCTAAAAAGTGCTCAACTTATAACAAAAGGTCTCTTATAGAAACCAAAAATTGATTATACACGAGCATACCATCTTGTTACAACCGAAAATACTTTTCATAAATTTGACTAGCTTAGCATTTTTTAAAATATATTATATATGAGACTCATGAATTTCATGACTATTTATTTATAAGGGACTTAGACAAAGAATAATGTAAAAATCCTAGAAGGATTTTCTTTGCCTGGAGAAAAACCAAGGAGGACATACTCAAACAACTAAGACATTCATTAGACATCAGACAATCCATATGGATATAGGTGTAAACATCTTAGCAAATAATTATCTAAGTAAAGGTATAAAAAATTATATTTCTCAATGCGAAAAATATTTTTCAAAAGGATGTGCTCCTAAAGAGCTCAATTAAAATGCAAAATATCCAAGTAAGGAATTAAAAAATGAATGACCTTAGGGTTAGTAGTTTTTATCTCGGCCTGCAGATCGAGCATAGTTTATGTTAAATTCATATCCATTAGTCAAATGGATTGAAAAGTCATGCAATGCTTTAACATGTATTAAGAACGCCATTTTCACACCCATGGTCTCCGGTCTTTGGATATTATAATATCCATATCATCCTAAATAGGATGACAAATAAAAATTTAGTCTAGAAAAACCATACATGTATGCTATTAGTATATTTCTATACATAACATAATAATTGCAGTTAATATCTTTGCAGAATTTACAAGAAATAATTACCATTGACTATCAAAGTATGAGCCTAATATCAATCATATTATGTGATATTTATATATCTAATAATTTGTGTCTAGTTAGTTATATAGATGCAGGTTATCTTTATGATCATCACAACAAACAATTATAGCACTTATGACTACTATTGCGTATGAAGGAAATTAATGCATATATCACTCAAATTCAAAGAGGTTGCATCGAGGTAGATATAGTTAACACGTATCAATTTTTCTATAAACGTAAATTTTAGAAAAATATGCAGCACATGAATTCCAGAAGAGTCATGCTATAGAATTCAAATAGACTTGATAGAGTTACATGCTCACCCTTCAACACAAAAGTGGAGCTTCAAAAGATAAATAAGATTGGAGTAATAACCTATTTGATGTCGTCAACAAGTTATTGGTGAAAGCAACATTCCAGAGGCTTATGTACGAGACTAATATGCGTAAGAGAAATGCCATAATCTGGGGGAATATCCAATCAAGGTGGACCTTATTATTAGGTGGAGAATAGAAGAATACGATATTTTGGATATATGTGCCCTGTAATATTTTTCATGTAACTAAGTTTTTTCTATAGGACTTTCCAGTTAAAGGTTTTAACGAGGCTTTAATAGGCGCATCCAACACCGATTTAATGATCACAAAAGTTGTACTATTTTTCCTTCACTTTAATTTTTTCCCACTAGGTTTTTCCTTTATAAGGATTTAATGAGGCAACAGTCATTAAATAGTTGAAATAGTGTACATCCAAGGGGGAGTGTTATAAAATGTAAAAAAGTGAATGTCCACTTATATCCCCTATTGAATAACTGTCTCTTGGGATGCTATGCTTCGTATAATAAATAAGGATAAAACTCCTTGAGTATTGATAGACACTGAAATGAAAAACTCTATCCCTCTAAATTCTCTCCGCGTCCCTTTTATTTTACAACAATAATCTGATAGTGTAAAAACTCTATTTTGTTGACGACACACGTTCTTCTCTGGCAACATAAATGGTGTCATTGGCGCAGACCAATAAATGTAAGAAAAGTATTGAGAGAGAGAGAGAGAGAGATAAAGATAGATATAGATATGGGGGGCTTCTCTGACGAGTCTTCAACGGGGGAGATGTTGCTTCAGTGGGGGTGTGGGTTGAGCAATGAGAGATAGACATATAAATAGATATATAGAGTGAGAAAACATGGATTTTATGGAATGATTCGTATATTAGGACAACTACATAAAAATTTAATTTTACCAAATTTTATCTTTGAATTAATTTAGTGTGGATGAAAAGATGAAGTCAAAATTAAATATAGCGAACCAAGCTGGCAAATATGTGAAGAAGTAGAAAACAATCTCTTTTGGGATTTTTTTTAAATCATCACTGTACAAGATTCAAAATACACAATACCACTTACAAACTACTTAGCTCTATAAGTATGACACGTAGTTCTTCAAATCTTCTATAGCATCTGCACAGTTCAACATCGCCCATAGGAAGCAGTCTTCCCTAGGTATCTACCGATTAGCCTTCTTCTTCTGCGGTAGAGCCTCGGCTCCATAAATCATCAGTAGAGATGAACTCTACAAGGGTTCTTGAACATGAGAGTGTTCTTCTTAATTTGATAAAGTGATATCTAAATTTTTAAAGGGTTTGGTTTATATTTGGAAGAGTTTGATCACAAATAGAACTCTAAAAGGGTGTGGAAAATCTTGTAAAGGAGTTATTGAAGACTCTAATCCCACATCTCTTTTTATAAGAAAGTTTGTTATAAAAGGATAAACATAATATATTTGGATCAACTTTAATTAAAAATAAAATCTCGCGCCCTCGTTTGAACGACCATGTACCTCATTCGAACAATGTACCCATTTTCGTTCGATCAGGCTTCCAATGATAGTTCGAACAACATTCCAGTGCTTGATGAAAAATCAACTCGTTCGACCATGGGAATCCTCATTCTAATGACCTACCCAATCTTATTGGAATGACTTCTAACGAGGCTTCAAACAAGTTTCCAGATCTGGCCAAAAGGCATCGATCAAGATTCTATTCGAACCAATAAACTCGTTCTAACGACATTACATAACTCGTTGAACGATAAACAAATCTCGTTATAAAGAGTTAGTGATATTTTTAAAATAAACAAATCTCGTTCTAACGAGTTAGTGATATTTTTAAAATTTCTTTCAAAAATATTTCTGAAATATTTTGAAATGCAAGCTCTTAAAAATATAAAATCCCTTTAAAAATAAAGGTTTTAGCAAAGCAACCGTAACTCTTCTTAAAGTTGTTGAGAGAACGATTCTTCAATCTTCCAAAAGTCTTCAACTTTATCTTCGAATATGTAAAAATAATCATGAAGGTGCAGTGTATGTGTAACGGGATAAGCCAAATAAAAAATATATTGAGCAATTATAAAACTTTCTCTTAAAAATCTCCCCCTTTGGCTATTCCGGTACAAAACAAAAATCAAAGCGAAAAGTGATCCCTAAAGACTAATATAACTAATGCCCTCCCAAATCAAGAAACAAAAAAGCCTAAATGTATAAGTCTTCCACTAAAAGACTTCATCTTGTACGGTCCATCAAATCATCATCAAGGTAGAATTGACCTACACACATGAGACAAAAGAAGTAACGCGACGATACGAGTTTTAAAAGATAAAATCAAACTCCCCCTCAATTTTTCTCCCTCTTTTTTATCCGTAATAGACAAAGAAGTAGTTACTAAACATGAATAAAAGAGTTACATGAAAAAGCAAGATATCATCACAAAGATAATCAATAAAACGCGTGTAATGATAATCCTAACATGCATATGTTCTCAACTAACTATTTTTGAAGTTTTTCAATTTTTAAGTATAAAGTAAAAAAAGTACATATATGTATATAAACACATAGTCATCACGGAATAGCACTAAAATAGCTGAATCGTGAAAAAGAAATGTAATTGTGTGAATATTTTCTATAGGCAAATCAATATAAACATTCATAACATAGGTGCACAAAGTCATATGAAAAGAAAGAACTCAATTTCAACCTTACGGGTAAAAATGTTTAAATTAAATAAAATTAACTCGACTTATGCAACATGCCATAAATTTTAGTGATTCTCAAAACAATAATGCCAAGATATTTAATATTTTTAAGAAAGTCTATTTTGCAAACCTGTTGATCTTCTACTTTATAACTCCCTTAAAACCTCTCATATATACGAATTTACTCTCAAATATTTTAAAGAAATAATAATGCTCATATGTAGCGAAGCATCAATGAATATAAACTAAATGGCCTTAAAACTTTTGTTTTTGTGTGCCGTCAATCTTTTTAGGCTCTTTTTGCAAATGGTGACTTTTAACGCAAATAATGTTTCTCTCTTTCGTAGCCCTTTTCCATTGCTTAACATTTATCAATATTTTCTGAAAAATGAAATTTGAGCAATGGTTCTTACATGCACAATTTATCTCTTTTGACATTTGGTTCGTTATTAAGGATAATTGAGATGAGAATATCGTATTCGACATATAATAAGTAAGTACAATGTTCAAAAAATTCGTGCACGTGTGCAATAAAGGTGACAAAGAGTCTAACATTTAGAAAGTAATATCAATAATCAACGAAATGTTATCCACATATTATTAAGAACACTAACGAAACAAATTCATGTCTCAAAGTACTATGAAAAATCACATGAATGGATGGAAAATGGGGGTAACTCGAATATCTTAAATGTTCATCCATATATGATGAAAAATCAAAAATACAAAAATCTTTTTGTCTTTTTCTAAAATTTTTATCAAAATAAAATCTTTTTCACTTTTTCAAACTTTTTCTTAAAATCGAAAGATCTTTTTAGAATTATTCAAAATATATCAAAAGAAAGACATATCAATACAATGATAATATAATCTAGAAATAGGGATATAAGATATGAACATGATAAATATCCTATTTTAGAAATAAGTTTCGACCTCAACTATTAAGCTCAGAGAAGTTCTCAAAAGGAGAAGACATCATATGAAATTCCTCCATCAAATATTATGAAGTCTTGAATAAATACTCTACTTGCTCTCGAAAACTAACAAAATCTCTATGATGATGTGCAGGAGCATGTTCAGTATCATGTGTGTGAGTGCGTAAGGGAACATGTGTAGGAACTAGTTTGGGAGCATACCGGGGAACACCCATACGAGAAACTCTCCCTAGCTTAAAACACAACTCTTTAATTTGACCACTTTATTTGCAATGGGAGTAAATATACACGAGCTTGGGTCCACCCTGCTCAAAATATCTAGGATGAGCTCTCCTAAGTGGGTTAGGTCTCCTAGGATGTTTAGGCAAGGACCATAAGTATCCATCACAAACTCAAAAACCGTCTTGGAAGCGGCATGGGAAGAGGATGCACCGTCATAACCTATTCCTTGCCTTTTAGCCTTATTTAATGTGGGACGAAGGAGCATCTTTCCAACTTTCTTATTTATGTCCTCTAAAGTGACCTTGAACTCCAGGGCACGTTCAAGATTAATCTCGAGTTGGGATACATGGACTTTAAGTTTCTCATGAGTCTCCAATAAAGCTTGAAGATCTTTAGTAAGACTGACCGCGATTGTTGATGCAAAAAACTGGACCGAATCCCATTTTTATGATCAAAGATAAATAGATGAAAGCAATCCAATCAAGCACATAAGAGACAAAGATTTTTAAATTGGTTCGGCTATGAATAAAGCCTACGTCCACTGTTATTTTATTCCCAGGGGTTTACAATAGCACCATAGGGTGTAGAGAGAGAAAGGATGTGTATCTTGTGTATGGGGTTTCTAGGTTCCCCCGGATCTCCTCCCTTTTGGCTAAGGGGATACATGTATTTATAGTGATGGGAAATAAAGAGATTCATTGTATGTAGACATTTATGTCTACATTCAACGAATCTAATTGTTGAATTGCTTTGCTATGTGTTGTCATCTATTAATACAGTATAAATGTACATTAAGGCTCATTAAATGCGCTGCCATCTTCATTAATGCACATTAAATGCATAGTTATCCTTTGATCTTCCTGGTTGGTATGTCGACCAACTCTCCTCGGGTTCCGACTAACTATCCTCGGGTGCCGACCAACTTTCCTCGGGTGCCGACTAATACTCCTCGGGTGCCAACTAATTTTCCTCGGGTGCCGACTAATACTCCTCGGGTGCCGACCAACTCTCCTCGGATGTCGAATATTGCCATGTAGGATGACATGTGTCCTTTTCTGATTGGTCCTCATAGATGGAGAATTTTTGCGTTAACAGAAGCCCCCAATGCTCCATGCTTGATGGTTTTCTAGGTGAGAGAAAATTATTTTTTATATTGATTCTTTCCTATTCCCTATTTGGAGAGATAAAAATATGTTGAATGATCGAAGTTATTACCAAATTTATATCAAAAATCAGTCAATGAGACTTTATTGACATAGATGGAAGATGAACCAAATTAAGTATATAGTTCATAAAAATGAATGCAAAGAGACTCAAACTTGAAGAGAGAGAAAATAGATCTGGGTCATGATTTCCATGAGAAAACTTTTTATTGTCTTTAACCTTTTCCCATTCTCTGATTAAAAATGTAATGGGAATTTGAATAGTCATCAAAGATCTTACAAAATTTATAATGAAATCAACAATGAAAATTATCAAATCTTATCATCGTCGTATATATTGGTATATGTAATCATTTAAAATATTTATTCCATGATATAAAATTGAAACTTGAGAATCAAGCAAAAAGTTATGATTTATGAAATCCACTATTTTTCAGATTTCTAAATAAGAATTAATCTAACAGTTATGATTTTAAAATCATGATATGCAATATTTTCCAGATAAAAATTGGACAATTAATTTATGTATATAAACATAAAAATCGTGATTGAATCAACAGATGTATGTATAATTGATTATACGTAGAGAAAATAAAAACTTAGCTTTTGATGGAGAACAATGCCTGTAACATGTTCCCACAGACGGCGCCAATCTGTTGATGCAAAAAACTGGACCGAATCCCATTTTTATGATCACAGATAAATAGATGAAAGCTATCCAATCAAGCACATGAGAGAGAAAGATTTTTAAAGTGGTTCTGCTATGAATAAAGCCTACGTCCACTGTTATTTTATTCCCAGGGGTTTACAATAGCACAATAGGGTGTAGAGAGAGAAAGGATGTGTATCTTGTGTATGGGGTTTCTAGGTTCCCCCGAATCTCCCTCGGATCTTTTTTGGATCTCTTTCCTTTTGGCTAAGGGGATACATGTATTTATAGTGATGGGAGATAAAGAGATTCATTGTATGTGTAAGGACACAAATTTCCAATTGAGTCCATATATAGTTTTGGCTCAATTCCGGACAAAAACATTTATTCATAGGATGGTATTTATTGTAATATTCTCAAGCCTATGAAGTGTATGTTGAAGACGTAGCGGCTAAGAACTTAAAGCTTCATCAAAATGCCGGTTTGTGTGCCTCGTTTCTACGTCATCAATTAAGGTTCCATGCTCCCAAGGTATGAATGTAATTATATGTATATAAGAGTTTAGAACAACTTGTATTGGGTGTTAGGTTAATAAAAACTGCATTTTATTTTTCAGAAAGTATCAATTAGAAACTTAAAAATAAGTATATAAAAGTTTATAAAAGTTTCTGGGCCAAAAATCGAATTTTACAAACTTTCTGGACGTTCGTTAGAAATGTCGTTCGAACGAGTTTTTTCGTTCGAACCAGGTTTCGTTCGAACGAGTTTTGTCGTTCGAACCAAGTTCGTTCGAACGAGTTTGCCAACGACCCTATTCTGGTCAGTCGTTCGATATGTCGTTCGATATGTCGTTCGAACGAGTTTTCGTTCTAACGAGATTCTAACGAGCCCAGGCTGGTCGCTCGTTCGAACGAGAGTCAAGTTCGTTCGAACGAGACGTCAGGCGGGAACGGTTTTGAGCAGTTTTTGACAGTTTTTTCCCCACTTCTCCACTTGGTTTTCATCCAACTTTTTCATGCTTAATTATGTGCGGGAAACACATTTTCCAAATTAACTTTTCCATTCCATATCCATCTCTTAGAGAGAGTTTGAGAGCAAATTTATTTAAGGAAAATGTTCAAGTTTTGAGTGTTAATTTTTAATGGAAAATTCATACACACTCTAGTTTACACCCATTGTTGTTTATCCAAGTTCTACATATACATATCTTTACTTGGAGTTATTTGGCACCGGTTTTCTCTACCGAACTCAAGAGACGTTTCGGGTTTGCTTCTACACCCCATCACAAAGAAGACCTTTGTTGAGATTCTACCCAAAAGGAGAAAGGCTCCATGTTTGGGTGACGGTGACCATACAAAGTCCCATCGGTGAATTCCGAGACCACGGTGGAGCACCGTTGGTTATCCGCTAATTGGAGGTTGATACAAGAAGGAGCATCACGGCTTGAGAGGGTTCGAGTTTAGGAAGTAAGTCTTTTGTCTTGTATTTTGCAATACCATTTTTAGTGGATTTGAGTCCATATATAGTTTTGGCTCAATTCCGGACAAAAACATTTATTCATAGGATAGTATTTATTGTAATATTCTCAAGCCTATGAAGTGTATGTTGAAGACGTAGCGGCAAAGAATTTAAAGCATCATCAAAATGCCGTTTTGCGTGCCTTGTTTCTACGTCATCAATTAAGGTTCCATGCTCCCAAGGTATGAATGTAATTATATTTATATAGGATCTTGGAACAATTTGTATTGGGTGTTAGGTATAATAAAAACTGCACTTTATTTTCAGAAAGAATCAATTAGAAACTTTAAAATAAGTATATAAAAGTTTATAAAAGTTTCTGGGCCAAAATCGAATTTTTCAATCTTTCTGGTCGTTCGTTAGAAATGTCGTTCGAACGAGTTTTTTCGTTCGAACCAGGTTTCGTTCGAACGAGTTTTGTCGTTCGAACCAGGTTCGTTCGAACGAGTTTTGCCAACGACCCTAACTGGACAGTCGTTCGATATGTCGTTCGAACGAGTTTTCGTTCTAACGAGATATCTAACGAGATTCTAACGAGCCCGGGCTGGTCGCTCGTTAGAAGTCTCGTTCGAACGAGAGTCAAGTTCGTTTGAACGAGACGTCAGGCGGGAACGGTTTTGAGCAGTTTTTGGCAGTTTTTTCCCCACTTCTCCACTTGGTTTTCAACCAACTTTTTCATACTTTATTATGTGCGGGAAACACATTTTCCAAGACAACTTTTCCATCCTAATACATCTCCTAGAGAGAGTTTGAGAGATTATTTACAAAAGGAAAATGTTCATGTTTGAGTGTTCTTCAACTTAAAGAAAAATCTTTAAACACTTAGTTTACACCCAATAATTGTTTATCCAAGTTTCTATATTTATATCAATTGCTTGGAGTTTTTGGCACCGATTTTCTCTACCGATTTCAAGAGACGTTTCGGGTTTGCTTCTACACCCCATCACAAAGAAGACCTTTGTTGAGATTCTACCCACACGGAGAAAGGCTCCATGCTTGGGTGACGGTGTCCATATAACGTTCCATCGGTGGATTCCGAGACCACGGTGGAGCTCCGTTGGTTATCCGCTAATTGGAGGTTGATACAAGAAGGAGCATCACGGCTTGAGAGGGTTCGAGTTTAGGAAGTAAGTCTTTTGTCTTGTATTTTGTAATACCGTTTTTAGTGGATTTGAGGCTAGGGCTGTCCCGAGGTTTTTTCCCGTTAGTGGGTTTTTCCTCGTACATCGCGGTGTAGTGTGACATTGTTTATTTTATCTTGCTTCATAACTTAGAACGCATGCTTAGAATTAATTCAAGATAAAATTTGGTTTTATTATCACACTCATTCAATTTGGGACTTAAAATTAAATATTGGGTAAAATTGGTTTATTCTAGTCACTTGCTAAAATTGGTTTCGCCTAACTTTGAATAATGGTTAATTATGACTTAGGCAAATTCTAGGACTTGGATTATGTTTTAATTTGTTTTGTGAAATTAAAACTTGGTTGTTTGGTTTAATTTTGTTTTGTTAATCTAAAACTTGTTGTTTTATTTGAAAGTTGAACCATCTCAACGCTTCCGCATTTATTTAAAAGGAAATTATATATTTTAATCTGCCATTATTTAAAATCCGGGGTCTTTTCAAATTGGTATCAGAGCCGGAACGCTAAGTTATCGCGTTAAAGATCCGTTTTTCGACTTTTGTTTTTCCTTATCTTTTAGGTGGTTCAAACTTTTATCACTCTCATATTTTGTTTTATATCTCTCGATGGGACGTCTTAATGAAAATTTGTCCAATTTAAATGAAAATGAAATTTTTGATTTTCGAGAGGAATTAAATGGGCTTAATAAATGTAATGAAAATTTAAAGGAATTAAATTTGAGATTTGTGAAAAGAATTAAATTTCTTGAAAATGAAAATTGTTGGTTTAAAGCTCGTATTGAGTCATTGCAAATCTCCTTATCTCAAAAAGATATTTTTCGTGAAAAGCTCATGGACTTACATTCAAATTTTGATATTTTAGAGAAGTCCAAGAAAGAGAGTGAAAATCGTGAAAAGACTCTTAGGGACAAGTTTGCTCATATTGAGGGAGAGCGTTTTAACCTTCTAGGAATTATTGATAATTTAAAGAAGGAGTCCCATAATTTTGAGGAGTCTAATTTATTACTTGAGTCCGAAATTTTAAAATTGAAAAATGATTCTCAAGACTCTAGTAGTAGTTCTAATGGTTCTAGCACATCTTGTTCAAATTCTTCCATTGCTAAAACTAAAACCATTGTTTGTTTTAGAGGGTCAACTTTGTCCAAGGTCTTTAAAAAGGGTCACACCTTAGGTAACATTCCTCGTGTTTACACATGCTTGCATTGTGGTAGGAAAGGTCACCTTAGGTCATTTTGTTTTGATCTTAAAAGAAGTCCAAGGAAATCTTTATCTAGCATTTCATTATTTCCTAATCCCCATCATTTTAAATATAAATCTATATGGGTTAGGAAATCATTCTTAAGTGCGCTAGATACAAGATTTGTTGATTCTCATTTACTATCACATGAAACCTCCCTTGCTAAATCTAAAGGTTGAAGGTGTTAGTGTTTTATGCATACTCTAGCTTTTTGTGCTTCATATTATATATCATTGCTAGATGTATGCATGTTTAGTCATTTTCTAGTCATTGCCTTATTTCAAATCACATACTAGATATTTTGACTTGTTTATCTTTTTGTATTATATTTTTGTTTGATTTGACTGCATAATATAAAAAGATTTTTGTTTATCATTTGTGTTTTATTTATTTCATTTAAGCTTAATGAAAAATACAAATGATTTTTGTTTGTCCTTTTGAGTAAATATTTATTTTTGATTAAAAATGTTAAAAACCCAAAAAGATTTTGCTTTGTGTGTATTTTTTGTTTGACACACTTTATGTGGCATATACTTGTGTTTGAATCCCATCATTTACGCTTCCATGTGGCTAGAACTTTTGGTTTAGATTTTCAATCCTTAAAATGTTCTTCACCATGTTTTATATGGAGTAGTTGGATTTTGTATTGTTTAAATGGATTCTATTTCTATATGCCTCTATTCACACATGCACGAGCTCTTTTGAAATCTTAATGTCACATGTTATATTTGAGCTTTTTGAGGTGTTCTCCTATCAATCTAGTCATCTACATATCTATGACCTAGGAGGACTAGTGCATGTCAAAATCCGTTGCATGTGAGATTTGTGTGAAAAAATGAAAACATGATAAATTAATATATGCACGGGGAAGGGCTCCGAAAGGATGAATTAAATCCTTTGCGATAGTAAGCCACCGTTGATTGGATCTAAAAGAAATACGTGATCCAAAGGCCTAAAAACAGAAAATTTGGCATTAATCAAAAAGAAATTGCCAAGGCCTATGTTTGTATGATATATTCATTCAAAAATCAAAAGAATATATATGCTCATTGAGGGAGAATTGGATGGTATATCAACGGTTTGCACAATGTCCGTTTATCCTAGTTGTCTTTAATGTCATGACTCTATTTGGTTTGTAGAATCATCATCATGCTAGGCTTGTATGCATTGTGTATGTTTGTTCATTGAGTTCAATCTTTATATTGTCACATGAGGTTATATTTAACTGTGATGAAGTTTGCAATCAAATGAGAACTCCGTGAACGTTTCTTAAGTGTTTGGGTCTAAATTTAATTGTTGCTAGTTCACACCCCTACACTTCCGTTTCCATATGACACATTTTTGCCATACGAGTGTGCAAACTTATTGTATTTTGTGTCATGTGTGTGTTTATATCTATATATATATGCAAGTGCTTCATTGATATATTTCTAGTATATATATATATGATATTTGTTTGTCTTTGCCTTGCTTTTAATTGCCCATATGCTTTCATGTCTTATCACTTTAAACTTTCACTTGCTGTTTATTAGTTCTTTATCCTTTGCCTATTCCCGAACAAAAAAGGGGGAGAATGATGATAGGGGGAGAAATGGTATCTAATCCTATTATTATCGTATCTTCGTTTGGGGGAGATTTATCTTAGGGGGAGACGTCTTTCTAAGTAGGTCATGTGTTTCAAGGGAGAATTAATTTAGGTTCATTTGATGAGTTTGCTTAAGTGTGCAGGAATTATTATAAAGCGGCATCTTTCTATGGCAAAGAGTTTAATCCTTGGGTTGAGTCAAGATTGGGCGGGTTATGTTTTGAGTCTAGTAGAGCTTGACGGCCCTTTAGGATTTTTGTTTTGGTTTTTGTCCCGGAATAGCCAAAGGGGGAGATTTGTAAGGACACAAATTTCCAATTGAGTCCATATATAGTTTTGGCTCAATTCCGGACAAAAACATTTATTCATAGGATGGTATTTATTGTAATATTCTCAAGCCTATGAAGTGTATGTTGAAGACGTAGCGGCTAAGAACTTAAAGCTTCATCAAAATGCCGGTTTGTGTGCCTCGTTTCTACGTCATCAATTAAGGTTCCATGCTCCCAAGGTATGAATGTAATTATATGTATATAAGAGTTTGGAACAACTTGTATTGGGTGTTAGGTTAATAAAAACTGCATTTTATTTTTCAGAAAGTATCAATTAGAAACTTAAAAATAAGTATATAAAAGTTTATAAAAGTTTCTGGGCCAAAAATCGAATTTTACAAACTTTCTGGACGTTCGTTAGAAATGTCGTTCGAACGAGTTTTTTCGTTCGAACCAGGTTTCGTTCGAACGAGTTTTGTCGTTCGAACCAAGTTCGTTCGAACGAGTTTGCCAACGACCCTATTCTGGTCAGTCGTTCGATATGTCGTTCGATATGTCGTTCGAACGAGTTTTCGTTCTAACGAGATATCTAACGAGATTCTAACGAGCCCAGGCTGGTCGCTCGTTCGAACGAGAGTCAAGTTCGTTCGAACGAGACGTCAGGCGGGAACGGTTTTGAGCAGTTTTTGACAGTTTTTTCCCCACTTCTCCACTTGGTTTTCATCCAACTTTTTCATGCTTAATTATGTGCGGGAAACACATTTTCCAAATTAACTTTTCCATTCCATATCCATCTCTTAGAGAGAGTTTGAGAGAAAATTTATTTAAGGAAAATGTTCAAGTTTTGAGTGTTAATTTTTAATGGAAAATTCATACACACTCTAGTTTACACCCATTGTTGTTTATCCAAGTTCTACATATACATATCTTTACTTGGAGTTATTTGGCACCGGTTTTCTCTACCGAACTCAAGAGACGTTTCGGGTTTGCTTCTACACCCCATCACAAAGAAGACCTTTGTTGAGATTCTACCCAAAAGGAGAAAGGCTCCATGTTTGGGTGACGGTGACCATACAAAGTCCCATCGGTGAATTCCGAGACCACGGTGGAGCACCGTTGGTTATCCGCTAATTGGAGGTTGATACAAGAAGTAGCATCACGGCTTGAGAGGGTTCGAGTTTAGGAAGTAAGTCTTTTGTCTTGTATTTTGCAATACCATTTTTAGTGGATTTGAGGCTAGGGCCGTCCCGAGGTTTTTTCCCGTTAGTGGGTTTTTCCTCGTACATCGCGGTGTAGTGTGACTTTGTTTATTTTATCTTGCTCATCATTTAGAACGCATACTTTAGGTTTAATTCAAGATAAAATCGGGTTTAATTATCACACTCATTTAATTTGGGACTTAAATTAAATATTGGGTAAAATTGGTTTATTCAAGTCATTTGCTAAAATTGGTTTCGCCTAACTTTGGATATAATTGTTAATCATGACTTAGGCAAATTTCTAGGACTTGAATTTTGTTTTAATCTGTTTCTTTAGATATTAAAACCCGGCCTTGTTTATTTTGTTACAACCATCATCCTTACGCTTCCGCATCTATTTCAAAAAGGAAATGTTTATTTTAATTTGACATTATTTAAAATCCGGGGATTCCACTTTCACAGTATGTAGACATTTATGTCTACATTCAACGAACCTAATTGTTGAATTGCTTGGTATGCTATGTGTTGTCATCTATTAATACAGTATAAATGTACATTAAGGCTCATTAAATGCGCTGCCATCTTCATTAATGCACATTAAATGCATAGTTATCCTTTGATCTTCCTGGTTGATATGCCGACCAACTCTCCTCGGGTGCCGACTAACACTCCTCGGGTGCCGACCAACTCTCCTCGGGTGCCGACTAATACTCCTCGGGTGCCGACCAACTCTCCTCAAATGTCGAATATTACCACGTAGGATGACATGTGTCCTTAACTGATTGGTCCTCGTAGATGGAGAATTTTTGCGTTAACAGCGATGTTGGTGAAATTAGTTTTCTACCTACCGATAACAATCAACTCCTCACACAAAAAACTTTCACCTTCTCAAGAGATGTCTCACACTTTCTCAAAACTTTTACCTCCGTCTCTAAATAACACACTCTAAGAGATAAATCTTTATTAAAAATTTTCATTTTTAAATTCTCGATGTAAAGTTCATGAAATCCTTTTGGAGTCCACCTTTTCCCTCACTCAAATTCTCGTCCTCATTCTCTCCAGAATGACTCGAAGCATCATCAAGGTACTCACGTTTAGAAATATCCTCATCGACGTGGGACAAACTAGAAGTACTCACATGACAATCCTTGAACGCAATGAAGTTCGATTCATGTGGTGATTCATCCTTAGAAGCCATCGACTTGATGTCACTATAGCTAGGAGTGGCCTTATGTGCAACTTTATTGTCTTGTCTCTTTAGCCTAGTGGGACACTCATGTGCCTTGTGACCTTTTCCCTCACATTCATAGAATCTCACTTCATCTTTCTGAAAAACATTCTTTCCCTCATTCCTATTTTTATTTTTTCAAAAATCTTTTATTTAAAAGAATTTTCTTTGCTATATTTGAGAATTTTTTTGGAAATTTTTCGCAAAAAGTGCTAAATTGTCAAAGTTCAAAATCAAATTTTAACTCAGAGTAAAAAATATTTACTTTCTTCTTTTTAGATTGAGTTTTAAAACCAATCCCTATTTTCTTTTTCTTTTTAGTTTTAAGAAAATGTCGGTTTCGTAAGTTTGGAGGTCTCCTATAATTCCTTCTAACCTAAGAGTATCTAAAATTCCCAATGAATTCAGGATAGTGACTTTAGGGACAAAACAGACTAGAAGGGATCATAAATCTTTTTAACTACACACATTTCAGGAATCTTCTCACCTAAATTAAAACTAGAGTTTACATTATGAGACAATCGTGTATAAAATTAATCAAATGACTCAGACTTTAGTATGGTAATAGTATCAAATTATTTAGTGAGGTTCTGTAGCTTAGAAGCGTTGGAGGTTATTCCAAGCTTCTTTAGATGTGGTGCACGTCATGATGCGGTGGAACTCGTCAGGAGTGACGACTCCCGAAACGGCACTAAAGCCACATGAGTTAAAATTACTCAATTTAAATTCTTCTTCAGTCATGGAAAAGGCAGGTTTTGGACCTATGACATCACCATTGGTCACTGTGGGTGGTGTCAACCCTCTTTTACAAACAAGCCAGACTCTTTCATCAATAAATTTTAAGGCAGGCTTCATCTTAGCTTTCCAATATGCATAAGTATACCCATAAAAAATAGGCATCCTATTATTCAAACTATCCATAAAATTAAAATTATTAGAGATCACAAATTTAAAAAATTGATATAATTTTTTCTGTAAAAGGATCACACAAAAACTTCATGTAACCTTATCAGATACCAAATTGAGAAAATTGGCATCTAAAAAAAACTCCATAAAAATCTTGATCACGTGATATTTTAGTGTAACCTGCTCTGATACCAATTTGAGAATGTGGGGATTCTAGCCAATTACATACAAATTTAATTTTACCAAATTTTATATTTGAATTAATTTAGTGTGGATGGAAAGATGTAGTCAAAATTAAATATAGCAAACCAAGCAAGAAAATACGTAAATAAGTAGAAAAAAAAATCCCTGTTGGGAAAAGCCTTTAATTCAGTAATGTACAAGATTTGACTGACACGATACGACTTACAAATTACTTAGTTCATAAAGTATGACACACAGTAATTCATATCTTCTACAACAACGACACAGTCCAGCACCCCCACATGAAGTAGCCTTCCCTCAATATCCACCGATCAACCTTCTTTTTTAGCAGTAGAGCCTCGGATCCATAAATCAACAGTAGAGATGAACTTAACATGGGTTCTTAAACATGAAAGTGTTCTTCTTAATTTAATAAAGTGGTCTATAAATTTTCAAGGGGTTTGGATGATATCTGGAAGAGTATGATCACAAATGGAACTCTAAAATTGTGTGCAAAAGCTTGAAAAAGAGTTCTTGAAGACTTTAATCCCATATTTCATTTCATAAGAAAGTTTGTTATAAAACAATAAACATAAGAAATTTGGATTAGATTTAATTAAAAAATAAAATGTCACGCGCTCGTTCAAACGAACTGGTACCTCGTTCGAATGACGTACCCATTTTCGTTCGATCAGGCTCCCAATGACAGTTCGAACGCCATTCCAGTGCTTGATGAAAAACTAACTCATTCGACCATTGGAGCCCTCGTTCTAACGACCTAACCAATATCGTTGGAAGGACTTCAAATGAGGCGTCAAACGAGATTATAAAGATGACCAAAAGACGTCAATCCATATTTCGTTTGAACCAAGAAACTCGTTCTAACGGCATTGCATAACTTGTTTGAACGAGTCAACTGGATTTTCAAAATTTATTTAGAAAACATTTTGAAATACAAACTCTTAAAAATATAAAAGCCCGTGAAAAAATAAAGGCTATACCAAAGTGATCATAACTCTATATAATGTTGTTGAGATGAACGATTCTTCAATCTTCCAAAAGTCTTCAACTTTGTCTTCGAATATGTTGAAGCAGTCATGAAGGTGCAGTGTATGTGTAACGAGTTAAGTTATATAAAAAATATATTGAGAAATTATAAAACTTGCTCACACACACACACACACACACACACACACACACACACACACACACACACACACACACATATATATATATATATATATATATATCTATATAATAAAGCAGGAGGGTGTTTTGCCACATCATACAAGCTTCGCCACGTCATATAGCGACGTCATACAACTTCATGCCATATCATATAAGTTTGTATATAAAAGTTATATAAACAAGTTGTGTATCTATATGTATTAAAGAGATCATTTACACCAACAGCACAAGGCTCAAGGTAATTAATGCCTTACCCGAGCACAAGGCTCGAGATGGCTTTGAATATCCCTAACCCAACCCCTTTCTCTCTCATTATTTTAGATCATCGATATTCATCACATACTCTCTCTCTCTCTAGCTCTCGGCCTCCCTCACCCACCACGCTCTACAGTTCGTAAGGTTCCTCGCCGAAGACAGTTGTTGCTGAGCTACATAGCTATTCCGTTCGTATGGTTCCTCGCCGGAGACGTTTCTCAGTCCCTCACTGAAGGCGGTTCTCTTCGAGCTCCATAACTGTCTATATCGTATGTCAGTTCTATCTCTGAGAAACATTACTCTGTTCACTCAAAATGGGTTACATATGTATTAAACTCCCCGTTGAAGGTTTCCAGTGGTTACATATGTTCAAATCTAACTGCTATGAATGTTCATTTTTTGTTCTGATCTAATTGGGTTTCTTTCTAATATCACTTTTTTGGTGCAGATCTAACATGTTCGGCCAAACTCCGGCTTCCCCATCTTCGGCCATCTATGGAGTCTTATATCTCTGGTAACCCAAACACCGGCGTCCCTATTTCCAGCAACGCGAAGTCGGGCGTATCGATCCCTAACGTCCCCATCTTCGGCCATCTATGGAGTCTTATCCCAGTTTTGAAGGAACCCTTCTTCCACATCTATTTTAACTATAGTTCAGTTCAGTGCTTCGTCTTCAATAGTACTTTGGTAAGAGAAATAGCAAAAAAAAATGAGATTCCCTATTACAGCTAATACAGAGCATATGAGTTTCACTCTGTTTTTCAATATAGTTCAGTACAGTCATTTCAGTAATACAGGTCATATGTATTATAAAAAAATAGAAAACATGAAGCTAAGCAACCCAGGGATAGACCTCTTCCTCTCTCTCAATTTTTTTTTTCTGTACTTCATTCTGAAATGTTGTGGTATATGGTTTGCTTCAGTTCTGAAATGTTTTGGATTTTGTTTTGTGTTGTTTCCAAAATGGCACAAATTTATTGACCAGTATTAATATACCTATTTTATTAATAGTGGGAATGTTGATCAATGAGGTAGGATCATTTTAAAAATTCTATGACCTTGGTTTATTATGTTTCTTTGATTTATGTTCTCTATGAGAAGTGAAACTTTTCTTAGATTTTTAAGGTACTTCTTTAATCTTTTTGTGTGTGTGTATATCTATAGTTTAATTTTGATTTTGTACCTTTAAGAACAACTATAATGTTTACTCCAACCATGTTTCTTCAACGCCAAACTCATATTATAGGCTTTCACCCTTCACAGGAATCCCTTTGTTCATTGGGGTAATTTTTAAAATTTTCATTTAAAGGAATGTTTTCTTCTCTCTTCAATTTTTTTTTCTTTTGACAACTTTTGATATCTCTTATATGATTATATTTATGAGTTTTTTTACTTTATAAATTTTGAGCATAAATTTTTTATTTATAATATTTTAAAAGAGTTTGAATGATTATGAAAATTTCTTGGAACTTTTGATTTACTGATATAGTTGCAAATGCATTTTTTCTTATAAATTGTATGTTGCAACACATTTCTTAGAACTTTTGATTTACAGATATAGTTGCGACGCCAAACTCATTATTTCTTAAAAATGCAAATTCATTATGTCCAAGAATGTTCATTAAAAAATGCAAATTCATGAGATCCAAGAAAAAAAATGCAGTAGCGATCGCTACTCTCTTTTTATCATATTTTTGTCCGGTATTAAACTTACATTACATTCCTACGTTCCATAGAGTAGCATTTTTTTACTGGACAAAAATATGATTAAAAGAGAATAAAAAAATGGCAATTGCATATTTCTTACTAGACATCATGAATTTGCATTTTACCAATAGTTCATAATTTATTTTAATAAAAAATTCAGATTTTTTGGCAGATTTGAATTATGAAGTGACAATGTCAGGCGTGGTGTTTGGTGAAGTCGAGTGACAATGGTAATTGTGTTGTCAGTTTATGGTACGTGTCGTTGATATTTGTTTGAAGAAGGTGGTTTATTGTGACGTTGGGTGTTTTGTTATTTTTATTGTGAAAGTTTTATGTGGATATTGGTTGTAAATATCTATAAAGATTTTACATTCATTTTCTAAGTTATTTGTTCGAAGCTCAAATTGAAATTGAATTTCGAATTAAAAAGTCACAATTAATAATTATATAGTTGGTCCGCCTTTTTGAACAATATAAAAAAGTTTTGACTAATTAAAAAGGTCTTTCTTTAAATGAGAGAGAGGCAGGTGCCATTATTACAATAAAGTTTTGACTAATTATATAGTTAGTCTGCTTTTTTTACATGCCATGTTTTACAAATTTTCGGTTCATAGAAAGGTATTATTATTGTAATAAAAGTGTGCACATCTCGAGAATTAACCTTTAAGGATACAAACCATCTACCATGAACAATTGTGGGGCACGTGAACAGTTTAAAAATTTATAAATGCTTCCCAATTGACACTTGAACATGTGTCATTTATCACAAAGTTAAGTTTCAAAATAATGTCTTCCTGTCATTTTTTTCCTCCAATATTTGTAGCTGTGTTAAATGTGTTAAATCTGTGTATCGCAGATGCATACATCGATACATGATACACCAATATTATTTATAGTGTATCATGTGATGATCAATATTATTTATATTTGCACTATTGGCGACATTTTTAACGGGAACAAATTTATTGTCGTGCCATTGACAGGGGTACAAAATATCACGGGAATAAATTTATCGCCGTGCCATCGGCACGGGTAAACCCTAGTATATATATATATATAGAGAGAGAGAGAGAGTAAGTGGGTTTATAATGAATATGGAGGAGGTACACAATTGTCTAAATAGGTTTGCTCTGTTATGGATAATGACTTGGTGCATTAAAGAAAAGTCAATAGGATTTTATGCATCTTCGACTAAGTAAATAGTACTAACCCATAATTATGCCTGAAAAATATATATTGTTGAATAAACTTCTATTTGACAAATATAGTGTTATACATAGATTATACAATTTAATTTTTGTTTGGATAAATTTGACATGATACACTCAAACTTGTAACGTAAAAACTATTATATATTGAATAACTATTTTTTTAGACAAATCATGTGATACCTTAAACGCCATTCAACTATTTTTTTCGAGGAAATTGATATCATTCTGAATGTAAATGAATAAAAGAATTATTTTAAATATTATTAAATAAATATGAGAAAAATTAAATTTTATTCAACTTGTTTTTATTTATAAAATAAGACAATATATATTTAAGGAAAAAACAAAGCTAAATTGGAGAAGTACAAATTCAAAATAAAACATTTATATCCAAGTACCTTAAGATACCTAATATTTGGATCTTTGTTTTTCAAAATTTCATAAAAGGTTTTAGAGACCACTTTCGTAAAACCCACCCTCTAACTAACATAGCAAGTGGTATTCACCGTCTCCGCCTAAAATATTCCATAACTTATGTTCATTTAACATTTTTCTTGATATTACTTGAAAGGACCTATCCCTTATTTTTTTCTAACCATTTTATTATGGAGCCATTGGGGCCGAAAAATTATACCTACAACCTTACTTGTATCCTTGTCTTCAACTTCTCTCCCCCTATTACTTCTCATAAAGTTAATCGTATAACCCTTCTCATTTTGAAAATTTCTACAAAATTTGGTGAAATAACCACAAGTCTCACTCTTATACTAAGATAAATTCCTAACAATATCGAGAATAATCATCAAAAATCACAAATGCATAATTTTTTTTGTTCATACTAGCTATGAAATTTGGTCGAAATATATTTAAATTCAATAATTCAAGTGGTCTATATATTATTACGTAATTTTTTCTTTTGAAAGATGTTTTATGTTGTTTATTTTATTGACATTCATTACACACTCTGTCTTTAACATATTTCATTCTAGGTTATCATCTCAAAAGTTGTTAATTGCATAAATCATGTTTAAGTTCCATGTTAGTGTATCCTAAATTTCCATGTCATAACAAAGAATAGTCACTTAAAGCGGTCCCATATATCTTCCGACACCATATGATCAAGTTTAGTACTGGTGCAATATGTGGAGGTTTGTGTGTTTCATATAAGTTGCCACAGGTTCCTTTTAGTTATTTAATACTCTCATTATTGGTCGTACTTATTTTTTTTTTGGTCCATGGTTTTTGGGATTCCAAAGTTGTAGTTGCCACTACACCAAAACGCGCCTTTAGTAACACAATTTTACCATTACTAAAAATATTAGTAACACAATTTTTATGTTAGAAAAAAGGCGTGGGGCACGAAGCTAGTAACGGAAAATTCTGTTAGTAATAGTAACGGTAAAATTTAGAATTAGTAACGGAAAATTCTGTTGCTAATAGTAATGATAAAATTCTGTTACTAATAGTAATGGTAGGATTCAGAATTAGTAACAGGAAATTCCGTTGCTAATAGTAACGGTAAAATTCAGAAATAGTAACGGTAAAGTTATGTTACTAATATTAATACATATTTAAAAAAAAATAAGATCCAATATCCTAATTATTCTTACCACACTATTTAAATCCTAAGAACATATACAAAAATAGTCTACAAAAACAAGGGCATTATATTCAACATTTACATTTATATAAGTCTCCACTCTTTATTTACAAAAGAAACTTAAATCAAACAAATGAAACATCGTAATACAATCGCCTCGAAAGTTGCATTATTTTAATAAAAGCATCCTATATAACATCTTAATACAATCATCCCCAAATGAGATATTTTTTTATTATAACAAATCAAATGAAATATAAAAAAGAAGTCCATTGTTGTTGACTATCAACTTTCGTTCTATTATCATCGTCATCAACACCGCAACCCGCAATGCTGGAAACTTGACGAGGATCCAAAAATGGCATTCTGTCAAATAAAATAAAATTATCATATTAGTTATAATATCAACATTTAGTCATACAAAATTAATTTAGTACAAAAAATTATCCACCAGCAAAATTAATTACACAAGTATGTGAACTTAAAAGTAGGAAATTTCACATCAGCACTTAAAAGTAGGAAATTTCACATATAAACAAGTATGTGAACTTATAATATCGCACTTTCACATCAGCACACAACACATGTGGTTTCCAACACAAATTCAATTTTTTTTGGTACAACTAACACTGTTCACACAAACACAGAAACACACACTCACGCTTCACACAAACAGTGAACACACACTTCACACTATTCACACAAACACACTATGATAAAAAAAATGAATTAAAAATGCTCTGTACTTTATATCCAAACATTTAGTGTCCATTCATGAATTCTAGCTATTTTTCATAAATTCACACGATGTGAGATGTAAGAAATGCAAAAGAAAGAACTCAAGTACAAAAAAGTAAGAACTCGGTAAAATTCATTCGGGACTTACCTCATGCAATATAATACGATCTCATTTGACGGAGTGCAAATTAGATCCCATAATACTATCGTCTTACGGACATCCTGGACACATGCTGATTTCCGTTATTTAATGATAAATTCCACTTCCACAAATGCACATAAATGACAGTACAACACGCACGCATGCCAATTTCCGTTATTTAATGATAAAAGGAAGAGACAAAAAAAATCATAAATTTTTTAACGAACAAGTTTGATTCACAGATTGTAACTTACTCGAATCAAAATTGGCAAAAATAATTGAGAGAGGCCCTCATCTTCTACACAATTATCTTCCTCGCCCCTGAGAAGGATGCACTAATCAGAGGAATAAAACCAACCGAACAATAAAAAATGACCGTAGATAAACACAATTAATATGTAGTAGTGTCCCTCGAGATCTGAGAGGTGAATTGGCATACAAACAGGTGCATAGACGACCAACGCGTCACTATCTCCCTTAAATGGACGACATCGACTACTACCTGCTGGAAATTTATTAAACAAAAATTCATTCAGATGTAGGGAATGAAAAGGGAACAAGAAAATGTACAAGGATAAAAACAAAAATGAAAACCAAGAGATTACATCGGTTGTTAGAAAATTGGTTTATGCAATAAATTACACAAATTGATTATGCATTTAATTACACAAGTTGGGGAACACTTACTTTGGGCCAAATCCTTTGGTGTGGTAGTGGGAACACAAAGCCAATGTATGCATCCATATAATGGTACTGGGGGTGTGGGATGCAATGAGTGAGGCGGCTGCTACTGCATAACACCAGATGGAAGTCAAATGTTAGGTACTCAGTCAATATGCTCCAACACAAAAAAAGGAACAATTTCAAAAATTCATATTCAAAGGTGGTGTTGGTGCAGCTGTAGCTTGTCGCAAAGAGTTGTGATTACACTTTGAACATATTCACCAGGGAGTTTTGTATCAGTTTTAATTTAGATCATTTTTAATTTAGCTTGCTCTTATTAGTCAAGCTCTCAAAATGAATTTTATCTAGAGCCTGCAATTCCCAATTTATAGTTGAGCAGTGCATTAGGATATAGTTGGCATATAGAGCAATAAGTAATTCCCAATTTATACCACTAAGAAATCCCGCAACATGTCCATCAGACAGAATGTAGCATGTCATGATGTAATATCAGAAAAAAGAATAAGAGAAGGGGAAAAATTATGCGCCATAGGAACATTATCGACATCTATGAATGTGTAAATAGATAATGATTTAAGTTTTCACCCGAAGAGTTTAGAAAATCTGTCTAATATGTGCTTCTTGTTATGAAGTGTGTTAACCATCCTATCCCAAAATTGAAAATTAAGAATTCAACATGGGATGTATATGAAGGGATAGATCCCCTTACTAGCTTGATTCGTTTGCGACCCTAAAAGCAAGCGAGCCTAAGAGCTGCAAAGCAAGCTAGAAGCTGCCAATGTTCTGAATATTTAATGGTGTACTTGGGAACTCAATTTTATGCTTTGAGATTGAAAATTTTCAAAATTGAAATTATGTATGACAAATCTAAAGATGATATTGAAGGCAGCCAGTGCATGGCCTAATGAACTACAAATAAAACAAACCTTTATCAACATTCCCCAATTTCTTTCGCTTCTTTTTTCCAACTTCTCCATTATTTTCCTGAATATAGAAAAATCAATTCTATCATTCATTATCACCAATAAAAATAAGAAAAACACAAGTAAAGAAACCTCAATAATTACCATGCCATCCTCCTCATTTTTCTTCCTCTTTTTATCAAACATAACAAGCCCATTATGTATGCAAATTGTGCTGGCAAGATCTTTTAATGTGAGCATGACTGCAAAGACAAACAGCCATTGAAAATAATTATGTCTTTTTGTTTTAAGAATGGAATAAATTATGCTGAACCATGCATATGGATGGAACCTGGGAGGCAAAGAGCATGTTGAAATTGAAAAACAGATAAAAACTATTAATAAATAAAATAAAATAAAATTCTTTTTTGGGAAAGCACTTCAAAAAATATATATTGCGTATAAGAGCCAAAAGGGATCGAAATCAATGATATTGTATGTAAGACGCAATGAACATCAACAAAGATTAGTTCTATTGGTTTTCATTTTCTTTGTAGTCCATTTATAAAATCACAATTTATATCAGAAATGAACTAAACAGCTACAATGACCACTGATTTTGGATCATAATAAAAAGAAAATACAGAAGACAAAGACCAGCCTAAAAGTAACATGTTATAAATATAGAAAATATAACAGCAACTAAAATTAAAAACCACTCCCTTCCACTTGAAAGATATCCAAGAGATATCCCAATGTTTGCCCATGAGGATATAAAAAATTCAACTATATTCCACAATAGTGTTACCAGATAAACATCCCCCGTACTCCCATCCCCCGAGTACCTGGAGGATTAGCTCCAAGACTACCTAGAGGAAGATACATAATATGTATGAACTGTAAATAAATCTGGGCAGCTTCATTTCCAATTCCAACATGTAAAGAATAATTAACAAGAACAATGTGCATCCTTACCCTACACAGTAATTGCTGTAGAACATTACTATTTTCAAATGTAACTCACTTAAAAAGATTAATAGGCTTTGCACAGTGACTATAATGACGCTCAATCACACCCAAAGTTTCAAGCGACGATTTCAATTGTTTGTGAAAAGTACATAACCTAAAACACAAAATATAAGATACCCATAACAACAGAACACAACTTCTAGTGTTTAATAACAATTCAAAAAGAAGTTTGGCGTCGCTCGGGTTCGAACCGAAGACCTTCGATTATAAAGAGGCCCAAACTCCCTGTTGACTAAATTCCTTGGCTAATGATACCCTCTAAATAATTAGTGAAACAATCTTGAACTATATATCCACTAGCCTTATATATACAGGATGAAATCAGATATGACATGATAAGCACTGCTGCTCAAACCAAGCATATTTCAAGACACTCTCTAAATACATCAGATACATACTGCCGTGCTACATGGCTGCAGAAGATGAGTACGTATTCAAGGCAGAAGAGGGGTATGCTGACCAACTGAAGTAGGGGCATGGCCAACTGTATTTTGCTTGAAAGCCTAATTATCTTAATGTAATTTTGAAATCTCTCAATTTTGCATTCAGAAGATTTTAGAGGATTAATTCAACACTTTCCTTGATCGAATATAAAGTGTCTCTCTTTTAAATTGCCAAATCCGACACGTTATTTTTTCTCTTAAAACATTTCTCATCAGGACCATAAGTTGGAATGGTATCTACCAAATCGTTCGCTATTTATATACACACATACTCTAACATACACAAGTCTCTCTATCTATATTGACTGTCACTGTATAGGTGGTGAACATAGGTTTCCCAATAATACATGTGTGAGGACCGTAAATGCAATTTGAGCCATATAAGTACGCTTACTATGGACTTTAATACTTCACAACTAATGGTCTATTTCAAATGACCATGACCCTAACTACACAAAATTATCTCTAGATTTAACAACTGTAACTAAAATGATATAGTCACCACTTTTCATTAAGAAAATATCAAACTGGCCATTCTGTCATTGCATTAAAAGGAAGATTTCCCCCAAGCACATACACCATTAAAGCATTCTTCCACCTCATCAATTCATCTTTCATTTTCCATTACTACTCATGAGTCTGCAAGTCCAACAACAGACTTCAGAGATATATAACATAAATATTAAGAGAGGTAATGAAAAAGACATGGGGAGGATCTTGATAGAGAGGTAGCACAATGACTAACTGAAGTAGGGGCATGGCCAAGGGTAGGAGATACATCTACTGGAGTAACAAGGCAGGGGACAACACCAGCAGAGTCAACATTATCTGCAACAATAAACTCCTGTTCAAAGTAGTATTCAGATACATCTACTTCTTATTCAAAGCAATCCATTTGATGAGTTTTAAATTAAGTATTATAGCAATAAACTCTTTGTTGGCCATAATAATATGTATCACTCCATTTAAAAATGTGTAGTGTATATTATTTGAAAAAAAGTGTACAAAGTAAATTGTTCCGTAATATGTAATAGAAAAGCATTTAAGTAGAAATAAAAATTCTGTAATATGTAATAGAAATACAAACAAGAATAATCATGATCAGATAAAATCACTCAGTGGTTGGCTAGTGTAGTCATTTAAGTAGTTTACCACTGATGTAATAATGCAAAGTTACTCATATGGGTTAAATAAACTACCTGCATGGTACCAGCGCCAAGAACAAGCTAACATGTCCTCGTATTGAAAAATTTCAAGATCTCAACAACACGATTTAAAACCTCCGAAGATAATCCTGGCAAGCACTCTGCATAACAATATCCATAAGTAGTCCTTTAACAAGCACTCTGGGTTTAAAATAAGGTCTAAAACTGTAATAATTTTAAGATCAGGTACTAAATGGTTTCTCTCTATATGAACATATCCCTTATTTCGAAACTGACCAAGCAGCTCATTTGATTTTCTGAGTCAGACCATACTTAAGTCATTATTCAAATTCACCAAATGCTTTAATAGTCCATACTTAAGTCCCTGCATAAAGAAACCAAATCAATGACGTTTGTGATAGAAAGAAAAGAAAAATGAAGAATGAGAACAAAATGAAGAATGAGAATAAAGAAACCAAATCAATGACTTTTACCTCCTCATTTATCCGGGCTTGGGACTGACAATGCTCAAATAAATATTAGCATTGGCAGAGTTAACAGGGGTTTTACAATAAAAAAAGACAGTCCAAATTAATTCAAAATCAAATATAGATAGATCCAAACAAAGTTCACAACGACACATATTGTAAATTAAGTCCAAATATAGATAACTCAAACAAAGTTCATAACAAACGCATAATGCAAACTAAGTCCACATATAGATAGCTCAAGCAAAGTTCATAACATAAACTAAACATATTTAAGCCAACAATCCAGCCAAATCAAATATCCCCCCAAGACTAGGTCAGCAAAAGTGAATTGGTCACCTTGAGGAGCATCAAACAACCTAGCATCTGGCTTCATCACTTCCTCCACATATACTTTCCTCTCCCCTACTCCAACTCGCTTACCATGACATATATCCTTTGTTGCATCTGTTATGACATACCCCTTTGCCAGTTCTTCATTATACCCATAAAGCAAGATTACTTTGGGATTGTTGGTAAGAGAAGGTGTGGTCACACAAACAGGACGAGAAGCGGATGCAAAAACATTATCCAAATTTTGACAGAGATTCCTATGTTGTAGACTTGTATTGTATGCATGATCACTTATCGATGTGATTGGTGGACCCTTTCCGTTTTGAGCATTGAAGGCATCAACCAAACGTTCTATAGCATCCTATGAAAAAACAGATCAAACAATAGTAAGTTAATATCTGTTATATCTAAATAAGTCTTTTTAATAAATGAAATTATATAAAATACATATATACCATAATTTGTGTGTTATTTTCCTCAAATCTTCTATTGATGGAAGAGATGATATCTTCCTTCAATGCATCCACATCCTCATTTGCCTTCTTTCTTTGTTTAAGTTTGGCATTTACCACCCCTAAATGCATCAACTACTTTTTCGAAATTAGGGGACAAACTCCATGAACTCCTCCCATTTTCTCCTTCCCAAAAACCTCTATCAACTCATCATTCTCTATGCATTGGCTCTTGCTACTACCCTCTCCACTCTCTCTCTTTCTTTTCTCTATCGCATCCTTTACTTTATCCTATCAAATGAGAAAATTTCATTAATAAACGCAATAAATAATACTAAAAATATTATTATTTTTCATGTAAATACGCACATAGTAAAGCTTAACACTGTTTAAGGCATTTCCCGTTTTGTCCTCGTGTCCCGCAAGCCATGTGTCTACTCGCGTTAATTCTTCTTCTGGGTTCGATTGAACCTACAATTTAAATATCACATGTTATAAACAAAAGTAGCGTTGATATTTGAAAAACATCATGATACATACCATTTCATATTTCAAAGCAGCATAGGTGTGACGCCCAAGTGTATGGGAATATTCTAAATTGGTTTGATTCTTGGCATTTTGAATGTTTTGTGACTTCTTTTTTGCTTTCCTTTCGTTCTCACAAAATAATATCCATATGTTGGGATCAACACCTTCCGGTAGGACTCCAGGATTGTCTTCGATAGGCAAAAAACATCTCATATTACTTTTATGTGTCCTAAACTTCTGTGCAAACCGTTTCTCCATCAGCGGGCGAGCCACCTCCGGTTCAACATCTAACTCAAATACTACCATTAAAGCATTCCAAACATCATCTTTGTAATTGTTTGGCACAACTCTCCAATCTTCGTAACTAATCGGAATATAAGATCTAACAAGATCACCAACACGAGTGCTCCATCTCCCATTCCATGGACCGACTACACTCCCATCCACTTGAACGGTGACTCTCATTTTACCATCTTGGGTCATATATTGTAATTGTTTAGCCTTTTTATCCATTTCTTCTTGCTTCTTTTTATTTTCTTGATGCGGAGTGGATGATATTTTTTGCGGTGTTGATGACGTTTGTTGTTTCAAACCACCACTTGCACTTGAAGCCATGATGCCCAATACAGTGCTGCCAAAACAAAAAATAGATGCCAACAATAGAAATAACCGTTATAAAATAATATGCATTGAATTATCATATTAATACAACATTAGCATATTGATATATATATATAGAAATCACAAGATGATATCATTAAGATCACAAGATGCTACTTTCAACGGTTAACATACCACCAATAAATTTATATATTAGCAACGGGGTAAAACAAAATGTAGTCATGTTGGTAAAACAAAACAGCTTTCAACGGTTACAATATCCAAAAGAAAATATTAAAACAACTAAATCGAGTCATATTGATTGAGCAAACTTTCCAAGTGCCGTTTGTCTTCAAGAATAGATTAGAAGATTGTTGGTGTCTCTAAGTCGTCCACTTGACTCGTCAATCTATTAGGTGACTGTATAACAACCCACCAATTGGGAGTTTTAAGATCTTTCGAATAGAATACTTGACTAGCCTCGGATGCGAGAATGGCAGGCTCATCATACTCATTATCAACGCTCTTAAACTTATCAAAATTTACCATCACTAAGTTGGAGTCCGTACAAAGCTTACAACCATTAGTCTTATCCTCCACTCTCACCCAATCACAATAAAATACCACCTCCTCAAACAAGGTATAGTCCAACTCAATAATTTGTTTGATAACTCCATACCACATAGTCCAAGTATTTGTGAGATTCTTATCACTTTTTTTAGCTCGAAATTGTGTCCATGTCTTCAAGCAAACGCCGCTATCCTGTGTGACAACAGTATCTTCGTGATACTTAGGAGAGAATACAAAACCATTTACACGATACTTTTTATATGTTTTAGCCTTGAATTGCGTCCCTTGAACTAACTGCCACAATGTTTTATTTGTCTTCGTCTCTCCTGATTTCAGCAACTGTTTGATGAAAACAAATCATAATTACTACAATGTTTCAATTCTCATCATACTTAATGGAAAGATTAATAAAAATATTAGTATTTATATAATCAATTTCTCGGATAACCAAGGGATAAAAGAAGTTTGTTTCTACACTTCTGTCATTTCAATCCCCTTCCCTTTAGGACGAGACACAGATTTCAGTGATGCTTCATATTCACTGCAATATGTAGTTTGATATGAGTAATTATAACTCAAAATGATAATTAATTCTTAACTATAAACAAACAAAAGAACTCAAACCTATAGTACTCTTGAAATCCATCAACATTTAGTCGAAATAATACCCATCGACGTATTTGTTGAAACTGTATGAGTCCCAATGTTATAGTCTTATCATCAAGCAAAGGCCCTTCATTAGAGAACTCTCCACCTTCCTCTAAAAAGGCCTCACGGGAGCGTTTATGATTTCCACCAGATGGATTTGGCATGTACTCCGTGCAATATCTAACAGATTCAGCAACAACGTAGGATTCTGCAATTGAACCTTCAACATACCGCTTATTGCTGGGTATATCTTTGAAATCTTTCATCGTCCTATTTGTATTAGGTAATAAAAATTAATAACAAGCATTATTAACTTAAATGGGGAATATTTTACTATATTAAAAGGTAAAAAAATCACCTTTCAAACGGATACATCCAATGAGTGTCGGTGGGTCCACAAACCAGGGCTTCATCTCCTAGATGCACAGTGAGGTGAATGCTAATATAAAAAAAACGTAGGTGGAAAATATTTTTCCAACACGCACAATGCTTCAACAACCATGTATTTGGCTCTTTGGATATCTTGCCGAATTAGGACCTTAGAGCACAACATGTTAAAGAACAAACTTAATTGTTGGATTGCTCTTCTTAAATCTCGATGTTTCGAAAAGGCATGTTGGAGCAACACAGGTAGTAGATGTTCAATTATGACATGATAATCATGCGACTTTAAGGAGTGTAAAGATGGGGGACTAAGACTTACTATATTGCTCAAGTTAGAGGAAAAACGGGTAGGAAGCTTTAAGTCCTTCAAAATTTGGCAGAATTGTTTTTTTCTTCTTTATCCAAGATAAATGGTGCTGTTGGTTTTATCGTTTTTTCGGTGCGTCCATCAACTTGAAGCCATTGACCGCTATGTATGCCCATACCCTTCATATCCAATCGACCCTTTTCAGTATCCTTTGTTTTAATATCATCAAGAATTGTGTTTATCAAATGCTCTGCAACATTCTTTTCGATGTGCAGCACATCAAGGACATGTCGAACTTGATGATATGGCCAATATTCCAAATCAAAGAAAATAGATTTTTTATACCAAGCTTCTTTAACTTCAACATTAGCACTCCCATTAACATTATTAGACTTTCTCTTCTTAGCGGGAACTTTTGAGACTTTTCCAGGTACATACTTTATATTTCTTAACTTCTCCACAAGTGCATCTCCGTTTAGTCGAATCGGGGGACGTCCAACTTCTTGTGTCCTAAGTCCCAAACCTCTACCACTCCTAAAAGGATGATCTCTTTTAAGAAACATACGATAGTTTGTGTAAACTATCTTCATGCTATGTTCTAGCCAAATGGATGGAGTGTCATCGCCATAAATAGGACATGCGTTGTAACCATGTGTTACACACCCAGATAAGTTTCCATATGCGGGAAAATCATGAATCCCCCACATCAACATAGCTCTCAACGTAAAAGGTTGCATTTTGTGCATGTCAATAGCTGGAACTCCTTCCCATAGTTGTTTTAACTCATCTACTAATGGTTGAAGAAAAACATCAATGTCTTGACCCGGTGCCTTTGGCCCAGGAATCAGCAAAGATAAAATTTGGAACTCACGCTTCAAGCATAAAGAAGGCCCCACATTATAAGGCGCGGTCATGATAGGCCAGCAACTATAACTACTAGACTGAATACCATGGGGATTAAACCCATCTGTTGCTATAGCAAGCCAAACATTGCGCCCTTCCTCGGGCGAAATCGGGCCATCTACTTTTTAGCATTCTCCATTGGGATGAATCACAAGGATGTCGCTGATAATCCCATGAACTTGTTGCCCGATGGTGCCATGTCATTTCATGCGCTATCCAAGGTATAGTATACAATCACACTAGCCTTGGAAATAAAGGGAAATGTCTCAACACTTTCATCGGTTCTTTGCATATCCTCTTCCCTTTCTTCGAGGTCACTGCATATCTCGGTTCTCCACACTGAGGACATTCCTCCAAATCTTCATTCTCTTTCCAGTATAAAATACAGTTGTTAACACAAGCATGAATGTAATTTTCTTTCATACCTAGGTCTTTCATCATTCTCTTCATGTGCAGATATTTTTCTGGTAATGTGTTTCCTTTTGGAAGCCACCTCTTTAAAACCGACAAGAGAGAGGTCACGCTATTTCCCGACCAACCAAACTGCTTTTTCAAATTACGCAATTCAACAATTGCAGAGAGAGTAGTCTCAGAACCCTCACATGAAGGGTACAATTTCTCCATCGCTAATTTATTATATTGATCATACTTCTCATTGTCGACATACGATTTTTCAGAGAATCCTTCCTGATCAGGTTCTACACAATGTTGTTCGTGCACTCCGTAACATGCATCAACTAACTTTCGCAACCTTTCATTCTCATTGTTATCAGCTTCATCATGTCCTTCACAATCAATAGTATCTACTACGGGACATGTTAGGTTCGATGATAGTGTTTCACCATGTAAAACCCACTTAGTATATGTCCTGTCTATACCGTGCATTATCAAATGACCCTTGATATCTACCGCAGTAAAATGCTTCTTATTTCGGCACTTAACACATGGACAAGGAAAGGTCGAGAATTGATGGCCATTGTTTGCAATTGCAAAATTAATAAAAGACGCAACTCCATTTGTGTACACCTCACTTATTCTATTCCTCTCATTCATCCACTCTTTGTTCAATGTTTGTGACATTCTGCACTACAAAAAAAATATGGTTTACACACAAGTTGTATGATTATATAAAAAAATAGAATTATTGATACACATAAGAAAAATCACAGTTACAACATGTAATTTTGTTAGAACAAACCTTAAAATTCAGGAGAGGGGTGCAATTTCATTAGTTATATAAAATTATGTGTTTTAATAGTATAAATCAGTGTATACAATTATGTGTTTTAATAGTATAACAGGGTATTAAATACCAGGTCTAGTAATGTTATAAATCAATATATAAAAAAATTATAAGCTTTGGATTTAATACAAAATAATCAAAAACTTGAACCAAAAAATACAAAAAGTATGTACCCAACAACAATAACAAAAATACATTGCATTTTACCAAAAAATAAACTTGTAACTCGCTTAGAACATTTTAGACAAATCTCGTATGAATGAGATAATTACCTTATGAAAGCAAATCAAAATTCCCAAACCCTAGGTTTTGATATGAGCGCCGAATGCTTCCAAAACCCTTGGTCACGCTACTTGGAATTCTTCCAAACCCTAGGTCACGCTAACTGAGACTTCTTCCAAATCCTAGGTCACGCTAGGTCGCACTAGAGCATCGCGTATTGGAGAAGAGGTAGAGAAAACCCTAGGTCACGCTAGAGAATTTTGGAGAAAGACAATTTCTTTGTCAGGGACATTTTGGAGAACGCTAGAGTGTATTTGTGTTGTGAGAATGCTAGATAATTACTTTTTTTTTAAATTACTTTTAAAATATTTAAATAATATTAGTAACACTTATCAGATATTAGTAACGGTATTGTGTTGTGAGAAATAGTAACAGTATAATACTGTTAGTAATAAAAAAAACAGTCTGTTACTAAAAGCTTGTTTTGGTGTAGTGTGCTGACTATTAGTTCAGTATTTTATTTAAGACTCGAGGATGTTTACGAATTATTTATTGTGGTTTAATTAATTATCATTTATATTTATTGACCTCCATATATTTATTTGCAGGAGCCTTTTTCAAAGTGTGCTTTAGATGAACACAACTTGTCTTTAAAAAAAAACTTTTTTCAAATTTTAATTATGCACCAAGTTTGTGAACCAATTTTTCTTAAGCCCAATTTTATCTTGTTTAATCCTAAACATGCATCTAGGTGATCAAAGCATATAAAATAAAGTAAAGTCCAAAACGCTAGATGTATGAGGAAAACACAAAGGGAAAAAATCTCAGACGGCCCAAGCCAAACAATCACTATGATACGATAATTACAAAGGAAGACAAACAGACTTACACAACGACTCGATCCCCATAAGCTGATGCTCTTCTTATGTTTAACCGCTCCTCCATAGTGCCCACGCAGAATTCCTTCAACAATATTTTTCCACAGCACACGAGTGCCTCGGTGTCGATTGATGTAGTTTTAGCAACTGTCTACGATTCGAAACACGACCTTCACCGTTTCTTCACCGCAAAACTCTAACGAACCAAAATATGGATGAACAAATGAGTGGTGCAAATAATATCTGTATAACATATGTATGAAATCTCGAATATTGAAAACTATAAGGATGGTTTTAGCTTTGAAATCATTAGAAAACTTATGCAGAAAAATGAAGTATTCTAAACTGTATTTTGGTTCTGCACACTACGAATTTCTTAGAGAAAAACGCTTTAAATAAAAAAACTTAAGTTCGCAAGTCGTTCTAACGAGATCCACATATTGTTTTAATGACATCGAGATGTCATTCGAACGACATCACATGTCATTTGAAGTCTTGAAAACCAAGGTGAGAATTCATATGACTCTAAACAGTGTTTATCTTAGAATAAACGAAGTTTAAAATTTTAAAAACATTTTTGACATTTTAAAATCCTTTATAAACAAAATATCATCCTTAAAATATTTTTTGAGTCCTATAAATATTTTGCGTTCATAACTGAGAATGTCTAGGAATGCAATATGAATGAAGATGTGAAACGTGCACCAATAAGTAATACGACATGATTTATCTTTGAAGCTTGACCGCTACGTCTTCAACACAGCACATCATACACAATGTGGGTATCGTGATAAGATAAAAAATCTATTTATGACTCAATCGAGTTTTATTCTGGAAATAAATCAATTACTTATAAATTACTCAATTGAAAATTTTGCCCTTACAAATCTCCCCCTTTGACTATTCTGGGACAAAACCCAAACAGTGAAATGCCTAAGCTGGGCCGTCAAGCTGTATGATACATAATTCCCATCCCATAAAATCCAAAATGAAAAAATACATGACAAGTACAAGTATATGTAGGTCCAACAAGCATGAGCTATATGAATGTGATGTAGTCTCAAAATCTCGCATCGCTTAAGAATACCTATACACATGAAACAAACAAATACCCAGTGAAGTATGGAGGAAAAAATGACATAAAAAATACCAATATGTAAAACAAACCATTTGTTAAACATGTGAGCAAATTATGATACCAATATATGCAAGATAATATGATACCAAAATATAAACATTCATATGATAAAAAACATGATACCAATTTGTAATGCAAAAAGAACATACATATGTGTTCATCAAACAGAAACACTCCCCTTACATCGTATACCAACTCTCCCCCTTTTTGTCTCAGATAAGCAATAAGTGAAAAAAATAAACACACGAATATCTAGCATGAAATAATCAATAAAGTATATCTTGATAAATATGGAAATCTAGCTAACAATAATCATAAAGTACCAAATCGTATCTAGCAAACAGTCACACAACATGAATCATCAATCTAAGTAAAGATGTGACTAAATGAATAAATGTAGTATAAGAATCAAAACATGAATAAGTACTATCGACTGCATGTAAACTGTCCAAATGAACCCAAAAGTACCAAAATAGAAGGAAATTATCAAACATATGAAGCATGTAGTGAAATAGAAAGACTTAGTAAAAATCTTCTCTGGGTCGTTCGAACGACTATGCCATGTCGTTTAGACGAGGTAAAAAATAACCTAAAACAGTAAGGTGTCGTTCGAAGCATTTATCTAATGACCCTAAAAATGACCCTTCTAACGACCATACCTGACAAAATTAATGCCTTGGAAAATGTGTCGTTATAAAGAGACTTCAAACTACTTGGACTTGTCGTTCGAACGACTTTAAAAAAATATGTATTCCAGCATTAAAAATGACAAACTTTTTCCCGGTGAAAAAATTATCTCAAAACAGGTACTAGAAATACGAAACATTAGCAAAATAGACTTAAAACAAAAAAATAAAATAAGTATGAGTTTCATGCTAACATAGTATCAATGTGCTCAAACGTGGATATTGAATGAATAGGGTATATCTGCCAAAATTCGATTAGTGATTTTTATTTTAATTTAAATGCAGAAGAAAATTTTAAATCGATTTTATCTTTTTATCCTAAACATGCAATTATGTGATAAAACAAATAAATTAAACTAAGCAAATAACTTAGGCCAAGTTTCAGGAAAAAATTCCTTTCGGGTAAAACCTTTTATTCACTTAGAAATTTATAAGAGAGTCAACTTACAAACTACTTGAGTTCCCTTACAAGCATAATGCATTATTCTTCGAAAATCTCTAATGAACAACTATGATCCTCACAAGAATCACATGACCGCAGTCCTCCGGTAGCCTCAACCTTTGTCTGCAGAAGTGAATCCCTGTAGGTATCACAAGTCAGTAATGGAGTGCCTCTCCACCAAGGTGTATGAAATAAATAAAAAACTTTCTAGAATTCTAAACTAATTCACAAGAATAATATTCAAGGATGTTTGTTGTGAATTAAAACAGTGTTTTGACACACAAAACTTGAAGAAATTTTGTTATTGATATGCATAAACATGTTGGCAAAATTCTTAAACAATCTGCCAATGAAGCAGGTCTTTATAAAAACTTTAAGTCGGTGGGTTATTCGAACGACTTCTTGATGTCGTTTAAACGACATGCGCATGTCATTAGAAACGAAATGAGATGTCATTAGAAGTAGACCTGACAAAATGAGGCATGACACGATAACACGACGCGAACCGTCATGAAGTTATAATTAATAGGTGGAAGCTTAATGGGTTTTAATAATATCAGTGTCAACCCGATAAGACACGATAGTTAACGGGTCAGGTTAAGGTTGACCCCCTTCACTCGTTAATACCCGATAAAACTCGTTATGACCCATTAATTTAAGTAAATAAGATATACTTTTGGAACTTATAAACAATTTATGTAGCATAATGCTAATTTAATCATAATGAATTTTACTAAATTAGAGATTTAGTAATATGAATGAATTAATGGGTCCATTTGGGTTAAAAAATGAGATAATATGTCAACTTGTATACAATTCAAAATAATTCATTATCTGAATGGGTATTAACGAGTGAACACGACACGATATGATAACATAACGGGTTGGGTTTGGATATGAGTTTTTCACACGATAAAAAAGTCACCCGTTTAGACACGAATACAATAAGACCCGAACACGATAAAAAACGACACAAACACGACCCGACACGACCCGTTGACAAGTCTAGTTAGAAGCGACATGAAATGTCGTTAGAATCGACATTGCATGTCATTAAAAGAGATATGAGATGTCATTATAAGCGACATTGCATGTCGTTAGAACGACAAAATAATGTTGTTTGAATGACATTGTAGTATCGTTTGAACGACAGAAACGAGACTTATTTCTGGAACAAAACTCGTTTGAGTCGTAAAAAGATTTTTTTATCTTGTCATGATACCCACATAGTCTATGATATGCTGTATTGAAGACGTAGCAGCCAAGTTTCAAATATAGATCATGCCGTATTGTTTATTGGTGCACGTTTCACGTCTTCATTCAGATTTCATTCCAATATACTCTCAGGTATGAATGCATAATATTTATGGGACTCGAAAAATATTTTAAGGATGGTATTATAAATGATTTTAAATGTCAAAAATGATTTAAAAAGTTTTAAATTCATTTATTCTGAGATAAGAACTGTTTAGAGTCGTGTGAAATATCACCTTTGTTTTCGAGACTTCAAATGACATGTGATGTTGTTCGAACAACATCTCACTATCGTTAAAACGACATGTGGATCTCGTTAGAATGACTTGTCGACTTAAATTTTTTATTTGAAGTGTTTTTCTCTCAGAAATTCGTAATGTGCAAAACCAAAATACAGTTTAGAACAATTCATTTTTTTGCATAAGTATTCTAAGGATTTCAAAGCTAAAACCATCCTTATAGTTTTCATGATCCAAGCTTTCATACATATGATATAGAGATGTTATTTGCACCATTGGTTTATTCATCCATATTGAACAAGTTGGTTCATTGGAGTTTTGCGATAAAGAAACGGTCAAGGCCATGTTTCGAATCTTAGATGGTTGCCAAAGCTACATCGGTGGACACCGAGGCACTCGTGGAAGCGTATGCTGTGGACGAATATTATGGAAGGATTTTCATGTGGGCACTGTGAAGGAACAATTAAATAGACGAAAAGCATCAAGGCTTATGAGGATCGAGTCGTTTTGTAAGTCTGTCTGTCTTCCTTTGTAATTATCGTATCATAGTGATTGTCTAGCTTGGGTCGTCCGAGTTTTTTCCCCTTAGTGGTTTTATTAGAAATTCGGTGTTGTGGACTTTAGTTTATTTTACTTGGTTTAATCACCTAGATGCATGTTTAGGATTAAAAAAGATAAAATTGGGCTTAAGTGAAATTGATTCACACACTTGGTGCGTAACTAAAATTTGGAGAAAGTTTTTTTTAAAGATAAGTTGTTTTCACCTAAAGCACACTTTGAAAAATGGGCCTACAAATTGGTGTTAGAGATAGAAACATTTTTTTTATGTGGCAATCCCTTGTGCTTTTAAGGATGAATTTTGGAAGTTTTGATAGTTTTCAAACTCCTATTTTTAGGTCAAATTCCACATCGTGTTTACACTCGCACTCATTGTAGTAGGAAGGGTCATCTTAGGCATTATTGTTATAACCTTAAAAATTCTTCTAAGAAGTTTAAGAATAAAGTCGTTTTGGTTCCCAAAACCACCATGCATCATTACACACCTACTTGGGTTGGAAATCGGACTTGAAGTCAATAGGAATTAAACTTCATGGTATTGATTTGGTTGCACATGATACTTCTTGTAACACCTCGCTCAATTAAATACCGGGTGATCTGTCCTATACCCAATTAAATCAGAGTGTACAGTTGGTTCATTCTTAGGTTCATTATCGAATTTTTTTTCTTTTTGTTAATCACCTAATACTCAATTAAGCTGGTGTTAAAAACTTTCAAATTTTAATTTAATACAATCTCATTTTACCATTACAAATAATTTCATGTAATCCATTCCACAACAATGCATAATAGATAAGTAACATCACAACTGAATTAAATGTAACCGGAATAAACTCCCCAGTTTAAATATCTCATTACAACAATCCAAATAAACTGAATGTATCAAAACTGACATAAGTAATTCCACTGTCTGAGATAGAATCGAAATAACTAGAATCCTTGGGCACCATGCTCTACATGTATGAATCAAGAGAATGAAAGCGTCTAAGCAAAGTCTGCAACTCCATAGCATCCATAGTACGTCAAGTTTCCGATCCTTTATGCCTGGTGTTCCTTTGACTGGACACCTAATATAGAAGATATAAGGGAGGCGGGAATATGCAAGAAAGCGAGTCAGAGCCCGATGGTAAAATATTTTTAAAAATAGCAAGTGATTAACAAGTGCAATTAAGTAATTATTATCTACATGTTGGATTCTCGAACTCTCACTTGAGATTCTCACCTCTCATCTAGTGTGCACGCCTAACGTACCTTCAAACCATACTAGTTACTATTCCCATGCAAACTAGTTCTTTCCAGTCTAACACTTAAACATAGACCAATATCGTTCCCACATATTTCTCTCTCAATATAAGTAATACATATATATCCAATTTCTCTTGAACATGGATAAGAACTTTTTCAATTTAATATAATTAAGTGTTCACCAACTTAATTCATTTCAGATTTCATTATCATTCATGTCTACTTAATTCACACAATAAATAATATCACAAGTATATATATATATATATATATATATACATTCACTCTATTATATATATATAACACTGCACCTCGAGACTCAGCTGTGATCCATGCATACTCTGCTATCATATCCGGGTAAATATCATCACTGTACAAAGGACTATCGGTTCAGTGTATCCCTCTAACCATAAATAACAAACAAAAATATTGGAGGCGATCATAGTCCTAAGCTTTTGGGCTACGTACATACCTATGCAGCCAAATGACCGTTCAATACCATTGTTTTCACACATAGCAATCCAACCTCAGTCCTATGTTTCGAGGCACAAGTCAAAAATCCCCCCTAGGGATCATCAGGATATGACTGCCCTCAACGCGCAAACCTCCTGTCGATAGCAAGTAGGTTAGGTATGTCATACACATAAATCATCATATAAGTATACACTTATATATCAACAATAGGGCATACGCACATTCCATATTACAAGTCTCTTATGCAATATGCTTATATCTCGAATATCCTACGTATCATGGTATTTTATACCTCAATTATATTATAGATATTTGCTCCACCTATGTATACATATCAACAAATGGGTATACTCCCATCCTATATACAAATGCCACACGTAGTATATTTTAAGTTTATCACATAAACTAATAATTCACATTTTCTATTACTCCTAACATCTCTTGTTAATCGAAAGGATTTAATTCATTATTCTAGTAGCTACCTTCAACCCATAATTATTGGTCCAAAACCTAGACTCATTATAATAAGCTCTAATTATATTTTTATTCCCAATAATCCTTTTTCTCTATAAAGTTACAATCTGCCCAGAAAAACAAAATTACAATTTGAGGCTTTTCTGCTCCAATTTTGAAAAAACTTAAAACTACAAAGTTGTGCAGAACGTGATTTATACAAGAACACGAGAGCACACTACCAATTTCCACTTAATACAGTCTTAAAATTAACATACAATGTTCGTCCTTTTTCTACATATTTATACCTACAGGTTGTAACATAATTCGTCCCCAAAACCTCTACCAAATGGTCCCAAACTCCTTATAATTCATCCCAAATGATATACCCAAGTATATAATTGATTTATAACATCAAATCATATCAAAATCATCATGGAATTTCGATTAATAATGCTAATCCAATTTTTATTCTGAAAATATGCATTTTATCATTCTTACTCTATAACACGTATAAACCCTAAATTTATTCATCAAAAAAACCCAAGTTTCATGATGTTAATTCTAATATCAATAAGGGATTAATCCTACATGGTTTCCATTTCAAGGACTAAATCAAAATCATCAAAATTCATCTTTAATTTATAAAAATAAAAAAAATCTTTTTCTATCTACCATGGACAACATACATGCTATAGATTGCAAGATTTAAAACAATTTCCTTTGATTTCGTAGGTCTGAACCTTTGGAGAAGATGAGGCTATGGTGTTCCTCTTTTTTTCGATCACTCTTCGGTGGCGGTGGCGGTGGCGGTGGTGCAAGATGGCTTTGTCCTTTGGTTTTCCTAGAACAACCCTTCCTCTCCTAGAGAAATCTTTTCCTTTCCTCAAAGGATGTCTCTTAGAGTTTTGTTGAATAAACTTTTGGCTAACATATCTCTTAACTTATATAAAAATATCCAAATTTTGTAAGTACTATTCCTCTCTCAAGTAAAATGACCAAAATACATCTTTGGGGTGTCTATTCAGTTCCAAATTGACCCGAGACCAAAATCCCCGGGTAGACTTTTCTGACTATTTAAACCCCTCTGAATACTTTGGCGCACTAGAAATGACCATTCGAATGACATAAAAATAATTTACTTTTCATTCCATTCAATTATAGTCCCCACACGACTCACACGCACGTCCCGACTTAATTATCGTATTTATAAATCCTGACAATTTTTATAAAGTCATAATCATATATTACTTTTAATCACTAAGTAATATTTAATATCAATCACATATTACTTTATTCTAGTAATATTCAATCCGGATTAATCCAATTATTTTCATATAAATAATTCCAATTAATCCCCATTGATTTAACCCATTTACTTTTAATTTATCTCACTTTAAAAGTCATTAAAATAAGGGGTATTACACTTCTCTTGTTAAATTTGAAGGATGATTATGTTGCCATGTTTGTCATACACTAGTGTTTGCTTCATGATATATATCTTGCTAGTGTTATGCGAGATATATATTTTGTATTATATTTTTCGTTTATTAATTCAGTTTGAAAAATACAAAAAGGTTTTCGGTTGTATATATTTTTTTAAAAACATACAAAAAGATTATTTTTTTGAAAAATATTTTAAAAATTCAAAAATATTTTTGGTTCTTTGTGTATTTTAGTCTTACACATTTAGTATGGCATATTGGCGTGTTTGAATCCTCTTCACTACGTAATTTCCATGTGGATAGGATATTTGGTTATAACTTTAGATGCTTAGAATGATCTTAATCATGTTTATGGAGTTGTTTCGAACTTGATTTGCTTAATGGATTCGACTTTGCATATGTTTATGCACACACATGCATGAGCTTATTGGATTTTGACTTTATGATGTACATTTGAGCTTTGTGAGATATTCTCCTATCAATCTTGTCATCTGCATGTTTATTTGACTATGGAGGATTTGTGCATGTAAGAACCATTGCCCGTGAGGAATTTGTTTAGAATTGAAAAAATCATGAGTGCACTAGAAGGGGCTGCGAAAGAATAATAATCTTGTCATGAAAGCCAATATTTAGAAGTGTCCACGAAAAATTAAGGCAATAAAAAGAAATATATGCCAAAAATAGGTCTAATAGGATTTCTCTAAGGTGAGAAAAATATAAACCTCAAAAGAGCTATAAAAAATAGGAATTATTTTGAGGGAGTTTTGATGGAAATATCAACGAGTTTGCACAATGACAATGTATCCTAGTTTTGCTTATTTTGTTATGACACTATTGGATTGTAGAATCATTAAAATTCTAGGCTTGTGTGCATTGTGTTTGTTTTGTTCATTAAGTTCAACTTTATTTATCACTTAAGGCTAAAGCTTAGTTTGATAAAGTTTTGCGATCAATTAGAACTTCTTGAACATATTTTAGTTTTTGGGTTATAACTCTTTTGTTTCTAGTTCATACCCATTCATTCCATTCCACATGTTTAGATACATCGATACTATGTTAGTGTGTAAAGCTTATGATTTTTGTGTCACATTTTGTGATTGTTTATACCTATACATGTGTGCATAATCTTCTTTGATATATTTTCCATATATTATATATGGTATGTTTGTTGTATTTGTGAAATTTACATTTTTTTGAAAAAAAATTTAAAAATTTCAAAAATAGTTGGTTGTGTTTTCCTTTGAGATGATCATTCCACATGTTTGATTCTTTTTTTTTATGAAGATATATTTTCTTCATCATGGTACTTTGCACTTAATGTTTATTTTTTCTACTTCTTTGACTATTTATCTATTTCGGATAAAAACAAAGGGGGGGAGGGAGAGAAAATTAATATGGAGTTTTTGATGAGTTTGAATTATGGTGGAGTATTTATTTATGAATTATATTTTGTTTCAAACTCGATGAATCACGAGGGTATATGTTCGTTGTTTTATGTGTGTAGGTACTTAAAGAGGAATTAAAAAAAATACGGATGAAGACAAAGTTTAAGGGAAAAAGATGAAGTTTTGATGAAAAAGAGACTTATGCCGTTCCGTTCTAGGGTTGAGAAGGGTATTAGTATCTTTGTAATAAGAGATTTTAATTTTAATTTGGTGTTGGGTAAATTTGTTTATTTTGTACCGGAACAGACAAATGGGGAGATTTGTAAGAACAATTTTTCTGACAACATTCATAGCATAGTTTTGGACTAGTTTTACGTATCCCGTTACAAATCGCCACGCACCGTCAAGATGAATCGAACTCAAGCATCTCAAAGTTTGAAGACTTGCCGACATCCCAAAAGGTATAAAATAATTTAGAGTTTGAATTAATTCATGAAATAATATTTGGGATGTTTAATTTTTATCAAAAGACGAACATGATTATTTTTGTTTTCGAAAATATGTTTTCTAAGAGACCTATAGGTGAAGTTTTAAAATCTCAAAGTTTCGATTCTGTCGTTCAAATGACATGCATTTTTTGTTCTAACGACATGCAATGTCGTTCTAACGACATGCGCCTGTCGTTTAAACGACATTAAGAAGTCATTCAAACGACCCGCCGACTTAAAGTTTTTATAAATACCTGTTTCGTTGACAGATTAGTTAAGAATTCTGCCAACGTGTTTTCGCATATCAAGAGTAAAATTTCTTCAAGTTTTGTGTGTCAAAACACTGTTTTAATTCACAACAAAACATCCTTTAATATTGTTCTTGTGAATTAGTTTAAAACCCTAGAAACTTTTGTATTTATTGCATACACCTTAATGGAGAGGCACTCCATTACTGACTTATGATACCTGCGGGGATTTACTGCTGAAGAAGATTGAGGTTGACGGAGGACTGCGGCCATGTGATTCTTGCGAGGATCATAGTTGTTTGTTTGAGATTTTTGAAGAATAACGCGTTATGCTTGCAAGGGAACTCAAGTAGTTTGTAAGTCGACCCTTTCGTAAATCTCTAAGTGAACAAAAGGTTTTACCTGAAAGGGTTTTTTTTCCTGAAACTTGGCATAAGTTATTTGCTTAGTTTGATTTATCTGTTTTATCACATAGTTGCATAGTTAGGATAAAAAGATAAAATCGGTTTAAAATCTTCTTCTGGATTTAAAGTTAAATAAAAATCACTAATCAATTTTTTTGGGGATATACCCCTTCTCATTATCCTTTCATATTTAGGGTGACTAGGTATTGCACACGTGCGGTGCACGTGCAACATAATATTTATTTTTTATTATTCTTATAATAGTTACAGTATTAATTGTAATGTATAACATTATAAATTACTTTTTACATAACATTGGATCATTTTTATATTCATACCGTCAAGAAGAAGTTATTACATAGTAGTTAAATATGATAACAAAATTATAAAGCGAAAAATATTAGATTTATGAGGTTAAACTTGAGAAACATCATCTGAAATAATCATATAAGAATTATAGGTACTTTTAAAGGCTTTAATCAACTTAATTTTTATATTATGACATATATATATACAGAAAGTCTCTTGTAAGGACATCTTATGGTACAGACCTTGGTACATACTATTTTTTTAAAATAGTAAAAAAATAAATTTTTTGATGAAACCTCTTGGATATGATCTCCACATTGAGAAGATCATCTTCAATTTTTTTCGTCGAAAAATTCAATAAAAAAACCGTTGAGATTAGGTGATATGTAAAAAAAGGGTATAAATATGCATTTTCAACCATTGAAATGTTGGGTCTGTGCCAGCCGCTTTATTGATTGAATTTTTTTATGAAACTTCATGGATATGATCTTCAGACTATTGAGATCATATCCATGAATTTTCATCAAAAAATCCAATTAAAAAGTGGGTGAGATGATCGCCAACATTTCGACGGTAAAAAATGCATATTTATATGATTTTTTTACATATCACCTCATCTCAATGGTTTTTTTCTTTAATTTTTTGATGAAAAAAATTAGAGATGATATTCCCACCATGGAGATCATATCCATGAAGTTTCATAAGAAAATTCATATTTTTACTATTTTAAAAAAATGTTATGTACCGGGTTCTACACCATAAGGAGTCCTTACAGGAGAGGGTCTCTCTCTCTCTCTCTCTCTATATATATATATATATATATATATATATATATATATATATATATATATATATGTGTGTGTGTGTGTGTGTGTGTGTGTGTGTGTATTATCACATATTCTTCGTAAATGAATGTGTTTTCATGTGTGGTTTGGTTCATTGTGAAGACTTCAGGACCTATAAATTATCAAAAATTTTAAGAGTTGAGTTTTCTTTAACATACAATTTTTTAATGCATTTATACTATGTCTCTCCAACTCAATACCATTTCAACAAACTTGGGATATTGGTACTTATGGCCGACTTATTATTTCTCTATTGATGTACATAAAACTATATTTCTACTCGACTTAGGAAGATTTTGTACTTTGTGATTTGAATTAAATAATTAAATTATGTTTTTGGTGGTTTATTTAAATATCCCATGGGTTATATAAATAGTTTTGCATTGTATGAGTTCTTTATTTTTAAATCATAGAAGTGCCTACATGATTGTAAAATGTTTAAAATTTCTTCGGACCAATTGTTTACAAGAATGAGTTTCTTCAGAGCAATTGTTTAAAATGATGAGTTTTGTAGTTACGTGAGGTTATGCATTCTAAATTTTTTTGAAGGAATGATGCAACAACATACATGATTATGAAATACTTCGAATTTCTTTGATGTAGTTGTTAAAAAAAATGATGAACACAAAATACGTTTCAAGCTCATTAAAGATTTAATTTTGATCAAAACATCTTATTTTCACAGTTATTGGTACACTAATGGTGTGTTTAATCAATAATATTTTTCATTGAAAATATGAATGGTTAAATATTTACTAACTTTTAATGTCCTTGATATGTAATTTGTTTGCCAAGTTTGCCTAAATTTTCTTTGGGACCGGGGGGGGGGGGGGGGGGGGGGGGGGGGGGGGTTAATAGGATTTACCACCCATTCTAACAAATTCACCCTACTTGTTTTACAAAACACATAACTTGAGAAATAACAATTTTTGACAAATAGTCAAGAAGCTATCGATTGTTTAAAGAAAAATATAAGAAAAGATATAATCAATAATAAAATAACTAAACCATATGATAAATGGTGAATCCAAGGTTACATGAACAATTAATTTATTAAATGGTGTTAATTACACATACCTCCTAAACTTTACGATCTGAACTTGCAATTTCTGTACTTAACTCCAAAACTTCCATTGAAATTACATGTTTCCCTAAAATCCGACGATTTGTATTTTTTGGATGGAAAGTACTCACGTGTCCTCCACTTGACTTTTAAGTGGGGATTTTCTTATCTTTTAACATTTTTTGACCATTTTTATTTACATTTACATAACTAATGCCCGAATCCTCTTTCTGTCACTAAATTGTGCCCTAAATCCTCTTTCTCTCATTGAACTGTGCCCTAAATTCTTTTTCTCTCAGCAAACCATGTTCTAATCCCAGAAAAATTCCAATTATTAGTGGTAAATTGTGTTATCGATCATAAATTTCAGTGGGATACAACATAATCAAGCGTTGGATTGAAGAAAATGGTGTGGGAAATATGAGATGGGTTGGTTGACGAAGGACATAATATTGTATAACACTCACAAATGGATATAAGTCTCTAAACTCACTGTGAGTGTTATACACTATTCCATTTATGAGATTACCGACCCACTTAATGGTAATAACTAAGTTCAAGTTTGTTTATTTTAGTGTTATATATGTTGCATGTTGATCAAATCCCAAACTAAAGACATTTAAATACTTTAAATTCTTTCTAGGATTTACAGACAAGTTCAAATTTGAATATTTTAGTGTAATTTGTGTTGCATGTTGATCAAATCCCAAAGTAAAGACATTTAACTACTTTTTAGGGTTTATATTACACTATTTGGTCTTCTGTTCATTTAATACAAAGAAATTACCCATTATATATCTATATATTAGTGGGTTGTTATATAATGGAATTCTTTAAAAATTATTATGCATTATTCTTTAATGTATGCTGACATGTTCTGGACTATTTCAATAAATTAATCCCTATTTTTTTTAATTATAAATGAGGTGTTCAGGTACTTCACCATTAAGATACACCACAGTGGCAAGCTGAAGTTATATGGTGATGATATTTATAAGGGGGCCTCATTTTCAAACTTCTGCCATGTTGATGAAATGTCATGTCTTGAGCTGCTGTTGAGGTTAAAGGAGTTAAGTTATACTTCTAATTGCATTATCAATTGCTTTATGAGTTGTGATAATGTGTTAAAATTACTTAAGCCTATAACAAATGATATTGAAGACATGAACTTGAAGTTGTATGTAAACTCTAAAGCAATTGTCTAAGTATTCACTGAACAAATGGATAATGGTGATGATGATGTAAAAGTGGAGGATGATGTGGAAGTGGATGATGAGGTAAAAGTGGATGATGGTGTTGAAGTGAATGAAGATGAACCACTTAGAGCCACATATGATTTGGAAGAGTGTGACAATGATGACTTATTTTATGATGTTAGTTATGGTTATCTGGATAAGTACACAACTGATATGGTAAGTTTTGAGAGGGATATTAATGAAGGTTTTAGGGTTGATATAGAAAAGATAGTTGATAAGGGCAAAGGGGAAGATAGCGATTCAGGGTTAAAGACAAGGGTAACTTGGCATGTAGACAATAAATGTAGGGGTGGTAATGTTTCAATGCATACATCATCTGACTCTGACACTAACTATGCTCTCTCTGATAAACTTAGGAGCCTGTCGTTATCATATGAGAGGGTCCATGTTGATGGGTCAAATGCATCTCAAGTTAGAGGTGAGATGATGTTTGGTTATCATAAGGCTAAATGGTTGTCATTTGAAGGGATTTTTTAAAATTATAGGCCCCTTATATGGCTAGATGGTTGTCATTTGAAGGATCCGTAAGGGGGAATTTTATTGATAGTTATTGGGATTGATGCAAATAACTAAATTTACCCCAAATATATGCAATTTTTAGGAAGGAAATGAAAAAATCATGGAGCTAATTTTTGGAACTTTTTGAGGATGACATGATAATTGCCAACTCTAATATGTACACCTTCATTTCAGACAAGAAAAAGGTAATGTGTACAACTCTAAAGTTATTTGCTATTATTTATATAATACGAAATTTATACCTTGTCATCATAACTAAAGTATTACTTTATTCCTCTATTAAAGGGACTAATACCTATTTTGGAGGAGAAGTTTCCCAAATACGAGCACATGTATTGTATCAGACATAAGTACAATAGTTTTAAGGGGGGATTTAAGGGATTATCTTTGAAGACACTTTTGTGGAAGGCTGCAAGAGCAACAACAGTTCCTGAAATTAACAACACAATGATGGAAATCAAAGCAATATATTAGAAGTCTTAAGACTGGTTGCAAGATAATCCTACTAAGCATTAGAATAAGTCATATTTTAGTAGTTTTTGCAAGAGTGATATGCTTTTAAATAATCTATGTGAAAGTTTAAATTAGGTCTGACAATTTTTTACACGATAACTCGTTTACGGTAATAATCCGAAATGACCTGAACATGACATGATTAGCTTATATAGATTTAAGAGTACCCAAAACTTATACTCAAATCAAAATCAACGTGACCCGAAAATGACACGACTAGCCCGAATTGCCACCCCTAGTTTAAATTCAAACATAATTGATGTAACGGACAAGCCTATCATTGGTATAGAAGAGAAAATTAAGATCAATTTAATGGAGAGGACAAAAAATAATAGAAATAAAGTGAATATATATTAAGGTGGAGTCATTTGTCCAACTAAGAGATTGCTGCCATGTTGTTACTGCACTTCATTATTTAGGAAAATGTCTAAAAAATATGTGAGCAAGAGCTATTATGTGGAAACCTACATAACACCTACTCAATCCTTCTAAATTCTATCAATGGAAGGAAATTATGGCAAAAAATACAGTATGACACCATCCTCCCCTAACTTACATATCCCAACCTAGGAGGCCTAAAAAGGTAAAGAGGAGGGGGAAAGGTAAACCTCCTTCTGGAAATCAAGAAAAATTAGGGAGGAATGGGGTCACCATGACATGTATGGAGTTTGGGAACATACGACATAACAAGAGAGGATGCCCACAAAAGAGTAATAATATAAATGAAGCTGCTGGGAGTAGTGGAGGGACTCAAGTGGCTGCTATAAGTGCATTGTTTAATATGTGTATGTGGTTCACAATTGAATGTGACTACATGAGCTAACATTGTTTTACATAGGTGTTTTGTAGGTGAATAACAAAGTAAAAGGTTGAAAAAAGGTGTTACAACTGATGTGATTACACCGGGTCCTATATGGCCACCTCCATCTACGCAAACTTAATGGAATTTAAACTTTGAGCCCAATTTATTATTGTGTAAACTTTATTCACTCTACTTTGCACTTTGATCCCTTTTTGTTTGGGTTGGATCCTTTTTTTAGTTGTGGGACTATGTGTTTTGGATGTAGTTCAACCCTTCTTTTTGGTAGGGCTTTATTAATAACCATATAAAATATAATTTGTTTTTGTTGGGGCTAAATTTATGCTGCTGAATTATCCATTTATGACCGTATAAAGTAAAATTCATAAGGACTTATTAAACATGATTTCAGGGATAGATACACTGCAACATGATTTCAATGATAAATACACCGCAATAACAAATAATTACAAACTACAAAAATTTCATTTGGGGTTTCACATTCATAGAATTTCTCTATTTCATAGTACATTACACAAGAATGAGAAGCCAAGAAAAGAACAAAAACCACTGCATCAACCTCTCCCTTCCCCTATTTATACAAACATTAGCCTTAAGATCCCTAATACTACAAAAAAGCCCAAGAATAATGTTCTTTGACCTTGCACACATGGGAGGATCCTTCCACAGAAAGTATCCACAAGAAAAACAAACATACAATCTCTTACCAGGGTTGGATTCAGTCAATGAGGTACGATTTTGAACACGATTTCCACAATAGCATATTCCATCTGTTGATGTAAAAAATTAGATCACTCTAATTATTCAATCACAGATAAATAAATGAGACAAATAATTTTAAAGTGGTTCAGCCTTATGAGAATGGCCTACGTCCACTGTTATGGTATTGCTGATTGTATTGGAATTCTCGATTTGTGGTTATCTCAAGAAATTCCGGTCCCTCTACAATGAGGATTGTACAATGTATTTATAGCCCTGGGGCTGTAATGTGAAAGGGTAATACATTAAATGATGTACGTATGAAAGGGTAATACATTCAATGCCCCTTAAACGTGTGCGTCTAAATGATAAGCATTTAATGAACAGTCAAACTGTTGGTTATCCAGCTATTAATGCTTTGTTCGAGGTGCAGCTCGGATCGCCTGAGCTTCTCGGTATTCAAGAGTTCCTCGGAGAGTTCTTGTTCCTCGGAGAGTATGAGTTCCTCGGAGCGTATGAGTTCCTCGGGGAAGCAGTGTTCCTCGTTGTAGTGTGGTTCCTCGAAATGTGTGGGTTCCTCGAAAGTGTTTGCTGTTGCCACGTAGACTGCCACGTGTCTTCACTTTATTGAGCCATATCAGCAGATTAAATTTGGTATCAACAGAAGCCCCCAATGTTTCATAGTTCGAAATTTGAGGAGTGTGGAACATTCTTTCTCGGAATATGATAGCTTTAAATAGTCTTCCTGATTTTTAGGAGTGTTTCCCTTGCATTTATTTCTCTTTCCAAATTCGTAGAATCAGGCTTTTTTGAATTTTCATAACCGCCTCGATCTCTGTGCACTTTTTGTCCTTTTAGCCGCCGGTAGCGTAATCGTTTCTTCTCGCTTCGATTGCCGCGCCCTTTTTGTTCCTCTAGCCGCCGGTAGCGTAATTGTTTCTTTTTGTAATCATTACTTTACCATTTCTGAAGGCAGAGTATTTAAACTTCAGAGACACTCCCATCGTCTTCTACCTTTTCAAATTTGTATCTTCGAGTTTTCCGTCGTCTCTTTTTCTCCTGTGTATTCATCTCTTCCATCGTTCGTTGTCATCAGATCCACTCTTTTTCTGTAATATTTTCTTCCTTCTTCTTCATTTCTTTTATTCATCATGGGTTACCCTGTTGAATCTCTTGATAAGTTTCGCTCTGATTTTTCTATTCCCTCCTGGGTTGTTCTAGAAGAGCTTTCTGAGCCTTCTGATTATTTTCACTTGGCTGAGGGACATTGGTTCCCCAGTCTCTTTATTGCTGAGTGTGGATTTTCTTTTCCACCAAATCCCTTGTGTCTGGAATTCTATCAGTACTTTGACGTTGTTCCTGCAAGAATAGCCCCCAACACATGGAGAATAGTTAATGGGGTGCATAGATTAAATCAAATCCATGGAACTCGCATAGGAATTCCTGAGATTATGTTTTGTTATAGATGGGTAGTTGGTGATAACACCTTTTATTTAAAAACTAGAATGTTAAATAGGGCCTTAGTAGTCAATCTCCCTGATGCCAATAGGGATTATTTTGAGCACGGGGTTGTCATAAAAAATTGGCAACATGCTCCTTTATCAGGAGATGAAGTTTATCAGGGTCCCAGATGCCCTCCCTATGGCAATGGGATAGGTTTTTCTTATTTCATTTTATTTATTTTGAAATTATGCTTCCTTTATGTTTGATAAAATGTGTCACTGATGGCAATGTTTATTTATTTGCAGTTGACAGTAAAAGAAAGTGTCCAAAGGAAGCAGACGTTAACATAAGACACTTGAAACTTATCTGGAGTCTGCATCAGAGTGTTGCCGACAAGCACATTAGATCAACCTCATATCTGCTGCAGTATAAGAGCTACACAACCTCTTTTACTGCTTGTCCAGTAATAAGTGAATCAGAGCCAGTACCAGCTTCCACCAGTTCCTCGCCTGAATCTCAAGTCCCTTTGAGTGAAAGAATGAAGAAGAGAAGGCCTCCCACTCTCTTCGAGAAGCCTGCCTCTGGTTCTGGAGAGGCAAAAAGAAGTAAAGTTGATGTCCCAGGGAGGGGATGAAGAAGAATGATGCACCTTCCTCGGATGCTGTTGTGAAGGTTGCCGAGAAGCCCGTAGTGGCTCCGAGCAGGTCTGCTTCTCCTGCAGAGGTGATTGTAATATCACCGACCAAGGGTTCTTCCTTGGTTGAATCTGTTCCTGTTCCCCCGAGGAGGCTGAAGAAGAGCTCCTCGGTCAATTTGGCTGACACCGTCACTCAGCCCCTAGTTACTGGTACTGGGGTTCCAACTTTTGTTCCTCTGAGCTCTACCATGAGCTCGGTAAAGTTCTGGATCATTCCTGAGGTCCAAGGTACTGAAGAAAACCTTACTCGGGACATGGTCACTTCGTTAGCTGCTCCCCACCTTGCTTTTGTAAGTCTTCTTACTTTGAACTTTTCATTTTTCCTTTGTTATTTCTATTTTTGACTTGCTTTCTTTTTACTTTCACAATTGACGAGCTGCTTTAATATAATTTTGAAGAAGGATGAAGAAATTAAAGCTTCATGCTCCTCGTCCAGTGTGGAGGGAGCTCTGGAAGAAGCTATCAAGTCTTTGGACAATTCTCGCCAGACATATGCTACTGACAAGGCTGTTTGGGAGAAAAAGCTTGCCTCCATCGAGCAGGAGAAAGCTCGAGCTGTTGATGTCTCCAAGGAGTTGGAGAAGAGAATAAATGAGTAAGAAGGGAAAAATAAAGAGCTCGACGAGAAGCTCAAAACTACTGGGGAGCTTGAGGATAAGCTCAGGATTGCTGAAGAGGAGTTGTCTCAACTTCGGGAGGTAAATCGGTAGAAGGAGGAGGCTGAGAAAAAACTAAAAGCTGCTGATGACCTGCTGTCCGAGAAGCTTTCCTCGGAAAAGTTAAAAAGGAAAATGGCTGTGAAGAAGTCCTTCAGTGCTGGCTGGGACAAGGGGTGGAACAAGGAGTTGGCTTCCATGGTGTCGCAAGTGGACTATGGCAGTCTCAAGTACTTCAGGGATGGATGGGTTACTGCTTTACAGGAGCTAAAAGTGGATGAATATTCCGAGCTCTTTAAGAAACACATCCCTGGTCCCCCTCCAACCCCTGAAGACTTAGAAGAGGACGAAGCTGCCTCCGAAGAGTCTTCTATGGTGATGGGAGATCATCCCTCAGCCATTCAGCCTGCTGCCGAGGAACTTCAGCAAATTGTTACTTCCTCCGAGCAATTGCCAGTGCTCCCCGAGCAACTATCCATTCCCTCCGAGAAACCTACTTCTTCGTCCCAGCCTCCCGAGAAGGTTTTGGGAGATAAGGAAAAGGTGTAGAGTTGTTCGGGTTTATCTTTACATTTTATTTTTCTTTTATCAAATGTAACCCAGAACTTGTAATTTTGAACTTTATGATCTAATAAAACTTGGACTTTTTACATACTGTTGTCTATCTTCTATTCATACTCTGCTTGTACTTCTTATTGATGATTTCTCTTTCTTTCTCTGCTAGTTTCTGGCCAGGATGGAATTACTATCTGCCCATGATACAAAGCTGCTGCGATAATGTAATGAATACTTTAAGGCTGGTCACACAGACCTGAGTGCAGCACAAGTCGTCGACATCCTCGGCCAAGATGCTTCAGAACAGGCAGTTGAAGTATATCAATATCTGAAGTGTCTCCTTGATCGAGCAGTGGCCAATAATGTGTCCTATTATGATATGATCGAAGATCTCCAAGGCACCCTCGAAGACCTTCAGCTACAATACAAAGAATCCACTACCCTATTGCGTGAGGGGTATGAGAAGAAGTACCAGCAACTCAATGCTGACAAGGGGTACGAGAAGCACTTTCCTGGCTACGAGGTGAGGGAGATAACTCTGAGGGGCGAAGTCGAGGAGTGCAGACAGATAGCTGAACTATTAGAGCAAGAGAACAATAATCTTCAAAGAGAGTTGTCACAGTTGAAGTCTGCAGCTTCTACTTCAAACGCCTTAATCCTAGTGAATGATAAGGTATTCTCATTCTTGGAGGTTGAGAACGCCAAATTGAGGGACGAGTTGGAAACCTTGAAGAGGTCTGTCCCTTCTACACCTTCTCGTGGTCGAGCAAGAGCTCCTCGGGGATGAGCAAGAGAAGATCGAATTCCTGTCGAGGAATAGAGGACTCAGTCTGCCTTAGAGAACCAGGCCTTCCAATTAATGGTGAAGAACCAGGCTTTGGCTGAAATGTCAAAGAAGATCAGGGACCTGGAAGAGCAGCTCTCCACTCAGAAGTCTACCTTGGAGAATAAAGAGATCTTCATCAAAAATCTCCACGAGCAGCTGGATAGATTAACATATCAATTCCACAAACAGCCCAGGGAGTTCTGGATGGCTGGATACAACGAAGCTCTCTTTCATTTGGACGATCGTATCCAGAATGCCAATAATGAGGGCTACAAGCAAGGCTGGTTGAATGCCTTAGGTGTGCTGCAGCTCAAACAGGGTCATTACCTATGGGACTACCATGATCCCGGGATGCTCGACTTACCTGTGCCACCATACAAACTGGATATGAGTTGGATCCCTGCTCGGGCCATTCCTCGGAGCTTGATTTCCAAATATCTCGGTGACTACAATCTCCATTCAATCGCCGAGGTATCTCGTCCCGAGAACCTCTTAGATCGACCATCCATGATGAATGTCGGGATTTTAAAGGATCTCAACTTCATAAATTCTCCCCTGGCTTTAAATGATCCGCCTGCTGGCGAGGAAACTGTGTCAAAAGCAGAGGGGAAAAGACCAGTAGAGTAGGAATTTTGATGTAATAGTTAGTATACATTTCAATATCAATGTAACTTTCATTTCATAATCAATGTAATTTGTTTTGGATTTAATGAAAGACTTTCATTTCTATTCGCAATCTTAATTACTATTGTCTTGTAAAACACTTCATATTTGTGCATTTGTATCTGATAAAAGATAACAATATTGTGTAGTTTGTCGATCAACTTATTGTCGAGTAGTTTGAACTTGTGGTAATCATTTGGCAAAAATAATATTTTGTTTCTCGACCAACTTAGTAATAATTAAAAAGTTACGAGTATCAAGAATGTTGCTCGATTACTTTAAATTTCACTTGTTGACCAACTACAATTAGTGGATTTTTATCCCCGATCAGCCATAATTGGTAGATTTTTCTCTTAATTGTGTCCGACCAACCAAGGTCGGTAAATTTTCCTTGTCGACCAACTACAGTTGGTGGGTTTCTATCCTCGACCAGCCATAGTTAGTATTTTTGAAATAATTTTACCTCCCGACCAACTCAAGTTGGAATTTTCGAGAATATATTTACTTCCTAACCGACATAAGTTGGCATTTTTAGGAATACTTTTATTTCACGAGAAACATATAGTTTTATTTCCCTTAGGAATACAAATTTTACTTCCCGGAGGAATACAAGTAGCTTTACTTTCCGGAGGAATTTTACTTCCCAGAGGAATACAAGTAGGTTTACTTCCCGGAGGAATACAGGTAGCTTTACTTCCCGGAGGAATATTGGTAGCTTTACTTCCCGGAGGAATATTGGTAGCTTTACTTCCCGGAGGAATATAGGTAGCTTTACTTTTCAGAGGAATATTGGTAGCTTTACTTACCGGAGGAATATAGGTAGCTTTACTTCCCGGAGGAATATTGGTTTCTCGACCAACCTTAGTTGGCATTTTCGAGAAAATTTTTTGTAGCCTGAGCTTTGCCGAGTAGTGTGTAGCACTAGTATTCCCTAAAAAACTTTCAATAAAAAGAAAGAATTCAGCAGAATATCTTCATTTTATTCATCACTGATAATATTTGCGCAGGTGCTCTGCGTTCCATGCATTCTTAAACTCCTCCCCTTCTAGAGTTGCTATTCGGTAAGTTCCTGGTCGAACAACTTCTGTAACTCGGTATGGTCCATGCCAGTTTTCCTTCAGCTTATTGTGCTTTTGAATGACTTTCTTTAACACATAATCTCCTTCTTTTAGGTCGCACTTCTTCACCCTTTTGTTATAGAACAAAGCTGTTCGCTGCTGGTAAGCAGGATTTCTAATGCTTCTTCTCTAACTTCCTCGAGCATGTCTAAATCCAATCTTCTCATTAAGTCGCTGACAGGGGAATTGAAATTCAGAACCCTGTGTGTTGGGAGGCCCAACTCGACAGGTATAACAGCTTCACTTCCAAATGCCAGCATATATGGTGATTATCCTGTTGCTACTCGGGGAGTAGTTCGGTAAGCCCAAAGTACTGATTGTAGCTCGTTGTTCCAATTTGCTTTTGCATCATCCAATCTTTTCTTCAAACCATTCAGCAACGTTCTGTTTGTCACTTCAGTTTGTCCATTGCTTTGAGGATGGCCTGGTGCTGAGTGGACCTTCAAAATATTTGACTAATAACAATAGGCAGCGAACTCCTCGTTATCAAATTGTGTTTAATGGTCTGTGATGAAAGCATGAGGAAGACCATATCGACAAATGATATTCTTCCAAATAAATTGGTACACCTTCTCGTACGTCGTATCAATGAGTGGCTCAGCTTCTACCCACTTAGTAAAATAATCCACTGCGACGACGAGGTATTTGAACCTTCCTTGGGTCGTTGGCAGTGGCCCAACCAAATCAATTCCCCACATGGAAAATGGCCAAGGGGATGTTATGGGTGTCAACAATGCTTGTGGAGTTCTTCGGATGGAGGAAAAGTGCTGGCACTTGTCACATTTCTTGGCATAGGCTACACAATTATCCCTCATCGTCGGCCAGTAATATCCTTGCGTCATCATCCTTTGCAAAAGCGTCCGACCTGCTACATGGGCTCCACAGGACCCTTCATGGATCTCTTCAATAAATTCTTTCACCTCGGAGGGATGTACACATTTTTGCAAACCTTCCATAATTCCTCGTCTATATAAAATACCATTAGTTAATACGTACCGAGCAGCTTTAAACTTCAATTTCTTGGCTGTGAGCTTGTCAATTGGTAATTCTCCCTCCTTAATATATGCCCTGATGGGATCCATCCAAGACGGTCCTAAATCAAGGGTGATAAAGTTCATCGCCAAATCTTCATCTATACTCCGACCAGCCAAAACTTCAATTGGGATTGTTCTTCATAGCTCGGTACGAGTAGCTGATGCTAATCGAGCTAAGGCATCTGCTCTTGCATTCTCCATTCTCGGTATTCTGACCAGCTGAATAGCAGCAAATTATGATACCAACTCCATCACCTTTGCATGGTATTTGATCATTAATTATCCTTTGGCTGCATATATTCCCAACATTTGATTTACGATTAATTGAGAATCACTGAAAACAATTACTTGCTGCGCCTCCATAATTTTTGCCAAATTAAGACCTGCAATCATGGCCTCATACTCAGCTTCATTATTGAAAGCTTTGAATTGGAAACGTAGGGCGTACTCCATGTCGACCTCGTCCGGAGTGCTCAAAACTATCCCTGCCCCACTGCCTGTTGTGCAAGATGAGCCATCTACATATAGCCTCCATATAAGTAACTCGTCTTCAAATTTCTGATCAGTCAGAGTTCCTCGGTGAAATATTTGTTGCTTTCTTTCATCCTCCCCGGATATTTCTTTCTCTTTGTCGATCATCTCTCCTTGCTCTTTTACCAATCGTAATTGGTCTGAGCTTGAATTTGATGATCTTGTAACATCCACTTGCCCTTTTACCAACCGGAGTTGGTCTGAGCTTGTGTTTGTTGATCCTGTAACATCCACAGGTTGATTGGCGAGCAACTTTTGCTCCTCGAGGGTATCAGGATAGGTGAACTCTGCTATAAAATCTGCTACAGCCTGCCCTTTTAGCGATGATCTGGGTTCATAGACTATATCATATTCACCGAGCTCTATTGCCTAGTACATCAATCTCCCTGATTTTTCTGGTTTATGAAGGGCTTGCCTCAATGGCATATCAGTATATACGACTATGGTATGAGCCTGGAAGTATGGCCTCATTCTTCTACTCTCTTCAATCAACGCCAGTGCTAACTTTTCCAGCCTTTGATATCTGATTTTTGCTCCTCGGAAGGCCTTACTCGTATAATAAATTAGTTTTTGCACTCCATTCTCCACTCTGATCAACGCCGAGCTAACTGCATTCTCCGACACTGCTAGATACAAGTACAATTTTTCTCCCATCACTGGCCTGGACAACAGTGGAGGTGATCCCAAGTATTTCTTCAAGTCTTGAAAAGCCTTCTCACATTCATCATTCCACTCAAAAGTCTTTTGGAGTGTCTTGAAGAATGGGAGACATCTGTCAGTTGCTCGTGATACAAATTTGTTGAGTGCTGCTACTCGTCCTGTGAGACTCTGTACTTCCTTCTTCGTCGTTGGAGATCGCAGCCCTAATAGAGCTTTGATCTTTTCAGGATTTGCTTCAATGCCTCGTTGATTGACAATGTATCCGAGAAACATGCCTTCCCGTACTCCAAATATGCACTTCGTCGGGTTCAGCTTCATTTGATATTTATCCAGTTGATCAAAAGTCTGACTTAAGTCAACTAGATGGTCGACAGCTTTCTTGCTTTTTGTCAGCATATCGTTAACATAGACTTCCATATTGCAACTGATTTGTTCAGCAAAAACCTTGTTCATCAGCCGCTGATATGTCGCACCTGCATTTTTCAAACCAAAAGGCATAACATTATAACAATAAGTTCCCCTAGGGGTAATGAAAGAAGTACTCTCCCTGTCTTCAGGTTTCATTTTAATCTGATTGTAGCCAGAATAAGCATCCATGAAACTCAGTAACTCATGTCCCGAGGTAGCATCTATCAGCTGATCAATTCGGGGCAATGGAAAGTGATCCTTTGGGCATGCTTTATTGAGGTCGGTGAAGTCTACACACATCCTCCATTTGTTGTTCTTCTTTTTTACCATCACCACATTTGCTAACCAGTCTGAATATTTAACATCTTCAACGAAACAAGCTTTCTGGAGCTTCTCGACTTCCTCCTGTATAGCATGAGTCTTCTCGGGGCTGAACACTCTTCTTCTCTGCTTCACTGTCTTGATCTCCTTATTCACATTGAGCTCGTGACATAAGAAATTTGGGTCTATCCCCGGCATATCTTCGTGACTCCACGCAAAAGTTTGTTTTCTGCTTCTAAGGAAAGTTATCAATTCCTGTTTCAATGAGGCTTCCAACGACGAACCTACTTGAGTGGTACGTTCAGGGTGCTCGTCGTCCAGAATGATGTTTTTAGTAGCTTCCACCACTTGACCCTTCACGAGTTGTGACTCATCTCTAGGATCCAATGTTTCAATTTCTGCACCTTCATCCACTTGATAGGTAGTAGTCTTTTTCCTTGATTCTTCCAGTTCTTCTTGCTCGGCGGATAAATAATAACATTCCCGAGCTACTTTCTGATCGCCTTTCACAACTCCTACTCCAAAATTTGTTGGAAATTTTAGGCACTGATGCACTGTAGATGGTACAGCTTTGAACTTCTTCAATCATACTCTTCCCATGATGATATTGTATGATGATTGAACATTCTTATCCATCACGAAGAAGCGTATTCTTTCTGTTCGACAAGAAGGCCACGTACCAATGAATATATCCAACTTGATCGTCCCAAGTGGAAATACTTTCTCGCCAGCAAAACCGATGAGGGGTCTATGATAAAGATCCAATTGAGATAGCTTTAGATTTAAACTATCGAAGCACGAGCAGAACATGATGTCTGCTGAGCTACCATTGTCTACCAGTACTCTTGAAATCATTAGTTCCTTCATTCTCATCTTGATCACCAGTGGGTCATCATGAGGATATAGAACACCTGCAAGGTCATTCTTTGAGAAACCAATGACCAATTTCTCTTTATTCACCTTTCTCGGGCGATCCTCTTCAACTAGATTTATTCGTTGAATATACGAGCAAGCTTGAGCCTCACCGAGGTAAGCTTTTCTCTGTAATACCCCGTATTTTTATGCTATATTAATTTGGGGATTTATTAAATTTGATGTGAATTAATTATTTAATAAAATCCGAAAATTAATTATGTTATAATTATTAACGTGACGAGAGTTAGTAATTATGGGAAATTTGTCGAATATTACTAATGAGCAAAGTAATATATAATATTGGTTATATTGAATGTCACGAGTGAATAAAATGACAATTTTGAGAATTTGAGCCGGGACGCGCCCGTGTCGCGTTGCGACTAAATATTGATAAATAAAAGTGAATATTTCATAAGTTGTTCGTATGGTCTTTTTGAGTGCGCCAACGCATCCGGAAGGGTCGAGATAGTCAGAAAAGTGTGTCCGGGAGTTTAGTTTGTGTCTCGGGACGTTTTTAGGCCTAATTAGTACCCCGGGAGGGCAATTTGGACATTTCACATTTTTGGGTAATTAAACCCACGAAAATTAAAAGGGTTATATCAGATATCTGGGTTATCATCTAGTGTTAGAAAGCTCAAAAAACTAGAACGGCCTTTAGAGAAGAGAGGAGAGAGCTCTCAAGGCATTCCAAGGCTCAAAACTCAACCGTTTGCACCGCCGCCACCGCCAACGCGTAGATCGCGAGACGGGGAATGCAAACACACCAATTTCGGCACCAAACTAGACTTCTGAAAATCCCAGGCAAGTGTTTATCTTTCTTATTTCATTTATGAATCTTTTATATTAGTTTAGGAGTAATTCCAATGAGTTTTTATGGAAGAAACCTAAAAGATGAGATAGGAAATTGCATGTAGGGATGAATTAATTGTTATTCTGGAAACCCCTTAACATGTAGAGGATTGAACCACGAATTTATGAGGTTGTAGATGAAGAAAACTCTGGAAAAGATGGATTGGAACATATTAATGGAATTCTAGGGTTCTTGAGGTCTTATATGAATTTGGGGCTTGTTGATCCATGTTTAATAATAGAAATCTACATGCTTTACGTTGAAATTTCATAGTATGATGATATAATGTCAGTAGTATAAATTTTCGGTTGATTGGGTATGAAAAATATTGATTTGGTGAAGGTAAGAAGATGAAACCCGTAACTGCAAATCTGCAGATTTCGCAGACCTGCTTGATCGATCGATCGAGCCCAGAGCTTCGATCGATCGAGCCCTAGACCTCAATCGATCGACCCCTCCTGGCAGACTCATATCTTTCCTTCTTAATTAGTTAAAATTCACTTTAATGAGGAATAATTCATGGTCACCCTTAAAAATATGTTTTGGGAGATAAAGAGGACCAGTAGGGTATATGAATAAATTTTGGGGACCTCTAATATATGACGAGAATTGTATTTTTGGGATAATTATATAGAGAACGATGAAACTACGTATTTAAAGTGAGAGATTACGTCAAATAGTTATGATATAGAATAGATGAATACCTACTGAATTTTATAATTGGGAGGATAAAGCCATGAGAGTTATGTGGTAAGTTGGAATAATACAAAAATAAAGGTTAGAAACGAACCGTTATATGTGTTTACTAAAAAGGTGAAAATAAGGATAAAAGTCGTAACTATGGGATTTGAAATATACCTAATATTGATATGGTAATATTAGTATAGTTATATGACAGTGTTTGCATATACTATCTATATGTGAAAAACATACCCACGCTACTTGCTATCCTTGAGGTTTCCTCAGTGGGACGATCTTATCATGTGTTGTCTTATGGGGGATATTGACTTGTACCCTAGAAGATAGATATCCATGGTACAGGCTATCGATTTGATAGTTCAGATGGTCCTAAGAGACGCGGGTATGTGCCATCCTCTTAGAGACTTGGAATCTATGATTCGCCTCAATATTGTTGTGTATGTGTTAATACAATTCTAGAGTGATTTCGAATTTGTATTCCCCTTAATACGAGTGATACGGGGTTTGGATAGTAGAGTATGCCCGCACCATAGTTTTTATGTGGGTTTCTGTTATGATATATATATTTTACGAGTAGTTAATATATATATGAAATTCTGAAATCTGGAACTGCCTACTGTGATTTGATATGTAGGACATGGTTGATGACTCAAATTGTAACACTTGTTTTGAGGAAGTATAATATAACACTGGAAAACTTTATAAATTAATAAAGTTAAAACGAGAATTTTGGATACTAATTGAAATATTCTTTTCAAACAATTGTATCGTTCAATTTTAAATCCTGCGAATAACCTAAGATAAGTTAAATCGTTGGGGAAAGATAGTGTGATATATGACGAGATAGACCATTGGGAAGGTTAGTGCGATAGGTGTGCACATTAGAAGAGAGGTGAGAATTTCTCAAGAGAGTGTCGTACTAATAAATACTTGCTAAATGAATTTTTAAATCATATACACTATCGGGCTCTGACCCGTTTCCATTTCTCTTTTTCTCTTGTATATATATATATATATATGTATATATTACAGGTGCCCAGCCACAGGGGCGTCTTGCATAGGGTCCTTTGGCAGGAACGTGCTGCAGCTTAGGTGGGAGTTGCAGGCCTGTTGTTTAGACGAATTCATCCATTTGATTCTACTCCTAGCATGTTCATTATTGGGGCATGTGTCGCCCTTTCCATTATTCAGTTGTTATTTGGATATTGTACTTCATCTATTTCTAGTATTGTCACTTTGGGAGTTATTATATTCTGGATGGTTTACTTTAAGTTTTATTGTTAGTAGCCAGTTGTTGAATGTTAAATTATTGGATTGATTGTTTAATAAAATAAATAAATAAAATTTGAAAGGAATGTTAAAAATGGTTTTGACACTTAGCTTAATTAATGAGGGTGTTTAAATTGGAAATTTATTTTCACGACAGTGATGCTAAGAATGATCCAACTGTTCACCTTGATTTTAATTTAATAAAGGAGTGATTGCCCAGTATTTAATTAGGCGGGGTGTCAGAGGTGGTATCAGAGCATCAGGTTCTAGTGTCCATAGGATCTGTACGACTTATTTTCGCTTTTAGCTTAACGTTTTTGCTATAGAGCCCTATTTTTAGGATTGTTGTATTTCTGCTTTTACCTTACGTCTTCAGCTATTTGAGATTTGATAATGACTATAGACTAATAAACTTCTTCACGTTTCAGATGCCTCCGAGACGTGCACCGAAGGATAGGCGTGCCCAGGCCGAGCAGCCAACAGCTCCGGCACAAGGCACTATGAATGTTAATGAAGTAGCCGCCATTGTTGCTCAGGCGGTGAATGACGGGCTAGCAGTGGTTCAGCAGGCTCCACCCCAGATTCAGGCAGTGTCGCCAGTACCAGTACAACTTCCATCTGCATGGGAGAGGGTTAGGGATGCTTTTCAGAAGGCGCATCCCCCTGAGTTCTCTGGTAGCTCAGATATCGTCACAGTCAGCCAATGGAAGAAAGACATCCAGCGGCATCTTCGTATGTATGAGTGCACCGACGTGAAAAGGCAGTTATTGGCTTCCTTTAAGCTGGTGGGGCCCGCTTTGCAGTGGTGGGAGTCCACTACCACCTTGGAGGAGAGGGATACGATCCCTATTCAGTCGTTTTGGGAGCGGTTTGACCGCAAGTACTTTCCACCCGCCGTGCAGACTGAGATGAGGCGGAAATTACTGAATTTAAAACAGGAGAACTCTACCGTTGCTGAGTATGAGGAGGAGTTCATGAGACTTCTCACCATAGTGCCAGATGAGGCACCTACTGATAGTAAGAAGATAATGTTGTTTGTGGACGGGTTAGCTTGGAGGATCCGTCAGCATCTTATAGGGAATCTATCTCTGAGTACTTTCACTGATGTACTCAATGTTGCGTTACTAAATTACCAGGATCACCGCTTCCATCTGCAGGGATGCAGGAGAGCAGGAGAGTCCAGCCAGCAGGGCAGGACCAGGGGTAGTAGTGCTAGTGGGGCACCATCTCATGGACATACTCGTCAACACGAGCATAGTTCCCATCAGGGGGACCCTGCTAAGCGATTCCATTCAGGAGATTCCAGGCAGGGATTTGGGGGTTATAGGCAGGGTCAACAGGTCCAGCCTAATCAGCAGGGCCAGCAAGGCCAACACCGACATCAGGGTTAACAACGTGTTCATCAGGGCCAACAGGGCCAGTGGCGTAGTGGTAACGGCCAGCAGGGCCGTGGTCAGCAGGGTCAGAGGGGAGGCAACTTCAAAGGACGATGTTTTGGGTGTGGTAAGCACGACCATAGGCGTCAAGATTGTTCGGAGGGACATAGGGCCCCACAGCAGCAGGGTGCCCGTAATGAGCCGCAGAGATCACTTTTTCCACCTGCCCTCCCAGCTCCAGCCCAGGTGCCAGCCCTACCAGCCATTCCAGCAGCTCCAGTGCAACAGGGGCAATTACAGTACGGACGTGTCTATAACGTCCACCAGGCAGCAGCTCCATAGGCACCACCCACGATTGAGGGTATGTTTCCTATCCATGGTACTATGGGTCGGGTTTTGTTTGATACTAGGGCGACGCATTGTTTTATAGCTACGCATTTTGCGAAGGCCTTAGGGTTGTTAGCCACAGCAGAGAGCACAGTGACGTGTGTAGACTCACCACTGGTGAGTGGGTCACTTATCTTCTTTATATGCCGGGGAGTGGGGGTAGAGATTGGTAGTTTGGTATTACCTGCAGACATGTTAGTCTTAGATATGCATGAGCACGATGTTATTATCGGTATGGATTGGATCGCAGCTTATAGAGCCATGATTGATTGCTTTAGTGGGAGCATTATTTTTGCCATTCCGGGGCAAGAGATGTTTGTAGTGGCGATGCCTCGCCCAGAGGGAGGCTCGACCGCTCATTTGTATTATATAGAGGAGGATACCTCTAAGGAGGTTGTGATTATGTTAGACTCGATTTCAGTTGTTCGTGAGTATTCCGATGTGTTTCAGGAGATACCAGGCCTACCCTCCAGTCGAGAGATAGACTTTATCATAGACTTATTACCGGATACTAGACCGATAGCATGCGCTCCATACCGTATGGCTCCGGCGGAGATGCGAGAGTTACGAAATCAGATAGAGCAGCTGTTAGGTCAGGGCTTCATTCGCAGGAGTACCTCACCTTGGGGCGCTCTAGTATTGTTTGTGAAGAAGAGAGATGGTTCACTGAGGTTATGTGTGGACTACCGGGAGTTGAACAAGGTCATGATACGGAATAAGTATCCGTTGCCTCGAATCGATGATCTGTTCGACCAGCTGAGGGGAGCAACTTTTTTTTCGAAGATAGATCTGAGGTCGGGGTACCATCAGCTACGTATTAGGGAGCAGGATGTTTCAAAGACTGCGTTCTTGACGAGATATGGGTCTTATGAGTTCAGAGTGATGCCATTCGGCCTCACAAATGCTCCAGCCGTGTTCATGGACTTAATGAACCGAGTATTCAGAGAGTTCTTGTATCAGTTTGTCATCGTCTTCATAGATGACATTTTGATGTATTCACACTCCGAGGAGGAGCATGCCGAGCACTTGAGGCAGGTTCTTCAGACTTTACGAGAGCATCAGTTGTATGCTAAGTACGAGAAGTGTGGATTCTGGTTGCGAGAAGTACAGTTCTTGGTACATGTTGTTTCTGAGCAGGGGATAGCAGTCGACCCGAGTAAAGTGTCAGCGGTGAGGGAGTGGGGACAACCCACGACACCGACGGAAGTGCGTAGTTTCTTGTAATACCCCGTATTTTTATGCTATATTAATTTGGGGATTTATTAAATTTAATGTGACGGTTTATTTAAGATTGTCAGATTACATGGGGTGCCCCTGAATATTGTGTCAGATAGAGACAAGATTTTCGTGTCGCATTTTTGGGAAAGCTTTCAAGAGGCTATGGGTACTGAGTTGAGGTTGAGTTCAGCCTATCACCCACAGACAGATGGACAGACAGAGCGTACTAATCAGATGTTAGAGGATATGCTACGTATGTGTGTTCTTGATTTTGGAGGATGTTGGGAGCCACATCTTCTACTGGTAGAGTTTGCTTATAATAGCTCTTATCAGTTCACGATTGGTATGGCTCCATTTGAAGCCTTGTACGGCAGGCCTTGTCGTTCCCCAGCTTGTTGGCTCGAGATGGGGGATAACAAGTTGCTAGGACCAGAGGTAATTCAGGAAACCTCCGCGAGGATTGAGATGATCAGGAGTCGCATTCGAGTAGCCCAAGACAGGCAGAAGAGCTACGCCGATACGAAACGGTTCTTCCGAGAGTTTAATGTGGGGGACCAAGTGTTACTGCGTGTATCTTCTATGAAGGGAGTGATGAGGTTCAGGAAGAAGGGGAAATTGGCTCCGAGGTACGTAGGATCATTCCCCATCATCGAGAGGATTGGGCCAGTTACATACAGGTTGGGACTGCCAGATAAATTACATCGCATTCACGAGGTATTCCACATCTTGTCGTTGAGACGATATCTTTGGGATGATATGGCCCATACTCACATTGCGATAGATGAGATTGACTTACAGTCTGATAGCTCTTACAAAGAGAGACCAGTGGCTATTCTAGACTATAGTGAGAGGAAATTGAGGTCGAAAATAGTTCCACTTGTGCGAGTCCAGTGGGAGCATCATAATGTGGAGGAATCCACTTGGGAACGTGAGGCAGATATGCGCGAGAGATATCCAGAGTTGTTTTTACCAGGTATGCCTTATTTTCTGAATTTCGGGATGAAATTCCGTTATTAGGGGGGAAGTATATAATACCCCGTATTTTTATGCTATATTAATTTGGGGATTTATTAAATTTAATGTGACGGTTTATTTAATAAAAATCCGGAAATTAATTATGTAATAATTATTAATGTGACGAGAGTTAGTAATTATGGGAAACTTGTTGTATATTACTAATGAGCATAGTAATATATTATATTGGTTATATTGAATGTCATAAGTGAATTAAATGACTATTTCGGAAATTTAAGTCGGGACGTGCCCGTGTCACGTCGGGACTAATTTTGTTAAATAAAAAGTAAATATTTTATAAGTTGTTCGTATGGTCATTTTGAGTGCGCCAACGCGTTCGGAAGGGTCGAGATAGTCAGAAAAGTATACCCGGGGGTTTAGTTTGGGTCTCGGGGCGTTTTTAGGCCTAATTGGTGCCCCGGGAGGGCATTTTAGTCATTTTACATAAGTGGGTAATTAAACCCACGAATTTCCGCGAACCTATATCAGCCATTAGGTCAGCCTCTTAGGGTTAGAACATTCACAAATCAAGTGACGGCCATTGGACAAGAGAGGAAAGAGCTCCAAGGCAATCTAAGGCCAAAAAGCCACCGGTTTGCACCGCCACCAGCACCACCGCGTAGATCACGAGTCGAGGAATGCAGCCATACCAAAATCAGCCGTGAATCTGCATACCAAAATCCCAGGCAAGTGTTTAAACTTGCTATTTTCGTTGATGCAATCTTCATGTTAGCTTAGGAATGAATTGTGATAAAAACTATGAAAGAAAACCCCATTTTTATAGGAGAACCCATGTAGTATTGATGTATATGTTGATTCTGGAAACCCTTGCCATGTAGAGGTAATAATCCACGAAATTTGGTGATCATAATAAAGAAATATTGGAGAAAGATTCATTAGAAATCTGTTTAAGAAAATTCTAGGGTTCTTGATAATTGGACATGATTTTAGGTTGAAAATCCATGTTTAATGATAGTTATACACATGCTTTACGTTATAAACACCTGGTATAATGTTATGATGATGATGATAGTAGGATTTTTGGGACGATTAGAATGGAAAAACATAGTTTTGGATGAAGAAGTTTGATGAATCCCGTAACTGCATTCTGCAGAATTTTGCCCAGACCTGCTTGATCGATCGATCGAGCCTAGAGCATCGATCGATCGAAGGTTCGATCGATCAAGCCCCAAGCTTCGATCGATCGACCCCTCCTGGTAGACTCCTATTTCCCTTGTTTCATTAGTTAAATTAAGTTTATCGTGAAATAATTTTTGGGCATTCTAAATAAAATGATTTGGGAGACATTGAGGACCAGTAGGGTATATGTAATAATGTTGGAACCTTTAATATTCAACGAGAATGATATTTATGGGATATTTACCTTAGGTTGTTAGATTTATGAATTTAAAGGGTGAGGTGCGTAAGAGAGTTACGTTGGAATCTAATAAAGTCACTTACTGAATTTCATATTTGTGGGGATATAATCCACGAGTGTTAGGTAATAAGTGAGAAAACCCTTCGAGTTAAGGTTAGGAATAAAACCTTATACGTAATTCTATAACTGTGAAATTAAGGATAAATGGTATAATTACGGGTGATGAGAAGAACCTATATTAATATGATAAAGTGGTATATTTATATGATAGTGTGTACATATATTATATGCATGTGAAAAATCATACCCACGCTACTTGCTATCCCTGAGGTTTCCGCGCTGGGACAAGTCTTATCTCGATGGGACCTTTATGGGGGATATTGACTTGTACCCTAGAAGATAGATATCCTTGGTACAGGCTATCGATGTGATAGTTCAGACGGTCCTAAGAGACGCCGGTATGTGCCATCCTCTTAGAGACTTGGAATCTATGCTTCGCCTCAATATTGTTTGTGTATTTATGTTAATACAATTTGAGAGTGATTCCGAATGTATTCCCCTTAATATGAGTGATATGGGGCTTTGGATAGTAGAGTATGCACGCACCATAGTTTTATTCGGGGTGCTATTATATATATATATATATATATTATACGAGTAGTTAATATATATATGAGATTATGAAATTTGAGACTGACTACTGTGATTTGATAAGTAGGACATGGTTGTTGACTCATATTATAAATACTTGTTTTGAGAAAGTATAAAATGTCACGGGTACTTTATAAATTTTTACGAAGTTAAAAATAGAGAACTTTGGCTACAAATTGGAACATCTTTTTAAATTGAAATCGTGTATTGTAAATTTTTCGAGTAATCTAAGTTAAGTTAAATCTTTTAGAAAGACTAGTATGATAAATGTTATAACAAACCGTTGGGAAGGTTAGTGCGATAGGTGTGCACATTAGAAGAGAGGTGAGTATTTTCTCAAGAGAGGGACGTACTAATATGTTGTTGCATTGGCCTGTATCAATTTAAATACTTGCTAAACGTATTTTAAATCAAACACACTTTCGGGCTCTGACCCGTTTCTTTTTTTCTCTCTCTCTCTCTCTTGTATATATATGTATATTTTCAGGTGCCCAGCCACAGGGGCGTCTTGCTTAGGATCCTTTGAGAAGAATGAGCTGCAACTTAGGTGGGAGTTGCAGGTCACTTGAGTAGACGGCTTCCGTTATTGACTCCACTCCTAGTACTCTCATTTATTGGGCACGTGTCGCCCCTTTTCATCATTTCATTTGTTGTTGGGACATTTATATTTCAGTTATTTCCGGTATTGTTCTATGGGATTTATTCAGGATGGATTTGTGATTTTAGTTTCATATGTTGACATTCGATTGATTAATGCATTATGTTATTCGGCTTTTTGTGGTGTGATTCTTAATTGTAGAAATGTTGTTTTAAATAAATAAATCTTTTTATTTAATTAAAATTTGGAAAGTTTGTATGAAAAATGTTTTTGACACTTAGCTTAATTATTTAGGGTGTTAAATTGGAAAATTATTTTATCGACGGTGATGCTGAGAATGAACCAACTGGTAACCTTGATTTAATTTAATAAAGGAGTGATCGCCCGGTATTTAATTAGGCGGGGTGTCACATTTCTTGGGTTTAGCCGCTTACTACAGGAGATTCATTCGGGGATTCTCCAAAATAGCGGGTCCATTGACGAATCTGACTCGCAAGGGGGTACCATATGATTGGGATGACTCTTGTCAGTTGGCTTTCAACGAGCTGAAAGACAAGCTTACCTCAACGCCAGTCCTTGCTTTACCAAAGTCGGGTGTGGATTACCTGGTTTACACCGATGCCTCTTTACGGGGACTTGGAGGAGTACTTCAGCAGGAAAAGAAGGCTATAGCTTTTGCCTCCCGCAAGCTTAAGCCGCATGAGAAGAATTACCCCACCCACGACCTGGAGTTAGCAGCGGTCATTTTTGCACTGCGGATATGGAGACACTATTTATTGGGAGAGAAGTTCCATTTGTTCACAGACCACAAGTCACTGCAGTACCTGTTCACTCAGCAAGAGCTGAATATGCATCAGCGCAGATGGTTAGTGTTTGTGACGGACTATCAGTTCGACATACAGTATCATCCGGGGAAAGCCAACGTAGTTGCTGATGCGTTGAGCCGTAGACCGGTAAATGAGGTAGCGGACGTCTGGAAAGAGAAGTGGAAGAAGTTGGGCCACCAGGACGCAGTAGCCCGTTCCTTTATATCTGTTATGACAGTCACACCCGAGATTGTTACGAGGGTAATACAGGCCCAAACCACAGACCCATTTTTCCAGGAGCAGATTGTACGACTTTTAGCCGAGGGTGCTGAGTCCTATTCTGTTAGTTCTGATGGGGGTTTGAGGTTTAATGGGAGGTTAGTGGTTCCAGAAGGGGCAGAATTGCGTCATGCAATAATGACCCAATCTCACGGGTCCCAATTTGCGGTACATCCTGGAGGAGATAAGATGAACCAGGATATGAGGAGGCAATACCGGTGGAATGGGATGAAGAAGGACATTGCTGAGTTCGTGTCCAAGTGTTCTACCTGCCAGCTGGTGAAGGTGGACCATCAGAAACCGTCAGGATTGCTTCAGCCATTGGAAGTACCCGCGTGGAAGTGGGAGAGTATTTCCATGGATTTTATTACAGGGTTGGCTACATCACAGCGGGGCCACGACTCTATCTGGGTTATTGTAGACCGTTTGACCAAGGTGGCTCATTTTCTGCCGGTGCGGAAAGATTATACCACAGGTCAGTATGCTCAGTTGTTCATTGCTAAGATTGTCAGATTACATGGGGTGCCCCTGAATATTGTGTCAGATAGAGACAAGATTTTCGTGTCGCGTTTTTGGGAAAGCTTTCAGGAGGCTATGGGTACTGAGTTGAGGTTGAGTTCAGCCTATCACCCACAGACAGATGGACAGACAGAGCGTACTAATCAGATGTTAGAGGATATGCTACGTATGTGTGTTCTTGATTTTGGAGGATGTTGGGAGCCACATCTTCTACTGGTAGAGTTTGCTTATAATAACTCTTATCAGTTCACGATTGGTATGGCTCCATTTGAAGCCTTGTACGGCAGGCCTTGTCGTTCCCCAGCTTGTTGGCTCGAGATGGGGGATAACAAGTTGCTAGGACCAGAGGTAATTCAGGAAACCTCCGCGAGGATTGAGATGATCAGGAGTCGCATTCGAGTAGCCCAAGACAGGCAGAAGAGCTACGCCGATGCGAAACGGTTCTTCCGAGAGTTTAATGTGGGGGACCAAGTGTTACTGCGTGTATCTCCTATGAAGGGAGTGATGAGGTTCAGGAAGAAGGGGAAATTGGCTCCGAGGTACGTAGGATCATTCCCCATCATCGAGAGGATTGGGCCAGTTACATACAGGTTGGGACTGCCAGAGAAATTACATCGCATTCACGAGGTATTCCACATCTTGTCGTTGAGACGATATCTTCGGGATGATATATCCCATACTCACATCGCGATAGATGAGATAGACTTACAGCCTGATAGCTCTTACGAGGAGAGACCAGTGGCTATCCTAGACTATAGTGAGAGGAGATTGAGGTCGAAGATAGTTCCACTTGTACGGGTCCAGTGGGAGCATCATAATGTGGAGGAATCCACTTGGGAGAGGGAGGCCGATATGCGCGAGAGATATCCAGATTTGTTCTTACCAGGTATGCCTTATTTTCCGAATTTCGGGACGAACTTCCGTTATTAGAGGGGAAGTATGTAATACCCCGTATTTTTATGTTATATTAATTTGGGGATTTATTAAATTTGATGTGAATTAATTATTTAATAAAATCCAGAAATTAATTATGTTATAATTATTAACGTGACGAGAGTTAGTAATTATGGAAAATTTGTCGAATATTACTAATGAGCAAAGTAATATATAATATTGGTTATATTGAATGTCACGAGTGAATAAAATGACAATTTTGGAAATTTGAGTAGGAACGCGCCCGTGTCGCGTCGGGACTAAATATTGATAAATAAAAGTGAATATTTCATAAGTTGTTCGTATGGTTATTTTGAGTGCGTCAACGCGTCCGAAAGGGTCGAGATAGTAAGAAAAGTGTGCGCGGGAGTTTAGTTTGGGTCTCGGGGTGTTTTTAGGCCTAATTAGTACCCCGGGAGGGCATTTTGAACATTTCACATTTTTGGGTAATTAAACCCACGAAAATTAAAAGGGTTATATCAGATACTGGGTTATCATCTAGGGCTAGAAAGCTCAAAATACTAGAATGACCATTAGAGAAGAGAGGAGAGAGCTCTCAAGGCATTCCAAGGCTCAAAACTCAACCGTTTGCACCGCCGCCGCCGCCAACGCGTAGATCGCGAGACGGGGAACGCAACCACACCAATTTCGGCACCAAACTAGACTTCTGAAAATCCTAGGCAAGTGTTTATCTTGCTTATTTCGTTGATGCATCTTTCATATTAGTTTAGGAGTAATTAGAATGAGTTTTTATGGAAGAAACCTAAAAGATGAGATAGGAAATTGCATGTAGGGATGGATTAATTGTTATTCTGGAAACCCCTTAAAATGTAGAGGATTGAACCACGAATTTATGAGGTTGTAGATGAAGAAAACTCTGGAAAAGATGGATTGGAATATATTAATGGAATTCTAGGGTTCTTAAGGTCTTATATGAATTTGGGGCTTGTTGATCCATGTTTAATAATAGAAATCTACATGCTTTACGTTGAAATTTCATAGTATGATGATATAATGTCAGTAGTATAAATTTTGGGTTGATTGGGTATGAAAAATATGGATTTGGTGAAGGTTAAAAGATGAAACCCGTAACTGCAAATCTGCAGATTTCGCAGACCTGCTTGATGGATCGATCGAGCCCAGAGCTTCGATCGATCGAGCCCTAGACCTCGATCGATCGACCCCAACTTGCAGACTCATATATTTCCTTCTTAATTAGTTGAAATTCACTTTAATGAGGAATAATTCATGGTCACCCTTAAAAATATGTTTTGGGAGATAAAGAGGACCAGTAGGGTATATGAATAAATTTTGGGGACCTCTAATATATGACGAGAATTGTATTTTTGGGATAAATATATAAGGAATGATGAAACTACGTATTTAAAGTGAGAGATTACGTCAAATAGTTATGATAGAGAATAGATGAATACCTACTGAATTTTATAATTGGGAGGATAAAGCCATGAGAGTTATTTGGTAAGTTGGAATAATACCGAATCAAGGTTAGAAACGAACCATTATATGTGTTTACTAAAAAGGTGAAAATAAGGATAAAAGTCATAACTATGGGATTTGAAATATACCTAATATTGATATGGTAATATTAGTATAGTTATATGACTGTGTTTGCATATACTATCTATGTGTGAAAAACATACCCACGCTACTTGCTATCCCAGAGGTTGCCGCGCTGGGACGATCTTATCATGTGTTGCCTTATGGGGGATATTGACTCGTACCCTAGAAGATAGATATCCTTGGTACAGGCTATTGATTTGATAGTTCAGACGGTCCTAAGAGACGCGGGTATGTGCCATCCTCTTAGAGACTTGGAATCTATGCTTCGCCTCAATATTGTTGTGTATGTGTTAATACAATTCTAGAGTGATTCCGAATTTGTATTCCCCTTAATACGAGTGATACGGGCTTTGGATAGTAGAGTATGCCCGCACCATAGTTTTTATGTGGGGTGCTGTTATGATATATATATTTTACGAGTAGTTAATATATATATGAAATTCTGAAATCTGGAACTGGCTACTGTGATTTGATATGTAGGACATGGTTGATGACTCAAATTGTAACACTTGTTTTGAGGAAGTATAATATGACACTGGAAAACTTTATAAATTAATAAAGTTAAAATGAGAATTTTGGATACTAATTGAAATATTCTTTTCAAACAATTGTATCGTTCAATTTTAAATCCTGCGAATAACCTAAGATAAGTTAAATCGTTGGGGAAAGATAGTGTGATATATGACGAGACAGACCATTGGGAAGGTTAGTGCGATAGGTGTCTACATTAGAAGAGAGGTGAGAATTTCTCAAGAGAGTGTCGTACTAATATGTTGTTGCATTAGCCTGTAATCAATTTAAATACTTGCTAAACGAATTTTTAAATCATATACACTATCGGGCTCTACCCCGTTTCCATTTCTCTTTTTCTCTTGTATATATATATATATATATATATATATATATATGTATATATTACAGGTGCCCAGCCACAGGGGCGTCTTGCATATGGTCCTTTGGCAGGAACGCGCTGCAGTTTAGGTGGGAGTTGCAGGCCTGTTGTTTAGACGACTTCATCCATTTGATTCTACTCCTAGCATGTTCATTATTGGGGCATGTGTCTCCCTTTCCATTATTCAGTTGTTATTTTGATATTGTACTTCATCTATATCTAGTATTGTCACTTTGGGATTTATTATATTCTGGATGGTTTACTTTAAGTTTTATTGTTAGTAGCCAGTTGTTGAATGTTAAATTATTGGATTGATTGCTTAATAAAATAAATAAATAAAATTTGAAAGGAATGTTAAAAATGGTTTTGACACTTAGCTTAATTAATTAGGGTGTTTAAATTGGAAATTTATTTTCACGACAGTGATGCTAAGAATGATCCAACCGTTCACCTTGATTTTAATTTAATAAATGAGTGATCGCCCGATATTTAATTAGGTGGGGTGTCACATTCTCTCTGCAGTAAGATCTCCTCCTCCTGCATCTCCACCTGTTATAACATTACAGTCAAATGACCCAAAGCGTATTGAAAATACCTCTCGTTCTGGCTGCCTTGGTCTCTTGGGAAGATCGGGGTCGTCTTCTGGATCAACTTCATGGTTTCTTTTCTTGTTCTCCTCTCCTTTACGAGGAGATCTAGACATCTCTCTTTCTCGGTCGTTGTTTCTTCTTTCGTTTCCCCAATCAACATACTTTGACAGCTTTCCTCGTCGGATGAGTGTTTCAATTTCATTTTGAAGAGCTATGCAATACTTGGTCATATGGCCATGATCTTTATGGAACTCGCAATACTTCGCCTTATTCCTCTTGTCAGGGTCTGCCTTCATTTTCTCTGGCCAGTTTAGTTCCTCGTTGTTCTTGATTTCTTCTAGAACATGGTTGATATCCTTCTTCAAAGGAGTATAATTATCATATTTCTTCATTACGTCCCATATCGACCTAGTTTTTGAATGTTTGTCATTACCATTGTTCTTGTGCTCTTTCTTCTTAGCTTTATCACCTTCCACCTTGGTTTCTTTAGCATCTATATTCTTCTTCGCAGCCATAGCCTCCTCGGCATTCATAATTTTGGACGCTTTTCCCATCAGATCTGACATGGTTCGAGGTGGATCTTTGGCCAAAGTGTAGTACAACTTGTTCGGCAGTAGTCCACTCATCAAGGCAGTAATAACTGTATTCTCCTCATAATCAATGACTTCCAGTTTCTCGTTATTAAAACAGGTTATATAATCTCTGGTACTCTCACCAACCTTTTGTCTAACACTTAACAGATGTGCTACTCGTTTAACTGGCTTTGCCCCAAAACAGAAATTCCCAATGAATAACTCGGCCAGTTGAAGAAAGGTTGAAATCTTACCTCGAGGAAGATTATTATACCATATTTGAGCAGATCCGGTAAGAGTTCCCGAGAATGCTCTGCATCTCATCTCCTCTGGAACAGCGTAGATGTCGGTTGCAGCCTGGTATTATTCTATATGAAGGACAGGGTCAGTCTTTCCATCATATTTGGGGGTCACAACAGGTGCTTTGAATTTTGATGGTGTTGGAAAATCTACAATGGCCTGGACAAAAGGTGTTCCTCGAACAAAGGTTCGTTGTAGAGGGTTCTTGGCCTTAGCCATTTCCCCTAATCTATCCTCCAGCCTCTGAATAGAGCCTTTCCATGCATCATTTCCTTCCTCGGGCCTGTTGGTTCGAGCAACTGATCGTGTGGATATGGCTTCCTGAGATCTATCTTGACGAGCAGCTGGTCGCTCATGGGATCTATCATGACGAGCAGCTGGTCGCGACAGGGCAGATCCTTCCCTTAAATCTGATGGTCGTCGAAAACTCCTCGATACGACTTTAGGAGGACTTCTACTCCTTCTAAGTCCTAATCGATCAAAAGGTGATACCCTGCTTAACCTCTCTAACGCACTAGTCCTTTCTAGAGAAAGAGTGATACGTTGTTCTGTATCTGTGGCTCGTACTGACGAAGTTCGTCCAGGTTGATAAGAAAAATCTTCAGATTCCTCATTACGATATGAATTGGTACGCCTAGTACGTGAGGATGGTGCACGGGTGTTTCTTTGAATACTCCGCAATCCTGAATGGGTTGGTGCACCGCCATGAAGGGTTTGGATGAGTTATCGCATTGTTTCTTGCATGACGGTCTGGCTCTAAGCCAGATTTGTCATTATTCCAGCCAGATCTGGAATACTTGGCGGAGCAGATGGATTTGGAGGGGTTCCAGCATTTCGATTGCTATATTCCGGAATGTCAGCCATTCGTAATGGATTGTTTTTGGTGAAAAACGATATTACCAGTTGTTTCCCACAGACGGCGCCAATCTGTTGATGTAAAAAATTAGATCACTCTAATTATTCAATCACAGATAAATAAATGAGACAAAGAATTTTAAAGTGGTTCAACCTTATGAGAATGGCCTACGTCCACTGTTATGGTATTGCTGATTGTATTGAAATTCTCAATTTGTGGTTATCTCAAGAAATTCCGGTCCCTCTACAATGAGGATTGTACAATGTATTTATAGCCCTAGGGCTGTAATGTGAAAAGGGTAATACATTAAATGATGTACATATGAAAGGGTAATACATTCAATGCCCCTTAAATGTGTGCGTCTGAATGATAAGCATTTAATGAACAGTCAAACTGTTGGTTATCCAGCTATTAATACTTTGTTCGAGGTGCAGCTCGGACCGCCTGAGTTGCTCGGACCGCCTAAGCTTCTCGGTATTCAAGAGTTCCTCGGAGAGTTCTTGTTCCTCGGAGAGTATGAGTTCCTCGGAGCGTATGAGTTCCTCGGGGAAGCAGTGTTCCTCGTTGTAGTGTGGTTCCTCGGAATGTGTGGGTTCCTCGGAAGTGTTTGCTGTTGCCGCGTAGACTGCCACGTGTCTTCACTTTATTGAGCCATGTCAGCAGATTAAATTTGGTATCAACACCATCAATGGTATTTCTCTTATTTCTTCTTCTTCTTCTTCTTCTTCTTCTTCTTCTTCTTCTTCTTCACCAGCTACTGGTGCTTCTAAGGTTTCCTTTCAGCAATAATAATAGATTCTAATGGGAGGAAAATTGGTAGATATCATTTGGCGCCACTTTTATTATTAAAAGATAAAATAAATCCCCGCTTAAAAGTCACGCGGGGGGACACGTGGGTACTTTTCCTTCGAAAAATACCCACCGTCAACTTTTTAGGGCAACTTCTAATGTTAGTGGAAGTTTGGGGGGTTAAGTATGAAAACTAAACGTTCATGTGGTAACGTGTGTGTGTGGGGGGGGGGGGGGGGGGTAGGTGTAATTAACCCTATTAAATTATATCAGATATAAAAAATTAATAATTTCAGACTTGCATAACTAAGAATCCTTGAATAATTATCATGATCATAATGTTTGTCATTAGTAAAAGATTCAATTAAAATACACTTCCAAAATATTTTCTTATCAATTTTGAGTTAAAAAGAAAATGATTATTACAAATTGTCAAACACTTTGTCTCGGGGAGGATGATTAACATGAGGAGGATGATGGGAAAAGGGGGTTGGGGTTAGGAAGAGATAAGGGTGGGACATATGAATCAGCAAACACGATCATGGGAAAGAAACAAAGTGAATTGGAAAGACAATTTCTAGACAGGAGAACAAGTGGAGTCGTTCAGATAATAGAGAGACTAAGTATAAAAATTGACATATGTTTGACCGATTTTTAAAAAATAGAAAAGCAATTCATTTTGAGCTGATTTTTTTTACAGGGGTTCCTGAAATGTTTAAATACCACAGAAGAAAATCAAGTCGAAATTTGATTTTTTTCTATTTTTAAAAAATACACAAAAATCCATTCACAAGTTAAAGCCGCAAGTTATGTCCGTATTAGAGCCTATATATATATATATATATATATATATACATATATAGTCATGCTCTTGTGCGGACTAATCCACATTTTAAGAATGCGGACCTGATATGTGTCACCTGGCGGTGCGTTCAGAAAAGAGAGAGTGTGCCTATAATTTATGCGATAATTTTTAGGCACACCGTTAGGTGACACATGTCCGGTCCGCATTCTTAAAATGTGGACTACTCCGCACAAGAGCATTATATATATATATATATATATATATATATATATATATATATATATATATATATATATATATATATATATATAGGGAGAGGTTCTCTAGTGAACCAAAAGAATGGACTTTTTTATGAACCTTAACAAAAAATACATAATAACACATTAATTTTAATTCCTCTAGTGTAATTGGTCCGGACCAACGGCACCAAACACGAGTGTCGATCGACCCCCATCCCCCCAACCGCCCCTCCACGCACCCCACCTCCACCCCCACCCCCATGGCAGCCCTGCTGTCAAAAGCGCTGCCATAAGGGCTACTATGGTGATGGTGGTGGTTGGGTTGGGGGGGGGGGGGGGGGGGAGGGGAGGGTGTGGGGGTGGTGGTGGTGGGGCGGGGGTAGTGAGGTCTCGAGTGCCGTTGGCGCGGACTAATTATACTATATGAATTAAAATTAATGTGTTATTATGTATTTTTTGTTAAGATACATTAAAATGTCCATTCTTTTGGTCCACTAGAGAACCTCTCAATATATATATATATATATATTAATTGTTTGACTCAACAATCTTATCTAGCACTTTTAGGAGACGAAATAGGCTTCACTGGCCTTTCACATTTAACAAATTGTAATAGTTTTGTCTGCACTTTTTATGTACAAATTTTTATAGCATTATTCATTTCTTAAAATTGGCTAAGCTGCTTAAGATGTCAAAGAAAAACTCAACCCAGGGTGATATTGGGTAAACTCAACAAGACCATTTTATTTAGTGGGTTGGGTTTTTATTGGGTTATCATTAACCCAACTAATATCATGTCAATTAATTATCTAAAGCTAGAATCTCGTTCACTCTGTAAATGCTTCTCTCTCTAAGATGCTATTTTCTCTCTCTAAAAAGGGTAACCCCCTTCTTTATCTAAAATTGTTAATTCCTAATCTATCTAAATTAGATTCTCATTCTAAAATGTCAATCCCTTTCTTTCTTTTGTAATATCTCTCTTTCTCTCTCTAAACTAATTTATCTCTCTTAAATACTAATAATTTTAGCTCTTTAACAAAGTTTCACCATATAACATTTTATATTCTTTCTGTCCCTAAATTGAAATTTTAACAGAGAAAGTAATTGGAATTTTAAATAGAAAGTATTCAAAGAGAGAAAGAGAATAGAACATTTGAGATATGAACTTTTAAAATAGATAATGTGTTTCATCTTTTAGAGAGAGATAGAGCTTTACACTTTAGAGAGTGATATTTTTAAGGGCAATTTACCATTAGGCCCCTTGGTAACAATTTGTAATCACTTAAGGACAATTTACAATTAGGTCCGCTTATTATGCCACTAGCGTGGACTTCTACGAGAAGAGAATTAGTGGACCTAAGTGTTTAAAATTTGTCAAAATTCCTTGAGTGTTTGAAATTTGTTTGTGAGGGACCTAAGAGTACTTTCCCCTATTTTTAAAGAGATACACATAATAAATGAATCTTTTTAAAAATAAAATTGTTAAGAGTTTTAGAGAGAGGTTGAGGGAAAAAATAAAGAAAGAGATGAAAATTTAAAAAGAGAGTTTTTTAGAAAGTAAAAGTTCAACCTTTTCATGATATAAACGGGTTGACCCGGCCCTTTCTATCTCAAGAATGTTAGTGGATTAATTTGGACCGAACGCGTTAATCCTTGATCCATTTATGAACCGCCCAACCCACACATTTGCCCAGTAGCCCAGCCCATTGACAACTGCCAGTTGCAAACCCTTGTGGGCCTTTAATGATGCAAGTATATAACAATTGTGTCCACTTTTCTCTAGCACCTGATCTGCTTGGTGACAAACAATATTTAAGCACGCCATAGATTAACAAAAGCCACTAAATATATATCATATAGCCGAAGCTATAACCATAGGAGCACAAAATTATAGATGTTCTAAATCAAACTTGCATCCATAAAGAAGCCAAAGCCATAAGTATAATATAATACTTCACATATTCAACTAACTTCAATTACATGTACAAGCTTCTTGAGCAAATGAACATTCCTTTGCAACACATTAGCTAGGTTTGGACATTGATAAATCTTGAGTAAAACTAAAAGAACATTCCTTCGCAACAAATAGCTAGGTTTGGACATGGATAAATATATAGGAAACCACAAGAATTAAAAAAAATATTTATAATTTAGGTTCAAAGGCAAAAAGCCCTCGGGATTTTTTTAATTTTTGCAAAAAACTACCTAAAACTTTCTTTTTTCACGAGAACCTTCTTGAACAATTCATTTTGTTGCAAAGATCTCTCATGAGTCGTCAAAAAAGGTAGCTAAAATTCACTTATAGATGCATTTTAGGTACCCTTTTTTATTTACAACATATCGCGTAACCAATTCATTTATAACGCGTAACACATTATCATCATCAAGATGACTAAAATTTGTTTTCTTGATGATCTCATTAGCATCCTCCTAATAACCCTAAAAATGTACAAACCTTCCTTCATCTTGAACAAAATGAATATTTAGCTAAAGCTTGACTGCATGAGATATTTCAATTCTTACTTTCAGATTTATACACAAATAAAGGAGGGAGTGAAAGGGAGAGATGATAGAGAAAACTAAGACATGTTCATGTTATTGAAAAGAACAATTGAGTATGGTACATGTTAAAATGTTTTTTTTCTTTTTGATGGATCACTGTTAGCATTTTCTAATATGGGAAGATCACTTATAAGTTGCCGGGCTTATGAGGCAATCAAGAAGGGTTGCATTTTTCACATATAAAAATTATTTTTGTAAAGGTGTAATAAATTTTCAGTCATTCTACTCCCACACCAAAAATTTATACATTTTGAGCGATATCCTGATGTGTCGCATCCACATTGACTCGTTTTCTGACCCAATAAGAATGGAGCGTAAACACAAGTCAATTCAGGTGAGACATGTTAGGGTGTCACAACAAATGTCTCGCATTTGTGTGTCGGTCTAGAATTATTGATAATTTTATTGTAATGCACATTGGAATGCAAAGTTTTCACTGTGTGCAATTTGTAGTCAATTTTCACTTTTGCAACACTTATTTTTAAAAGTTCAAATGATGCGAAAATACCTAGAAAATCATAAATATTTAAAAGAGAACACAAAGTGCAAATAACAAAAAAATAAAAATAAAAATAAAACCCAAAATGTATTACGAAGAATTATGGTACCTAAAATACAAATAATTAAAGAAGAAAGAAGATTGAAAGCATATTCAAATGTGCTAGTATTTTACATCTTATTAGCTCATTTTGAAATAAAAAACATTTTAGAAGTGCTAGCAAAATGCAGGTTTCGTGCGTTGACATAAAGTAAGATTAAATTTGTTAGCAATACTTCGCGCTTCTATGAATTCAAAGCTAGTCCCTTTTATTGGGTCAAAGATGCAACAAATCTCATTGACTTTTTTTTTAATGCACCAAGTCATTTTTCATTATAGACTACATATATATAGACAAATATACTCTCACATATACCCATTTTAAACTCATTTACTCCCTCTCTAAAAATAAACACATAATCTCTCTCTCTCTCTCTCTCTCTCTCTCTCTCTCTCTATAACAGCCCCACTTCCACCTTCAACCCCACCCCCATCCCACCCCACCGGAGACTCACCGAAAACAGCCCACCGGAAAATCTCGCCGGAGGCCGTCGGAATTCTCACGGGAGTCTCTCTCTCTCTCTCTCTCTCTCTCTCTCTCTCTTCGTCTATTTCTTTATTTTTTTTGGTCCGCGCCAGCGGCACCATCACCCGAGTTGGATAAGAAGAGTTTTTGTCGAAAAAATGAAGGTTTCGCCTAGGGGTGGGCACGGTCCGGTCAGGTCCGGGTTTTGCCTATTTTTTGGACCGGACCGAATATTCGGTCCTCAATTTTTTTGGACCAAGATCGGACCGATTAATTCGGTTAACCTACTAATTCGGTCCAGGCTTTTTTCGGTCTGGTCTGGGGAAAAATTCGATCCTGACCCTATTTTATATATATGTACATTTTATGAATGTTTTTATCTATTTTTCTCAAAAATATATATATATATATATATATATATATATATATAAAAATACTCGAAACTCCAAGTGATATTTACATGGGTTTTTTTAACCCAAGTAAAAAAATGTCTATACATATATAAAATGTTCCCAATTAAATTTAAAAACTATACATAATTCAAAAACTATACACAAGCACTGTTCTAAAAAACCCGCCTAGGCTCTGCCTAGGCTTAAGGCTTGGGAGAAACGCCTCGCCTTACGCTTTTCACGCCTTATTCTTGGTAAAACCCTTAAAGCGCACTTTTTTCTAAAAACAATAATGATTTAATGAAACGATGTCGTCTTTTAAAGATTTTATTTACAAACCGGACCATTATCTCATCCAAAATAATCAAATAGTATTTTCATTTGCATATATTCAGACATATTTTTATGATCTGTGCAATTTTTGCATTTTAATAGCCTTGTTATGGTTAAAAAATATTAAAATATATTAAGAAGCCCTAAACGTTTTTTCACGCCTTTTTACGCCTAGCCCGCCTAGGCTTCTAATGCTTAAGACTTGGCCTCTACGCCTCAATCACGCCCCGCGTTTTTTAGAACCTTGTACACAAGTTATATACATTAATTCAAAAACTATACATAAGAACACAATAACATTATTTTTATTATATATATATGGGAATCGGTCTGGTCCGGTGCAAATCGATCTTTTAATACAGTGGACTGAGAACCAAACCGGTTTAATCGGTTTTTAGTTTTTGTGAACCGATTTTCGGATCGGTTTCAAAATAGCCTTAATTTTCGGTTCGCTCCGGTTCGGTCCAATCGGTCCATTCGGATCGGTCTTTTTTTTGTCCACCCCTAGTTTCGCTGAAAAAAATAGAGGTTTTACATAAACAGATAAATTTATCTGTTTTGATTTTTTCGTAAAAAAATATCGGATATGGGTGTTGTTTGATAGATCTCGACGAGTTGATTCCAAACATATAAATTTTATGAATTTTGGATTTGTAGATTTGAAGTAATGAACTTTTAAAGATTTTGTTTTTTTTTTTTAAAAACGACGTGAAGAGCTGTAGGGTGATTTTGAGAGAGTATTTGTCATTTTAATGTGCTAAGTTAGCAAAATAGGACATTTGATACCATTGACTCAGTGAAAAGGATCTCTTGCAACCAAGTGAATGGGACTTCAAAACCTTGTATGTCTTTCTAATTTACGTTCTCTTGATTTCTCAAAACAGAGACTCTCGGGGGCTATTTAGTTGCGGAGAAATGAAGGTGTTTTCTAGAAAAAGGTTTTCTATGGAGATAGAAAAATAGAGAATGCATTCAATTAAGGTATTTTTTAAAATCAAAAAATAATTTTTTATTTTTCTACAAAAATGGAAAACATCTTTTATGTTTTCTATTTTTCTTTTTTAAAAGAAGGATCCATTTCTCTCATCCCATTTTAAAAGTGGAGATCATATATTCCATATCTTTCATCCAACATACACATGGAGACCCATTTCTCTCACCACATTTCTCTCATCTTTCCCGTTTGTACCACATTTACACTCAGATTGTGAAAAAGAATTGTCACACCCAAAAAATTGATAAAAAGTCAATAAAATATATAAAAAATAAATCCAAAAAGTAAATAAAACCCAAAAAATAATGAAAAAAATACAGAAAGTGAATAAAAAGTTAAAAACCCAAAAATAATGAAAAAAAAATTCAAAAAGTGAATAAAAACTCAAAAATAATTAAAACAATACAGAATGTGAATAAAACTCCAAAAATAATGAAAAACCCCATAAAATGAATAAAACCCAAAAATAATGAAAAAAAATACAAAAAGGGAATAAAAACCCCAAAAATAATGAAAAAAAATCATTTCTTTGAATAAAACCCCAAATATAATGAAAAAAATAATCCAAAAAGTGAATAAAAACTCAAAAATAATGAAAAAAAATACAGAAAGTGAATAAAACCCAAAAAATAAAGAAAAAACGAAAAGTGAATAAAAACCCAAAAATAATGAAAAAAACCCAGAAAAGTGAATAAAAATCCAAAAAATGAAAAAAAATTCCAAAAAATGAATAAAACCCCAAAAATAATGAGAAAAATCCAGAAACTGAATAAAAACTCAAAAATAATGAAAACAATACAGAAAGTGAATAAAGTACAAAAAATAATGAAAACAATCCAGAAAATTGATAAAACCTCAAAAATAATGAAAAAAAAATCAAAAAGTGAATAAAAACTCAAAAATAATTTAAAAAACTACAGAAAGTGAATAAAAACCCAAAAATAATAATAAAAATCCAAAAAATGAATAAAAACACAAAAAAAATGAAAAAAATCCAGAAAGTGACTAAAACCCCAAAAATAATGAAAAAAATACAGACAGTGAATAAACTCCCAAAAATAATGAAAAAAAATCCAGAAAGTGGATAAAAAAGAAAATAAATATTAACCCCGGAATTAATTTAAGAAAACACCTAGAAATTTATTGAAAAGTAAGAAACTTATTAATTAAGAAAACAAATAACAGAAAATTAAAAATACGCTCACAAAATAAAAATAAATAATATGATGAAAAATACATAAAATAAATATTAGTCCGAGAGTTTATTTAAAAAAACACCAAAAAATAAAAATAAAAAGCTCGGAAAATAAAAAAAGAAAGAGAAATAAAAAAAACAAAAATAATGAAAAAAATGCAGAAAATGAATAAAAAATAGAAAATAAATATTATCCCCTGAATTAATTTAAAAACACCCAGAAATTTATTTAAAACTCATAAATTTATTAATTAAGTAAAAATTAAAGAAAATAAAAAGCGCTCGAAAAATTAAAAAATGGAAATTAATAAATACCCAAGAAAACTAATAAAAATGCAAATATTAGAAAATAAAATAAGAGAATTAGAAAAAAAAACAGACCTGACGATAGGGGGGACGAAACAGTTAGGGGTTAGGGGTGGGGGCGTGGTGGATTTGGTTTTTATTCTTTTTTTATTTTTTCTTAATACTCTTAGTACATTTTTTCTATTTGTTTTTTTAAAATTCATTTTGGGGTTAATATTTATTTTCTAGTTTTTTATTCATTTGTATTCATTTTTTTATTTTTATTCATTTTTTGTGTTTTTTTTAAAAATTTTGGTTATTTTTATTGATTTTCTGGGATTTTTTTTAATTTTTCTTTTTATATATATTTTCTAGTTTTTGAACAAAATTTTCAGTTTTTGAATGTTAACATGTAGAAAAAGATTTCATATTTTTACCGAATGAACGCGTTTTCTAGTTTTCCAAAATTTTTCACAGAAAAAGAAAAGTGCAAATAGAGATGAAAACTAAAAACAGAAAACAGAAAAATGTTTTCCACAACTAAATAGCCCCTCAGCTTCTGGTAATTTGACTCTCCGTTGTTTTCATCTTCTGGTAGTACAACCCTCCATTAATGAATTACTCGATTATTCCCTATTCCCCAGACCTCCATTGCGCATTTTCCCCAATAATAGTTAGGTAAAAAACGTTTTTCTTCCTCTAAGTTCATCTAGCCATTTTTGATCCATTATTTCATTATTTCTCTACTGACGATCCGACTTATGAATTTATACACACTATTTGGATTCTCAAAGTCATAAATATAAAGACCCTAATTGGAGAACTATTTATAGCGGTTTCGCCATATTAGTCCTCACGGTAATTTGTTTCCCCATGAAAGGAATCAATTTCACACTTATGATTTAATTTAATTTCATACAATTGACATTTATTTTCTGATTTAGTTTTCATTGAATTAGTTTGCATGGAATATATTTAGTTTCGTGTTAATTTACGCTTGAAATTCTTTTTAATTAGCTACTATTAGTTATTTGATGAATCACATTTGATTCATGCATGAGATTTATGTTAATTGCCTACAATTAGTTATTTGATGAATCACATCTCAAGAAAAAATGAATAATCATTAATTCAAAGGAAAAACTAAAATATTTTTGTTATTATAAATATTTATGTACCAAATTATTAGATTGAGATAGTATGAAATCCCTTTCAATTTGCAATGTGATTGATAGAATTGACATTTATCTGCTGATTTGGTTTTCATATAATCAGTTTGCACGAAATGTATTTAGTTTCGTGTTAATTTATGCCTGGAATTTGTATTATTTGGCTACTATTAGTTATTTGATGAATCGCATCCGATTTATGTTTGGAATTTATATTAATTGTCTAAGATTAGTTATTTGATGAATCACATCTCAAGAAATGAATAATCATTAATTCAAAGGAAACACTATAATATTATTTTTATTATAAATATTTATATACCAAAATGACATCCGTTTAGTTTTGCAAGGGGATTCAGGACATTAGTAATATTCTATTTCGTGTTATTTTATTCATATTTATTGGCTACAATTAATAATTTATGTTCTTTATTACGATCTTTTAATTCATCTGATTTGGTTTTCATAAAATCAGTTTGCACGAAACATATTTAGTTTGATTTTAATTTATGCCGGAAATTTGTGTTAATTGTCTACTATTAGTTATTTGACGAAACACATATGATTTATGCCTAAAATTTATGTTAATTTTGTACGATTAGTTATATGATGAATCACATCTCAAGAAATGAATAATCATTAAATCAAAGGAAAAAGTACAATATTATTCTTATTATAAATATTTATATACCAAAATTTTGGATTTACATAGTATGAAATTCCTTTCATTTGCAAGGGGATTGAGGACGTAAGTAATATTCTGTAGATGTTAATTTATTCATATTTATTGGCTACAACTTGTTATTTATGTTTTTTACCGCAATCTTTTTATTCATTTATATTTGTAAAGCATGGATGATTGTAAAAATCTCTTCAATGTCATGTTCGAATTGATAACTTATTTCATATAATAATTTTTAGAATCATTTGTTCCTAAATACATATTTTAGATTTTTCCTCCTTATTTTCCCACTTCTAGAGCTACTTTTTATTATATACAGAGTTGCATTGATTTCCAATAGCTCATGTTAATTGGCTACAATTAATTATTTATGTTCTTTATTGCGCTGTTTTTATTTATTTATACTGTTACAGCATGAATGATTGTTAAAATCTCTTTAATGTTATGTTCGTATAAAATAACTACATTGCATTGCCCTGAAATGATTGTGGCCATGTGTGTGTGTGTGTGTGTGTGTGTGTGTGAGTGCGGTAGGTGTATGAATTTTTAAAAGATTTGGATTCTGTTATTGCATTAGATCATCAATTAATCCTCAGAAGTCCTGTTTTGGTGATTATTTGAAACTTTTAATGAGGCCACCTTAAAATTTTTTGGATTCATCATGATAGGTCAAAGACATTCAGTCCTTAATGAAAAAGGTAGAGGAATACGTGAGTGATATTATTTGATATGTTGTTTTATTCTATTTTTGGACGATTTAATGGAGATATTTATCATTTTCGGTGAGATATTATTGTTGGATAATTAGTTAGGGACAGTTTATTGATATGAATTTAGCGCAGTGAGTAATTTTTTACAAATGAATTATGTGCATAATAAATGAATTATATGCATAGACCTTACTAGAAAGTTTATTAAATATTAATCAACTTGACATTAGTAGTATTTTTCACAGTGGAACACGGGTGAGAGAGCCCCTTTCTAATAGAGAATTGATGACATGAATGAGAAGATGAATAGGAATGAAGATAAATGTTTTATTAAATAATTTGAAACGGTTGATAATAAAATTGGTGATCAAGTATATTCCATATGATGCATATACATTCAATAACCATGTGAAAGTTTGTAATATTATATATTCCCTAAATTATGTTCTGCCATAGTGTGTGTAAAATTATATAATAAAAATTTTCTAGCTACAAACAACCAAATGAATAGGTTGTATAGGCTTTAGTGAATATCCCCAATTGCACATTTGAATTTTAGATACAATTTTTCTCTAAACTTTTATTTTGACTATCGTATTATTAATTTAGAAATTTTGGTGATATTGTTTGATGTGTTGTTTTGTTATGTTTTGGACAATTTAACTCAGATACTTATCATTTTTGGTGAGATATTATTGTTGGATAATTTGTTGGGGGCAATTTATTGATATGAATTTAGTGTACTGAGTATATTTTTAACAAATGAATTATGTGCATATACCTTACTAAGAAGTTTTTTTAGATATTTATCAACTTAACAGTAGTAGTAATTTTCAGTGATGACGTTATGGAGGAATTTTGTGAGGAGCTTTAATATCATTTGTGTATGTATAAAAAACTAAACACATTTTGGTGTTCCATTTTTAGTGTAACTCATCTCTATTGTTTAATGTTATCGCTGTTGTTGAGGCAATTATAAGTGATAATTTCTCTATTTCTGAATGTGAATGTTACAATTCTTGAAAATAGAACTAGAGGAACATGTCAAGAGTTGTTAGTGACTTGATATTATTCCCTACTATTGTTGTGAGGTGTTAAAAATGGTGATGGGGGAAATTATAGTATAAAAACTCAAATTTAATTGTAAAGAATAAATAGATATTAGTAGAAACCTATTTGATTTTTGTTTCTTACTGAAGAATTAATGTGGGAAATTATTGTATAATATGTTACCCAAACAATATTGGATTACTAAACTTAATTCGGCTTATATACAATGTACACCAGATTAATCCATGAATATGATTATGAATCACCTATTGTATTATCATGATATGGATCTTATTCACTTATATTTATTTGAATTTCGCATTATCATAGGTTACGTTTTTCGAAAATATCCGCTTGCTTAAGGTACGTTAAGACATTCCAAACATGTTCAATATTTTTACTTTGTTTTAAATATATCACCCCTAAAATTATCCTACCTACAAATTTGTATTTTGTTAGTGATAAAGAAATGTGTTTTGACAAAATAATAAATAATAATTATGTCACCTCATTCATTTATGTCCAGTTTTATGGAAAAGTAATCCTAAAATTTTATATATGTGTTTGTATATAATATAAAAATTTATGACAATGCATTATTATATATCTTTCATATGATTATTCATCCATTGTCATGTTAATGTTATTTAGCCTTTCTTAGATGGATCATCTGGAGAGATCTCGATTTGCTAGATTTCATTGTAGGTTGATTATACTTGACAAGTGTTCAAGAAATTTACGTTGTAAAATAAACTCAGGAACCACACTAAGTAATATGTCGTAGGGCCTTTACCCTTCCACTCACAACATGTCATTTGTTTATCCTATTAATCGAAACCCTAAAATGTTAAGGAAAGGAAAGAATGTGATCACAAAAAAGAAAAAGAAAATTATGTCTCGGACTATAGTACTAGAAAATGAAAATAGCATTACAATAATAAGCGCTAATGACTCATCAAAGGATGAACCTCCAATTGGTAACTATTGTGGATATATAATTGCCTCAGTCAGACATGCGATTGAATTAACCAATTATATACCGGGAACATGTTAGCTATTGAATAACTACAAGAAACATTCCGTCACCTTCTTACTATAAATAAATATTTACTTTTTTTAAAATATAATGTTGCGAAATCTACATAGCTTAATATATGTATTTGTAAACTTTAGGACATAAGATCTCATACTAACAAAGAAATGACGTTAAAAGGTGATCGAATACGATTTTACAAAGTAACGATGGTATTAATAATCATTCATAAAGTACATTCATAAAGAATGAGGTCACCATTTCACATACAAATTCACTTATCTATAGTTTTAACGAATTTGTTGGGAAATTTATTTAGCCTTGCGACTTTGGTACACTAACCCAAGTTTTCGTCATTTGCGGAGCCATTCTATGGTATTACGAGAGGATTGATAAGCACCGAAATCCTGCTAAACCTAAATTCTCATTGTGTTGCCATAAAGGAAAGGTTCAACTCCCAATTTTAAACGAACCCCTGCGTATTTTAAAAGAACTACTAGATTCTGATAGTAGACGGATTTCATCTAAGTTTAAAGAGAACATTAGAGAATATAATTTAATGTTTACATTTACCTCTATTGGGGAAAAAGTTAGTCACCGCATAAATAGTGGAGGAGCACTTGTGGGCAAAACCGTCATCAAATTGGATCTTTGCTTCCCGTTGAAGGTCATAACCCTAAATTTTTACAACTACATATTTCTGATATCGAAAATAAGAAACAATAGAATAAACTCACTAGGAGGAGATATAAGTCCATCAAGGTTGGACCCTAAAGTAATTTATAATTTACTAAAAGTTCTTGATGAACACAATGAGATTGCCAAAGTATTTTGAATGGCGCGTGAACATATCCAACATCCGTATGTCCTGCCTATAAGAATATAATTGATTAAAAATCACTCCAAAGACCCATCGGTTTACAATTTACTGACTACGTCTGAAATAGTCACACTTATTGTTGGTGACCATTGTGAGGAAAATGTTATGAGAGATATTGTTATGGATCATAAATAAAATGGGTTGCAAAAGATCATCAATTTCCATCCATCCTTTATGGCTATACAATATCAATTGTTGTTCCCTTATGAGGAGGATGATTATCATCTTACATAAAAAACACTAGAAAGTACAAAACTAAAAGGAATTGTGTCATTATAAAAGAGTGTTATGCTTACCGTTTTCATTAAAGAACCAGTGAAGCGCAAATCCTATTACGATCGGGAAGAATTTTACAATAATATGTTATTGATGCATATACCAGCACAAAACAAGAAATGTTGAGATGGAATCGAACAAACAAACCATGATTAAGGGCAGAACTATATAAAGGCTTAAGATATGTATTCTTGAAGGAGATTTAAAACCATCATTTATAGGAAAACATATAGTCCTTCCTTCTAGTTTCACGGGAAGTCCAAGTTATATGGCATAAAACTTCTAAGATGCAATGGATATTTGTAAATTCTTTGATAATTCAGATCTGTTCATCACATTAACTTTAAATCCTATGTGGGCCAAAGTCATAAAGTTTGTAAGGGAGAGTTTCCGCATCGAGTCAATTTGTAGTATTGGCCATTTTGGTTAGGACAAAATATTTAGATTGTATAGGTGTCATATCATGTTGAATAATTGCAGAATTTGAACATTTGGGACAACGAATCAATGAAGTTCACATCATCATTCCAAATGCCCATTACTCCTAAAGGTATACGACCCTTGATTTTAAAATCTATTGGAGAAATTTTATTGGCTTTATTGATTTTCCAGAATCAAGTTTTCTAAACTTGCCCATTTTCAATCAAATGAGATTTCGTTTGAAATCTCTTTCTAATAAGATTCTCCTCATTCGAATAAGATGTTCAACGACACCCTTGAGGTCTCTACTGAGAAGTCGTTAGAAGCATCGTTCTAACGAGATTTTGATATGTCGTTCGAACGAGCGGAGAAGCTATTAAAAATGGTGGTTATTTTCAGTAGTTTTTTCCCATGATCCCCACTTTCCCACTACTTCCACTTATAAAACTAAAGGGGATCGGGAATAATTGATGATACTTCACTCTAAACTTTTCCAACAAACCAAATCATTTTATCCAAGTACTCTTCAACTTTTATATGATCACCTTGGAACATTTTGGAAGAAAATAAACCTACAATTCCTATTTCATTCATTCTTCACCATTGTGTGTGACGGACTTCTACACGGGTTGGAGATGGCCTATTGGCTATTAGTGGATACCTAGACATAGGTTGTGTTGAGAAAATGTGTTGGAGTTACACGTGCTATGAACGGAGGTGTTTGAGACGGCATCAACAATACTTGTATTGTCAAGCCTGCAAGTCTTTTGTGTCCTTATTATGAAATTGTATTCGTAGTAGATTTTGTCTAGGCCTGGCCATTCGAGATTTTTCCAAGTTGGGTTTTCCTCGTATATCACGGCATTGTGGTTGGTTGCTTTATGATTGCTATTTTTCACCTAGATGTATGCTTTGGTTAAAAATATTAAAATTGACCTAACCATAACTTTTGGATAATTCGGTGCTAAATCACACTAGTAACTCGTTGATGAAAAAAATCCCTCATGTTCATGTAGGATTAATTGGTCAAGATTGAAATTGGGGAATCATCGATTATATTTTCCTAGTCGTAATTTTACCCCTAAGGTTATGTGTGTTATTCATAAATTATTTCACGAATTTGGGTCTTTGCCATATAACCCCTCCTCAAGCTGGTATTAGAGCTTATTTCTAGGAATTACTTAGATGAATCTTGGAGGTTATATGGAAGTTTATTCATCAAATATACCCCCTATGTTTGATGGAACAAATTATGATTATTTGAAATCATGTATGATATCTTCTTTAAAATCTATTGACATGTTTAGCTTGTTGTTGAAAAAAGGCGGCACCCTCCAATGTTTATTGTTGGCGATGTTAATATTTTAAAACCTGTTGAGGAATGGAGTGAGGATGAGTTGATATTATGTAATTTTAATTCTAAAGGTTTAAATGCTTTGTTTGGTGCCGTGTCTTGAAAATTTATTTATCGTATCATGACTTGTGAAACTACGAAGGAGGCATGGGACACACTCCAACTAACTCATGAAGTAACTAATACTGTTAAGGCTTCTAAACTACAAAATTTAACCACTCAATTTGAAACTATCACCATGATTGAAAGTGAAACGTTTGACGAGTTTTATGCCCGTCTTTCCAATATAGTTAACTCATGTTCTAACTTAGGTGATAGAATCTCTAAAAATCATGTAGTTAAGAAGATTCTTATATCTCTCCCTGGTCGTTTTAACTCTAAAGTCACTGTCTTAAAATATTTAGGTGTGTTAAATTCCTTAAAACTCGAATAACTTGTAGGTGATCTCCAAACTTACGAGTTATACATGTTTCCTAAGGATGGCAAAAAGAAAGATAAGAGAGTTGCTTTAAAAATTAGGAAGGAAGATGTATCTGAGTTCGATTTAGATTCCGATGGCATGGCTTTATTTGCAACAAAATCTAAAACGTTTCTCAAATTTAAGAACCAAAATTCGAAGTTTGATAAATCAAAATTTGAGAAAAATAAAAATAGGGCAAATGGAAGTTCTAATGATAGGAATCTTAAGATATTTAAAAGTGAAAATCCTAAAAGAGATAATCTTAAAAAGGATGATTTGAAGGTGTTTTGAGTGTGAGGGCCGAGGTCATATAGCATATAAATGCCCCACTAAGCTAAAGAGACATGGCAAGGAGAAAGTCGTTTATAATGCGACTCTTAGCAATAGTGACAATGAGTCTGAAGACTCCGATGACTCTAGTCCATCCAAAAATAACGTCACTGCTTTTATGGCTAGTGTAGATAGCTTTCTAGTGTGTCATATCCTAATGTTGACATTTTCAGAATGAAAAACCTTGAAGTTGCATCCAACCACTCATAAGGTTGTAAGTTTGTTAAAAGTGAGAGTGAGATTGAAGAATGTGATTTTAGATCTGCTTATTCTGATTTATACACTGAGTCTTTGCGTATTCAAAAGAATAATAAGAAGTTCATTTTAAGGTGTTAACATTAGAAAAAGAGTTGAAAGTGCTAGAGGAGAAGGAATCTTTAGTTGGTCAACCTGAGGTGATTAAGATTGCCCTTTCAAAGGAACTTATTTTAATGGGTAAAGAAAATATTGAGTTAACAAATTCTCTGGCTCATGTTTCTGAAAATCTTCATGAATCATTAGAGGTTGATAAAACATTTGAAGAAAAAAATTTCAAACTTGAGAAAGATCTTGAGGCCTCTCAAAAAGTCAAAGTCACTCTTGAGTACAACTCTAGAATAATGGGAAAGTTATTTCTTAGACTGATTTTAGGTTAGAATGAGAAGGGTTATCAAGAGAGAAAAGGTATAAGATATGAAGAAGGTGAATCGTCAAACACTAAATTCGAACCTTTAGCTAACTTTGTTACTAAGGCTAACACTACTAAACATATCCCGCTTAAGAGAAATCCTCCTACGCAATTTTTTAAAATGACTCCAAATCAACCTTATGTTTGTAATTTTTGCAGAAGAAGGGTTACCTCAGAGAGTTTTGTTATGAGATGAGGAAGAATTCTTATCCACATGCCCCTACGCCCCACTATAACTAATTGGCTAGACATAAAAAACAGGTTGAGTATCTAGTCAATACATCCCAATCTTGGATGGAAGAATTTCTATGGTTATCTATGCCCCAAAGAAATTCCCCGTACCAAATGACTAGAAATAACAATGGGCAGAACACAACTCATGCTTGGGTGACAAAGGATAAAACCAAGAAGGCATTAGTTGTTCATATTGCGCTAAAGGCTCAAAATATCTCCTAATGGTATTTTGATAGTGGATGCTCTAGACACATGACATGTGATAGATCTCTTTTTGCCACTCTTGAGGATCACAAAGATGGTAAGGTCACCTTTAGTGACGGGAGTAAGTCTAGAATTATTAGTAAAGGCACCATTAAAATTTTTGGATTTTCAAAACTAGAAAATGTTTTATATATTGATGGACTTAAAGCAAATTTTATTAGCATTAGCTAACTTTACGATAATAACCTATCAGTTAAGTTTAGCTAGGCCGACTGTAACGTATATGATAAATGTGGTAAAACTATACCACAAGGTGTGAGGACTAGTGGTATTTGTTATGGGATCATTCTAAAGTTTTCATTTGTGGTTTCTCCAGTCGACCTTTGGTATCAAAGACTAGGTCACGCCAATTTTAGACTTCTCGAGCATTTAGCTAGAAAAGACCTAGTTCATGGATTTCCATCCTTAGGAAAATCAACCTCCATCATTTGCGACCCGTGTCAACTTGGAAAGCAAATTAAGAGTCCTCATAAGAAGTTAAACTCTATTACCACCTCTCGTGTCTTAGAATTGATTCACATGGACCTTATGGGTCCCAATCATACCGAGAGTATATAAGGCAAGAGATATATTCTAGTAAGTGTAGATGACTTTTCAGGATATTCAATTGTTGGATTTCTTAAGGAAAAGTCCTATACGATTGAATTTTTTATAGTAACATGTTGAGTTCTATCAAAATGAACACGGTGTCACCATAAATCTCTTTAGAAGTGATAATGGCACTGAGTTTAAGGAATTCTATGTGAATGCTTTTTGCGATGAAGTTGGTATTAAGCATGAATTTTTAGCCATTCGTACTCCTCAACAAAGTGGCATTGTTGAGAGAAAGAATCGAACGATTCAATAAATGGCAAGGCCCATGCTTTTCGATGGAAAAATGACTAGGAGATTTTGGGCAGAAGAAGTGAATATAGTATACTTACGTTCCCATACTAATAAAACTCCATATCAATTGTGGACAGGCGAGAAACCTAACCTAGCATATTTTTGATTATTTAGAAGTCCTTGCTACATCCTAAGGGATAAAGAGATACTAGGAAAATTCGACTAGAGGAGTGATGAAGGTATATTTTAAGGTTATTCACCAAATAGTTGAGCTTATAGAGTTTATAACTTTGCTAGGTCTAAAGTCATGGAATCAATAAATACTACTATAAAATATGATGCTTCAGCTACATTTGTTGATGTCAATGACGATACTTCTTATAAGAGAAATACACCCCCAGTGTTGATCTCATTGATTCGGTGGACCCAACACTTGATAAAATGGATCCATTATCTTGGGTTTGCAAAAGTCATGACCCCTTCAATATTCTTGGGAATCCCGACTTAGGTGTCAAGAATAGAGCTCAAATTGAAAATAAGGTTACCTACCTGTGTTATACCTCTAAAATTGAGCCCAAAAATTTCAAAGAAGCACTCCAAGATGAACATTGTATAAATGTTATGCAAGAAAAGTTACTTCAATTTCAAAGGAATATTGTTTGGGAATTGGTTCCCCGACCTAGCGATTTTAACGTTATTGGCACCAAATGGATTTTTAAAAATAAACTTGATTGCTTCAATTTCAAAGGAATAATGTTTGGGAATTGGTTCCCCGACCTAGCGATTTTAATGTTGTTGGCACCAAATGGATTTTTAAAAATAAAATTGATGAAAATGATGTTATCGTTCGAAATAAAGCTAGGTTAGTTGCTCAAGGGTACACCCAAATAAATGGTGATGATATTTATGAGAGATTTACTCCTTCTGCAAGGATAGAGTCCTGTCTTTTGCTAGCCATTGCTTGTCATCTAAAATTTAAGCTTTATCAAATGGATGTCAAGAGTGCCTTTCTTAATTACATTCTTCAGGAGGAAGTATGTGTGGAACAATCGAAAGGGTTTGAAGACCTTAAGCACCCATACCATTGTAACACCCCGTAATTTTATGCATTTAATATTTAATTAATTTGAAAATTCTAAATTACTTATGTGTCGTAATTTTAATTGAATTAATTATGATAATATTTATTTAAATATTAATCGGGGAGTGAATGATTAATATTTAGGGAAATTTAATTACTAAGTGAATAGTAATAAATTATTTATGTCATTTCAGGTATTAGTGACGTGGCATGTACTTATCTCAATCGGGAGTCGGTATAGACTAATTTGGGTGTGAGATAAGGATTTTTATAAATTAATTCAGATGCCAATTCTGAGTGTACGATTGAATTCGGATGGGTTGAGATAGTAAAAAAAAGTGTACCCGGGGGTAGTAAACCGATCACGGGACATTTTTAAGCATAGTCGGGCCCACACGGGGGCATTTGGGTCACTTGGACTTGGCCCATTAGACTAAAAACGGGATTAAGACTAATTAATTAATTAAAAGAAAAAGGAAAATGACTGATGGGAGATTAGAAAATGCTTAGTGGGAGAGGAAACCCTAAGAAGCAGTTAAAGGCAATTTGGGGGAGAAAGGAAAGAGCCAAAGGGGGATTTCATCTTCAACCTTGAGATTCACAACTTCAAATTAGACCTACGAAACCATAAGGCAAGTGGTTAACTTGCTGTAGCATTTAATTTGTATTATGATTCATATTTATGTGATGTGAGAAATCAAAATTCATTTTTGGGATTAAGGGGGTACAAAAATGGGGTTTTGGTAAATCAATCTCCTGATTTCAAAATTGTGTAGAAATTATGTATAATCTGAGATTTATATATATCTGGTAAGATGTGTAAACCCATACGAGTTAGGAACGAATTTGAGATAAAGATTGATGTTGAGATGGGTTAATGAATAATACGGGGACTTTATAGGTTACTTTATGGGGGTTCCCTATGAGGTTCTTGGTGTATTATATTGATGAGAGGACTTGTGTTAGACTGTAGAAGAAGTTGGGGATTTGAGTTTTTCGTCCATGGCTGAAACAGAGACATGGGAAGACGAAAACCTGTTCAATCGATCGATCGATCGATGGTCAGGGATTTTTGACAGTTCGGCTAGTTTATATATATAAGGGGATTTGATTAAAAAAAAAATTCCCATACCTTATTTAATGAGAAATAAATATAGGACACACAACCTAATTAATTATGAGGGAAAAATAATTGGGATTGGAGGGAGTTTATGTGTAAAACACTATGGTTAAACTTTGGGAAGAATATTTCGAAATAATTAAATACGGATCTAGTGGGCGAGTCCGAATATATTGGTTGAGCGATACCAAGGCGTTGAATTAATTTAGAGTGAAAGCTAAATAATTTGGAGTCGGGAATTTAGACTCGAGTATGGTTTTATTTCGGGCCACGAGAGTGAGTCCGAATATATTGGTGGGAGCGATACCAAAAGTGATCTAATTAATTAATGTGCAAATTAATTAATAATCAGAGTTGGGCCGTAAACTCATGGTAAATTGTATGGGCTTGTATTACGGACTTAGTACACGGTATAACCAGGGCATTATATATATATATATATATATATATATGGTGTGTACATTAATATCAGTGGCTAGATATTATTATTATATATACTCTAGTGCTATCGGGGGAGGTTGCGCTTAGAGGGTGAATCCCCTAGCTTGAGGAGTAGGGCGAGTATATTTCCAGGTCATAGCATCCATTATATGGGTGAGGGGCATCTCACTTTCATGGAAGGAATATGACCGCCTCCAATATTTATGTATTAACCAAGTTAGTGAGCGATTCTGACTTGGGTTAACTAGGTTATGTGAATATACCTAGTGGGATAGCATTTTAGAGAATATACATACGGTGAGTTATTACTCGGGAGGATGTTCATTACTAATTATTATTTCAGCATATTTGTGAATGTTGTAATATGACTATACGTATATAATGAGGTAGATAATTATATACGGGTTAATTAATATAGATCGTGAATTGTATTATATGTATGATGGGTGTGAAAGTGATATGAATTTTAAAAGTGAGAATGATTAATTAAGTTAAGGTTGATAATAACTTAGGAATCATAGCTATGACATACCCAATTAACGTAGGGTAGTTGTAAGGAGTTATTTCGATTATCTAGTTATGGGACAAATAACTAAGGAAATTAATTAAGGCGTTAGTAGTGCACATTAGAGAAGGGGTAAGGATGTTCTCGAGGGAGTGAGACACTAATTATAATATGAAGAGCGTGAATAATTATTTATTATTGCAAGTTAATCATTTGCTAAATGTTTTCCAAATGACTTGGGTTCTAACCCTTGCTATAAATATTTTTAAAAACCTTTTTGGTGTCCATCCACACGAACGCCAGGCTTGATTCATTCCAGAGATTCTTTGCTGCAGCATATGTGGATGTTGTGGGATTTTGATAAACGCCTCATTTCTTTCTATTTCTAGTGAAGAGATTCCTATCAGTTACTCGAGCATGTCGCTCACAATATTATTTAGTATATATCATACTTGTTGAGATTTATCTTTATCTGTCCTTACTTTTATTGGTTTTGAACCGATGGTTTATTCGGTCAGTTTATTTAAATTGCGAATGGTGGATTTCAGTTAATTGTGATTGTTTAACTTATTTTGTTTCCGCATGAGTATTTCATTATATTAATGAAAGATAAAATTTGGCACCAGTCTAATTTTCTCACTTAGGTGGATAGTAATTAAAAAGGCGACAGTGATGCTAAGAATGAACAAACTGAGAAACCTGTTCTAATTTAATTTAGGAATGATCACCCGAGATTAATTAGGCGGGGTGGCACAACCATGTCTTTTACTTGAAGATAGTCTTGTATGGTTTGGGGCAAGAACTACGTGCTTGGGATGATAGGATTACTTCTTATCTCATGGATCGTGGCTTCACGAGAGGATGAGTAGACATGTCGTTATTTGTTCGTCGGGATACGAGTGCTATTTTTATTTCTCAAGTACATGTCGATGACATAGTTTTTGGTTCCACATGTGACAAACATACTCACCTCTTTGCAAAAGAAATGCAAAGTGAGTTTGAATGAGTATGGTAGGCGAGCTTACTTACTTCCTAGGTTTTCAAGTGCATTGACTCGATTGTGGGATATTTTTGTCTTAAATAAGTATGCAAAAGATTTAGTGAAGAAGATTTAATTTAGACTCCGCTAAGCATGTTTGTAATCCCCCGAGTTCACCTATTAATCTTAGCAAAGACACCGAAGGAAAAGATGTAGAGCACACTCTTTTTATAAGTATGATATGTAGTTTACTCTTCTTAACCACTAGTCATCCTGATATTTACTTTAGTGTAGGAGTTGGTGCCTGTTATCAGGCTGCCCCAAAAGAGTCACACTTACTTACCGTTAAATGTATTATTAAATATGTAAGTGGAACCCTATCTTTTGGGATTTGGTACTCCTTTGATACAAATTATTATCAATTGGTACATTCGGATGTTGATTGGGCAGGATATGTTGATGGATGCAAAAGCACCTCAGTTGGATGTATTTATAGTGGGAGTGCACTTGTCTCTTAGATGAGTAAAAAGAAAAATTCCATTTCTTTATCCACAATAGAAGCCGAATACATTACTGTCATAATTTGTTGCACATAACTCATTTGGATGAAGAAAATATTGGAGGATCACGGTATTTCCCAAGGCATAATGAATATCTAATGGATTAATACGAGTGCAATTCATATATCTCAGAATCCCATCCAACATTTTAGAACAAATCACATTAGGATTCGTGAGCATTTTATCCGTGAATTTCTTGAAGCGAAAGTCGTTTACTTAAGCTTTGTAGGTACCTAATGTCAATTGACTAATATCTTTACAAACCTTTAGATTCCCTTAGGATCAAGAACCTTAGGAAATCCATAAGGGTTTGCTCCATTGATTAAGTTCAAAGTTATTTGTCTAGTTTAGGGTGAGCTTTATATCTATTTTTTCCCTATGAACTAGATTATGTTTTTGTATAAATTTTATTTAAAAATACAAAATTATTTTTAGTTTCTTATGGTTTTTTAAAAAACAAAAAATATTTTCTTTATTTTGTACTTTACGATATGTTTGTGAGATATTCGGGTCATAATATCATTCCATTGTCATGTGGATTACTATAAGTAGCTAGTCTCGATTTTATCTCCCTTATGCCATTTATGCGTTATTATGATGTTTTGATACTAGTTTATGATATATCCTTTTATGCTGGCCTCAACTCATTACCTTAATTCATCCACCTTTCACAGGTTCTTAGGGATGTTTGTCTCGCTTTACATATGCTAGGTGGAGTTAAGTGTTCCCTTATTAGTCTTGTCACCCAATGTTGAAGCAATAGACAAAAAAATTGTGCATGTAAGAACCATTGCCCATGTTCATGAAAAGTTAAAAATGAGTGAGAAATGGAAACGGGTTGTGAAAAGAAAAATCTTTTGCATGAAAATTCACCATTGAAAAAGAGCCGAAAAATTATGGCATAGAAAATCAATATTGCCAAGGTCATGTATTATAGTCATTGATGCTTCAAAAAGAAAATTTTCATTATTGACCCTTCATTATATAGAATGAGAAAGAAAAATTACGTATGCGTGTGATATAAGTCGAAGATCAATGGGTTTGCATGATAGATCAAATTATTGCATTTTATGTGATGCTATTGGCTGGAGAATTATGACATTTCTAGGCATGTTATTAGGGTGAATTGGCTCCAATTGAGTCCATTTATCTTGTTACATTGTTAAATTGATTTCTTAACTTTTAATAATGTTGTTTGGCATCTTACACTTGTACGATATCTTAGGAGATTATCTTATTCGATTTTTTCACAACCCTACATTCTATTCCCATAAATCGGATGATATTGAACATTTCCTGGGACTACTCTAGAACCAGATTTTTATGTGTATTTATCTATGTTGGCTCTTTTCTTATTTGATTTTATCTTATTTGTCCTATTTTCTCAGTTTTTAATACAACTACAATCTCGTTCGAAGTTTGATTCGAACGAGAATCTAAAGAACCTTACCCCTACCACCATTGGCGTTTCGTTTGATGTTTCATTTGAAAGTCATTGTAATGACATCGTTTAAACGAGACTCCAGTTGTTCGAACGATCGGCGCATTAGAAGGTTGGTTCAGTTTATTTTCTTGGCCGTTTGAGTTCCAAATTCAAATACATAAAATTATTTTTCTCTCCATATTTTCTCTCACCCATTCACTCAAAACCTTTCTACTTCTCAATACTTCAACTCTCCATATTTCCTCTTCCCTTATATCGACCCACACCATCTAAGGACATTCTCCATTACACTTGGAACTTTTTATTTGTTTTTGGAAGATTTTCTTGAGTTACTATCTCATTTTCTCTTCTAAACCTTGTATTTCCTTTTCTTTGGTTCAGTTCATGTATATTGGGTTAGTATTCCTAACACACAACATTATTTATTGTTTATTTTTCAAAAAGAAAATGACCCATTTCTATGTAAACTCAACTTATTTTGGCTTGGGGCTATATATATGTGTGGGCACACACACACACACACACACACACACACACACACACACACACACACACACACACACACACACATATATATATATATATATATATATATATATATCATTTTCCTTAACATTGTTTTTGTCTTGATTAAATGACTTTTCATGAGTTGTATTGACATTATTTTTTTTAAATCGTATATTTTTTTTGTCAAAAATTCATGAAATATCATTTGATTACAATTTTTATTTTGGCCCATAGTATAGTTATTGGTGTTATTCTAATGGAGCTTGGGTTTTGATTTGTTATTGGTGTTATTTTGGCGGATTGGTTGGTGATATTGGGGAGGGTGTTGATTTTTTTAATTCATTCCTATGGCTTGTAGTCGTCATAATAGGAATGTTGTTCAATTCGATGAGGAATGATCCTCCGGAGATGAAGAACCCATTCCCAACTTTCGACCATGTTGGGGAATTTGCACCAACTAAACCTTATATCATACTCTATATTCCCTTACTCATTCCATAATTAGGGAAAAAATAATAAACCTAGCATCTCCGTTCGGTACCATTGTCTTCACTTGGCTTGCTACACGAGGATGGGATACTATTTTCAATCTTCGTAACCCCATCTACGCTGATCTCATTCGAGAATTTTTCTTTGGTATGCTTGTTAGTGAGCGTGGTCTTGCGTTTGCAGTTTATGGTAGGGAAGTCCATATTACTATAGAATCCATAGCTAGCCTTGCTGACTGAGTACAAAATGGGTGCGCGTGTAAGTGCACGGTCGTTGTTTTCGTTTCGCCTACTCAATACAAACAAACCTAAGTTACTACTACACTTGCGAGGCAAGCACAATGGTAAGCCGGGTATCGAAAATCCACAGGGACGAGATGCTAGAATTTATATGATTTAATATTTTGAAATAAAAGTGTAAAAGATGAATTTCAAACTAAAAGAAAAGATGCATAAAAGGGAAAGGTTATTCTAGGCAAGGGTATTGAAGCTAGATTAACAAAGCGGTAAAACTATAGGTTGCGTTGAATATCCCTCACCCAAGTTAATTTGTATAAAATGGATACATGGGACGACGAGTTATTTAGAATGCATCTCGTTTCGACAGTTAATTGAATTAAGGGTTGTCACGCCCCTAAATCCTCATAAAAACCTAATAATATTTTGGCTTCAACAAATATCCCAGAAATTGCGCACGCAAGGTCGTAAGCACAGGACATACATGATATGCCCCGTCAAATCTCCTAGGCGCAATAACTAGGACAACGTACCCGAAATAGACCCTTAAACACCATCACCAAAGCCAAGCAACGCGTCAACTCGAGTGAGTTCAATTCAAACACAACCTAATTTAAATTAGCTAGAAAGCATCGTAAAAACGCGGTAAATAAAGCGAGTAAATAAACGCGATAAATATACACTAGAAAGTAAGTAATCAAAGAATGTAAACCTAATTTAGAAAGCATGGAAATTATACTACAAAGCAAGAATAATGGAAATACAACTATATTAATGGTAGGGGAGATGGATAGTGCAACTTACAACCCAATTGGGTGTCAATCCAAAGAGAAATAAGGAAGAACTCTCCAAAACCCCCAAAACCCTAACCTATTCTAACCTAAAACGAATTTTATATTACAAGATATCTGAAAATGAAACCAAAATTTGGTTTATATAGTAAGTGGGAAAGAAAATAAAGGAAAAAGAAAAGAAAAGAAAATATCTCAAAATATCTGGCATAATCGGTCGATCGGTCGCAGGGACGCGATCGATCGGTCTTTCATGTGTAAGCCCACTGTCTCCTTACCACGGTAAAATACTAAACCGTGGTCGACCGGTCCCAGGGACGCAGTCGACCGGTACTCTGTTTCCTGCAATTCTTTGGTCCATGAAGGGGGGAAAAGGTCCATTACGAAAACGGGCATATCTTCTTCGTCCGAACTCCAAACGACGCACCGTCTGCGGCCACACGATGCTAACTCAGTGAACTACACATTCGTGGAATTTTATGAGCCTGATAAGAAATGTGAATTGACTAAAATGCCCTTGAATTAGCGTCTGATGATGAAACTTCTCCGAAATGCAACGGATCCTCACTTTTAGCGTTCCAATACCTACAAAAGCACAATTAACCCCTGAAAAATATGTATATATCCAAATCCAAGGCTGTATGGTTAATAAACATAAATATAGGTATTAGGACCGTAAAATCGCTAGATTTCATGAATACAACAAGTGGAAATATGCAATATTTGATATGAATCACACCCCCTAACTTAAACATTGCTAGTCCTTAGTAATGAAACAAAGAAAACCAGTCCACAGAGGGCTGTACAGGACATATATATGCATCGAAATATAAATTCCAATTTAATAGGTAACACGATTGCATTTAGCATATGCAATAAGCCGTTAAACCCCTAGGTCACCCTAGTGGTCGAGTGTGGTCTCTTCAGGGTTTTCAGGGATGATACCCACAAAAATCACATGGTTTCCTCAAAATATTCCCAAACCAACATACGACAAGCCCAATAATAGCGAAAAGGATTTCATTCGCATTATTAGCAAAGTGAATGAATTCAAACAAAAGTCCAAATCATTAACATTAGAGAATGCACCTCATAGAATTGAAACCTTAAAATGTGGGAGGGGAGCGAGCACATGAAAAGTGTGATTTGGAAAAAAACTTATATAAACCGGATACTAAATAAAGCAAGCATACATTCAATCCTCATGGGCATTACACTCATCAAGTGAATTCACTCGAAACAGGGAGGTAACACATGGAACATGCGGGGGAAAGAGTAAATGTAAATGGAAACTAGGCTGCACTCATGTCACAAATGAAGAACGATATATATGAAATTAAAAATCGCAATCTCAATGAAAGATACCGCTCATTAAAAGAGGCAAAATGTATTTTCACATATTATCAAAACTATTATGACTTTTAAATTACATCAACCTAAGATCACATAGGACTTTAATATGGTTGTAATGTAGGTTTGGCTAAGGCACGAAATGAAGGGAATGTATATACAAATTCAAAGTGTTCGGAATGAAAACTCGGGATAATGGGCAAATGCGGAAAATATCAAAATTGGAAAATAACTTTCAAAATGACATTAGATATATCTTCGGGGAGAGTAATCAAAGCTTATTGAACAATAAACAACATTTACGACTTTCTCTTTCTTTTATTTTCTTCTTTTTCTCATTTTTTCTTTTGTTTTCTTTTGCTTTTTGCTTTCTCTTTTTCATCACTTTTTTCACTACTTTATTTTCTTTACTTTTCTCACTCTCATATGCCTAAATTGCAACCGACAAGAAAACAACAACATTCAATCCTAAGTAACATTCCAAACAAAGGTACGAAAAGTGTATATATGGTGTAAAACTCCAATTCGGAGTTGGTTATGGGATTGGGGTTATGAAACGAAAGGCTATATTTAGGCTCAAGGGGGTTAACGAGGGAAAACATATATGGGTGAGGTCAAGGCTAATATGGGTGATATAACAAAGATGGCCTATGATCATTTCACAAAGTTTACGCAATTCTCGAGTCAAAACAATATATGAAAATCACGATCAAGTAACATATTTCAAGTATGAACTCAATTAATGAACGATTAAATGAAAGAATAGTGAGATTACCAACGAATTCAACATTTTCAATGAGAAAAGAATAGTGTATACACTCACAAATGATGAAGGGTACAAAGCTTACTCGGTGTAAGTATATACAATTTAACAAAAGAATACCGAGTTATAAAAATCTTAAACCAAATCAATATAACAATAAAAGTGCATGTGCTCATGGGATTAAAGTTTAATTCATGAACTTATTCATAATATCAATAATCAAGACTAAAGTCTAATAACTTCTAAAATCGAGAACATGCATCATTGGGTTGTCTATTGGATCGGGCAATTATTGAAATTTATCATCGAAAACAAAGGCAAAATGCCCAAAAAAGGAGAAAAAAGAAAGAAAATCTTTTTGAAAATTTTGAATTTTTCTAAGAAAAACCTACTAAGTAACTAACATGTGAGCAAAAACATGGACTAAATAAAGAAATGGATAGAATATCCCACACCCCTTAACTTAAAATTTGAAATTGTCCTCAATGTGAATTAAGAACCAAGTTAAAGAGAGGGAACGAGCGATATTACCCAAAATTAGAGCGATCCCCATAAGAATAAATCCAAAGAATCTACAAAACAAGTTCGTATCGAGCATAGCAAAAATAAATAACAAAAAGTTAACTAATTACACTAGACTAAATTAAAAAGGAAAGAAAAGATAAAAAGAAATAAATAATAAAAGCTAACTATACACAACCTCCTATTTAGGCCTCACACTAACTGTACACTAGAAGTCTAAATAACTGAGGGTCCACCGTAAAAACGATTTGACTTTGGAGGATAATCGGTGTACCCTCACAAACAAGCATGCCTTCCGGAAAATATGGATTTCGTTTTGACAACGTAAGGCATGTGTAAGGCGTAAGAAATGAACCATTGCCAATTAAAATTTTTGGAGGGACGATGGGGGGTTTGGATTGAACGGGTGATAAAAACATGTGGGGATCGAGAAAAGCCGAATATCCTCCCAATAATTTTGAAATTGGAATGGGAGGTGGCGCACAAAAAGGCAAAGATGCAATCATGGAGGGTGACTCGAGCAAGTACTCCTCATCGGCAAAAAGGTTTAAAACAATAAAGTTTGAAACCGAATCATCGGGTACTTGTTCCGGTGTGATAATAGAGAATGAAAATGGGGATGAAAGAAATTCAAACTCATGAGATGAATCATCATTGCATGAAGATTGAGTTTCGAAGGAAATAATATCATTTTCAATAAAATGTTCTTCTTTGGGGGCCAAAGAAGAAATCATTTCATTGCAAATAGATACTACGTCATTTTCTTCCTCGCTTTCAATATCTATTACGCAATGGGCAAAGTCTAGAATGGTTTTTTCCAAAGTAGGAACGAATACCTCATTTGGTTCAAAACATTCCTCGACTTCGAAAGTCTCAGAAGAAAAATCGTCGTCGAACTCAAAAAGTAAATCCAAGTCATGTTCCCACGAATGATTTTCTTCCCGATAATGATTTTCAAGTTTCTCATTCTCATAGATACGCAAACCCTCACCGAATGTCATAGGTTGAGGTGCGGATGCATGAAAATGGAAACTTTGAAAATTACCATCGGACTTAAACGAAAACGTATTATTATAGGAATTTTGAAAACTATTCGAATTCGTCTCAAAATTCCTATTATAAGGAGGTAAAGGCCCAAAATCATTATCATCATCATCAAAATTACAATAACCTAAATTTTAACTTTCGTTATACTCTCCCAAAGTCATATTTGAATTTGTTATACTTTGGGATTCTAAGTATTCACCGAAAGCCATAGGTTTACGAGAATTTTGAGAATTATAACAGTGATTACTGAAAGAATTGGAATAAGACATGCTTACCCAAAAAATGGCTCGAAGTGGCGAATTCCACAAAGTAGGTGTGCACGGGAAATTCAAGCGTTTCTAAGTGCTCAAATGTGGAAGTCCTGCAAAAAGATTAACAAATAATACAAATAGAAAGAAAATACTATGTAATACTAAATCAAATAAGGTCTAAAACAAACTATTCCCCGGCAACGACGCCATTTTGATTAAGTGCGAAATGCGTGCGCGTGTAAGTGTACGGTCGTTGTTTTCGTTTCGCCTACTCAATAAAAACAAACCTAAGTTACTACTACACTTGCAAGACAAGCACAACGGTAAGTCGGGTATCGAAAATTCACAGGGACGAGATGATAGCATTTATATGATTTAATATTCTGAAATAAAAGTGTAAGAGATGAATTACAAACTAAAAGAAAAGGTGCATAAAAGGGAAAGATTATTCTAGGCAAGGGTATTGAAACTAGATTAACAAAGCGGTAAAACTATAGGTTGCATCGAATATCCCTCACCCGAGTTAATTTGTATAAAATGGATACATGGGTCGACGATTTGTTTAGAATGTGTCTCGTTTCGACAGTTAATTGAATCAAGGGTTGTCACACCCCTAAATCCTCATAAAAGCCTAATAAGATTTTGGCGTCAACAAATATCTCAGAAATTGCGCATGCAAGGTCGTAAGCACGGGACATACAAGATATGCCCCGTTAAATCTCCTAGGCACAATAACTAGGACAACGCACCCGAAATAGACCCGTAAACACCATCACCAAAGCCAAGAAATGCGTCAACTCGAGTGAGTTCAATTCAAACACAACCTAATTTAAATTAGTTAGAAAGCATCGTAAAAACGTAGTAAATAAAGAGAGTAAATAAACGCAATAAATCTACACTAGAAAGTTAGTAATCAAAGCATGTAAACCTAATTTAGAAAGCATGGAAATTACACTACAAAGCAAGAATAATGGAAATACAACTATATTAATGGTAGGGGAGATGAATAGTGCAACTTACAACCCAATTGAGTGTCAATCCAAAGAGAAATAAGGAAGAACTCTCCAAAAACCCCCAAACCCTAACCTATTCTAACCTAAAACGAATTATATATTACTAGATATCTGAAAATGAAACCAAAATTTGGTTTTTATAGTAAGTGGGAAAGAAAATAAAGGAAAAAGAAAAGAAAAGAAAATATCTCAAAATATCTGGCATAACCGGTCGACCGGTCGAAGGGGCGCGGTCGATCGGTCCTTCGTATATAAGCCCACTGTCTCCTTCCCACGGAAAAATACCAAATCGCGATCGATCAGTACTTTGTTTCCTGCAATTCTTTGGTCCATGAAGAGGGGGGAAAAGGTCCATTACGGAAACGGGCATATCTTCTTCATCCGAACTCCAAATGATGCATCGTCTGCTGCCACGGGATGCTAACTAAATGAACTACGCATCCGTGGAATTTCCATGAGCTGGATAGGAAATGTGAATTGACTAAAATGACCTAGAAGTAGCGTTCAACGACATAACTTCTTTGAAATGCAACAGATCCTCACTTTTAGCATTCCAATACCTACTAAAGCACAATTAACCCCTTTAAAACATGTATATATCCAAATCCAAGGTTGTGTGGTTAATGAGCATAAATATAGGCATTAGGACTGTAAAAGCGCTAGAATGCATGAAGATAAGGGGCGAAAATATGCAATATTTGATACGAATCACTTGCCGATTTTCCCCGCATTGCTAATCCCACCTACCCTTGGCCCGATACATGTAGACTGATTTTAGTCATATTCTTGAAGCACATTTTGAGAATTATGAACCGGGATCCGCTATTTTGTATCATAAGCACCTTAAAGATGAGTTAAGGATCCTTAATTAGATTATTTATGCATGTCTTCTTCCCCGCACAAACCACCATACACAAATTAGGCCTGAACACGTATTCCTAATATTTTATATTAACGTTAAAGATACTATTGATCTCCCATCTCATATTTTTGGCTTCCTCGAATAAATTCGATATTATACTATTACACCAGTTAGATAGGCTTTACCATTTACTATTTTTATCTCTAGGCACTGTCTTCATGCTAGTTTCCCTCTTCTTTCTAGCAATATTCCTAATATTAAATTATTGACACGTCATCTACTAGATGGTCAAGGAGTCATTTACCTAATGATGTGACTCAACCCACTCCATCACATTCTGAGTCATCTCAGTCTGCTACCTAATGTTCTCCTATCTGGTCTTGACCTTCTTTCTCTTATCGTCATCCTCCATTCGAGTTAGAGGAGCTTATGTAACGCCTTAACTCGAATTTATGGGTCACCCATGGTCAACCCAGTCCTACCTGAGCGCTAGGTGTGAAGTTCAATGAAAAAACCTAAATAATATTGCTAGTCCAGTTATACTTAATTAACATTACACTTATTTGGCATGTGATTTCAATTTAAAATCAAGCTACGTGAGAGGCCCTATAAAACATCCTCGGAATTCAAGCATACAGAGCTACTAACGTAAAATTAAAGAGAGTACTTACCTGTGTAACACTCTCAAAATATAAAATCACACCTAACCTACCGTAACAGAGACGGGGGAGTGAGCCGAATGCTCAGTAGGAAAAATATGAAATGTAGTATAGAATCAAACGACGAAAAGAAAAATCTAACACGTATATATACGTGCACATGCAACTGCCACATATATATAGGTACATATGTGTACTTACATGCATGAAACCATTTTTATTCCAAAAACGTTATTTACCCCGATTAATTCACCTCATTACCGTAAAAGACATTCTCTTTTACTTGACTTGATATTTATTCCTTGATTTAACACACTCGGTTAAATACTTAAAACAAATACACCTTGTTAAATGAAAAATTATTTCTTTCACCGAAATTACCCACTTTACTTGTACCATTCCACATTAGTATTTTCTTTGAAAATTACCCTTTTAATATACGCAAATGCCGTGTTAGAAAATACTTATTTTTTCCTTTGAAAACCTTTCATGAACACACCCCTGTTTTACTTATGGAATAAACCTCTTTAGGTTACTTAACCACCCATATAATCACTTAACTTTACCTTTTCTTTATCTTGTGGAAATTAATCAATTTCACATTACTTATCCATTTTATCCTTTATTGGAACATTTATCAATTCATTCAAGTTAGGTTGTATTTTCGTATATTCACCACACAACCCATTTCTTGACATGTTCCATTTCCATTATCTTTTTCTCAGAATTTTCAAATAATCACATACTTTAACGAGCTCCACACCGCCGGCTACGGGCAACATATACTCTGGCCAGTGATTTTGGGTCTTTCACCTCAGAGCTTCAGACCCTCCTTTATTATCTCGATGTCATGCGAGTTCTTATTAATGTGTTTTAACATTTCGGAAATGTCCACATTATTCCACTTTTCCCTTTTTTCCGGCCAAAGTCAATACCCGGGGTTCCACCCCAATTTGTGCTGCACTTTAAAATAATCTTTTCTTATCCTTTACACTTTAGCATTGATTTAATTACAAAATCATATTCATTTAGGACCATCCTGTGTAACACACTTTTTTGAAATTTTTATTTCATAAAAATTTTCCACTATAAGTAAAATTACCACTTTACTCATTTGTTTCCAAATTTATGTTTTCCTCCATTTTCACAAGTATTAATTTTTCAAAAACCATTACCATAAATCCATAAACCCCAAACTTTATTTGCTTCGTAAAAATTTTCAGCATTAAACTTCTAGAATGCACCATTACAATAAATCCCAAACTTTATTTTCAAGAAACTTTGAAATATTCATCCATATTCATGATAAAAATTTCATTTTGTAACATTTTTATTCCATAAAAATGTTAAACACGAAATTACTTGAAACTTATCATTTTATTCAAATGTATCCAGCTCTTATAATCTAACAACAAGACTACTAATATGCAAATAGAGTCTTAGTACTAAGAGTAGAGTTTTCCTACCTCAAATGGAGCTCCAATAATGGTAGGTTGAAACGTCTATGAAGATGAAGACCTCCCACTTCCTAAGGTGTCCTTAGAGAGACTGCCTAGATCCACCAAGCTTTCTCCATGAATGCTTATAATAAATCCTCTTCAAGCTCCATGAATCTTCTATCTTCATCTTCTCCAAAACCCCCCAACAACACCTCCAAATTTGTAGCTTTGCTCAACAATGGTGGAAATGGGTATGTAGGGCTTGTATATTGTGGTGTACTAGTTGAACATGGTGACATTAAGTTGATACATGGGGGTGGAATGGTGGTTTGTGGTAGAGAGAGGTGGATAAATGCTGAAAATGGTGGGGAAAGACCCACCCCAGTCTCTCTCTCTTTCTTCCAACTCTTAAGCCTCCAAACAAACCCAAATAACCCCAAACAAGCCTTATAAAAACCCTTGGAACATAAAAATCCTGTATTTTCCCAATCTGGGCTCATTACAGCTCGACACGTCATCCATCCTAGGGTCCAAAATGCGATAACGCACAAGGGAGACCCGATTTAAAATTTTATGTTGCGCTCGTTCAAACGAGAATGGCCTCTAGTTCTAATGAGGGAGACTTCTCATTCAAATGGGCCTTCGAACGACCTTCTATCGAGCATGTTCAGGTATGCAGTGGAGTCTCCTTCGATCCCCGTTTGATCCCCACTTCGAACGACTTAGGATTCTCGTTCGAACGACCTTGAAATCGTTTGAATGGCCTCTTCAAAATTTTAACCTACGAACTTCCAATAATTCTCATCAAGACTCCAAAACAGTCAACTACAGATATAAACCTAATCATAATAATTCAAATCCAAAGCTTTTCATATTATTAAAACTTATGCGGGAAAAATAATGAAATATTGGGCACGACTATTATGTTCTTCCCTCCTTAGAAATTTCATCCTCGAAATTATCGATTCGTTAATGCCTCAAATACATGGGGGTTTACCAACTCTCATTCTAAATCATAGAGACCCTCCAAGATAAAATCATTGAAGTCCTTAATAGCCAAGGTTACATCACATGCCCATACACTGAGGTTGTCACCAAAAGCTCAATGTGAGACGTGCTCTAATTCTCACCATCATACTAACCATCAACATCACATAACTAACCCTGGGTATCCACTCACTTGAATATCATGCACACTCAAGTCCTAGGATTACCTTTCTAATACCTAAATCATACATATGCCTCTACTGGGTAACCCTTTCTATTGATGGACACTCATCCAAGGGAACCGCAATACGATCAATCGTCAAATTCATTACTAAGAACCATTTCCAATCTTAGGACTACATATCCCGCGTCCCTATGAATTTTTGAGTCATCCTGACTATACAATTTTTTTCAAGCTTGATACTAACCTTACATCACTAATTACTCACTTTGAGAAGTAATATACTGTCCAAATTATCCTTGTGCACTTGGGTGACACCTTCCAGTGCGTCACTCTGATTACCTTAGTATTACTGTAAGTGTCTCACTTTTGAGAACTCATTTGAGCATCGCACCAATCCACTCACCGTGGAAAAGTAATACTATGTGCTATATTTCCTTGAGTTCTAACACTATATAATGTCCTCAAGTCATTATCCCGATCTTTACAACCAGAGCCGCTGATTTCCATGACGGCCAATCGTAAGGTCATTAATCTTAAGGAAGGTAACTACTACGAGCAAACCGTGCAGTCAAAAGTGCACTCATCCGTACACTAGGCTTTGTGCAATATCAAGAACACCTCAGATAGGGAGCACTAGTTACCGAGTTGCATTGGCCATGCCAGGTCCACCCACTCTACTAGGCCCAATCGCATCATACCATAAGATAACACTAATTCAAGCTACCACATACGTGGGAATACTAATCCTTGATTACTGAACCGAAAGGGACATACACGAGTCAGAAGGAAGAGGCAATTTTTCCGAGAAAATATCGCCCATACGCATCAGACATGATTTACACAAAGCGAACCTACGCTATATGCTTGAAGTCTTATCACTCATCCCAGACATTCTCACTAGATACTAACCTAGACACATACCCTATCTTGAGTCACCAACCGTGATGAATCGAATTACAGCCATTCATCCTCTCAAGATGAAATTAATATATGAATCCGTTGTTCTCTGGGAAGTTAAGTTCCAGACTTCCCTCCTTAGAAGTAAAGGCCTCCCCCATACATCCTTGGCACACATGAACCACCCTGGTTGGCGAATGCCTAAAGCCCTTTTTTACATTGACCTTGTCCATCTTATCAATGACGACGTCATCAACCTACTACACCTACGTTACTGTTTGCCTTATTATATCGTGATTGCAACCCCAAACTCCCTTTATGCAGTATCATGTTCAAGAGAGACATTCACCTTATTATATCCTCTGACTATGCGAGATTGTCACTATCACTACACCAAAATGACAAAATTATCACCTTTCAGCCGGCCACCTTGTCAAGGTCATTGACCGTGACAAAAAACACGCATTTTATGTCGCGGTCATTGACCTTGACACGACCGTGACAAATAATTGTCACGGTCAATGACCGTGACAAATAATTGTCGCGGTCAATGACCGTGACAAGACCGTGACAAATTTACTTGTCACGGTCATTGACCATGACAATTCTTTAAATAATTATCACGATCAATGACCTTGACACGACCGTGACAATGGTTCCAGCAAAAACCCTTTCCCCCTTCTTTTTTCCCTCCCACCGTTCCCTCCCTCTCTCTCTCTCTCGACGCTGCTCTCTCTCTCTCTCTCTCTACTTTCAGGTTTAATTCTCTCTCTCTCTCTCTCTCTCTCTCTCTCTCTCTCTCTCTCTCTCTCTCTCTCTCTCTCTCTTCCATTTATATATATGTTTGTGTGTATATATATGTGTGTATGTGTGTATATATGTGCGTGTGTGGGGGGTGGGGCAGGGTGGGGGTAGGGGGTTAAAAATGTAAATAAATAAGTAATTTTCTATAAATTTCCAAAAATAATATCCAAAAATGTAAATGTAAATAATATCCAAAAATGTAAATGTAAATAATATCCAAAAATATTGGATAACAATTTATTTTCATTCAAAATAAATAAGTAATTTTCTACAAATTTCATAAAAAAATGAAGGCCGGCTTAATATGTGATTTAAGTGTGAAATAATCGCTATATACTTATACTAATGGAGAAAAAAAAACCATATATAGCGTTTTTTGTTGACTTTATATGGTGAAATAATCACATGACTTTATATCCATCAAATAAAAGCATGAAAACTAAAAAACTACAATAAGGGTTAAAATGGCATCCGAAGTTGCTAAAAGCATGAAAAATAAAATATTTTTTAAGATTTGTGGTGAATAACTAAAGTTAAAAAAAGTATTACTTTAGTCATTAAATTACTTTTTGAATTCGGGCGATGCGCATAAATTTGTAGTAATTGTCTTATAATAAAGATCAATTAGTCTATGTTGTTGAAAAATTTGATCAAATTGGTGAGCCTTCATATTTTAAAAATGTTGTTTTTATTCCTATTTAACTTTTCTTTCTATACACTCCTAATTATATTTAAAGTTTAATAAAATAGGAGTTATAGAAAGAAAAGTGGGGTTTCCATAATCTTACTTTGTCACAATTAATTTATATGCCTCAAAGTTATTTTATCACTCTTAGTTTATATTTGTGATAATACTTTATTAAAGATTTTTATGGGAACTTGTTATACTAGAACTTAGATGAACACTAAGTGATGAAAATAGTCCTTAAAATTGAAAATTAAATAAAGTTTATAAAAGTAAAGATGCTGGTAATACATCAAAGATAAATTAATAAGGACTAAATAACAAAACGTGTTCAAGTGTATAACAAGAAATAAAATGTGGTATTTAGATTGGGTAAAATTCTTAAAGTAATGTTAAGGGACTAAAAGACCCAAGACAACTGGCCAGTAAGTCACGAACCGAAAAATTTATGACGGGTGATGAAAGCCCGTAAACATGTTGGGGTGGGGGTGGGGGTGGGGTATGATTTATAAAAAGCACCAAACAATAGTAGAAATTCAATACCTGAAATTAACATTGAGATTATTTTAAATAGACAGTCACTACTGTGTGTGTGTTTAAATTGAAAGAAGATATGAGAATTTTATTAAAGATTTTTATGGGAACTTGTTATACTAGAACTTAGATGAACACTAAGTGATGAAAATAGTCCTTAAAATTGAAAATATTATATCTGTACTAATAACATTTTTTACAGCAAATGTCTCCTTCAAATATTAAGGCGAAGATGATGATGCTGTTTATGATGATGTCGTCTGGGGTCGGGGGTAGTGGAGGCGAAGAGGACTCTTCCGCCCCTAGGCTCCCCAAATATGGGAAATATGGGATTACCGTCGAGAACAAATCGGAGATATTAGCGAGATCCCTCGTTCTGCTAAAGACGGTCATCGACCCGGGGTTTATGAGTTGGAAGGAGGTGTCATATGAGCTCAAGTTAGCTGTTTGGGCGGCACTACATGTAATATATTTATATTTATATTTATATGAATATTTCAATTTCAATTTCGATTTCGATTTCAATTTCAATTTCAATTTCGATTTCGATTTCAATTTCAATTTCAATTTCAATTTCAATTTCAATTTCAATTTCAATTTCAATTTCATATTTGTTACGGAAAATATACTTTGTCCCTAATTAATTAATTATATTAGTATAATTAATATATTTGGATATATTGATTTTGATGATCCCAAACATATTTTTATTAAAGTTATTATATAAAAATATCTCTTATTTCACTATATAATTTTGTTTGTACAGATATAAGTATTATTTTTCTTTGTCTATAATATAAAATATATTATCTTTATAAAATTGTTCATCTATATACTTAGTAACATTTTTAGTATACTAGTTAGTATTATTTCCGTGCAAAATGTTTGGTCACTTGTTCCCTCACCCATAGATAAAACTATTATTGGAACAAAATGGGTGTTTAGAAATAAAAAGGATGATGGCGGATTGATTATAAGAAATAAAGCTAGACTTGTTGCGCAAGGCTACAACCAACAAGAGGGTATTGATTTTGATGAAACTTATGCCCCCGTAGCTAGATTAGAAGCTATTCGCATGTTACTAGCATATGCATGTTATAAAAATTTTAAATTATTTCAAATGGATGTGAAAAGCGCTTTCTTAAATGGTTTTATTAGTGAGGATGTTTATGTTAAGCAACCTCCCGGTTTTGAAAATCACAACTTTCCAAATCATGTTTATAAACTAAATAAAGCTCTATATGGTTTAAAACAAGCTCCTAGGGCTTGGTATGATAGATTAAGTGGATTTTTACTTGAAAATGATTTTGTGAGAGGAAAAATGGATTCCACTTTATTCATAAAAATTCATAACAATGATATGCTTCTTGTACAAGTATATGTTGATGATATTATTTTTGGATCCACCAATGAAAATTTATGTAAAGATTTTTTAGAATTCATGAAAAAGGAATCTGAAATGAGTATGATGGGTGAGCTAAAATTCTTTTTAGGCTTACAAATCAAACAAACCAAAAATGGGGTCTTTATCAATCAATCTAAATATATTAAAGATCTTTTGGTAAAATATGGTTTAGAACATGGTAAAGCTCTTGGTACACCAATGAGCACCTCTATTAAGATAGATATTGATGAAAAAGAAAAATCTGTTAATACTACCTTATATCGTGGTATGATTGGTAGTCTATTATATTTAACCGCTAGTAGACCCGATATCATGTTTAGTGTATGTTTATGTGCTCGTTTTCAAGCCAATCCTAAAGAATCCCACTTGTGTTCCGTAAAACGCATATTTAGATATTTAATTGGTACTAAAGATTTAGGATTATGGTATCCTAAATGCACCTCTTTCGAACTAGTAAGTTATTCCGATGCTGATTTTGCGGGTTGTAGAATTAATAGAAAAAGCACTAGTGGCACATGTCATTTCTTAGGACACTCACTAGTATCTTGGTTTAGTAAAAAGCAAAATTCCGTTGCTCTTTCCATGGCCGAGGCTGAATATATTGCCGCCGGCAGCAGTTGTGCTCAAACTTTATACATGAGGCAACAATTAGAAGATTTTAAAATATTCTTTCACAATACTCCGATTTTTTGTGATAATACAAGTGCCATATGTTTGTCAAAAAATCCAATTTTGCACTCTAGAACAAAGCATATCGAAATTAGACATCATTTTTTACGTGATCATGATCAAAAAGGCGATGTACGCATAGAATTTATTTCTACGGATCTTCAATTAGCCGATATTTTTACAAAACCTTTATCTGAAGATCGTTTTACCTTTATCCGTCGTGAACTTGGTATGGCATGCTTAAATGACTTAAAATTATAATTATTTTTCACAATCTTTCAAAAAAAGGACCCCACTTTTATATTGTTTTACCTCTAGCTATCTCTTGCCATTCTCTTATAAATACATGTGCGGACTTCACCTCTTCATTCAAATATCATGACGTCGTTTTATGTAGTATGTGTGGGAAAGTTTCCCGGCATCTACACTTCTTGGGGAGATTGTGAATTTCAAGTCAAGGGAGTTAACGGCTCTCAATATAAAAAATACTCCTCATTTGATGCCGCAATGATTTCCATTCGCTCATCCCCACCGCATGCTCCTTGGGTGAAACCGCCTTCTTGGCCTTTTGTTTTACCTCCGCATACACACACACATGCTTCTCCACCAACTCATGAAAATGTTGCAAGTTCATCTTCTCAAGACAATACTGAAAATTCTATCAAAGTTGTTGTTGAGAAAATCACGATTGAGGGAAACTCTAAGGATGTATGTCATTTTGTTAACAATCTTAAGATGTAATTTTCTATGAATATGCTATGCCCTACTATTCTCTCTAAATGTTATTTCTCCTTGATTATGTTGAATATGTTCTTAATGAAAATTTCAGGTTTTCACATATGTCCCTTACCAAACTCTTTACCCGTGCTTATATTAGTTTTGCTAGGGGGAGCTTTGCATATTACCCATGACACTGAATTTATAAGGAATATCTTTTTGATAATGTCAAAGGGGGAGAAATCATGATGATTCACTCATTATGCTTAATTTAATCATCTTATGAATATATGTGACTCATTGTTTGTCATCATCAAAAAGGGGGAGATTGTTACGGAAAATATACTTTGTCCCTAATTAATTAATTATATTAGTATAATTAATATATTTGGATATATTGATTTTGATGATTCCAAACATATTTTTATTAAAGTTATTATATAAAAATATCTCTTATTTCACTATATAATTTTGTTTGTACAGATATAAGTATTATTTTTCTTTGTTTATAATATAAAATATATTATCTTTATAAAACTGTTCATCTATATACTTAGTAACATTTTTAGTATACTAGTTAGTATTATTTCCGTGCAAAATGTTTTTATATATATATCCGTTCATTATTTATTTATGACCGTTCATAATTTTTTTATATATCCGTGCATAATTTTTTTTATATATCCATACATATTTTTTTGTGCGTCAAATTTTTTATATATACATATATAGCGTTTTTTTTATCTTGTCAGACTAGAACTATTAGTCCGAACTGTGCCATTCCCTAGTTTCGGCTTAGACCTGGCATGGGCTTGACATGCATTTGACAACATTCGTCCTCTTCTATCAATTGAGATATGACCTTTCAAAAAATAAAATAAAAAAGAGGCCTGCTATTTCTTTGGTCAGAATATCTGACCCCTTGCACTTGATTGGGTCTAGCAAAGCTACGACCTCACAGCCCACAAAGTAGGTCTAGCTCATTTATGAGCCTTGAAACCTTTCATACATTTAAGTCCTAAAATCTTTTATACATATATCTGTCAGAATTTTGTTTATCCATCCGAGATGTCATATATGTACTTCAGTTCTGTTTTTTTTTTTTAAAAAAACGTTAATGTCTGTCCGATCCAAAATATTTTTTTTAAAAATATCTGTTCAATTTTTTTGTTTTTTTTACGAAATAATCTGTTCGATTTTTTATATACACATCTTTATATCTGTTCCGAAATGAATTTTTTTTTGAATTTTTCTGTTCCGAAATCTCATATATATTTATTTATACATTTATATATATACATTTATATATATATATATATATATATATATATATATATATATATATATATATATATATATATATATATATATATATTTAGATACCTGCGTGTAAACCACTCAATCGGTTTGACTGTGCCTTCTGCACTGACACTTGCATTGGGCCACTCATTCTCAGTGACTAGCCTTAATAGGTACGACATCTTAGGGGTGGAAAATCAGTCTTGCTCCTTTATGAGCTTTGGAGTTTTTTTTTTATATATTTTTTTATTCTTTAAACGTGAATATCTGTTTTGGCTTTGTCCGAAAATCTCTTTTACACGAAATCAGTTATAAATTTTTGTTTTATCCGAATTTTTTTTTATATATGAAATCTGTTATATATCTTTTCTGTTTTATCAGAAATTTCTTTTATGTCCGAAATTTTTTACTCGAAATCTGTTATTTTTTTCTTTGACTGAAATTCGAAATTTATTTTTACAATATATATATGTACACCTTTCTTATATATATTTACATACACATTAGATATTTCTATTTTTGGGTGTGGACTAATATTTTTGCAGATCCAAATATACTCAAATAAGGATACTGAGAAGATAAAAATGAATATCTGTATATCAGACTTGGAAATCATTTAATGCGCCTCACCATCTCAGCAAATCAGGTGCATTTAATGCGCCTCACCATCTCAGCATTTGAGGTGCATTTAATGCTGAAAATGATCGTGTCTAACAGCTAGTTTTTCAAAAGAGATACTTAAAGCTTTGAAGTAATGCGTTAAAGCTCTGCGAAAAATAGAGACAGAAAAAGAGAGCAAGAACCACTCAGATTTTTAAGGGCACTGAATCTATTATTCAGCTATCTTCTACGCAATCAAGAGAGCCATAAATTGCTGTTAACTGCTCAAGCATTAAACAAGGAGACTAGTGCCAAAAATCAGATTCATTGAGAAGTCTCACTCAAGAAGAAACTCAGATTAATTTGTATTTTAGAGAGTTTCAACATTCAAACATTGTACTCAACATTCAGATTTGTTTGAAGCTGGAATTTTAGCTTCGGTTGTACTTGGAGCCGGTATTTGCCTCAAGTGTCTGTAAATGGTGGTTTGATCCTACCGTACAAGTGGATCAGGACTAGTGAAGCGCGGGAGACGGAAGCTTGCTCTTGGCGCGTGGACGTAGGCCGGGTTTTGGCCGAACCACGTTAAAAATACGGTGTCATTTATTTTCAGCTTTTAAATTTATTTATATGCTTGTGATTGATTAATTTTATTTTTTTTGCACATTTCTTGCAAGATATTTAAATCTGAAAATTTGATAAATTTTATTTTAAGATTAAAATAATCATTTTCGTAATAATTATTAATTCCAAAATATTAATTTTTACTAACTACGAAAATCATTTAAAAATTTATTGGGTTTTATAATCTTGAAATATAACTTGTTTAATCATTTGTGAAGTATATATTATTTGATATTCTTGTGTGAATTACTTTAGATTAAATCCAGAATATAAAATACTGAAATTGATAATTTATTTATTGTGTGTTTCAATCTCTGATTTAAATTGTTTAAATAAAGCAGTAACTTTTATTTAATCATTATTGGTTTAACCTTTTAAGATTTAATTAATCTGATATTTGTATTAAGTGTTTTTAAATTAAATATTTTTTGAAATATTAATTTAACCCGAAAAGTTTGTAGAAACTCAATTCACCCCCCCTCTTGAGTATCTTTCTGGGCAACAATTGGTATCAGAGCTAGTGCTCTTCTTATTTTTAGATTTAACAATCTTAGAGTTAAAGATCAATGGCATATGTTACTACATCTCTTGGTGAAGGTGAATCCATTTTTAAACCTCCTCTTTTTTCTGGAAAAGATTATAGTTATTGGAAAAATAGAATTAAATATTTTATTCAGTCACATGATTATGAAGTTTGGAAAGTTGTCATGAATGGTCCCTATACTCCTACTAAAATAGTAAATAATGCTTCTGTTCCTAAAGAAGAAAATGAATGGAATGATGTTGATATTAAAAAAATTCAAATAAATGCTAAAGCTATGAATATTCTGCATTGTGCACTTGATGTAAATGAGTATAACAGAATCTGTTGTTGTGAATCTGCTAAGGAAATTTGGGATAGACTAGAAATTACATATGAAGGAACTAGTCAAGTCAAGGAGGATAAAATTAGCATGCTTGTTCATAACTATGAACTTTTTAAAATGAAAACAGATGAAACTATATCTGATATGTTTACTAGATTTTCAAATATTATAAATGGTTTGAAGTCTCTTGGAAAATCCTATACTGATTCTGAATTAGTGAGTAAGATTCTCAGGTCACTACCATCCGCGTATATGACAAAGAAGCTAGCAATCAAAGAAGCTATACGAGAAAGACCTATTTCTCTTGATGAACTGTTGGGCTCTTTAATTACTCATGAAATGGAACTCAAAGAACTTGCTGAAGATGAGAAGCCTAAGGCTAGCAAAACCATTGCTTTCAAATCCATTGAGGAAGAAGAAGATAGTGAGGAAACGGATGATGATGAAGATGGAAACATGGCTCTTCTTACAAGAAAAGTAAAAAAATTTCTTGCCAAAAAGAAGGGACTGTCTGGAAAATTCAAAAAATTCTCTTCAAAGAAGGCACATGACGGAAAGTCATCCTCCAAGTTTGAACCAAAATGTTATAAGTGCAAAGAGTTGGGACATATTCGACCTAACTGTCCCAAGGCCAAAGAAGAGAAGAATGACAGAAAAGAGAAAAGAAATGAAAAATACAAAAAGGCCATGAAAGCTACTACTTGGAGTGATAGTGATGGAAGTAGCAACGATGAGGATTCAAGTGATGGAGAAGTAGCAAATCTTTGCCTTATGGCAATTGATGACGAGGTATCTTCTAATCTTAATTCAGATAGTGAATATGAAACTTCAAATGACCATGATGAACTTCAAAATGCTTTTGATGAACTTTTTTACAATTTTGATGAAATTAAAACTAAATATATTAATCTTAAAAAGATACATTCTTCTTTATCAAATAAATATGATTCTCTCCTTGAAAATATAGAAATAATAAAATCCGAAAATAAGTCTTTAAAATCTGAAATGGCAAAACTAAAAATTAATGAATCATCTAGTCAAACTTCTGAAAATGAACAATTAAAACTTGAAGTTAAGGATTTAACTTGGTGTCTTGAAAACTTTGTAAATGGAGAAAAAAATTTGAATTTGCTACTTAGAAACCAAAGGTGGATGTATGATAAGGAGGGAATTGGATATAATGAAAAAGGAAATGAGAAAAGTTTTGAAAATTACTCTAAAAATATTGGAAATTAATTATGCACATATTGTGGAAGACATACCCATTTCTCAAATTTCTGCAAATATAGATTTTCTACCAAAGTGGCATGGATTCCTAAAGAGACTCCCATTTTTGCTAACCCATATGGACCCAACACATTTTGGGTACCAAAAGAAAAATTATTTAAATGTTGATTGTAGGTTTGTTTTAAAGCTAGTTCGATCAAAACCAAGTGGTTCTTAGACAGCGGGTGTTCAAGACACATGACGGGTGACAAAAGTAAGTTTTCGAGCTTAATTGCCAAAGATGGAGGTCTAGTCACATTCGGAGATAATTCCAAAGGCAAAATCATTGGCATAGGTAATGTTGGTAAGGATCCTTCTCCTTGCATTGAAAATGTTCTTCTAGTTGATGGTCTTAAACACAATTTAATTAGTATTAGCCAATTGTGTGATAAAGGTTTTAATGTGCTATTTAAAGAAGGTTATTGTCTAATAAAAAATGCTAGAGATAATAATGTTGTGTTTATTGCTTCTAGACATGAAAATATTTATTCTCTCGATTTTGATAACTTGTCACAACAAGATGTAAAATGTTTAACTGTCCTAAATGATACTTGTTGGTTATGGCATAGAAGATTAGGTCATTCCAACATGGAACAACTTAATATTCTGTCCAAAAATGAGTTAGTTAGAGGGCTGCCAAAAATAAAGTTTGCTAAAAATAAATTGTGTAATGCATGTCAATTTGGAAAACAGACTAAAACTTCATTTAAAAAGAAAAGAGACATTTCAACAAATAGGCCTTTAGAATTATTACACTTAGACTTATTCGGACCTAACAAAGTTGCTAGTTTAGTTGGAAAATATTATGCTCTTGTTATTGTTGATGATTATTCTCGATTTACTTGGGTTTTCTTTCTTGCTCACAAAAGTGATACACAATCTGTTTTTGCCAAATTTTGTAAGAAAATTCAAAATGAAAAAGGGTGCAATATTGTGTTCATAAGAAGTGATAGAGGAAAAGAATTTGACAACAAAGATGTTGAATCATTTTGTGATGAAAATGGTTTTGAACATAACTTTTCTGCACCAAGGACACCTCAACAAAATGGTGTGGTAGAAAGAAAGAATAGATCATTACAAGAAATGGCAAGACCTATGCTAAATGAACATAACCTACCGAAATATTTTTGGGCGGAAGCTGTTAATACATCTTGCTATGTAATAAATAGAACTATTGTTCGAAAAGGTTTAGACAAAACTCCTTATGAGATATTGAAAAATAAAAGACCAAATATTGGTTACTTCAAAGTTTTCGGAAGCAAATGTTTTATTTTAAATGACAAAGATATTTTGGGAAAATTTGATGCAAAATCTGACGAAGGTATTTTTCTTGGTTATGCTCTTCATAGTAAAGCTTATAGAGTATTTAATAAAAGGACACTAGTCGTTCAAGAATCTATACATGTATCTTTTGATGAGTCAATTTCTCTTTCAAAAAATCCCAACGATGATGATGAGGCTCTAGACCTAAATAAGCACATTGATAAAGAAAATCCTACTTCTAATATTGATATTTCTAATAATGATGAAAGCACTCCACATAAAGATAAAAATAATAATGACTCTAGTTTACCTAAAAGTTGGAAATTTGTAAATAATCACCCTTTTGAAAATATTTTAGGAGAACCTTCTCGTGGTATTCTTACTAGATCCTCCTTAAAAAATGTTTGTAATAAATTGGCTTTTGTGTCAGAAATTGAACCAAAAGACATAAAAGAAGCTGAAAATGATGAATTTTGGTTATTAGCGATGCAAGAAGAATTGTTACAATTTGAGCGAAATAATGTTTGGTCACTTGTTCCCTCACCCATAGATAAAACTATTATTGGAACAAAATGGGTGTTTAGAAATAAAAAGGATGATGGCGGATTGATTATAAGAAATAAAGCTAGACTTGTTGCGCAAGGCTACAACCAACAAGAGGGTATTGATTTTGATGAAACTTATGCCCCCGTAGCTAGATTAGAAGCTATTCGCATGTTACTAGCATATGCACGTTATAAAATTTTTAAATTATTTCAAATGGATGTGAAAAGCGCTTTCTTAAATGGTTTTATTAGTGAGGATGTTTATGTTAAGCAACCTCCCGGTTTTGAAAATCACAACTTTCCAAATCATGTTTATAAACTAAATAAAGCTCTATATGGTTTAAAACAAGCTCCTAGGGCTTGGTATGATAGATTAAGTGGATTTTTACTTGAAAATGATTTTGTGAGAGGAAAAATGGATTCCACTTTATTCATAAAAATTCATAACAATGATATGCTTCTTGTACAAGTATATGTTGATGATATTATTTTTGGATCCACCAATGAAAATTTATGTAAAGATTTTTTAGAATTCATGAAAAAGGAATCTGAAATGAGTATGATGGGTGAGCTAAAATTCTTTTTAGGCTTACAAATCAAACAAACCAAAAATGGGGTCTTTATCAATCAATCTAAATATATTAAAGATCTTTTGGTAAAATATGGTTTAGAACATGGTAAAGCTCTTGGTACACCAATGAGCACCTCTATTAAGATAGATATTGATGAAAAAGAAAAATCTGTTAATACTACCTTATATCGTGGTATGATTGGTAGTCTATTATATTTAACCGCTAGTAGACCCGATATCATGTTTAGTGTATGTTTATGTGCTCGTTTTCAAGCCAATCCTAAAGAATCCCACTTGTGTTCCGTAAAACGCATATTTAGATATTTAATTGGTACTAAAGATTTAGGATTATGGTATCCTAAATGCACCTCTTTCGAACTAGTAAGTTATTCCGATGCTGATTTTGCGGGTTGTAGAATTAATAGAAAAAGCACTAGTGGCACATGTCATTTCTTAGGACACTCACTAGTATCTTGGTTTAGTAAAAAGCAAAATTCCGTTGCTCTTTCCATGGCCGAGGCTGAATATATTGCCGCCGGCAGCAGTTGTGCTCAAACTTTATACATGAGGCAACAATTAGAAGATTTTAAAATATTCTTTCACAATACTCCGATTTTTTGTGATAATACAAGTGCCATATGTTTGTCAAAAAATCCAATTTTGCACTCTAGAACAAAGCATATCGAAATTAGACATCATTTTTTACGTGATCATGATCAAAAAGGCGATGTACGCATAGAATTTATTTCTACGGATCTTCAATTAGCCGATATTTTTACAAAACCTTTATCTGAAGATCGTTTTACCTTTATCCGTCGTGAACTTGGTATGGCATGCTTAAATGACTTAAAATTATAATTATTTTTCACAATCTTTCAAAAAAAGGACCCCACTTTTATATTGTTTTACCTCTAGCTATCTCTTGCCATTCTCTTATAAATACATGTGCGGACTTCACCTCTTCATTCAAATATCATGACGTCGTTTTATGTAGTATGTGTGGGAAAGTTTCCCGGCATCTACACTTCTTGGGGAGATTGTGAATTTCAAGTCAAGGGAGTTAACGGCTCTCAATATAAAAAATACTCCTCATTTGATGCCGCAATGATTTCCATTCGCTCATCCCCACCGCATGCTCCTTGGGTGAAACCGCCTTCTTGGCCTTTTGTTTTACCTCCGCATACACACACACATGCTTCTCCACCAACTCATGAAAATGTTGCAAGTTCATCTTCTCAAGACAATACTGAAAATTCTATCAAAGTTGTTGTTGAGAAAATCACGATTGAGGGAAACTCTAAGGATGTATGTCATTTTGTTAACAATCTTAAGATGTAATTTTCTATGAATATGCTATGCCCTACTATTCTCTCTAAATGTTATTTCTCCTTGATTATGTTGAATATGTGCTTAATGAAAATTTCAGGTTTTCACATATGTCCCTTACCAAACTCTTTACCCGTGCTTATATTAGTTTTGCTAGGGGGAGCTTTGCATATTACCCATGACACTGAATTTATAAGGAATATCTTTTTGATAATGTCAAAGGGGGAGAAATCATGATGATTCACTCATTATGCTTAATTTAATCATCTTATGAATATATGTGACTCATTGTTTGTCATCATCAAAAAGGGGGAGATTGTTACGGAAAATATACTTTGTCCCTAATTAATTAATTATATTAGTATAATTAATATATTTGGATATATTGATTTTGATGATTCCAAACATATTTTTATTAAAGTTATTATATAAAAATATCTCTTATTTCACTATATAATTTTGTTTGTACAGATATAAGTATTATTTTTCTTTGTCTATAATATAAAATATATTATCTTTATAAAAATGTTCATCTATATACTTAGTAACATTTTTAGTATACTAGTTAGTATTATTTCCGTGCAAAATGTTTTTATATATATATCCGTTCATTATTTATTTATGACCGTTCATAATTTTTTTATATATCCGTGCATAATTTTTTTATATATCCATACATATTTTTTTGTGCGTCAAATTTTTTATATATACATATATAGCGTTTTTTTTATCTTGTCAGACTAGAACTATTAGTCCGAACTGTGCCATTCCCTAGTTTCGGCTTAGACCTGGCACGGGCTTGACATGCATTTGACAGCATTCGTCCTCTTCTATCAATTGAGATATGACCTTTCAAAAAATAAAATAAAAAAGAGGCCTGCTATTTCTTTGGTCAGAATATCTGACCCCTTGCACTTGATTGGGTCTAGCAAAGCTACGACCTCACAACCCACAAAGTAAGTCTAGCTCATTTATGAGCCTTGAAACCTTTCATACATTTAAGTCCTAAAATGTTTTATACATATATCTGTCAGAATTTTGTTTATTCATCCGAGATCTCATATATGTACTTCAGTTCTGTTTTTTTTTTATTTAAAAAACGTTAATGTCTGTCCGATCCAAAATATTTTTTTTAAAAATATGTGTTCAATTTTTTTGTTTTTTTTTACGAAATAATCTGTTCGATTTTTTATATACACATCTTTATATCTGTTCCGAAATGAATTTTTTTTTTGAATTTTTCTGTTCCGAAATCTCATATATATTTATTTATACATATATATATATATATATATATATATATATATATATATATATATATATATATATATATATATATATATATATATATATATATTTAGATACCTGCGTGTAAACCACTCAATCGGTTTGAGTGTGCCTTCTGCACTGACACTTGCATTGGGCCACTCATTCTCAGTGACTAGCCTTAATAGGTACGACATCTTAGGGGTGGAAAATCAGTCTTGCTCCTTTATGAGCTTTGGAGTTTTTTTTATATATATTTTTTTATTCTTTAAACGTGAATATCTGTTTTGGCTTTTGTCCGAAAATCTCTTTTACACGAAATCAGTTATAAATTTTTGTTTTATCCGAATTTTTTTTATATATGAAATCTGTTATTTATCTTTTCTGTTTTATCAGAAATTTCTTTTATGTCCGAAATTTTTTACTCGAAATCTGTTATTTTTTTCTTTGACTGAAATTCGAAATTTATTTTTACAATATATAAATGTACACCTTTCTTATATATATTTACATACACATTAGATATTTCTATTTTTGGGTGTGGACTAATATTTTTGCAGATCCAAATATACTCAAATAAGGATACTGAGAAGATAAAAATGAATATCTGTATATCAGACTTGGAAATCATTTAATGCACCTCACCATCTCAGCAAATCAGGTGCATTTAATGCGCCTCACCATCTCAGCATTTAAGGTGCATTTAATGCTGAAAATGATCGTGTCTAACAGCTAGTTTTTCACAAGAGATACTTAAAGCTTTGAAGTAATGCATTAAAGCTCTGCGAAAAATAGAGACAGAAAAAGAGAGCAAGAACCACTCAGATTTTTAAGGGCACTGAATCTATTATTCAGCTATCTTCTACGCAATCAAGAGAGCCATAAATTGCTGTTAACTGCTCAAGCATTAAACAAGGAGACTAGTGCCAAAAATCAGATTCATTGAGAAGTCTCACTCAAGAAGAAACTCAGATTAATTTGTATTTTAGCGAGTTTCAACATTCAAACTTTGTACTCAACATTCAGATTTGTTTGAAGCTGGAATTTTAGCTTCGGTTGTACTTGGAGCCGGTATTTGCCTCAAGTGTCTGTAAATGGTGGTTTGATCCTACCGTACAAGTGGATCAAGACTAGTGAAGCGCGGGAGACGGAAGCTTGCTCTTGGCGCGTGGACGTAGGCCGGGTTTTGGCCGAACCACGTTAAAAATACGGTGTCATTTATTTTCAGCTTTTAAATTTATTTATATGCTTGTGATTGATTAATTTTATTTTTTTTGCACATTTCTTGCAAGATATTTAAATCTGAAAATTTGATAAATTTTATTTTAAGATTAAAATAATCATTTTCGTAATAATTATTAATTCCAAAATATTAATTTTTACTAACTATGAAAATCATTTAAAAATTTATTCGGTTTTATAATCTTGAAATATAACTTGTTTAATCATTTGTGAAGTATATATTATTTGATATTCTTGTGTGAATCACTTTAGATTAAATCAAGAATATGAAATACTAAAATTGATAATTTATTTATTGTTAGTTTCAATCTCTGATTTAAATTGTTTAAATAAATCAGTAACTTTTATTTAATCATTATTGGTTTAACCTTTTAAGATTTAATTAATCTAATATTTGTATTAAGTGTTTTTAAATTAAATATTTTCTGAAATATTAATTTAACCCGAAAAGTTTGTAGAAACTCAATTCACCCCCCCTCTTGAGTATCTTTCTGGGCAACAATATTTATATTTATATTTATTCACAACTAACATTGTATTTGTTGGACAGGAACAATTCAACTTGGATCCAAAGCTACGCGATCCCGTGTTGGAGGAGATTAGGGAGCAACTCAAGTCGTGGAAAAAAAATATGCGGGAACGGTACTTTGGGAAAACACGAGAGTCGATTATCCAATGGCGTGAATCTGTCCCCCCCAAGGAGCCGATCTCATTGGCACAATGACAGAAGTTCATTGACAATGAGATCGAGGATCGACAATTGGCATCTCGCCAATCGGGGAGGAAAAATTGGGCAAAAAAGACGGACGTGCACTGCTCCGACCGGACCTCTTACGCCGAGGTGGAGCATAGGATGCAGGTAAGATTTAATTTTTCTATAACTATAGAAATATATTATTCTTCATTATTTTACTTTGCGGGGCCGATACTAATTTTACTTTACTTTATTTTATTTCAGGGGGTAGGGAGTGGGCCAGGGGGTAAGCCACATAGGCTCGATACTTATGTGGCTCTTCGGACGAAGAAGGGGAAGGACAAGGAGGTGTCCCCGAGCGTCGCGGCCACGATTGTAAGTAATTCGACAGTTTAATTTTTGTTAATTATGTTATAATTTTTTAGTTTACTTATTTTACTAATCATGTGCTTTTTTTCGTTTCAGGCAAAGCTTAAGGAAGTGCATGAGTCGCAGTCTGATGCCGACAAGGCATCTTTGTCCACAGATGCACTCAGCCAAGTGCTTGGCTCTGATCGCAAGGGGAGGACAAGGGGGTGCGCTCGCGGGTGGCCAAATCTAGGATCATCGGATTGGAGATGAGCGACACCGGGTTGGCTCGAACGGTGGATTCACATGACGCGAAGCTGTCCCGTTTGGAGGCGATGGTCCAAGATATGTACGCATTCATGAAGCGTACGTTGGGCGGAGACCGTAAAGGGAAAGGGAAATGGAAGGAGAAGGCGGTGGAGGAGGAGGTGCGGGAGGACGAGGCACATGATGACGAGGATGTGGACCTCACTGCTTCATCACCGACACGTTCGTGCTTCGATGATCCACTTCCCTATTTGGAGCCCTTCAACAGACCAATGTCGACACTTGGTTGGCTGAGCGTGTTCATATTGGACGTATTTGATGGCCAGCGGATAGGGCGGGGGTTGAGGGACCCGAATATCGTCCAGGGTGGAATAGTTCATGGACGTGCGCTTCAAGAAATGGAGTCCAGGGTGCTCGTCACGCATGTCATACCCGGGAAGGAGAACTCCCTATTGTGGTTGCGCGAACAATGTGGCACGACGTATATTAGTGGGTGCGTCGATTCGTATGTCGTGTGGCCTACTCACTTCCTCAGTTTTAACAATACACCAAACATGTAGTGACATTGTTTTAAGTTTGAATTGAATTTTTTTAAGTTTTAATTGAATTGTTTTAAGTTGTTACATTTGAATTATATCGTGATGCATATTGTCTCTATTTGAATATATATTTTCATTATCTTTAGTTTGTTTGGATATATGATGTTTGGATACTGCTGGGCAGTGGCAGTGGCCATACTGCCCAGCAGATTTTTTTAAATTCTGACCAGAATTGTCACGGACGTGTCACGGTCATTGACCGTGATAATTTTTTTTAAAAAAGGGTCACGCCTTTGTCACGGTTATAAACTGTGACAAACATGTCACGGTCATTGACCGCGGCACGACCGTGACACGACCGTGACAAAAAAAGTTGTCTCGCCTCGAAATGTCACGGTCATTGACCTTGACAAGTTGGATTTGTCAAGATCAATGACCTTGACAAATCGGCAGATTTGGTGTAGTGTATGCTTACTCCCAGGTTCTACCCAAATTGAACTCACGTGACGGTCACATCGATCACCATTGGCATTCTAAGGGTAATAAGTATCACACATGGCTACATCTTCTAATCCGTACTGGATTAGCAGGATGTGCCAAGAACTAGTCCTTATCTTTCTAAGGCTATCCTAAAATATATAGTCGACACATTCCAACCTTCTAATCATGCTTTGACAGTCCCCCCTTTTGGGTGATATTTTCAAGTCTTCGCATGGCGCCATCAACCTAAGTCTCGAATACAATTCCTAGTAAAACTCAAATCAAGTGTCACACAACCTATACTAGTCATTCCGTTACACCCATGCATCACGCCTATAAATGACACAAGCTTCCAATTACACTTAGGAGGTTACACCACCCATCTATGCTAATTCGAATAACAACACCCAACACGTACACTATCTGACTCTTTCGAACCTTAACTAACAGCCTGAGGTCATGACCTGAACCTCAATGCAATCATTACTAGAATGCTAATACTTATCTTTACTGTACTTAACTGGTCTCCTAAGGACACTAAATATATTCCATGTAAAATTCCTCAACACTTGATAAGATTTCATCATCCATGCCTTTATTATTGTATTTGCACTCTATAAACCTTTTAATACTCTGATCGTGATTACTAGGTGCTCCTAAGGATACTAGTCCTCGAGCCTTTACATATGGAGCTCCTTAACCATTGAATACCTTAAGATGTCACAAAAAGTCAATTTTTATTCCCCAATGATGCCACACAAAATTAGTCTTACAGACACTACACGATGCCCTTAAAACATACTCACACTAGGAAATGGCTGTGACTATAATCCATATACCTAACCACAACTAAAACTACTAAGGATTCTAAAAAGATACATGACGTCACCTACAACCTATAAACCTCTAAGTCTATATCATTAACATCACTAAAGATCGTATTCCTCAAAAGTTATATCATACTTTCTAAAATCCCGATATGGAAGACCGTTTAGCGTTCACTCCTAAGTCTCCTCAATCGTCATCATTGCATACGTAACATATTAAACGCAATTTGTCCATAACTCTCATAATAACGTATGAGGTTCAACTTCCAATCAAGAATCATCTAAACACTTACAATAATATTGTCTCACCGACTCAGACCGAGTACACATCCATATGCGTTGACCAACACAGTTCCTCATATCTACCGAATCAACAATTGTCTATGATATGACATTACCCCAAGGATCCAGTTCGCCTAATCTTATCATTATTACTGTCTATTCGAAAGTACTGCATCCAAAACTTAATATATCTTCATTAGAATTCAATACCGTTTAGGCCTGATGTACTAGTCCCCTAGTCTCCCCGGTAGCCTTTACACAATTCATGTTCTAATTCAATTGATGTCAATTACTATTTTTTGCGTCTCAATTGTGTTCTTACATCATCATAGAATGACACACAAGCACCTCACACTAAAAACTGCGGTGTTGCCACTATTGGCTTACACAGACACACACAACTTACTAACATGTCTAATAACAAGTGCAGAAGCGATTAACGACAACTAACATGGTCGCATGCCATTTGACAATGAATAATCCTTTATGCACACCTTCTTGACTTTACCGTCAAGAATACGGATTGAAATCATAACTAATCTAGCGTGACTGGTCCAAAACTAACACCGATGTCGAAAGATCCAATACCAACCTCACCACGTCACTCCTAAAAGGAACCTTGAACCTGGAGCTCTGATTCCATTTGTAACGCCTCGCCCCGAATTTATGGGTCACCCGTGGACAACCCAATCCGATCCGAGCGTTAGGTGTAAAGTGTAATGAAATAGCCTAAATAATATTGCTAGTCTAATTTTATTTAATTACCATTTCAGTTGTTTAACATGCAATTAACATTTAAAATCAATCTATGTGAGGGACCCGTGGGAAGCATCCCCAAAATCCAAGCATACAGAGCTACTAACATAAAATTAAAGAGAGTACTTATCTGTATAATGCTCTCAAAATACGAAACCGCACCCAATCTGTTATAACAAAGACTATGGAGTATACAAAATGTGAATGCTCAGTAGGAAATCTATCACAACAAATACGAATGATCAGTAGAAAATATACAAAATGCAGTATAGAATTGAATGGCAGAAAAAAAACTCTAACACATGTATCGACGTGCACATGCAACTACCATATATATATATATATATATATATTTACATGCATGAAACCGTTTTTATTCTAAAAATGTTATTTACCCCGATTAATTCACCTCATTCCCGTAAAACGACATTTCCTTTTACTTGATGACATTTATTCCTTAATTTAACACACCCGGTTAAATACTTAAAATAAATACACTTTGTTTAAGGAAAATAATTTCTTTCACTGAAATTACCCACTTTATTTGTACCATTCCATGTTAGTATTTTCTTTGAAAATCACTATTTCAACACACGCAAATTTTGTGTTAGAAAATAGGTATTTTTCCTTTGAAAACCTTTCATGAACACACCCTTGCATTACTTATGGGTTAAACCTTCTTAGTTTTCTCAACCACCCATTTAATCACTTAAGTTTATATTTTCTTTACCTTATGGACATTAATGAGTTTCACATTACTCGTCCATTTTATCCTTTATGGGAACATTTATTAATTCATTCAAGATAGGTTATATTTTCACATATTCATCAGATGACCCATTTCTTGACATGTTCCATTTTAATTATCTCTTTCTTAGAATCTTCCAATAATCGCATACTTTAATGGGCTCCACACCGTCGGCTATGCGCACCATATGCTTTGGCCAGTGATTTTGGATCTTTCACTCCAGAGCTCGAGCCCTCATTAATTATCCTCATGTAATTCGAGTTATTATTAATGTGTTTTAATATTTAGCAAGTGTTCACATCATTCTACATTTGCATTTTTCCCTATCGAAGTCGAAACCTGGGATTCCACCCCAACTTGTGTTATACTTTAAAATCATCTTTTCTTGTCCTTTACACTTTAGAATTGATTTTATTATAAAATTATATTTATTTAGGACCATCCTGTGTAACACCCTTTTTCAATATTTTATTTCATGAAAATGTTCCACTTTAAGTAAAATTACTCTTTTACTCATTTGTTTCCAAACTTATTTTTTCTCCATTTTCAAAAGTGTTAATTTCCCAAGTACCATTAAGTTCCCACACTAACTTATTTAGTGCTTTTAATACATTAACACCTTTTTAATATTTTGGAGTAATATTCTTCTCAATTGAAAACATCTTTATTTCATTTATTACCTTTTCAAGAAATAATTAACATCTAAGATCACTTTGTAAGAAAATATCATTTTCTTTATTAACACATGGAGTCTTGAAAACTCACATTTTTATCACATTTCAACACCCATTACACACACCTTAAGGGCTGCAAGTTCTTTCTTTTCTATTTCATGTTTAAACCCAATAAAACCTTCATTAAAATGGATAGCATGTTCATCATCACACTACTACAAGTTTATATATATGAGAAGATGTATTTTAACTCCCAAAATCCTATTAAATGGGTTAAAGATACAATTTATTCAAGAAATTCATAACACTTGCAAAAATACACTTTTTAAGACTAAAGGACATTTTATTTCTTCAAAATTCAACAAATGTCAACCTTTTGTAAAATCCTTCTTCTTGCAAGTTAAATACCATTTTCAAAACATTCTATTTCATAAAATGTTTAGCATCAAATTTCTAGAATGCACTATTACCATAAAATCCCAAACTTTATTTTCAAGAAACTTTGAAATATTCATCCGTACTTTATCCTCATCAAAATATCATTTTGCAACATTTTTATTCCATAAAAATGTTAAACACGAAATTACTTGAAACTTATTATTTTATCAAATGTATCCTTCTCTTATAATCTAATGTAGCTCCAATAATGGTAGGTTGAAATGTCTAAGAAGATGGAAAACTACCACCTCCTAAGGTGGCCTTTGAGAGATTTCCTAGATCCACCAAGCTTGCTCCCTGAATGCTTATAAAAAAAACCTCTTCAAGCTCCATGAATCTTCCATCTTCATCTTCTCCAACCCCCTCCCCCCCCCCCCCCAACAATACCTCTAAATTCGTATCTTTGTTCAACAATGGTGGAAATGGGTATGTAGTACTTGGATATGGTGGAATACTAGTTGAACATGGTGACATTAAGTGGATACATGGTGGTGGCATAGTGGTTTGTGGTAGAGAGAGGTGGATAAATGTTGAAAATGGTGGGAGAAGACCCATCCCCCAGTCTCTCTCTTTTTCCAACCCTTAATCCCCCAAATAAACCCAAATAGCCCCAAACAAGCCTTATAAAATCCCCTTGAAGGGCAAAATCCTGTATTTTCCCAATCTAGGCTCATCATAGCTCGACACGTCACCCATCCTACGGTCCAAAATGCGACAACAAACAAGGTTAACCCGATTTAAAATTTTCTGTTGCGCTCGTTCGAACGAGAATGACCTATAGTTCGAATGAGGGAGGCTTTTCGTTCAAATGGTCCTTCGAATGACTTTCTAATGAGCATGTTTAGGTATGCAATGGAGTCTTGTTTGAATCCCACTTTGAATGACTTGGGATTCTCGTTAAAATGACCTTAAAATCGTTCGAACGACCACTTTACCTATAAACTTCCAATAATTCTCATCAAGGATCGAAAACAGTATACTACAGATATAAAGCCAATCAAAATAATTCAAATCCCAAGGTTTTCATTTTATTACAACTTATGCGGGAAAAATAATGAAATATTGGGCACGAGTATTATAGGTTAGGTTGATGCGTTTACAGGTTAAACATATAGTGGAGGAATGACGTTCAGAGGGAGAAATGATGAAGGAATTATTTGCATCCATGCAGAGAGAGAGAGAGAGAGAGAGAGAGAGAGAGAGAGAGCAAAGGAGGCGCAAACACGAAGAGCGAAAGAATAAGCTCGTCGTGATTCTCAGCTTAAGCAATACTATGAGGAGCTTAGACTTATTGAGATGCAACATGGAGTAAGTCCTTCTGGTGGTAGATCTTCATTTGATGATATGTTTGATGATGCACCTAATGATCCGACTCAGTGACTGCATTTTATATATGTCTGTTTTTTTTTGTACGTTTTTGCTTGTACTTGTGGGAGAGCATTTTTATAATTACATTCATTCAATCTCATGTGTACCGAATATTGGATATTTCTTTTCTTTTTGCACACTTTATTTTGTCTTAATAATTATGGCACAATTGGATTTTTAATTCTTTAATTTTATTCATCACATGGTAATTTCGTTCATATTGGATATTGTGGATGATATTTATTTTTTTGCCATAACTTTTTTTTTTCGTAATTCTTGATAGTGTTTAAATTTTAATTATCATTACGCTTCATGAATTGTTCACGAACTTTGTAGGATTTGTTTTATCCCTTTGTCTTTCCCAAGAAAAAAGGGGGAGAACATATTCAGGGGGAGTATATATGTTAGTGATATTACATTAACTTCTCCACATGCGTTTATGTGTTTGTTGTTTCATGTGTGTAGGCGATCTAAAATTTTATACAATTTCAAGCCTACAAAGAGCTTCATGCAGCTAGTTTGTTAGAAAGTTGAGTTTTTCCATTTTCTTTTGGGTTTGGGGATAACCTTTAGGATCATCTTGACGTCCTAGCTTAAAAAATTTCAAGACTTTTTTCTTTTTTGTGTTTTGTTCCGGAATACCCAAAGGGGGAGATTTATAAGGGCAAATTTCCGCATCGATTCAATTTATAGTATTGGCTATTTCCAATAGGACAAAACATTTAGATTGTATAAGTATCATATCATGTTCTATAATTAAATAATCATAACATCTGGGATTTCAATGCATCAACTCTGCTCACATTATCGTTCTGAATGTTCATTATTCCCAAAGGTATATGGCCCTTTGTTTTAAAATCTGTTGGAGAAATTTTTATATGCTTTATTGATTTTCCAAAATTAAAATTTCTAAACTCTCCCATTTTCAATCAAATGAGATTTCATTTGAAAGCTCGTTCTAATGAGATTCTCCTCGTTCGAACGAGATCTCCAATTACATTCTTGAGATCTCTATTGAAAAGTCGTTAGAAACGTTATTTTAACAATATTTTGATATGTCATTCATATGAGACCTCAGGTCCTTCGAATGAGCGGAGCAGTTACTGAAAATGGGGGTTATTTTCAGTCGTTTACCCATAATTCCCACTTTCCCCCTATTTCTACTTATAAAACTAAAAGGCCTTGGGAATAACTGATGAGACTTTTCAAACTCTTCTAAAAATCCAAATCATTTTATCCAAATACTCTCCAACTTTTATATGATCACCTTGGATCATTTTTGAAGAAAATAAACCCAGAATTCCAATTTCCTTCATTCTTTACCATCGTATGCGATGGAATTCTGCATAGGTTGGTGATGATGTATTATCGATCGGTGGATATCAAGACACATGTGGTGTTGTGAAAACGTGTTGGAGCTACACGTGATATGTATGGAGGTGTTTGAGATGACATTAACAATACTTATAGTGCCAAGTCTGTAAGTCTTTTATGTCCTCCTTATAAAACGTATCCGTAGTGGATTTTATGTAGTCTTGACTGTCCGAGGTTTTTTCCAATTGGATTTTACTCGTAAATCGTGATGTTATGGTTGGTTGCTTTATGATTGATATTTTTCACCTAAATGCATGCTTAGGTTAAAAATATTAAAATTTTCTTAACCACAACTTTTGGATTTTTTGGTGCTAGTAACTTAATGATGAAAAAAATCCCGTATGTCCACGTAGAATTAATTAGTCAAGACTGATATTAGAAAGCATCGATTATATTTGGGTAGTCATAATTTTACCCTTGTGGTTGTGTGTGTGCGTTTCTTGGAGTTTATTTCATGAATTTGGGTCTTTGCCACATAACCCCTCCTAAAAGTTTTTGCAATCCATTCTTGGGAAAAACCTGAAGACATACCATATATTGTCACGCGAGTATTTAAAATTAAGCTTGATGCTCTAATGAATGATTTGATACAAGGAAAACACTTTGGAAAAGTATTGGCAGGTATATGAATTTATATTAAATAAATAATAAAATATCATTACCGATGATATTATTAGTGATCGTAACCATATTTCCTATATTATTTACTATATTAATAAATCATTTTTATTACAGCTATCTACACAATAGAGTTTTAAAACATAGGTTTACTTCATGAACATATATTTCTCTTCCTACATATAATTACTAAACAACCAACAACAACTGAGGTTGGCAAAATTATTTCAACTTAATTACTGGATTGTAATAATAACCCAAATGGCTATGCAACGGTGTCACAATCATGATGCATGACCCGTGTGCACATGTAAATATAATATGACCAATAATGGCAAACAAATATTCTCAAAACATTTTCCTAAAAAACTACCAATCGAACAACAATTTTTGACAATGAAGCATAAAAGAAGTAGGTGACGTATCATACTGCAAAAATTGAAACTGGTTATCGAGACTCGGATATAACGTGCGTCAATAATGTGAAAATTGATATTCTAGCAGCATTGTGTATGAAATATGCACGAAGGAGTCATGTGCAAGCCCATATTGATGATCATTGACAGATGCCAGCAGCAAGCTTCTTTTCCTTTTTTTACCCTTTTTTTTTGGAGGGATAAGAAAGAAAATATCATCAAAAAAATATTGTCGATTTTTACAATTGCAACCAAAGAGCCAAGATAAATATGTTTTCCCATTCTCGCAAACAAACAACCCAAGTAACAGCAAAGATAATGCATCTACACAGGGCTGACTCTAAAACAGATCCACACATCCAACTTCTAAGTTGTAACCATATTAACAAGAATCAAGATATACACTGAAAACTGAATAAGAAACTTTGAAGAAAAATCCTACTCCCTTTATCTCAAATTAATAGTCGTTGTTTGAAAGTCGAAAATCGTAAGAACAAAAGTTATTTTCCAAATTTATCCTAAAAAATGATACCATTTGTCTTTTGATTGTTTTGAATGAGATATTGGTCCGTTTTTTCTTAAATCTTTAAAAGGCGATATCGTTTCACTAAAGCGTTTTTGTTTTTAGAAAAGTGCGCTTTAAAACTTTTACCAAGAATAAGGCGTAAAAGGTTCAAGGTGAGACATTTTTCCCAAGCCTCAAGCCTAGGTGAAGCCTTTTAGAACACCGGTTTATCTAGGACTCTTTATAGAGCCTATAAATAAAGGTATCCCCCTTTGTAATTAGATATCCAGTTAGTGATTGATAATTAAGAGTGATTCTCTCAAGTATTAGCAAATTTGAGATTGTTTTGTTTAATCAATATTGAGATTAAAAATTATGTGTGTTTGTTTTGGCACTTCCATATCCTGTTGGATGATAATGAATTCCCAATATATAGACGCCTAGATGATGGTAGGTTTACAGAGAAGATGAGAATCAAGCTTGATAATAGATTCATAGTTTCTCATAATATTAACTTAGTCATCAAATACGAAGCTAGAAAAAATGTTGAATGGTGCCATAAGTCAAGGGAAATTAAGTACCTTTTCAAGTATATAAATAAAGGCCTAGATTGAACAACAATGGTCCTTATGAAATCAGTCGTTCAAAAATATAACCATGGTAAGGAAGAAACATTAGAGGTTGATGTCGATATCTACCTATATGTGAAGATTCTTGGAAAATAAATCAGTTCCATATATAGTATCAGAGCGTTGATGTAGAGCGTTTGACCTTCCATCTCCCTGATGAGCATGTTGTAACTTTTAAAGGTTCACACAATTTGAAACTATGATATAAAGAATAATATAGAAAAGACGATGTTTACACAGTGGATGGGAAAAAATTGCATTCATGAGGATACCATGCATTCAACTTATGCTGAATTTCCATCAAATGGGTTTGGGACTCACATGTAAAGGAATGGTTTAGAAAAAAAGAATCGAGAATCTACCTAGGTCGTATAGTTTATGGTCATCTAGCCTCAGGTGAAATTTTTTACTATCATATTCTTCTTAATGTTGCTCGAGGAGTAAGAAATTATGACAAGGTGAAGATTGTGAATGGAATCATTTATCTAACATGCTTATGTTACGAACATGGATCGTTAGAAGATGATAAGGAATGGCATGACACTCTAACCCAAGCATCACAGTGGTCAACAAAGAACTAATTACATGAACTTTTTGTTGTAATGCTAATGTTTTGTAAGGTTTTTTTTATCCAAAAAGGCTATGGGAAGAAAAATGGGAGGTTCTTTCTGAGTATATATTACAAAGAAAGATATTGGGATTCCCCAATCCTATTTTAAGTGAAATTCAATTAAAGAATTACGCTTTTTATGAAATTGATCAAATCTTAAAAAAATGGCAAAAGTCTAAAATACTTCTCACCGATGTCTCTTCCAAATGTTATGCTCATTTGAGAAAGGTATAATAAGCTCTTTAGAGAGGAATTTTCATATGATGCAGAGTTATTAACACGAGAACATGATACAATGCATAAAGCACTAAATGATGAGCAGTTAAATGTTTACAATGATGTCTTAAGTTCGGTATAGGGAGAAAAAAGGGTGGATTTTATTTCGTATATAACGCAGGAGGAATATGGAAGACATATTTATACAATAAAATTCTTGGACATCTATGTTCAGAAAGAAATATAGTTTTTGCGGTTTTATCTTCAGGGATTGCATTGTTGTTACTGCCCGTTAGAAGAATCGCTCGCTCTAGGTTTAAAATACCAATTGATATCCACGCTAAATCAACTTGCGATAATCATCAAGGAACTGATCTTGTAGAGATCATTAGGAAAATAATTACTTCTTTGGGATGAGGCTCCTATGGACCAACATTAAGCATTTGAATTTGTGCAAAGAATCTTAAGATACATAATGCAATTTGATGACGAAAAGTCATTATAGAGGCCTTATAGTTCTTCTGGGTGTGGATTTTTAACAAACGCTATCAGTTGTGAATAAGGGAGGGAGAGAAGACATTATACAAGCATCAACTAATAAATCAAAGCTTTGGATTCTTGTCATGTCTTCAAACTGAAAAAAAATATGAGTATACATGATTCAAACTCATTCAGAGAATGGGTCCTTTCACTGGGAAATGGGAGATTACAAACTGAATTGTTTGAAGATGAAGACTATCCTTTGTGGGTTAAAATACTTGAAGATTACCTTATCCCTCATTCAAATGACCCCATTACTGATATTGTCTTAAGTACATACCCCGATCTAATCAACAGATACGAAGATCCAGATTATACTAAGGACCAAGCAATTCTTACTCCAATAAACCATATGTTTAACATGATTAATTATTATGCCTTAAACGTTATCCCAGGAGATTCTAAAACGTATATATGATCTGATTCAATATGCAAGGTTTCTTAAAAAATTTAAGACCAAAATGTGCTTTTCCCTGTTGAGTTTTTAAATAGATTGAACTTCCTAGGACTCCCAAATCATAACTTGGAATTAGAGAATCGGATCATTGATTGTGCTATTGAGAAATATAAACAAAAATGCAGGGCTTTGCAATGGAATAAGATTGATCATAACACAACCATCTCTAACGGTAATCGAGGCAAAAATTATCACATGGTTAAATATAGGAATGAAAGTATTCATCCCAAGAATAATTATGTCCAAAACCGACTCAAAATGTCCATTTATTATGAGAAAATGATCACTCCCAGTTTGCATTGCTTTCTCTATGGTAATTAAAAAAGCCAAGACTAAACACTCAATTAAGTTTTCACTTGTCGAAACCAATCTTCAATCACGGTCAACTATATGTGGTTATTTCGAGAGTAACTTCAAGTGGGTGCAATTACACAAAAAATATTATGTATGACAAGGTTCTAGTATCTATATCAATATGTATAATTACCCGAAACATAGAGTTGTAAATATTGCTAATTGGTAAAAAAACTTTCTCTTGTACTTTGTATACATGTCATCCTAATTGTTTTTCGATAGAATCTAATACAATCACAACGCATAGAACTAGAATTGAATATCTAAGGAAGGGGAAGGATAACTGGAAGGTAACTGTTCGTGTGATAAGGAAATGGGAATTAAGAAAAAAATATTGATAATGATGTACTCGCCATGTAAATCAAGTAATGTACTATTACTTGATGACCATGTAAATCAAGTAATAGTATATTTATGCTTTGCAGGGTGACTCAATACATGCTATTATGCGGAAATACTTATTTCATAAATTCACAATTGCGCTAGAGGATGGAAAAGTCTACATAATTACCAATTTCAGAGTTTTGAAAAACAAATATAGCTACAGAGTTTCATCAAATTAGTTCATGATCGAGTTCATTCTATTATCTAAAGTACTACCGTGTGATGAAGAAAACTTTCTCATTCCCTTCCATTATTTTCAATTTGTAGAATGCGAAGACCCACGGTCAAAATTCGGCAACGACACATACCTCATAGGTAAATAATATTCATAATTCATTTTTACTTAGTAAATATGCATTTACTATAATTTCATATCTAAATACACCTCACTTATGTCCTTCACGGATGTTTTGGGACTTTTGACTTCCATGTCTCGTACTGAAGATCAGTTTGCAAAGGGTTCAATAGTTATAATATTTAGAATAGTAATAACCCTATGATCTGGAATAGGAAAACAACACACCATTGATATTAACATCTATGCAATGGATTCACACACCATTGATACACACACAACACAAGAGTTCACGAAGAACTCTTCTTTGATCGAGTTTGATGTTCAGAAGGATCTGAACAGGTGGACTATTCCTAAGGTCCATCCTAAAGTTATATACAACACAAACTGGTATAACTTTCGTAGCAAATATGCTATTAAGACTATGGAACAAACCCTTAGTCTGGACGAGCAAGATAAGAGTATCGAGCTCTTTAAATGGGATGATCTTAAAGATCATATAAAGGATAAAAATTGTTAACGAAAATGTATTTTATCCCTAATTAATTAAATTAGTTTAATTAATGTACATTTTAGTTTAACTTAATATATTGATTTTGATGATTCCAAACATATTTTTATTAAGTTATTCTATAGATATTTATTATTATATAATATTTATAATATAATCTTGTTCATATACCATTATATACATATATTTATTATATTATATAATATTTGCATTTATGTCATAGTGCCTTGATTACATATTTATTCTGATGTTTTATTTTCACGACTCAACATGCATCGACTCTACTCAATGACATATCCGAGTACAAGTACTTTCGTATGGTTGCACATTTGCACTTGGCACATTAGATACTCATGTATTTATTGATCCATGATTTTTAAGTTGTTGCTAATTAATTGTGAGTCTAAATTTTTTTTAATGGAATTGGATTATTTTTACTGAAAATTTATTTTTAACAAAAATAATTTTGATTAAAAATGAATTTATTATTTTAAAAAAAAATAAGTTGGTTCATATTTTAATAAAATTAAATCTGTTATCGTAAAATTCTTTTTGTCAAAATCATTTGGTTCCATTTTTTTGGCATTATATCTTTGGTTGTACACGATTTAACAAATGCCATTTCTGTAGCCTTAGGTTTCATCCCTTCTACCTTGGTAAATTTTCGGACTTACTCATTTAATGAGTACTGGACTATTTCTCTTCCTATTATCTTAGGAGTATAGACTTTAGTGATTTGACCTGCTATAGGAACTTTCGGCTAGTGTCTTAATATGTTATAAACCTTTGTTGTCTCCATGGATTTACTTTGAAAGTACATGGATTTGACAATACCTGATCACTATTCATGATTTGAGAATCCAAATGACGATTCAGTAGATTATTTTCAAGCTGATATTGCATATGGAACGCAGTTGGTACGGTACACTGTGACGGTTTGTGTATTTCTTAAAAACAGAAATGGTTTTTGTATTTTCATTTTAACGACGTCGGTATTTTTTTTAACGAAAATTCTTTTTATAAATTTCTGTTCGAAATATTTTTTTTTTGTCCGTCCGAAATCCTCTTTTTAAATGTCTGTCCGATCCAAAATAATTTTTTAAAATATCTGTTCAATTTCTTTTACGAAAATATCTGTTCCGAATTCTTTTTACGTGTATATCTGTTTTGCTTTGTCCGAAATTTTTTATATATACGAAATCCAGACACGACTTGACTTTCTCTCTCTTAATAAAAGCACGACTTGACTTGTTAGAAAATCCAGCCATTACTTCAACATCTTTCGGCAGTGGAAAGTTTCAGTCCTTGAAATCTTCAATGGATGACTGATTTGCTTTGTCCGTTGGATTAAGGGTGTCATCTGTTAACAGCTATTTTTTTCTGTTCAGAAATCTGATATATATATATATATATATCTGTACAAAATTTTTTATATACATATTTCAGTCCAAAATCTTTTTCAGAAATCTGTTTTATATATATTTCAAGTCCGAATTATTTTTAACGTATGTATCTGTTCAGAAATATTTTATTCGATATTTGTTTATATCTGTTCGGTATCAGTTCGAAATATTTCTATCAGTCAGAAATTTATTTTTTTTATCAGTGGAGGAAATAATTTTTTTTACAATATATATATATGTACACCTTTCATATATATATATATGTACATATATATTCCTGCAATCCTGTGACTAGGTTGTACATGTACTTACTTTGTGCCATTTATTATCTTGACAGAAAAATGTACTTTAATCTATATATTCTTTACACATTAGATATTTCTATTTGCATGTGGACTAATATTTTTGCAGATCCAAATATACACAAATGAGGATACTGAGTGATGTACCTTTCAGACTCCATATTTTCAGATTACCACTTCTGTGCTACAACAGCTATATTTTATTGGAGCAGATAAAAAATGAATATCTGCATATCAGACTTGAAGATCATTTTGAAGCTACACCATCTCAGAAAATCTGGAGCATTAAATGCTCAAAATACATGAGTCTAACAGCTAGTTTTTGGAAGACACATTTAAAGCTTCCAAGTGCTGCATTGAAGATCAACAGACTTGAATGAGAATATGAACATCACTTGAAATATTATTGAGAGCATTTAATTTACTACTCAGCTACACATTCAAGAGAGCAATTAATTTTATCATCTGCTCAAACATTGAAGAAGAAGACTTGTGCCTACTTCAATATCATTTATTGAAGTCTCAGAAACTCAGATTACAAATTGTATTTTAAAGAGTTTCAGTATTTTACCTTGTACTACAAAAATTCAGATTTGTTGTGAAGCTTTGTTGAAGCTTCGGTTTGTACCGATGATTGGTTCCTACTTGCAAGTGGGCCATGGGGTTTGAAGTTCGGAGTTAGCTTGCAAACAGTTGTACGCGGTGGTTTGATCCTACCCGCAAGTGGACCAGGTTTAGTGAAGCGCAAAGGAGACAGGGGCTCTAGGCGCGTAGACGTAGGCCGGGATTTGGCCGAACCACGTTAAATTTCGGTGTCATTTATTTTCCGCACTTATATTTATTTATTTGCCTATGCTTGCTTGAGTTAATATTTTCAGCACACTATCTTGCAAATAAATTAATTCCGAAATTTGACTAAATTAATTTTAAGGGTAAAATAATTATTTTTTGAGTTAAATAATTAATTTCAGAATATCACTTTAAATTAAATACGTAAATTAAATTAATATTCCTAGTGTGTTAAAATCTGCATTTCTAGTTGTTTATAATCAGTTGATTGCATTTATTTGATATTGTTAAATTTATTCTTTATAGTTTTAATTAATCTGAAATTTGTCTAAGTGATTTAAATTAATATTTTTCTGAAATCTTAATTTTGACTTAAAGTTTGTAAAAACTCAATTCACCCCCCCTCTTGAGTATAATCTGGGCAACAAAAATTATCACTTTATTCATGTAGGTTTAAGTCAAATTTCTTTTAAACCCCTGACCCTTTCTGGTATGAATGCATGTCTTCAAGCTACACTTCGTGATGGTAGGTGTACTAATTTTAGGCAATCTTTGATGGGAGCAATTGAAACTAGTTTATGTAATGGACCAATTTATTTTGATGTGTTTCCAAATATAACTTTGTCTTTAACTGATATGCACCTTTGTAAGTGTTTGAGTCTTACGGTTCAAACCAAAGGTTATAATTTTCTTCCGGGATCGGAAACTGTTGGGATTATATATAGGATTTATTACAAGGTAATGAATACTATAGCCCCCAATATTAAGCAATTAAGTCCTTTCGGTAAAACTGTGTTAATTGACACACACCTTATAGATTCTAATGTTCACACACCTAGAACTATAACTTGGGACGAAATTGACTTCCAGAGACTTGGGCTATAAAAAATGCTGTTCCTCCTCAACCGCGTCAGAATAATGATGTTAAAGACATCATTGAGGAGAAAGATGGAGATGTTTTTCAAAATTTTAGGAAATTTAATAGGTGTCAATCCTCTAGGAGTTACTTGTCTAGAACCCCTTTTGTTACCTATCCTCCATCCACTTTACGACACTCTGTTTGTGAAGAAAACCCTAGAAACCTTTCATATCAAGATGATATGAACGTTCATGGTACTTTTACCCATGACCAAATACCACATGGTATTTATGAGAGGAAGTAATCTTCTCAGCGCAGGGAATCCCCTACGCCGTCTGAAATGAATGTCATACTTTAAACCTCTTCCCTTTTAATGGTTTTTACAATTAATAGGAAAGAGATAAGTGCTGAGTTTAACTTACGTGAATGGGATAGTTTTAGGACTTGGTACTTTAATAAATATGATAAGACCATGTTAGAATTTTATAAAAATGAATTTTATAAATGGGTGGAAGAGAACCGACTGGTTACTTCTTTTGCTGTTTGGTTTCTTATGTTTACCAAAGATAGGAAACTTTTTGTTCTTGAAACTGAAAGTAAACCTAAAACGGAGGATAAACATGAAACTAAATGGACCACTGTGAATAAACAGATTATATCTTCTGTTCACCCTCCGACTGAACCCCTATCCATAGAAACTGGTAGTACTAGTCAAAGTAGTGCTGCTCCTATTATAGAAGCTAGTGCCTTTCTTAGGATAGATAATGATGACAGACTTCTTACGCATAAGAAGGATATGACTCCCTTGTTTAAACAAGGAAATTACACCAACCTTATCCTTAACACGATAGGTAAACAACTCAATAGAATTGAGAACACTCAGGCACATAACCCTGTTAGGACTCCCCCAGACTTTGTAAAAAGTCTAATTAAACCCATTGTTCAACCCCCGGTTGAAGTCAAAGGTTTTAAAATGGGAACCAAAACGGAGTTTATGTCCCAGCTTAAAGAGATCGAGAAAGATCTCAAAGGGTTAAAGCTTAACACTTTATCCCATGATGATTCTGATTCTGATATTGAATCAGATATCTCTTTAAAAGATGTTGAAGGATTTGAACTTTCTTTTGGTCGTCCTCCTGAGGTTAATAAAATTACTTATAGTAATAATATTGGCCCGGCTAGAAATTACTACCACAGGCCAACTCCTCAGGATTTGCTCTTCAAAGAGAGCACCATGATGCAGAATACTTTTCACGGAAAATCAATTTATGATTGAAATCTGGATGGTAAATCCGAATCTCAGATTTATGAAATGATTCATCAAATGTCTATGTATGCCACCATATGTAAACATAATGATGCTCCTGATCATAGCATTGCGCAGATGATAACTGCTGGATTTACTGGTACCATTAGAGGATGGTGGGGAAATATTCTGACTGAACATCAGAGAAATGAAATTCTTACTGCTGTAAAAATTGTCAAGAATGAACAACTGCAAGACATAGGTGTACAGGATGCTGTTTATACCCTTATGCTCGCAATCGTTCATCACTTTGTTGTCAATACAGATTATCAAAACGAGCGTAATAGAGAATTATTACAAAACCTTAGGTGTCCTACTCTTAGTCAGTTTAGGTGGTACAAGGACGTGTTCCTTGCTAGGGTTACTCAGAGAGGCGATGGCAACTCTGAGCATTGGAAAGCCAAATTCATTGATGGCCTTCCTACTTTCTTCGCTGAGAAATTCCGTAAGAAGCTTAGAGAAGCCAACGATGGCATCTCTATCCCTTACGCCAGTTACACTTATGGTCAGCTCATAAGTGTAGTCATTCAAGAGGGTCTCTCTCTTTGCAATGACCTTAAGTTGCAGAGGCAACTTAAGAAACAGAATCTTTCAGGAAAGAAAGAACTAGGTGAGTTTTGTGAGCAATTTGCTTATGATATTCCTAAGGCCTCTACTAGTAAAATCCCCAAGAAGGCTAAAAAGGTCTCTAAAAAACCCACCTATAAACGTAAGAAGAAAAGGGATTATATTCCTAAAGAAAAAGAATATAAACATAAAAAGAAATTTGTTAAGAAGAAAACTAACAAATCTGGCCCTAAATGCTTTAAATGTGGTAAGTTTGGCCACTATGCTAATAAGTGTAAAATGGAAGCTAAAATTAGCAATCTTCAGATTGATGAGCATCTGAAGTCCCAATTAAGCAAGTTCTTGCTTAATTCCAGTTCCTCTGAAGAACAAGAGGACTCCTCCTCTGAGAGCGATGATGAGCTTTGCTATATTCAAAGCTCTAGTGACTCAGACGTCTCCAAGAACGGAGAATGTCAGTGTAATGAACTGACCAAGAGATACGATCATCTCCAATCCATAATTCAATTAAATGGATTAAGTCTTAATGTCCTTACAAGTCAGCAACAAAACATGATTGATGTCATCAATCAGGTTACTGACCCTGACATTAAACTTAAATTAATTAAGTCTTGTTATGCCCAGGAAGATGTTATTCCTGATTCTTCTAAAGAATACAACCTTAAGGAGGTATTCAATCGTTTGGATAATACTGGTGGTAATAGCAAGCCTGCTAGTCTTAATGATCTAAGACATGAAGTTAAGATTTTAAAAAATGAGTTAAGACAACTTAAAATTCAGCACGATAACATGCAAATTGAGATTAATAATCTCAAGAGGCATTCTAATCCAAAAACTTCTAATACTACTCCTAGTACTGAAGATTCTGTGGATTATTTGGGTGTTATCAGCTGTGTACCAAGCCAAAAGTGGTACACTACTATCAACCTTGTGATTAACAAAGAATTTTCTCTTTGTAACATAATTGCCCTTGTTGATAGCGGTGCTGATATGAATTGTTTTTGGGAAGGAATTGTTCCAACTGAATACTTTGATAAGACTACTAAATCTTTGTTTAATGCTAGTGGTGATAGCATGGGAATCAGGTTTAAATTAACTAACGTTGCCATTTGTAACAGTGGAATTTGTTTAGACAGTACCTTCCTGCTTATCAGCGATTTATCTCAACAGATAATTTTAGGTACTCCTTTCTTATCTATGCTTATGCCTATAGATAAAATTGATTCTAGTGGTATATACACCACTATTCAAAATCAAAAAATTGCTTTTGAATTTATTACTCGGCCTGAGATTAAGAAAATTAACTCTTTGACTAATAACATTATTTTCAAAGAAAACCATCTTAATTTTCTTCAAAAGGAAATCTCTAATTTAAACATTAAAAAGAATTTAATGTCCCCTAATATCATGAGAAAAATTCAGATTGTTAAAAATCAGTTAACATCAGAAATTTGCAGTGATATCCCTAATGCTTTTTGGGACAGGAAGAAACATATTGTCTCTCTTCCTTATGAAAAAGATTTTCATGAAAGATTCATTCCTATCAAAGCTAGACCCAGTCAAATGAAGACTGAGCTCCTCGACCTTTGTAAGGATGAGATCCAGAACTTGTTAGACAAAAAACTTATAACCAATATCTATTCTCCTTGGAGTTGTACAGCTTTTTATGTTAACAAGGCTGCTGAAAAGGAACGAGGTGTTCCTCGGCTTGTAATTAATTATAAGCCCCTTAACAAAGTTTTGCAATGGATAAGATATCCTATTCCTAATAAAAAGGATTTACTTGATAGGCTTCATTCTGCCACTATTTTTTCCAAATTTGATTTAAAATCTGGATATTGACAGATCCAAATTGCACCACAGGATCGGTATAAAACTGCTTTTTTGGTCCCATTTGGCCATTACCAATGGAATGTTTTGCCTTTTGGGCTTAAGAACGCCCCTTCTGAGTTTCAAAATATCATGAACGATATTTTTAATCCTTTTTCTGATTTTTCAATTGTCTATATTGATGATATCCCTATCTTCTCTAATTCAATTGACCAACACTTTAAACATTTAAAGATTTTTAAAGATGTTGTTAAAACTAATGGTTTAGTTGTCTCCGCCCCTAAAATGAAAATTTTTCAAACTAATGTTCGATTTTTAGGGCATAACATTGGAGAGGGGAAAATACTCCCCATTGATAGAAGTATTGAGTTTGCTTCCAAATTTCCTGATGAACTTAGGGAGAAAACTCAACTCCAAAGATTTTTGGGTAGTCTCAATTATATTGGTGATTATTATAAAAATCTTGCACAAGACAGTGCCATTCTTTATTCTAGATTGAAAAAGAACCCTGCTCCTTGGACTGCTGAGCATACTAAAGCTGTTCAGAAAATTAAACTGAAAGTCAAGCAATTACCTTGTCTTGCTTTAGCAAACCCTTCGTTTTTTAAAATTGTCGAGACTGACGCCTCAGATTTAGGATTTGGTGGTATTTTAAAACAAATAAATTCTTTAACTAAAAAGGAAGAACTTGTTCGTTTTACTTCAGGATCTTGGAAAGATGCCTCAAAAAATTACTCCACCATTAAGAAAGAAATCTTTTCTGTCGTTAAATGCATTTCAAATATTCAAGATGATTTGTTAAATCAGAAATTTTTGCTACGAATTGATTATAGTGCTGTTAAACAGGTTTTGCAAAAAGATGTTGAAAATATTGTTTCAAAACGAATTTTTGCCAGATGGCAAGCAAACTTATCGACTTTTGATTTTGATATCGAACATATCAAAGGGGAAAATAACTCTCTTCCCGATTTTCTAACTAGAGAGTTTTTGCAGGACCGATGAGTGGCCCCTCTCGTGGGCGCGGCAGAGGCCGTGGGTATTCTCACAGGCCTGGTAAAGAAAAGATTGTGATCAATGAAGATCAATATCCTCCGATACAGGATTATATGGAGTTCATTCGCCAGAGCGCGAAGAACAGGGAGAAGAATTCTCCCCCTCTTAACCCTTTCAGCAAGAAGAAATCTGCAAAAGAGGTATTGGAAACAATTAAGTACAATTTCATTCCTAATCAAAGGACTTCGGAATTGGTACTTATCCTCAATGATGAGGATGAGAAGCAGATGTCTTCTCCATGGGAAATAAAGTCCCTGTATCTTGATACTCATAATTATGAGGTGCCAGAGGGCAAATACCGGACGGTATACGAGGCGATTCTCGTGGAAACTGATTCAGTGGTGTTTAGTCATACTAATAAACACCAGGGAAATTCTCATTCCCCCATTGCTTATAGCAAGGATGTTTTGAAAAAAATCATATCTCCCCGAGAATGGGGAATCCATCTTTTAAAAGCGCGAAAATTAAGTTCGCATGCTGGTGGATCCTATAATTATTGGGATTATGTCCAGGCTTGGACAAAAGCTTTTTATTATCAAAATGATGAGCACAAGCATACTTGGTTTTTCGTTTTGTGCCCAAATTCTTTGAAAAAATCTTACCCAGGATGGGTAATCAATTGGTGGGACAAATTTGGCCCAGGAATTGATTTTCTCCCTGATGAAATTACCCAGGCTAAACTTTTTCTTCCTTTGTGTCAATTTCATCCTCTTTTAGAAGGGAAAAACAAAGCTCCGGTAGGATTAAACACCCTACTCTTTTTCTCCGAGATGAGCATTCCTTGGATCTCCAGATGGGATCTGCATTGTAGAGTTAACAATCTCAATGTTCCTCTACTTGAGCGCATCTTCTTTTACCGGTGGTGGAGCGGAGTTGATTTGAATTCTACCATTGCCCAGATTAAAGGAAGTTTGAAGAACAACATGGATTTGGTGGAAGAATCTCCCCCTCCTGCAGAACAAATGATACCTGCAGTTAACCCCACTGAAAGATTGAAGACTGCCATGATGAAGCAGTATCCTAGAGCTACAGAGATTGAGCTTCTCCAGAAGGTTATGGATTACACTCATAGCCAATTCAAAACTGCTTTTGGAGCCTGTGTCACTCCTGATGTTCCAGCTAAGACCAGCTCTAGCTCCAGGAATCCTATTCCTCTTCCCTCAGATGATGATGATGACGCATCTAATAAACATCTATTCCGCACATCGAAGGGGCTTCCCCCTAGTTACAAATTAATTACATGTATATGACTTATACAACTCGTGTTATGTGGTGAATGTGGATGGGAATAATAATACTATCAAGAATATAAACACAATTATGAATATTATACATAATTTTACGCGTGAAGTTTGGCATATGAGAGAGTGAGTGAAGAAATAAGAGTAATTCTACGCTCATCGACTTTCTAAACCAAATTGAAACCGCCTGGTACACTTGTCAAATAAATGCACACTATCGAAGCACAAGCGGAAGAAAAAAATGAGTACAATTCATACAGTTTTGTTTCATTTTTCTTTAGTCGTAAAGTAACTATTCATGTTCCTTTTTTAAGTTTGACAAAAAAGTCCTATGTACACAAGACATTTCCTAGTTGTTTTTATTAAAATAAAATTTTCTCAATAGGTCTTATTTATACGTGTAGTGAATATTCACTACTTGTTAATAAATATGACCTGTTGGACAATTTTTTTTCCTTTTCATGGAATTTGTTGGAGAAAAAAAGAAGAACATAGCACCTATTTAATTACATACTTAGTAAATGAGACTAATTGATAAAATTCATTTTTTTCCTTACCTACATTGACTAGCAAAAGGATTTTAACAATATAATTTGTTTTATTCTCATGGAAAATAAAACAAATGGGGGGATATTCCATTTTCTAAATGGGGGGCTAATGCAAAACCGATCATAAACATGAGGGGTAAACTCAAAATAACCCTTAGTGGGGGTTAAGTCTAGAACATAAAAATTTGGGTCGTGAAGTGAACAGGGGTAAAATTTAGGGGTGGGTGTAATTAACGAAGGTACATTGGTTATTTAAACTACACCCTCAACATTACCCCCTGTTCACTTCACCATCCAAAATTTTAATTTCTAGAATTAGTCCCCTAAAATTTCAAAATGATTTCAAATAACCCCAAAACCATAACAATGTTAAAAAATTGGACGAAAACATGATCAAGTGCCATGCATATAAGAGTATTTTAAGAACACACTATATGGTTGACTTACTTGAGTCTGTACCATATTGGGATTCCAACTAGTTTGAACATGGTGATAAAATAATTTAGATTTTTTCTCAGCAATCTTCTCCATGGTTTGCAAAGCTCCATCAACAATGAACCTGCTCAAGACATCCAATATACCAAAAAGGGAAGTAAAATATTTCAATGAACACACTATAAGACATAAGTCATGCATAAATGAGTGTGAGTGTGAGTGTGTACATGTGTTTAAATATTTTTAGGAATTTTTAAAACATTTTTAAAATATCTAAAATATTTTTTTAAACATTTAAAATATTGATTTAAAAATGTTATGGGTTAAATTGAAAATATCTTTATTCTTATAAAACTTCTTAGGGTAAAATTTCGAACCGACAGAGAATTGTGGGGGAGCAAATAGAATTTTTATAAACTATAAAACACACATTTTCAACCGTCAATATCTCTACACTAATTTCTTTATTATTAGTTCAATTTTTGTTTTTTTTGTTCTCACATTCCAGCGCATCACTTATAGCTATTAGATCAAATATTATCAATGTTCTGCATGCGCTTTCAGACGATCCAAGTGCATTCCCTTAAAGCTAATCAGAGTATAAGATTGTGTGGTCATCTTTGGACCCTTGGATTTGAATTCTAAACATTGGATTGATTTCAGCCGTCCAAAGCCTTCGACATTCCAGACCCTTCCATGCTTAGTATAAATAGATGCCATAGGGTCCCCATTTGAAGACTTTGGCATTTTGTCCATTTGAGAGAATAAAGAGAGAGAGATGAGAGTAGAGAGAAAAAAGAGAGGTTAGAGAGAGAGAACTAGTGCCTTAGTTTTCCAAAATATTCATTTTCTCCCAAAACACCAAATCCAAAAACTGTCCCTGTTATATCTAAGCCAGAAAACCTTAGTTTGAGAGTTAGGTCTCTAGGTTTTTAAGAGTTTGGGTGTTTTGCAAAGTTTGAATAAACTTTTCATAGTTAATCTCTCTTAGGAACCCTATCTCATTATAGATCTCAAGTTTCTTCTTAAAAATTATGAGAGATACTTAGAGATATGTTTCACGATAGTTTCAAGGGTTTCTGTTACCTTCTTTGTTGGATCTTGCTATCTATTTATATATTTTCTTAGATCCACTCTCGTTTTCAAGTTTCTTGACGAAGAGACTTCTAAAACTACATATAATTTAGATCTGAAAAGTTTGTTTCAAAAAACTCAGTTTCATATGTTGTAAAATAAGTTGGTATATAAGTAAGTGTTTGGAAATATTTGATCTAATTTTTAAAAAGATTACTTTCAGATCTGAAATACTTCTTTTAAAAAGAAGTCTGATTTTCAAAGAAATCTGAATATTTACATTTTATACAGGATCTCTGTAATTTGTTATGATTTGTATGTATAAATCCTTTGAGAGACATGAGTTGCATATTTGTATGGGTTTCACTTCACTATAACATACACTCTCACACGAAGACCTAGTCAAGTGTGGTTCATTTGCTAGATTTTTTATTGACTGAGTCCATTGGAGCAAGGAGGAATGATTGACGCAAAGAAACAACCAAGGAGATCAAAGTCAAAACAAAATTATCGTAGAGGAGAAAGCTCAGTAGGTATATTTCTATTCTTAGTCTTAGGATCTTGTGCGCTTGTTTGTGTGCATGTAATCTTGTAAATCTTATTTCATTATAATGGATTTTTATTTTGTGGCATAGAGGTCACCATGGATGTTTTTCCTAATTTGGGATTTTACCACGTAAAAAATCAACATGCCAAACTTACTATTCTTATTCTTACTGCTTATATGGTTTGGTTTCTAATCAAAGAATCGAGAAGAGTGTGCTTGCGTTCAAATAAGGAAGTTATTTAATTAAACTCAGTGTTTATCAATTAAGCCCTAAACATGCATCTAGGTGTGATTGATGATGATAAAGTCAAGCAAGAACAATCAAACACACACACATGAGGAAAAATCCCCCAAAGGGGCAAAACCTTTTATTTCACTATAATTTTGTAAGAAAATGGCTTACACGGATTGCAATGAAATATGTGACACAGAAATACCCTCGGGTGTCAGTTCTATCGTCGACGGCTGGAACTATCCCTTTCTAGTAGGGCAGCAATGAAGAAGAGAGCAGCTTCCTCACAAATTACTCCAGATGAGTAAATGATCATCTTGAAGGTTTAAAGATTCACACACATATATGGGAACAGTTTTGTGAATAAAAAAGGTTTAGAAAACCTTAAAAAGATGAAGTCTTATTTTGGATTATTTTTGTAGAATTTTGAGATTGCAGAAAGACTTGAAAAATGTGTAGAAGGAGAACGGATATTTATACGAAAATCGAGACGGTGGCCCGTTCGAACGAGATAGCCATGTCGCTCAAACGAAGGACATAAGTCGTTCGAACGAGATCGCGCGACATGCCTATCTCGCGTGAACGACATTCAAAGTCATTTGAGCGAGCTCGTCGTTCAAGGCACTTCGCTTCTACACTTAGAAAAAATTCTTCTTTTGATTAAAAATTAATCCAGACTTCAAAAATAATTTTCAAAAAATTTCCCAAATATTTATGCAAATATTTAAATCTCCAATAAAAAATTTTACTGATAAAGCGTAGTGGAGTAATGGTAATGAGCTGAGAAGCACGTCGTATGATGCACGTGAAGATACTTGACGCATTGAATTCGGATAAAGTCCGTCGAGGTTGATCGTGTTGACGTGCCGAATGTAGCGGTATCAGACATACAAACTGTGATCTAGGAGTAAACAGAAAATTCCTAGATTCTACCCCGGACATTTATAAAATTATGTCCTTATAAGAATTGTTATAGGTTTTTGTTTTAAAAACTTACGGTAATCTATCTACCAAATCTAACATCCAAAGGCAATATGTTTTTACACATTTTGTGTAGTGATTTAGAAAAGAGTTTCATCCAAAGAGTTTGTTTTTGGAGTTTATTTAAAATTTAAATTTTAGTTAAAGATCTTTTTAATAGTTTTTCAAGTGGTATTAGAGCGGGTTTATTAAAAAAAATTGATCCTAAAACTCTAGGAATTGCTTTTGAAATCTATTTCTGAAAATGGATGAGAGATTTGAGAAGTTAGGTAACCTGTCTCGTCCATCCCTCTTTGATGGGAATAATTTTCCTTACTAGAAAGTAAGGATGACTGCATTCATCCAAGGGACTTTGGGTGATGACGTGTGGGACTTTATTGAAAATGGATATTAATACCTAACTAAGCCTTTGACTGAAACTAGCACTATAAGAATTAAAAAAAACCTTAGTGACTTTACCAAAGAGGAAAAACAGGTGTCACTAAATAATAATAAAGGAAAGAATTGCATTTTTATGTCCATTAATGAGCATGAGTTTAAACGCATATCTATCTGCTCTACTTCCAAGGAAGCCTGGGCACGTTAGTCACCTCCCATGAGGGTGATGAACGTGTTATGTCTGGAAAAATCCAAATGCTAGTCATGTAACATAATACCCTGATTATGGATGATAATGAGTCATTTGATGACTTTATATCAAATTAAATGACATTGTCACAAAATTTCAAGCAAATTGAATAACTTATGATAGAAAAGAAATTGTACGGAAAATTCTTAGGTTTTTGCCTACTAAATTTGACAATAAAAGATATGCTATAGAGGAAATGGAGGACCCAAACCTGACTCCCGAATTACTTAGTAGCAAATTTCGAATTGTAGAAATGGAGTTCAAGTATAAAAAGAAATTGACTACCCAAAATAGAAGATCCTATGGATCTAATGTTGTCTTTTCATCCCAAGTAACTGCCCCCAAAAATAATCTCCTCGACTTTAATTTTGACTCAAGTAATGACTATGATTTGGATAACTTAGATAACCAAATATCTCTCATGAGAAAATAGTTTAAGAACTTAAATAAGTTTAGAAACTCCGTGGCTTCTAAACAAGGCTTATATGCTTATCAAACTCATCAAAATCACAGATCTTATGAAAGAAATAATAGCAGCTAGACTAGTGGCACAAATGTTGTCAATTTTATAAAATACCGCAAGTGCACGGGCTATTATAGAATAGCGAGTGTAAGTACGGGTCGAACCCACAGAGATTTATCAATTTTTTTCTTTAAAAATAATTGTGACTGTCCAACTAGACTAAATTGGGTTGGAGATGAGATGTGTTAATAAACTAAGCAACACAAACAAGAAATAGGAGTACGAGAGATATAATCAAGGTAGCGTGAAAACTAGGACATTGGATCCATTTATCACGTTAAACTAACACTGTGTAATAATTTAAATTCGTCATTCCCGATTTTATAACTCAAATTAAACCGACTCTCGTCGTATTTAATTCGGAAAAATAATACGTGAGAAGTCCAAAATAAAATTTAACGTCTCTAAATTTAGACGCCTAAAATCCCTATTCCCTTAAAAAGTTCACTTTTAAATTTTAAAATATAGTCTTTAAGCATGGGCTATCAATCAATTTAATAAAAGTTCACTTGACAAACGACCGGTATGATTTCGAAACCAACTTCGCATGCACTCAGCTCACCCGATTTTTTTTTTTTTTATGTGATGAAAAATAATATTTGACTCAAACCACGTAATTCCTAGCTAACACACAGCAAATTGAATTATCTAATTTAGGTGAGGGGAATTTCAATTTTAAAATCTAGTTTTCCCGAGATTAATCGACGACAACAAGGGTCTCCAAATTAATCTCCCTAATTAGACAGCTCCTACTCTTTGACAAGGGAGAATTTAAAAGATGACCAACTACGGTTATCGCCTCAAAACCCGTTTTTTCCTCCAGGTAGGTGGTCGGTACGAAGACACATTAAAAACCACCAATCCTAGACAAGGTGAAACGGAATTGATTTGACAAGTTCGCATTGGAGTAGCTTTTAACTCTAGCCTTGTTAAGAGGTTTCCTATGAGCTATGTGATATCCTAAGGCCAATGTCTAATTGATTTTAAATTAAATGTGATGGCTCGGGATATGCAAATGCTTGGATAATTAGTGATTTTCGGGCCAAGGAGAGGTGATGAGATCCCCACCTTATCTTTCACACGGGTTTTTCCCTTAAGTCAATTTATGCAACGTGCTAAATTAAATGCGAAATTAAACCACATAGGAGCACCCCCAAAAAAAAACGTACCTCCGGCGTGGACTTTTTACAGTCACTTGGTTACGCCGGGCCAAAGTTTAACTTGACGTCGATCGGAGGGAAACGCTGCCTACGTTTCAGTTGTCCCCGAGAGTTCCTTGTGCCCGTGGCAAGATTGCACAATTTTTTTCTTCGCGTTCGCGCACCGTTGGACACTTTTTCGGATTTTTTACTTTTTTTTTTTTAATGATTTTTTACTAACAAAGATGCGAAAAGTAAAAAAAAAAAAAAACTAGTCCGAAAATCACAACTTTTTTTTAAAAAAAAAAAATCGAACAAATCCCCGGGAACGGAGCCAAAAACTTGTTGTCAATTTTATAAAATACCGCAAGTGCACGGGCTATTATAGAATAGCGAGTGTAAGTACGGGTCGAACCCACAGAGATTTATCATTTTTTTTCTTTAAAAATAATTGTGACTGTCCAACTAGACTAAATTGGGTTGGAGATGAGATGTATTATTAAACTAAGCAACACAAACAAAAAATAGGAGTACGAGAGATATAATCAAGGTAGCGTGAAAACTAGGACATTGGATCCATTTATCACGTTAAACTAACACTGTGCAATAATTTAAATTCGTCATTCCCGATTTTATAACTCAAATTAAACCGGCTCTCGTCGTATTTAATTCGGAAAATAATACGTGAGAAGTCCAAAATAAAATTTAACGTCTCTAAATTTAGACGCCTAAAATCCCTATTCCCTTAAAAAGTTCACTTTTAAATTTTAAAATATAGTCTTTAAGCATGGGCTATCCATCAATTTAATAAAAGTATAACCCATCAAAAAGTACTCATACTTAAAATATAAAAATGATTTTTTTTTTCAAATAATGCCGAAGGTTTAAAACGCACTCTCGTGTCGTTTTAAATGAATACCAAATTTTTAAAACTTTTAGCACATATCGGGAAATAAAGACGAAATTAAATCACACACAGTATTAATCACACATGATAAATTTCACCTAGTCATAGTGAGGAAATTAAGCTAGCATAATTGTAGACATAATAAAATTGCAAGAATGAATACTCAATTTCATTAAATAAACAAACTTACAATTGATGTGTCACAAATAATCTTGACAAAAATTTCACCCACAAAATAATTATTGGCCCTCTCTAAAGCTCTCTCTATCACCCCCCAAAATAATGAACCCAAAGGTCCTATTTATAGGCTTAGGATTAGGGTATTTGAGTTGGTGTAAAACACCCTTTTAATTGATTTATATGAATTATAAATTCCTAAAAATCAACCAAAAAAAGAGTCCCACGGAATATCTTGAAAATCACGTAATGGTCAGCTACAAATCCCTTGATTTTCGGACTAAGAAGCTGTCAAACCTTATCTCTTTAAGGCTGCGTTTGGGTGCAATTTGGGCTTGAGAATTTTTTACTAAAATTAAGGTCAGGGGGAAGAATCGAACCCCTGACCTTCTCCTTCCACGCGCGCGCGAGACCACTGAACCAAGCAGCGTTCTTATAATAATAGCTGCTTCAATAATATATAACCCATTCCCATTTCTAGAAATTGCATTCTTCCACTTTGGCCCCTTAACTTTGTACTTCTTTAAATTATTCCCACAATCTTCATATCTTCACTAAATCACCTCGGATCTTCACCAAACTTCAGGGGTACCTGCAAAAATATAAAATAACTTATATTAATTCAATTTCAGCCCCAGAAAGTTTAGAAAATTATGAATTTACCCTTATTTATATTTTTGACCCCGGAATTCATAACTTTTTCATTTTAACTCCAAATTCAACCAAATTTCAGAGGGAACTTTATTTTGCCTAGATAAACATTTAAAAATTATTTTCAGGCCCATAAAGTTTTTGAAATTACAATTTTACTCCCGAAGTTATTAAAATTGTATTTTTTTAACTCGGATTTTATTCAAACCTGCATTTTTCTTTTATTTTTCGAAAACGACTCTAAAAACTCATTATTTAAGATACAGTGGGTCTAACAAGGCCTAGATTTGGGCATAATTCATACAAAATAATGCACTCATCAACAAACAAACCCAATACGGACATTAAAGTTGTCAAATTCCGTCACTGTGGTAAAATTGGACATTATAGCAATAAGTGTGGAGTCAAACTCAACAATAACAATGATAGGGCTAATATATGTAAGATTTAGGATGACTCAAGTGATTCTGATAAAGATGAAATTGGGTCAACCCAGTTTAATGAGTCATGCATGTCGTTTTATGCAAAGATTATATATTTAATGATAATGCATGCTTGCCTATTGATATTGATGTCATGCCTACTAGTGATATTACTGCACCTACTGTAGTTAATAATGAAGTAGATAATCCTATCTTATGGGTGACTCAAATTGCAAATATTGTTGACAAACTGAACGTGTGTGTGAGTCCCATTGCACTAATTGAAACGATAGGGGACACTGTACAAAATGCACTTAGCGAGTTCGATAATGACCTTCATGATATTTAGGGGTTGTACACCAAAACTCTTAAAAAGATTGACAGACTTGACAAAATGGTTAAAATTTTGAATGAACAACTTGAAGTACTAAATATATTATTAGGAAGAACCCAGAAGATTACACCGCACAATGCGTTTCTCATGAGATAGAGACAAAAGTATTTTCACTAAAATTGAAAGACCTATTTGAGAAAAATATTATTTTAGAGGAAAGATATAAGGTTGCCTTAATTGAACTCGAAGAATAAAAAAAAGATTCAAATGTTTTCATTTTGAAACTCAAGCAAAAAGCTATGAAGAAATTTTTGTTGGAAGCAAATTTGATTCTCAAGATAAATTTGGCTTAGGATTTGGAGAAAAAGTTGTAATTAGTAAAATAGCAATATCTCTTGAAAATGTCATTTTTGTAAAAGAAGGCTAGAATTTTAACAAAACTCAAAGGAATTTACAATGTCAATGTCTCTAAGGCAATGTAAAATCACTATAATCAACAACCAAAACCTAATAGAAAATTTAAGTATGTATGTTCGCCTGCAAGAGACCTCGGAAAAAAACACTAAGACTTGTGGTAATTGAACTACTATATCTTACAAGACCAAATCTATATTTATGAACTTTAGTGATAAAATCAATCCTATGTCACACCAACATTGCTCTTATTGTGATGTCTACGGGAATACCATTACTGAGTGTTTTCAAAAGAGACCGTATACACCTACCTATCAAAACTTTAACTATTCTCGCAAGAGTAGGAATACATATGTTCTTCCAAAGTAGACCACACATAACTCTAACTATAAAAAGAAGAAAGAGGGACCTAAGACTAAAAAGAAATCATTTAGAAAGACCTACCCCTCAGTCGTTTTCTAAATCCAAGGGTAATAATTTTTTTTAAAACTAGGCCCATTTGGATAAGAAAAGATGCCTTGTGACCCCAGCTCAAGTGCAATGTGGTGATAACTTCTTTTAAGGCCCAACACACCTCAGTTGGTTAGTACTTGGATTCTGGGTGCTCTAAATATATGACCTGAGACGGAACAAAATTGAATAATAAGACAAACTTTCATAGAGGTCGTGTCATGTTTGGAGATGGCATTTCATCTCAAATCATAAGTAAGGGAACACTGTGTGAACAAGGGATTCCTACTTTTGATGAAGTCCTACTAGTTGCAGCTCTTAAGGCTAACTTATTGAGTATATCTCAATTTTATGATTCCAATCATACAGTTACCTTTTCAAAAACCAATTGTAAAATTTTGAATGAAAAAGGTAATTGTATTCTATCAAGAAACATGACTGCAGATAACTGTTACACAATGATTCCAAAGATTGAATCTTGTAAGATTGTCATATTATAGGATTTTGATCTATGGCATAATAGATTGGAACACCCAAATTTTGATAACCTTAGTAGGTTAAGCTTTTAAGAAATTATTTGAGTATTACCTAAAATCAAAAACAATTTTTAATCTCTTTATGGTCCCCGCTAAGAGGGGACAATGAGTAAATCTACTCATAAGAAAGTTTAAGACATTTTAACCTCAAAGCCTCTCGAACGTATCCACATGGATCTTATGGGTCCATCTAGAACTATCAGCATATGTGGTAACAATTATATTTTAGTTATGGTGGATGATTACACATGATTTACCTGGGTTGATTTTATGAAAAATAATTTTGACACCTTCCATGAGTTCTTGAAAATCCTTTAAAAAATAGAGAACAAGAAGGATACCCAGGTATGTCATATTAGAAATGATAGAGGTGGAGAGTTCAAAGACTCAAGTGTTACAAAATATTGTGTAGGTAATGGGTATAAACGTGAGTTTAGTGCTTATAAGACACCTAAGCAGAATGACATTCCTGAACATAAAAATATGACGATACAAAAGATGGCTAGGGTGATGTTGCATGCAAAAAGTCTGCCAAAATACTTTTGGGTTTAGGTTGTACAGACTATGTGTCACATCATTAATCGTGTATACCTCAGGAAAAATACCAAAGAGATGTCATATGAACTATGGTACAATCAAAAGCCTAATTTTGAACTTTTGGGAGTATCTATTATGTCTGCAAAGACAGAGAACACCTTTCAAAATTTGATACTCGGGGTGGTAAATCTATTTTTCTGGGTTACTCCCAATTGAGTCGGGCTTATCGAGTTTATAACCTTCGTGCCAAAATCCTTATGGAGTCTATTAATGTAATTATAAATGACACGTGCGTAGAGAGTCGTGATAGTCAACCAGTGATCCGGGAAGAGTATGAAAATGTTTTTATGATTGAATCTCCTAAGATAGTTGATTCATTGCCATATGAGGTCCCTATGGTACCGACCTGGGTTTCTAAAGACCACCCTCTCGATAAGGTTGTCAGTAACCCTTATGAGCCAGTAAGAATGAGATCCCAACTTCAACATGTGGCTACTTTTGCATGTTTTGTGTCTCTAGTAGAACCCAAAACTATAAACGATGCCTTATTTGACTCATTCTGGATCAATGCTATGAAAAAAGGGATTGTCTAATTTTGAAGTCATGATGCTTGGTATCTCATCCCACGACCTCAAGACAAGAAGGTTATAAGCACCCGCGGGATTTTAAAAAATAAAATTAACGAGAATGGGGAGGTAATTAGAAATAAGGTTAAGTTAGTTGCGCAAGGATATTATCAGATAGAAGGAATAGGCTTTGATGAGACTTTTACCCCTGTCACTCTATTCGAGTTTTCTCATCTCCTCCTTGGTATATCATGTCATTTACAATTCAAACCTTTTTGAATGGATGTTAAGTCCACCTTTTTAAACGGTATTTTGACAGAGGAAGTATACATTGAATAGACAAAGGCTTTGTAGATACCTCATACCCTAACCATGTCTTTAGGCTTAAGAAAGTGTTATAAGGCTTAAAGCAAGATCCTAGAGTCTGGTATGAGCACCTCTCGACCTTTTTAGTCAATAAATGGTTTGAGTGAGGTGGCAATGATTATACATTATTTGTTAGGAAGATAGAACATGTTGTCCTAATTGCATAAATTTATGTCGACGATATCATATTCGGTTGCACCTCTATTAATTAAGCAAAGGACTTTTTTGATGTTATGCATACTAAATTCCAGATGTCCTTAATAGGGGAATTACAATATTTCTTACGACTACAAGTAAAACAGTGTAGTGATGGCGTTTTTATTACACAATTGAAATATGCTAATGATATTATAAAAAAGTTTGGGCTTGAACATTCAAAAATAACATGTACACCCGTGAGTACGTCCATGAATTTATCTAAGGAAGAAAATGGGAAAGATGTTGACCCGACTTTATATAGAAGTATGATAGGTAATCTGGTATACCTTACAACCTCTAGACTTGACATATCCTTTACTGTGCGAGTCTGTGCTCGATACTAATGCACTCCTAAAGAAGCCCATATGTTATGTGTTGAAAGAATAATTAAATACGTTAAAAGGCACATTAAATTTCAGTATTTGGTGCATAAAGGACACCACTAGTTCCATAGTTAGAGACACTGAGTCTGACTGGGAAGGATGTTTAGACAATAGTAACAGTACGTCTAGTTCCTGTTATGATATAGGTTAGTAGGTTGGAGTAGTAAAAAATAGAACTGCCAATCACTTTTTATAGCTGAAGTTGAATACATAGTTGCGGGTAGTTGTTGTTCCCATCTTTTATGGATCAAGCAAATGCTTAGTGACAATGGTATTATTTAAGAAAAATTGACTATGTATTGTGATAATCAAAATGCGATAAATATATCTAAAAATCCAATACAACACTCATGAATTAAGCATATTAAAATTAGGCATCATGTTGTTCGTGAGCTTGTAGAATACAAAGAACTTGATATTGAGTATTTACACATTGACAAGCAATTAGCTCACCTATTCATAAAACCTTTGGACAATATTAGGTTTGAATCCCTTAGAAAAGCCATAGGGATGATAATACTCACTTGGTAGATTCTGCACACACGTCATAACCTCGGTATTTTCACGCTAATAACTGGTTTCTGAGGATGTAAGGCACGGATGTTTCACAAATGACTAAATACGCCTCCTTAATTTGTTTATTATAGGAGACTCTTGAATCTGCCCTTATTTATAACTTAATTTGTGTAGAGTAAACTTTTCATATATCCCTATTTTTATATCTCTTTTACACATTGTATATTTAAGAAAAATTGGGGGAAAGGTACTTTAGTAACCAACTTTATCATTACATTTCTTGACTCAACTAATAAGCCCATTATGTGTTAACATTTCATGCATTTCAGATCAGACTGTACATCTTTCAATATTTAGGGTAATGATCTGTATGATAGTTGATTTATGTATTTTTTTCTCTCTCTTATTTTTGGTTCTTGGATGGGAACGGGTAAACAGCTCTTTTGTATAAAAAATCTAGGATTTTTATTTTTACCTATGAGTATAGGTTACTCAAGGGAATTTTGTCTCCAATATCCAAACGGGGAGATTGAGAACATGCTATATAGTTGACTTACTTGAGTCTGTACCATATAGGAGTTTGAACTAGTTTGGATATGGTAATAAAAAAAATAGTTTAGATTTTTTCTGAGCAATCTTCTCCGTGGTTTGCAAAGATCCATCAACAATGAACCTGTCCAAGACAACCAATCTACCAAAAAGGGAAGTAAAATATTTCACTGAACACATTATAAGACACAAATCATGCATAAATGAGTGTGAGTGTGTACATGTGCTTAAATATTTTTAAGAATTTTTAAAAAATTTAAAAATGATTTTTTCAAACATTTAAAATATTGATTTAAAAATGTTATGGGCTAAATTGAAAATAACTTTATTCCTATAAAACTTCTCAAGGTAGAATTTAAAACTATCAGAGAATTGTGGGGGAGCAAATAGAATTTTTATAAACTATAAAACACACGTTTTTCAACCTTTAATATCTCCATACGCGTTGCTTTCTTATTTGTTCAATTTGTGTTTGTTTGCTCTCACATTCCAGTGCATCACTTATAGCCCTTAGATCAAATCTTATCAACTCTTTGCATGTGTTTCAAGACGATCCAAGTGCATTCCATTAGAGATAATCAGAGTATAAGATTATGTAGTCATCGTTTAACTCTTGGATTTGAATTATAGACATTGTATTGATCTCAACCGCCCAAAGCTTTCGACATTCCAGACCCTTCCATGCTTAGTATAAATAGATGCCTTAGAGTACCTATTTAGAGAATTTGGCATTTCGTCCATTTGAGAGAAAAGAGAGAGAGAGAGAGAGAGAGAGAGAGAGAGAGATGAGAGTAGAGAGAGAAAATAGAAAGGTTAGAGAGAGAGAGAGAGAGAGAGAGATGAGAGTAGAGAGAGAAAATAGAAAGGTTAGAGAGAGAGAGAAAACTATAGCCCGAGTTTTCCAAAATATTCATCTTTTCTCAAAAAACCAAAACTAAACACAATCCCTATTACATCTAAACCATAAAACCTTAGTTCGCGAGTTAGGTCTCTAGTTTTTTTGCGAGTTTGGGTGTTTTGTGAAGTTTGAAGAAACTCTTCGTACTTAATCTCTCTTACCCTGTCTCATTATGGATCTCACGTTTCTTCTTAGAAATTGTGAGAGATAATCAGAGATACATTTCACGATAGATTTTAGGATTTTTGTTACCTTCTCTGTTGGATCTTGTTCTGTATTTGTATATTTTCTTAGTTCCACTCTCATTTTCAAGTTTCTTGAAAAAGAGACTTTGAAAACAGTACATATATTTTAGATCTAAAAAGATTGTTTCGAAAAACTCATTTTCTCATTTTGTGAAATTAGTTGGTATATAAATAAGTGTTTGGAAACATTTGATCAAATTTCTAGAAAGATTACTTTCATATCTAAAATATTTCTTTTGAAAGGAAGTTTGATTTTCAAAGAAATCTGAATATTTTCATTTCGTATAGAATCTTTGTAATTTGTTAGGATTTTCATGTATAAATATTTTGAGAGACGTGAGCTCCATATTTGCCTGTGTTTCACTTCATTATCACGTACACTCTCACACGAACACTTAGTCAAGTGTAGTTCATTTGGGAGATTTTGTGTTGACTGAGTCCATTCTAGCAAGGAGAAAGGATTGTTGTAAAGAAATAACCAGGGAGATCAAAGTCAGAACAAAATTAATATGGATGAGAAAGCTCTGTACTTATGTGCTTGTTTGCGTGCATATAATTCTATAAATTTTGTTACATTATAGTGGATTTTTGTTTTATGGCGTAAAAGTCACTATGGATGTTTTCCTTAATTTGGGATTTTACCACATAAAAAATCGTTGTGTTAAACTTACAATTCTTGTTCTTACTGCTTATTTGGTTTGGTTTCTAATCAAAGAATTATTATAGGTTTTTATTTTAAAAACTTAAGGTAATTTATCTATTAAATCTAACATCCAAAGGCAATCTGCTTTTACACATCTTGTGTAGTGATTTAAAAAGGAGTTTCATCTTAAGAGTTTGTTTTCGGAGTTTACTTGAAATTTAACATTTTGTTAAAGATCTAGTAAATAGTTTTTCATATTTTTGTCCAATTCTATATAGAGGGGCATTTTATTTATTTTTATTATATAAATAACAGAAAAAATAACTAAAAATAAAAAATCTTGAAAAATATTAAAAATGAAAAACGACAAAAATATGTTAAAAAATTTGAAAATTAAAAAATATATTTTAAAAAACTAAGACTTAAATAAAAATAATTTAAAAAATCTAAAAAATTATTGAAAATACTAAAAAAATCTTGAAATGAAAAAATATAAAAAAAAATACAGAAAAATAATTTTTAAAAAATATGGAAAATGATAAATGCATATTAAAAATCAGAATTACTGAAAATACTTAAAAAAACGAGATATTATTTTAGACAACATCTGAGTCTCTGTGAACTGTTTGTCAACTATTCCCTCTCACAAGAGACACCTGGTGCATATCAAAATAAAAAAAAGTAAATATGTCCGGCATAGGGACAAAAAGTTTGATTTGGTAAATATCTTTTCAAACGGTAACTTTGTGAACAAACTTTAGAGACTTGCGAGAAAGGTCAATTTATAATAACTTTGTGAGCAGCACCTTGGCTACTCACTTATTATACTAAGTGTGGACTAAGTGAGTGATTGAGTGACTACTAAGGTCTTTCCTATTAATATTCTCTTTATCCTAAAGTATCAAAGTGGTTGGGCCTTGGCTTGCCCAACAAACCTTGTCTCTTATCTACCAAACCAAAACTCCCTAGAGATCCCAACTGGTCTGCTCGAGCCCTGCTTGCTCGATCACGGCTACTTGTGCCAGAAAATAATAATGTTAGTAACTATTTATCACATGAGAAATTTTGGAAATTATTTGGATATAAGCATCCCATTAATCTTTAGTGTTTGCTCACACATTTTGATTCTTTCCTTGGGGTTTCTCGTTGAGCACCCCCTCACCATTTTCCATGTGGTCTTTATTCCTCTTCTTAAGCATGCTCGCTGTGAGCCCCCTCGCCAATATTCTATCTTGTCTTTCTTCCTCTTTTTGGGCCTGCTCACAGCGAGCCCCCTCACCAATATTCTATCTTGGATTTTTTCCTCTTTTTGGTCCTGCTCGTTGTGAGTCCCCTCGCCAACATTCGATCTTTGATTTATTCCTCCTCTTAGGCCTTCTCGATGTGAGACCCCTCACCAATATTCTATGTTGGCTTTCATTGACTAAGGGCATGTTTAAGTCTGCTTGTGTGGCACCCCTCGCCCATCCTTGTACCCACTTATTTATGGGCCCTCTCACCCATTAGGTTCATTTGTGGGCAGTTAAGTGGGTGCCCTTCCACATTAGCCCCCTCATGCAAAAGTGTTTGTGTTGGTTAAACCAAAGGGTTTTGCACGAAATTATTTTTTTTTTCTAGAATTCAAAAGGTTTTTTTGGTCACATCATTGCTTTGTTTGGTATTAAATGCCCATGTCAGCTTAACCTTCATTTAGTGTCTCGAGGGGATACGTGTCTGCTTGGGAACACACATCTCGTAATTTAGGTAATCATTTTATTACTTTTGAGCCATTAATCGTGCGACCCCTCCTATATATAAATACCTATTTTAAAATTTTTTCTTTTACTTTGTCATTTACAACCTTTCATTTTCGGAGCTTTTAGAGAGAGAAACACTTCGTCCTCCCCAAAACCTTCCTTTATACCATAGCCTTTTCTCTTCAAACCTCCCATTGCATTAATGGCATCTTCTTCTAGGGTTCCTTCTTCCGCCATCTCTACCGCCACCAGTGAGTTTCTCATTGGTTCAATGCCAATTTAAGTGATGGTTTCCATTATTCTTGCCACCGATGTTGCCACTGTGGCAACCACCACTGTCACTTCCACTGTCGCCCTTGCCAGTGGGTATAGTGGTGCTTCTTATGACACCACCACTCTCTCTAAGGTATAAATAGAGTACCTTGAAAATTGTTCAAAAAGAGACTTTAGCCTTTACCACCATGGCCCCCTATTTTGGGAAAAGGGGACATTTTCATGATACGTCTCTAAAGGTTCAAAGAAGAATTTGTGACCAAGGTAAGCGAACAACCCTTCTTAGATTTATTGAGTCTGTTGATACTTCCATTGTTTTGGTTGATAGAATTTGTGAGTTTGAGTAGATAGGGGTGATTTCCTATACTCGAACATAAACATTGATGTCTGTGGGGGTTCCCTTATTAAGTGGGACCTATGGGTGGACTATATTTCGAGTGAGCCTACTCACAAGGCTACTATCTAGCATCTAGCTTTGACGAGGACCCTTGGCAGTTTGAAGAATTGTATTATCATAAAACATTCTAAGACTATTAGCCTTCTAGGTTTTCGTTGGAGCATTGACTAGTACACTTTTATTACTAGTCGGGGTGAGTTTTATATCACCCTATAGGATATTTATGAGTTGACTTGACTTCCCCTCTTGGGAAGTTATGTTTTCATAAACGGTTATGAAGATGATGTGAAGAAAAAGATGTGCGAGGATCTCCAGTAAGCACTATATGACTATCCTCTCTATATTGCAATCCATAAAAAAGGGGCCACTAAGCACTCTTTTTCTAAGTGCCAAAGATATTGGTTCAGGGACTTTAAGCCCATTCGAAAGGAAGGGAGTTTGAGCAGGGAGCCCTCAAGTCAAGATGGTCCTAAGATGAGGTCCCCTTCTCACTTGGCAGCTTTCTTTATCACTTTCTTAAGTATATTTTTATTCTAAAGCGAGCCAAATGACTCCCCTCATGAGTTATTATTTTGCCTTGTAATTAGGCATACTAGAGGGATGGATGTACCCCTCAGAACACTTACATTAGGTTCAATGAACACTTGGTTGGACCGTTCCCAGGTAGACATGGAACGATCCCATAGTCGATATGATGTGAGAAAATTTGTGAATTCCTTAATTTTGATGGCCTTTTTGTTCGAAAGATTTTCCAACTTTGTCCCAGGGCCTCTCCAATTATATAGTAATGCCGCTCAGATTACTAGGTGGCAGCATAAGTACCCCAAGCAAGCCTTGGGTTCTTTGATTAACAATATTATTGCAGTATCCTTTTGCCTCTACTGTAAACAAGTGGGGAGAATCTTTACGTGGGGCTTTTCATAGCTTCTGTTGTCACTCTTTATTATCCTGCCAATGTGGAGTGAATGGACGATTACCCCCATATATCTGTTACCTTGCGTGTTTCTCTCGCCAACTGAGCTTGGATATGGAGTTAAGTTTTATCATTCTGAGCGAATAGGAAGATAATTTGGGTATGATCAAGTAGTTCACACCCCCGCTCACCTCTCAAGCCACTCGCCCATAAAACTATGCTTGGAGGCGTATGCCAATTTTACCTTTGAGGGGATTCTTCAAAGGACTCATGGCTTTGGTGGTTTCTTTGTTCATGCTTGTAATTACCTCCCCTCATTTAGTCATTCACGATTTTCTTTGTGGCAATGTTAGATTTTACTTATCTAAAATTATATCCAGGATGTGCCCCATGAAAAAATCCCTAACAAGATTCCAAAAAATGACAAGAACTTGGGTAAAAAAACCAAAAGGAGTTGTGGTTTCGCAGTATTGTGGAAAAGACTTCCCTTGAGAAGGTCACCCCTATTTTAGTGAGACCTATGCATGAGGAGTCTATCTACGCAAAACATCATGAGCCCCAACCAGCTAAAGTAAAGGGAAACAGGAAGGCTAAACCTAAAGCTCCCTAAAAAGAAAACATTCAGAGATAGATGTGTCAAACTTTATTCCAGCCTAGGTAGAGACAACTACTCCTCCTCCTTCACACATAAGGACTCGAACAAGTAAAAGGAAGAAGAAAATGGCTAAGCCCACTGCTCTCTCAACTATAATAGACTAAGAGTCAAATACTGGCACTCTTGGGATTAAAAAGACCTTTCAAATGGTGCATGAGAAGGGCTATAAGGCCTTGGGTTTCCCTCTTCATGAGTAGTCCATCTCATCCACCCCTCTCGTTGAAAGTAATCTAATTAATTATCTTTCACTTAGTGAACTATCAGTTGTGATGTTTCGAATGCTTGTTCCTTGTCTTGCTCACCTGAAGAGGAACTTGCTGATTATGGAAGCACCCCTTCCTATAATGACAACAAATTTTCTTCAAATGGCATTGGTTTTATTGACTCTCACCAAGGTCACTCGCTTAGTTCTTGTGCTTTATTGTCAATTTCGAGAGGCTCCGATGGAGAGCATGATGATAATATGATCTACTCTCCTTCCATCACCATCCCCCACTACTGGGCAGCTTCATTTTGGCCAAGCCCCTCTCCTAAACATTGTAAATTCTTTGTATTGTATTTGCCTTATTTTATGTTGCTTAACTTTTGTAATATATTTTCTCACTTAAGCTTGACTGCTTTGAATAGGTTTCTTTTATGGGTACTAGTGGCCCTTTAGAGGTGAGGAAATCTATGCTTATCTTCTCTTTAGGCCTTGATAGAGAGGTTTGTCCACAAAGCTTTAAGATTTGTGTCTAGTCTTACTTGTTAACTGCCTTTAACTTTTTCTCTCTTTATTTATTTTGCATCTTTCTACTGTGTTTCCTACTACCACGAGGGGATCTTTTATGTCCTTTCATTCTGTGCAGGTATACACCAATCTTTTCAAATATCTTTAAGTCTCATAACCTACTGGATTTTAACTTAATCTTGTGAACTTACTTATGTAGATCTGCCTTTTTAATAGATAACTGTAGCCTCCAGTATCCCTATCAGGCCTCCTATCTCCTCTCTAGTGGGCAGTTATTTAGTTGGGCCTTTTACTGCTATACCTTTAGAAGTACTTCTTAGAACTTCTTCTTTTGTCTATATTTTAACTTCTGTTTATGGTCATATCCATCTTATCTTAATTGTGTCTAACTTATTTTGCAAAGTCCACTTTCGAGTGGCTTTTTTACCAGTGGGGGGATACTTTTACCCATTGGGGTTGTTATTCCTGGTTTGTCACCTTTCGAGAGGATATTTTTCCCCAAGGTTTACATTCCTATGAATAATAGGCCCCAAATCGAGCCTCTTCCTACTTAGCCCATTTTCACTGTGGCTTAAAGTGGGACTATCTCACAGGTTCTTATTTCTTCACAGGTACATAATCAAACAGCCTTTAACTTTTTTCTCTTTGTCACTTTTATTTCTAACAAGTTTTCTTATTGACAGGTTGGTGCGGGTATCCCCTTGACCCTCATGGTTGATCTGAGATGTTTTCCCCTCCTAGGGTTCAAGTAATTAATTTTACTGTTCCTAGCGTCCAGTCACTTGTGATTCTATATTTCACTTGAGTTGTGTCTTACTTCTTGTTTATTTATATTTCGGGCTAGCTTCAACACTTCATCAATAGTTATTTCTATAGCTGGTGCTCATGTTATCAGCTCAACTGCCACTCCATCTCATGTATTTACTTTCTTTTCTTGTGTTTTTTGTACTATAGATTTTTTTATTTGAGTGCATCTTGGTCATGATCTTCTTTTCTATTCTAAGTGATTCCCACAAGGGTCCCTATTACTATGGATCCTCCTATGAGTCTACTCTATCACCTCTTTATTAAAGGCTTCTCAGGTATACTCCTATTCTTGGTATTTTACCATTCTTAATTTTTATTGTGTAAGATATCTTCATGACTTATTCTTTGTTTATTTATTTTTAGGCTGATACTCTTAATGTCCCCATGTCTGCGGGACATGATATGAGCACTGTTGAGGTGACTCCTCAGGTACTCATTCGAACACATATTTTCTTTAAACTTTATTTTTCTTCACAAGTTCTCGCTAACACATCCATGTTTTCTTGTTCCGAGATTAACGTTGCAAACTTTCCAATGACTATGGAACAACTTGGGAGTATAGCTTTGGGTGAGGTACTATACTTTTGTGTGATAATCACCTAAAAGTGTTTAAATAAAACCCTAAATAGATAATTTTTAAAGGCTAATTCTCGATAAAATTGGACTCATGTTAGTATTTATTTATTTTTTAGGTCAATAAGCATTTGCAGTGTCAAACAAGCTTAATTAGAGGCAATTGCTATAAATAAGTGTCCAAATAAATCAAGTGTGAGAGTGATGTGGTTAAATGATCCTAAACCCTACCCAGAGCCTTTACCCTATCTCTAATCCCTAACCTAACCCCTGTGACTTTTACCCTGTCTCGTAACCTTCACCTAAATCCATTCTCGAGCCTCGTGTATTTAGTTTGCACATTTTATTTTATTTTTTAGATTTTTATTTGAGTCGGTTTTAATTTTTACGATTTATTTTATATTAGAATTTGTATATATTTTAGGATTTATTTGGGTCAGATTTTTAATATTTCTTTTTATTTAAGTGTAAGTTTTGTTTTTATTTGATCTTTTTTGTCTTTTATTAGGAATTTAATTTTTAGTTTCATTAGTTTTTGTATTTTCTTTAGTTTTATATTATTAGGTTTTTTCGTTTTTATAGTTTTTGATTTATTTTTTTAGTTTTGTTAATTGTTTTTTAGTTAAATGGTTTTTTTAGGTACAAAGTATACACACACACACATCTTAACCTACACCTCACTACACGCTAATACTACTCCATCATCTTCTACACCCATCACCTTCTCTTTTCTCTCACCTCTATTGTCAAACCCATCACCCACAGACTATCTTAATCCATAACCCATAATGCCGATTTCCCTCTTTCCAAACCAATACCCATTATCAGTTTGATAACTCGACCTCTGTCCAACCCTCTCATACCCTGATACCACATCACCAACCTTATAGCTCCTACCTCCATCCCCAGGAGCTATTCCAAACACAACCCGCATAAACCAAACTCCATAAAACCCGAACAACACATAACTCGGCACCAACTCCTGCTTCTTCAAACCCGAGTTCAACATAGGCAATCCCTAAACCCGAAGCTTCTTAGCCCGCGAGAATCCCTTACCCGACCAATAGCCACCCAACATATAATTTATCTTGCCCGACCTGATCCTTACCCATCACACCATCTTCCATAAACCGCACAAAACCAAAGAATAAAATACAAACCCACATGTGTTAAAACCTTTACCCCATTTTCTAAAGATACCCTTATCCCCTCTCCCACTTGTCCAATACCCTTATTTTCTAAAATGTCCCTCAATACCTCGCTCCTCTCATGCATACTAAAACCTCCTAATTACCAAGAACAACCCTTATCCCTATTTTTCCATGTTATAAAGAAAGCAAGGAAGTCCCATTTGAAAACAAAACCTAAGTAGAGAGGAGACTCAAGAAGAGACTAGAGATAAAGAAACACCATTGTAAATAGTAGAATAGTGTTTTGTTTTATTTTATTTTTTTAGAGGTTGGTAAGAGATCAAAGTATATTGAGAGATTCATTTGAGTGTATATATTGAATTAAAAATATTTGGAAGCTCAATTTGTATAGATATTACTCAAGTTCAATGAAGATTTAGAGTTCAATTTTGCAAATCAAGGAGACTTGTTTGAAGGTTTGTTCTCTTATCGCTACTATTTTATTTTAATTCCTTTCATTGCTTGATTATTGTATTTTATCATCACGTTAGGATAGAAAACCCTTTCAAGGGGTGGGGTGATCCCATTATTTAATGTTAATCCCACTTTAATTAGTTTATTTATTTTAAATGTCCATTTGATAATTAACTTTGCACTCTTACTTTTGATTTATGCCTCGAGAGAGGGTAAATGATTTTTGAGAGAAAATTGAGATTCTAGTCTTAGTTTCCATTTTAGAATCGAATTAGAGATAGGTTTTTCTAAAATGTGAAATTATTTCTTTGAATTTTAACTTTAAGCTTATTTCTATGATTTAAACTAATTTAGTAAATCGATCCTAGATGATGGTTTGTTAAATGATGTTTGGATCTACTTTTCAAGAGTTTAGGAGTGTAAATTTAATTTTCTAAAGGGTTATTATTAAAATTACATTTGTAACTAGAGTTGATTTGTAATTTTAATACTAACTTGGGAGGTTTAATTTGAATGAATGAATTAATAAGATTAACGAGAATATATGGTGTAATCCCATTCCTTGTTAGCTCTCACTTTGATTTACTCATTCATATCATATTTTACTTTTTTATTTAGTTAGATTTCACTTATTTTTCATCACACTTTTTGAAAATTGTTTTAATATTAAAAAAGCTAAAAAAATAGAAAAAGTAAAAAAAAGTCTCAAAAGAAATTAAATAAAAAAATTAATTGCATTACTTTTCAATTGTTTCACTCGTTAGATTAGGATTGACATCCTTACTTACCTTTATACTCTAGCTAGTTATATTTTGTGTAGGTAATTGAAGTTTTCGATTAGTTTGGCTTTTAACAACGACACATAGGCAAAAAGTCAAAGCTATCATCGTACGTTATTCATTCCTTTATGTTTTCCCCTTTTTTTCATTCTTGCTAATATTTTGCAAGTTCTCACCATCACACCCCTGTTTCCTTATTTTTCAGGTTGGTGAGGCAAGTGTTCCCATTGCTATGGAATAAGCTGTGAGCACTATTGGAAGCACTCCTCATGTATTAAACTGTCATATCTTATTTAACTTTGAATATATATATATATATATATTGATAGTCTTTCTTCCTGATGAGTAAGTGTTTTATTAATATCAATTTGTTCTTTCTTTGCGAGGTCAGCATAAAAGGTATGGGGGGACCTTTCAGGTTGGTTAACAACATGCTCACCCTTTTGGGACTGTGGGTAAGTTATTTCTCTTCCTTTCTTTCCTTTTTAATTTCCTTTCTGGTTGGAGTCGTTTAACTACTCTCTATCATTTCCTCTTTTATTTTTTATACTGTCATCTTCAGGATTACACGAGTGGCCCTACGGAGGTAGATGATATTGAGGGACCTAGTTCTGAGGCCACTCGATTTGATGGGACTGAAGGTGATGTCGAGGAGTCTTATCTTTTTCCTTTTGATCTTGATTCTAGGAACATAGGCTATGACAATATAGAAGTGGAGGCTCTTGAGATCTTCATGATATGGCACGAGGAGCATCCGAAAAGATTCAGGAGACATGAGCAAGAGAGATTACATCTGATTCTCGAGCATCATTTACAGACCTTCACACCCTAGAGCATCCTCAACATTAACAGCCTCACTATATATAACTTGAAGTCCCTCTCCAGTCATATTCATGACTTCTTGTCCACTGCTCCAACTGATCTAACTAGCTCAATTCATGACCTTTAGTGTTTCTATCACTTCAAGATAAACTGGCTTGATGCTGTAGATCCTCATTTTACAAGTGTCCTATTTAAGAAGATGATGAAGCTTTGCTCGTCTACGCAGACTAGAGTCCAACAACATCACGTTGAGGCCTCTCAGCAACGTGGTTAAATTCAATTGCTTGAGGCTAAGTTGGCCAAGGTCACGGCTGGTGATTCTAAGGACGAGGACCGTCTGGTTAAGGTAGAGGAGGAGTTCATTCAAGAGGATGGACCCTCGTATGCTGACATGCACTCAGGAGAGAACATATTTTTATTTTGTCCAGTTGATGTTTTCTAGGGTATACCCTTTTGTTTTCCTGTGTACTCTTCATTTTTCTTATACATGTAAATACTACTCTATTTTTTAAAGAGAGTCTTTTATATTAATGAAAATAGAAAATTTTCTTTTAGTTTTGTCCTTTTTTATCCCTTCTTTGTATTATTTCTGTTTAGACTGGTATCTGTTTATTGTGAACTTCTCCCCTTTTCTGTGGGAGAACTTGCACAAGATCTTAGAAAATTACATTTTAAAACTACCCTTTAATTCGCGGGTCACTTGTTCCACATTTCAACTGGAACTCTTTTTCTTTAGGAAATGACTTAGAGGAGGGGTTGATCCCCTCTCTCTATTCCCAAAGAATCAAGAAAATAATTCATAGAACAAAAGTAAAGATATCATCTCATTTTTCAAAACGTGTTCTCAGGATAAAATAAAGAAATATGTATATTCTTTTAAACCCGTCCATTAATCTGTGGGGTACTTGTTCCACATTTCATCTGAAACTTTTTAGAAAATGACGTAGAGGCGGGGTTGACCCTCTTTCCATAGTCACAAATAATTAAATAAATAATTTATTGAACAAAAGTAAAGATATCATCTTACTTTTCAAAACTTTTTTTCAAGATAAATTAAAGAAATTTACCAATTCTATAATTCGCTACTGTGTGAAGACAAAGTTATATGCCCCATGTTCTATGGGGGTGTTTTGAACTGTTATAAATAGGTGGACTTTGCTCACTATAATTTACCTTTGGTATGTATATACCCCAAAGAATATTGAGTGAAGTTCCTTATATTTTTTAACCTCTCACAAACTTCAAGAGTAAAAAATCTGTTTTGCCTACGAAAAAACATATATTTTCTTTTTCAAATTTGGGCAAAAGTAATAAGTTATTAAATCTAGGTTCATACACTCGCAACTTATTAGCGAGTGGGGGCTCATAATATATTGGAAACAAATAGATATAACTAAAGATAATCTCCAGCGTGGCTTGTCAAAAGAACTTATATTCATTCATTTCTATGAAATATCACTTGTTTATACTGTTTACAATGATTTCATGCTCAAGATTTGTTTTACATAAAAGAGTATCTATTTAGAGAAAATATTTGAAATCACAAAAAAGAATATTTGGAAAATTCAAGCATAATACTTTTTTTACCACTTACAGTCAATAGATTAGATGCATTCACTTTTAGGTTATGATATCTGGCACTAACCTGGCTTTCCCACTCTTCGCACCACAAAGGATCCTTCTCAGTTTAGCTTAAACTTTGATGCTAACATGATTATCAAGTGATGAGTGGAAGCTTTCAAGACCCGTTCTCCTATTTGAAACTCTCTACGATTAACTAGGTTCTCATAAGCCCTATATAGTTGTTGGGTATAAACTTTGAAATTTTCCTTGGCCTTATGTCGATGTTCATCCAGAGCTTCCAATTGTATATGCATGGGATCGGGTATGAGGCCATTTCTTAGAGCCACTCTATCTAAGGGCACTGCCAATTCTACCAATAGGACAACCTCAGTCCCATAGACTAGAGAAAAGGAGTAAATCATGTTGGATTTATCTCGAAGTTATGTAGGACCATAAAACCATTGTTACTTTTTTATCCCAAGCCCCTATCATGTCTTGGAGCATCTTCTTCAGGATATTAATCATCGTCTTATTTATAGCCTCTTCTTGGCAATTCCCTATAGGATACGAGATAGTTGAACTATTATGAATAATATTATATTTATCCATCAAGGACCCCATTTCTTTGTACACGAATTGTTTCCCATTATCTATTAGAATAACCTTAGGAACACCAAATCTGTATATTATATATTCTCTAATAAATTGTGTCACCACTTGAGCAGTCACCCTTCTCAAGGGGATTGCTTCTGTCCATTTGGTCTACAGTTCGGTAGCAATAACAATGAAGGCTTTGCCATGATAAGCTGAGATGATCTTACTTACTAGATCAAATACCCAAGTGTGAAAAAATAGGGGCTTCTAGACTTTGTAAGCTTACTGAGGTGGCATAGACCATGTTACCATGTACTTGGCATGCCCTACACTTTTCACAAAGTTGATAGAATAAACCTCTATCTTTAGCCAATAATTCCATAGCATCATCAATTGATCGTCATTTTAGCACCCCCTAATTGGGAAGGCTCGTGAGCTTCTTTTAACACCTTCTCCACATCTCCCTTGGCCATTCACCTCGGTGTCTTCTCGTTATATCCTCTACTATAGAGCTCTTCTACCCTTTTAGTTGGCAACTCTCCATCTTCGAGGTAGGATATATAGGGATGTCTTTATTCTTTAAAATATTCCTAGAAGTTAGCTTTTGTTAGTTGATTGAACTGGGTTTGACACTTTAAGCAGTCCTGCTGTAGACGAGTGGCCTCTTTGCTCATGGTGGGCTAATAATAGACCCTTATCTGTAGCTACTGATGAAGAGGAATGTTAGTATCCCTAGAATGCCTCTCGTGCATTGCTTCTAACCGTTCTCTTGCTTCTTAGGCTCCCAGACACCTTGAAAAGAATCCCCATCGGGCTTTTAAAATAAAGTGTCCCCTAAAGCAAGTGATAGTTTACTAGCCCGGACATCTTCATGCCACCTTCTCTTGTCTCTAATTATTCCTCTATTGGGAATCTCCAATCCTCTGGCTCTTCGCCTGGGAACAATGGTTTCACTGTTGTTGGCATTGTCCTTTATCGGACTATATGGTGTCCTGTTCCTCCTCCATCCAGAACTTTTGGTCTATTGTTGCTAATGCATTTAGGTGCCTAATCATTACTCGTGCATGCCTCTTTATCATTACTCTCAAGAATGGACTCAGTAACCTTTGAATGATTGACCTATATTGGGCTAGGTTGGTATCATTGAGGAAAAACTCTCCACTAACTTCTTTTATAACTAAGTTTAAGTCCCTCGTATACACAATACGATGATACCTCTTCTTAGGGCCTCTAGCAAACTAAGTATGAGGGCTTCATATTCAACCTCATTATTGGCGCATTTGAAATCCAGCTTGAAAGAGAGAGTTACCTTTTCTTTTCCATTCGAGATGATGATGCGAACCTCACCTATCCCTTAGGGATAATAACCATTGAATTCTATATTCCATAGCTATATCTCCTCCGCTAAGTAGGATTGAAAATTCTCATCTGGAAATTCCTTATTAGGAGGCTTGAAGTTAATGCTGGGGAAGTGGGCCAATAAATTTTCTACTACCTGGATCTTGATGGCCTTCGGGCACACACATTTCAGATCATATTTGGATAGTATTAGAAACCATCTTGTTGCTCTCCCGACCAGGACAGTTCGTGCTAGAACATACATTATGGGATCACACTTAGTGATAATGTGAACCGTAAAAGTAAGAAGATAATATCTCAACTCGTGTGTAACAAAAACCAAGTCTAGACAATGCCTCTCAACATTGGTATTTCAGGATTATATGCTTGAGATTACTCGTAATAAGTAGTACATCGATCGCTCTATTCCTAATTTTTCCTGAGCAAGTAAGGCTCATATGGACCTTTCTGTTGAAATCAAATATAGCAGCAACGGTGTACCTACTTCTGGTGGTATCAATGTTGATGGGGAGGTCAATATTTATTTTATCTTCTCAAAGGCTTTCTTCTATTCCTCCCCCTAAATCCACTTGGGTTTATCCTTCATTAGAGGGGAAAAAGGATGGGTGACCTCGACCAAGGCTGGTATAAACCTTGTCAAGTAAAAAACTTTCCCTAAGAAGCTATTGAGTTGCCTCTGAATTTTTAGCGGTGGCATCATCAAGATGACTTTTTGTTTCTCCTCATTAATTTGCAATCCTTTCTTGTTCACTATGAAGCATAGAAACTTTCCTGCTATTACTCCAAAGGCACATTTAGAAGGGTTCATCCTCATCTTGTATTTGCGACATCTCTCGAACATCCACCTCAAATCTTGCACATGCTTACTTTTCTTTTTGGAATTCACTACCAAGTCGTCCATGTAACATTCTGATATATCATGAAACAAGTCATGAAATATGTCCATCATCGTGCGCTAAAAGGTGGTGCCTGTCTTTTTCAGTCTGAATGGCATAACTGCATAGTCAAAATTTCCTAAGGGTGTTAGAAAAGCAGTATTTTCAGCATCCATTGGATCCATTATAATTTTATTGTAGCCCACGTATCCATCCATGAAACTGTACATATCATGACCCACTGTGGCATCCACTAGACTATCAACTCTAGGCAGTGGGAATTCGTCCTATGGGAAAGAATAATTTAAGTCTTTGAAATCCACACAGATTCTTATTTGCTTCTTATCTCTCTTAGCCATGGGAACGATGCTCGAGAGCCATATAGTGTGCTGGATTGGTTTGATGAACCCTACTTCCAGTCGCTTCTCCACCTCCACCTTGATTTTCAAATCTAACTCTTTTTTGTAGGTTCGAATGACCTGTCTCGCTGGTAAGGCATTAGGTAGAACATTCAGCATATGGGAGGTGACTTTTAAGTCTATTCCATGCATCTCTATATATTTCCACACGAACATATTTATGAAATCCTTGAGTAGGCAGATAATCTCCTCCCTCTGCTTGGGATTCAAACATTTGGAATGGGTCTCTTATCTCCCCCCTTTATTACCAAGTTTAACTCTTATAGTTCTTGAAACTTCACTCTTATCCATTCTTGCCTGCATTCTAGAGCTTCCTCTGGCTCCTCAATGTGCTTTACTGGATGGGACTCATCAACAAAAAACATTCGGATGTTGGATTGATGCTTTTGTCACAAAACTCCACCCGCGCAGACTACTATAAATGGTAGATAACCTTCCCATTAGGCAAAATGATTTTCTTGCGAGTTCATGGTTGCCTTGCCTCATCTTCAAATTTCCTCTTCCCTTTCTCTTTTACTTCAGAAGAGGTCACTCGCTGGCCCAATATCTCATGCATGGGTTTCTTAAGCCGGGAACCTTCATTAGCCACGTGGGGATCCTTTACCCCCTAATCAAGTTCCTTATTTCTTCATCCAACTCAGTATAAAATTTTGCATCAACTATGTGGGCCTATTTTACCGAGAAAGGCCTTTCAATAGATTTGATCATAATCTATGTTCTACGAATGTTTGCTTTTACACACTAATGGAATGTTGGTCGCACAATCCCATGTATTTGTATCCACACTCACCCTTTCAGAAGTTAGTAACTAGTGTTGGCATTTATGACATGAAACTTGACATGGGATGTGAAGTTTGCCAACTTGATCCCTACATTCATGTATCCAAGTGACTGCATCCCCGCAATATCACAATTAAAAATCTCCAGTGGAACCGGCATAATATTTTTTTTAGGAAATACCAGTCTCATACAAATTAGTGATGGACATGATATTAATCGATGCCCCCCATCAATTAGTTCCATTGGCAAATTAATTCCATCCATTGGGCCTATCACATACAAAGGACGATTGTGGGAATGAAACATCTTCTTGTCTTCTTCTGAGAACACCACCTCAGATTTGTACCTATTGATCAACTGTTCTATAGGACCATGATAGGTTAGAGATGGATACTCTCATTGCTAGACTTCTTCCAAGATCTTCTTGGTTATTATTGTTCTATTATCATGCTTTACTCTAATCTGGTCAAAGAACCACTTAAACTTTGGGCTCCTTGTAATAGCTGCACATTTTGAATCAACTTCAACATCATAAGTTTGTGCATTGAATACATATTCTATATTCGATGTCCCACTTTATCTATAATAAGGAATACATCCACTCTTCCTCTTAGAAGATTCATCCACCCGCCCCATTCATTCTCTTCCTCTTCTTTGTCCAAGTCTGTTAGCCATTCCTCACAGGTTCTTTCATTACTCCACCATCTCTCAGGATCCTGGGCTTCCTCCTCATCATATGTTACCATAATATTTGATGTGACATAGTGATGAGCTGGAAGAGGGTTTTCATTGACATCTATTGGTGGAATTTGCAAAGTGCCACTGGCCACCTGCTCGCCAATTATTCTTCATAAATAGAAATAGTCTTTATTAGTATTCTGAACTCTTTGATGTAACTCACAAAACATGGCATCTACTTTTTCCACTGCCATTGGTATCTTCACGTTAGAGTGGGGGCTACTTCCACTCCCGCATGCACCAATGTGTTGTAATAATCTATAGCCTCGGCTACACTACTGGGTAGTGGTGGTGAGATGTCATCTCCAAACTTCATTCTTTCTGTTGGACTATTTCTTTTAAACCCTTGGCCTCCCTTGTTATCGTTACGGTTCCCATCCACATAGTTCACTATTTTGCATCTAAAGACTTGAAATGTTACCTCCGTCGGAGGCACTTGGGTCCTTCACCCTTTGGGATTGGGTTTGGTTATTATGGAAATATTGTTATCTTCTCGCTTGAACTCTCTAAATGCGCCATCTCTGGTCTTATTGAACAAATGAATTTTGCATTCCTCCAACATCCCCTCAACACAAATTTGTAATAGTCTGGCCTTTGCTACATCTTCGCGGACATCCAATGTTCTCTCTCGAAAGCGTTTGAGGTAGTGCATTAGCTCCTCACCAGGATTTTTCACCTCATGTGCAAGGCGTCTCAGCGTGAACTCGTCCTCTGCCAAAAAGAACTTTTGCAAAAATTATGTATGCATCTTTTCCCAAGTGGGAATGCTGTTTGGTGCCAAGTGGGAGTAGCGCTTTTCTAGTGAGAGTTTTTTAGAACTTTTGCATCTTTAGATCTTTGTCATTTCCTTACGCACCAAATTATTACACAAACCTTTCCACGTGCTCCCTAGTGTTTTTACCCTTTTCGTTGAAGTTTATGAACTTAAAAGGAACATTACATTTTGGGTACGTCTTCTCATTGATGCTCTCTGGGTAGAGATTCTGCAGCTCGTCATACATGTGAGAGGACTCCCTCTGCGAGGAAAGTAATTTCTTCACCTCCTCTATAGTAACAAATGCGGAGAATGACTCCTCTGTACCAATTTTTTGTACCGCTGGCGAGCTTGAGTGCACTACCACCTGCCTTGTTTCAATTTTTTTATGGCAGAGCCACCTCCACTATTGCTACTGTAGTTGTTTTTCCTCCTGCAGGTGCCATGAAAGTCTGGCTTAGACTCTCCATGTCAACGTTGTTCTGCTTAAAAAACTAAAAAAATATACTCATCAGATTCATCCCGCAAAAGACGTGGCTTTTGCTGCATTAGCATTCTCTCCCTAATGAGAAGATGCTTTAACTCCGCTCACTATCACCTTTTTTTGGGTTATTTGGTCGCTTTGAACTCTAGTACCGACTGAAGTATCTTAAAATACTACCTGTTTTGATATATTGTATCCTTTTTTATCCATGGCAATAAGAATACCTCCCCATTGGAGTCACCAAATATAGGAGGTTGGTTGTATCAGGGTCTATGATGATGAGGCATGAATCACTCCCACAGATGTTATCTTTAAGGTATCCAAGGTCTCAAGAGCCTCTAAAGAAGAAAAATATATATTTCTAGTAATAATAAAGTCTCTGTAAATATGACGTAAGAAGACAAATAATTATGTACAATTTTTCAATAATAAAGATAATATAGAAAAGGGATCACTATAGAAGTGATGGATATAGGGAGCGATGAGACCAGCACTTCAGCTATCAAGGAGATATCAGGGAGAGAATACTTTCTAGAGAAATTTTAACAGAATAACAGTGCCAACTTGATTTTTTCTGATATGTTTGACCTTACCCAAGGGTCCTATTTATAGGTAAAAACTAGGGCGGGTTTGGCATTAAGTCACAAAAAATGAGATAGTTTTTTAGACAACATCTCTGTTAACTGTTTGTCGCGTGTCCCGTTTAATAAGCGACATCTGGTGCATACCAAAGTTAAAAAGTGAATATATCAGGCATAGTGCCAAAAAATTTTATTTGGTAAATATATTTTCAAACATTAACTTGGTGAACAAACTTTGAACACTTGCAATGGCCCAGGGAGCCACTCGCCAAAAAGGCTAATTTAAAAATATTTTGTGAGAAGCACCTTGGCTACTCACTAATTACACTAAGTGTGGACTGTGTGAGTGCCTAAGTGACTTCTAAAGTCTCTCATATTAGAATTCTCTCTATCCAAAAGTATATAAGTGGTTGGGCCATAGCTTGCCCAACAAACCTTGTCTCTTAGCCACTAAACCAAAACTCCTTAGAGACTCCAACAAGCCTGCTCAGTCCCTTCTTGCTAGATCGAGGATACTTGTGAAAGAATACAATAATGTTAGTAACTATTTATCATTTGAGATATTTTGATAGTTATTTGACCGTGTGCATCCCTTCAATCTTTTGGGTCTTCTTGCACATTTTCTTTCTTACTTTGGGGTTTCTCGTTGAGCACCCCCTCACCATTTTCCATATAGTATTTATTCCTCTTCTTGGGCCTACTCACTATGAGCCCCTTACTAATATTCTATCTTGGATTTCTTCCTCTTTTTGGGCTTTCTCGCTGTGAGCCCCCTCACCAATATTCTATCTTGCCTTTTTTCCTCTTTTTGGGCCTTCTCACTATGACTCCCCTCGCCAATATTCTATATTGGCTTTCTTCTTCTTTTTGGTCCTTCTCGCTATGATCCCCCTCACCAATTCTATGTTGGATTTCTTTAACTAAGGGCATGTTTAGGTCTGCTTGTGTGGTAGCCCCCTCGCACATCCTTTCACCCACTCATCGGTGGGTTGTCTAGCCCATTAGGTTCCTTTATGAATGGTTGAGTGGGTGCCCCTCTACACTTATAAAAGATGTATCGTAACCATACAATGTGCGTTATAACCATACAACCTGAGCGATGAGCCCACCCACACTTGAACTTTAGCACCATACTTCTAGTATCTTGTTAATTTAATCATTAACGTACTTTCATATTTTTCAAAGTTTTTTTAATAAACTTTTATTTATTTTAATGACCGCCATGCCTAAAATTATCGTTTAGCTTGATTAATCGGGCTACCAATACATGAATGTAATTATAGCCTTTCACTGAGTGCTACCATGTCACAATATGCTCGTGATCAGTAGTTGGAGTCTAAGAATTAAGCAGCACCTTAGGGCTCCGGGATCTTCTAAAATTTCCCAATTACCTACGAGTATCTTTTATTTGTTACATCATTGTAACCCTATTTCCTTTCTTTTTTTCTTATCCATTTGTGAAGTCTTTTTCTTTTATTTTCTTTTTACCAACCGATGATGCCAAATACCCAAGGACGAGACAAGTCCCAATACAGTTTATTTTCAAGTTTCACACTTTATAAAAAGTTTATTTTCATTTTACCTGTAACTCAGTTTTTTATCTTGAAGAACAATATTATCTTTCATTTCTTATGAAACTTTACCTTTGAGTTCAAATACCCATTTATGTACTTTAATACATTTTTCACTCTGGCACACACTTGTAAGTTTGCATTTTATACATTTTTTAAAAAATAATTCTTTTCATCTTTACTTTAAAAATATATGAGAATTCAACACATAAAATTCAACTCATTAACTAGAGTCCTATTAGTTTGGTAAACTATTCTTAAGTCCATATTTCACATAAAATGTCACTTTTTTGCTAAAACATTTATTTCGTCATTTCAAGAATTTACCTTTCAAAACATTTAGTTGCATTTTCTACCTTGTTTCTTGTTATTTTACCTTTTAATTTTCCTCCTTTAAAAGAAACTTTTCAAGACATTATTCCTTTTTACAAATATTACTACTTAATCCAAACTTTTCATAAAATCATGCTTTTATCCCCAAAACCAAACTTTTGATTTCAAGACTTGTCTTGAATATTGATAACTTTTCATTGTTACCCTTGTTCCTTATTTCACCTTGGACCTTAAAATTTTAATATTACACATTTGAACACCCAAACTTTTACTACTTTTACGCTTAGCACCCATTTATTTTCTTTTCTTCAGGTTTCTCAAACTCTGTTCACATTAATTGTATCATTTTATGTGATTAGTATTTTAAAATTTTCAAGTTCATCATTTTTTAAAAGCTCAATTTGATACATTTTCAACATACTTAATCCATTTATCCCAACTATATGAGTTTATGTTAATGAAAGTAAGGTTTTATGATAATGAAACCCAACAAATGTATGCTACTATTTTTTTAAGTTCAATATAATATTTTTTCATGAAATCAAAAAGTTTAACATGATTTGCGCAAGAAATAATTTGCTTAAATATTTTGATGTTTATCTATTTTTCAAACTTTAACTTTTATCCATTTTTTTTCACATATATTCATATGTAGTGATAATAAGCATAAGTATATATATATATATATATATATATATATATATATATATATATATATATATATATATATATATATATATATATATATATATATATAACATTATAATTTAAACTTAAAAATAGTGCCGAACCCCTTCCTCTTGAAGATATTTATTTAGTTGATGAAGAGGTTGAAAGAAAATTCAATAGATCCCTAGCTTCTTTGAAAGCTGTTTATTCCAAAATAACACCTTCAACACCCTCTTTAATCTTTGATACTGGAAGAATGGACCGATGGTCTTGCAATCTTGATGAATAAAGATAATTATGAATACTTAAAGCTACTAAAATGAGGGAGGAAGAAGTCTCGAAGTCTTGGATTTGGGATCGTCCTACTCTCAGCAAAATTGAGAAAATATGAGGCAAGTTGCTCACCCTTATAAAGTTCCCAAATCCTATTCAAATCATCCCCCATCACTCAATAATATTTCCATTTTGTCTAATGAGATAGGAAATTTATATAATGGCCTAAAAACATGAGAGGGTTAGCCCCTTTTGCTCGTCAATCATTCCAAAAGTTTAATAGCTCAAAAGAGGGCAATCTGAAGGGCCTGAATCAATTCGACCCTAGCTCGAAGCGGTTCGCTCATGATAGGTACAAATTTATATATTTTTTTGAATTCCTTATTTATTTTAATGATATTAGATATAAGTATAATTTGTTCCGTATAATTTTCTTAATTCGATTTAAAATGCATAACTTAATTACCACATGTAACGCGGTATGTGACATTTTTGAGTTTTTATCATTAACCTTAATTTCAATTAAAAATAATATTTTTATATTAATACCATTAATCTCTCATAAATCCATGTCCATATAATTTGTGAATCACGCGAGTTCGAAAATATAAGGGTACTTTATTAATTCAACAAATTCTGGGTGTTACATAGACTATAATAGATTATTAATTCTCGATTTTAGACTTGAATGTATTTTAATTTCAAAATCAGACTTTTCCCACTTTTCATCAATGGAGCATTAAGGTTAACAATCATGTGACATTTTAAAAGTAAAATAATATGAATTAAATAAAATTCCTAAAAATCTCTATAAATAAAAAAAATTAAAACAAAACCCCCAAGCAAAACTAGTGCAGTTGCCCCACCGCCCATCATCGACAAACCCCAACCCACCCCACCTCGGGAAACTCTCTCTCTCTCTCTCTCTCTCTCTCTCTCTCTCTCTCTGTATATATATATATATATATATATATATATTCTTCACTAAATTGGGTGCAACCACCATCCTTGACACCTTTCTGATCGATGAATACATCCTTTTACCAGCATTCTTCCCTTATCCCTACTCGCTCCTTCATCCACCCCAAATTCCTACACTATGTATAGTTGTTAAACACTATCTTACCCAAATTGTTTCAACAAAACTGATTTAGCAAACTATATCTAAAATGAATTTATCACAAATCAATCTAATGACTTAACAAAACCGATTCATTGAAACAAATTTTAAAATTGTTTGTGTGTGTTAAGAGAGAAATACAGATACATGACAGTGGGATGGGTAGCCGGGTGTTGGGGGGGGGGGGGGGGGGGGGGGGCAGGGACGGGGGGTGAGGCGTCTGTTTTTTTATTTAATAAGAGTTGTTTTAGTTTTAATTTTGATATTCTTTTTTTTGTTTTCAAAATTTTAATTTTTTGATATTTGGAGATTTTAAATTATCATTTACTTAAATTTATTTTCTTTTAAGTTTTTTTAGTATTTAAAAATTTAAAATTATTTTAATTTAAAATTTCACATGACTATTAACTTCAACACTTCATTGATGAAACGTGGGCAAAGTGCAATTATGAAAATAAAATGTAATAAACTCTAAAATTGAGAATTAGCAATGTATGAAAGTCTAAATGATCCGAAAAATTAACATATTTACATAAATATTCTCAACCTTTCCCCTCCCCCTCAATTCATTTAGATTTATTTTCGATTTGGAAAGATTTTTATGTGGAGAAAGGAAAATAAGGTTTTTAAACAAATTCCTTTCTTTAATCCCTTTTTAAACTCCCAAACAAGAATAAGTGTTTCCTTTCTCTCCTATTTAGGTTACGTTTTTTTTATCTGAACCTTAAGTTTGAATATAAAATCTGAAGTCTAAATATGAAGTCTGAACTTTAGATTCAGACTTTAGAGGTAATTTTACCTCTTAATCATTTATAGGCAAATATAGAAGCTAACCTCTTAATCATTTAAAAAAAAAACTATTCCATACCTCTTAAGTCTGAATGGTTCAAATTTGGATTTAAGGGGTAAAAACGAATAACACCTTAAACTCTGAAAGGAAGAAAAGAACCCCATTTTAGATTGTTTATTTCAATTGATTAATTTGCCCTCTATTTCCTTATTAGGTTGTAAATATACCCTTATAAGTATTAATGTAATACGAAAAAAACTATATATTTAAAAGGACCCTTCTACCTAGTTTTAATTAGTTTAAAAGAAAATTGAAGGTCTAAAATAAATTTTTAAAGGGTTTTAAACTAAAACGAAGGGTTTGAATCTCTCTCTCTCTCTCTCTATCTCTCTCTCTCTCTCTCTCTCTCTTATTTCTAACTAATTTTGATTTTTTTTCTTTCCATAATGTTTTGGAAAACTATTACATTTTCATAAAAAAATAGATGAATTTTTGGGAAAGTTCATGCATTTTTCCAGAGATGCAACTTTTTTTCCAAAATAAAAAAGCAAATTTCATAATATTTCAAAGTTGAAGGTCGAATAATAATTTATAAATAAGAATTCATATGTAAGAAAAGAACACTAGAACATTATGTTTAAATGTACAATTCACCAACCAAGAGATGGTAAACCTTAACGACGTAAACAACAGTGAAAGACAAATAACCAACACTCCGCAAATACACTGAAATGTTCATTAATTAAAGAATTCATACATATTCACAACATTGTTTCTTCAAAAATAAATTTAAAGCAATGTAAAGAGAGTGAAAAAACAATGTAAAGAGGGTGATAAAACAATTCAAGACTTTAAAACTTACTAAGATTTCTAAATTTATGGCTTCCAACAAACAAACAATGTAAATTCATTAATTAAAGCATTCATACATATTCAGAAGTTAAACCTAAAACATGAAATCAAATTGAAAAATCATACAAATTTTAAAAAGTCCTTCCTCAACCAAAAACTTAAAAAGAGAAAATTGGCTATTTTGAAAATATGCATATTCAGAAGTTAAATGGTCAAAAAACATCAAACTCAAAATTGTAGATAAATTAGATAAAATCTTTAAACAAACAAATGTAAACGTTGACCCAAAACCTCAAGTAACAGCTCTAAACTAATATATAATAGGGTAAAAATAGAAATTAATCCATGAACTAAAATCTTAAACAGTAAAATCGTGAAAACAGCATGCATAAAATATAAATCGAAATAGATCATGATTCATGGAAGCTCCACTGATAGGCCTGCAAAAGAAAAAATAAACGACAAAAGATAAAAACTAATTAGATCCCAACACAAAATATAAATCAAAATAGATCTTAACCAAAATCAAAACGAAGAAAGCCCTAAAATGAAGAAATACATGTAAAAAAATATGTATTGTAGGAGATGAAGAAAATAAGTAAGTGTCTCTATGTGCGTGTGAGGGAGATTAACTGTTGAATGTTAAAAATTCAAAGCCCTAATATGTTAAAAACACAAAGCCCTAGGATGAATATTTTTCAGAGAGAGAACCAAGCAATAAACATGAGTACATGAAGGATGAGGAGGCGGGTAGCAGAGGTGGGCGGGAGGAGACAGAGGCGGACGGAGAGTAGGGTTTTTGGAATGTCTTGCTAATGTGTACGCTGTATTGACAAAATGTTAGAAGTTTTGGAGAGTCCATTCAATTTACATTCTTACCCATGTTTTTTAATTTTAAAAGAAGGGGGCAAATGAATTAGAGTGTGTTAAAAGAGGGGGAATTCAAAATTTAGATTATGTAAATTTAGGACTTAAAATAATATTGATTATGGATTTAGGACAACAAACGTTTCGTTTTCATTTTTAGTCCCTATTTTCAAATAAAAGGGACACGTGGCATGCTGTGATTGGTTGACGTTTTATGAATATGGGTCCGCGCCAGCGGCTTTATTCAAAAATAAGGACTAAAACCATAAATAAAATGTTTGTTGTCCTATTTCCAAAATACATATTACAATAGGTCCTAAATTTACAAAGCCCCTTCAAAATTTTCAAGGGCAAAATAGGAAATGCAAAAAAAACTCAAAAAGATGACATCATTTTTTACTCTTGTGACATACATATCTTTGCTACTTTATTATTTACATATATATATATATATATATATATATATATATATAGATAGAGAGAGAGAGAGAGAGAGAGAGAGAGAGAGAGAGAGAGAGAGACACACACACACACACACACACACACAAAACATTGTATACACATACTAACAAAAAGAACCATGAAACTACTCCATTTGTCCCAATTTAAGAGTTTATATTTGACTTTTCAGTTTATTATGGATACACTAATTTAATGACCAAGATTAAGACATACTAGGTATCATGACATTTTTTTCATTTATGTATGGATTAAAAATGAAACGGGAGTGTTTGTAAATAATCTAATGCACAAAAGTGTCGCGATTAAATAAATAATTTTTTAACTCTTTTGTAAGAACCTTTTTAAACTTCAACGGTTGAATACACATATATAAAAATATTTATACTGGTTGGTGTGATGTTCAAGGTAATAGGAAATAAATTTAAAGTAGAATGAGATGAGGAGAAGGCAAAAATTACACAATAGTTTATTAACAAGAAAACCAACATACGGGAAAACTCCGAGTCTTTTAGTACCAAGACCTCGCACACACCTAAGTCCACTGTAACAAGTGTTTGAGTAAAAATGATAGAACACGGTGTTTAAATGAATTGATATAACCAATAAACTCAGTATACAAAGGCTAGTACAAAAAAACCCAAAACTACTCAAATTTTACCAAAACACAACAAATAGTAAAACTAGGAAGAACACATAAATAGAGCTTCACACTCAATACTAGAAAATAATAGAAGATGAAAAAAATTAGTTTTAATATGTTTTTGGTTTTAACATAACAGTGAAAGATTCAAACCCTAAAGACTTACATAAAAAGAGTCTTCCTTTAGTAATTTAAGTTTCAACAGTTACAAAAAAAAACTAAGAAATAGTTTTGTGTAAAATGATGATTGAGATCAAGAGATTTAACATTATAAAAAGGATCCACGCAAAACTGGGAAAAAATATAAACCAAGTTCTGTTTTAAAGTTTTAACTTTTCTAAACAAGGAATAGGTGCACAAAATTAGATCCGGTAAAATAGGCAAATCATAAAATAGTTATAACAGCAGGTTTAGATAGATTTAGCGAAACTGAGAATATATCAGTTATAGGGTTTAAAAGTAATGGCACGTGTTATAACAGTTTGAATATGCAAAACCTCAAACCCACTTAAAACAGATTATACATCAAAGTTAGGATAAAAATAGTTTAGGGTTTCAAATAAATAGAGTTTAATTTAACAAGGAATACACTAGTTTGAGAAAGTTGGGATTCTATGGAATTATTTGCACTTTAGTTTTCTACACACAAATCCAATTTCACCTAATTTTATCTTAGATTAATTTATATGTGCATACAAAGATGTAGTCCAAACTTTTATTCAGCAAACCTATCATGCAAATTTACACGAAGACATAAGGAAAAAAAATCCTAAAAGGGCAAAACCTATATTTATCACTGTAGAGTAATTGATAAACACAGTCGACTAATAGACTACTTAGAACGAGTACATATAACATGCAAAGTCTTCAATTATTTCTATAGAATAAGACCCAGTTGAATGTCGTCCACATGAAGAGATCTTCCCTCGTTATCCGCCAGCAACCTTCGTCTTCTTCAGGAGTGAAACCTTGGTTCCACATGTCAACATTAGATTAGAAATCTACAACAATTTATGCAAGAGTATTTGGAAACCAGGGTTCATAAATCTCACAAATCACATATGGGGATGAAAGATTTGTGAAAGTGGTTTTGGAAAACCAAAAAGGAAAAAACTTTGGAATAAGTTTGGAAAATCGTTTTTTCTAAAGTTCCATGATATTTCTCAACAAAACATGTTTTTAAAACAAAAAGACGAATTTTGAGGTGACGGGGTCATTCGAACGAAAATAGACCTCGTTTGAACGAAAACAACAGTTTCATTCGAATGACATCAAGGTTCGTTAGAATAAAAGACCAATCTCATTTGAACATCCTTCTCATGTACTTCCCATAAGGAATCTTTGTCAAGATTGGAATACCTCATTTGAAGGACATTAGATGTTTGTTTTAACGAGATTGCAATCTCGTTCGAACGAGACTCCTTCTCATTTGAACGAGAAAAAAACTTTTTATTTTTAAAATCCTTTTATATTAAGCCTCGATTTTTAAAAGCTAACATCCCAAAAAATGAATAACATAGATTCATGAAAGACACAAGTTTATACATCCATAATGTGTCAGTGTGTCTTCGAATGATCTTGGAGATGTAGTATTCGGTTTATGATATAAACCGTACAAAGCTATGAGCAATTATAAAAACTTTATCTTACAAATTTCTCACTTTGGATATTCTAGTACAAAACAGGATCAAAAACCAAATTATAATAAGACCCTATAAGATAATAAATCCTAATGTCCTCCCAACCCTAGAAACGAAATGACATTTGAACTTTTTTCAAAACTGTACTTGTTCTCCCCTTAGCTAGCTTTGTCTTCATCTTGTGTGGCCCATGCTGTGACGCGTACGAGTTTTAAAGAAAAATAAAACTCCCCCTCAATTTTTTCTCTCCCTTTTTGTCCGAAATTGTAAAAGGAGTATAATCTAAACATGAATAAAACGCATTACAAGAAGAAGAAAGATATCATCACAAAGATAATCAAATAGAGCATATGTAGTGATGATCTTAAAAGGCATAAATTTCTCCACCTACTATTTTTGAAAATTTTCATCTTTTTTAAGTATGATATAAACCGTACATACAGTTACAAACACATAGTCACCATGAAATAACACTAAAATATCCGAATCGTGAAAACAAAATTTAATTGTGTGAACATTTTTCATAGGAAAATCAACGCAAATAATCATAACATCGATGCATGAAGTCATGAGACACTTCTAAGAAAGAACTCAAAGTCTACCGTAGGTGTAAGAAGTGAACTCAAATGAAATTGACTCAACTTAATAAATATATCATGAACTTAAATGATTCTCGCGGCAATAATGCCAAACTATTTAATATTTTTTTAGAAAGTTCTTTTACTTTATAACTCCCTCAAAATATCTCATATATAGATCAAGTAAACTCTCTCTCTCTCTCTAGACTGAAAAAACCCCTAACTGCATGGCGGCGCTGCCTTCTAGCGCAAGTACCATGCCTCCCGATATCACCTTGACTGATCCAAAAATGCAAGATAGGAATGCTCTCAAATCATTTCCTGATATTCTCATGAAAAGAATATCTCCAGATACGCTCGTTCACATTCACCCCTCAGCGCAGCATAAAGGGGAAATATCCCTTTTCTTCTCTAATGAAGACATCAACACTTTATCTGCACTATTCAAATATGCCTTGATAGGGACGTTTCATCATGGTAGACCTTCATTGGAAATGATCAGGAAAACATTCCTCACTTTGTCTCTCAAAACAGGCTTTTCAGTAGGCTTATTAGACTCCAAACATGTTTTGATTCGTCTCTAGTGTGAAGAAGATTTCCATCGTATGTGGTTGAGAGACTTATGGTATATACACAGATTTCCCATGCGTGTGATTAAATGGTCCCATGATTTTAAAGCCAACATGGATAGCCCTCTTGTTCCGGTTTGGGTGAATCTTCCCTATCTCCCAGTTCATTTCTTCTCCAAAACTACTCAATTTTCCATTGAAAATGCAATTGATAATCCCATAAAACTTGATGAGGCTACAGGATCTCTTTCTCGACCTAGCATGGCTAGGGTTTGTGAAGATGCAAATGTACTGAAACAACTTCCTAAGAGGACTTGGTTAGGGACTCCAGAGGTGGGCTTTTGGCAGAAAGTATGTTATGAAAATCTCGCTTCATATTGTTATACCTGAAATGTCAGTGGGGATAGTCTTCACAGTCAAGGAATTTTGGAGAATAACTCAATTAAGAATTGGGATTTTGATATGGCAGATGTTCCAAAACTTAAAAAAGTTATCATGGATCCTTATACCATGAAAGAATATTTCCTTTCTCCTAGGACACCTAAGCTTTCAACAGAAAAATCTAATGCAGAAGATTGGAGACACCTTTATGCTTCAGATTCAGAATCCCACTTGGTGAGGGAGACAAACGATGATTGGGAGACGTTTTTAAAAGGGATATCCAAAAAATTTCCAAGACTTGACAGGAAAATAATGTCTAAGGTACCAGATGAGATTGGAGAAGAGTTCATAGTAGTTAAAAAGAGAAGACCCAGAAAAAATTACTCAGTATTAAAATCAAATCGAATCAGCACTCGATCAGGAGGTAAGTCGTAAAAAACTTTAATCTTTGTGGTGTCCAAATGATCCAAGTACTCTTTTGGAATATTAGAGGTGTGGGAAATGGTCCCTCTATTCGTAGATTGAAAAGACTTATTCGTATTCATTCAATTACTTTATTGGTTTTACTTGAACCAAAAATTGAAGAAAATAAGCTTGAGGAGGTGCGTAGGAAATTAAATTTTGAGAGGGGAATAGCAAATAGCAACAATAAAATTTGGATTTTCTGGAAGAAAAAATAAAAGGTGGATTTTGCGCATGATGGCACACAATCCCTCTCTCGATGGTTGAGTGATAATTTTTTTGATAAACCTATCCTCTTTACCAGAGTATATGCGAAATGTAAAAAAGTAGAAAGATTGACTTTGTGGGAGGATCTTGAATACTTGTCTACTTTGGGAGAGATGAAATGGGTAGTGGGATGAGATTTCAATATTGTAGCTAATAATGATGAAAAAGTTAGTGGAAATGGAATCAATTGGGAAGGGGTTTTAGACTTCAACATGACTATGTTAAACGATGGGCTATAAGAAATTCAATTCAACGGGTCTAGATTTATGTGGCGTAACAATCGAGATGGTAATGCTCGGATTTGGGCACGTTTGGATAGAGTTTTGGGTAACACGGATTGGATTAATGGGAACTTTGTAAGCTCTATGGAACATCTTAATAGAATAAAATCGGATCATAGTCCTCTACTTCTCAACATTAAAGTAGAAGATAAATATTTGTCAAGGCCTTTCAAATTTTTGTCCTTTTGGACTAAAAGTGATGACTTCCTAAAAGTGGTGGAACTAGCATGGAATTTTGAAATTAAGGGTAGACCTCTTAATGTTTTTGCGGAAAAGCTTAAAAGAGTTAAATCATTCCTCAAAATTTGGTCTCGAAGTAGATTTGGGGACATGTTTCAAATGGCGAGAAAAGCAGAAGATGATATGTTGGGGATAGAAATGGAATTTGATGCGGATCCTTCAATAGAAAATAGAATTAAATTTAACAAGTCTCAAGCGGAATATTTAATAGAATTAAAAAGAGAAGGAAGACTTTTGGAAGCAAAAATCTCGTGTTAGATGGGCCAAGGATGGGGATGCCAACATGAAATTTTTTCATTCTATCATGAGGAAGAAAAGAGCAACTCTCAACTTAAAGAGAATTCAAAATGATCAAGGGCATTGACTAACGGAGGAGAGAGAGGTGGAACATGAAATTTTGGGTTGGTTCACTAAACTGTTGCAGTCAGATAACACTCAAGTTAGCAAGCAGGGCTGCCTACGCTATGACAGACAGTCCTCTTAGCAGGTGCGTCCAAGCAAGTAATTTTAATAAAACCACAAATAGCTCTCTTAGCAGGTCTGACTAGGGAAATAAATCAAACATCAGTAACAAAAGAACCAGTAGCTCTCTTGGCCATAGCAAAATTTGGGACTACATTCCTACAGGTGTTCTCGAAGAAGATAACGAGCAGATCAGTGCTATTCCATCTACTGAAGAAATCTACGAGGCCATTTGCGAGATGAACAAAGATGGGGCAGCAGGTCCGGATGGTTTTAATGGTAATTTTTTTACTGCTTGTTGGCACATCATCAAGGCTGATCTTCTCAAGGCTATAACTTTCTTCTTTGTTGGTGAGGAACTGCTAGTGAGTTGGACATCAACTAATATACTTTTAATTCCAAAAAATGATAATCCCAAATTTTGCGAAGAACTTCATCCTATTAGTCTTTGTAACTTTTCGTCTAAAATAATTTCTAAAATTTTTGCGAAAAGGATAGGATAGGTTTTACCAAAAATAATTTCTCCAGCTCAATCTGGATTTATCAAGGGTAGATCGTTATTGAAAAATGTCTTGTTAGCTTAAGAGATGATGGCTTCTTTTAAAAAGAAAGTGAGGGGCTCCAATCTTATTCTTAAACTTGATATGTCTAAAGCGTAGGATAGGATGTCATGGCTGTTTATCATCAAAACTCTTAGGAAGTTTGACTTTTCAGAAACTATGATAGATTTAATTTGGAGATTGATTTCAAATTGTTGGGATTCAGTTGTTGTTAATGGGAAGGCCTGTGGTTTCTTCAAATCAAAAAATGGGGTGAGACAAGGATACCCACTATCCTCGGCCTTATTTGTGATAGCTTCAGAAGTGCTGAATCAGGGAATTCAAAAAATGATGGAAAATGGTAAAATGACCCATTTCGCTTTAACAAGGGGTTGCCCCATTATATCTTGTCTTTCTTTTGTAGATGACACTCTCATTTTTTCCAATGGTGATAGACGATCCCTAAAGCATCTCATGAAATTTTTGAAAGCCTCTGAAGAAGATTCAGGACAAGTGGTAAACTGTAATAAATAATTCTTTTATCTCTCGAGAAATGAGTCGATTGGCACAAAGAGAATAGTTGAAGATGTCACTGGTTTCAAATGCAAAAATTTTCCGATTATCTATTTTGGAATTCCTTTATTCGCGGGTAGGAAAAGAAATCCTATTTCTCTTCCTACATTGACAAATTGGTTTGGAAATGTAATTATTGGAATCACCAAAGTATCTCACAAGCGGGGCAAGTAATAACTTGTTGGCTCGATTTCGATGGGGTAAACAAGAAGATAAATCAAAATTTCAATGGGTGAATTGAAAGGATATATGCACAACAAAGGAGAAAGGTGGGCTAAATCTTAGATCCATGATTGACTTATCGTTTGCGTATGATCATAACTTGTGGTGGAAAATTTTCAACTCTAATTCTTTGTGGTCTCGTTTCATGCATAATAAGTATAAAAAATTGGGAGCCCAAAATTTTAGAGGTACTATATCGGTGGCATCACATGTATGGAAGAGAATGCAAAGTGTATGGGAGGAATTTTCGAAAAATTTCGATTTTAACTCCGAAAAATGGCTTTTGACAAAAAATGGATGCTTTACAGTCAAATCATCTTGGCACTTAGTGAGAGATAAAGGTTGTATCTAACGATCCTTTTCCCTAATATGGGATAAGAGTATTTCGCAAAAAATTTCTGTTTTCATGTGGCGCCTCCTTCATAAAGGAATTTCCATACACGAGAACATTAAAAGAATTCATAGACCACTTGCCTCGAAATGTAGATGTTGTAAGGTGGCTAGTGTGGAGGATAAAGATCATCTCTTCTGGGGTAGCCCTATTGCTCAATCTATTTGTCATCGACTCTCTAATATCCTCGGGTTGAAAATTATAACCTCAAATTTTAGCGGGAACTTGATGAATTGGTGGATCAATTCTAAAGGCGATAAAATTATAAGTACTCTGTGTCAGATTATTCCTGCTTATATTTGTTGGCATTTATGGTGTGCGAGAAATAGAAGTATGTATGAGGGGGTGTAAATGAAGGAAGACTCTATTCTCATTCTCATTTGTGGAGAAATTAAGATGGCTTTTCAGAATTATCCATTTACTGGTAGGAAATCGAGATGTTGTATTGATATTTTAGAGACTTTTTCACTTTTAGGTGCTCACATTTCTCTTATTGGATGTATGCCACCAGTGGGGGGCTATTCCCCTTTTTTAATTTCTAATAAAATCTCAAGTTTCTTGAAAAAAAAAACACATATAATAATTCACTCTCAATTATTTTTAAGAAATCATAATGCCCATATGTAGTGAAGCATCAATGAATCTGAATTAAATTGGCCTCATACTTTTGTTTTTATGTGAGTCTAACCTTTTTAGGCTCATTTTTACAAATGGTGTCTTTTAATGCAAATAATAATTTGATATTTCGTAGCCCCTTTCCATTGCTTAACATATAATGATATTTTTTGGAAAAATATGAAATCTGGGTAATGGTTCTTATACGCACAACTTCTCTCTGTTTACATTTGGTTCGTTATTAAGAAGAATTGAGATGAGAACATCGTATTCGACAAATGACAAGTAAGCACAATGTTCATAAAGCTCGTGCATGTGTGAAATAAAGGTGACAAGGATTCTAACATATAGGAAGTATTCATCAAAGATCAACGTAATGATATCCACACATTATTAAGAACACTAATTAAACAAAGTCATATCTCAAAACACTACGAAAAAGTCACGTGATGGATGGAATGTATGGGTGATCCAAAAATCTTAAATATTTATCCATATACGGTGAAAAAATGAAAATACAAAAATCTTTTTGTCTTTTTCCAAAATTAATTACAATAAAATCTTTTTCACTTTTTCAACTTTTTCTTAAAAGACGAAAATCTTTTTATATTATTCAATTTTTTTTTCAGAAAAACAAAACTCTTTTTGTAATTTTCTAATAATATCAAAAAGAAAAACATATAAATACAACGATAGTAAAATCTAGCAATAGGAATATATGAAAAGAATATGATAAGCATCCTATACTAGATAAAGTACCCGAACTTAATTAATAATGCACATATCCAAAGATTTCCTAAGATCCTTAAATCTAAGTGCATCTAAAGGTTTTGTGAAAATATCGACTAATTGACGTCCGGTGCTCACAAAGCTCAAGGACACGACCTTTTTTCCAACTAGATCTCATATAAAATGCTCACGTATACTAATGTGCTTTTTGCATGAATGTCGGACCGATTTACGAGATACATGGATCGCACTTGTATTATCATAAGAAATAGTTATTGTGCTATGAGAAATCCCATTATCTTCCAACATTTGCTTCATCCATAAGAGTAGCGTGCAAGAACTTCTGGCGGTAATATACTTAGCCTCCTTTGTGGACAAAGATATGGAGTTTTGATTGATGCTCAATCATGAGACAAGAGCATTACCAAAGTAAAAACACACCCCTGACATTTTCCTACAACCATCAATATCCCCGACCCAATCGACATCCGAATAGGTGGACAAACGGTCAACGCTATCAAAGGAATACCAAATACCATAGGAAAGAGTGCCACTTCCGTATTTGATGATCATTTTAAGTGCGAGTAAGTGAGACTCTTTTGGTAATTCCTGATGTCATGTACACACTCCAATGCTAAAGGCAATATCGGGATGACTAATGGTCACATAGAGAGGACTACCTATTATGCTCCGATAAAGGCTTTGTTTTACGTCCTTGCTTAAATTGTCTTTGCTAAGCTTAGTCGATGTACTCATAGGGGTGTGTGAGTACTTTACGGAGTGTAAACTGAACTTCTTCACTTGGTCCCTTGCATATTTGGATTGAGATATGAATATACCTTCCTCAAGCTAACGAACCTCGAGACCTAGGAAGAACATAAGCTCACCAACCATGCTCATATCAAACTCACTCTTCCTCTCTTCTTCAAAAGTGTGAGCATGTCAGGAGCATGTGGATCCAAGTACTATATCATCCACATAGACTTGGACAACTAAGATAGAACCACTTTATCTCCTCATAACAACGACTTATCCACCCCTCTCTATTGAAGCCACGAGTTAAGAGATAAGAAGTGAGCCTCTCGTACTAAGGATAATGTTCTTGCTTCAAACCATATAAGGCTTTCTTAAGATAATATACGTGTCCTAGGTGCTTAGGGTCTTCAAACCTCTTTAGTTGTTCATCAAAAACCTCCTCTTGTAGAATGCCATTCAGAAAGGCACTCTTGACATCCATTTGATATAACTTGAAGCGTAGATGATATGCTATGGTGAGTAGTAAGAGAATGGACTCTAGCCTAGCAACATGAGCAAATATCTCTGTAATACCCCTTACTTTTGAGTACTTCTTTTTATATTAAATTGTCGTGTGGGCTAGTTATTTAAAATAAAGGAAAATCGAAGTAAATATTAATTTGTCTGATTTAAGAGTTAATATTTACGAGTATTTCATATTTACCGTCACGTGAATGTAAATTGTGTAATACTATGTTATGTTGAGTCGTTGCACATTAAAGCGACGGTTATGGTTTATATCCCAGTCGAAATATTTTTAGAAAGGTAATATGATGTTGGAATAGGAAATTATTAACAATATCTCGAATGTCATATTAGAGGGCGTGGTTAGTTCGGGAAGGGTCGAGATAGTCAAAATAAGTGCCATGGGTGTTTTTGGGTACCGGGGTACTTTCGGCTAGTTATGACTTAAATGTGAAGTTACGAGTAATTTTAAAATATTTACTATCATTTAATGTTGGACTTAAGTGTATTTGAGCTATTTTGGGTATTTAGTCTTCCAAGAGCTATTAAAGCTCATTTGTGTTTAATCTAGAGAGAAAGAGAGGAGAAGAGATTAAGAGAAAGAGGAGAAAATAAAGATATTTGTGATTTGAGCTTGGAATCGTATCAACGAGAAGAAATCTGAGGCTTCAATCTTGAGGAAAATTATTAAACTTGCACAAATTATGATTGTGTTTGAATAATTTGTATAAATGACTAGAATTCTTGAGTTTAACCCATTTAGGGAGTTTGATGATTTTGTTGTTTAAATCCTCATGTATATGATATAGACTTGATTGAGGACTTTACATTAGTGGGTTATTATGTGGGAGTGATTTTGGATGATGTTGGTTGATGATAGTTGGTTTAGATGGTAGAAGAAATGGGTTGGAGATCTAGGTTTTTGTTTAAACCCGTAGCCATAACTAGGCTATCCGACCTAGGCGAATGGATTCGCTATAATGGTAGGCTACAGGTCTGAGGTAGCGAATCGATTCGTGGTAGATCGAATCGATTCACCAAATTATCATCTTTACAGAAACTTTGGTTCTCTCGAACGAATCGATTCTCTTTTCGTCGAATCGATTCGGCCAGAGGCAAATTGATTTGGAAATACTGTTGTTTTAAAGGATTTTTCCAACTCTATTTCAACTCATTTTCTCTTGGGTTTAAAGCTTAGGAGACTTATTATATGATGTGTTATAGATGAATATGACTTTATGTAAGATACTGATACCCTAAGATAATGAAGGGGCATCCGGGCATGTTTTGAGGATTAGATACGAGAGCCTAATTCCTCATGTGGTTAAGTAAATGATTGTAGGATTAGTGTATAATCCGATTGTATCGTTTTGGCTTTCGGGGGCTAGTATAGAAGTGTTTACACCTTATAGCCTAAATTCCATATATATATATTCTTTCGGATGTGAGAATTGTGTATGTAATTAAGATATATATTGTGATTATGGTGTATATATGCACATACCCCTCTAAATACTATCATAAAGGAAGTTACGCGAAAGAGGTGAATCCCCTGGCTAATAAAGGCAAGGAGAGTATAGTCCTTAGGCCATCGCACCAGTTGTTACATTGTGTGATTGTTTTATTCGAAGTGAAGTAATTTCGGGTATGGTTACGCCTCACTATTTAAGGTATATGGTCGTTTCCCATGCGTTGTGATTTAGGACTTTCCAAATAACGAGATATCGATTGTGGGTACCTAGGTGGTCATGAAAATAGGCCTTGGAAGATGATAGAAATTAGGGAACGTGTCCAGTGGCATAATTCTCAAAAGGATGGTCTTAGAACTGTTATTGTATGTATATAACAGTCCTCACCGAAATGGTGTTTTATTGAAAAAGTGTTAAATGTAATTGCAAAACAACTTTAATTATATGTGATCCTCCATGCTTAAATGACTTGCGAGAATGAATGAATGGGAATCGGTAAACCAAGTATATTGTAGATAGTTAGGACATCCTTATTAGTAGTCGGGTAGCCTAACTTATAATAAAATGTACGCGTTAGGGTTCACTTTAGAAGAGGGTTGGACATCATGTCATAAGTGAAGAGTGAGCCTAACCTGTTTATGAAATCTTGCAATCATAAATTTTATACTTCTTATTCACTTGTAAATCATATCAAACCGGGACCTGACTCATTTATATTTTGTTCTCTTTGTGTGGTTTTTGTTATGTTCAGGTGCTCCATCACAAGGGCGCACGTTCTGATCTTCCCTTCCAGTGTTAAAGGAGCTATAGCTATTTGTGGATGCTGTAGGATTTTTTGTACTAGACGCATCAATTCGTTTAGGATATTCTAGTTATGATTCGTTAGTTATATTCGGGCATGTCGCCCAGGTTTATTACTTATAGTTACTGTTATACTTGGTGTAATATTTTTGTATCAGTCTATTAACCGACAACTTATTCTGTTATATTTTGTTGTAATGCTATCAAACTGTTAGTTTTATATATTAACGTGACGAAAGTTAGTAATTATGGGAAATTTGTTGAATATTACTAAGGAGAAAAGTAATATATGTTATTGATTATATTGAATGTCACGAGTGAATAAAATGACAATTTTGGAAATTTGAATCGGGACGCGCCCGTGTCGCAGCAGGACTAAATTTTGTTAAATAAAAAGTGAATATTTTATAAGTTGTTCGTATGGTTGTGTTGAGGGCGCCAACGCGTCCAGAAGGGTCGAGATAGTTAGAAAAGTGTACCCGGGGGTGTAGTTTGGGTCTCGGGGCGTTTCTAGGCCAAATTAGTGACCCGGGAGGGCATTTTAGTCATTTTACATATTTGGGTAATAAAACCCTCGAAATTCAGCAACCTATATCAGCCATTTAGGTTAACCATTTAGGGTTAGAATATTCATAACCCTAGTACGACCATTGGAGAAGAGAGGAGAAGGCTCTCAAGGCGATTCAAGGCCAAAAAGTAACCGGTTTGCACCGCCGCCACCACCAACGCGTAAATCGCGAGAAGGGGAACACAACCACACCAAAATCAGCCGCAATCCAGACTTCTGAAAATCCCAGGAAAGTGTTTATCTTGCTATTTTCGTCAGTGCAATTTCCATATTAGTTTGGGAATGATTAGGAATAAAAAAAACATGGAAGAAAACCCAAATTGTGATAGGAATTTGCATGTAGTAAAGACTTAATCCTTATTCTGGAAGTCTCTTGTGATGTAGAAAGATAACCCACGAAATTTTGGTGTAAATAAGAAGGAAATTCTGGGATTAAACAAATTAGAATCATGAGTTAGAGATTTTTAGGGTTCTTGAGTTTTAAATGAATTACGGCATGATAAATCCATGCTTAGTGATGTAAATTGATATGTTTTACGTTGAATATACCTATTATGATGATATAAGGTTAGTAGTATTAATTCTGGGACGCCTGGAACTTGAAAATATGGATTTGGTGTAAATTTGGAGATGAAACCCGTAACTGCAATTCTGCAGATTTTCGCAGACCTGCTTGATCGATCGATCGAGCCTAGAGCTTCGATCGATCGAAGGTTCGATCGATCGAGCCCCAAACCTCGATCGATCGACCCCTCCTGGCAGACTCTTATTTCCCTTTGTAAATGATTTAAAAATCGAATTGTCGTGATATAATTCTTGGGCATTCTTAGTATAATGATTTGGGAGACATGGAGGACCAGTAGGGCGTATAAATAAATGTTGGGATCATTAATATTCAACGAGAATGGTATTTATGGGATATTTACTTAAGGGTTAGTAAATTGATATATTAAAGGGTAAGGCGCGTAAGAGAGTTACGTTGAAACGTAATAATGACACCTACTGAATTTTCTACTTGGAAGGATAAAGTCCACGAGTGTCACGAAATAAGTGAGAAAACCCTTCGATGTAAGGTTAGAGATGAAACCTTATACGTAATACTAATAATGTGAAATTAAGGATAAATGTTGTAATTATGGGTGACGAGAGAACCTACATTAATATGATAAAAGTGGTATATTTATATGATTGTGTGTGCATATATTATATACATGTGAAAATTATGCCCACGCTACTTGCTATCCCTGAGGTTACCGTGCTGGGACAGTCTTATCTCGATGGGACCTTTATAGGGGATATTGACTTGTACCCTAGAAGATAGATGTCCTTGGTACAGGCTATCGACGTGATAGTTCAGACGGTCATAAGAGACGCAGGCATGTGCCATCCTCTTAGAGACTTGGAATCTATTCTTCGCCTCAATTTTGTTTGTGTATTTTGTTAATACAATTCGAGAGTGATTCCGATTGTATTCCCCTTAATATGAGTGATATGGGGTTTTGGATAGTAGAGTATGAACGCACCATAGTTTTATTTGGGGTGCTGTTATTTTATATATATTATTCGAGTAGTTAATATATATATGAGATTTGGAATTTGAAACTGCCTACTGTGATTTGATAAGTAGGACATGGTTGATGACTCAAATGGTAAATACTTGTTTTGAGAAAGTATAATATGACACTGGAAAACTTTATTGATTTTATAAAGCTAAAATGGAGAACTTTGATTACTAATTGAAATACCCTTTTCGAAATGGAATCGTTAAATGTTGAATCTTACGAGTAATCTAAGATAAGTTAAATCATTGGGAAGATTCGTGCGATAAATGATAAGATAAACCATTGGGAAGGTTAGTACGATAGGCGTGCACATTAGAAGAGAGGTGAGAATTTCTCAAGAGAGTGTCGCTCTAATATGTTGTTGCATTGGCCTGTATCAATTTAAATACTTGCTAAACGTATTTTAAATCAAACACACTTTCGGGATCTCTCTCTCTCTCTCTCTCTCTCTTTCTCTCTCTTGTATATATATGTATATATTTCAGGTGCCCAGCCACAGGGGCGTCTTGCTTAGGATCCCTTGAAAGGAACGAGCTGCAACTTAGGTGGGAGTTACAGGTCACTTGCGTAGACGGCTTCCTTTATTGACTCCACTTCTAACATTCTCATTTATTGGGCATGTGTTGCCCTTCCAATTATTTCATTGTTATTGGGACATTTGTATTTCCAGTTATTTCTCGTATTGTCGCTATGGGATTTATTCAGTTTGAATTGTGTTACTTTATATTTCGCATGTTGACATTCGATTGACGAATGTTTTAAATTAATTGGATTGTGTTCCAGGTTTATTGTGGGTGATTCTTAATTGTTGAAATGTTGTTAATAAATAAAATAAATTATTTTCTTTAAATAAAATTTGGAAAGTATGTATGAAAATGGTTTTGACACTTAGCTTAATTATTTAGGGTGTTTAATTGGAAAATTTATTTTTATCGACAGTGATGCTGAGAATGAACCAACTGTTTACCTTGATTTAATTTAATAAAGGAGTGATCGCCCGGTATTTAATTAGGCGGGATGTCACAGGTGGTATCAGAGCATCAGGTTCTAGTGTCCTTTAGGATCTGTGCGGCCTATTATGCTTTCAGCGTTGCTTTCTTTGATATAGAGCCCTAAATACTAGGAATGTTGTATTCATCTCTATACATTGGGAATTCGTGCTTCTGCAATTTGTTTATTTGAATGATGAACTCATCCAAATTTACTTAAATTTTCAGATAGACCATCCAGAAGAACTAGCTAAAACGGTTAGGGGAGTCAACGAGCAAGATCGACTCATACCTCAGGTATCCCCAGAGAAAGTATCAACCGCCGAGTTAGCAGGTATCGTGGCACAAGCAGTTACCACTGCAGTTTTACAATACCAAGAACGCAGCCTACAACTTAAAGGAGGCAAAAGACCTAGAGAGGTTAACCAAATGCATGTGACTAAAGATGAAAAATGTGCGAAGACATCGAAATTGTGACAACAAACTACCCAAGACCAAGACAGTTCTGGTCAACAACGTGGTAAAATGAAGCAGTTTCAAAAGAGGAATAAAGTTCCAAGTCAGCAAGGCCGACACCAACAACAGCAGGGTCAGAGGGGGAGAAACTTCAGAGGCCGATGTTTCGTGTGTGGCACGCATGGCCATAAATGCCAGGATTGCCCAGAGAGAGATAGGGCCCCACAACAGCAGGGTGCCCGTAATGATCCACAGGGGCCACTTTTTCCAATCGCTCTCCCAGCACTAACTCAGGTACTAGGCCTGCCAACCTTTCCAGTAGCTCCAGTGCAGCAGGGGCAGTTACAGTACAGACATATCTATGATGCCCACCAGGCAGCCGCCCCACAAGCACCACCCGCGATTTGGGGTATGTTTTCCATCCATGAAACTTTGGGTCGAATTTTTTTTGTTACTGGGAAAAAACGCATTGTTTTATAGCTACATATTATGTGAAGACCTTAGGGTTATTAACCACAGTAGAGAGCACTGTAACGTAGGTAGACTCACCACTGGGGAATGGTTCACTCTTCTTTATATGCCGGGGAGTGGGGGTAGAGATTAGTAGTTTGGTATTACCTGTGGACATGTTAGTCTTAGACATGCACGAGCATGATGTGATTATTGGTAAGGATTGGCTCGCAGCTTATAGATCCATGATTGATTGCTTCGGTGGGAGCATTGTTTTTGCCATTCCAGGGAAAGAGATGTTTGTAGTGGCGATGCCTCGCCCAGAGGGAGGTTTGACCGCTCATTTGTATTACATAGAGGAGGATACCTCTAAGGAGGTTGTGATTCCCTTAGATTCGATCCCAGTTGTCAGGGAGTATTCCGATGTGTTCCAGGAGATACCAGGCCTACCCCCCAGTCGAGAGATAGACTTTGTCATAGATTTATTGCCAAATACGAGACCTATAGCACGCGCACCGTACCGTATGGCTCCGGTAGAGATGCGAGAGCTACGAGATCAGATAGAGAAGCTGTTAGGTCAGGGCTTCATTCGCAGGAGTACCTCACCATTGGGGCGCTCCAGTTTTGTTTGTAAAGAAGAGAGATGGCTCACTGAGATTGTGTGTGGACTATTGGGAGATGAACAAGGTCACGATACGGAATAAGTATTCGTTGCCTCGAATCGATGATCTGTTCGACCAGTTGAGGGGAGCAACTTTATTTTCGAAGATAGATCTGAGGTCGGGGTACCATCAGTTACGTATTAGAGAGCAGGATGTTTCAAAGACTGCCTTCTTGTCGAGATATGGGTCCTATGAGTTCAGGGTGATGCCGTTCGGACTCACAAATGCCCCAGCCGTTTTCATGGACTTGATGAACCGAGTATTCAGAGAGTTCTTGGATCAGTTTGTCATCGTCTTCATAGATGACATCTTGATATATTCACACTTTGAGGAGGAGCATGCCGAGCACTTGAGGCAGGTTCTTCAGACTCTACGAGAGCATCAGTTGTATGCTAAGTACGAGAAGTGTGAATTCTGGTTGCGAGAGGTACAGTTCTTGGGGTATGTTGTTTCTGAACAGGGAATAGCAGTTGACCCGAGTAAAGTGTCAGCAGTGAGGGAGTGGGGACAGCCCATGACACCGACGGAAGTGCGTAATTTCTTGGGGTTAGCTGGTTACTACAGGAGATTCATTCGCGGATTCTCCAAAATAGCGGGTCCATTGACGAATCTGACTCGCAAGGGGGTACCATATGTTTGGGATGACGCTTGTCAATTGGCTTTCGACGAGCTGAAAGACAAGCTTACTTTAGTGCCAGTCCTTGCGTTACCGAAGCCGGGTGTGGAGTACCTGGTCTAAACCGATGCATCCTTACGGGGACTTGGGGGAGTACTCCAGCAGGAAGAGAAGGCTATAGCTTTTGCTTCCCGCAAGCTTAAGCAGCATGAGAAGAATTACCCCACCCATGACCTGGAGTTAGTAGCGGTCCTCTTTGCATTGAGGATATGGAGGCACTATTTTTTGGGAGAGAAATTCCGTTTGTTCACAGACCACAAGTCGTTGCAGTACCTGTTAACTCAGCGAGAGCTGAATATGCGTGAGCGCAGATGGCTAGAGTTTGTGAAGGACTACCAGTTCGACATACAATATCATCCGGGAAAGGCCAACGTAGTTGCTGATGCGTTGAGTCGTAGATCGGTAGATGAAGTAGCAGACGTCTGGAAAGAAAAGTGGAAGGAGTGAGGCCACCAGGACGCAGTAACCCGTTCTTTCATATCCGTGATGTCAGTCACACCCGAGATTGTTTCGAGGGTGATACAGGCACAGACCACAGACCCATTCTACCAGGAGAAGATTGTGCGACTTCTAGCCGAGGGTGTTGAGTCCTATTCTGTTAGTTCCGATGGAGGTTTGCGGTTTAATGGGAGATTGGTGGTTCCAGAAGGAGCAGAATTACGTCATGCAGTGATGACTCATTCTCATGGGTCCCGATTTGCAGTACATCCGGGAGGCGATAAGATGTACCAGGATATGAGGAGGCAATACTGGTGGAGTGGGATGAAGAAGGAAATTGCCGAGTTCGTGTCCAAGTGTTCTACCTGCCAGCTGGTGAAGGTGGACCATCAGAAACTGTCAGGATTTCTTCAGCCATTGGAAGTACCCGCGTGGAAGTGGGAAAGTATTTCCATGGATTTTATTACAGGGTTGCCTACATCACAGCGGTGCTACGATTCTATCTGGGTGATTGTAGACCGTTTGACCAAGGTGGCTCATTTTCTATCGGTGCAGACATATTACACCACGGGTCAGTATGCTCAGTTGTTCATCGCTGAGATTGTCAGATTACATGGGGTGCCCCTGAATATTGTGTCAGATAGAGACAAGATTTTTGTGTCACGTTTCTGGGAAAGCTTTCAGGAGGCTATGGGTACTGAGTTGAGGTTGAGTTCAGCTTACCACCCACAGACAGATGGACAAACAGAGCTTACTAATCAGATGTTAGAGGATATGATACGCATGTGTGTTCTCGATTTTGGAGGAGGTTGGGAGCCACATCTTCCACTGGTAGAGTTTTCTTATAATAACTCTTATCAGTTTACGATTGGTATGGATCCATTTGAGGCTTGGTATGGCAGGCCTTGTCGTTCCCCAGCTTGTTGGCTCGAAGTGGGGGATAACAAGTTGCTAGGACCAGAGGTGATTCAGGAGACCTCCGCGAGGATTGAGATGATCAGGAGTCGTATTCGATTAGCCCAGGCAGGCAAAAGAGCTACGCCGATGCGAAACGGTTCTTCCGGGAGTTTAGTGTGGGGGACCAAGTGTTATTGCGTGTATCTCCTATGAAGGGAGTGATGAGGTTCGGGAAGAAGGGAAAGTTGGCTCCGAGGTATGTGGGACCATTTCCCATCATCGAGAGGATTGGGCCGGTTACATACAGGTTGGGACTGCCAGAACATTTACATCGCATCCACAATGTATTCCACATCTCGTCGTTGAGACGATACCTTCGAGATGATGTGGCCCATACTCACATTGCGATAGATGAGATCGACTTACAGCCTGACAGCTCTTACGAGGAGAGACCGGTGGCTATCCAAGACTATAGTGAGAGGAGATTGAGGTCGAAGATAGTTCCACTTGTGCGGATCCAGTGGGAGCAACATAATGTGGAGGAATCCACTTGGGAGCGCGAGGCAGATATACGCGAGAGATATCCAGAGTTATTTTTATCAGGTATGCCTTATTTTCCGAATTTCTGGACGAAATTCCGTTATTAGGGGGGGAAGTATGTAATACCCCATATTTTTATGCTATATTAATTTGGGGATTTATTAAATTTAATGTGAGTGAATTATTTAATAAAAATCCGGAAATTAATTATGTTATAATTATTAACGTGACGAAAGTTAGTAATTATGGGAAATTTGTTGAATATTACTAATGAGCAAAGTAATATATGTTATTGATTATATTGAATGTCATGAGTGAATAAAATGACAATTTTGGAAATTTGAAACGGGACGCGCCCGTGTCGCGTCGGGACTAAATTTTGTTAAATAAAAAGTGAATATTTTATAAGTTGTTCGTATGGTTGTTTTGAGTGCGCCAACGCGTCCGGAAGGGTCGAGATAGTTAGAAAAGTGTACCCAGGGGTGTAGTTTGGGCCTCGGGGCGTTTATAGGCCAAATTAGTGACCTGGGAGGGCATTTTAGTCATTTTACATAATTGGGTAATTAAACCCACGAAATTCAGCAGCCTATATCAGCCATTTTGGTTAACCATTTAGGGTTAGAATATTCAGAACCCTAGTACGGCCATTGGAGAAGAGAGGAGAAGGCTCTCAAGGCGATTCAAGGCCAAAAAGTCACCGGTTTGCACCGCCGCCCCACCAACGCGTAGATCGCGAGAAGGGGAACACAACCACACCAAAATCAGCCGCAATCCAGACTTCTGAAAATCCCAGGCAAGTGTTTATCTTGATATTTTTGTTGGTGCAATTTCCATATTAGTTTAGGAATGATTAGGAATAAAAAAACATGGAAGAAAACCCAAATTGTGATAGGAATTTGCATGTAGTAAAGACTTAATCCTTATTCTGGAAGTCTCTTGTGATGTAGAAAGATAACCCACGAAATTTTGGTGTAAATAAGAAGGAAATTCTGGGATTAAACAAATTAGAATCATGAGTTAGAGATTTTTAGGGTTCTTGAGTTTTAAATGAATTATGGCATGATAAATCCATGCTTAGTGATGTAAATTGATATGTTTTACGTTGAATATACCTGTTATGATGATATAAGGTTAGTAGTATTAATTCTGGGACGACTGGAACTTGAAAATATGGATTTGGTGTAAATTTGGAGATGAAACCTGTAACTGCAATTCTGCAGATTTTCGCAGACCTGCTTGATCGATCGATCGAGCCTAGAGCTTTGATCGATCGAAGGTTCGATCGATCGAGCCCCAAACCTCGATCGATCGACCCCTCCTGCCAGACTCTTATTTCCCTTTGTAAATGATTTAAAAATCGAATTTTCGTGATATAATTCTTGGGCATTCTTAGTATAATGATTTGGGAGACGTGGAGGACCAGTAGGGCATATAAATAAATGTTGGGATCATTAATATTCAACGAGAATGGTATTTATGGGATATTTACTTTAGGGTTAGTAAATTGATATATTAAAGGGTAAGGCGCGTAAGAGAGTTACGATGAAACGTAATAATGACACCTACTGAATTTTCTACTTGGAAGGATAAAGTCCACGAGTGTCACGAAATAAGTGAGAAAACCCTTCGAGGTAAGGTTAGAGATGAAACCTTATACGTAATACTAATAATGTGAAATTAAGGATAAATGTTGTAATTATGGGTGACGAGAGAACCTACATTAATATGATAAAAGTGGTATATTTATATGATTGTGTGTGCATATATTATATACATTTGAAAATCATGCCCACGCTACTTGCTATCCCTGAGGTTACCGCGCTGGGACAGTCTTATCTCGATGGGACCTTTATAGGGGATATTGACTTGTACCCTAGAAGATAGATGTCCTTGGTACAGGCTATCGACGTGATAGTTCAGATGGTCCTAAGAGACGCAGGCATGTGCCATCCTCTTAGAGACTTGGAATCTATTCTTCGCCTCAATTTTGTTTGTGTATTTTGTTAATACAATTCGAGAGTGATTCCGATTGTATTCCCCTTAATATGAGTGATATGGGGTTTTGGATAGTAGAGTATGCACGCACCATAGTTTTATTTGGGGTGCTGTTATTTTATATATATTATTCGAGTAGTTAATATATATATGAGATTTGGAATTTGAAACTGCCTACTGTGATTTGATAAGTAGGACATGGTTGATGACTCAAATGGTAAATACTTGTTTTGAGAAAGTATAATATGACACTGGAAAACTTTATTGATTTTATATAGCTAAAATGGAGAACCTTGATTACTAATTGAAATACCCTTTTCGAAATGGAATCGTTAAATGTTGAACCTTACGAGTAATCTAAGATAAGTTAAATCATTGGGAAGATTCGTGTGATAAATGATAAGATAAACCGTTGGGAAGGTTAGTACGATAGGCGTGCACATTAGAAGAGAGGTGAGAATTTCTCAAGAGAGTGTCGCTTTAATATGTTGTTGCATTGGCCTGTATCAATTTAAATACTTGCTAAACGTATTTTAAATCAAACACAATTTCAGGCTCTGACCCGTTTCTCCCTCTCTCTCTCTCTCTCTCTCTCTCTCTCTCTCTTGTATATATATGTATATATTTCAGGTGCCCAGCCACAGGGGCGTCTTGCTTAGGATCCCTTGAAAGGAACGAGCTGCAGCTTAGGTGGGAGTTGCAGGTCACTTGCGTAGACGGCTTCCTTTATTGACTCCACTTCTAGCATTCTCATTTATTGGCCATGTGTCGCCCTTCCCATTATTTCATTGTTATTGGGACATTTGTATTTCCAGTTATTTCTCGTATTATCGCCATGGGATTTATTCAGTTTGAATTGTGTTACTTTATATTTCGCATGTTGACATTCGATTGACGAATGTTTTAAATTAATTGGATTGTGTTCCAGGTTTGTTGTGGGTGATTCTTAATTGTTGAAATGTTGTTAATAAATCAAGTAAATGATTTTCTTTAAATAAAATTTGGAAAGTATGTATGAAAATGGTTTTGACACTTAGCTTAATTATCTAGGGTGTTTAATTGGAAAATTTATTTTTATCGACAGTGATGCTGAGAATGAACCAACTGTTTACCTTGATTTAATTTAATAAAGGAGTGATCGCCCGGTATTTAATTAGGAGGGGTGTCATAGGTGGTATCAGAGCATCAGGTTCTAGTGTCCTTTAGGATCTGTGCTGCCTATTATGCTTTCAGCGTTGCTTTCTTTGATATAGAGCCCTAAATACTAGGAATATTGTATTCATCTCTATACATTGGGAATTCGTGCTTCTGCAATTTGTTTATTTTAATGATGAACTCATCCAAATTTACTTAAATTTTCAGATGGACCGTCAAGAAGAACTAGCTAAAACGGTTAGCGGAGTCAACGAGCAAGATCGACTCATACCTCAAGTATCCCCAGAGAAAGTATCAACCACCGAGTTAGCAGGTATCGTGGCACAAGCAGTTACCACTGCAGTTTTACAATGCCAAGAACGCAGCGTACAACTTAAAGGAGGCAAAAGACCTAGAGAGGTTAACCAAATGCATGTGACTAAAGCTGACAAATGTGCGAAGACATCGAAATTGCGACAACAAACTACCCAAGACCAAGACAGTTCTGGTCAACAAAGTGGTAAGATGAAGCAGTTTCGAAAGAAGAATAAAGTTTCAAGTCAGCAATCGGGGGAATAATGGAGGTACAGGACAGTTTCGAAATAACAATCGGGGACAAAATTTAGAAAATTATGCTGGTTGTTATTTTCAATGCACTGAGATGAGCCACATGAAGAGATCTTATCCACAGTTGAATAGGGTGCAATTAATTTGAGGCCCTCAAAATCAGTAGGTACATCTACAACCTCCAGGACCTATTCCACCCATCCCACTGCAATAGGGACAACTTTAGTTTGGGCATATGTATAATGTCCAAGACGCTTTGTTGCCTCCAGCACCGCCGACTATTGAGGGTAAGTTTCCCATCCATGGGTTTGTGGGTCAATTGTTATTTGACACATGTGAAACACACTCATTTATAGCTACGTACTTTGCTCGTTCGGTGGAATTATTAGAGTTTTCCGATAGTACTATTATGAGTGTAGATTCTCCCATGGGTGATGGCTCACTTATGTCTTTATTTGTAAAGGGGTGGAAATAGACCTTGGTAGGTTGTGCTTGGAAGTCAACTTACTTGTTTTGGATATGGTCGATTATGATGTTATTTTAGACATGAATTGGTTAATGATATACCGGGCCATGGTAAATTGTTATGGGAGGAGTATAGTCTTTTCCAATTCGAGGGTATGAAATGTTTTTGGTAGCCATGCCTCTTCCGAAAGGAGGTTTGAGCACTCACTTGTACTATATTGAGGAGGAGACTTCACAAGGTATAGTTATTTCCTTAGACTTGATTCTTGTTGTTAGAGAATTTGAAGATGTCTTTCAGGAAATCCTTGGCTTACCTTCGAGTCGTGAGATTGAGTCCGTAATTGACTTAGCGTCGGGAACTAGGCTAATTGTGCGAATTCCATACCATATGGATCCTTTAGAAATACAGGAGTTGAGGAATCAAATTCAGCAGCTGTTGGGATAGGGGTTCATTCGGCATAACACATCGCCATGGGATGCCCATGTACTATTCGTAAGAAAGAGAGATGGTTCCCTCTGATTATGCATTGATTACTACGCATTGGATTAGGTAACCATCAGAAATAAAATACCCGTTGCCTCGAATAGATGATTTGTTTTATCAACTGAGAGGAGCATCGTACTTCTCTAAGATAGATCCAAGGATCGGGTACCATTAGCTGCGAATTTGAGAACATGATCTGTTAAAAATCGCGTTCGTGACCAGGTATGGGTCCTATGAGTTTTTGGTTATGCCTTTTGGGCTAACCAATGCTCCCATAGTATTTATGGACCTTATGAATCGAGTATTTCAGGACTTCTTAGACCAGTTTATGATAGTGTTTATAAATGACATTCTAGTCTATTCTCGAACTGAAGTTGATCATGCCGAGCACTTGCGATTAGTCCTACAGACACTACGGGATCATCAATTATATGCCAAGTTTGAGAAGTGCGATTTCTAGTTATAGGAAGTGAAATTTTGGGGGCATATCATGATGGCTGAGGGTATTTTCGTAGACCCACATAAGGTTGCAGCGGTGAGGGAATGGGATCAACCCACTATGTTGACTGAAATTCGTAGCTTTATGGGTTTGGCGGGATATTATTGTCATTTCTTAAGGTTTTTTTAAAGATTGCTGGCCCTTTAATGAACTTGACCCGAAAAGGAGTGCGATTTGTATGGGACGACTCATGTTAACTAGCTTTTGATAAGCTAAAAGAGAAGTTAACCTCTGCCCCCGTACTCACGTTGCCAATATCATGAGTAGATTATTTTATCTTTACTAACGCATCTTTACAGGTATTGGGGGTGTTAAAACAGGAGCACAGGGCCATTGCATATGCGTCTCGCAAGCTTAAGCCCTATGAGAAGAATTATCCCGTGCATGATTTGGATCTTACCGCAATAGTGTTTGCCTTAAAGATATGGAAGCACTACCTCCTGGGTGAGAAAACTAATCTCTTTACGGACCATAAGTCATTGTAATATTTGTTCACATAGAAAGATCTAAATAGGAGGGAACATTGACAGTTAGAGTTTGTAATGGACTACCAATTCGATATTCACTACCACCCAGGCAAGGCAAATATGGTAGCTAACGCGCTGAGTCGAAAACCCATGGGGCAATTAGCGGAAGTGTGGAAAGCTAAGTGGTAAGAACTTGGCCAGGATGATGCTGTAGCTAGAGCATGCATGTCGGTGTTGACCATTATGCCTGATATTATAATGCGAGTAGTAAAAGCACAAGTAGGGGATTAAGACTGTCATGACCAGGTACGACAAAGACTGATTAAGGGAGCAGACTTCTACTCTATTAGTTCAGAGGGTGGTTTACGTTTCCCCAGAAGACTTATAGTTCCGAATGAAGGAGACTTTAGACATGCGGTCATGACATAAACCCATGGTTCAAGATTTGTAGTACATCCCAGTGGGGACAAAATGTACCAAGATATGTGCCATCAATTTTTGTGGGCAGGAATGAAAAGGGACATCTCTGAATTTGTCTCCCAATGCGCCACTTGTCATCTAGTAAAGGTTGACCACCAGAGATCGACTAGAATGTTATAAGCGTTGGAAATACTGGTGTGGAAATGGGAGAGTATCTCAATGGATTTTATCACTGGATTACCGATGTTGCAAAGTGGTCATGATTTAATTGAGTCATTTTCGATCGCTTGACCAAATTGGCACACTTCTTAATAGTGCGAACGGATTATAACACAACACGTTATGCTCAGCTTTTCATAGCGAAGATTGTGAGACTTCATGGGGTGCCGATCAATATTGTATCTGATCGAGATAAAATTTTGATATCCCATTTTTTGCGAAGCTACCAAGAGGCGATGGGAATCGAATTGCGACTGGGCAAACGGAGGGGGTCAACTAAATGTTGGAAGATATGCTTCATATGTGCATATTTGACTTTAAGGGAGGATGGGAGCAGTACCTCCCATTGGTCGAATTCGCATACAATAAATTCATACCAATTCACGATAGATATAACTTGAAGCGTAGATGATATGCTATGGTGAGTGTTGATGTAAAAACTAGATTTGATCTAAATCACTGATAAATATTAATAAAGAGATCAGACAAGATATTTTTAAAGTGGTTCAGCCTTAATAAAAGTCCACTATCTTGTATTACTAGGTGTCTTTCTTTAATCTCGATTATGCTTGCTTATGATAGCTTACCCTTCCATGAGGGTTTTACAATGTATCTATAGCCCTTGGGCTATCAGTATGAATAGACAATTTGTTGTTATTAAATAGGCATATACATCTGTATATGGTAAGAATGTTAATTGAATCTGTCTTTATCGTTTGATCTTCCTAACCAGTTGCTCAGTACGCTGAGTAGCTCGGTATGCTGAGTTGCTCGGTACGGTGAGTAATTCAGTACATTAAACTTGCGCTATGTTGGATGACACGTATCTTCATATAATTGGTCCACGTCAGCTGACTAATTTTTGTATCAACAGAAGCCCCCAATGTTTCACAGTTGCATTTTGATATGAGAGTGTGGAGCATTTTACTCAAAATTTACTTGGGCACATTTTTTACGTCTCGATTAATTACAGAATTGCAATACTTATGAAAATTTTCCACTTTGTATAACAATTTTGAGCGCGAAATGGAAAACTTGTAAATATTTCAAATTTTTCACAAACGCTTGGGTACTTGCGTCTTTTTCCTTTGATTAACCGTCGGGAACACAACAGTCATCATGTGTGATCATTACTATTCTCGTTTTTCGATGCAGCGTATATAATGGCGGTAAAATCCGATTGTCTTCTACCTTTTGCTATTTTGAGCCCAAACTCTTTGTCTTCTCATTTTCTTCTTACGAGCGTTCTTTAAAGTCATCTGCCTTAGCTGATTGCTTAATCTTTTGTAAGAATTTCTTCTTTCCTTCTTCTCTCTTTGCTTTAATCATCATGGTTTACCTTATCGAGTCATTAGATAAGTTTAGAGATGATTTTGAAATTCCTTCTTGGGTTGTCTTGGAGGAACCTCCTTGCCCTTCTGATTTATTTTCTCTAGCTGAGGGACATTGGTTTCCCTCTATTTTGTGGAAGAATGTGGTTTTTCTTTCCCGCCTAATCCCTTGTGTTTGGAATTTTGCCAATATTTTGATATTGTACCTGCAAAAGTAGTTCCAAATACATGGAGGGTAGTTAATGGCGTACATCGGTTGAATCAAATTCACAAACTCGTCTAGGGATTCCTAAAATTATGTACTGTTATAAATGGGTCACCAACGATACCACCTTTTATTTAAAAACTAGGTTTTCTAACAGAGCTTTAGTGGTCAACCTCCCTGATTCCAATAGGGATTATTTTGAACATGGAGTTGTGGCTAAAAATCGGCAACACCCCCAACTAAAGGGGAAGACGTGTACCAGGGTATCAGATGTCCATCTTATGGCAATGGGATAGGTTGTTCTTTATTTTTAAGCTAGTTCTGTTTTTGTTTGATAAAATATTTCACTGTCTTTGGCTCTTTCATTTTTGATTTGCAGTTGACAGTAAAAGAAAATCCCCAAAAGAGAGTGATATTAATATAAAAGATTTGAAGCTCATATGGGATTTGCATCAATCAATTTTTGGGGAACACGTGAGGTCTTCTTCCTATTTGATGAGATACAAGAACACCACTTCATCTTTTATTGCTCGTCCCCTTGCTCCTCCTCTGGTGATTGATCTTGAGCAGGCTCCAGTATCTTCTTCAATTATTGAAGAATCTTCCTATGATTTAGGTACTTCTATTGCTGACTTGATGAAGAAGAAGAGGAGAATGCCTGATCTCTTTGCCAAGAATATACCTGGTGATGATGGGGTAAAGAGAAGCAAAGAAGATGTCCCAGCTAAAGGGACTAAGAAAAAGGATATTGGCCCATCTGGGGGGTAGTTATAGTTGCTAAGGAAATCAATAAGAAGCCCCTGTTACTCCAAAAGAGGCAGAACCTTTGATTGAAGGGGTTGTTGTAGTTCGAGAAGAGACAACACCTTTGATTGAAAAGGCTACTCCTTTGAAAAAATTGAGAAGGGGTCTTACTAAGAAGACCGTTGATGTTTTTGTTCACCCTACTGGGGTTTAAGTACCTTATTTGAGGGCTAATTCTCCAGCACTCATTAATCCTGGCTTGGCCAAGAAATTGATCTGGTCTGGAACTCTTCTTGATTGTTGAGCTGCTAATACTTCCACTCCTCGGGGAAAAGTCGCTGACTTGGCAGCCCAACACCTTGCATCAGTAAGTGTCATTATACCTATCATTTTAGTTCTATTTTCAAGTTTCATACTTTAACTTGAGTTTATCTTATTCTTGCAGTTTTTGGTGTATTTACATAATATCCCGGAGAAGGATGAAGCCATTAAAGATGCCTCCTCTTCCAGTGAAGTAGAAGAATCCATTCCTGGGTTATCAAAATCTTTGGAGGAATCCCGACAAAAGTATAAGGATGACAAAGCTGCTTGGGAAAATAAAATTAAGTCTGCTGAGACAGCTCAATAAAAAGCTCTGAAAGCTACCAAAGAGGCTGATCTAGCTCAGCAGAGATCTATGGATGCTGCATAAGAGGCTGATGTAGCGTGGCAATAGGCTATAAATGCTTCCAAGGGGGCAGAGGAGAAATTGAAGATGGCCATTTACAGCAAGGAAGAAGCTGAGGGCAATCTTTAAGAGGTTGAATAACGTAAGAAAGAGCTTGAACATAAAGTTAAATTTATTGAAGATCAACTTAGGGAGATTGTTTCCTCAGAGAGAGATAAGATAAAAATTGCTGCGAAGAAATCCTTTAGCTCTGGCTGGGACAAAGGATGGAACAAAGCTATAACTACTGCCTCTACTCAGATGGAGTACGCAAGTTTGAAGTTCTTTAGGGACGGATGGGTTACAGCGTTGAAGGAGATGAACATTGCTAAGGACTCTGAACTATTTCAGAGACATATCCATGGCCCTCCACCTGCTATTGAAGAAGATGAAGTTGGGTCTGATGAATCTTCTTTGATGATAATAGAAGAAATAATTATTGTCGCACTCCCCAAATTGTTAGAGAAAGTTCAGCAGACTACAACTTCTACAGAGCAATGCCATCTTCCCACCGAGTAACTAATACCTTCTTCAAAATCAGCTGAGGTTGTTGTAGGGAATAAGGAGACGGTGTAAAGTTGTTCAACAATTTTGTTACTTTTCCCTTTTATTTTGTACTCTTGGTTGTACCGTCTTCTCTTATGATCAATAAAATGGACTTTGTTATTTATTATAGATTACTCCTTTACTGTTCAATATAGTTGTACTGTTATTGATCTGTTTTCACTTTTCCTTGCTAGTTTATTGCCAGGATAGAAGTGTTATCAGCTCACAATACAGAGTTGATGAAGAAGTGTACTGATTACTTCAAAGCTAGCAGTGCAGATTTCACTGAAGCACAAATAATTGATATTCTGGGATCTGATGCCTCTGAGCGAGCAATTAATGCTTACCAGTATTTAAAATGTTTGCTTGATCGGGTTGTAGAAAACAGCTTAGCTTATTATGAAATGATTGAAGATCTTTAAGGAATAATTGAAGAACTTTAACTTCAATACAAGGAAGCCACTGCTCTTCTGCATGAGGGTTATGAGAATAAGTACCAACAGTTGCTTACTGGTCGGGATTATGACAAATTTATCTCAGCCCATAACAAGAGAGGGAGAGTGTGTACTTAAACTTGCATTTGAGGAACATAGAAACATTGCTAAGATGATGAAGGAAGAAAATATTGCTTTATGAGAAGAACTGAGATAGATAAAATTTTCTTCTTCCTCTAGAGCTCTGGTCTCAGTTAATGATGAAGTTTTTTTTCTTTTTTGAGACTGAGAATGCCTTATTAAGGGAAGAATTAGAATCTTTGAAGAGAGTCAGACCTGCATCCATTTCTCAGGGTAGAACAAGAGTTGGTCAGAGCAACATTGAAGAGACTAGGACTCAATAGGCATTAGAAAACCAAGCTGCTCAACTGAAGGCAAAAAATCAAGTTGTGGCTGAGATGTCCCAAAAAATTCAAACTCTTACCGAGAAACTTTCCAATCGGAGTTCAGTATTGCAGAACAAGGAGAATTTGGTAAAGAGGCTTAATCAACATGTTGAAGTCAATTCCACAAGTAGACCAGAGAGTTTTGGATGGGGGAATACAATGAAGCTTTATGTCATCTTGATGCCTGGTTGAAGCAATCAAACAAGAGTGGTTGAATGCGCTAACTGTGATGAAGGTTGAGGAGGGAACCGAGTTATGGGATTGGTATGACCCTAGATTACATGATCTCCCAGTACCTCCTCTCAAGCTAGATATTAGTTGGATTCTAGTTAGCTCCATTCCTCAGTGTTTGATTTCCAAATACCTTAGTGATTACAATCTTCACGAAGATTTTGAGATATCCTGACCTCCATATTTGCTTGACCGACCAAGCTCGAGTAATATCAGAATACTGTGAGATTTAAACTTTATTAATTCTTCTTTTGCTTTAGATGATCCTCCATCTGGAATGGATCCTGTAAATAAATCTGATGGAAATAAACCAGTAGAATAGGCTATTTGTATTTCGTTAGTAATCGTTAATGAAGAAAAATCATCTTTTTGTAATTTTGTTTCCTTGGAAATAAATTAATTGTATGATGTTTATCTTGTTAATCTTTATGAGATCAACTATAATAGTGTTGTACTTGTTAGCCACTAAGTGTATATATATATATATATATATATATATATATAAATGGACAGTTTGTCCTTTGTTGATTTGAGTGCTTAGACAATGGAACTTTTGCCCCATGTGTTTGCCTAGTTGTAGTTATGTATCACCCATAAAAAAAAGCAATGGAATTATTTGTATCCCATGTTCCTGCTTAGTTTTAGCAATCATTTAAGTAAATAATTGCCTTAGTGCCTAGGTAGTGGATATTTTACCCATCTTCTTGCCAAGTTTAGATGCCACTTGGGTCACCCGTAATCAAACAGGCCTTGCCTTGCTCGATTGTTGTACTAACATTGTTGCTTATGTTGATACCGACCAACTTGTAGTTGGGATTACTAATGCCGACCAACTTTGTTGGTGTTTGCGCAGATGCCGACCAACTTTTAGTTGGCGATTGCTGATGCCAACCAACTTTTAGTTGAAAGAAAAAGTTTTTTGTTTTCCGCAAAGTGAGTTAAGTGTAGTGTGTAACACTAGTACTCCAAAAAAAACAATAACACAAAAAAATTTGGGGAAATCATCATTTTCATTCATATTGAAGCAATGGGGTATATGTACAGTTACATTACTGGTAGTATTTTCGCAGGTGCTCTGCATTCCAAGCGTTTTTGAATTCTTCCCCTTCAAGAGTTTCTATTCTGTAGGTGTCAGGTCAAAAAACAGCTGTGACACGATAGGGCCCATGACAATCGACCTCCAACTTATTATGCTTTTGAATTACTTTCTTGATCACATAATCTCCCTCCTTGAGATCGCACCTCTTGACTCTTTTATTATAAAATATGGCAGTCTTTTGCTGATAAGCTGCATTTCGGATTACCGCGTCTTCTCTAACTTCTTCGAGCATGTCCAATTCTAATCATCTCATCAAATCACTTACTGGAGAATTGAAGTTAAGCACTTTATGAATAGAAAATCCTAGTTCAGCAGGTATCACTGCTTCACTTCCAAAGGTCAACATGTAAGGAGATTCCCCAGTTGCTGTTCGGGGCGTTATTCGGTAGGGCCATAACACTGAATGCAATTACCTTTAGCATCATCCAATTGCTTCTTCAACCCACTCAGTAGAATTCGGTTCATCACCTCCCTTTACCCATTACTTTGGGGATAACATGGAACAGAATGAGCCTTTTTAATGTTGGACTGTAGAGAATATGCTACGAACTCATGATTGTCAAATTGGATACCATGATCTGTAATGAAAGAATGGGGCATACCATATCTGTAAATAATATTCTTCCAGATGAATTGATAGACCCTTTCATAAGACATCAATAAGAGGTTCAACTTCCACCCATTTTATAAATAATCAACAACTACTACCAAATATTTGAATCGTCATATCGTAATTGGTAGAGGCCCGAATAAGTCTATTCCCCACATAACGAATGGCCAAAGTGAAGTGATTGGTGTTAGCAGTGCCTGAGGAGTTCTTCGTACAGTAGAAAATCACTGACACTTGTTGCATTTCTTGGCATAAGTTGTACAGTCAGCACGCATTGTTGGCCAATAGTACCCCTGCATATTTATTCCCTGTAAAAGAGTTCTTCCTGCTACGTGAGCTCCACAAGATCCTTCATGAATTTCCTCTATTAGATCTTTAACTTCTACTGGATGAACACATCTTTGCTGACCAGCTATCACACCTCTTCTGTATAGAACTCCATTATTTAAGACATATCTGGCAGCCTTATACTTCAACCTCTTGGCTGCCATTTGGTTAGCTGGTAAAGTACCTTCTTCAATATAAGCCCTGACGGGATCCATCCAGGAAGGTCCCATATCCATGTCGATACAATTCACCATCAATGCTTCGGCTTGCAAGTATTTCAATGGGGATTGTTCTTCATAGCTCGGTGTGCGTAGCTAAGGATAACTAAGCAAATGCATCTTCCCTTGCATTTTCTAGCCTTGGTATTCTAATCACTTGGACAACCGCCAAGTTGGAGATAATCTCCACAACTTTAGCTAAATACCTCGACATGAGCTCCCCTTTTGCTATGTAAAGACTGACCATTTGATTTACCACTAGTTGTGAATCACTGAAAACTACAAATTTCTTCGCATTCAATGATTTAGCGAAGTTGATGCCCATAATTACGACTTCATACTCAGCTTTATTATTGGATGCCGCAAATTGGAAACGTAGAGCATATTCTATGTCTATTCCATCGAGATTATTGAGAATAATTCCATCTCCGTAACCTGTTGCACACGAAGAACCATCAATGTATAAATTCCATATAGGGATATTATTATCAAACTCTTGGTCTGAATCTCTTCATTTTTCAACTCTGGCCGCTTACCAGAAGATTCTGGTTGATCAGTTACCATCCCTTATGGTAATTCTGCTGCTGGGAGTTGATCGGGGATAGTTTCTGTTGATTCTCTAGAATCCTTGAGTTGCTCTGCATTAGCCCCCTATTGATCGGAGATATTTGGGTAGGTAAATTCATCAATGTAATCCGCCACTGCCTGCCCTTTAAGAGAGGATCTTGGGTCGTAGATAATGTCATACTCTTCTAATTCCACTGCCCAATACATCAAATATTCCAAATTTTTTTGGCTTATGTAAAGCCTGTCTGAGTGGCATGTCAGTATATATTACTATTATATGGTCTTAAAAACATGGTCTCATCCTCCTGCTTGCCTCAATCAGTGCCAATGTTAACTTCTCCAATTTTGGATACTTGATATCTGCTCCCCTAAATGTCTTACTCGTATAGTAAACTAGTTTTTATGATTCGCTCTATATTCGTATCAAATCCGAACTGACTGCACTTTCTGAAACAACTAAGTTCAAATATAATTTTTCTCTTGTCACTAGCTGGGACAATAAAGGAGGTGTCCCTAAGTATCTCTTTAACTCTAAGAACACCTTCTCACATTCATCGTTCCACTCAAAGGTCTTTCTAAGCACTTTGAAGAATGGAAGACGTCTATCAGTTGCTCAGGAGATGAATCTGTTGAGAGCTGCAACACACCCCGTAAGGCTTTACACTTCCTTCTTGGTGGTTAGAGATTGTAACTCCATCAAGGCTTTTATCTTGTCAGTATTTTCTTCAATACCTCTTTGATTCACAATGTACCCGAGGAATATGCCTTCTTGTACGCAAAAAACACATTTGGTTGGGTTCAGCTTCATCTGGTACTTCTCTAAATGATCAAATGGTTGGATTCAAAAATCCTGTTATTTAAAGGATTTTCCAACTCTGTTTCAACTCCTTTTCTCTTGGTTTTAAATCTTAGGAGCCTTATTTTATGATGTTTTATTAATGAATATTACCTCATATAAGAGATTTATACCCTAGGATAGTGAAGGGGCATTCGGGCACGTTTCTAGGATTAGATAGTGTAAGGACCAAATTTCTAATTGAGTCTTATTATAGTTTTGACTTATTCTCGGAACAAAACATGTTTGTGTCATAGATAGATTTTATATTGTATGATCTCTCGAGTGTATGATGTATCAAAGATTAATTGAATACGTTGTGTCAAAGCTACATGGAATTAATCATGCCGAAGTTTAAATAGTGCAATTTATCGTCTTCAAGGTTTAATTGCATTTCGAGATCACATAAGTATGAATGCATAATGTTAAAGAATATAGGAATTCATTTTATAAAATGCGAATGTTATTTTTTTTAAAGGAAAATGTTTTTAAAAGAGGTTTAATTTGTTACACTTCGTTTATGTCCGATAAGGACAGATGAGAATTAGATAAAAGTTGGTTTTAATCCAAAATCTGTTTAAATTAAGAACTCTATTTGACGACATCATTCAAACGACATTTAATGTCGTTCGAATGGGATCCACTGTCTTTCGAACAACATGGAATCTAGCTCGAACGAGATTCTGAGACCGACTCAATTTTATTATAAATAGAGGTGTCGAGTTTTCTCGAAGCGTGTGCATTTAGGAAAATAGTTTTACGATCCAGAAACCTGTTTGCACATGTTTTCTAAGGTTTCAAAGTCATAAACACATCCTTATAGTTTGCAAAGATCCGAGATTTCATTAGCATAATGTTTATGCGATCCTTGTTGCTCAAATTTGAGTTTTGTTCATCATTGACAACTTGTGATTATTGATTTTGCGGTGGAGAATCGACAAATATCGTGTTCAACATCGTAGACGTATCAAGCCATATCGGTGGGCATTGAGACATTTGTGGAGTCAAGTGTTGTGGACGAGCATCGTAAAAGATGAAATTTCTTCTTGGAAACTATTGAAGAATGGTAGAAGATTAGAGGGAACGTCAAGACCCATGGGGATCGAGTCGTTGAGTAAGGATAATTTGTCTTTGTAAAACTAGTGTTCATAGTGATTGTCTGGCTTGGGCCGTCCGAGGTTTTTTCCCGTTTTGGTTTTTCCTCGTACATCCGGCGTTGTGAGTATCTTTACTTAACTTTACTTTCTTTAATCACTAGATGCATGTTTAGGATTAATTAAGATAAAATCTAGTTAAGTTAATTTGTTTCACAACTTGGTTTGATAAAATTGAAAGAGAGTTTTCAAATAGAGAAAGTTGAGTTGCATTCATCCTTAACTTAATTCCGCTAAAGCAAAAGTTATATTTTGGGGACCGATAAATTGGTATCATAGCTAGAAACATTTTTTATTGTGTTTGATCCCTGTTTCTTGAAAGGATGAATTTTGGAAATTATGATAGTTTTCGTACTCCTGTTTTTTTATGGCACTAATTATGCTTATTGGAAAATTTGAAAGAAAAATGATTCAAAATCCATTGATGAGCGTGTCTGGTTAGCTGTTGAGAAAGGTTGGACACCACCTATCACACAAGAATGTGAGGTCACTAGTTTCAAACCCGTTGAGTCTTGGACTGAGAGTGAATATAGGCTTGCATAGTATAACTCTAAAGGTCAGCACGTTATTTTCTCACATGTCACGCCTAAAGAGTATAATCGTATCATGACTTGTGAAACTTCGAAAGAAGCTTGGGATACACTAGCACTCACTCACGAGGTCACGAGCACAGTTAGGGAGTCTAATTTGCAAAATTTCACAACACATTTTGAGAAGATTAAGATGTTAGAGAGTGAGGCGTTTGATGAATTTTACACTAGGTTGTCCACTATTGTTAATTCAGCGTTTAACCTAGGTGAGAACATTCCCGATGACCTAGTGATTAAGAAAATTTTGCGATAATTTCCAAGTAGGTTTGACGCTAAGGTGACCGTTATGAATTCCCTTGGTTTTGCTTGACTTGTCGAAACTAGAGGAGATCGTAGGTGACTTACAAACCTATGAACTTGATTTGTTTACCTACAATCAAGTTCCTAAGAAAGAAAAGGGCATTGCTTTGAAAGCCCTGAAGGAGGAGACTAAAGTTTCGAATGACGACTCTGATTCCGACTTTAAGGATGTCATCTTATTGGCAAGAAAGTTCAAGAAATTTCTTCAAATACATAAGCAATCAAAAGATGCTAAAAAATTTGAAAATTTTAAGAACAAGGGAGACTCTACCCTTAAGGATAATAGTGAGAAGCCTAAGAGATATGAGTCTGATAGATGTTTTGGGTGTGAGGGGTATAGTCACAAAGTTAAGGAGTGTCCCAATAAACTTAATAAAGAGGGAAAGAAACCAATACCATACAACGCCACCTTAAGTGACTGTGAACCGGAAGAGGGAGAGGATTCCCCCATTGAGCATAACCTTTTTGCGTTTATGGCATGTCATGTGAGTGACGACGATATATCTTCCCATGAGGATACTCATATACATGACACTTCCGAGGCTGTTAAGAATGCTTCCCGAGAGGGTGAGGGTGAGGGTGATGAGACCGAGGATTAGGAGATCGACGTAGGAGAGTTGCAAGTTGAATTTTGAGGAGACGGTGAAGGTAAAAAAAGGCTAACTTGAAATTGCAAGATAAGTTGAAAGAGCGTGTCGTAGAAAATAATGATGTCTTGATTGAGGATCTTAGGGAATGGGAGAAGAATCTTAGGGAGAAGCTAGAGTACATCAAGAAAGAAAGAGACACCCTTAGAGGTTTGATGGAGGCTTTGAAAAAGGAGGTGCTATAGTTTGAGGAGTTTAGGCGTCTACTCGAGTCTAGGATTAAGGAGTTAGAGGAGAGTTTGAGAGACTCATCTAGAGTTAAGTTTGACTTGGAGGATAGAAGTGGGAAGTTGGATAGGAAGCTAGGCACCATCCAAATTAAGAGAGATATGGGAGGTATTGGCTTTGATGATCGTTTTGGTTCCATTCCCCCCACACATGTGAGAGAGCCACATAGGAATGTTAGAAAAGGTCCATATGTAGGTCACTTTCCATACCATTGCTACACTTGCACGTTTTGTGGTTGGAAAGGTCACCTTAGAAAGTTTTGTTTATGACCTTATGAATTATCCTCGAAAGTTTAGGAAGTTTAGGAATAAATTTGCACCGATTCCCCCCACCCCCATGCAACGTTACTCACCTACTTGGGTTAGGAAGTCGGATTTGGTAGCTTTAGGGATAAAACTTCACGATTCTCATTTGGTTGCACTTGATTCTTCCCATGCTAAATCTAAAGGTTGAGTGTGTTATCATGTTTATCATTTTGTATTATATTTTTCATTTATTACATCTTATTTGAAAAATACAAAAAGATTTATGGTTTTGAAATTTTTTGAGAAAAACACAAAAAGATTTTGTTTTTATTTGAGTCCAAATATTTGGAAAAAGCCAAAAGATTTTCGATTTTGTGTCATGAGTTAACTTGAATGGTGTGGCATATTGGTGTGATTGGACCCCTTCCTTCCATTATCCATGTGGCTAGGTCATTTGGTCATTATTATCGATGCTTAGAATGATCTAAACCATTGAGGATGTTTCGAAGTTGATATGCGTTTTGATTTGACTTTGTATATATGCCATCTTTGCACACATGCACGAGTTTATATGAATGTTTGGCTACTCTTGCATATTTGAGTTTTGTGAGATGTTTTTATCTCAATTTTGTCATATATGTGTAAGTCGACTTTTGGAATAAGTGTGTAGGTAATAACCGTTTACTCGTAAGAATTTCAACCTAAATTGAAAATATGATGAGTGTACGGGAAAAGGGTTGCGAGAGTGAAAAATTGACTCGTCGTGAAAGCCACCGTTTAAAAGATCCCAAAAAATTCATAAGGCAATAAAAATAATCATATGCCAAAAATGGGCCAAATTAGTTTAGTTCATTCCAAAGAAAAATATGATATATATTTGAGGGAGTTTGGATGGATTAACAATTTAAACGGCTATGCACAAAGAATCCTATGGTTGAAAATTCGTGTCATGACACTATTGTTTGTAGAATCATCAAAATTTCAGATTCTTGTGCTTGATGTTTATATAGTTCATTAAGCTCACACTTTAATTGTCACATATGGCTATAATAAAGTTTGATGATAGATTGCTATTGATTTGAGCTTCTTGATCATTTCGATGTGTTGGAATTGTGATTCATTTATTTTAGTTCACACACATACATTCCATGTTCATGTTTAGCCACATCGATACTATGTTAGCATGTTACTCATACTTGTTTGTTTTTAAGTTTTCTTAGTTTGTCTACTGTTTTGCTACTGTTTCGCAGTTTTGAGCCTCTTCTAGTCAGTTTATTATGGAAATTTTTTCACTGGGCAACACTGTTTAATTTTCTAGGGAGACTGTGAAAAAATTGATAATGTCGTTCTAACGACATACTGTTTCGTTTGAGCGATGTCGCAGTTCATTTAAACGACAGCCCTGGTTGACCTGATTTTGAATTTTTCAGGTTGTTACTCTGTTTCAGTACCCTACTGCGCATTGATTTGTATTTTGGTACTGGTTTTTGTCTATGAAGTTCAATTTTCTCAGTGATATATTTTACCACTTTTAGTTCTTTTATCATACCTGCTTAGTTTGATATATTTTTTGTGTGTGATTCGTTGTTTGCTAGCTACTGATTTGACCTTGTTTGATCTTATTTCGCTGGTAGTTTCATATTTATCTAGCATAATATGAGTTCAAGAAATCATATTGGTATATCACATGCTAGTCTTGTTTATCTTTTCACCAGATTGTCTATTCGAGACAAAAAGGGGGAGAGGTGTTTGTGATGTAGGGGAGTTGGTGAGTTTTATGCTTGATGATTGTTTATATCATATTTACATGGTGGTATCATGTTTATTCACATAAAAAATTATTCGAATTTAATGTTTCATATTAAATTATATCATTTGTTCCTCCACACTTCACTGGGTATTTGTTTGTTTCGTATGTGTAGGTATGCCTAAAGATACTCAAGATTTCACGTCTACATCACATTCAGATATTCGAGACAGTTTCATGCTTTCCGGTCCATTGTTGAAGAATCTTATCCTTTGTGAGGATGTATTTTTTATTTTGGGTTTATGGGATGAGTTTTAGGCGTCATAGGGCTTGACGGCCCGGTATAGGCATTTCACTATTGGTTTTGTCCCAGAATAGTCAAATGGGGAGATTTGTAAGGACCAAATTTCCAATTGAGTCTTAATGTAGTTTTGACTTATTCTTGAAAAAAAACATGTTTATGTCATAGATAGATTTTATATTGTCTGATCCCTCGAGTCTATGACGTATTGAAGATTAATTGAAGACGTTGCGACAATGCAATATGGAATTAATCATGCCGAAGTTTAATTGTTGCGATTTCTCATCTTCAAATTTTAATTGCATTCCAAGATCACATAGATATGAATTCATAATGTTAATGAATCTCGGAATTCATTTTATAAAATAAGGATGTTATTTTTTTAAAGGAAAATGTTTTTAAAAGAGGTTTAATTATTTACACTTCGTTTATGTCAGATAAGAACAGATGAGAATTAGATAAGAGTTTGTTTTAATCAAAACTCTATTTAAATTAAGAAATCTATCTGACGACGTCGTTCAAACGACATTTAATATCGTTCGAACGAGATCCACTGTCGTTCGAATTACGTGGCAGCTCGCTCGAACGAGATTTTAACACTGACTTAATTTTATTATAAATAGAGGTGTCCAGTTTTCTCGAAGTGTGTGCATTCTGGAAAAATAGTTTTACGATCCAGAAACCTATTTGCACATGTTTTCTAAGGTTTCAAAGGCATAAACACATCCTTAGAGTTTGCAAAGATCCGAGCTTTCATTAGCATAATGTTTCTGTGATCCTTGCTGCACCAAGTTAAGTTTTGCTCATCATTGACAACTTGTGATTGCTGGTTTTGCGGTAGAGAAGCGACGGATATTGTGTTCAACATCGTACATGTATCAAGCCATATCGGTGGACACTGAGACATTCGTGGAGTCGAGTGTTGTGGACGAGCATCGTAGAAGATGAAATTTCCACGTGGGCACCATTAAAGAACGGTAGAAGATCAGAAGGAGCGTTAAGACCCGTGGGGATCGAGTCGTTGAGTAAGACTAATCTTTCTTTGTAAAACCATTATTCATAGTGATTGTCTGGCTTGGGCTGTCCAAGTTTTTTTCCGTTTTGGGGTTTTTCTCGTACATCCGGCATTGTGAGTATCTTTACTTAACTTTACTTGCTTTAATCACTAGATGCATGTTTATGATTAATCAAGATAAAATCTGGTTAAGTTAATTTGTTTCACAACTTAGTTTGATAAAATTGAAAAAGTGTTATCAAATAGAGAAAGTTGAGTTGCATTCATCCTTAACTTAATTTCGCTAAAGCAAAAGTTATATTTTGGGGACCTATAGATAAGAGAGGCTAATAACTCAAGTGGTTAATAAACAATTATAGGATTGGTGTATAATCGGATCATGTCGTTTTGGCTTTCGGGGGCTATTATAGAAGTGTTTACACCTTATAGCCTAAATTGCTTATATATATATATATATATATATATATATATATATATATATATATATTAGGATGTCAAACTGTGTATGCAATTAAGATATATCTTGTGATTATGGCGTATATATGCACATGCCCCTCTAAATGCTATCATAAGGGAAGTTACGCGAAAGAGGTGAATCCCCTAGCTAATGAATGCAGGGAGAGTATAGTCCTCATGCCATAGCACCAATTATTACATTGTGTGATTTCTTTATTCGAAGTTAAGTAATTTCATGTATGGTTACGCCTCACTATCGAAGGTATATGGTCGCTTCCCATGCATTGTGATTTAGGACTTCCCAAACAACGAGATATCAACTGTGGGTACCCAGGTGGTAATGAAAATAGGCCCTGGAAGATGATAGCAATTAGGGAACGCATCCAGTGGGGTAATTCTCGGAAGGATGGTCTTAAAACTGTTATTGTATGTATATAACTGTCCTCACCGAAATGGTGTTTTAATGAAAATGGGTTAAATGGAATTGCAAAACAACTTTAATTATATGTGATTCTCCATGTCTAAATGACTTACGGAATGAATGAATGGTAATCGGTAAACTAAGTATATTGTAGATAGTTAGGACATCCTTATTAGTGATCGGGTAGACTAACTTAAAATAAAATGTACGCGTTAACGTGCACTTTAGAATAGGGGTGAACATCATGTCATAAGTGAAGAGTGAACCTAACCTGTTTATGAAATCTTGCACTCATAGCTTTTATGCATCTTATTCACATGTAAATAATATCAAACCGGGACCGGACCCATTCATATTTTGTTCTCTTTGTGTGGTTTTTGTTATGTTCAGGTGCTCCACCGCAAGGGCGCTCATTCTGACCTTCCCTTCTAGTGTTAAAGGTGCTACAACATTTTGCGGATGCTGTAGGATTTTTTTTACTAGACACATCAATTCATTTTGGATATTCTAGTTATGAGTCGTCAGTTATATCCAGGCATGTCGTTCAGGTTTATTACTTATAGTTATTGTTATACTTGGTGTAATCTTTTTGTATCAGTGTGTTAACTGACAACTTGTTCGGTTATATTTTGTTGTAAAACTGTCAAACTGTTAGTTGTATATATTAACCTTTTGTTTTGTTAAGTAGATGACTCAAATATTTTTAATTGGAAAGTTATTTGGCATCCGTTTTTAAAATGTTGGGTGGTTGTCTTGTATTATCTATTATTCGACAGTGATGCTAAGAATGGACCATTCAAGATTCCTGTTTTAATAAGAGTAGCGGGATATCCACCTCCTATTTTAATAAGCGTGGTGTCACAATCTCGTCAAAGTCTACACCCTCAATCTGTGTATAGTCTTGAGCGACCATCCTAGACTTTTTGCGAACTATGGTACCATTTTCATTTATATTATTCTTGTAAATCCACATTGTAACTATCACATTTCTCTCTTTAGGTCGGGGACTAACTCCCAAACATTATTTTTGCAAAATTAAAGCAACTCATCTTGTATAGCGAATATCCAATGCTCGTCCTTGAGAGCCTCTTTCACATTCTTGGGATCGACTAAGGAGGAGTAACACGTATATCTAATCAGATTCTCGAGTTGTACACGAGTCTTGACACATAGTGTGGGATCACAAAGGATAACAAAAGGGTTATGACTCTTTCGAACTCAAGCAGGTGGATCCTCTAAATCAGAAGTGGGGTCCATAGAGGATGTATGAGGAAAGATAGGATTGTCACCAAGGGGTGCATCATCCTCACACTAGGGGCTAGGAGCAATAGATGTCGATGGCTCGCCATCTTTAATCGTGATGTTTATTGACTCCATAACCTTAAAAGATACAAGTTTAAATACCCTATAAGCCCTACTCGTTGATGAATAACCTAAAAATATCCCCTCGTCACTTCGAGAGTTGAACCTTTCTAAGTTCTCTCTATCTTTCAAGATGTAGCAAGTACTCCTAAAGACACAAAAATACGATAGGTTTTGTTTCTTCCATGTCCATAACTCATAAGGTATGTGTAACGTGTGCGAACAAAGATATAACCTATTCCTCTAGCCAAAAACATCTAGGTATGTTTCTCCCAAGAAGCATGGATCTAGCCATTTCTTGTATCATCAGGATCTTCCTCTTAACAATCCCATTTTGTTAAGGAGTACAAACGATAAAGAACTCGTGTATTATTCCTACTCCATCACAATATCTATCCACCATGGCTTCTTTAAATTCACTGCCATTGTCACTACGCACCCGATTAATAATGACACCGTGTTGGTTTTATAGGACACGTGTCTCTTGGTTGTTAAGAACTCAAATTCATCTGAATTCCTCTAAGTAATCCTTTAATAGAGTATCTAGAATAGTAATCGACCATCAAGAGAACGTATCTCTTAAACCTAAGCTCTCCGAGCGAGTAGGACCCATAAGATCCATGTGAATAAACTCCAAAATATGGGTGGTGGTAATGGTATTCAACTTTCAGTGGGAACTTCAAATTTTTCCCTTGTTGGTAAGGTCCATAAATAGAGGAAATTGGTTTCCCAAGTGAATATAAGCCATGAACTAGGTCCTTTTTTATTAATCTCTCAAGATCTCTAAAGTTCACATGACCTAGTAATTGATGCCAAAGGTCAATAGAGGAGATCGTGACACTTTAGCACATAAAGGAAGACTTAGGAATGATCCCATATCAATTATCTTCGGTCCTCACACCTTGAAGTAAAAGTTCACTGGATTGATCATAAACATTGCATTCACACCGGTCAATTTTACCTTAAAGTTTGCATTGCGCATTTGGCTTATGCTAATTAAGTTTTCTTTCAACCCTTTCATGTACAACACATTATCTACTTTAGGGAATCTGGTTGTCTTAACACATCCTCTCCCTAAAAAACTATACCTATTCCTATCTTCAAAAGTGAATTTACCTTCCTTCTGATCCTCATAGTGGGTAAAAAATGATATGTCACCAGTCATGTGCCCAGAGCACCTACTATCAAAATACCATTAGGAAGTATTTTGAACCTTGAGAGAAAAGTGCACAATAAGGGCTTTGACATCTTGCTTGGGTACCCAAGTGGAGGTAACCTTTTATTTTCCCTTATCGTTGTTGGCTCTAGTAGGAACGTTAGAAGCGTTATCAAATGACAAAGACATCTGTTCAAATTATTTTATTAAACTTTGGGAAGTCAAGACTAAGAACTCAACTTTCTCTTTAATACTAGGAAAGTCTCTAGAGCGATGCATGGGAGTATGTGTACATTTAGTTACCCTTAACTTGTAGAAAAACTCATGAAGGTGATATTTTATTTACAAAATGTGCAAATATAGACTTGTTTGAGTCTACCTTGGTTCGCTTTCTTAGGTTGAACTCTCTTTTGTGGTTTAGGTCGAGGCCTATAAGGATTTACCATAAATTTTAGAATCGGTTCAGGTGCGGTATGGGAAGTGGATGAACCATCATAATCTATTCCTTGCTTCTCACTAAAACCTAGAGCGAGATCTAGGATCATCTTTCCATCCTTCTTCGATGTACCATCTATAATAACTTTGACCTCCTCGGCACATTCGAGATCTTTCTCGAGTTAGGATACAAGGGCTTCGAGTTTCTCATGCGTCTCCATAGATGCTTAAAGATCTCTCATAAGACTAGCCACTTTGTTGGTCAAGTCAACATTTTCCCTTGCAACTAAAATGACCATCTCATCCAAAGAAACTCTCACCGATGACACTTCCTCTCTCTCATCACTCGACTCCTTCTCTAAGGCTAAAAGTCTAATTGCTAAACCATTATTTTGTTTCTACATTTTAAAGGACTCATCGTAAAGATCGGCGTAGGCACGTTGAAGGTCACACACTTTCTCACTTAAAGCATCCTCTCCCTCACTCTTGCCGAATGACTAGACTCACCCTTGAGGTCATCATTGTAATAACCCTTACTTTTGACTAATTTATGTTCTATTAATTTACCATGTGAGGTAATTATACAAAATATTGAATAATGGAGTAAATATTATTTTAACTGATTTAAAAGATAATATTTATGAGACTTTGCATATTTACTATTATGTGAATGTAAATGGCATTATGTTATGATTTATAGTGTCGTTGTGATTTAAATGAAATTTATGGTTTAAAATGAAGTTGGAACTTTAAATGATTTATATAATTCTGGATGCCAATTTAGAGGGCGCGGTCAGTCCCGAAATAGTCGAGATAGTCAAAATAAGTGCCATATTGTATTTTTGGATTTCAGACACTTTTGACAGGTTAAGACTTAATTATGTAGTTACGAGTCATTTTAATGGTGTATTAACATTTAAAGAGGGGAATTAATGTTAAGTGCCCGATTTAGTCTTACAACCCCTCTTATTTCCTAAGTGTATACTTCCTAAAGCTAGAGAGAAAGAGAGAAAAAAAGAATTGTGGAGAAAAAGAAGAGAAAGAAGGAGAATTAAAGAAATTGGGTTTGATCTTGCATCTACCGGAAGGGAATCCGAGATTTCAGCTTAAGGCAAGTTTTTTACTTGTTAATATATGATTTAGGGTGAATAAGTTGTAGTGATAGTTGTGTATTGAAATCAATTGAACAAATATGGGTTTTTAAAAAAATTGTAGTGTTTGAACCCTTAAACATTATTTTAGATAGTTTTCGTGTGGATTATAGTTGTTAGAATTTATGTAGGACTGTTTTGGTTGGATTATTGATGGATGGTATAGATAAAATGGAGGAGAAATGAGTTTGGGAAAAGTTGGGGTATTAAACTCCATAGCTGAAATTGGGCATTCTGGCCCAGGCGAATCGATTCGACCATAGGGAATCGATTCGCTAAAGGGGTAGGCTACAGTTCTGTATTGAGCGAATCAATTCGGCTTATCTGAATCGATTCGGTATTATGCATAATGTTGGGTTCTCTTGACCGAATCGATTTGTACGATCCGAATCGATTCGCTTTCAAGACCAAATCGATTCGGCCAGGGTGAATCGATTCGGAATTCTTGCTGTTTTAAGATATTATTCTAACTTAGTTTGTAATCCTTTTCTTGTAGGTTTAGGACCTATGGACTTTCTCTTACGATGAAATAAAGTGTATTAGAGACTTACATTAGGTATGTAACCGCACTAGATTAGAAAGGGGATACTTAGGCTTATCTCGGGGTTAATGAAATAGACGTTATGGTAGATCTTTCTTGAGCGAACTAGTTTGAGACTAAGGAAGAGTAGGATTATATAATTATGGAAATTTAGAGACGTGTTTGAGGTATACTATACTTGGTGGCTTATAGTAACATCATTATTTCTCGGAGACTAATTTGGGGGTTTATTAAATGTTGAAGTTTATAATGATGACATTAAACGCTTATGGCTCTGGATAAAGGCTTAATGTATACATTAAAATGGGAATAACTTGTGAATGATAATTTGCTTATACACACCTCTCTAAATTATATCATAGGGGAAGTTACGCGCACGAGGCGAAGCCCCCTGGCTAGTGAATGCAGGGTGAATATAGTCATCGGTCATAGGACCGGTTATTATTTATTGTGTGATTATTGTTCGAAGTGAGGTAATATCGGGTGTGGTTATAACTCACTGTCGAATGTATATGGCCGCTTCCCGACATCACGTGATGTAGTATGCCCAGGTTGTCTTGATGATAGGCCCTGGAAGATGGTAGCAATTTAGGGGTGCATCCAGTGGGGAAACTTGGAAGGATGGTCATAGAATCGTTATACGTTGTGAAAAATAACTATTCTTATTAAAGTGGGATTTTATTGATAATACGACACTTTTTGAAGTAAATTGCTTTGAATACATTTCCCAATGAGAAAAAGAAACTGTGAAATGAAATTGTGTAAAAAGAAAATGAAATCTCATTAAGTAATATTTTATCTATATTCTCCTACATAAATGAATTATGATCATTGTCATTTTCATTGCGTTAGGTTATGCTTTTAGATTGAGAGGTTACATTCCTTATCATTATTTATGGTGAACGAAACAAGCTTATTCATGACAATTAAATTGTCCATAACTTTCATGCACTTTATTCACTTGGTAATCATATTAAACCCGACCCTGACCAGTTTATATTTTTTTTTTGCATGAATTTTATATTCGACCAGGTGCTCCACCGCAAGGACGCCCGTATTGACTTTTCTTTTCAAGTGTCGTGGATCCATAACACTGTGTGGATGTTATGGGATACTTGATATAGACGCTCCGATCTTTTGTATTCTAGTTATGATCATCTACACATTCGGGCGTGTTTCCCAAGTTTTGTACTTGTGTTATATAATGTGATATTGTACTTTAATACTTGGTGTAACCTAATTGTAAGGGTCTGTTAACCAACAGCTTAGTCGGTTATTTATGATGTATATGATTGTTGATCGAATACATGTCTTTATTTATATCCACCTTCTTTTCAATTGGATTGTTTAAATGTTTTTCTTTAACTTACAAATTAAATTTTGACAATCCGTTTTCTAATATAATGGGTGGCTATCTCGTAAACTTGTTGTATTACAGTGATTCTAAGAATGAGCCATCTATGATTCCTGTAATTATTGGAGTATCGGGCTGGCCACCTCTTATTTTAATAAGTGGGGTGTCAGAGATGGTATCAGAGCATCAGGTTCTAGAGTCTTTAGGATATATGCGGACTTATCACATTCTACCGTAGCGTTCTTTGATATAGAGCCTTAATGTTAGGACTGTTTTGTTTACCTATATTTGCGATCTTCTGCAAAATAAATTATTCTTAATAGTATTCTAATTCAGTTGTTTCTTCATCTCAGATGTTGCCTAAGAGAGGTCGCCCTGCGAGAAGAAATAGAGTTATAGAAGATGATGTAGGTCCTCCACAGCCACAATAAGGAACTATAAGTAGCCAATATCATCGCCCAGGCGGTTAATGCAGCGATGATTACCGTGGTTAAGAAAATTACCCAAGCCCAACAACTCGAGGTTCAGGAGGTGCAAGCCCCTACGGGACCTTCTCCATGGGAAAGAGTCAGAGAATCCTTCGTGAAGGGTCATCCCTCAGAATTTCAGGGTCGTTCTGACGTGATAGTAGCTAACCAATGGAAGAAGGATATACAACGGCATCTTCGCTTGATAAACTGTAGTGAAGAATGGAAGAAAATCCTTATTGCTTTTAAACTAGAAGGAGCAGCATTACACTGGTGGGTGTCGATGACCACGCCAAAACAAAGAGATACTATGACTATAACTGACTTTTGGGTTTTGTTTGATCGAAAGTATTTTCCTCCCGCAGTCCAAACAGAAATGAGGAGGAAACTCCAAGATGTAGTTCAAGGTGAACGTTCGGTGGCAGAGTATGAGGAGGAATTCACTCGTTTGGCTAGTTTTGTTCCGAATGAGCTAACTCCGGAGGAAAGGAGAATATCAAAGTTTATAGGGGGATTACATTGGAGGATACGACAACACTTTCTAGGAAATCCATCTTTACAAACTTTTGGGGATGTAATGAATGCCGCATTACTTCATTGTTAGGATCATCGATTGCATGTACAACAAAATAAGAAAGTTGTAGTTATGAGACAATTGGGTAAGCCGAGAGGCAATGATGCCGAAGGAGCACTATCCTTGTCCCAATCATCGGGAGGTAAGCAAAAGGAAAGGGATACCTAACAAGGGTATTTGCCTAAAAGATAACATTTTGGGGGATTTAATTTCGGTAGCAGTAATTTTAGTCATTATCTGGGTGTATAGCAACAACATCAGGCGGGTCAGGTAGGTCGGGGTAACAATGGGGGTCGAGGCCATCCAGGCCAAGGCTTTGGACAATTCAAAAATAATAGGGGTCATAATAAAGAAAATATGGCGGGTCATTATTTTCAATGTGGGGAGCTGGGGCACTATAGTAAATCATGTCCGCAGTTGATTGGGGGATAGTTTCCTAGAATTCCACATCATCAGTAGGCACAGCTACCACCACCAGTGCCTAATCCAGTTATCCCTCCACAATAGGGACAATTACAGTATGGTTGTGTCTACCATATACAAGATGCTATGCTTCCTCCAGCCCCGCTAGCGCCGCCAACGATCGAGGGTAAGTTTCCCATTCATGGGCATATGGGTCGTGTATTGTTTGATACGGTGCGACACCCTCATTCATTTCTAGAAGTTTTGCTCAGTCTACGGAGCTAATTAAATTTGCGGAGCATACTTTTACTAGTGTCGAATCCTCTATGGGTGACGGTTCACTCATTTTCTTTATTTCTAAAAGATTATAAATAAATCTTGGTAATTTGTGTTTTGAGGCCGATTTGCTCGTCCTTGATATGGTCGGGTATGATGTAATCCTGGGTATGGATTGGCTAGTGAAGTATCGCGCGATAGTAAATTGCTATGGGAAGAGTATATTCTTTGCCATTCCGGGGCACTAGATTTTTTAGTGTCTATGCCTCTTTCAGAGGGAGGTTCTAGCACTTATTTGTATTGTATTGCGGAGGGGACTTCTTGTGATAGAGTCATTTTCTTAGATTCGATTACAATTGTTAAATATTTCAAAAATATTTTTCGAGAGATACTGGGTTTACCTCCAAGTAGGGAGATTGAGTTTATGATTGATTTAGTACCGGGAATGCGGACGATTGCTAGATTCCCGTACCGTATGGCTCCTGTTGAGATGAGGGAGTTAAGAGATCAGATTCAAAAGTTGTTAGAACAGGGGTTTATTAGGCATAGTACATCGTCGTGGGGTGCTCCTGTGTTATTTTTGAAGAAAAGAGATGGTTCTCTCCGGTTGTGTGTTGATTACCTGGAGTTGAATAAAGTTACCATCAGGAACAAATACCCACTACCTCAGATTAATGATTTGTTCAATCAACTTAGGGGAGCGTCGTACTTCTCTAAAATATATTTGAGGACTGGGTATCACCAGCTGCGGATACGAGAACATGATGTGTCCAAAACTGCATTTTTAACTAGATATGGGTCCTATGAATTTCTGGTTATGCCTTTTGGGCTAACCAATGCCCCTGAAGTGTTTATGTACCTTATGAATAGAGTATTTTGAGACTTCCAGGACTAGTTTGTTATCGTGTTTATTGATGACATCCTAGTGTATTCTCAAACGGAGGTCGATCATGCTAAACATTTACAGTTTGTCCTACAGACGTTGAGGGATCATCAATTGTATGCTAAGTTCGAGAAGTGTGGTTTTTGCTACAGGAAGTACAGTTTTTGGGTCACATTATTATAGTTGAGGGCATCTCGGTAGATCCGAGTAAAGTTGTAGCGGTGAGGGAATGGGGTCAACCCATGACACCTACAGAGATTCACAGTTTTCTGGGTTTGGCTGGCTATTACCGCAGATTTATCAAGGGTTTTTCTAAGATTGCTAGCCCTTTGATAAATTTAACTCGGAAGGGAGTGAGGTTTATTTAGGATGATTCTTGTCAACTAACTTTTGATGAGTTAAAAGATAAGTTGACTTCTGCTCCATTACTTGCGTTATCGAGGCCGAGATTGGAATATTTGGTCTTTACGGACGCATCTTTGCAAGGGTTGGGAGGTATGTTACAGCAAGAGCATCGGGCTATAGCTTATGCTTCTCGCAAGATAAATCCCCATAAGAAGAATTACCCAGTTCATGATTTGGATTTTGCTTCAATGGTTTTTTCCTTGAAGATTTGGAGACATTACCTCCTGGGGGAAAAGTTTAGTCTTTTCACGGACCACAAATCGTTGCAATATTTATTTTCATAGAAGGATTTGAATATACGACAAAGTCGATGGCTAGAGTTTATGAAGGAATACCAATTTGATATTCATTATCACCCGGGTAAGGCTAATGTATTGGCAGATGCATTGTGTCGGAAACTCGAGGGGGAGTTAGCAACGGTATGGAAGGCTAAATGGAAAGAACTTAACCAAGAGGATGTTGTTGCAAGGGCGTTTATGCCAGTGTTGACCATTACGCCTACGATAGTGGTAAGGGTTGTGGAAGCTCAGGGAAGGAATAAATGTTGTCAGGACCGTAAGCACCAATGGTTAACCAAGGGAGTGAAATCTTACTCTATAAGTTCTGAGGGTGGGTTACATTTCCACGGGAGATTTATTATCCCGGAAGAAGGGGATTTGAGACGGGTCGTAATGACAAATCTCATGGGTCTAAGTTTTTAGTACATCCTAGTGGACACAAAATGTATCAGTACATGCGCCATCAATATTGGTGGGCGGGTATGAAATGGGACATTTCTGAATTTGTTTCCCAATGTACTACGTATCAACTAGTGAAGGTAGATCATCAGCGACCGACGAGATTGTTACAATCCTTAGAAATACCGATATGGAAGTGGGAAAACATCTCAATGGATTTCATCACGGGATTGCCAACGTCACAAAGCATTCATGATTCCATTTGGGTTATCGTTGATTTCTTAACCAAGTCGGCACATTTCTTACCAGTACGTACAGACTACAACACTGCTCGTTATGCCCGGATATTTATTGTGGATATTGTTAGACTCCACGGGATGCCCATTAATATAGTCTCCGATCGAGACAAAATTTTTGTTTTCCATTTTTGGCGAAGTTTCCAAGAAGCTATGGAAACCGAATTGAAGTTGAGTACCTCCTATCACCCTCAAACAGATGGGCAGATGGAAAGAGTCAACCAAAAGTTAGAGGATATGCTCAGAATGTGTGTGATTTATTTTAAAGGAGGTTGGGAAAAATACATTACCTTAGTCAAATTTGCTTATAATAATTCTTACCAATTCACTATCGGGATGGCACCCTATGAAGCATTATATGGTCGACCGTGTAGACCACCTACTTGTTGGTTGGAAATAGGGGATAATAAATTTCTTGGACCTGAGATGATCAAGGATACTTATTCAAAGATTGAACTTATTTGCAATCTCATTCGAATCGCTCAAGATCGTCAAAAGAGTTATGCTAATGAGAATAGAAGGCATGTCGAATTAGATGTTGGAGATCAAGTTTTGGTACGAGTTTCGCCAATGAAGGGTATAAAGAGATTTGGAAAGAAAGGAAAACTTGCTCCGCGCTACGTAGATCCTTTTCCCATTATTGCTAAGGTAGGCACAGTAGCTTATCAACTCGCCTTACCAGAACACTTACAACATATTCATAATGTGTTTCATGTTTTATCCTTGAAAAAGTATAAGAGGTGTGAAGGAACTCACTGGCACATTCCTTTAGATGATATTGAATTGCAACCCGATATTTCATATGAGGAACAACCAGTTGCAATCTTAGATCATGGGGAGCGTAAGCTAAGATCTAGAGTGGTGCCCTTGGTTCGGGTCCAATGGGGACATCACAATGCCAAGGAGTCAATATGGGAGCGTAAGGACGATATGCGAGAAAAGTATCCACATCTCTTTTTACAAGGTACGCCTAAATTTTGAGGGAAAAATTTCCTTATAATGGGGGGCGTATGTAATAACCCTTACTTTTGAGTAATTTATTTTATATTAATTTACCATGTGAGGTAATTATATAAAATATTGAATAATGGAGTAAATATTATTTTAACTGATTTAAAAGATAATATATACTAGATTTTGCATATTTACTGTTATGTGAATGTAAATGGCATCATGTTATGATTTATAGTGTCGTTGTGCTTCAAATAACATTTATGGTTTAAAATGAAGTTGGAACTTGAAATGATTTATATTATTTCAGATGCCAATTTAGAGGGCGTGGTCAGTCCCGAAATAGTCGAGATAGTCAAAATAAGTGTCATATTGTATTTTTGGGTTCCGGACACTTTTGACAGGTTATGACTTAATTATGTAGTTACAAGTCATTTTAATGGTGTATTAACATTTAAAGAGGGGAATTAATGTTAAGTGCCCGTTTTAGTCTTACAACCCCTCTTATTTCTTCCTAAACCCAGAGAGAAAGAAAGAAGAATAGAATTGTGGAGAAAAAGAAGAAAAAGAAGGAGAATTGAAGAAATTGGGTTTGATCTTGCATCTACCGGAAGGGAATCCGAGATTTCAGCTTAAGGCAAGTTTTTTACTTGTTAATATATGATTTAGGGTGAATAAATTGTAGTGATAGTTGTGTATTGAAATCAATTGAACAAATATGGGTTTTTAAAGAATTTGTAGTGTTTGAACCCTTAAACATTATTTTAGATAGTTATCGTGTGGATTATAGTTGTTAGAATTTATGTAGGACTGTTTTGATTGGATTATTGATGGATGGTATAGATAAAATGGAGGAGAAATGAGTTTGGGAAAAGTTGGGGTATTAAACTCTAGTGCCGAAATTAGGCATTCTGGCCCAGGCGAATCGATTCGCTAAAGGGGTAGGCTACAGTTCTGTATTGAGAGAATCGATTCGGCTTACCCGAATCGATTTGGAAGTATGCTGAATGTTGGGTCCTCTTGACCGAATCGATTTGGACTTTCAAAATTGATTCTCTTTCAAGACCGAATTGATTCGACTAGGGCGAATCGATTTGGAATTCTTGTTGTTTTAAGATATTTTTCTAACTTAGTTTGTAATCCTTTTCTTCTAGGTTTACGACCTAGGAACTTTCTCTTAGGATGAAATAAAGTGTATTGGAGACTTACATTATGTATGTAACCACACTAGATTAGAAAAGGGATACTTGGGCTTATCTCGGGGTTTATGAAATAGATGTAGGGTAGTTCTTTCTTGAACGAACTAGCTTGAGACTAGGGAAGATTAGGATTATATAATTATGGAAATTTAGAGACGTGTTTGAGGTATACTATACTTGTTGGCTTATAGTATTGTCATTATTTCTCGGAGACTAATTTGAGGGTTTATTACACGTTGAAGTTTATAATGATGACATTAAACGCTTATGGCTCCAGATAAAGACTTAATGTATATTTTAAAATGGGAATAACTTATGAATGATAATTTTCTTATACACACCTCTCTAAATGCTATCATAGGGTAAGTTACGCGCATGAGGTGAAGTCCCCTGGCTAGTGAATGCAGGGTGAATATAGTCATCGGCCATAGGAACGGTTATTATTTATTATGTGATTATTGTTCGAAGTGAGGTAATTTATGGGTGTGGCTATGACTCACCGTCCCGATATCACACGATGTAGGATGCCTAGGTTGTCTTGGTGATAGGCCTTGGAAGATGATATCTATTTAGGGGCGCATCCAGTGGGGAAACCCGGAAGGATGGTCTTAGAATCATTATACGTTGTGAAATATAACTATTCTTATTAAAGTGAGATTTTATTGATAATACGACACTTTATGAAGTAAATTGCTTTGAATACGTTTCCTAATGAGAAAAAGGAACGGTGCAATGAAATTGTGTAAAAAGGAAATGGAATCTCATTAAGTAATATTTTATCTATATTCTCCTACATAAATGAATTATGATCATTGTCATTATCATTGCGTTAGGTTATGATTTTAGATTGAGAGGTTAGATTCCTTATCATTATTTATGGTGAACGAAACAAGCTTATTTATGATAATTAAATTGTCCATAACTGTCATGCACTTTATTCATTTGGTAATCATATTAAACCGGGCCCTGACCCATTTATATCCTTTTGTTTTGTATGAATCATATATTCGGCCAGGTGCTCCACCGCAAGGATGCCCGTATTGACTTTTCTATTCCAGTGTCTTGGATCCATAACACTTTGCGGATGTTATGGGATACTTGATATAGACGATCCGATGTCTTGTATTCTAGTTATGATTAGCTACACATTCGGGCGTGTTGCCGAAGTTTTGTACTTGTGATATATAATGTGATATTATACTTTAATACTCGGTCCTAATTGTAAGGTTCTGTTAACCGATAGCTTATTCAGTTATTTTTTATGTATATGATTGTTGATCGAATACATGTCTTTATTTATATCCACCTTCTTTTCAATTGAATTGTTTAAATGTTTTTATTTAACTTACAAATTAAATTTTGACAATCCGTTTTCTAAAATAATGGGTGGTTATCTCATAAACTTATTGTATTACAGTGATGCTAAGAATGGACCATCTATTATTCCTATAATTATTGGAGTATCAGGTTGGCCACCTCTTATTTTAATAAGTGGGGTGTCACAATCATGTTTAATAACTTCCTCATCGGAGTGAGGTGCACTAGGTGTACTAACATGACTAGCCATGAACACAGTGAAGTGACGTCCATACAGTAATTTATCCTTGAAATCTGTCGAATCGACATCACTCCCGCTAAGCGTGGAATTTTAGGTAACTTTTAAGCAAGGTAACCTTATAAATAAAATAGGTCTGAAGTGATCTCAAATTTTTTTAAATATGTGTCTCAGTTATTTTCTCACCTAAATTAAAACTAGAGATTATTATGTTTGACAAACGTGCGTAAAATTCATCAAAAGACTGAGACTCTAGAATAGTAATTGTTTCAAATTGTGTGGTGAGATTCTATAGCTTAGAAGATTTCACATCATTGGTACCCTCACGAGTGAGCTGAAGGGTCTCCTAAGCTTCTTTAGACGTGGTGCATGTTATAATGCATTAAAACTTATCAAGAATGATGGATTCAGAGATGGCACTTAGACTGCTGAGTCAAAATTGCGTGATTTAAAAGCATCCTCTGTCCATGCAGAGACAAGTTTTAGACTTTCGACATTGTCATTCGTCACTGTGGATAGTGTCCACCCTCTTTCGCATATAAGCCAAACATGTTCATCTATTGATTTTAATGTAGACCTCATCCTAGATTTCCATTAAGCATCATATTATACAAATTATCCATGAAATCCAAATTTCTAACGGATCATTAAAACTTAGTGTAACCTTCTCTGATACCAATTTGAGAAAGCTAGGGTTCTATGGAATTATTTGTATTTTAGTTTCCCACAAACAAATCCAATTTTATCAAATTTTATCTTTGATTAATTGATGTGTGCACATAAATATGTAGTCCAAATTTTTATTCAGCAAACCAAGCATGCAAAATAACATGAAGATGTAAGAAAACATCACTAAATGGGAAAAACCTATATTCAACACTGTAGAGTAATTAACAGACACAATTGACCTATAGACTACTCAGAACGACTAAGTATAACACGTAGACGCTTCAATTGCTTCTACAGAATATGACCCAGTCCAGTGCCATCTATAGGAAGCGATCTTCACTCGGTATCCACCGATCAACCTTCATTTTCTTTAGCTGTGAAACCTTGGCTTTACAAGTCAGCAGTAGAGTAAAACTCCATAAGGGTTTATGCAAGTTTATTTGGAAACTAGGGTTCTTAAATCTCACAAATCACATACAAGGATGAAAGATTTGTGAAAATAAAACCACTTTTACATCCACAAATCTTTCATCCCTATATGTGATTTGTGAAAACTTTGGAACAAATATTAGAAAATTATTTTCGCCAAAATTCCATGAAATTTCCTAACAAAACAAGTTTTTATAATAAAAACATGACTTTCGAGGTGGCAAGGTCGTTTGAATGAAAACATAAGTTTCGTTCGAACGACATCAAGGTTCGTTCTAACGAAAGCCCAATCTTGTTTGAACGCCCTTCTCACGTACTTCAAACAAGGAATCTCAGTCAAGGCAGGGATGTCTCGTTTGAAGGGCGTTAGATGCTTGTTATAACGAGTCTGCAATCTCATTCGAACGAGAGTCAATCTCGTTTAAACAAGACCAAAAAAATTTTTTTGTTGTAAAATCCTTTTATAAAAGCTTCAATTTTTAAAAGTTAACTTCCCAAAATATGATTCTTATAAATTCATAAAAGCCATAAATTTATACCTCCATAACGTGTCTGTGTGTCTTCGAATGATCTTGGAGATGTAATGTTTTGTTCGATTTGAGATGCCGATTTGTAACGCGATACGCAAAAACAATAAAATAAGCCTAAGCTATGAGAGATTATAAAAACTTGATCTTACACAATTTAATAGCATAAAACCTCAAACTTGTATATATCAGTTTATACAACAAATTTATGTTTTCAAAAAAAAATTAGTTTTGTTTTAAAACAAGTTTTAATGATTAAACGTACAAAACTAAAAACATATATAAATAAGATTATATATATATATATATATATATATATATATATATATCACACAAAAAGGCACATGCATAAACAACCTTGCAATGGCCACAAGAAAGCCTCAAGAAATTTTCAAAATTAACAACCCATAAATCTTCGAAAGATCTCAAGGGCTATTAAGTGGACATAAAGCATATATACTTTCAAAAATCTCAAACCTTCAAAACATAATCTAACCACACAACCTCACGTATATATTTTTTAGGATCAAATAGTTTTTAGAAGTGTTTTAAAATCACTCTCAAATAGATAAACACTTAGGTTTAGAGAGAAAAAAATGTTAAATGAGTTTTGGCAAACTTTGGCTTAGATTTCAATTTTTATTCAATATTTTCCAGCCGACCCAAGTCCTCTATCTATAGAGGTGAATGAAAGGCCCCTAATGTAAATATAATTCTCAAACAAATAAGGGCATAAACGTAATCAATCAAAGATTTAAAAGGGAAAGATCGACATCGCACAAAAATATGTTCGGTAGGGGGTAAAAGGATAAAATGCTAGGCAATAGTTGAGGGTAATATTATAATAAATATACTCGACAAACAACCATTGCATAGGCAACCTACAGACTCACGCACGATCAACTTGCATGAGTTAAACGCTGCCACATCATTAGTCTAAATCAGTCCACACGGATCGAACATAAAACGATCCATACATGCGTAAGACACTACCATTTTGATGTTTGCTGATTTTTAAATAAGAAATAATTAAAATGTTTAAAGTGTTTCTTTAAAATCTTTAAATCAACAATTTCAAATTCCAAAAAATTCATAAATAATATGAAAAATTAATTTTCACATTCTAGAAAATTATAAAATCACAAAACGTATATATAAAAAATATCTAAATATAAAATGTATAAATACAAAATAATGAAAATATTAAACAAAAATTCAAATTAGGGTTTTAAAATAATAAATTGAGTCTAAAAACTTTTAAAAATGTGTTTAGGAATGTGTTTAGTGAAAGCAAGTGACTGAGTGCATTTTAAATAGTTGTTATAAAATTGATCCAAAGAAAAAATTCTCTGGGATTTAAAGAGGGTATTCTCAATTACATTCGCTATCAACGAAATCAGTCCTAAGGGATGATTCATCAAAAAAATTATTTTCATCATCCTAGTTTCAATAGTATAAAATTTTGGTAACAGTGACAGTAGTGTGATTATGTACATGAGTCTTAGTAGGTGAAGAGTTATTTATAATAGATAAATCGTTATTATCTACCAAAAGTTTTGAATCATCATACATTGTAGAAAAATTTTTAATGCCAATATCAGACTCATTTATGGACACAGAAGTAAAAGCCGTAATAGAGTAGACAAATTATCAATGTCAATATCAGACTCATTTACAAAAATAGAAGTAAAATCCATAAAGTTATTATAATTATCACTGCTGTCACTATCAAAATTATCATCACAAGTTTTAGATATATGGGCCTTATTAGAAGATTTCCATTTTCTGTTTGAAAAACACTTGTTATCTTAATGAACAAATTCATTACACTTCCTGAACTGAATATGATTCAAATCTTTATTGATATCAAAATTTTCAAATTTTTTCTTTTTATATAGTTTTTCATGAGGCATTTTAGTATAATTAGGTTTCCCTTATCTCAAAGCAAATTTGTTCCTAAACTTAACAAATTTCTTAAATGTTAGATAACAAGGAAATTTCATTATCTAATAACTCAAGAGAAATAGAAGACTTATCCATATTAGATAGAGAAGAGACAAAAGCCATACTATTTACACTAGATTTAAACATTAATGAAGGTTGTGTAATGTGTCCTTTGCCCCTTTGATTTTGACTTAGGGAAGTTTCTAATTCAAAAGTTTTCATTTTACTACACAAAAGTTTGGGAGTCATATTAGGATCATCCATTTCATTTATAATATGTTTCTTCGTATCAAAACTATAAGGTGAAAACCTAAGTATCTTAGCACATATTTCAGAAACAACATAGACAATGCCATTTGCATGCGATGGATTAATAATGTCTTGTAATCTAAGATAAAAATCATCAAAATTTTCATCATATTTCATAAAAATATTGTTATAAATGTGTACTAAAAGTTATCTCTTAGCCTTTTTAACCCTAATGTCACTCTCTTGGGTAGACATTAAAATGTCCCAATTTTTCTTAGATATAGTACAGATTGAGATTCTATTAATCTCAGACTCACACATGTCTTGGATAATGGCATTTCTGCCTTTATTATTAAATTGTGAATTTTAGTTCTCCTCTTTTGTTCATTTGGAAAGGGGTTTTCTTACAAAGATTTGAGCATCACCTTCACCCGTAGATTTACTAGTTCTAGTAAAAATAGTTTCAACCATATTTTATACCTTATCTCCTAACTATTGGATGTGTGTAACCATTCTTACTTTTTAGTAAACAAAGTTTGCACCATTAAACATAGGAGGATGTACAAAACTATCGTTAAGGTCTTCCATTTAGTTTTTTAAAAAGAGATCAGTATCTTAAAGAGTAAAAAACATTTAAAGAAAAGTATGTATGATTCTCTGAAACTACTTGAAAATAATCTAACATAGAAAAGTATCTAGATTAAATAAATTCTATTTTAACTCTTTGGTAAAACTATTTTTAAACATCAACGGTTGAATATACATACACAAAATATTTTTACTTGTTGTTGTGATATTTAAGGTAACAAAAAATAAATTTATAGTAGATTAGATGAGGAGAAGAAGAAAACCGCACAATAGTTTGTTAACGATAAAATCAGCGTACTGAAACCCCCCGAGTAATTTAGTACTAAGACCAAACACACCCCCAAGTCCATTATAACTATTTGAGTACAAATTACAAAACGCAATGTGTAGATGAATTAATACAGCTAATACACTCAGCATACCAATGCTAGTACAAAACAACCCCACAACTATTGAAATTTTACCAAAACACAACAAATAGTGAAACTAGGAAAAAGACACAAATAGAGCTTCACACTCAATACCAGAGAATCAGTGAAGATGAACAAAAAAAAGTTTTATGATATTTTGATTTTAACAGAACAGTGGATGATTGAAACCCTAAAGACTAACATAAAAAGAGTCTTCCCTTGTGGATTTAAGTTTCAATAGTTATGAAAACCCAAGAAATAGTTTTGTATAAGAGGATGTTTAAGGTTAAGAGATTTAACACTCTAAAAATGATCCATAAAACTGAGATAAAATGTAAACCAAGTTCTGTTTTAAAGTTATAATAGTTCTAAACAAGGAATAGGTTCACAAAATTAGATCTGGTAAAACATGAGTCGTGTAACAGTTATAACAACATGTTTAGATAGATCTGGTTGAAATTGAGAATATATCAAGTTTTGGGTTTAAAAGGAGTGGCTTTGCTTCGGAACAAGTTATAATAGTTTGAACATGCAAAACACCAAACTAACTTAAAATAGATTATACATCAAATTTAGGATAAGAATATTTTAGGGTTTCAAATAAATAGAGATTAATTTAGCAAGGATTATACCAATTTACTAGCACAAAATCCTAAACTTGTATATATCAGTTTATATGACAAAGTTATATTTTTAGAAAATTTTAGTTTTGCTTTAAAACATGTACTAATGATTAAATATGAAAAAATAAAAACATATATAAATCTTATATATATATGAACTATGGATCAGTGATTATACCTTAAGAAGTTGAAGGCCAAACATTGCATAAAAAGGTATATGCTCAACCAGCCTTGCAATGGTCACTAGAAACCTCAGGAAAATTTCAAAATTAAAAACTAAATCTTCGAAAGAGATTCCAAACTCAAAACCCATAAATCTCAAGGTGTTTTAAGTGGATAGAAAGCATAAATACTTACAAAAATCTCAAACCCTCAAAACAGAATCTAACCACATAACCTCACACACACACACACACACACACACACACACACACACACACACACACACACACACACACACACACACATATATATATATATATATATATATATATATATATATATATATATATATATATATATATATATATATATTTATTTATATTTTTTTTTGGGGGGGGGGGGGATCATAAAATGTTTAGAAAAGTTTTATGTTTAACATAAAATCATTCTCAAACATATAAACACTTTGGTTTAGAGAGAGAAAAGGTTGAATGAATTTTGGCAGAGGTTGGCTTAGATTTTTAATTTTTGTTCGACATTTTTAGGTGACCCAGAGGTGGATGAAACGCCCCTGGTATAAACGTATTTCCAAGACAAATAAAGGCATAAACATAATCAACTGAATATTTCAAAGGGCAAGATCGACATTGCACAAAAATTCATTCGGTGGGGGGAGGGGGGTTAAAAGGGTAAAAAGTCAAGCAATAGTTAAGGGTAATATTGTAAAAGTATACACGACAAATGCCCATTGCATAAGCAATTATGCAGACTCATGCGTGATCAACTCGTGTGAGTTAAATATCGTCTCGTCATTGATCCAGAACGATTGACATGGATCGAACATAAAATGACTCATATATACACAAAATGCTGACGTTTTGATGTGTGTTGATTTTTAAATAAGAAACAATTAAAATGTTTAAAGTGCTTCTTTCAAATGTTCAAATCAATAATTTTAAATTCTAGAAAATTCATAAAAAAAGTGAAAATTAATTTTCAAATTCTGGAAAATTTTAAAATCATAAAATGTATAATATAAAAAATATTTAGGTATAAAATACATATAAAATGTATAAATATAAAAATAATGAATATATCAAACAAAAATTCTAATTAGGGTTTTTAAAATAATAAATTGAGTTTAAAAACTTTCAAAAATCTTTTTAGGATTATGTTTAGTGTGAGCAGGGGACCGAGTGCATTTGGAATAGTTGTTACAAAATTGGGTCAAACAAAAAATCCCGTGGAATTTAAAGAGGGTATTCTCAGTGTTAGTTTGGGACAAATCCTAAAAAATAGTGCACTCTTAATTCGGGACATAGAGAGTATATTCGATTTCGCGATTGCAAGATAAACATAAATTTAAGATTGGTCATTGTTGTATGTAATTTTCCCTTTTCCATTTGTATATAATTTCGATTTTCATTCTCGAACTTAAAATTGTGGATTTTATGGGTTTGTATGTTAGGGATTGGAATGTATTTATTCTTAAGAAAAATAATCTTAAGGGAAGCCTTAAATTCAATTCGATTAAAAAAAATCATTTGTGGCAATTTGATATTAAGCGTAGTTAAATACACCTTTTAAAACTAGTAAATATCTCTTTTAAGGGAAACATCTATTCATTTGTAAATTTATACATATAAATATTTTATTAAAGTCCCCTCAATTAAAATTGAAAGGAATTGGGATAAAACTTTACTTTTATTATTTTTTATTTATCAAAAGGCATCTCTTTTCTTTTATTTTTATAAAATAACTTATATCACAAAAACACCTTATGCATATATCCTTAGTTATAAAAATATTTTATTTTTGAAATACAAATATCCTTTTATTTTATCATCCTTAAAAATCGTTAATATTAGTACTTATTTCTTGCTAAGAATATTTTCATCATATTTTAGTGACAAACATATAAAACAACTTTACATATTTATACTGACCTATAACTACATTTGGAAAATGCTTAATGTGCATAAGAAAACCAAATTTTTATTTTAATAAAATTAAGTACGAAGTAAGAAATTAATCTAATTTTAAACTAACACGACATAATTAATTTTTGGGTGATTTTTACCCCATTTTATCATTCCTAAACAATTACTATGTTAGTATGCAAAGATAAAAAAAAAGTTAAATAAACATTCACACAATGCCACAACATACGAGGAAAACCCACAATAGAAAAAAGTCTGTATGACGTAGCCTACACAAGTCCATGATGGTATAGGATTTATACCAGGAGGATAGAAAGACTTACTCACCGACTCGACTCTTTTCGATCCTGATGCAATCTTCCCTCCTTTGACCTTCTTCAAAACAACCGCAAGAATTCACCAATGGCACACAATGCATTCTAATTTCATCTTGGTATCCACTGATGTGGAATAGGCTCCATTAAGGTGTAACACAAAGTTCATTAGGATAAAATAACTTGAACAATGAAGTGTAAATTTCTTTGGGGTTCAAAACAAGAGACCTCTACGCACGATTATTATGTTTAATCTTGGATCTCTATAGAAATGTGTAAAAGGTGTATATGAGGCTATCATTTTGCTATTTTAAAAACCCTTATAAACTTGAACTTCATATACTTATATTTATCTTGCAAATCATGTAAAACCGATAACACAAAAATTGAGGCACGGATTTTATCATTATTTGAACGAAAACATGTTCTCCTTCAAACAACATTGGTTTCTCATTTGTATGAAATCAAGTCATTTGAATGAAATAAATTTGTTCAAAGGACAACTATAAAATTATTAGAACGACGATCGATCGAGCTTCGAATCGTAATTAAAAAGGTGGATACTAAGGTATCTTTAGAAGCTCGTGAGAAAGATAAACTCATATCGTTCGAACTAGAGAAGAAACTTATTTGGATGATAAGCTTATCTCGTTCGAACGAAAAATAAACTTGCTTGAAATAGAATATCAATCTCGTTTGAACAAAAATGTCATTTTGTTTGAACGACTTTAGAAAATAAAAATATTTTTCTTTAAAAAATCTTTTTTCGAAAAATAGACTCGATAAAAACAAAAACACCCAGATGGAAATTCATTGATTAATATATTAAGCTTTTATATGGTTTTGAGATCCCAAGATTGAAGATGTGATCTCAGCATGAATTTGATGTTGATTTACGAGGTCCACATCATGTCTTTAATCATAGGATTGAAGGTACAATCACAAATAATCTAACCTGTGACTCAAAATAGTTTTTTCCAAAGGAATAAGGCTAATCTATAAAAAAATTTAATATTCATTACAGTCATTATAAAATTGGTCCTTACAAATCTCTCCAATTGGATGTTCTAGGACAAAACTTGAAAAACATTGGTTGTCAAGTTCTAATGCCCAATCCCCAAAAGGAAAAAGACACTACAAACACTTGAACAACTCTAACACTTAAGAAATTTTGCAGTTATGAAACTTTAATGCATTAAAGCTTAAATCGGGGTACTTAACACACTTGTCAAGTGCATAGAAAATAACAAAATATATAACATCATTAGCCAAAAATACTCCCAACATATGAAATTCCTCCCCGTTAATATAATCTCCTCCCCCCTTTTGTTTGGAAATAGACAAAAGTTAAAGAACATAATATGAAGCAAATGTGATCTTCAAATCAACAATCATATCATGCAATTTGGAGTGAGATAGCAATAATAAACAACGACAACACAATGACAAATAATCCAAAAGATGAATCAATGAAGAATATGGATTAAATGTATGCAAAGACTCAAAAAATACCATATATACATATATAAACATACATATCATTTGACACTCAATATATATATATATATATATATATATATATGCATTACCACATAAGATACACAAAAACAAGTTTTCCACACTTGTATGACGTAAATGTGTATTTAAAATAATGTGGCATGGAGTGTAGGCGTATGAACTAGATATAAAAAAGATAAGACCCAAACAGTGAAGGTAGTCTAAGGAGTTCAAATTTGATAGTCTTAATTTTTAAAACATGGATTTAGCCTCATATGATAAATAAAGTGAACTTAAATGGAAAAAACGGTCTAAATGCACACAAGCTTAAACAATATTGATGATTCTCAAATCAATATCATCAAACATTAAGGATAAACTAGAAAAAAAAGTGTGCAAACCCATTGATCTTCAACACATTACACCTTCAAAAATATAAACATGCAATTTTTTGTTCTTTTAAAGATATCATTTTTTGTGATAATCAATATCTAAATTTTGGCCTTGGAAAATATATATCTTTATATTTTTCAAAAGGCTCTTGCGAAGGGTATCCTAACATGCAAAGGAGTTTTTACTCCCTTCATATCCATTTCCATTGCACACTCTTATTTGTCTTTTATTCTTAAGAACATCTTCACACGCATTAGTTCTTACATAAACAAATTCTATAAATACAAAGAAATATATTTGATAAGATTGATAGGATAACACCTTACTTAGATCATGAATAAATACATGTTAAATCCTAAAAGAGATTGTGAAAATGTGTGCAGAGGCATATACTTAAATGAACCGATTAAGAAAAGATAAATAAGAATAACTCCATGACAAGACATGATTAAGAAATAATCCAAAGCATTTAAGTCATATTAAAATGTTATAGCCCCGTGGAAATGTTGGAAAAAATGATCTGGGATTGACATTTAAAAAGAAAAATAATTCATACTTAAACATCTTTGATTAATCATGTATTAAAAGAAATTGAGAATTAGGTTTGAAGATTGAATCTAAGGTTCAAGAATACAATACTGTATAGAATCATGTTATGATTCATATGAAAAGACAGAGGTAGAAGATGATTAAATCATTATTACCCTCCAAGTTCTCTGAAAACCTTATTTAACCTTCTGTAAATCTTAACACTTCTAGTGTATATCCTCCCTAAAGCCGGGCAGGTTTGTGGGCACGTTTTAAGATGAAAACCCTTCCTTATGATTGAGATATGATTGTTTCTACCTAGACTTCTTCAGAAAAATGTGAATAAGGTTTTATCTCGCACCTATCAAACCCTAATTGTGAATCATTATTAATAAAACTCATATCCACACCTTTATATAGAAGCATAAAAGGTAGGCTTAGGCCAAACTGGGTTTCTTGAGAGTCTGAGCCTAACTAATTAGGTATATGGACTACACTAGGGACTCGAGATAAATAATTAAATTAGCTCCAAATAAATACTCAGAAATTTCAATTCCAATTATCATAATTTATTTACTTTCTTTATTTAATCATATTTAATTCCACTAAATAATTATGACTGCAATCCAATTTTAATTATCTCATAAATTACTCAGATATAATGAGATCTTATTTGAAAAGTTGATTATGGTACATAATATGATTTCTCGCGTTAAGTGACCAATACCCACTTGGTTGAATCAATTAACTACTAATCGATTTTAACCAACATTTAATAAATTTTCTTGATTCTCATACTTAACTTATTTGATACTCCACCAGGATTTTAAAATAATCCACCGATTGGGTTTTACTTGGTTGAAACAAAGCATATAAGTATATCAAGGGGATATCACAATCCAAGGTATTCCCTAGATGCGAATTCCTCCGAACTATCACAGAACTGCAACTCATTATGCGGGGATCATTTGACCCGATATAAAATCATATCTCACCCCACAACAGTCAAAGTGACATTTGCGCAATCATTCCAATCCTCATAATTCTCGGCATTAAGAATATATCCACCCTTGGAAAATGGTTTACGATTGCCAAAGTCTAATCAAGACATCCTTAGACTTAAATTTCATGGGTGTCCCTGTTCAATACATTCCTAGGATGTACCGATCATAATCCTCTATCGAACTATCAAATAAGTTCTTGAACCATCAAACTGGTTCACAAATTGTAGGATTGCATTAAAACTATTTTTATATGATGTCAACTATCTATCTAGGTTGTGATTGTTTCAATAGTTCTGGAACCAAAATCCTGATATTTTAGTGATCACCGTAAATAAACTCACCGAAATTGGTACTGAGTTCAATCGACAAACATGTCTGAAATTTATTTAAATCAAATATTAGGCATTCTTGTAACCATAATTCTTACTTTAGTATGAATTGACAAACCTTTACTAAAAAGCAAATGTCATACATAGTTTTAAGAATAAAACCCCAATAATTTTCCACTTAGTCTTAAAGTATGTATCCAACCTCAACCCATCTATGTAATATTTTATTGCGTATTTGTAAAAGGACGAACAAGGTGTCATCTAATATAACCTTGGACAGACACTTATCACCCATTCTATTAGATCACTCAAACTAAGTGAAACCTACACTCATTGGGCTTAACCTTTTTATGGGTTACACATTCTCTGACGTTTAAAATTGCACTGCTACAAACACTTAAAGTATAATATCCAATTGCAATCGAAGGAACCTCACCCAAGTTACTTAGGAAGTAACTGAGTCAATATCTATTTTGTTTCCTCTATAGTGGCGATAATTTTGGCCTCCTTGGTGGTATCTAACCTACAGATAAACCTCCTTGGATAAACACATATTCCAAGGTAAAAAACTTAGAATCCTTACCTAACTGAAAACATTAGTCCTTGTGCTTATAAGGTACAAGACTATTAGACTAAAATATGTTACTATGTCAACGGCATTACAAATTTCGATCCTTGCACAAAATACATAACATTCATGAGGCTTCCTACCGTTGAAGCATTAGCTATATTCTAAGTTCCTTCCATCTAATTAAATTTCCTAAGACATTGGCTTCCAAGCATAATGATTACTTACTTGAAGATAAGTATTTTTACGGAATTTCGATAATAATTATGTGCACACAACATTAATATAATTGACTTTGGATAAGACCAAAATCATTTGCAACCGATCTAGCAAAACCTTTATCATAAAGATGTGCTTGGATTGTTCTAAGAACTTGATATCAAACATCTCCTTCCATCTAATCAAGTTTCCTAAGATAATGGGTAAGGACATATTTTACATGGGCCGTTTATATTTGAGTATGTCGTATACCACTACAACCGTTGAAAAAAAGTTCAAGTCCAATCATGCACCAAGACAGATTTGAATATCAACATTCTTCAACAAACAAGAGTCTACAAGATAGATTTTGGTAAGGTTGTGTTTAAGTCCCTTAATGTTTCATTTAAAGTGTTGGGGTAATTTTTCTAAAATGTTTTTAAACATCCGAGGTGTCATTTTTCATCAAAATAATTTTTTTAAGTCCTGAGGCGGAGTTTTTAATGAAAAGAATTTTTCAGTTTGGTCTTTCAAACGACTTCCTTATGTCATTCAAACAACATAGAATTGTCTCTCGAATGACAACTTCAAATGGCATGATCTGTCACTCGAAGCTCGTTTGAAGATCTCTTGATCCATTTCATCAAATGACATGCTACGGTTTTGGTACTTTTACCTAATTTCATAATTCGCGAGAATTCCATTCAAGAAAAATTTAATCTCGTTCAAACGACATTGAGTTGTCGTTCGAACGAGGTCATCGACTCAATTTTTTTATAAATAGTTGTCTTTTGAGTCCTTTTTGTTTGAGAAGACCTGATTGTTTCAATCTATGAAAACTGCAAAATTGTAGAATTTTCATCTTCTCATTTAGGGGTTTTTAACGTCGTCTTTTAATTCAAAAATCATCCCAACTTCGGTGAAGTTTCTCTTATAGAGATAAAATCTTTACGACCGACTTGGTAGCTCTTGAGGGAGGTGCTAGTTGACGATGATTGCGGTCACTTGGGAATGATTAATGGTATTTCTTATTGAAGAAATAGTTGTCGTTCTTGTGGGTTTCATGTGGTCAATCATTGTTGATTATAGGGTTCAACCTATGCGAGTGTTCTGAGGAATATTCATTGCAGATTTTGGTAAGTGTTGTTACATTTATTAAAATAAAGGTTTTGCCCTTGGGGGGGATTTTTTCCTGAAATATGTATGTCAGAAATTTATAGTTATTTGTGATGGCATGATTTATACACCTAGATGCATGTGTTAAGGTTTAATGAATTTGGATAAAAAATTGACTTCTAATTAAATAAGTTTTTAATTAGAAATTTGCGAATTCACATACAATTGGTTTAACACAGCATTATGAAATTGATATCAGAGCTTTTTAAGAGATGTTACCCTTCTAAAATTTCTATCCGAGCTTTTTAAGAGGTCTTAATCAAATTGGTATCAGATATTTTTAATAGATCTTACCTTTCAGATTGGTATCAGAGACTTTTAAGCAATCTTACCAAAAAGGGCTCATTAAGTTTTAGATCACCTTATTAGAAAAATAAAAGATTTGTTATTTATGAAAGTGTGTGGAAATATATCTATGGGTTTGTAGATCATGATAAAGTCTTGAAAAGGCGTTACATAGTTTTAGACGTTATTGGTGTGGAAATAATTTTAGACTATTATTTGTTGATTTGATCAAGTCGATGTCATTTGAATTCAACAATTTTTACACCTAAGGATGATTGTGAAGTTCAGTCATTAGGATCATCCATATTCATCGTGCACATTTGTTATGAATGTTTGAGTGGATTTAACTATTGAATATGTTCACACCCATTCATTTCATTTCCGTGATTTGATTATCTTAGTGTAAATTCATGGTGTGTAATTTTTTTTTATAAAATTTGAGTTTGTTGAAAAATTTGAAAAAATAAAAAATAGTTAGTGAACGCTTTCAAGTTTATCCTTAATGATTGTAGTCAGTATGCTTTTATTGTCGTGACACTCCATGTTTATTTTTGTTTATTCTTTCCCTTATCTATTTCAGACAAATAAAAAGGGGGGAACGAATTATGATTTACTGTGGGCATTTGTATTATGGGGGAGATTTGAGTTTTGATTTATGTTTATCTCATTTCAAACTCGATCATGAAGATATTTGTTTCTTGTCTCATATGTGTAGGTACAGAATTTGAAGATCATTATTTTGCACACCCTGATGACGACAAAGAAAAGTGGAATATTTTTGAATAAAATTTAATGCCTTGCATCTTTAGTACCTTTTCTATTTTGGGCTCATGGGAGGGTATTAGATTTGTATAGGACATTTTATTTGATAATTCAGATGTTTCTAGTTTGTATTGTCATAGACATAGGGGGAGATTTGAGGACATATTTTATATAGTCCGTTTACATTTGAGTATGCCGTATACCGCTACAACCGTCGAAGAAAAGTTCAAGTAGAATAATGCATCAAGACGGATCTGAAACATTCTTCAACACACAAGCCTCTACAAGATATATTTTGGTAATGTTGTGTTTAAATCCTTTAATGTTTCATTTAAAGTTTAGGGATATTTTTCTAAAATGTTTTTAAACATCCAAGGCGACATTTTTCATCAAAATAATTATTCTAAGTCCTGAGGTGGAGTTTAATTTAATGAAAATATTTTTTCGCTTTGGTTGTTCAAATGATATGGAATTGTCGCTCGAATGACAACTTCAAACGACATGCTATGTCGCGCAAAGCTTGTTTGAAGGTCGCTTGATCCATTTCATCAAACGAGAGGCGACTGTTTCGGTATTTTTACCTCATTTGATAAGTCGCAAGAATTCCATTCAAGACACATTTAGTCGCGTTCAGATGACATTGAGTTATCGTTCGAACGAGACTACCGACTCAAACTTTTTATAATAGTTGCCTTTTGAGTCCTTTTCATTTGAGAAGACATGAGTGTTTCAATATACGAAAAGTGCAAACTGCAGAATTTTTTTCTTTTCATTTAGGGGTCTTTAACTTTTTTTTTCAATTAACAAATCATCCCAATAGCTTTAGTGAGTTGTTTTGGACCCTAAGATAAAACATTGGTGACAAAATTTCTACGATTGACTTGGTAGCTCTTGAGGGAGGTGCTGGTTGACGACGACAACAGTCACTTGGGAATGCTTGAGGTATTATCTTACTAAAGATTGAGTTGTGGTTCTTATGGGTTTGATGTGGTCTATCTATTGTTGATTATAGGTTGCGACCTATGTGAGTGTTCTGAGGAATATTCATTGCAGTTATCTATAAGTGTTATTATGTTTGTTTGTGATGGCATGATTTGTAAGCCTAGATGCATGTGTTGGGTTGTAATACCCCATAATTTTATGGCTTTTAATTATGAGATTAATTAAATGAAATTGCTTTTAATTGTGGGATTAATTAAATTAATTTGGGATAATTAATTGGAAATTAATTCGGATTTAAATAACTAGCGAGACGAGAGTTAATATTTAAAGATGATGATAATGTTGAATATTACTGAGTGATTATGGTAATATGTGATTATTGAATTTATTAAAATTATCGTGAGTTAAAAATACGACAATTTTAGTAATTAAGTTGGGACGCGCATGTTAGTCATGTCAGGACCAAATTTAATGGATTTAAAAGTATTTTATTTTTATGACATCCGTATGATCATTTTATTTTTATGTCATCCGTATGATCATGTGAAATTGGAGACTAAATCAAGAACTTGGGTAGGTTTGCATGTAGTGGACCTTCTGGAATCATTAATGGGATGAATTATAAACTAAGAGTTAGGAAATCAAGAAATTAAATTGGGTTTTTTAATGATTTCTGAAGAGATGAGGAAAAACTAGGGTTATCGTATTTTAAAGGCGTCTAATCTAAGAAATCAATAATCTGTGATGTTTTGATAAATCTTGAACGTTAAGACTGGTGTAGTAATGTTGGTTCATGATTATTATACTCATATGGGGAGTTTGAGACATTGTAATATGATTTGGAGGTCTAAAAATGGAGAATCCCATTACTGTTAAGAAATTATGGGTGAATACCTTCTTGATTGATCGATCGATCCAAGAATGTCGATTAATCGATGATCGATCGATCGATCCTTTTTGTCGATCGATTGACCTCTCTTGATTTTTGGCAATTATTTTCCCTTAAGGTTTAATGAAAATCCCAAGGCCGATGATGATTCTTAGGATGATTACTTTGATATTGTGGGACTTAGTTAAGGTTAGTAGGGTCTTAGTTGATGCCCGAAAAAATGGTTTATCTTATGGAATTGAATGATATTGCTTATGAGGGTCCCTGAGTGAGGTACGGTTAGAAATCGTTTGAATTGAAACTATAATGGGAATGAATGATGATGTAAGGATACGAACAGTAACGGAGGGACTTTAAGTTACTGAAATAACATTAGAAACTAATAGGAGACTTAGTAACCTTTTGCGATAGGTTTAAGTACTCAAATTGATACGACGAGAGTTATCGAGCTAAATATATATTATGTATGATGTTCTGAATAAAATTACTACGTACGAGACTTACGGGATGGAATGTATTAATACCTATTTTGAAATATCATTACGTAGGTTGTGTGAATGCCTAGTGTATGGATTTCTTATGTGTATGACATACCTACCATACTTGCTATCACGGGATATTGGTTTTTGAAAAAGGGCCATCTTATCCTTGTGTGCCCTCGGGGGGGATTTATATTGGTACCCTAAGGACATGGGACTGTGAATGACTTATTTGTGAGGTTATAAGTCAGCAGACCATGGGGGAGTAGGTATGTGCGTGACCTATGGGTATGTGAACTATGTTCACCTCCAATATGTGTGATTTTGTTTATTGAGACAGTTCCTGAGTGATTCAGAACATGTGATCCTTACGTACGTGATGTACATGGATTTGATAGAAGAGTATGCGTTCACCGCAACTTAGCCTAGGTGTGCCTTATATGTATATATGTATTGAGAGTGATTTATATATATATACTTGTGACTGGTTCACTGTTGCTTAGTAGATGAGAATAACTAAGATATTTGAATGAGCTATGAATGTGAGAATTTAATTAACACGTGAGATAAGTAATTTAATTAAAGTGAATATGGGTTATAAATATGACTTGTTTGGGTGTTACGAGCAGATACCCTATGTTAGAGTGTGAAAGCAGGAGTGGTACAGACTAGTTAGTTAGCGGCATAACTAGGATGGGTTAAGGGTATACGTTAGGCGTGCACATTAGTTGAGACGTGAGGATCTTAAGTGAGGGCACATGACTAACATGTTTAATATATGTGTTGTTTAATATTGTGATTTAAACACTTGCAGTTTTAAAATATTTTCACCTCGGGCTCTGAACCATTTTCCTCCAAATCTATTTTTGTTTTGTAAAAACATTTTAGGTGCCCAGCCACAGGGACGCCAGGCATAGGAGTTCCATTCTGATGACGTGTTGTAGATGTTGTGGAAGTTACAGGATCTTGGTATTAGACGCCTCCACATTTATTCTTGATTCCTTCAAGATCATTTATATCAGTTAGGGCATGGTGCCCAATTCTTATCTAGAGTTGTAGATGCAGACTTTCATTATTTCAGATGTTGGATTATTCAAACTCTTGTATCGGGATTTTATTTACTCTGGTAATATTATTATTGGAGTGTTTACTCTAGACTCAGTTTATTTCATTTTTTTGGATATCTACATGAGATTTGTTATGTAATTGATGGTTATTGATTTAATTACTTGGTTGATGTTATTTTAATTAATAAAATTTGGCATCTTTCTTTTTAAAATATTAGGTGGCTAGTAATAAATTAAATGTTTTCGACAATGATGCTACGACTGAACCAACTTGATATTCTGTATTAATTTCATAAAGGAGTAGCTACCCGATATTTAATTAGTCGGGGTTTCACAGCTGGTATCAGAGTATCAGGTTCTAGTGTCCTTTACGATTTGTGCGGCTTATTATGCTTCCAGCGTAGCTTTCTTTGATATAGAGCCCTATGTTTAGGATTGTTGATTTCTTTGGTGAGGTTTCGTTCTCCTGCTATAATGCATAGGATAGTGAATCTTATTTGCATTCGGGTGTGTTCGTCTGCCGAACGATGCAGTATGTCAGGCAAGGACAGTTGGACAAACAATAGGAGGCAAAGCTCAGTTGAGGTTATAAGGTATATTCAAGAATGATGACTGTAGTTGAGGTCACCCCTATTATGGCACAGAAGGCCAGAACGGTAAAGACGGTTAAGTCACAACATATGACTTCCAGGAACCACTATAGTAAAAAGTGGGGTCAAATTTGACTCACGCAGCAAGGTTGGAATGGGAGAGAAAGTCAGATGAAACATTAAAGAGAACCAACACTGCAAATTCTAGAAATGCAAAAATGGCGTCTATTAGCCAACGAAGGTAAAATATCCAAAGGTTTGGGAATATGTCGAAGTAAGGAAAATCGAGAGTGAAATTTTGGGTAAGATTTTTCTTGGCCCGTAAGATCAGAGTTACAATGGTGAGAGGCAACCACCACACTTAGAAGTGGAATATTTTGTCAAAAGAAGGCGCATACGTATGGTTTGACCATAAGTTCCTTCATCAGATGTTCAGGATAAGATGGGACGTTGTTATGAACTCACACAAGATGGTCGGACAGAGGTCACTTGGTGAAAAGAAATTTAATTAATTAGCGAACCTTACACCAGATGAAGTAGTCGCAATGGAGAAGAGGACATTAGAGGGGAAAATTAACTTACAAGGAGAATTGCTAGCACTTTGGGGGAATTCTGCTTGGACGGTCAATGCAGATGGTAACAATGACGCGATTGGCTAATATGGAGGTAAACGCTTCTTTATGTGGGGAGCTACAAGAACTGAAGACTTTATTCAGAGAGTAAGATTGGGAGAAACGGTGTTGGTGAAGCACCACAAGGGGGAGACCCATCAGGGGACCCATTTAAATGATTCGGATAGCTGAATTGTTACCGAGCAATGATAATTTCAGTAAGAGTTATCGATGCCAATAGCGTGTTATTTAGGGCCATCAAATCTAAGGGAACAATAGAGGTAGTCATCTGAGTCGAGACTACCAACATCTGAGAGAAGGACAATCCTAACATGGATAATGTGACCGGAGCTAAGTGGAGTATGTGTAGAGGTATTTTGTGCGGAGTGAAACCTGTGCGCTAAATTTTTTCCCAAAGCAAGTATAGGGATAAGGTTATGGTACCTAGCAAGGGTAATAGTTATTGAAATTTTTAGTTTTGTACGGACATGTATGTTAAGTCCAGGAACCATTTGAGCAGCTAGGGCGATTGGCAAGGTAAAAGTATTAGATATATCCTCAGATGATGATTCTTGTTGTATGTGACATGAATGAGTTACTACATTTTTATTATTGTTATATTTGCTTGAGATACAAGTTTAGTGCATATATCAACAATGTTATGGATTATGTGAATATTTTCCTGGTATAATGGGGTTACCTTCAGTGTGATCCGCAGAGGATGAATGGGTGTATCGATAATGGTACATATCTTATTGAAAATTCTCGTTTTAGTGTTGTGTTATAAGAGTGTGATATTGTCCTAATTATCGTTTTTACTATATGCCTAAACCGATAGTGTGTAGATATTGTAAGTCCATCAGGGTTAATACCTTGGTGTAGAATGTTATGTTCTGGTGAGGCCCCATCTGCGAGAGGGTCGGGCTCGCGTTTATATATTTGTATATATGCATAGATTTATTATTGAGACTTCAAAAAGTATAATGGTCTCGGATATTTGTTCTCAGTATGTGTAGGGACTTTATTGATATAAATCGGAGTGTATTTGGTTTACTATTCAGTGAAAAGATTTAGCTGGTTATTATAATTAACGCCCAGGATGTGGTTATAAGAAGAGTGAATTGTTATATCACCCTTTAGATACGTGGAAATTAATACTCATAGTTGTATATCTGGGGATGGAATTTTGAGAGCCCCGATTATATTTTCATGATGTTTATGGAATGTGATTACCATCAATGTTAAGAGACAGTGTCTTTCGAAAGAAGTTCCTTGTTTAAGTGTAATTGTGAAAGGAGGTGTAACTTCGATGTCAAGAGATGGGAATATAGGGGTACATGTTATGGACTGAGGGTCCGATGGATTCTGATGATCGACAATGCTAGGAAGTAGTGTATCGAGGGGGTTCCTTATTTGGATTTCACTTAATGAGACATCCCACGCATGAAACTTAGCATAAGTTTGGTAGTAAGGAGAGGTTTGACCATTCGTCCATGATTTGGGTACCTCGATTGTTATGGAAGTATGCAGTTATAACTGGAAGTTAAAGGGATAAATTACGATATAAGGCCAGTAGAGCCAGTTGTTAGTGAGGAAGTGCTGATAATTTTGTTTTATTATTGTTGGGTTGAAGGATAAAATAATGTTTAGAAGGATTTAGAATTTCAAATTCGGGGGTGATTGAGAATGCCCAAGTGGTATGGCCACGTTGCAAATGCAGGGACAATAAAGAGTTTGGAATACTTATGAAGCATATGTGATGTTTAAACCTGTATGCATGGGTTATAAGGGGTGTAGACACCCTAGTTTGCGGATGAGATAATCGCCAGAAGAAGAAACATAGAGATGAGTGAGATTTATACTTGTGAGACTGATATTACAAAATAGTAGAGTTAGAATGGATTAAGCGTTGTAAGAGAAGGATGATAATCATTATACTCAGGCGCGATCAGAGTAGCACGTCTGAAATTGGTTGAAGGGCAGTGGGAAGCCATTTAAAAAAGGGGGTATCCCTTGAGAAGACAAATATTTAACTATTATGGACAATTTGGAGCAGAGTTCCACCTAATCGAATATTGAGGGTGGTTTACGCATAAATAGAGTGAGGATGTAGATAAGGTATGAAGATTCCAAATGTGCATAATATGGTGAAAAGTGCACGGGTCGAAATTTTTGGTATACTCCAAGGGAAGAAGAGGGTTATTAAGTATCACTTAACGTGAAGAATTATACATGAAAGTCAGTATTGAAAGGGGTATAGTAAGTAGTTGATCAGTTGGGGTAAGATGATCAGCCAGATAAATTTATATCAAGCCGACGATTCTAGTGATGGAAGAGTCAAGTTGGTAAATTTCTTTGAGGGGTTGCAACTTATAAATAAGTAACGAGTTCCTTCAAATGTGTGGAACGGGTTTTCAAGAAGGAAATAAATTATTATGTCCTTGGGTGATTTACACTATTAGATAGTGATCGCACCGGTATGTGGACTTAATTAGTATTAAGTCGAACTAGGATGAGATACCCGAAACCCATCTTCAATATGGGGTAGAAGTACGTAGAGGGAAAATTTCATTTTGATAAAGTTGTATCACCTAAAGCCTGAGGAATAGGCGCAAGATGATTGACGACTGGTGGAACTGTATGAAAGTAATTTTGGATTCATTGCGATCATTCCATTTCTAGTAAGTGAAGTATAAAATGGTAATGGGGAGAAGATATTACCTAATAGGAATTTGTGAGAAAGCACCAGTACCTATTTATAGTGGACAAGGTTCTTATTGAGGTTGGTGTGGGTAAACCTTACTATCCTCCCTCTGGATGCTTAGAGGTGAGCGGATTATCCGAGTTTTTGATCAGTCAGAAGTTGGAGTCAGATGACTATAATGGGTTAACCACCAACTGTCTGAAGTGGCTTTCCCTTATGTAAAAGTCACAACGCAGGGAACAGAGATTCAAAGAACGAACTAGAGTAGTCTGATGTTTTATGGTTGCTCCTAGGAGGGGAGTTTTGTGTTTAAATAAATGCAGGAGTTGATATGAAGTGAGGTGAGAACTCTCAATAATATTGAGATAATGAGGCCAATAATGTATAGGCAATTGTTATTCGAATGTTGTTTAGTAAGAGCACAACGTGAGGTGTATTTATTGAAGTGTAACCCTATAACTGAAAAAGTGCCAAGAGTGTTCAACAAGCTTGTTATGAAGCGATGGCTGTAGTGATTGAGCCTTTCTTTGTATTTTGTTTTGGGTACTGGAGGATACCTAATTTTTCCAGGTATGCCTACTTTTCTGAATTCCGGGACAAAATTCTGTTATTAAAGGGGAAGTATGTAATACCCCACAATTTTATGGCTTTTAATTATGAGATTAATTAAATGAAATTGCTTTTAGTTGTGGGATTAATTAAATTAATTTGGGATAATTAATTAGAAATTAATTTGGATTTAAATAAATAGTGAGACGAGAGTTAGTATTTAAAGATGATGATAATGTTGAATATTACTGAGTGATTATTGAATTTATTAAAATTGTCGTGAGTTGAAAATACGATAATTTCGATAATTAAGTTGGGACACGCGTGTCAATCATGTCAGGACCAAATTTAATGGATTTAAAAGTATTTTATTTTTGTATGATCCGTATGATCATTTTGAGTGCGCCAACATGTCCGAAAGGGTCGAGATAGTCAGAAAACAATAGCCGGGGGTATAATTTGGGCCCCGGGGCATTTTTAGGCCAAACCGACAATCCGGGAGGGTATTTTAGTCATTCCTATTTTTGGTGAATAGTGACCCACGAAAATTAGGAGATATTTATCATCCAACACTTATGGTTATTAATGCCACTATTTGTTAAACACAAGAGAGAGTAACGTGAGAAGAAAGAAAAGGGTTTCAGGAGAATTCCAAGGGTTTTCAAGGCAAAACAACCACCACCATCGCCGGATTTGTGACCGGAAAGAGAAGGAGAACTATACATTAACATCACCAATGGATAAGAATCTTTATTTTTCTAAGAAAGCGATTTATCTTGCAAAGATTTATGGCAAATGTTCTACATGATAAATTAGATTTGGAGACAAAATATGAATAATTGTGATAATGTGAAATTGGAGACTAAATCATGAACTTGGGTAGGTTTGCATGTAGTGGACCTTCTTCTATCATTAAGGGAATGAATTATAAACTAAGAGTTAGGAAATCATGAAATTAAATTGGGTTTTTAATGATTTTTGAAGAGATGAGGAAAAACTAGGGTTATAGTATTTTAATGACTTATAATCCAAGAAATCAATAATCTGTGATGTTTTGATAAATCTTGAACGTTAAGACTGGTGTAGTAATGTATATTCAAGACTATTATACTCATATTGGGAGTTTGGGACATTGTAATATGATTTGGAGGTATAAAAATGGAGAATACCATAACTGTTAAGAAATTCTGGGCGAATACCTGCTTGATCGATCGATCGATCTAAGAACGTCGATCAATCGATGATCGATCAATCGATGATCGATCGATCGATCCTTTTTATCGATCGATCGACCTCTCTTGATTTTTGTCAATTGTTTTCACTTAAGGTTGAATGAAAATCCCTAGGTCGATGATGATTCTTAGGATGATTAATTTGATATTGTGGGACTTAGTTAAGGTCAGTAGGGTCTTAGTTGATGCCCAAAAAAATGGTTTATCTTATGGAATTGAATGCTGTGACTTATGAGGGTTACCGAATGAAGTACGGTTAGAAATTGTTCGAATTGAAACTATAATGGGAATGAATGATGATGTAAGGATACGAACAGTAACGGAGGGACTTTAAGTTACTGAAATAACATTAGAAACTAATAGGAGACCTAGTAACCTTTTGGGATAGGTTTAAGTACTCAAATTGATACGATGAGAGTTATCAAGCTAAATACATATTACGTATGATGTTCGGAATGAACTTTCTACATACGAGACTTACTAGATGAAATGTGTGAATACCTATATTGAAATATGATTACGTTGGTTGTATGAATGCCTAGTGTATGGATTTCTTATGTGTATGACATACCTACCATACTTGCTATCACGGGAGGTTGGTTTTTCGAAAAAGGGCCATCTTATCCTTGTGTGCCTTCGGGGGGGGGGGGTATTTAGATTGGTACCCCAAGGACATAGGAATGTGAATTACTTATTTGTGAGTTGATAAGTCATTTTACCATGGGAGCGTAGGTATGTGCGTGACCCATGGGAATGTGAACTATGTTCGCCTCCAATATGCGTGATTTTATTTATTAAGACGGTTCCTGAGTGATTCGGAACACGTGATCCTTACGTACGTGATGTACATGGATTTGATAGCAGACTATGCGTTCACCACAGCTTAGCGTAGGGGTGCCTTATATATATATATATATATATATACTTGTGACTGGTTCACCGTTGCTTAGTAGATGTGAATAACTAAGATATTTGAATGAGCTAAGAATGTGAGAATTTAATCAACACTTGAGATAATTAATTTAATGAAAGTGAATATGGGTTATGAATATGACTGGTTTGGGTGTTACGAGAAGATACTCTATGTTAGAGTGCGAAAGCAGGAGTGATACATACTAGTTAGTTAGCGGCATAACTAGGATGGGTTAAGGGTATACGTTAGGCATTCACATTAGTTGAGAGGTGAGGATCTCAAGTGAGGGCACGTGACTAACATGTTTAGTATATGTGTTGTTTAATGTTGTGATTTAAACACTTGCAGTTTTAAAATATTTTCACCTCGAGCTCTGACCCGTTTTCCTCCGAATCTATTTTTATTTTGTAAAAACATTTTAGGTGCCCAGCCACAGGGACGCAAAGCATAGGAGTTCCATTCTGACGACATGTTGTAGCTGCTGTGAAATTTAAAAGATCTTGGTATTAGACGCCTCCACATTTATTCTTGATTCCTTCAGGGCCATTCATATCAGTTAGGGAATGGTGCCCGATTCTTATCTAGAGATTGTAGATGCAGACTTTCATTATTTCAGATGTTGCATTATTCAAACTTTTGTATCGGGATTTTATTTACTCTGGTAATATTACTATTGGAGTTTTTACTCCAGACTCAGTTTATTTCATTTCGTTGGTTATCTACATGAGATTGGTTATGCGATTGATGGTTGTTGATTTAATTACTTGGTTGATGTTAATTTAATTAATAAAATTTGGCATCTCTCTTTTTGAATATTAGGTGGCTAGTAATAAATTAAATGCTTTCGACAGTGATGTTACGACTGAACTAACTTGATATTCTGTATTAATTTCATAAAGGAGTAGCTACCCGGTATTTAATTTCTCGGGGTGTCACATGGGTTTTAATTAATTTGGATAAAAAAATTAACTTCTAATTAAATAAGCTTCTAATTGAAAATTTGTGAATCCACATACATTCGGTATCACACAACATTCTCAAATTGGTATCAGAGATTTTTAAGAGATCTTACCCTTCTAAAATTAGTATTAGAGATTTTTAAGTGATCTTACATTTTCAAATTGGTATCCGAGATTTTTAAGCGATCTTACATTTTCAAATTGGTATCAGAGCTTTTTAAGCGATCTTCCCAAAAAGGGGTCATTAGGTTTTAGATCACCTCATTAATAGATTTATTATTTATGAGGTGTTTGGAAATATATCAATGGGTTTGCACGTTCTGACAAAGTCTTGAAAAATCGTTACATAGTTTTAGACGTTATTGGTGTGGAAATCATTTTAGACTTTGAAATTTGTTGATTTGATCAAGTCAATGTCATTTGATTTGATCAAGTCATTTGAATTCAATAATTTTTATACCTAAGGATGATTGTGAAGTTCATTCGTTAGGAGTATACATATTCATCGTGCACATTTGTTAGGAATGTTTGAGTGGATTTACTTATTGAATATGTTCACACCCATTCATTCTGTTTTTGGAATTTGGTTGTCTTAGTGTAAATTCGTGATGTGTAATTTTTTTTGTAAATTTTGATTTTGTGAAAAATTGAAAAAATAAACAATAGTTGGTGAATACTTTCAGGTTTATCCTTAATGATTGTAGTTGGTATGCTTTTCTTGTCATGACACTCCATGTTTATTTTTGTTTATTCTTTTCCTTGTCTATTTCGGACAAGTAAAAAAGGGGAGAACAAAAATATGATTTATTGGGAGAGTTTATATTATGGGGGAGATTTGAGTTTTGATCTATGTTTTGATTTATGTTTATCTCATTTCAAACTCGATCACGAAGGTATTTGTTTCTTGTGTCATGTGTGTAGGTAAAAAAAATTAGAAGATCATTATTTTGCACACCCTGATGACGACAAAGAAAAGTGGAAGATTTTTGAAGAAAAATTAAAGCCCTACATCTTTAGTACCTTTTTCTCTTTTGGATTAATGAGAGGGTATTAGATTTGTATAGGACATTTTATTTGATAATTCGAATATTTTTAGTTTGTACCGTCATATACATAGGGGAAGATTTGTAAGGACATATTTTATATAGTCCATTTACATTTGAGTATGCCATATACCGCTACAACCGTTGAAGAGAATTTCAAGTCCAATCATGCATCAAGACGGATCTGAATATCAACATTATTCAACAAACAAGACTTTGCGAGATATATTTTGGTAATGTTGTGTTTAAGTCCCTTAATGTTTCATTTAAAGTGTTGGCATAATTTTAAAAAAATATTTTTAAACATCTGAGGCGTCATTTTTCGTGAAAATAATTTTTTTAAGTCCTGGGCAGAGTTTTTAAAGATTTTTTTTTTCGCTTTCATAGTTCAAATGACTTCCTTATGTTGTTCAAATGATATGGAAATGTCTTTCGAACGACAACTTCAAACAACATGCTATGTCGCGCGAAACCCGCTTGAAGGTTGCTTGATCCATTTCATTAAACGACATGCTATTGTTTTGGTATTTTTACCTCGTTTGACATGTTGCGAGAAGTCCATTCAAGCAACATTTAATGTCGTTCAAACGACAATGAGTTGTTGCTCGAACAAGGCCACCGACTCAAATTTTTTATGAATAGCTTCCTTTTGATTACTTTTTATTCGAAAAGACCCGAGTGTTTCAATCTAAGAAAGCTGCAAACTGTAGAATTTTTGTCTTCTCATTTAGGGGGTTTTAACTTTATTTTTTTAATTATAAATCATCCAGTAGCTTTAGTGAATTCTTTTGGAACCCAAGATACAATTTTGGTGAAGTTTCTCTTGTAGTGACGAAATCTCTACATCTGACTTGGTAGCTCTTGAGGGAGTTGTTGGCTGATGATGACTGCGGTCAATTAGGGATGCTTGAGGGTATTTCTTATTGAAGATAGAGTTGCAGTTCTTGTGGCTTTACTGCAGTCAATCCATTACTGATTCTAGGTTGCGACCTATGTGATTGTTTTGAGGAATATACATTGCAGATTTCTGTTGGTGTTGTTACATTTGTTGAAATAAAGGTTTTGACCTTGCGGAGGATTTTTTTCCCAAAATCTTTGTATTAGCAATTTATGTTTATTTCTAATTGTAAGGACATTTTTCTCATGTCCAACATGTTACATTTGTGTATGTCGTACGCCGCTACATTTGGCACGTCACCTCACGATCTCACATGACGGCCTCTATCCGAATTCCGGGAATCAAGCATTCAACATCTCCATTAATATGTCCCACATCTGCCTCAACGACTTCACGTTCCAAGATTTTAGGGACTTAATGCAAGTGGTACGCAACGGAAGTCAAAACAGTGAAAAAAGGCACGATAGGAGAGTTCAAGGGCATTTTCGTAATTTCACATCCATAGTCCGGTGGCCCGTTGAAAATGGATATATTTACATAGAAAATTCTGGGAATTTTTCTAAGTGTTTAATCCCCTGTTCCCAGCACACTTTCCCGAACCTAGTCCGAAACCGGTTCGGGGGGGCGAACCGGTTCGGGGTACTTGTACGCTGGATAGAATTTTAGAGTTTTAAGAATGTGGGTCTCTTCATGTATTTCCCTATAAATACCAACTTCGGGGGAGTTGTTTTGCAAGACTTTCAAAGACGAATTTGAGAGTCCAAATACCTCTAGTCTTCATATTTTTGAGTCCCAAGACTCATGTTTTGATTCACACAATTCTTCCAATCCTTTGTGAATCTTTTTTGGTAACCCAAGAACACAACTTTGAGTTTGTTCAACCCTTGTGGAGAAGTCGTTTCTCTTCTCCATTGCATCCCTACTGGAAAGGGAAAATTCCAGCCGCCGACATAGGAACCGACACCTGCGGGTATTTCTGTGTCACACACTTGTGGAGAAGCCGTTTCTCTTCTTCATTGCAGCCCTACTGGAAAGGGATATTTCCAGCCGCCGACTATAGAATCCGATACCTGAGGGTAATTCTTAGTCACTGTATTTTCATTGTAATCCGAAATTGTTTGTTGCAATATTATAATGAAAATAAGAGGTTTTGCCCCTTTGGGGGATTTTTCCTGAAATTGTTTGTTTGTATCCTGCATGCTATATTTTATTTGATAAATCATCTAGATGCATGTCTTAGGGTTTAACTAAAATTTGGGATTAATTAAAATTGATTTTTATTTGAGAAGTTGCAATATTTCCGCTGTAGCCACTCTCTCAAATTGGTATCAGAGCGGGTTACGCTAATTTATCGCGTGATCCTGATTTTTCAAGGATTTATTTCCTGATACAATTTGTCTACTTACGTTTTCAAATTGGTATCAGAGCGGGTTGCACTAAGTTATTGTGTTTTGATCCTGATTTTGCAAAAATGGCTTTTGATGGTTTTGATGATCTTCGATGTCAAATTTTTGAAAAATTTAATTGGAAAATTCACACGAACTCTTGTTTTAAATCTTCTGTTGAAAACGATTCTGAGAGGTGTTCGTGTTGTAAGGGTGTTGGTCACACGTTACATGAGTGTACCACAAATTTAAAGAAGAAATTGAATAAACCGATTTCTCATATTTCCACCCTTAGTGATAGTGATTCGGAAGAAGAAGTTTTTTATGCTTCTAGGCGAGAGTTTCCCATCCATGTGATTAGTGATAGTGAAGGTGATGGGAGTGTGGATGAAAGTGAGGAGGAAAGTGTAGATGAGCATGACTTGCAAACTGCTTTCAATGAACTTTATGCTGAAACTTTGAAAACAAAGAAAGAAAATTTAAAATTGAAAGCTCAGTTGAAAGAGTGTGCCATAAAAAATAATGATTTTTTAGTTAAAGAACTTAGGGCTCATGTGAAAATTTTGAAAGAGAAGCTTGAGTACGTCGAGGGTGAGAGAGATAGTCTTAAAGGGTTGATGGAGACTATGAAAAAGGAGCTTTTAGAGTTTGAGGATTCTAAACGAGTACTTGAATCTAGGATATGTGAACTTGAGGTGAAATTGAAAGATTCAAGTAAAGTTAAATTTGATTTGGAGTCTAGGTCTGAAAAACTTGATAAGATTTTAGGCACAGTCGAGATCAAAACTGATAGGGGTGGGATTGGTCTTGAAAAATATGTTGCACCCATTCCCACACGTGTGAGAGAGCCTCCGAGGATTGTTAAGAAAGAGGCACCTAAAAAGGCGCCCCATAGGAACATCGTGAGAGAACCTCCTAGGATCATTAGGAGAGACCCACCTAGGCAAATTCGGAGAGAGCAACCGGTAAATTTGAGGAGAGGGCCACCTTTAGGTAACACACACCGCCCGATTTACACTTGCACACATTGCGGTAGGCAAGGTCGTCTTAGGCGATTTTGTTACAAGCTTTTAAATGGACCTAGGAAGGTTAATGAAAGAATAAATTCGATTCCCCAAACCCCCACACTTTGTTACACATCCATTTGGGTTAGAAAATCGGATTTAGAGGCTTATGGTTTATTTGTCCACGATTCTCATTTGCTTGCACATGATTCACCCCATGTGAAATCTTTTGGTTGATTGTGGTTGCATGTTTGTCAAACACTAGTTGTGGTTTCATGATATATTTTTACTAGTGTGATGACTTGTACTTTTTGTATAAATTCTTGTTTTTGAATTTTTTTGAAAAATACAAAAAGATTTTATTTTGATAAAATTTTGAGAAAATTCAAAAAGATTTTTATATTGCACCGTTTATGGATGAACACTTTGGATGACCAAGTCACAACATCATTCCATTTTTTTTTCATGTGACTATTTGATAGTGTTTTGAGATAATAGGTCAATTCATCCTTGTGCTTTATAATGTTTGGAGTCATTAAGATGTAATTAAGTGTTACTTCCTACATGTTTGACTCATGTTTCCTTTATTGCACAAATGCACGGATTTGTTTGATTATTGTGCTTGTCTTATCACATGTTGGTTGGGTGTTTTCATCTCAATCCTGTCTTTAAAACAAACCAAGCGCGATAATTTTTTATAAGGAAATTGTGCATATAAAAACCGTGTTGTGAGTTTGTGTGCTTTGTTTGAATAACGGGGAGGGGCTGCGAAAGGTAATCATCTATCCTTTGCGCAAAAGCCACCGTTAAAAAGGACCTAAAAAATTGAGGAATTTTATTATCTGAGGTCCAAAGAGGTTAAAAAAGCCCGAAAAAAATTGAAAGGCAATAAAAATATATTCATGCCAAATATGGGCCATTAAGGTTTTTGCACCAATTCTCCAAAGTTTGAGAATTTAGATTACCTCTAAAAAAAATATATATGAGGGAGTTTGGTTGGAGAATTTAAAACGGGTTTGCACGTCCTTGAAATTTTTGAAAATGCGCTATATAGTTTTGGACGTTATTGGTGTGAAAATCATTTGACTTTGATTTGTTGATTTGCATAAAACGATGTCATCTAAATTCAACAAACGCTTACACTTAAGGATACCTTTGATGTTCATTTGTTAGGAGTACATGTATGCATCGTGCACATATGATTGATTGAGTTGATTTACCTATCGAATGTGTTCACACCCATTCATTCCATTTCCATGACTTGGTTGTTTGAGTCTAAATCCATGGTGTGATTTTTGTTTCATATTTGTTCATATTGGTATCTTATTTTTGTATGAAAAATTTGAAAAATTCAAAAATAGTTTGAGAATATTTGTTTGAGCATCTCCTTGCAAGAGCACGATTACCATATTATTTGATACCCTGTTTTGTATACCGTGACACCCCGATTTTGCTTATTTGATTCATTCTTCTCATCTGTCTATTTGGGGACATCATAAAAAGGGGAGAAAGAATTATGATATTATGGGGGATTTTGGGGGAGTTTTTGAGATGTTGCTTATGTTTTTATCATATATTGATATTCATGTTATCTCATTTCAAACTCGATATGTCACGTGGTATTTGCTTTGTCTCATGTGTGTAGGTATGAAGATTGAAGATCTATATGTTGCACACCCTGATGAGAAAAGATTTGAGATTCCTGAAGATTTGAAGAACAAACGATGAAGACTATTCATTTGTACCTTTTCCAGTTTTGGGTTCATAGGAGGGTAGATTTGTATAGGCAATTTCATATTTGATAATTCGGATTTTTTATGTATGTACTGGCATAGACATAGGGGGAGATTTGTAAGGACATTTTTCTCATGTCCAACATGTTACATTTGTGTATGTCGTACGCCGCTACATTTGGCACGTTACCTCACGATCTCACATGACGGCCTTTATCCGAATTTCGGGAATCAAGCATTCAACATCTCCATTAATATGTCCCACATCTGCCTCAACGACTTCACGTTCCAAGATTTTAGGGACTTAATGCAAGTGGTACGCAAGGGAAGTCAAAACAATGAAAAAAGGCACGATAGGAGAGTTCAAGGGCATTTTCGTAATTTCACATCCATAGTCCGGAGGACCAGTCAATTGTAAAGTTGAATATCTTTCCGCAACAAAGATACTGGAAGAAACGGCACCTCAATCCGAGCTACGGTGAACAAGTTATGGACCGTTGAAAATGGAGATATTTACATAGAAAATTCTGGAAAATTTTCTAAGTGTTTAATCCCCTGTTCCCAGCACACTTTCCTGAACCTAGTCCGAAACCGGTTCGGGGGGCGAACCGGTTCGGGGTACCTGTACGCTGGATAGAATTTTAGAGTTTTAAGAATGTGGGTCTCTTCATGTATTTCCCTATAAATACCAACTTCGGGGGAGTTGTTTTGCAAGACTTTGAAAGATGAATTTGAGAGTCCAAATACCTCTAGTCTTCATATTTTTGAGTCCCAAGACTCATGTTTTGATTCACACAATTCTTCCAATCCTTTGTGAATCTTTTTTGGTAACCCAAGAACACAACTTTGAGTTTGTTCAACCCTTGTGGAGAAGCAGTTTCTCTTCTCCATTGCAGCCCTACTTGAAAGGGAAAATTCCAGCCGCCGACATAGGAACCGACACCTGCGGGTATTTTTGTGTCACACACTTGTGGAGAAGGCGTTTCTCTTCTTCATTGCAGCCCTACTGGAAAGGGATATTTCCAGCCGCCGACTACAGAATCCGATACCTGAGGGTAATTCTTAGTCACTGTATTTTCATTGTAATCCGAAATTGTTTGTTACAATATTATAATGAAAATAAGAGGTTTTGCCCCTTTGGGGGATTTTTCCTGAAATTGTTTGTTTTTACCTTGCATGCTATATTTTATTTGATAAATCATCTAGATGCATGTCTTAGGGTTTAACTAAAATTTGGGATTAATTAAAATTGGTTTTTATATGAGAAGTTGCAATATTTCCGCTGTAGCCACTCTCTCACTAATGGCATGATTTATACACCTATATGAATGTGTTAAGGTTTAATGAATTTGGATAAAAAAATATCTTTTAATTAAATAACCTTTTAATTGGAAATTTACGAATCCACATACAATCGGTATCATATAGCATTCTCAAATTGGTATCAGAGCTTTTTAAGTGATCTTACCCTTCTCACATTGACTCTCGGATAAAATGATTACATACTTGAGAATATCTTTTTTCATGAAATCCTGATTCTAAACTTGTGTATACGACATGGATATATTCGTCTTGGGATAAGCCTAACATCCTTTGAAACAGATCTAGCAAATGCTCGATCATAAAGATATTTTCGGGTTCTCCTATGTACTTTATATCGAATATATGGATAACCACACTCCCATGTGAGACAATACTCCCACCTAGTTCCTGATTAGACATATATTATCGCAAAATTGTGCTAAATATACCATCATGTTTCCGCCAAACATCTTATATTGACAAGTGTAATTTAGTCCTCGATCAAATAAAGAAACTTGATTAACTGATCAAGATAAATTATCCTAGTCCTTGATGTTATCTTACATCCATGAATGGATTTCGCAAGATTATATCTCCTTGCTTTCCCAAATTCTTACTATGGACTTGTCAAGACAATCGTTTAGGAATGCAGTCTTGCATCGAAAGAATCCCAATAGACTTTAGCATGTCTATTATGAAAAGGATATATCATAGTCAATCCTTTTCTTTCTTAGTAAACCCTTTCCCAATACTTGCCTTGAAGTGTTTCACCTTCTCATCCATCTTTATTTTAACTTCTTATGGGTTCACTTGCGCTTGATAGGATTTACCCCATTAATAGGTCTATAAGTCCCATAACTTGATTCGAATACATCGAATCCTATTTGGTATAGTTGATAAGCACCCAAAATTATTTAAATAAAATCTCGAACATACGATTTTTTATTGCTGATTCTCAATAAAATGGGTCTTATATGAATATATGTTTATTTTGTAGGTCAAATGCCTGTTGCGGATCTTAAAGCATAAAATCACGACAAAATGCGGCACAAACGCGATCAAATAAGCTAAAATCCAATCCCTGTGCCTATTACCCTTGTCCCGTACCAAAAACCAAAACCCAAAACCCAAATTCAAGCCTGGACTATCCCAAACCCCTAGTGTGTGTGTGTGTGTGTGTGTGTGTGTGTGTGTGTGTGTGTAGTATTATTTTTATTATTTTCTATATTTTTAGAGTTATTTTTTATTATTTCATTTTATTTTATTTAGTGTTTTATTATTTTATGTAAATATAATAGGTGTGCATTTAATTAGATTTTTAGTTATTTTATTTGTTTTTAGTTTCTTAGATTTATTATTATTTTATCTTATTAGTTTAGTTTTATTTTATTTTTATTTAAGTCTTTTTTATTTCTAAATTAGGGAATTATTTTTTTAATTGATTTTATTTCTTAGATTTGTAAATATTCTTAGAAGTTTGATTTTTAATTTTCAGTACATTTTATTTTTTTTAGTTTTAGATTTTATTTTAGGTTGTAAATATTTCACTTTTATTTTGTTTTGTTTGTGAACTAAACACACACACAATAGACCTACACCTTAACCCACACCTCTTATTATACACCCTCACACACACCAAAACACCCGTCACCATCTTCCACCACACTTTCTCTCTTAAACCTCCATTAACAAACCTTACACCATTAATTATTAAACCTACCAGCTAGCCTCTTAACTAAATCAACCTTAAACCCACACCCACTATCTAGTCCACAACCGTGAACCCCATGGCAGCCTAATCTGGGAAGACCCGAGTCCAACTCGACCGCTAAACCTGCCCCAAACCTAATTTTAACCCAGAAATCCACCATTTAGTTATGACCTACCCCAAACCTAATTTTAACCCAGAAATCCGATCCTTACAATCAACCAATATCCGACCTTGGTAGCTATTTGAATCGACCCATGAAACCCTAAACCAAAGACTCATATACTCAAACCTTCTTTACCTAACTCGAAATGGTTATCCCTACTCATTACCTATATACCCACTTCGATCCTACCCATCTCCCATACACCATTTAAACCCGCAAGACCCACTTACCCGATTCTGCCAAAAAGAAATGAAATCCCAAACCAAATAAAAAAGAATCCCCAAATGTTTTATAGAGTCTTTTACCCCTTATTTCCAAAATATCCTATTTATCTCACACCCCTTATGTACCTTTATTCTTCTAACTTTACCCCTTAGCTCCATTGGCCACATTATAAAAGCAAGAATGACACATTTAAAAGGAACAAGACTTAGAAGAAGCTAGTACAGAGAAATTTTAGTTTATTTATTTTATTTTAGTTTAGTTTAGAAAAAAAGTGTGTTGTAATTAAATTTAAGAGATATAATTGAAGAGTTTATTCCAAATCAAGGCAATTTTGGGTTTGATCTATTCCTCTTTAATTCCTCTTGTTTAATACTTGCATGCTTTTATTTTTTTATCTTATATATTGGATGATGATTATGGAGGGTTAATCTCCCATTCAAGGGATGAATTGAAGCCCCCATGAATCCAATTGATTTAGTTTGTTGATTTTAATTTTGTTTGATTTCCTTGGAGTAGTAACTTTAATTCCAACTCTTATTTTTGCATTGAGAAATGGAAAATCATCCGTGAGAAAGGATTGAAAATTTTGTTCTCATTTTATGATTTGATTCAAATTAGAGATAGGCTTATCAAATTGATTAAAATCTTAATATATTTTTTTCTACCTGTATTTTTATTTTGTCAAAATTAAAATTAATTAGATGAATTGATCCTCACGGGTAATTCATTTAATTGATTTTAATTTTTTTTTACAACTGATCTGGGAACTAAAATTACTTTTCTAAAAGGATATTTAATTAATTCATTAGTGTAATGATAATTATCTTTTGAATTAAATGAACATTTTGAAAATCAATCAAATTAAAATAGTTCAATTTAGATTAAATTGTGTGAAATGGGGGTGGATTTACACCCCTTGGTCTTTCTCTCCCATTTAATTATATTTCACTCACTTTTTTCACACACTTTACACTTTCCTTCTTGTTTAATTACTTATTCTCATTTAGTTTAATTCACCACCATCACAAAATTGTTTTAATATAAAAAAACTACAAAAAATTACAAAACAAAGAAAAAAGCGAAATAGAAAAATATAGAAAGAAAATAACTACAAAATGTATTACATGAGTTTTCTTATGTTCCACTCCTTAGATTTGGATTGACATCCTTACTTACCCTCTATACTAGTGTTATATTTGTTTTGTAGGGAAATGAAAGGAGTTTATTATCTTGGATTTTGACAACAACGACACTCCACACAAAAAGTCAAGTTATCAAATGACTTTAGCATGTCAAGACAATCGTTCAGGAATTCAGCCTTGCATTGAAAGAATCCCAATAGACTTTAGCATGGCTATCATGAGAAGGTTATCTCATAGTTAGCCCTTTTCTTTCTTAGTAAACCCTTTCCCAATCCTTGCCTTGAAGTGTTTGACCTTCTCATCCACCTTTCTTTTAACTTCTTATGGGTTCACTTGCGCTTGATCGGTTTTACCCCATTAATAGGTCTATAAGTCCTAAAGCTTGATTCAAATACAACGAATCCTATTTGGTATCCATAATCATAAGTCAAATAAAAAGTCCTTTTCTTCGAATGCTTCATTATAGTTCTTGGGACTTGGTTTGTGTTTGCCTTGGATCTCATAAAAAATTATCACCTAAAGCAATAACCATTAAAGATGACTCATGATGATCTCAGTATGACATTGCGCCACTTTCTATCTAGTATAAGTCACACATGTGCCCTGATAGTCGGTAATGCTCTCACTATGATAAGGTAGTGTATTATTCATATTAGGTTTTATTTCATCCTATATGGGGGGTCTAGAAACATTGGTGATATGATGTTCTATATAATCTTGTAAGACTAACTTACACTTAGACCCGTAGTTTATTACATAACTTTCCTATAAGAACCTATCATTGATATAATCAACATCCTTCTTGTACTTAGGAATATGATATAAACTACCTTTATTACCTTTGGGATAACCAATAGAAAGACATACCTGTTGATGTAAAAAACTAGATGCAATCTAATTAATTAATCACAGATAAAAATGAATAAATAAATAAATAAGACAATGGATTTTTAAAGTGGTTCAGCTATCAAAATGGCCTACGTCCACTGTTCTTGTATTGCTGATTATTTGCCTTAAATCTCGATGATAGGTTGACTAAGATATCCAAAGTCCACCTCTTATGACAAGGTTACAATGTATTTATAGCCTTGAGGCTATACATTTGAAAAGGTAATGCGCTGTTATCTAGTAGACATATACATCTGTACAATAATAATGCACATTTAATGCGTAGTCACCTTTTAGTTTACTTGATTGGATTCTCTGCACGCTAAGTAGCTCGCACCGCCTAAGTTTCTCGGTACGCTTAAGTAGCTCAAAACGCCTGAGTAGTTCGAAACGCCTAAGTAGCTCGGTAAAAGTATGTTGTTTGTTGAAAGTATTTGTATTTGCTACGTAGATTGATACGTGTCTTCATATGATTGGGTCCACATCAGCTGACTAAATTTGGTATCAACAGAAGCCCCCAATGTTTCACAGTTGAGGTCGAAGAAGAGTGTGGAACATTTTGCTTGAAAGCTACTCGGATTACTGGTCTTCAGAGGTAAAGAAAATTTTCGTTGTATATAATTTCTTTTGAGCGTATAATATCAAACTTCATAAATATTTTGAATTTTTCACGATCACTTCGATATTTGTGCCTTTTTCCTCTTTTAGCCGTAAAAAATGCAAACGTCTTCCCTTGTAATCATTGCTTTTCTTTATTCCCGAGGTAAAGTATTTAAGTGCGACAGAAATCCTATCGTTTTCTACTTTTTAAATCAGTATTTCTGAACTCTTTATTTTCTCTAAATCTTGTGCCTTCGTTCTTTCCATCATTCATTGTCAACCGATCTCTCTTTCTTCTGTAAGATTTGCTTCCTTCTTCTTTATTTACTTTATTCACCATGGATTATCTTGTTGAATCGTTGGATAAATTTCGGTCTGATTTTTCAATCCCTTCGTGAGTTATTTTAGAAGAACCTCCTTGTCCTTCGGATTTATTTTCTTTGGCGGAGGGACACTGGTTCCCAACTCCTTTTGTAGCTGAGTGTGGCTTTTCTTTCCCACTAAATCCCCTGTGTTTGGAGTTTTGCCAATATTTCAATATTCTACCTGCAAGAGTAGCTCCAAATACATGGAGGGTAGTTAATGGCGTATATAGGTTGAATAAACTTCATGGAACTCATTTGGGAATTCCAGAAATTATGTATTGCTACAGATGGGTTACCAGTGACACTACTTTCTATTTAAAAACTAGGTTTTCGAATAGAGCTTTAGTTGTCAATCTTCCCAATGCCAATAGGGACTATTTTGATCATGGGGTTGTGATGAAAAATTGGCACTAACCCCCATTAAATAGAAATGATGTGTACCAAGGTCCTAGATGTCCGCTTTATGGAAATGGGATAGGTTATTTTTATTTTTGAAATCTTATTTTCTTTGTATTCGATGAAATGCATCAGTGACATTAATTTTGTTTGTTACAGTTGACAGTAAAAGGAAATCTCCAAGAGAAATTGATATTAATTTAAATGACTTGAAACTTATCTGGATTTTGCATCAGTCGATCAATGGAGAGCATGTGAGGTCCGCTTCATATTTTTTTGGATACAGAAGCTCCACTTCATATTTCATTGCTCATCCTATGGTGGTTAATCTTGATCGAATACCAACTTCTGAAACCCGTGTGGAAGGATCTTCCTCTGATTTAAGTACTCCTATTACTGATCTGATGAAGAAGAGGAAAGCTCCTGCATTTTTTGACAAGTCTGCCTTTTCCACTGAAGGGGAAAAGAAGAACAAGATGGATTCCCCAGATGAGGGGATAAATAATGTAGATGTACCCCCATCTACTACTGTTAAGGAAACTGGCAAGAAGCCCCCTGTGCCTCCAAAAGAGGAAGCACCTTCGATTGAAACTATTTCCATTTCACAAGGAGAGATAACACCTTTAATTGAGAGTGCTCTTCTAAGGAGATTGAAAAGAGGTTCTACTGAGAGACATGTTAACTCTGTTGCTCAACCTTCAAATGCTGAGGGTCATGTTCCAGCTCTTATTCCTCCGAGCTCTGCTATGGGCTTGATCAGATCTTAGACTGTCCCAGAATTCCAAGGTATTGAAGACACCTTTTCTCGTGAGAGAATTACTACTTTGGCTGCTCAACACATTACATCAGTAAGTATCGTGAGCCTGAGTCGTTTATCCTCTAGAACTATATTCATATATTGAATTAAACTTCTTTCTTTTTTTAGCTCGTGATGTGTTTTAATAGTATTTTGAAGAAAGATGAAGCCATTAGGGCTTCCACTTCCTCGGGTGGAATAGAAGAAGCTTTTGCTGGATTAACTCAATCTTTGAAGGAATCTCGTCAGAAGTACGAGGAAGACAAAAATGCATGGAAGAAATAATTCAAGTCTGTTAAAATAAATCAAGAGCAAGTTGTGACTGCCTCCAAAGAATTGGAGAAGAAATTAATGGATGCTGAAAAACGTAAAAAGGAGCTTGAGGTCAAGCATAAATAGGTTGAGAAAGATGTCGCCAAGCTTCAAGATGCTGAACGGCGTAAGAAAGAGTTAGAAGAAAAACTAAAATCTTCCGAAGATCTCCTTAGGGAAAAGACTTCCTCGGAGAGAGCAAAAAGGAAAATTGTTGTTAAAAACTCTTTTAGTGCTGGTTGGGACAAGGGTTGAAATAAAAGCCTGGCCTTTATGTCTTCTCAGATGGAGTATGCCAGTGTTAAGTATTTTAGGGATGGATGGATAGCAGCTTTGAAGAAATTGAAGGTTGCTGAAAATTTTGAGTTATTCCAGGAGCATACTCATGGCCCTCCTCCCTCTCCTGGAGAAGATGAAGCTGCACCAAATGAGTCTTCTATGATGATAGGAGAGAAAGTCCCTGTTGTTGTTGTTATTTAACCCTCCGATCAAGTCCAACAAGCTAACACATTTGTCGAGCAACTGCCATTGCTCTATGAGCAACCAACCCCTTCATCCAAACTGTTCGAAGAGATTATAGGAAATAAGGATAAGGTATAAAGTTATTCGGGTCTCTTATTGCGTTGTTTCTTGGATGTAACCCTAAAATATATTTTCCTTTGTCGTGATGAAAAAAATGAACTTTTGTTGTTCGTCTGGAAATTTTCTCTTACTCGCTCTGTTCGCATCATTGTTGATTTTGTTTTTTATTTTCTCTTTGCTAGTTTGTGGCCAGGATGGAACTCTTATCAGCTAATGATACAACGTTGATTAAGAAATGCAATGATTATTTCAAAATTAGTCATGCATACTTTATTAAGGGCCAACTAATTGACATCCTCGAATCAGATGCCTCTGAACGAGCAATTGAAGCTTACTAGTACTTGAAGTGTCTACTTGATCGTGCTGTAGCAAAAAATGTGGCTTATTACAAAATGATTTAAGATCTTCATCAGTACAAAGAATCCAGCAAACTCCTATATGAGGGTTACGAGCAAAAGTGCCAACAACTGAGTGTTGATCGGGGTTATGATAAGTATCTCTCTGCTCATAAGAGAAGAGAAAATGTTATAAGTCATGAGGTCGAATAACATAGGCACATTGTTAAGCTATTGGAAGAAGAAAATGTTACGCTGCAAGAGGAGCTAAAACGACTTAAAATTGTTGCCTCTTCTTCCTCGAGAGCCTTAGTTCCAGTCAACAATAAGGGTTATTCCTTTTTAGAAGTTGAAAATATTGGCTTGAGAGAAGAGCTGGAAACTTTGAAACGAGCTAAATCAACATCCTCCTCAAGTGGTAGAGGTAGAGCTGTTCAAAAAAGCATTGAAGAGACGAGGATTGACCAGACTTTAGTAAGTCAAGCCACTCAGATAAAAGCCAAAACTCAAGCCTTGGTCGAAATGTCTCAGAAAATGCAAGTTCTCACCGACCAACTCTCCAACCAAAATTCAATATTAGAAAATAAGGATCTTTTGGTAAAAAAAGCTCCACGAGCAGCTTGATAGATTGACCTATCAATTTCACAAGAAGCCTAGGGAGTTTTGGGTGGTTGGGTATAATAAAGATATGTATCATCTTGATGCTCGTTTGCAGTAGTCGAGCAACGAAGGATATAAGCTGGGATGGTTGAATGCCTTATGTGTTTTGAAACTGGAGCAAGGTCATTTCTTATGGGATTATTATGAACCCAGAGTTCTTGATTTACCTGTGTCTCCCTTTAAACTTAACCTTAGCTGGATTCCAGCCCGTGTCATTCCTCGGATTTTGATCTCCAAGCATCTCGGTGATTATAGTCTTCATTTGAATTTTGAGATATCTCATTCAGAGCACTTGCTTGATTAACCATCCATAATTAATGTAAAAATGCTACAAGATATGAACTTTATAAACTCTCCTTATGCATTAGATGATCCTCCAGCTGGGGTGGAACCTGTTTCAAAAGTAGAGGGAAAGAAACCCATAGAATAGGACATTTGTATGTAATGAATCAAATTTCATATTGTATGTAATCTGCATGGTTTTAATAAAGAAAGGTTTAGGTTCTTTTACAATTTCATTTCCTTGGAAATATTTTGTAGAATGTCTTTGTTATTCGTTGGTGAATATATATATATATATATATATATATATAAAAGGACAAAATGTCATGTCTCGTTTTTAAACAATGGAACTTATCCCATTTGTTGTCTGATTATAGTGGCTTGTCACTCTTTGGGCCTAAGTAATGGAATGATTTTCATCCCATGTTCCTACTTAGTTGTAATAATCTTGCCAGGATTACCTTATTGCTTAGATAGTGGATGCCTCGGGAGGTCACCCATCTTCTTGCCTAGTTTAGGGTGTCCCTTGAGATCACCCCTGATCAAACAGGCTTTTGCACTGTATGATTTTTATTTACCAACCAACCGGAGTTGATGGTTATTAAATTTCCGACCAATTGGAGTTGTTGGTTGTTGAATTGCAGACCAGTCGGATTTGGTGGTTATCGAATTGCCGACCAACCGAAGTTGGTGGTTACTGAATTATCGACCAATCAGAGTTGGGGTTGGTGGTTACTGATCTGAATTTGTGTTTGTGTAGTGTGTAGCACTAATATTCTGAAGAAAATTCAACAAAGGAGGAAATATGGGCGAAACATCACTTTATTCATATTGAGAGAAATGTATTACATATAGATTTTAATTACTGATAATACTTGCGCAGATGCTCTGCATTCCATGCGTTCTTGAATTCTTCTCCCTCCAAAGTTTCAATTTTGTATGTTACAGGACGAACAACTTCAGTTACTCTGTAAGGTCCATGCCAGTTGGCCTCCAGTTTGTTATGATTTTGGATCACCTTCTTCAGCACATAACCCCCCTCTTGCAAATCGCACTTCTTCACCCTTTTGTTGTAGAACAAGGCTCTTTGTTGTTGGTATGATGTATTCCTGATTGCTGCTTCATCCCTAACATCTTCGAGCATATCCAGGTCTAAACGTCTCATCAAGTCGCTTACAGGAGAATTAAAATTAAGCACCCTATGTGTGGGTAGACCCAATTCAGCAGGTATGACAGCCTCACTCCCAAATGTCAACATGTACGGAGACTCCCCAGTTGTTGTTCGTGGTGTAGTGCAATAAGCCCACAACACAGAGTGTAGCTCGTTAATCCAGTTTCCCTTTTCACTATCTAGCCGTTTTTTAGACCCTTCAGTGGGGTTTTGTTTATCACTTTAGTTTGCCCGTTGCTCTAGGGATGGACTGGAACAGAGTGGATATTCTGTACATTGGATTGATGACAATATGTAGCAAATTCCTTATTGTCAAATTGGGTTCCATGGTTAGTAATGAATGCGTGTGGGAAACCATATCTGCAAATAATACTCTTACAAATAAATTGATAGACCTTGTCACATGTCATATCAATGAGAGGTTCAGCTTCCACCCATTTGGTAAAATAATCCACAGCAACTACGAGGTATTTGAATCTTCCTTTGGTCATTTGAAGTGACCCGACCAAGTCTATCCCCCACATGGCGAATGGCCAAGGGGACATAATGGGTGTTAATAATGCTTGGGGAGTTCTTCGGATGGAAGAAAAATGTTGGAATTTATCGCACTTCTTAGCATAAGCTGCACAGTCAGTTCTCCTCGTTGGCCAATAATACCCCTGTGTTGTTGTTCTCTGCAAAAGTGTCTGACCTGCTACATGGGCTCCGCAAGACCCTTCGTGAACCTCTTCAATCAAGTCTTTAACTTCGAAGGGAAGGACACATCTCTATAGTCCTGCTATAACGCCTATTCTATACAAAATGCCACTGGTCAGTATATAACGAGCAACTTTAAACTTTAGTTTCTTAGTTGCGAGTTTATCAGTTGGCACAGCCCCTTCTTCGATATAGGCCCTGATGGGATCCATCCAGGATGGTCCCAAGTCGAGGTCAATGAAGTTCATCATTAAATCTTCATCTACGATCCGATCTACCAGGATTTCTATTGGGATTGTTCTTCGCAGCTCGGTGCGCATAGCTGATGCTAGCCAAGCTAGGGCATTGGCTCTTACATTCTCTAATCTCGGTATTCTGATCAACTGAAATGCAGTAAAATTCGAGACAACCTCCATAGATTTTTCATGATACTTGACCATTAGTTATCCCTTTGCCGCATACAACCCAATAATTTGATTTACGATTAATTGTGAATCACTGAATACAATAACCTGATCTGCCTTCATGGTTTTGGCCAGACTTAAACCCACGATCATAGCTTCATATTCAGCTTCATTATTGAAAGACTTAAATTGAAAACATAGAGCATACTCCATATCAATTCCATCAGGACAGTTTAAAACTATTCCTGCTCCACTGCTTGTGGCACACGAAGAGCCATCCACATATAGATTCGATACAGGTACTTCATTATCAAACTCTTGGTCAGATAGAGTTCCTCGGTGGAATATTTGATACTTCCTTTTGTCTTCCCCCGATACTTCTCACTTCTCATTGATTATCTTCTCTTGCTTATCCACGGATGGAAGTTGGCCGGGTGTTGTCTTCGATGATCCCGTAACATCCACGGGTTGGTCTATATTAAACTCCTACTCTTCGAATACATCAGAGTGAGTAAACTCTGTGATAAAATCCGCTACTGCCTTCCCCTTAAGTGATGACCTAGGCTCATAAACTATGTCATATTCCCCAAGTTCTACTGCCTAGTACATCAATCTTCTTAATTTCTACTGTTTATGCAGAGCGTGTCTTAATGGCATATCAGTATACACTACTATAGTATGGGCTTGGAAGTATGGCATCATCCTTCTGCTTGCTTCTATTAGTGCTAGTTCTAACTTCTCCAGTCTTGGATATATTATCTCTGCTCCTCGGAAGGCCTTGCTGGTGTAATAGACTGGTTTCTGCACTCCGTCCTCCACTCTTATCAATGCTGAGCTAACCGCGTTATCTGAAATTGCCAAATACAAGTATAGCCTTTCTCCCATCACTGGTCTAGATAATAATGGAGGTGTCCCCAGATATTTATTCAACTCTTAAAAGGCCTCCTCGCATTCATCATTCCACTCAAAAGTTTTTCGAAGTGTTTTAACGAATGGGAGGCATCTGTCTGTTGCTCGTGACACAAATCTGTTAAGTGCTACAACTCGCCCTATAACACTTTGCACCTCATTTTTCGTAGGTAGAGATCGTAGCTCCAATAGGGCCTTCATCTTTTCAGGGTTCACCTCGATACCTCCTTGGTTAAGAATATATCCGAGAAACATACCTTCTCGTACTCCAAATATGCGTTTGGTGGGATTCAACTTCATTTGATATTTCTCTAGTTGATCAAAAGTCTGACCTAGTTCAACTAAATGATTAGCAGCTTTCTTGCTTTTTGTCAGCATATCGTCAATATAAACCTCCATGTTATGACTGATTTGCTCTGCAAACACCTTATTCATCAGCCGCTGATATGTTGCGCGTGCATTTTTAAGTCCGAAAGGCATAACATTATAGCAATAAGTCCCCCTTGGGGTGATAAAAGAGGTATTTTCCCTGTCCTCATGTTTCATTTTAATCTGTTTGTAACCAGAGTAAGCATCCATGAAACTCAACAATTTATGCCCCGATGTAGCATCCACCAGCTGATCGATTCGGGGCAAAGGAAAATGATCCTTTGGGTAGGCTATATTAAGATCAGTGAAGTCCACACACATCCTCCACTTATTATTTTTCTTCTTTACCATCACCACATTTGCTAGCCAATCAGGATACTTGACGTTCTCAATAAAAAGGCTTTCTGTAGTTTCTCTACTTCTTCCTGTATAGCTTGGTTTTTTTCAGGACTGAACACCCTTCTTTACTTCTTCACTGGCTTGACTTCCTTGTTAACATTGATCTCGTGGCACAAGAAACTCGGGTCTATCCCTGTCATGTCTTCATGACTCCATGCAAAAGTCTATTTTCTGTGCCTTAGAAATGCTACCAGTTCCTGTTTTATCGATTCATCCAATGACGTACCAATTTGGGTTGTTCGTTCTGGGTGTTTATCGTCCAGAATGATAATTTCGGTAGCTTCCATGACCTGTCCCTTCACGAGCTGAGACTTGTCTCTAGGGTCTAATGTTTCAATCTCTGCATCTTCTGTTTCATCCACTTGATATGTAGTATTCTTCTTCCTGGATTCTTTTCGTTCTTCCTGCTCAGCAGATAAATAGTAGAATTGTCGAGCTACTTTCTGGTCGCCTTTCACAACTCCCACTCCGAAATTGGTTGGGAACTTTAAACATTGATGTACAGTAGATGATAGTGCCTCGAACTTCTTCAGACCTACCCTCCTCATGATGATGTTGTAGGCTGATTGGGTGTTTTTATCCATTACAAAAAAGCGTACTCTTTCTATTCAGAAAGCAGGCCATGTACCAATAAGAATGTCCAACTTGATCTTCCCAAGTGGAAAAACCTTTTTTCCAGTAAAACCGAGGAGGGGCCTATGATATGGCTCTAACTGGGCTAACTTCAGATTCAAACTGTCAAAACATGGGTAGAACATGATACCTGCAGAGCTACCATTATCCACCAGTAACCGTGAAATCACCACCTCCTTCATTCTCATCTTAATCACCAATGGGTCATTATGAGAATATAGTACACCTGTCAGGTCATTCTTAGAAAATCCGATGACCAGTCTATCCCTATTCACCTTCCTTGGATGATCATCTTCAACCAAGTTTATGCGATGTATGTAAGAGCAGGCTTGGGCCTCAATGAGGTAAGATTTTCTCTCCGCAGTAAGATCTCCACCTCCTTCATCTCCACCTGTAATGACATTACATTCAAATGAACCAAAATGGATGGAAAATACCTCGCGCTCTAACTCTCTTGGCCTTTTGGGAAGACCGGGGTCATCTTCTGGATCATCTTCGTGATATCTCTTCTTGTCTTCTTTTGCTCCGCGAGGAGACTTAGATCTTTGCTTTCCTTTGTCATTGGTTTTTCCACCACTCTGGCGATCAACGTACTTAGTTATTTTTCCTCGCCTGATAAGTTCTTTGATTTCGTTCTGGAGAGCTATGCAACGTTTGGTCGTGTGACCATGATCTTTGTGGGATTCGCAATATTTGGACTTGTCCCTTTTATGACGATCTGTCCTCATTTTCTCTGGCCAAGTTAGCTCCTCGCTGTTCTTAATCTCCTCCAGGATGTGATTTATATCTTCCTTCAAGGGAGTATAATTTCCATATTTCCTCATCTGCTCCAGCGTTTGTTTGCCTTTTGACTACTTGCTGCCACCATTATTCTTCTGATCCTTCTTCTCAGTTTTACTAGCCTCAACCTTGGTCTTCTTAGTGTCTGTATTCTTATTTTCAATCATAGCTTCCTCAGCATTCATAATCTTGGCTGCCTTTGCCATCAGTTCTACCATGGTCCTAAGCGGATCTTTGGCCAAAGTATAGTATAACTTATTTGGTAACAGTCCACTCATCAGAGTAATAATTATTGTCTTCTCCTCGTAATCAATTACCTCAAGTTTCTCGTTATTGAAACGAGTAATATAGTCCATGTTGCTTTATTCTGTCTAACTCTCAGTAAGTGTGCTACTCTTTTAACTGGCTTCACTCCAAAATAAAAATTCCCTATGAAAAGCTTTGTCAGTTGATGGAAAGTTACAATCTTCCCCCGAGGAAGGTTGTTGTACCATATCTGAGCTGACCCGGTGAGAGTTCCTGAAAATTCCCTGCATCTCATCTCATCTAGAAACGCATAGATATCGGCAGCATCTTAGTTCTATATGGAGGACAAGATCAGTTTTTCCATCATATTTAGGTGTCACCACAGGAGCTTTGAATTTTGATAGTGTGGGAAAATCCACAATTGCCTACATGAATGGTGTCCCTTGGACAAAAGTTCTATGTAGAGGATTCTTGGCCTTAGCCATTTACCCCTAACCTGTCTTCCAACCTTCGAATAGAGCCTTTCCATGCATCGTTTCCCGCCTCGGGTCTATTTGTACAAGCAACTGATCGCGTTGTGTTTTCATCTTGGAACCTTTCATTATGGGCTGTTGGGCATGATTGGGCAGAGCCTTCCCTTATATTGGATAGATGTTGATAGTTGCTCGACGCGATCCTAGGAGGCTTTCTATTCCTCCTGGGTCCCAATCGATCAAAAGGAGAGACTCTACTCAACCGTTCCAGGGCACTGGTCCATTCTGGAGTTAGAGTGACATTCTGTTGAGAATCTGTAGCTCGTACTGATGAAGTCCGGCCAAGTTGATACGAAGGATCATTAGACCTCTCAGTACGATATGAGCCAGTACGTCTAGATTGAGAGACCTCTTGGAATAGCGTTTGTTTAGTTCTTGAAAATGACATATGGGTATTTCTCTGATCACTTCATTTTCCTGATTGAGCAGGCACTCCATCTCGAATAATTTGTATAAGTTGACGCATGGTTTCTTGCATGGCCATTTTCGCTTGGGCTAAATTAGCCATTATGCCAGCCAGATCTTGAATATTTGGTGGAGTGGAGGGGTTTGGAGGGACCCCAGTGTTTCGATTACTGGATTTCGGAATCTCAGCCATAGATGATGAGTTGTTTGGCAAAAAATGCTAAGTATAGTCATTTCCCACAGACGGCGCCAATCTATTGATGTAAAAAACTAGATGCAATCTAATTAATTAATCACAAATAAAAATGAATAAATAAATAAGACAATGGATTTTTAAAGTGGTTAGGCTATCAAAATGGCCTACGTCCACTGTTCTTGTATGGCTGATGATTTACCTTGAATCTCGATGATAGGTTGACTAAGAGATCCAAAGTCCCCCTCATATGATGAGGTTACAATGTATTTATAGCCTTGAGGCTATACATTCGAAAAGGTAATGCGTTGTTATCTAGTAGACATATACATCTGTACAATAATAATGCGCATTTAATGCGTAACCGCCTTTTAGTTTTCTTGATTGGATGCTCTGCACGCTAAGTAACTCGGACCGCCTATGTTTCTCGGTACGCTTAAGTAGCTCGGAACGCCTGAGTAGCTCAGTGAAAGTATGTTGTTTGTTGAAAGTATTTGTATTTGCTACGTAGATTAACACGTGTCTTCATATGATTGGTCCACGTTAGCTGACTAAATTTGGTATCAACAATACCTCTATTTTAATTTCCACTTCCTTAGCTCATTCCACAGCATGTGTGTCGGGCACCCCTAAATTCGAATATGCCTTAGCATGAGCTCGCTCACAGTCTAATGTTATAAGGGAGTTAAATATAGCGATTAAGTAAAAACTAAATTAGAATGTATATACCTACATCTTGAGTAAAATTCCAATATGAATCTTACAGTCTTAAATAACTAACCATGGCCTATCACACCCAAAAGATTCTTATTCCTTACTTTCATATACATCGTTTTGAAGTGGAATACCTGGGGCAACAGGGATAAAATCCCATACCTCCTATAAATGATTCCTTAACTCTCTCAAGAGGTATACTCCTTACGATCAAATCGCAGAAGTTGAATTAGTTTACCTCGCCCTTGCTACACCTTAGCTTTTCACATATTGGGCTAATCAAAAGCTTCAGACTTACGCTTCATAAGGTAAACATATCCATATGTCCAAATGATCATTAATGAAATCGATGAAGCACTCAAAACAACCTCTTTATTGTATAGTTACTGAACCAATCTAATCTAAATGAACCATCTCAAATACATCTTTGGATCATTAGCTTTTGGCAGTGAAGGCCTCTTTGTAATTTGTCTTTTAAACGAAATACATGACTAGAAGTACCTCTACTTCCAATGAACTCAATTTTTATTCTCAAAACAGTCTTTGAGTTCCTTTCATAATAAAACAACCTTAGCGTAAGTGCCATTATTATTTTTGGTTCTAGAAGGAAACTTTCTCTTTAATGATATGTCCATTAAATTATTCAATTTAGTATTTAGCAATATTTGTGAGAAAAACTTAAAATGTGTAGATTATTTTTCAATGTTCCAGAACAAATGAAAGATATCCTAATTTTGATTAAATAATTTTATAAAATCCATCGAATATCAATTCAATACCAATTTAGAAAAATGAAATCAACTGTCTAAAACCCAAGTAGATTAAATAATTTACACACATTAACTATATGTCTACATTAAAAATTCATAAGAATATCCCATCGCTAATACTGATGCCTTATTCTAATTACCCATAACTAGGAACATTGGTAGCCAAAGGTCACCTAGAACCTCTACAACGAGTTGTTATCTTGATTTATAGTTCACGATTCTACATACCAAGTTATCATAGATCGGACCATAAATCATGCATTTACTTTTAAGAAAAGAACCATTACCATGTCCTTTTTTCCTTACAGAGCAAGGAAAAATCATGCACTATTGCTATAAAAGTTATAACTACTTCTAATGAGAATACATACCTCTCGACTATTTCACTACTATCGAGGAATATGAAACTTCCTTAACCTAAAAACGTTGTACCGGAGACTTATTCTTATCCTCATTTTAGGGAGAGAATTAAAGCTCTTCTCAAACACCTAACACCAACCTTTGGCTACCAATGATCCTCACTCCCAGATTAATAAATGGTATCGAGTTTACCCATCCTGTCTAATAAAAAGAATCATTTGTTAAACCAATTTTAAAATCATTTTAAGAATATGATTCTAACTTGAGTGTCATCAACCAATCATATGTGTCTATAAATTTCCATCTGAATTCTTTAAGATAAAATATGCGAATATAAAATGTCCCCTATATGGGGACCAAACACATGTAACACTTAGTTTAAAAAATATCATATATTTTAAAATTCCATGATTTCTAAATTAAAACCATCTAATGGAGGTCCAGATCAAGCTAACACGAGGAACTAATCATATCACAATTTTAAAATATTGATGGGATTTTGGGATAAATAAGTTTTTTCCCCTTAAGTTAGAACAATATCCAAGTTACATTTTAGTCCTTGAAACTTATTTCGATTAAACTGTAAGACTAAAACCAATTATTAAAGTTGAATTCATTTTTGAAATATTAAAATCATCAAATTAAAAAAAATTCTAATTAACTCGTGAGAATTAATTTGATTAAATATTTAATTTTAAAATTAATCTTGTTGGACATCTTAGCTCCCTTCTAATGTGAGATTTTTCGATGTGAGCTTAAATCATACAACCTTGAACCAGACAGTCTTTCATAGTTCATTATGCTATCACCCAATTTAGGAACTTCTATCCAACATAATAAATAGCCGTCAACTTTTTGTTCCACTCCTAATGACTGTGAATCGAATAGGGATGACATCAAAAGTTGTTTCTAAGTGTATACCATCAGTTCATATATTGAAATCAAACCCTCTTGTGTAGAACTTCCTCAATGGGAGGATCGAACTTAATCACATTTAAATTCAATAAACCATCACTTAAGAATTTAAATTTTCTGTGATACCGCGATTAAAATCATTTGATGTGGGCCAGATCAAGGTGACATGAAAAATTTAATCAAATCAAAAATTTTAAATGTCGGTGGAGACTGTGGAGTTTACATTGAATTCCCCCCCCCCCCCCCCCCCCCACTTAGTATTTCAAAACTTGAGGGTTTTGAAAAACTATTCATTCAATTCGAAAAGATCGAATTTAAATCCTTGGTAATTTGCTAATTTACTTGTATAAATTAAATTATCCATTTTTATTATCTTAATTTTCCCAAAAATAAAATGATTTTAAATTAAAATAAAAACTCGAAGATTATAATTTAATTTATGCCTTTAAATTAATTACATTGGTCTAATTCAATTTAGAAAAGAATAAATAAAATGGATTTTCTAGAAAAAAAATGCGATATAGGTTGGTCTCAATATTTATCCATGTTGCCCATAATACGGGGTTCCTTAATTAATTCAATTAGCATGACAATTATTCAACAAAATAATAAAGAGACGAATAATAAAATAAAAGAAAATGGAAATATAAGGAAAAAATTGTCCCTTTCCCTCATGGCTTGAACTCCTTCTTAATGTAAAACCCTTTACGCCTAAGAATACTTATTGTAGAAGACTTTCCTTTGACTTAGAGTGTAACTTGAAGTAGACTTTATCATAACCATGAGTTATTGAATATCTTTCCATCTGTAAACTGATACAACCCGGGCTGGAAGGGAGATGAGTAAGAATCACCACGAGAAGTCATCAAAAAACACCTAGAAAACCAAGCAACAAATTTTTTTGTGCCCGCTCGGATTTATCGGGCATGGAAATCAGATCCATCAAATTTTTTAATCAAACCATCCTGGATTTCTGAACGATTTGAATCACTAGTGTTTACAAGTTCTTCACTTCGCAAATTCATGCAAAAACAATCATAACTCTTCCAAATCTTCATAACATTTTGTCCACCACCCAAACCCATATAAATACATAATTCTAGCAGTAAATAAACGTTACATTCCCTCGCAATCAACTCCATATACATTGATAATATAATAAGTACACAATAACTAATTATAACCATATTAAATCTAGGAGCGAAAAATAACTACAGATAAACTACCTTAAGATCCAATCACATAATATAAACATATGTGCCATGATGGAAGGCATATAAAGATAGAATATCTGCAAAACCATGTTAATATGACACCATACACAAATATGTATAATCATATAACATGCCAAAATTAGGGTTTCATGGTGGACACAATGGAATTTTTTAATATACGATCAATCTCAGCTGGAGCTCTGACACCAATTATTGGGAAAAATAACTTTGGATTAACATTTAAAATGTGAAAAAAATCATCTTTAACGATATTTGATTAATCATCTATTTAAAATAAATAAAGAACTAATTTTAAAAATGAAATCTAGGGTCCAAGAATACAGTACCATAGCGAGACGTGTTGTGATTCATATGAGGAGACAAATGTAGAAGATGATGAAATCTTCCATGCCATCCAAGGTCTTTGAAAACCTTGTTTAACCTTTTATAAATCTTAGGTTTTTGTGACACCCCGACTAATTAAATACCGGGTAGCTACTCCTTTATAAAATTAATTCAAAATGCCAAGTTGGCTCAGTTAATAGCATCACTGTCGAAAATATTTTTATTATTACTATCCACCTAGTATTTAAAAAGTAAGTGCCAAATTTTAATTTAATTCTGATTAACATGCAACAAGTAAAATGAAGAAATAAATAACATCATTCACCATACTGAAGTAAACTGAATAACCATCACATTAGAGTAAATAAAGTCTGGAGGAAAACTCCTCACTACAAACCCATAACTGAAATGAATAACCGAAACTGAAATAAAACATGCTAAAGTCTGAAAACTGAAATATAAAAGATGTCTCTAAAGAAATGGGCAACATGCCCTACAACTGATAGATGGTGACTCTGGAATCCAAAATATGGAGGCGTCTACATGCAAATCCCTGTAGCTTCCACAAACAACTACAGCTCGTCACCTGAATGAGTATCATATGTTTGGTGTCCTTGTGGCTGGGCACCTAAAATGGTTTTACAAAGAAAAAGAGATTTGAAAAGCAAACGGGTCAGAGCCCGAATGTGGAGTTATATTTTAAAAACCTGCAAGTGCTTTAAAAACATTTAAAACATTAAATGCAAAGTACATGTTAGGATGTACACTCGCATGATATTCTCACCTCTCGTCTAACTGTGCACTCCTAACGTAAGTACCCATCTATATCGACCCATACTACTAGCTAACTGACAACATAACTAGCTAGACTGCCAAAGGTGCTACCCATATTACTCGGTTCCATTTATCATAACAACGCTCGTAATTAAATAGAGGTTCACCGTAAACTCAGTTACTAAATATGCCATTGATATAATTATCAGTTAACTCATTATATATCTCGAAACAATACCGTAATATTTTTACAACATTAACATGAGGATTCCCATAATATAATGTATATTATTCATATCATAAATATACAATACAAGCACCCCGCAATCTAAGCTGTAGTGCACACATACTCTGCTATCCATCCCGGTACATCACGTACATAAGGATTACATATTCCGAATCTCTCAGGAATAGTTTACCGATAACAACATCACAAATAATGGAGGCGAACACAGTCACCATCACATGGGTCACGCACATACCTACGCTCCCATGATCAGCGGACTTATTAATATCACAATAAGTCTTTCTATGACCTATGTTCATCAAGGTACCAGTCTATATCCCCCCCGTAGGCACACAAGGATTAGAGGGTCCTAAGCGAACGCAACCTCCCGTGATAGCAAGTATGGTAGGTATGTCATACACACAATCCATATACTAATACTAAGTAAACACACATCTTAGTAATACCATATTTTTAATCGTAGTACATATCGCATTCTCGTACTAACTATAATTATCACAATTCGTACTATACCGGTTTGTAATTATACGCGCCATAATTCATCCTCACATCGTAGTAGACACTCACATCTCAACCCAAATGGTTCATTGAACATAGTTCTAGTGTATAATACTCCTCTCAATAACCCAAAAGTCCCAAATCTAACCTCACATCAATAAAGGAAGGTCTTCTATATCCTCGAACAAGTTTACGGGACTCTAAAAATCAAAACAGTCCAAAAAGGATCAAACTGTCAACTCGTTAGAAGTTCGTTCGAACGAGACTTCGAACGAGTTTGGACTGTCAGGTCGTTAGAAGTCTCGTTCGAACGAGGCTGTTCGAACGAGATCCCAGTTCGTTCGAACGAACTGACCCTTCTAACGATATCTCGTTCGAACGAGATATCGAACAAAAATCCCTACTCGTTAATAACGACTGGTCAACTCGTTAGAAGCTCGTTCGAACGACCTGGGGGCTGCTTCTAACGAGCTACCAGTTTCGGCCCAGATTTTTCCCAAATCGTTTTTCATCCATTTTTATCACTTCAATCCTTCTCCAAAGTTCGTCCTAACAATGATTTAAGTCCTCTAATCATACTAAAACATGCTTAGGTTATAAACTAACGTCTTTTAAGGCAATAAGGCATCCTAAACATCATTAAATCCCAAGATTTTATATTTTTCCCCAATATCATCAAGAACATGAACCCTAGATATATATCAACATCAAATCCAGAATTTAATTCGTTTTTCTTTCACCCAAACATGTATTAACATCAGATTAATTGTCTCCAAACTATTCTATATGCAATCCTTCTCAAATTCCTCAAGTTTTATGATCTAGACTACATGGGTTTTCATATTTTATCAAGAACAACCATAAATCCGAATTTTCTAACATGGAAAAGACATTCTCAGAATTTAAATGGAATAAAGTCACTTGCCTTGTTTGTCTCTGAATTTGGTGTGGATTCGGTGTAGAATTTCTACAGAATTCTTCTCTCTCTCTCCTTCTCCAAGCTTTCTTCTCCAAAAAGCTATGGTGGCTAGGGTTTGCTTTGGGGGAACTTATGAAAACCTAATTTTATAAACCTCCGTAGCTTGTTGGGTTAATAAGGGTTGGTTGGGTCAATTCCTTATCAGATTACAACTCTCAATTTTCGTCACTTTTAATTACTCAAAAATACCAAATTACTAAAATACCCTTTAAGGTGCCGGAATGGCCTAAAAATACCCCGGGACCCAAACTATACCCCCGGCTAGTGTTTTATGACTATCTCGACCCTTCCGGACGCGTTGGCGCACTCAAAACGACCATATGGATTATAGATTTTAAATTCACTTTTATTAACAAAATATTATACCGTGGCGCGGCGGTCCCACGCGTCTCAACAAAATTTCTACAATGCCGTATATAAATCTCACGACAAATTTTATAATACCAAATACATATATAATCATATATGCATATAATCAAATACCAATTCGCATCTCATTAGTATTTATAACCCGGATTAATTTCCAATTAATATGCATTTAATTAATTAATCCCAAAAATAAATATAGCCGAAAATACGGGGTATTACAGTTTTCTACTGTATGATACTCCCAAAATCTAGATAGGTTGTGGGAACCTTTTCATATTAAAACCCTTCCTTATGCATAAGATATAACTCTATCTATGTAGCTGATGGGGTGTAAAATTCATATATAAAATATTTCGTTGGGTGTTTACTCCATATATGAAACAAATACCATAACTTGGCACGTTATATATGGAAGTTGTAGAGGGGTGTTGCAGTTTTGGCACAATATCACTAGGAAGGGACCCCTCCTACCAAATTCCAGAAGAATGATTTTTGGCAGAGAGACCACTCCTTCTTGTCAAAACCCAAGAAGAATGATTTTTAGGCAAGGTACCACTCCATCTTACCAAAACCCAATAAGTGTTGGTTTTGGGCGAGGGACCCCTCCCCCTGCCAAAGTCCAAGAAAATTCTATACCTGCCTCCTCTTAAGTGGTTCTTTTACATAGTACCCATAATAATGACCTACACAGCGTCCAGCCCGCCTGTGTCGGCGCGTGCTCCGGTCCTGAGACATACGTAATCCCAATCAATATCTTTTTACGAACATGGGTATGTTCACATAAATAACAAACACATATTTTAGCACATAATATATATAGGTAATTATTACTATAATTATCCCAAATGAGTCTCACAAATGTTCAAATACTATCCTTACTAAATTCAAATCTTTGGTTATTCAACCTCCAAACCATGAGTATATCTATCTCTTTCTACATATACAACAACTCATAACTTACAAATATATTGATTTCCTCATTTAACCACTAAGTAAATCACATATCCAATAATCTCTCAATAATGTAGTTGATTCTCATGTATATGATTCCGGATTTAACTCCAAACACATTTACCTAATCAATATCCATAATTCTCCCCACCGATTCACTTTAACTAATGAGGTAAGAATCACACATTAGGATGGTTATAAATCTTCACATTATGGTTCAAACCTAAGGAAAACGAGGAAGTCGATCGATTTTTAGCAATTTGGTAGAAAATTAAGCCGTTTGCACTGTTCAGAAAATAATCATAAAATATTTAATGAAACTCCAAAAATTATGAAACTAGTGCCTAATCATAAAATATTTATGTTTTCACAAAAGATAAATTCATAGAAATACTATTCCAAAAATAACCTCAAAGTCTCAGATTCGGTTCAGAATTTTTTAGTTTTGTCTGATGTTTAGAAAATAATCATGAAATATTCATCACACCTCTAAAAATTGCGAAACTACTTCCCACGCATTCTTAACTTAATTTAATTAGTACTCTATTTTTTTTTTCAAAAATCTATATTCTCAAGTATACCATATCAAAAATATCGTGTAAATGACTATTTTTTAAAATAATTTCTACACAATCTAAACCTCCATAAACGGCTCCTTAATTCACTATCCACTATTGTTACACTCATATTCGTATTTAATCATGATCAGATTTAAGTCCTTATACATGAAAAATAATGATCATAAATGAAAGGTCATACAACATGTATTCTATTGTCCAAATTTACTCAAATCCAAATATCTGGGTTTGACATCAATTTGTTCAATCATTAAAAATCAAACTCAGATTTGTTCATCTACATGCATAAGGTTTTATTCCATTCTATCATCATCAAATCATATATTTTAATCCAGAAACTGCATTAGAAAATACACCAATAAATCAAGAAGTATATTGGAAGTTAATTTTAGCAAGAAAATTCTTGCCTGATATGGAAGATTGAGTGTACTCCCTTGAATCCTTTGTCTCCTCCTCTTTTTGGACCTTGGTATCTTCTTTTTAGGAATGGGGGCTATTAGGTTTAACTTTGTATGAATGCATGGGATTCTATAACTCTATAACTGACATATATTATTTGTTAATCCCGAGTTAAGCTTTGAACCATATATTTTTGGGTCTCCAAATTAACTCAAACCCATAATCGGAACGGACCAACAACTCTCCAAATGGTATACCCATACCTCGGACCATTTTTAGATGTCTAAAACACCTAAACGAGTTCCTAAAATAACCCAAAATGTGCGCAAATTATTTTTACTCAATATCCACATTTTCATTATATTTAATCAACACATAATCCTAAGTTAATTACCATACACTTTATTTTCCTCTGAGTGAACCCACTGTGCCTAATTGAATCAAATAAATTTGCAATCACGAATAAGCAATTTATTCTCAATTAAAATTTTATTAATTTAATTTATCCCAAATTTATTTAATTATATTATGTCCCAATACTTTATTCCAAAAATACAGGGTATTACAGTTTGATTAATGATCATAAACATAGGAATTAACATACATGAGGGGGATAAAGTACGAAAGAATAAATGGGTATACAATAAAATATTCGGGACGATTGAATAGGCCTCTTTCCAAAAACGTGAATAGACCTCTATCAAACTTCAATTGTGAATCGTTATTAACCCTTACCATAAGTTTATATACAAGTGTCAAAGGTGTGCTCGGTCCAAACTAGTTTTTTTGAGGGCCTGGGCCTAACTACTTGGGTAAGTGGACTACACTAGGGACCCAATACAAAAATTTAAATTAGCTCCAAATAATTACTCAGAAAGTTGAATAACAATCACCGTAATTTATTTTCTTTCTTTATTTAATCATAGATAATTTCACTAAATAATTATGATTACACTCCAATTTAATTATCTCGAAAATCACTCGAATATAACGAGGTCTTATTTACAAAGTTGATTATAGTACATAATGTTATTCCCCACATTAAGTGTCTGATATCCGCTTGGTCAAATCAATTTACTAGTCATCATCTTTAACCAACATTTAATCAATTTCCTTAATTCTCATACTTAAGTTTTTTGTTACTCAATAAGGATTATAAAATAATTTACCGATCGGGTTTTACTTAGTGGAAACAGAACATATAAGTATATCAAGAGGGTATCATAATCCAAGGTATTATGTGGATGAAACTATGATCTCAGACGTACACATAACTATCACTCAGTATACGGGGGTCATTTGACCTGATAAAAAGTCAGATCGCACCCATAGCAATCAAAGTGATATATGCACAAGAATTACAATCCTAATAACTCCAGGGATTAAGGATTTATGCATCCTTTGAAAATGGTGTGATATTTCTTGAGTCTAATTAAGACATCCCTTAGACTCAAATCTCACGGGTGATCCTATTTAATACATTCTTGCGATGTACCGATCATAATCCTCTATCGAACTATTAAAAAAGTTCTCAGAGTATCAAACATGTTCTCGTAGTTTGAGATAAACTACTAGGATTGCATCGCAATCATTCCGGTAGAATGCCAACAATTTATCTAGGTAATTATGAACATTTCAATAGTGCTAGAATTGGAATCCCGATCTCATAGTTATCAACTCGAAGGTGACTCATCGAAATTCCTACTAAGACCTATTAACCGACATGTCTATAATATATTTAAATTAAAATACAAGGAATTCTCGTGACCATGATTCTTACTTTAAAATGAATTGACACACCTTTACTAAAAAGTTCCAAATTAAGTTTGACACACCTTAAGTTTTTTAATTCATCTTCTAACTTCAATGTCCTAGACTCAAGTAAACATTTAAAATCATCAAAATGTAGGGACTCCTTCTTTATATTTTTTACCATCCCTAGAAGGTTATCTTTCTCCCCCTCAATGTATGCAAGCTTATCCCTAATCGTCTTCTCACGTGCCCTTAAATCCTTAATCAATTTATCATAATTTCCTAAGGCGCTCTCTTTCAACTTAGCCTCTAATTTGAAGTTAGCATTTTTTTTAATTTCAACGATTCCATACACAACTCATGGGTGAAAATTAAATCTCATTCTCCTCCTTATCATTAGTCTCTTATTCTTCCTCCTCACCACAAACATGGGAATCAAAAGACCGAATCTCAAAACCTTCATGCATATGATATCTTCATCAATAAAAGATTTTCTATTTAGACTCACATGATTATCCATGGAAGGGATGAAGTTACACTCCACGAGAAAAGTAGATTTCTCTTTCAATTAATTATTACTAAGGGTTACATTATATACTTTTGGACTTTGACCTACTCTCCTTAGTTTAGTGGGGCATTCAAAATAATGATGCCCAAGTCCTTGTCACTCAAAACACTTATCTCGGTCATCCATTTTCTTAGGATTATCTCTTTTCTTCCAGTCATGGTCATTATTAAAGTTTTTGGATTTCTTATAAGATTTCGTTTCTTCTTTAAACTTAAGAAATTTATGGAATTTTTTTCATAAACTTATCTATCTTTTTGGGTTCAAATTGGCCCTCACTCTCATTATTCGACACATCCTCCTTATGGGTTTTCAAATAAAACTCTTTTATTTCTTCTTTAGGGCAACACGTGTTCATCTCATAGGTTTGGAGAGCATCTACAAGTACTTGGACTCTAAGAGTATCAACACCACAAAGAGAATCTAGGACCGTGATCTTATAATTAAATATTTCAACCAAAGACCTTAGTATTTTCTAACAACTTTTGGCTCAGGGATAGATTTACCTAGGTTAACTGAGGAATTTACAATATCTGTCAGTTTATCATAAAAATCATCAAATGTCTTATGCTATTACATTCTGATTGTCTCAAACTTAGTTGTCAAATTTGTAACTTAGACACTCTAACGGTATCTATACCCTCCTGTATTGATTTTAAAATATCTCATATGTCCTTTGTTCTTTCACATGCCATACTACCCCAAAACTCATCATCCATGACAACATAAAAAATAGCGCTAGCACCTTTAGAATAAAAAGTCAACGAATCCCTTTCATCCTTAATCCATAGGGAATAAGTTTTATGTGAACCACATTCAATAGAGGAGACCAACCATTCTCTACAAAGTCCAAACATTCTCATCAATAGATTTTAAGAAAAATCTCATATTGGCCATATAATAGGGATAATTTTTACCATTAAATATAGGAGTTCAAGTAATACGACTGCGTACCCTCACGATTAAAATCCATTAAATAATCCTAAATCACATCAAACTAAGGATCAACAGAATAATTTCGAGTTACTAGCTTTAAAACCAATTTGAAAAATGCATAGTGTGCATATGAATACCAATTTTATTTTAATAAAATTAAATACCAAGTGAGTAATTAATCCAATATTAAATCAACACAGAGTAAACAATTTATGTGTAATCTTTACCCCATTTTATCTTTCCTAAACAATTATTGTGTGAACATGAAAAGATATATAAACAAGGTAAATAATCAATCAATGTTGTGATGTACGAGGAAAAACTACAAGTGAAAAAACCTCGGATGTCCTACCCTACAAAATTCCACTATAATATAAAATTTATACATATATGACATATATACTTAGTCACAGACTTGAATCTCTTCAAGCTTAATGCAATCTTCACTCTTTTGACCTTCTTCACAACAATTACAGGAATCCATTAATGGATTACATTGCTTTCCAACCATGTTTTAGTATCCAACAATCTGGACTAGGCTCCATCAAGCAGTAACACGAAGTCCACCGTGCCAAAACGACTCGAATGATGAAAATGTTATACCTCACTCTTTCACCACCAATATTGTCCCCTCTTTAACCATCGCACCCAGCGGTATGGGGTTTTTATTAACTTTATATTCACAAATTGGTGTCAACAGACTGGGTTACGGTTGATTTGGTAACCAGAGAGTTACATTCCACATCACATGGGTTAGGAAAAGTAATAGTTCATATATGTATATTTGTACTCTTCTAACACTGAGTCCTTTTAGCTCCAATGGTAAGGCATGTGATTGATGATGCACACGTCAGGGGTTCAAACCCCACTGATACCATTTTTTGAATATAGATTAAATAAAAAAAACATATCACTGGGTGCGGTCGTTAAAGTTGGGGACAATATTGGTGGTAGAAGAGTGGGGTACTACAAAAAAATAAACGTTTTGGGGTTTCAAAATATGAGATCTTTAAACACGATTATTATGTTAATTCTTGCATCTCTAAAACAGGGTCAAAAATGTTTATTTGAGGCTATAGTTTTTCTCTTTAAAAACCATACAATACTGAACTGCCTCTTGCATACGTATCTTGAAAATTCTGTAAAACTAATGACATAAAAATCGAGGCACAACTTTTAATATTGTTAAAAAGAACATTGTCTCATTTGAACGACATTGTCTTATCATTCAAACAAAACCAATTAATTTGACCGATAACCCTAAAGTCGTTAGAACGACAAACCAACGAGCTTCGAATTATAATTTAAAAAGGCAAACAATAAAGTCCCATTATAAGTTCGTGAGAAAGAAAAACTAATGCCGTTTTAATTAGATATGAAACTCCTTTGAACGACAAGCTTATCTCATTATAACTAGAGATAAACTCACTCTAACTAGAATACCAATCGCATTCGAACGAAAATGTCATTTCGTTTGAATGACTTTAAAAAATAAAAATATTTTTCTTTAAACACCATTTTTTGGAAAAATAGACTCAATAAAAATAAAATCCCCTAAACAGAAATCCAGGGATCAACATATTAATATTTTATACCTTTTAAAGATCTTAATATTTAAGACGTAATCTTGATACAAATTTGATGTCACTTTACGAGGGTCACTTCATGTCTTTAATGCATAGGCTTGAATGTACAAACACAAACAACCGGGTTTATGACTTAAAATAGTTTTCTCTAGTGGAATGAAGCCAATCTATATAACTTTTGATGTTGACTACAATCCTTACAAAATTTATCCTTACAACGTTAAAAATAAACTTCACAAATATATTTTTTGACGCATTTAACGATTATAAAATTAGCAATCAATTTTTTTACTACTTTCGGCATAATGACAATGTGTCAAATTTAGTTTGTGTCTCCTTTAAAATTGAACAATAAATCACAAAATAAAAAGGAAAATATTGCTTAATAAAAATGCAGGGTGAAAATAAAGTTTTGAGTTCTCCTTTTTCCAAAAGAAATTTTAGAGGGTAATTAGGAGAAAAAAGAGAACGCGAGAGAAATGATTTCGTGATAAGTAACTAAAGGTTAAAATACAACAACTTAAATGGTTCCTTTACGACATTCTATTTTTGATATTCTATATTCTTTTTTATTTATAGATTTGTGTAGGTTTAATTTTGGTTGATGTTGGGGTTGAAATAGAGCGGTGTACAATTTGTTTAATAGAAATGGTAAGAATTGCTCCACGAAAAACTATTTTTTAAAGATGAATTGTATTGTTGAAATTAATTTATTTCATTAAAAATTGATTTTGGCAAACTGATTTATTCTCATCCTTTTGAAAACTATTGATTTTCTGGACGATTTTGATGGTGTGGTGATTAATATATATTATAACTATGAAATGGAGTACCTGCATTTAGTTAATATAATCATCTATGAAACCACATGGCACAAAATATATTGAACTCTTAATAACCTTTTTCTTCCTTTATTCTTCATCCATTTTACTTCTTTCTATGTATTTCATTGATTTCCTCTCGCTCTGACTTCCCCCCCTTTCTCTCGAGTTATAAATGTCTACCGGTATTCTGCCATTTCTTTAAATACCAAAGGGTTATTAAATACACTACACCAAAATGACAAAATTGTCACCTTTCAGCCGGCCACCCTTGTCAAGGTCATTGACCGTGACAAAAAACACGCGTTTTGTGTCACGGTCATTGACCTTGACACGATCGTGACAAAGAATTGTCACGGTCAATGACCTTGACACGACCGTGACAACTTTTGCAGCAAAAACCCTTTCCCCCTTCTTTTTTCCCTCCCGCCGTTCCCTCCCTCTCTTTCTCTCTCTACGTTGCTCTCTCTCTCTCTCTCTTCCATTTATATATATGTTTGTGTGTATCTATGTGTGTGTGTGTGTGTATATATGTGCGTGTGTGTGTGCGTGTGGGGGGGGGGGGGGCAGGGTGGGGGTAGGGGGGCAGGGTGGGGTAGGGAGTGGTGGTGAGTGGGGTTGGTGGTGTGTGTGTATGTGGTGAGTGGGGGGTGTGGAGGTAGGTGGGGATGTATGTATGTGGTGAGTGGGGGGTGTGGAGGGAGGTGGGTGTGTGTGTATATTTGAATTAACCCATGAATTTGTATTTTTGTATTTGAATTAACCCATGAATTTAACCCATGAATTTATTTTTGTATTTGAATTAACCCATGAATTAATTTTTGTATTTGAATTAATCCATTATATGAAACATACTTGAAATTAAATATAGTGCGCATAGATACTAGCCTTCTAGTTCTTATGCGTACGCGTTCAATAGCCCTTAGACCCATTCGAGAGTCATTACCCCTGTAATGAGATCTATCGAATTGTCTCGTTTGGACAGTTTGAGACTGTATAATTTCTGTTTAATATTCTTATTGGCTTAAAGTTGTTACTTTTGGAGGAAGTTCTGCAGTCGTATCTTAATGTTCTCTAGGTACATACTAGATTGACAAGTGTGACTGTTATTTCAATTGACCAATTGAAATAACACTCACACCTGTCAATCTACGTCGTGTACTTGGAGAACTACGGGGATATGCTATCGAATTTTTTTCAAATCGTAACAATGTGCATGAGCTATTAAGTATATTACAGAAAAATGTAGTCTTGAATGGGATAGGACCACTTACCCTTTAATAGGATAATTAAATGATGGAATAATTAAATAAAATATACTATAAATCTAAGTTTTGTTTACCTTTAATAGGTGTTTAGTTGTGGTAGCTGTGATGGGATATCCAAAATACAAAGAGTGTATGGGTGAGACTAATAGAATGGGGGATGTGTTTCGCAGAGGTGCTAACGAATTTGTGAAATATGCAAAGAGATGTCGTAATGATGAAGAGTTTCCATGTCCGTGTGCTAGGTGTAAGAATGGTAAGGTGTTTGAGTGGAAAACAGTTGAACTACATTTGTTAAGATCGGGTATGCAAGATAGTTATCAATTTTGGAGTTTTCACGGTGAATTGAAAGTTCCTTTTGTCCCCGACCAACCTTCACAACAACCTTCAACAAGTAGAATAGATGTAGAAGGGGACGACATAGATCATAATATGTTAGAGGATTTAGTTGATGATGTGTACGGAGTTTATGAAGCAGAGGAGAATGAGGTTACTGATGATGTAGAAGATTCAAGTGCTCGTGAAGATAACATGTGTGACACCCCGACTAATTAAATACCGGGTAGCTACTCCTTTATAAAATTAATTCAAAATGCCAAGTTGGCTCAGTTAATAGCATCACTGTCGAAAACATTTTTATTATTACTATCCACCTAGTATTTAAAAAGTAAGTGCCAAATTTTAATTTAATTCTGATTAACATGCAACAAGTAAAATGAAGAAATAAATAACATCATTCACCATACTGAAGTAAACTGAATAACCATCACATTAGAGTAAATAAAGTCTGGAGGAAAACTCCTCACTACAAACCCATAACTGAAATGAATAACCGAAACTGAAATAAAACATGCTAAAGTCTGAAAACTGAAATATAAAAGATGTCTCTAAAAAAATGGGCAACATGCCCTACAACTGATAGATGGTGACTCTGGAATCCAAAAGATGGAGGCGTCTACATGCAAATCCCTGTAGCTTCCACAAACAGCTACAGCTCGTCACCTGAATGAGTATCCTATGCTTGGTGTCCTTGTGGCTGGGCACCTAAAATGGTTTTACAAAGAAAAAGAGATTTGAAAAGCAAACGGGTCAGAGCCCGAATGTGGAGTTATATTTTAAAAACCTGCAAGTGCTTTAAAAACATTTAAAACATTAAATGCAAAGTATATGTTAGGACGTACACTCGCATGATATTCTCACCTCTCGTCTAACTGTGCACTCCTAACGTAAGTACCCATCTATATCGACCCATACTACTAGCTAACTGACAACATAACTAGCTAGACTGCCAAAGGTGCTACCCATATTACTCGGTTCCATTTATCATAACAACGCTCGTAATTAAATAGAGGTTCACCGTAAACTCAGTTACTAAATATGCCATTGATATAATTATCAGTTAACATATTATATATCTCGAAACAATACCGTAATATTTTTACAACATTAACATGAGGATTCCCATAATATAATGTATATTATTCATATCATAAATATACAATACAAGCACCACGCAATCTAAGCTGTAGTGCACACATACTCTGCTATCCATCCCGGTACATCACGTACATAAGGATTACATATTCCGAATCTCTCAGGAATAGTTTACCGATAACAACATCACAAATAATGGAGGCGAACACAGTCACCATCACATGGGTCACGCACATACCTACGCTCCCATGATCAGCGGACTTATTAATATCACAATAAGTCTTTCTATGACCTATGTTCATCAAGGTACCAGTCTATATCCCCCCTGTAGGCACACAAGGATTAGAGGGTCCTAAGCGAACGCAACCTCCCGTGATAGCAAGTATGGTAGGTATGTCATACACACAATCCATATACTAATACTAAGTAAACACACATCTTAGTAATACCATATTTTTAATCGTAGTACATATCGCATTCTCGTACTAACTATAATTATCACAATTCGTACTATACCGGTTTGTAATTATACGCGCCATAATTCATCCTCACATCGTAGTAGACACTCACATCTCAACCCAAATGGTTCATTGAATATAGTTCTAGTGTATAATACTCCTCTCAATAACCCAAAAGTCCCAAATCTAACCTCACATCAATAAAGGAAGGTCTTCTATATCCTCGAACAAGTTTACGGGACTCTAAAAATCAAAACAGCCCAAAAAGGATCAAACTGTCAACTCGTTAGAAGTCTCGTTCGAACGAGACTTCGAACGAGACTTCGAACGAGTTTGGACTGTCAGGTCGTTAGAAGTCTCGTTCGAACGAGGCTGTTCGAACGAGATCCCAGTTCGTTCGAACGAACTGACCCTTCTAACGATATCTCGTTCGAACGAGATATCGAACGAAAATCCCTACTCGTTAATAACGACTGGTCAACTCGTTAGAAGCTCATTCGAACGAGTTCGTTCGAACGACCTGGGGGCTGCTTCTAACGAGCTACCAGTTTCGGCCCAGATTTTTCCCAAATCGTTTTTCATCCATTTTTATCACTTCAATCCTTCTCCAAAGTTCGTCCTAACAATGATTTAAGTCCTCTAATCATACTAAAACATGCTTAGGTTATAAACTAACGTCTTTTAAGGCAATAAGGCATCCTAAACATCATTAAATCCCAAGATTTTATATTTTTCCCCAATATCATCAAGAACATGAACCCTAGATATATATCAACATCAAATCCAGAATTTAATTCGTTTTTCTTTCACCCAAAAATGTATTAACATCAGATTAATTGTCTCCAAACTATTCTATATGCAATCCTTCTCAAATTCCTCAAGTTTTATGATCTAAACTACATGGGTTTTCATATTTTATCAAGAACAACCATAAATTCGAATTTTCTAACATGGAAAAGACAGTCTCAGAATTTAAATGGAATAAAGTCACTTGCCTTGTTTGTCTCTGAATTTGGTGTGGATTCGGTGTAGAATTTCTGCAGAATTCCTCTCTCTCTCTCCTTCTCCAAGCTTTCTTCTCCAAAAAGCTATGGTGGCTAGGGTTTGCTTTGGGGGAACTTATGAAAACCTAATTTTATAAACCTTCGTAGCTTGTTGGGTTAATAAGGGTTGGTTGGGTCAATTCCTTATCAGATTACAACTCTCAATTTTCGTCACTTTTAATTACCCAAAAATACCAAATTACTAAAATACCCTTTATGGTGCCGGAATGGCCTAAAAATACCCCGGGACCCAAACTATACCCCGGCTAGTGTTTTCTGACTATCTCGACCCTTCCGGACGCGTTGGCTCACTCAAAACGACCATACGGATTATAGATTTTAAATTCACTTTTATTAACAAAATATTATACCGTGACGCGGCGATCCCACGCGTCTCAACAAAATTTCTACAATGCCGTAAATCTCACGACAAATTTTATAATACCAAATACATATATAATCATATATGCACATAATCAAATACCAATTCGCATCTCATTAGTATTTATAACCCGGATTAATTTCCAATTAATATGCATTTAATTAATTAATCCCAAAAATAAATATAGCCGAAAATACGGGGTATTACAACATGATAAAACTTGACGATGACTACCAAAGTTTAAAATTTAAGGCGACCCAACCGTTATACTCTAGTTGTGAGAAAGATCAAACAACTTTACATGCCATGGTTGGTTTGCACAGTTTGAAGACGCAGTACGGTTTGTCTGGCAATAGCGTGACGGGAATTCTGAAATGGGTGAAGGGCTTATTACCCAAGGTGAATACACTTCCAAATAGCTATCCAGTTATGAAGAACAGTTTGAAAGGTTTGGGAATGAAGTATAAATCGATTCATGCTTGTGTGTATGACTGCATACTATACCTAAAGGAGTATGAAAATCTCGATCGTTGTCCGGTATGCGATGAACCTAGATATGTCTAATCTACTAGTAAGGAAGGCACAAGCTCAAAAGTGCCTCAAAAAGTATTGAAATATTTTCCCGTTGGGCCTAGATTAAAGCGATTTTTCACAGTACCATGGATTGCAGAGGAAATGACTTGGCATGCTAGGGCAGAAGTAGGGGTAATATCATGCGTCATCCTATTGATTCTACTGATTGGCAGAGGATGAATTTTGAGTATCCCGATTTTGCTCGAGAACAACGCAACATTCGTTTGACTATATCAACAAATGGTTTCAATCCATTTGAAAATCTAAGCACCAATCAGAGTGTATGGCCAGTGATCCAAGTGATGGCTTTGATATCTACCTGGCTCCTTTGGTAGAAGAATTAAATGAGTTGTGGGAAGAGGGTGTGCAATCATTTTACTCTTTTAGAAAAGAAGAGTTTACGCTGAAAGCTATGTTGATGTGGGCAATTCATGATTTTCCAGCTTATAAGACATTATCCGGATGTGTAGTACATGGTTATTTGGGGTGTCCTATTTGTGGAGAGGAGACTGAATCTCTTCGTCTATCCTCTAGCTTAAAAAATGTATACCATTGCCACAGGAGGTTTTTACCCCCAGCTCATAGTTTTAGATTTGAGAAAGGTTCCAATTTTTTATTGGGCGGAGTTGAACATAGGCTACCACCGAGACAACTTTCGGGTTCAGAAATTGAAAGTAAATCTTCTGAATGTGGCCCAAATATGCTAGGTAAGAATCCTAAATTTAAGAATGTCAAGCATAAGAAGACCCCAACTGGGAATGAAACTGAGATAAGAAAGGCATGGTCTCAGAGGTCAATTTTATTTGACTTGCCTTATTGGAAGAATAACCCGGTGCGCCATGTATTGGATGTGATGCATGCAGAGAAGAACTTTGCTGAACATATTGTGGGTACTTGCCTTGGGGGGAGTCATTCGAAGGATGGAGAAAATGCACGAAAAGACCTTAAAACATTAAAACTTAAGCCACAACTATGGTTGAAAGAAGATAATAGGGGAAGGACAATAATTCCGCCTGGTACTTTTTCTTTGACGAGTGGGGAAAGGAAGGTGCTTCTAGACACAATATATAATTTGAAGGGCCCATCTACTTTTTTTCGTCCAAATTGCAAAGGATTGTGAATTATGCTACTCATGATTTACATAAGTGTAAGTCCCACGATTGGCATGTGATCATGCAATTGGTTCCTCTATTGTTTAAGCACTGTTTCTCCAAGCACAAGGATTTGTGTAGGGCTATTATGCAAATTAGTATTACTTTCTACCTCTTGTGTGAGAAGGTAGTGAATCGAGGACACATAGTGGCCGCAAAATTGGCTGTGAACGAAGCGATTTGTGTATTGGAGAAGTACTTTCCCCCAGCATTCTTTGACATAAGTGTTCACTTGTTGGTACACCTATGCGGTGAGGCACTTCTTTGTGGTCCAGTTTGATATCGGTGGATGTATCCATTTGAAAGATTGATGAAAGTTTTTAAAGATTACGTCAAGAATAAGCGATATATTGCAGGATCAATTGCAGAGGAATACATCACCGTGGAGTCATCAATATATACTCGGGAATATATGCCTGACTCGACCAGCGTTGATGACACTGATGAATTCGTCGATGATGGTGGTAATGTGATGGGAAAACGAGTGAAATTAATGAGTTTGCAACATGAACAAGTAGCTCGTTATCTATTTGACACACATGAAGATGTCGAAGAATGGAAAAAGTAAGTTTCGATTATTATAATTTTTAACATTATTTTAGATTATTTTATACATGATTAATTTTATAATATGCAGTAAATATGAAGCCTGTGAGAATAATAAAAGATGAAAAACAATGGTACAATCAGATAGCGAATTTAGGCTATGGTTGACACAAGAGGTAATTATAATGAAAACAGTCGTTATATAACGTTACATTACACCCAAATTTTACCACTAATATAATTAATTTATCTATATTCTCAGCTCCTAAAGATGGGTGATGCGACATCAAGGCTTGCTCGTCTAGCCACTGGACCCTAAGGGTAGGCCACATATGCTCTATACTTATGTGGCTATTCGGACGAGAAGGGAAGGATAAGGAGGTGTCCCCGAGCGTCGCGGTACAAAATCTCTTTCCCATGCAAATAGTTTGTAGATTTTAGATAATTGATGGTGATGTTGTTTCTTCTTAAATAGTTTCTATTTTGAATATATATTTGCATTATCTTTAGTTTGTTTGGATATATGATGTTTGAACAGGTACAACGTTGCTATAACAGGTACAAATATACTGCTGGGCAGTGGCAGTGGCCATACTGCCCAACAGATTTTTTTTAAATTCTTCCCAGAATTAGCACGGTCAATGACCTTGACACGACCGTGACAAAAAAAGTTGTCTCGCCTCGAAATGTCACGGTCATTAACCTTGACAAGTTGAATTTGTCAAGGTCAATGACCTTGACAATTCAGCAGATTTGGTGTAGTGATAAGAGATGGAGAGATTTGATATTAAAGATTTATATAAGTATCCATTTATATTGTTCTCATACAAACAAAGTGTAATACCCCACTCTTCCACCACCAATATTGTCCCCATTTTAACCACCGCACCCAGTAGTATGGGTTTTTTCATGAGCTCTATATCCATAAACTGATGTCAGTGGGATTCGAACCCCTGACATGTGCATCATCAATAATATGCCATACCAGGGGAGCTAATATCCCTCAGTGTTAGAAGAGTGTAAATGTACATATATAAACCATTCATTTTCCTCACCCAGACGATGCGGGATGTAACTCTATGGGTACCAAATCATCCATGGCCCAGTCTATTACAATCCACCCCCCTTAGGGATCCCAACTTCCTCGTTGGGATGAAATAAACCATCACCCAACATGTTGGCACACCTATTCCGGCTGGGTATTGGCTTTGATACCATTCTATTGTAACAGATTGGGCCATGGTTGATTTGGTAGCCAAAGAGTTACATCCCGCATCGCTTGGGTGAGGGAAATTAATGGTTCATATATGTAGATTTACACTATTATAACACCGAGGCATTTTAGCTCCACTGGTAAGGCATGTGATTGATGATGCACATGTAATGGGTTCGAATCCCACTGACACTAGTTTGTGGATATAGATCTAATAACAACCCATACCACTGGGTGCGTTGGCTAAAATGGAAAAGATATTGGTGGTAAAAGAGTGGGGTGTTACAAAATGATATCAGAGCCAGTACCCAGCCGGAATAAGTGTGCCAACATGTTCTTTGATGGTTGATTTCATCCCAACGAGGATATTGGGCTCCCTAAAGGGGTGTATTGTAATAGATTGGGCCATGGTTGATTTGGTAGCCAGAGAGTTACATCCGACGTCGCTTGGGTGAGGGAAAGTAATGGTTCATATATGTAGATTTATACTCTTGTAACACCTAGAATTTTTAGCTCCACTAGTAAGGCATATGATTGATGATGCACATGTTAGGGGTTCGAACCACACTGACACCAGTTTATGTATGTAGAGCTAATAAAAAAAACATACCGCTGGGTGCGGTGGTTAAAATAAGGACAATATTGGTGGTAGAATAGTAGGGTGTGACAAAAAGTTTTAAATGTGCAACTCTCTGAAGAAAGTAAGTTATACCCACATTAAGGAGCTATTCCGGTTTGGCTTAAGATTGAAGGTATTTTCCAACTTCTGAAAGTTCAGTTATTTTTCAACAGACATGGAGAAAGCTTTTACAATCTTATATGTATAGAATGTATTTAACTCTTACTAATCACACAAATCCAAACTTAAAGTCACAGTAATTTCTAATAATTTTGGTGAGTTCTCTATCATTCCTTATATTTTCCCTTTTCCTTCATACTTTTACACCTTTCTAATGATATCTTGAAGTGTTTGTGTAACGCCCCCTATTATTTATGCCTATTTGATCAGGTTGAACACTAAATACAAGGAGCGCAAACAATTTATATAATTCTTAACATTAATGTAAACATAAAATGACAGTAAATAAAAATCATCCACAAAATAGATTCAATAAAGGATGACAATAAAAATAACTACATTGAGATAAAATTTAATTCAATAAAAATCTATTTTATACAGATGTCTCAACTGAAATGAAAGATACAATTGTAACCAACTCGGATCCAAAACTCCTTAGTATAAGAGAATCTGAAATGAAACAACAATTCATACTCTAAGGATGATGACTGATTCTTTAACCACTGTAAGTCTGATCGCTTAGCCATGCTAATCCTATATATAACAATACTAATACTTGTGGGTCGGGTGGAGGGTTAATATATTTGGGTCAATGACTTAAAGTTGTAAGAAATTACTTTAAATATAAAAAAACTAATAATCGTGTGTGTCATTTATGATAAACATGCCATCTCGTTGACACTTACATGCAAAAGATACTCGAGCCTTCAACATAAATGAAATAATACACAAGTGTCCCAACCCAATGCATAGTCCATACTAAGAAGTCTCTAACACTAGGCTAGAAAGTACTATCACATAAAGATATATTAATATGGGTTGCAAGTAACTACTCATGTACCTAATACACCCTAATACCCATATACACTCATTAATAAACTCATAATCTCATAATGCTAGATTATCCTCTATATAATATCTTTTAATTAAACATGCCCATTACCGAACTATAACGTATGTACATATTACGATCCTGAAGTAACACCCACTCATGTAACAAACACAATAAGATATATACAATCTCATATCAAAGAACATAATGTGACATAGGGCTTTCAATTAAAATGTCCATCACCGGACTAATATCATATATGCATATATAAGTCTTATATTAACCACATGAAATCATCTACCTTAGAGGGGCCTTCTCGTGATTTTATTAGTATATACATTGGATTCCCTCGCTTCTCTCCTCACGAAATGTATACCAACTGAATGTATGATCTAAATATGTGACCACACAGTAACACCATCACATATATTGCCATGGACCTATCCATTCGTATCTCACATCATGAGGTGGTGGTCATCCTAAACGTGTGATCAGAACACATCGTCAACCAGGAGTCCAATACACGGTCACAACCACTTGAATCCAAAAACACAACTAATAGATTCACCATGCATAACTGGTATGTTCACATAATCAATTCATTTATATATAAATACATGATATCACAGACTCTCAAGCGTACCCAAATCATCCTAATCCCCGAATGTTGGATTGTCAATTTAAATTACAGGTTTACTATCTATTAAAACCTTAATTAAGATTAACCTTACAATAAATCAAATATATAGCACAAAATAGGATAACACATATTCTTAAGCATACCCAAACTTTTCAAATCCCCATTTTCGAATTGTCTATTACATTCTTAGGATTATCAAATCTCAAAATATGCTAATTTTTGCCTCTATAGCATACCCGTTTCGTTCCAATCCCCAACGCCAGATTATACTAATAAAGTTTTATTCTAATAAATACCTACATTAAAATCTCTTCTATTGATATTCTAGTTTAAAATTCATATTATTTTTTTTATCCATGAATTTATTATGTGCCCAAAACCAAAAATCATCCTTTGGTGCCCCAAATGTCGCTGGATGCATAACCTCATTCGAGCGAGACATCAACCTCGTTCGAACAAAACATCCCATCTCATTGCATCAACCTTATGCAAATGAGATCAGAGAAATCTCCTCCTTCGTTTCATAAACAAAATTTGAAAATTAACCTCCATCGATACACACCAAGCTTTCAACCAAACATCAAAACATCACCATACTCAAATCTAAATATGGATTCATGATCCTAAACAACCCCCCATTGATTTCTTATTTAGAAACATCACTTAAAGGCTTGATTCTTCAAATCCTAAAATTAAACCCTAGTTCGTCTTTTACTTAATATGGAGTCAATCACAAATATGATTTCAGATCCAATCATGAATTTAACATAGGGATTCAATTTGAAAACGAAATTAAATCCTAAATATGAGTTCAAATCAACGAATCATATATCAAAATGACACAATTTAAGGTTTCCAATAAAATCCCTAATTAATTCAAATTACAACATCTAATAATAGTTTAGTTCATAAACCCAATACGAAATGTGATTAGGATAGCAGATTAATGTAACGCCCTGCGCATACAAAAAGACACACGGTGTGCTACTGCGATTAAACTAATCTAAATCCATCAATCAACAAGTATAAAGCATCTAAATGTCCATAATATAAATACAAAAACTCCAAAAAAAAAAATTATTTCCACAATAAAGATTACAATAATTTTCTCTCGACTATAAAATTCTCCAACTAAAAATTACACCACTAATTATTACAACAAAAATACATCTGCCAATCCATGCTCTTAAATAACTCTCCAAAATAGCCCATGGCGTCCCAATCCATACTAACCTATCAACTAAAATAAATTACGGGGAAGTACACAATATGACAGAAATAGATGCTAAAATATAATAGCAGGATGAATAAATCGCAACAATACGAATCCGCATATACAAATCAAATGCAATACTCAAGCATTATATCAATATTAATTTCTCAATAACACATCAATGAATCACTGAGCCTCACCTCACCACGCCTATGCATTCTTAAGCATATCCAAAATTTGGACTTTTGGCGAGTTCCCATTCTTCATGCCATATTAAAATCTCATAACACTATGCTCAAATTACAATATAAAATATATCACAATGAATCAAATTAGATTCCAACAATTTTTAGATTTCAAAGAATATCACAATTCAATATGACTGTAATCGACATAGAAATCAAACGGAATATTCTCGAGAGAATTTAGGAGCATATTGTGTAAGTCCCGTACCTCAAAATCATCACATAGTTTTAGTCTCAAAATCTGATCGCACCATCACGTTTCTCTCGTGAAAATAATCAAATCTCATTCTAGATCAAACTCGAGAAAACACCAAATACGCCTTTTAATCTTAGGTTGAAATCTTCAATAAGTTTGAGGCAATGGTTTGCAGATAAAAGGGGGTAATTTTGGAGAGGTCTTTCAGTTGAAAAGTTTGAGAAAAAGCGATTTGAAAAGTCCATCCACGAATTAGTTGTGATATATAAAGGATTAAGAGTTTGATTAAGAAAAGAGTTTTAATCAAATACAAACACTCGAAAAAACATTACGGACGATCGGACACTCAGAATTGCTTGAAATTTTAATATGTTGTAGAGAACAACGAGACCAGGCTACTGTGAAAAATTTAGCTCGATCGTACGGTATAATTTCTAAAAATATTATTTTTATCCTCCTTAGCTCGGATCCTCCCCCGATTTTTCTACAAAAAGTTATAATTTTCAATTTCTAATCCCGATTTAAATTCCACTTAAAACCTTATCTTATATATAAAAATCAACACATTTAATTATTAAAAATAATTAAATCCAAAATTTATTTTTCTCGAATTTTTTGAAATTAGTTTAAAAATACCTATTTAAAAAAAATTGGGGTTGTTACAGACATTCCCACTAACAAGGAATTTCATCCTCGAAATTCAACGAAACCTAAAAAAATTACTACTCGATTCTATTTCCCAAAAATTACAATACTAAAGTCTAGCAATGAATTATAAACATCCTCACCACGATACCTAACACGTCTTCAAAAATTTTCTATTTCTAAAGAAAACTCGTCTAACGTGCACACTAGACCCAAAACTCAACACCCAAGGGTTGTCGTATACCTAAGCTCTGATAGCATTCTGTAACACATCTCGCATTAGGAAAGACACACGGCGTGCTACTGCGATTAAACTAAACTAAATTCATCCATCAACAAGTATAGAGCATCTAAATGTCCATAATATAAATACAACAACTCCATAATTTTTTTTTATTTCCACAATAAAGATTACAATAATTTTCACTCAACTATAAAATTCTCCAACTAAAAATTACACCACTAATTATTGCAACAAAAATACATCTTCCAATCCATGCTCTTAAATAACTCTCCAAAATAGTCCATAACGTCCCAATCCACGCTAACTTGTCAACTAAAACAAAATACGGGGAAGTACACAATATAACAGAAATAGATGCTAAAAAATAATAGCACGATATATAAATCGCAACAATACATATCCGCGTATACAAATCAAATGCAATACTCAAGCATTATATCAATATTAATTTCTCAACAACACATCAATGAGTCATCAGGCGTTACCTCACCGCGCCTATGCATTCTTAAGCATATATGGATTTTGGACTTTTGACGGGTGTTCATTTCCGTGTCATATTAAAATCTCATGGCACTATGCTCAAATCATAATATAATATATATCACAATGAATCAAATTAGATTCCGACAATTTTCAGATTTCAAAGAATATCACAATTCACTATGAGTGCAATCGACACAAAAATCAAACGGAATACTCACAAGAGAATTTAGAAGTATATTGTGTAAGTTCTGTACCTCAAAATCATCACATAATTTCTGCCTCAAAATCTTATCGCACCATCACGTTCCTCTCGCGAAAATAATCAAATATCGTTCTAGCTCAAACTCGAGAAAACACCAAATAAGTCTTCTAATCTAAGGTTGAAATCTTGAATAACTTTGGGGATATGGTTTGTAGATGAAAGGGGGTAATTTTGGAGAGGTCTTCTGATTGAAAAGTTTGAAAAAAAATGATTTGAAAAGTCCATCCACGAATTAGTTGTGATATATAAATGATTAAGAGATTGATTTAAAAAAGAGTTCTAATCATATACAAACACTCGAAAAATCTTTACGAACAATCGGATCGTCAGAGTTGCTTGAAACTTTATTATGTTGTAGTGAACGGCGAGACAGGTCTGCTATGAAAAATTCAGCTCGATCAGACGGTCGAATTTCTAAAAATATTATTTCTATCCCCCTTAACTCGGATCTTCCCCCGAATTTTACATAAAAAGCTATAATTTCCAAATTTTAATCCCGATTTAAATTCCCCTTAAAACCTTATTTTTATATATATAAACCAACATATTTAATTATTAAAAATAATTAAATCCAAAATTTTATTTTTCTCGAATTTTTCAAAATTAGTTTAAAAATACCTATTTAAAAAAATCGAGGGTTGTTATAATTAAATATTTAAACATGTTTATAAATCCCAAATTTAATACATGGTAATAAAAGCATAACAAGTCACTAATTAAATAATGACAAAGCAATAGATTTCTTGTCTGAATGATATGAATGAGTGATTCCTCCTCTTGATCACTTGTTCTTCCTCTTCAAATCTCTTATCAAATTCTTTCAAATCTCTAAGGCAAATAGAATTTGTGTTTTGTGTGTAATGCGTTCAACTAATGATGGTTGACACACATAAAATAAGTATAAATTCCTGGGTCTCTAAAAGGCGTAATTTGGAGCCTCTAAATAAGACCAAAATACTAGTCAAACTACTCTAAAACTTAGCCCAAAGGTATACCTAGCACATAGGCCCATTCCAAGCTACTAAAGACACATATATATGGGCCTTCTAGAGTCTAATCCATATGTTAGAATATCACCATGCACGGTAATACCTCGCGATGTAAATAAACATACACACAATATTATTTTACGCGTAACACATAGTCCAACATCATATAGTTAATATCACCAGATAATTATTTCAAACATATGTTACAAAAATCACATCACATGAATAATTTAATTTCCATTTAAATTATTGATTCTCACTTTCCTACTTTTATACCCAACGCAATAGAGAATCAACCGTGTGTGACATTTACATGGAAGCCAGTTAAGACGAATTATATTATTCATGAAAAAAATTATGGTAAAATGGTTCAGAAAATAATTTCCTATTTCATTATTTTTTTCCACGTAGCATTATTTAGTTCACGTTTCTTAGCTTCTTAAGTTTATAAAACTTAATCTATAAAACTTATTCTATGTTTAGTTTTGATCAATGCAGATGTAAAGTTTAGATTATCAATATGGGTTATTCTCATGTTTATTGTAACTTATAAATTTTGTGAGTTGTGTGTGTATGTGATCAAAAAATTATTTTGGGATCAATGTCATATTATTTGTATATCATATATGTATTTAGTCTTTGTCTCTCTATTAGTAGTGAAATTGTTTGTACATAAGCTCATACGTACAGATTTTTATTGATGCATAGGTTTGCATCATATACTAATGTGTTTTATATTTGACACTACTAGATTCTTTACAATCTGATGTGCTTCGTTAGAAATGAAAACTTTTTAACTGATTTAATCTTAATATGAAATAAGATTTCATGTTTCATTTTTTAAATATGTTTTCTTAATGTTTTCATTCGAAGAAAATTTCTCACTTTAGGGCTAATGATCTGTGCAACTCCATATTAAGTGTAGTGGCTTAAATCCATAAGATGACTTCCTAGGTATTTCTTATCATGGTGGATATGGAAATTCATAGGAACACGATATACTAAGATGAGGAGTAAAAAAGGTGATGGGTATTTTACAAGGTTCTAAAAAATGCGGGGCGTGATCGAGGCGTGGAGGCCAGTCTTAAGCCTTAGAAGCCTAGGCGGGCCTTGGCGTAAAAAGGCGTGAAAAGGCGTCTAGGTCTTTTGAATGTATTTTAATATTTTTTAACCATAACAAGGCTATTAAAATACTAAAATTGTACAGATCATAAAAATATGTCTGAATATTTGTAAATAAAAATACTATTTGATTATTTTGGATGAGATAATGGTCCGGGTTGTAAAAAAATCTTTAAAAGGCGATATCGTTTCACTAAAGCATTGTTGTTTTTAGAGAAAAAGCACACCTTAACGGTTTTATGAAGCATAAGGCGTCAAAATCTTAAGGCGGGGCGTTTCTCCCAAGCCTCAAGCCTAGGCGTGTAGGCGGATTTTTTAGAACAGTGGTATTTTATAGTATGGTTTATCACTTAACTTTTGCAAATTATGAGATTTTATTCTACATGTTCTATGACCCGTTACACCATTGGAGTGGGGGATTTACATTGCCTCTTTAGCTTTCTTCTTAGTGGGGAGTGACATTAACTTAGGAACACGGGTGTATAATAAGAATTTAGTTTCATGATTCAACAAATTGGGCTTTGTTATTATGAATGAAGCCTTCTAAAATAATGTACAATTGTTTTGAGAAATAAATAGTTCTTTTATCAATTTTGATCCCATATTAAACATGAAATAATATTTAGTTTATGCTTTAATTATTTATGTCTTCCTTAATTTTAATTATTTTAAATACCTCCATTTTTTTTGTTTTTGCTTAATATATTTATAATTAATAAAATTATTCCATTATTCGTTAGGTCGAAATTTTTACTTCTGATAAAATTTTGAATGTAATAAAAGTTAAAATTTTCGTAAACAAATTGAATAGCGTCAGCGCATCGTGCGAGTTGTATGCTAGTTGGTTATAAATTATAAGAGAAATTTACTCTTAATTAATCTATATGTTATTTCTAATTAGTTTCCATTTAATATTAATAATAAGAATGCCATTTGACCATTAAGTAAAATAAACGGGCATGATCTTAGCATATAAATATTTTTTGTTGAAAAATGGATGAAACCTAAGAGATTGTTTTGAACTTCAAATGCTAAATAATGAAAGGGGGAAAACTATTTAAAGAATAGTTCATGTTAGCGACCTAGTGGAACAAGAACAATCAGGGTGTTTAATAAAATTTAACCAACATTAAATAGGGTATGTTACATATTATTGTTAGTTTTATTCAATCCTGATATGTTTTTTAAGTAGTCCAATTATCTTTATTTCCCCCATTTCTTCTTACAAAAATAACCTTCATCGAATAGAAACTTCCATTCAAGGGCGGAGCTAGGGGTGGGCAGACCACGGCTATAGCCCACCCCAAAACACACACACACAAAAAATACTAGTCATCCTCTTTCCCTTACCCAACCCAACACCAAATTTAGCACACATTAGCCCATCCCCAAACAACAAAATTGCACCATTTGTGTAAATGTTTGTATTGATTGGTATTTTAGTGATGCAATAATGAATGTATATAATTTTTTTTGAGACTTAATGTTTGTAAACCATTTTATCCTAATAATTTCATCGATTTTGCAACCAACTCTGACTATGGGTATATAAATTAAAAATTTAGAAAATTTTGCAACCTATTTTTCCTCACTCGGGGGGCCGTTTGATCAAGGAAAAAATATTTGAAGTAGCGAAAAGTGATATATTTCAGTTATCTTGCATAATGGTCTATTTGATTGACGTTGATTTTTTCCATAAAAAATAGTTATTTTATTTTATTTTATTTGGTGTTTGATTTCAAATACATTATATTTAAAATATTTCATCTTTTTATCATTTCCACCCCCAAAATTGATTTCATGAAAACTTTAAGGTTAAGCACTCATATAGTTTTCCACTTAATTATTAACATACAATGCAAATGAAGTATTCTTCAATCTTTTTTCAACTTTGTAATAAAGTATGCTCCAAAAAAATTTGTTCGTATGAAATTGTTAGGAAGTGCCCACACCATAATTACACAATTTGAAACAAAAAATAGTGGAGAAAATTTAACTATATTTCAATATTTTGTTCATCACAGTGCAAAGTATATGAAATTAATATTATGAGGTTGTCATAATATTCGCCCCGGCTTCCATTTGGATAAGAATTTAAAGTAAAAAATGAAGATCCAATCCATCGTGAAACAAATCAAACTTTAGGTTATTTAATTTTTGGTCCTGAAAAGTTGTGGCAGTTTGGGATTAACTCTCCCTGCCCACCTAAAAAAGTAGATAAGATTGACCCTCCTGTTTAGACGGGTGTGTTAGTTAGCCAAATTTTACCTAAGCAAATAATTTCCTCTTTCTGCATCTCTATGGTTCCCCCTCTTTGGGCCCTTCTATCCATCTACCCCAACAACAAAACCCACCCACCACCGTAAAAATATTTAAACTATTCCACGACTACCCCACAACTAAAACAACCACCCGACACCTAAACATCCATCATTAATAGACACAAAAAACCTCCTTATATTGAATAAATTATGACCAACTCACCAAAATCCAATGAACAACAAGGAAAGGATAAAAAGTTGAAAATTCAGTGTGGAAATTTCAAACCTAAACCTATAACAAACGGAATAGTTATGTTTGAAATTGCCACACTCTGAATAGTGTATATATTAAGTTATGTTTATGACATACGAACTAAATAGTGTATATATTAAGTTATGCTTATGACATACGAACTAAGTATCCAAAGATCATAGTCACGACCATTAAAAGTCTCCTTGTATTTCTTGGCAGTTTCAATTTGCCGCCGGTGGTTCCAAATCCTTATGATTCAAAGACATGAGGAATCTGAGGGAAGTATTTGTTCACCAAACATAGACATATGAGGGGTGGACACTAAGGCGGGATGTTCAATAAAGAGAGAGAGAGATATGAGTGAGGAGGTTGTGGTTTTAGAGGATGGATAGGGGTAAAGGATATATTATCTTGAGATGAGGAATTATGATTATATAGGGGTACCAATCTAAATAATACACCCTATTTAAATTGTCATAATGCTTTGCCCCTAATGACGGGCTAGTTATGCAGTGTGGTAATCAGAATATGGTATAGGAATTGTAATCCACTTAGCTATAGTGTGAATATTTGGCTATATAAGAAGATATGTTCATATGTGTGTATCAACATCGTTATATGAGTAAATTCAGATGTGGTTTTTTATATATGTTATGTATACGTGTATTCCATATTTTGGTATATGGAATAGTTGTGATGTGAGACTGAGAATGTAAACGATGTGACCTAATAGGATTTATGTGTGATATTGGACGTACATGAGCCATAGATATAGTATATGATGATGCAAGTGATGAAGTGAGCTCTAGATGTGTTGTATGATTATTATATGTAATCCCCATATTTTTAAAGGATTTAAATAAATAACTTAATTAATAATTTGGCTGTAAATATTTTAGAAAGGGTAATTTCGATAAAGTATGTGAAATTGGACTTTAAATCGAGTAATTGGAGCTTATGGGAGTTGTTAAATCAACTGATCTTTAGTTTAATGATAATTGGCTAGGACTTTTTTTTAGTGGATTAGAACACTACAAAAAAGATAAGGGTGGTATTTGGATAACATTCCAAGGTCAATTAGGTCTTTTGACCTTTTCCTGTAGGACAAGTTTAGGTGATTTATAAACATGGGAAGTATAAATTGAAATTAACCACAAATTTAAAACCCTAAGACGCGATTACGAGGTCACAGTTGCGGCCATGAGAAAATTCCCTACGATCACGGGGGTGTCCAACTGCAGCCCCAAATGGCCCGATTGCGAGAGCCACTGTTTGTGTTGTCTTTTAAAATTGGTTTGAAATGAAAAGGACATATTTTACACATCAGTTCTCTTATTATACACTTTCTCCCTCTAAGAAACCTTATTTTCTCTATAAACCCATCACCAAGTAACCCAAATACATTACCAAATCACAAGTTTTCTCAATACAATTTCAAGCAAGGATTCAAGAAGGAAATCAAATCAATTAAAACAAGTTCTGGAAGGTTCTCAAAAAGATTTCACGGTTGTTTTTCAAGTGTTTAAAAACTCATTTTTTAATCTCATAATTTGGACATTTTTTAGGCAAGTTATGAATCTTCTCTCCTCTCCTCTCTCTCTATCTGTCTGTCTCTACACACACACACACACACACACACACACACACACACATATATATATATAGAGAGAGAGAGATCTAAAATTGAGTAGAAATCTTAGGGTTTGTAATCCTTCATTATATTCCCTTATATGATAAAATTGAATGGTATTTGCATGATATAGGTTCTGATTAGGGTTTAATTGAATTGAGAATTGATGAATTTGGACAATTTGAGATTATACTTGTATATTAGGGTTCAGGGTATTGATTCTTGGCCTTGTGATAAATTAAATTTGGTAATTGATAATTAATACATGATTTGAGTTACATCATTGTTGGAAAAATCATAATACTACATAGCATTGTAATCTTAGCTTGGTTGGTTGTGTTTTTTTGGAAGAACCACCTATATAATGTAATCTAATATATGATAAATATATATGTAACACTTAATTTCTTGTGTATATTCATAATTGGTAATTTCCCCATAATTTGCAGATTATTATTCTTAGATAATTTCTCTTTTATAATGAATTAGTTGGAACTTGGAATTGGGATTTTAATTTGTAATAATTGAACTAAACCCCTTGATTATTTCTCTCAAATTATTGGGATTGAAATAGTAAGTAGTTGACTTGAAACAAGTATAGTAATGTATGTTTTGTTTACAAGGTGGCTTGGTTGTTATTATTGGCTTGGGAATCAAAACGTAACTTGTTAAACTTTAATAAATCACCTTAATTTCCTATAAATAATTTTAGTTTCTTGATGAATAGTTTGTCTATGCAAAAGTGTATCAAGGGGGAGGGTTCCTTGTATGAATTTTAGTTATGAGATGTCCCACATATGGTGTCTAAATAAGGGTGGGAGTGGGGACTTTAGGAATCCTCTAAATAATTTATCTCCTTTAAATGTAAATCTTAGTTATTAAGGAAACCCCATATTAGTTATATTCCTATTGTGTAGATGGATAAATCCTTTATGAGATAATAATATAATATAAATCATAAATTAGAGGGTAGTTGTTTTAGTATGATGGTGGGTCTGGCTTCATAGATGGTTTTATTTGTGCATCACATATGTTTTGTTCCACCCACGCTAGAGAATGGTGGTTTAGTTTGTATGGCGTGATTTATTTATAAGTACAAGTTTTTTAGATGGCCGGGAGGAAGGGGTGCATGGCGGTTATGGTTTTATTAATTAAGATATTAATTAATTATTGAAAATAATAATTCAATTAAAATGAACCTTCAGGTTCTGCTTAATACTCGTGATTATTATAGGTTTGACAACTTGCGGACTTATCATTATGTGTGTGTGTGTGTGTGTGTGTGTGTGTGTGTGTTGCGTAGCTTTGGTAACTTGTTGCTCTTTTACTTATTTATTGTCGTTGAAACATTTCAGGCACTAGGGTTGAACCTCGGGATTAGCTTCCTTTCTATCTAGCACGGATTATCTCTCCCTTTTATTCCAGTTTATCTTTCAAACTATAAATTGTAGTTTTCTCTCCATAGTTGACTACTTTATTTTAAGTTGTGTGAGTTTAGATACTTTGGGTTTTCAGTTGGCATGTATGGAAGAGACAATTATTTTTGCATGTAGTGTTTGTAAGATCAAGTTTTATAATTGGTCATCATCTATTGTAGTTTGGAATATTCATCGTCATGTACTTATCAAGAGCTTCAAGTGAAGACAAGTTAGTGACCTATCAACAATTGAAGGTCGAATCAGTTAAGATCATCACTATAATCATTAAGACGATATATGGTTTTGATTGGGAATAACACTTTATTCATGGGTTAATTTTTTAAAGTGTTCGAGGCTTGTTTCTAAACTGATTTTTCAAAAGAATTTTTTTAAGTCATTCAAACGAATTTATGTCTTGGTTCAAGCGAGATTAATAGTTCGTTCAAGCAAATTTTAATAAAAAAATCAAATGGCTTTTGTTCCATTTACAGAACTTATATTGTTGGAAGTTGGTTTGAACGAGATTAACTCTTCGTTCGAACGAGGTTTCCGTTTTTTCAAACAAGATCCTATTTTCATTCGAACGAGGTCTTGTTTTCATTCGAGCGAGATTTTTTGAAATTTATTCTGCCTCGAAATTTATGTTTTCTATGAAAATGGATATTGGGATCAAATTTTCTCAGAAATTTTGGCAAAATCTATTTCCCCATATATGTCCAAAAGGTCTCGAAACGTTAGTTTGTTTTAAAAAAATATTTTTTTCCAAATCCAATCCTTTGGATGATTTGTTGAGCATTTATCAAACCCTAGAAGAACACCACACATGGTCATACCCTTACAGAGTTGATTCTCTACTACTGACATTATGGAGTTGATCCTTTACTACTGAAAATAGGAATACTGATTCCTGAGGGTGATCGATGGATACCGAGGAAAGTGAAACTTATTGTGGGGCAGTTTTGGATCTGCATCATTTGCTTTTGACAACAAGAAAGGAAGACATTGTTGCATCACTTAGTGGGTCTTTAAGTTTTGTAAGTCTATAATTGTTTCTCTATAATATCTAGTTGTAAACAGTGTTGAATATAGGTTTTGCCCAAAAGGTATTTTTCCTCATCTCCTATCTTCTGTTAATTGAGTTGTGGTTTGTTTTTATTTAGTTTGAATATCTTACATATTTAGGATCACATTTGTGTGTGTGTGACCTAGTTTATGACTGATACATATAACCGACCACTCTATATTTTTCAGTGTTCTTTTTATATAATGAATTTATTTGTGCTGCTGTTATGATTTGAGACTTGGGGTTTATCACATCATATATATGCATTGTCATGCAGTTTTTTTTGTTATTTACACGCTAAGAATGATATTTTAATCATTTTGAAAAGTTATATATCTTGATATTAGGACGTGATCAACCCCAATGTTAAAATATATTGGTTATTACATTACGAGCTTGTGTGAACCCGTGATTTATCATATGATGAGTTAGGTGTGTAAACCCATGATGCATACTTTATATTATTCAACGCACATGAGCTTATGTTATATAACATGAAACTATATTTTGTATAAATGATCTTATGATGTATGATATGGTATTACTAAGTGTAGTTGAGTCTGCATACGGTAAGATAATTTAATTGTTCATATGAATGAGAATATAATTATGTATATGTTAGTATGAGTGATCCTATGTTGTTCATTGATAAATGAGTTATGGCACGTGACGGCCTTTAAGGTATATGATAGGATTGGTTGAAGAGTATGAGTCAAAATTTATACATTAGAGTGGACGTGTCTCGTGGGTATGTGAAAATGTAGTTGGGGCATACGCTACGTTAGTAAACGTCGTAGGGTGGCATGTACTGGAGACATGGTACACTATCATAGTGCGGAATGATGGGATAATGGAACGACGATATAAAATAGTTGTTCGATAATTGTAATGTTGTAAAAAAATTCAAGTGTGGGTACTTGTATGTTAATCATAATTAAATTAACATTTTTTATGCTTACTTTTATTGAATCCATGTCAGGGACCGTGCATCTCTATTTTGGGATCATATGGGATTTTCTTGTAGGGTTCTGTACCTAAGTTTCTTCAATAGTATTTTTAGGTTAAGTTAAATTAGTAGTTATAGGGTTTATAGAGCGTTTATGTGGTTTGAATCTCGGTTATAGTTGGAGGAGGCTTAAGTGAATTAAAAATTGCGGATTGTTGATTCTATTCTTACTGGGGACCACTCTATTAGTGCAAAGTGGTGATGAGATTAATATTTGGTTTTCGCCCTACTTGATGGATTACACAAGTATTTGAATTACGATTGGGGTAGTTTTAATTTATCCACTATTTACGTTTGATTGGATGACTTCAACCGATGTTGCCAACCTAGTTTTATTGGTGCTTTGTACCTTCCAGAGGTATAATTATTTCTTTTAGAATACTGCATTCACTTCGCTCTTAATTTGATGATTATTGTCGCTATAAACGTTTATCGATGAAATTATGTCTCTAACTGTGTAAGAGCAAAAGTATGCTTAAAATCTCCATAGGATTAGATTGTCTTATACCCTTCCAAAACACATTCATTCATAGTCTAAAATGTCTTGAAAAGCTTCATGTTCAAGATTACAAGATTGGACTTCTCCGTCTACATCAGAAAACTTATCTCATGCCATGACCAATGAGATTATGACTTTAGGATAAAGGTAAAGGACTTAGAATGACTTAGTTTCACCACCCTTATTTTAAAATATCTTAAATAAGATTTTCATAATTTGGAAATTTTGTTAAGACTTCTGTGTGAGTTAGTTTGGACAATTCAAGAAAATACACTTGTGGATGCCCCAAACTGAAATTAGGGTGTGGCTCATTCCATTTCACCCAACGAACTTCCTTAAACCCAGCCTCGCACAAGTCCCAGACCCTCAACCAGACCCCACAAAAGTCTCGAAGAAAAACCACCCCAAATGGACACCAAAAAGACTAAAAAACCAAAATACAAAAACTATTAGGGTTGCAATTGAAAATAAAAGTAACCCTAAAAAGGCTAAAAACCTTTACTAGTCTCCTTCGTCGAACGAAAAAAGGCTCTTAACCAAACGGTAGAAACCATGTCAGAGAAAATCATCTCGACCACCCACGTAGTGGCCTTATTAAAAAAAATAATGGTTGTCATCCCTCTGCCGCATTACAAATAACTCTAAAGCCACTTTCAATGAATGATAGAAGCCATGTTGGAGCCAAACATACCAGATACCTACTTAGCGGACTTATCCAAAAACAACAGCTCTCATCCTTCAGCCGAATGTCATAAGGACTTTCCCGGTTCCCAATAAATAGAGGACCCCACCTCTCATTAAAAAAACTTAAAAAATCATGGAAACTTCGATAATCACGAGAGAAATTCGAAAATCATCGAGAGCTTAAAAATATAGTTTTCTAACCTTTTTCTCCCCCGAGCATTTTAGATACACGAGCTCATTCTAAAAGTCCCTAGGAAGCTTGTACTTAAGAAAAAGTTGCTTTTGCTAAAAAAAGAAAGCTCGTACTCCTGCGAAGTCACTTTCGAGTCCCAAATAGAGTCAAACCTCTACAAAAAATTGGAAAACCAAACATTTATAGTCGAATCTCTTCCCAACAAGAAACAAAAAAAAATACAAAAGTCAAGACTCCTAAACGAAGATCTGCCCGAATAAAAAAAAAAACAAAAATGGGACATTCCCCCCTTAAAAAAGTCGTCTTTTGTCACGAGAGTGAAGAACCTCTGCCTAAATTTGGGGAAAATACCCCCATATATATATATATATATATATATATATATATATATATATATATATTGCAATAAATTGTATATACATGTGCATTTAATTTAGCCCGGCCATAATTCATGGGTCCGGATATGCAATTTGTAGCATTTATATTTCAAAAGCATGGTTTCCAATCTAGCACCTTTATTAATTGATTTGACATGCTCATATGTTACAACAATGATAATTAAATGCCACAAATAAACATTACAAAACATGAAAAGATACTTTTAAAATCACTATGAGGAAAGTGTTCGTGAGCCGAGTCAGTCCCGAACTTTTCATCGAGCCAAAGTCTAAAATTCAAATATTCCCACCACTTTTCCAAATGAATAAACCCCGTCCATGCGCGACACCCGAATATGTGTTTTCATATCAAAGTACTCGTCAGACGTTAGCTTTGATTAAAAATTATTTTAACATAAGAATATATCAATCCAATACAACGAAAATGCTATATTAAGGATTAGTCTTCCTAAATACCATAATGTTATTTATTGTTTACCCAATATCCCATCGCCTACACTTGTATATATACCCCATTTGTTGGAATTGTGTTGGCTTTAATACCGAGTCTCCTTAGGACTTAGGCTCTATATGGAGCTAAAATCATGAAGACCAAGCCTTATAATACATCCCACGATGTATTATCCATTAAGGAAACATGCATCTTTAGTGAACTCCTCCGACTTCTCCTTGTCCACCCTAATACCAAGATGTAGTATCATGTTCTGCTTCTTTGCAGTATAACATTACAGCCTTAATACACCTTCATCACTTCTTATCCCAACCCCACCAAATTTTACACCTTTGAACTAGTCTGAAGGGATATACCTTATGGCTATTAACCACCCAACTATTATAAGGTTATGTTCCAATATCAAGAAAATTAAGATTCAATCCCATTCTGATATTCCATACACCACACCTCTCCCTCCCAAGCCAAGTCCTGCACACACATAATTTTGATCACGTGAACAACCGAAGTACGTAAGCTTTGATCTTATGGCCAAAGGTGTACGTAGATGAAATACCGCATCATGAAAGTTCTTTTCTTGAGCTTGAGCCTCGACAATATGTTGTCTTCATCAAGATACACCCTCTCTTAACTTTAATACCTTAAATATACATAACTAAAATGAGATATCAAACTATCTCAAGGAAAAATAATATATCCAATCACTCAAATGCATACCCATTGTGGGGACCCATTCAACATGGCCCATGACAGTAGCGACCAGTCCGGATTGACCAAAGCGCTGTCCGGACCAAATCATGATTTAATACGCAGGCAAGAATTTTAAATACACTAGAAAACTTACGGATATAGTCAAATCAGTTACAAATAATCGTGGAAGAGATATTCAGGTAATCCTTGATATAATAACTCAATCTCTACTTTAATGCACCAATAAATTGTAGACCCTGACCTATGGCAAGAGGATGTAAAAAAAATATCGAGAGAATTTATAATAAAACAGTAACCTCTCCGTGGATGTAGGCAAGTTACCAAACCATGTATATCGTTGTTGTGTGTGATCTTTACTTCTTGTTCTTTGTGGTCATTTTCGTCTGTGGGAATTGATTTCTATTCCTGTGAAAATATTCACAAACAGAAAGCCCGTGATGTATCACCACAGTAACAACATTCCTCAAATTGGAGATGAGCAGGAAGATTGAGTTCCTCTTAGGGTCAGGTCGGAGATTTGCTAGCATACAAACCCTAAGTTTCCTCAAGAAAGGCAACCTTTGGAAGAAAGACAGGGACCATCCAGATCTACGTAGATATCTAGGTTGGTTGACGCTTATGAAGTTAGGCTTTGAGAACAAGAGGAGACTATACGCATCCAGGTAAGAGAATGCTCGCCTCCAATGGCTACTTGAAAGAATAAAGATAGATCTCCAAAGGGACGCTAGGAAACATCGTGATAGGACTCCTAGTCCTCAGGTGAGCAATACTCACAACCGAGGGAGTAGCTCCAGGCGTGACTAGTATATAACTAAACGTGGCAGATCAGAGCATGGTCTATCGGAGTGTGGACAACCAGAGGGACGCTGTTGGAGAGAATGCCCCCAAATTTTAAACTTCAAATTATGAGATCACTCAATGATATACCAAATTTTAATTTTTCAAAAGTTATTTATTTATTTTTCTTTAAAAGCACAATCAAAGACATGTAGAATTAAATTAAACTTAAAGTGAAATTAAACTACACAAACATTTTAAGTTTCACTTAAACAAAATTCAATCCAATTCAAGTTAAACAAACTGAGCATGAATATTATCAAACTAAATTAATGTTGACTTAAATTAAATTAAATTTAGACTTAACCCAAACTAAATTAGCATCAAATTAAACTAATTGTGTTTAAACTAGATTTTATCTTTATTAGACCTAAGCATACATCTATGTGAGTTTGAAAGATAAAATAAACACAATCACACTACGTCGTGATGTACGAGAAAACCCACAACTGGAAAAACCTCGGATGGCCCTGCCTACAAGACCACTAAGTATGGTATTTTTACAAAAGACACACAAGAGACTTACTTCCTCGACTCGAATCCCTTCAAGCCTTGATGCTCCTTAGTTCTTCAACCTCCGCCTAGTCAATAACTGCTGAGTCCACCGTAATCTTGAATCCACCAATAGGGCACAGCTATCGTCAACCCACAAACGATGCCTTTCACTGTATAAGAACACCGCAGCAAAAAGGATCTCCTTTTTGGGGTAGAGAAGGAACCCAAACTATTTACTTATAGGGTAGAGAAGAAAACCGGTGCCAAACAATCTCAAATCAAATATATATATATATATATATATATATATATGAAACTTGGATTTAAACTAAAACATGGGTGTAAACATGTGTTTTTGGTAGAGATTTGTTCTTGAAGTCTTAACACATAAATGTGACTTTTTGTTAATGGGTTTTTCTCTCAAAAGCACTTGGTAGAATTGAAAAGGTCACTTCCCAAAACTATTTTGACATCCACTTAAGGCTGGTAAAAAGTAGTGGGAAAAATGGGAGGGAAAACAAAACTATCGAAAATTGCTCCAAAGTCGTTCGAAGGAGTTCGTTCGAACGAACTTTCTAACTAGAACAAGGATGAAATGTTGTTAGAAGCTCGTTTATATCTCGTTCAAACGACTTTGTTCGAAGGACCTTCTAACACGAATTCAAAACAAAATTCATTAGAAGTTCGTTAGATACCTCGTTCTAACGAACTTCGAACAAGAATTCAGAAAAAAAAAATATTTTTCTTTTAAAAAATATAAATCCATTTTCAACTTAAATTAAAATATAATAACACCCAAAAATGTATTCCAAGACCATATATATATATATATATATATATATATATATATATATATATATAATGCATTCATAAATTTTAGAGACCTTGGAATTTAAATGTTGATGATGTATGCACTTGGCACGAAAACTGGCAAGGATGAAACTTTAAATTCTTAGCCTCTACGTCTTCAACTCTTCAAATGCCATAGGCTTAAGGTACAACCAACATCTATCCTATGACTTAATGAGTTTTGTCTAGAATTGAGTCAACACTACAAATTGACTCAATCGGAAATTTGTCCTTACAAATCTCCCCTTTTGGCTATTCCGGGATAAAACCAAACCAAAAAATCCTATGGGCCGTCAAGCACATCTAGAAACAATCCCACCCCAAAAAAATAAAATTACAGACACTTGACTCAACTCATAGTTGAGAATCTTTGCCGCTTTAAAAGTTTTGCCGCTAAAGATGAAATCCCGCACATTTAAGCACACCATTAAACGCATAGAAAATATAACAAAATAAAGTGCATAAAATAAATTCTCCCCATTTATCTAACATGATCTACCTAAGAAATAAGCGCTCTCCCCCTAAGTTATATCTCCTAAACTAAAGGTTTAGATACCATTTAAATTCTCCCTCTTTATTTTCATGAATAGACAAAGGTCAAGAATAAAATAACTTATTTCTCCCCCAATTAAAGAAAATACTCCCCCTAAACTAAACAACTGATACGAATAAGGAAAAACAAGTTAAACATGCAATGGCGCATAAAGTGACAAGATCATTAAAGCATATGGGCAACAATTAAGTACAACTATTCCATACAAAGTTTAATAAATCTCACCTATGATGCAATGATAAAAAGATATCACTTGTAATGTAATATGATAAGCATGGGATATCAAACAAAATTAACAACAAGATATATACCAATTTTGAACAAGATGCATACATGGATTAGATGCTAAGGCAAAGACTCAAAACAAAGAAATACTATATATATATATATATATATATATACACATTAAGCCTTCCACACTCATATGGAAAACATGTGTCTAAATACATGTGGTGCACTAAAGTGAAGGGGTGTGAACTAGACTAAAAGGAATATAGACCCAATAACTTAAACATGTTCACAGAGCTCTCATTTGATTGCAAAACTGTATCTAACTTAAATATATCTTCATGTGAAAAGATAAAGTGAATCACGAAATAAACATACACGATGCACACAAGCCTATAATTTCGACGATTCTACAAACCAACAGAGTTTTGACAAAATTAGCATAATTAGGATACATGCTCATTGTTCAAACCCGTTGATATATCCAACTAAACTTCCTTATAAATATTCTTTTTTTATTTTTCTTTTCTTTATGAATATGCCAACTAAATAATGACCGTCTTGGCTAATTTTTTTTGCCACATTTTTTAGGCCAACTTTCAATAGTGGCTTTTCACGCAAAGTAATTTCGTCTTTCGCAGCCCGATTCCATTGATAAATAGCTATACCGGATAAATATTTTTTATTTTTTTTAAATCCGGGAAACAACTATTACATGCACAAGTCCTCCATAGTCATAGCGACATGTAGATGACTAAATTGATAGGAGAACATCTCACTTAGCTTAAATATACATATAGAGTTAAATTTCAAATGAGCCCGTGCATGTGTGAATCGAGGCATATAAAAAGAGAATCCATTAAGCAAGTCAAAGTCAAACTACTCCATGCAAGCATGATAAAGAACATTTTAAGGATTGAAAATCTTAACCAAAAGTTCTAACCACATGGAAGCGGAAATGATATTGGATTCAAACACAAGTATATGCCACATAAAATGTGTCAAACTAAAATATACACAAATAAATTTTTTTCAGACTTTCAAAAATTTTCAGTAAACAAAAAAATTCAACTCAAAAGAGAACAAAAATCTTTTTGAATTTTTCAATGAGACAAAAAAAAGAAATAAAATACAAAAGATACACATGGCATAATTCGAGAACATTTTTTTATAATGAGGCAAAGACTATCATGATGCACATAAGCTAGTGTATGTAAACAAATCTAACAAATTCAACCTTTATATAAATCAAGGGAGGTATCACGTGCAAGAAAATGAAAATAAAAAATACTATCTTGTAAAGCCACCAAAATCCAAACCCAAACGAGTGAACCCTGACACTTGGTATTTGGAAATTTTGGTGAATCTACCATTGGACGTCCTAGGACCCCTTTTAAGATCAATTTTTTTTTCTAATATGACCTTTTTTACCACAATGTTTACAAGCAAAGACCCGACGAAAAGTAGTACCCAAGGATTGACCTCTTATGTGTTCCTAGAGGATTCTCTCAAACACGTGATTTTAGCTTTATTAGTTAAATCATTTGAAGTATCGAATCCAATATGGGAGAAGTTATTTTTAATTTGGATGATTGTAAGTATTTTATCTAATTTTTTGAACCTACATTCCAAATCAAATTTGACTCGACTTCAGTCTCTCAACTTTTCTTCCAACTCTAAAATACGTGACTCAAACAAACACATGCTCTCTTTAAAATCGAGAAGTTATTTCTTCATTGTCTCTATGAAACCTCTAAGGCTATCTCTCTCATCTTCTATATACTCAAGATTCTCACGCAGAGCTCTCTGACGTTCCCTAATTTTTTTTACTAAAACACTCTCATTATTTTCCATGGCACGTTCTCTCAAACAATCTTCTAACTTCAAGTTTGCCCTTTTTAATTTAACCCATTCGGCATGCAACTCTAAAAAACCACTTGAAGTTAACTCTCATCAACCAACTCTTCATTCTCACTCTCACTCTTAACTCCACTCTCTATACCATCAAATTTTTAGGATTCACAAACGATGGCCTTGAAAGTGTCATGTGTTAAGATGTCATCATTGGAAGATTTCTCATTTTCACTTACATGACTTTCTGTGGATGCGATAAAGGTATGATCAATGGAGGAATCGGATCCCTCTTCCTTTTCACTATCACTAAGGGTGGAATGGTATGAAATTGGTTGCTTTCCCTCCCTCCTTAGTTTAGTTGAACATTCTCTTTCCATATGACCCTAACCCTCACAACTATAACATCTATTCAACTCGTTCCTATTAAGGTCTTCATTATTATTTCTAGGGATTTTCTCGGCTTTGTAATTCTTAGACTTATCAAATTTCTTAAAATCCATTTTAAGATTGTCTTTATTAAACTTAAGAAGTTTTTTAAACTTTCTAGTAAACATGTCCATATCCTGGGAGTCGATGTCACTCTCATCATCCGAAATTTATTTTTCCTCCTTTTGAGCTTTCAAGGCGATTCCCTTATCTTTCTTCTTATCATACTTGGAGGTAAACATGTCAAGTTCATAGGTTTGTAAGTCACCTATGAGATCTTCAAGTTTTGTAGAGGCTAAAGTGGGTAAAGAATTTAAAACGGTCATTTTTGGAATAAACCTATCGGGTAAGGACCTAAAAATTTTCTTTGCTACACGGTTGTTGGGTATCTTTTCTTCCAAGTTAAACGATGAATTAATAATGTCAGAAAGACTAGCATATAATTCATCAAAAGTTCACTTTCAAGCATTTTAATGGTTTCGAATTGAGTGGTGAGGTTTTGGAGTTTTGAAGCCTTAACGACACTTGTTCCTTCATAGATGAGTTAAAGTATATACCAAACCTCATTGGATGTTTCACACATCATAATTCGATGGAAATCATCATGTGTAACTGCACTAAAGAGGGCATTCAAACCACGAGAATTAAAATTTGCTAATTTAAGTTCATTCTCAGTCCATCTCTCTACGGGTTTAGGTACACTCTCATTTTCAACTAGAAACGTATGTGGATGCCACCCACTAACTACCGATTACCAAACCCGCACATCTTGGGATTTAAGATCCGTTTTCATTTGTGCTTTCCAAAATGCATAATTTGAACCATCAAAAATAGGGAATTTGAAAACAGGGAATTTTCCATTTTTACACCAAACAAAACTATGGATCTTAATGCAATAGATTACTTCTCCCGCTCTGATACCACTTGTTAGAGAGAATACCCCCAAATTTTAAACTTCAAGTTATGAGATGGCTCAATGATCTAACAAATTTTAATTTTTTAAAAATTATTTAATTTTCTTTTTTTTAAAAGCATAATGTAACACCCCGTAATTTTGAGGAGTTAATATTTAATTATTTTTGGGAGATATAAAAACATTTAAATTGGAGAAACTTAAATTTATAATTTGGAGAATTTATTTGAGTGGGTAGAATTATTTAAAATTGACGACTTTAAGTTTAATTGTTCGAATTAATGTGTCTCGCATTTTTTTGAGGTCAAAATTGGAGAATGTTATAAAGTATTTCGGATGATAATTCTGAGTGCACGGTTGAGTCTGGATGGGTCGAGATAGTTAGAAAAGAGTACTCGGGGGGTAGTAATCCGGTCTCAGGGAATTTTTGGGCATAGCTGGGCCCACACAGGGTGATTCGGCCCATTTTAATTAGGCCCATGTGGCCAAAAATGGGATTAGGGGTTTTAACCCCAATTGGGAAAGTGTTGAACGGCAGTTAACAATTCTAAACCCAGGGTTTGAGAGAGACACAGAGGAAAATAATCAAGAAGTAAATTGCGGACCTTTTTGGAGACAAATCGAGGGACAAAGTGAGTGTTCGTCATCAACACCTTCTCTTCGACAATGGATCAGATTCTACGAACAATTAGAGGTAAGTGGTTAACTATTGTGATTCTTAAATTGATGATAGTCAATTCATGCTATGGGAGGTGTAAACCAAAATTCATTTTGGGTGGGTATTCATGTAAAATTGGGTTTTCGATACTTGATATACTTTAATGGGATTAAGGGTGAAATTTATTATGTTTATGATTCTGTAATGTAGAGCTATGAATCGTACGTTAAAATCAGTAAGAATCGATGGTTAATTTCTGTTAATAGGAATGAAAGTCATATTGGAGATTTGAAACCCGGATAAAACCCAAATCGGGAAAACATTGGAATTAATGGAAATTAGTTGATGAATTAAGGTCTCTAGGATGTTTAGACCCTTTTATTATGTAGAGATAATATTGGTTGTGATTGGGTAAGGGTTCGGAATGAAAACAAAAAGTTTTAGAGTTCATCAATAGATGAAACAACAAGCCGGAGAAGATGAATATCTGTTCGATCGATAGATGGTCCTAGAATTTTAGCAATTCGGCCAGTTTTATATATAAATGGAAATTAATTTAAGATTTAATTTTCATGCATTGTTTAATGTTGAATAATTATGAAGCACAGATTCCTAACAATTATAGGAAAAAGTAATTGGAGTTAGGGAGGATTCACATGACGCACTTCATGGATAAATTCAGGGAATTAGATTCCAAACTAATTATATACGGATTGAGTGAGCAACTCGAGGAATATTGGTTGAGCGACGCCAATGTGTTAAATTAATTATGGAGATAAAGAAATTAAATTGGAGTCGGAATATAGACTCGAAAAATATTAAGTTATGGGCTACGTGAGCGAGTCCGGTATGTTGTTTGAGTGACACAAGGTAATAAATTAATTAATGTGTAAATTAATTAAATTAGAGTCGAATCATAGACTTGGGTAAATATTATATAAATGAATGTGCAAAATATTTATATTACGGTCGGACCATAGACCCGGGGGAAATATGATATTAATTAACGTGTGAATTAAATCAATTAGAGTCGAACCATAGACTCGGGGAGATGATAAATTAATAAGTGAGAAAATTAATTAAGTTGAGTCGGGCCAGAGACTCGAGAAATTACATGTTAGTGTTATGAGTTTTTGAGTACACGGTAAAGCCGGGGTTTATATTATATATATACAGTGTAGTGATAGTAAATATATGTATATATATATATGTGTGTGTGTGTGTGTGTGTGTGTGTGTGTGTGTGTGTATAATGTCTGTGCTATTAAATATCAGTGACTATATATTTATTTAATTTATATACTCTAGTGTTATCAAGCGAGGTTGCGCGATGAGGGTGAATCCCCTAGCTTGAGGAGTAGGGTGAGTATATCCCCAGGTCATAGCGTCCGGTAGATGGGTGAGGGGATTATCTCATTTCAGGAAAGGAATATGACCTCCTCCACTATGTTTATATTTTGGACCAAGTTGGTGAGCGATTCCAACTCGAGTAACTAGGTTATGTGAGCACACCTAGCGAGATAACACTTTAGAGGGAATCCCTCGGTGAGGGTATACTCGGAGGGATGGATGTACATATATATATGTATGGTTGTTCTTAGTAAAGGTACATATATAATGGTAGTAAATATTATATGCGGGAAATAATACAGTGTATGATGTATATACCTTATATAACTTGTGTCACGGTTATATGTTATCATTTAAAACAAATTAATTAAGTTAATTGGTGAGATAACTTATAATCCAGGAATTATTATACTCAGGTTAGAGAAGAATGACAAGGGGGAGATTATACCAGAACTAGTTGGATGGGGTAGTACAACTAGGTGGGGTTAAGGTAATCGTTAGGTGTACACAATAGTGGAAGGGTGAGAATGTCCTCAAAAGAGTGCGACACTAACCTAAATATGAACCGCATTCATGCATTTTAAATCACTGCAGTTAATTCACTTGCTAAATATTTTTAAAATGTTTTGGGTTCTAACCCTTGCTATCAAACTATCTTCAAAACATTTTAGGTGTCCAGCCACAGGGACGTCAGATTTGATATTCTATTCCAGGGACACGAAGCTGTGGCATATGTGGATGCTAGCAGGAGCTTAGATTAGACACATCGTTCATTCTTTCCTAGAGTAGGAATCATCTATCAGTTTCAGTTTACTTAGGGCATGTCGCCCAGACTTTTCAGTTGTAGTTTTCAGATTTATCTATTCAGTTGTTGGATCATTCTTGTTAAACTATTTTATTTTAGTGGCCGATGGTTTATTCGGCAAGTAGTTAAATTATTGGTTCAGTTGATTTAATTCAGTTGTGTGAATGGTTTATATTTATAATTCTACATGTTATTGTTTTGTTTAATTAAACAGATAAAATTCGGCACCAGCATTTTGGAATACTAGGTGGTTAGTAAGTTTTAAAAAGGTTTTCGACAGTGATGCTAAGGATGAACCAACTGAGATTCTTATTTTAATTTGGTATATGACTGATCACTGGGCATTTTTTTAGGCGGGGTGTCACAGGTGGTATTAGAGCGTTCTGGTGTCCTTAGGATCTGTGCACCTTTTCATGTTTCAGCTTAGCGTTCTTTGATGTATAATACTATCATATAATTGTTGTATTCTCATACGTATGCTCATTTACGTTCTTCTGCCAATTACTTTATATTTGAGGGTGAACTCATACGATTCGATTCTTATTTCAGATACCGCCCAGGAGAGGGAGAGTAGCTAAGGCAGCAGGGGGAGGTGAGACTAGGGAGGCTCATCAAGAGCCAGAGTTACCGCAGAAACTTCCATATATGATTTCAGCTGCACAAGTAAATGAATTAGTAGCACAGGCAGTTCAAGCGATGATGATCGCAATGGCAAGGTATTTTTCACGAGATCAGCCATAGGCGTTAGTGGTACCGGATGTTCAGGCCCACCGGGGCCGTCAGGGTGGCAGCAAGTACGAGGGATTTTTTAGAAAGGGCATCCCTTAGAGTTTCGAGGGGGTTCAGATGTGGTGCTAGCGTGTCAGTGGAAGAGAGATATCCAGCGTCACTACACATGGTAGATTGTAATGAGGTGTAAAATCAAATGCTAGCCACTTTTAGAATAGTGGGAGCAGCGCTATAGTGGTAGGAGTCGATCACCATAGTTGAGGAAAGGGATACATTAACTATTGCAGAGTTTTGGGTTCGGTTCGACCGCCAGTAGCTGAGGCTGAAATGAGGAGGAAATTCAGTGAGGTGACTCAGGGGGACCGTTCAGTGGCCCATTACGAGGAAGAATTCACTCGTTTGGTAAATTTTGTACCGGATGAGGTACGCAATGAAGAAAGAAAGAAGTCAAGGTTCATGGATGGGTTAGTATGGAGGATCAGTCAACATCTGATTGGTAATCCCGCATTAGTAGATTATATGGACGTCGTAAATGCAGCACTCCTGCACTGCTAGGAATATCGCTTCCACATAAAAGGAAGCAAGAGGGGACTGGAACCCAGTCAGTCAGATAAAGCGGGAGAGAACATTACTAGTGGGGTATCCCAACAGCAGACAGGGGGACATCAGAGGCAGGATTCTCGGCAGGGGAATCGGGCCAAGCGATTTAGGTCTGGAGGCTGTCGACAGGATGGTCAGGACTTCCGACAAGGCCAACAAGGAAGGGATCAGTGGCAGGGTGAATTTATTAGGAGGTGTTTCATTTGTGGGGAAGCTGGACACATGAAAAGAGATTGTCCTCAGCGAGGAAGGGGTCAACTATAGGACGAGGTCCTGGGTGTTCAGCCACTACAACAAGTCATGGGTGCGTTCGGGCAGGGGGAAGCTTCTCAGGAACCCGAGGATCAGCCATTATAGCGCGAGTATGGAGATAATTATCTTTTTATCCTATGGGCATGGGTTATATATTAGGTGATAGTGAGGGTGTCACAATATAAAATTATTTTTCACTAAAATTCGTGAGTGAGTTGAATTTAGTGGGTGTGCTGGCTGTAGCAGCCATAGTATGTAGATACAAAATTTTGTGGTGTAGTGGAATCCTTTGGTGTTAACCACGAGAGAGTGGAGCTGCACACTGAGAGAAGGTTTGAATTATGCGAGGGGTCGCTACTTTCAAGAATTATGGAAGTAGGGTAGATGTTTTTTTTATATCGGCTGGATAGCAATGGATTTGAACTATTGTGAATAGTGGGGGTAAGTTTTGGTGTTCGCGACAGCAGGGTATGAATGATTTTTTCTAGGTATCACCTGAGAGGGTGTCTAGCCTATATATATGTGTATATATATTGTATTGTGTGGTGCGACAAACCAACGTACTAAAAAATGTGGGGCGTGATCAAGGCGTGGAGGCCAAGCCTTAAGCCTTAGAAGCCTAGGCGGGCCTTAGGTGTAAAAAGGCATGAAAAGGTGTTTAGGCCTTCTTAATATTTTTTAATATTTTTCAACCATAACAAGACTATTAAAATACTAAAATTGTACATATCATAAAATATGCCCAAATATTTGCAAATTAAAATACTATTTGATTATTTTGGATGAGATAATGGTCCGGTTTGTAAAAACATTCTTTAAAACACGATATCGTTTCACTAAAGCATTGTTGTTTTTAGAAAAAAGTGCGCCTTAAGGGTTTTACCAAGAATAAGGTGTAAAAAGCTTAAGGCGTGGTGTTTCTCCCAAGTCTAAAGCCTAGGCGTGCATAGGCGGAGTCTATGCGGGTTTTTTAGAACAGTGCGACAAACACATACTGAGGTCTTGTGTTCTCATATTTATCCTGGTAAGTAGGGGTGTTTACTGAAGTGAATCACGGTGGTTAGATTAATTTTCGAGCAGGGAGAAATAGCTCGGGGTTTATTTTATGCAAGAACTAGTGATAGTAAGGGCGTGGTATTTTATGTTGTCTTTTGTAGCATAAGGGTAGGCGTGCATGCTTTTGTGTTAATAGATAAGTATTTGGGGGTTCCTGCTATGGACTGAAGGTCTAACGGATCTCAACAATCGATAATGTTTGGTAGTAGTGTATCGGGGGGTTCCTTGTTTGGATTTCGCTTGTGAGACGTCCCATGCATGAAACTTAGCACAACGTTGGAATTGGGGAGAAGTTTGGTCATTAGTTCATGGGCTGGGTACCCCAATTATTATTCATATATGTGATATGACTATGGGTTGGAAGTTATATTACGGGTTACGGCTATCATATTCGGGTAACTTACGTGCAGTTAAGCACGGGAACAGGGTGTATGGGCACCCTAGTTAATTAGGGTAACTTTCGCGCGGTAAAGCATGGGTAAGGGTATATGGGCACACTGGTTAATTAAAATGCATATTTGTGTAACTTGTAGTTATAAGAGGGAGAGATAGATATAGCGAGCTTAGAGTCACATGACTAGAGAGTGATATTCGAGACTTAGAGCACTAGGCTCATCTTAATTTCGAGGATGAAATTCCTTTGTAAGGGGGGAAGTATGTAACACCCCGTCATGTTGAGGAGTTAATATTTAATTATTTTTGGGAGATATAAAAATATTTAAATTGGAGAAACTTAAATTTATAATTTGGAGAATTTATTTGAGTGGGAAGAATTATTTAAAATTGGCGACTTTAAGTTTAATTGTTCGAATTAATGTGTGTCGTATTTTTTTTAGGTCAAAATTGAAGAATGTTATAAAGTATTTCAGATGATAATTCTGAGTGCGCGGTTGAGTCTGGATGCGTCGAGATAGTAAGAAAAGAGTACTCGGGGGTAGTAATCCGGTCTCGGGGCATTTTTGGGCATAGTCGGGCCCACACGGGGTGATTTGGGCCATTTTAATTAGGCCCATGTGGCCAAAAACGGGATTAGGGGTTTTAAACCTAATTGGGGAAGTGTTAAATGGCAGTTAACAATTCTAAACCTAGGGTTTGAGAAAGACACAGAGGAAACAAATCAAGAAGCAAATTGGGGACCTTTTTGGAGACAAATAGAGGGACAAAGTGAGTGTTCGTCATCAACACTTTCTCTATGCCAACGGATCAGACTCTACGAACAATTAGAGGCAAGTGATTAACTGTTGTGATTCTTAAATTTATGATAATCAATTCTTACTATGGGAGGTGTAAACCAAAATTCGTTTTGGGTGGGTATTCATATAAAATTGGATTTTCGGTACTTGATATACTTTAATGGGATTAAGACTGAAATTTATTATGTTTATGATTCTGGAATGTAGAGGTATGAATCGTATGTTAAAATCAGTAAAAATCGATGGTTAATTACTGTTAATAGGAATGAAAGTCGTATTGGAGATTTGAAACCCGAATAAAACCTAAATCGGGAAAACGTTGGAATTAATGGAAATTAGTTGATGAATTAAGGTCTCTAGGATGTTTAGACCCATTTCTTATGTAGAGATAATATTGGTTGTGATTGGGTAAGGGTTAGGAATGAAAAAAAAGTTTGAGGGTTCATCAATGGCTGAAATAGCAAGCCGGAGAAGACGAATACCTGTTCAATCGATCGATCGACCCAGGTGATCGATCGATCGATGGTCCTAGAATTTTGGCAGTTCAGCCAGTTTTATATATACATGGAAATTAATTTAAGATTTAATTTCCATGCATTGTTTAAATTTGAATAATTATGAAGCACAGATCCCTAACAATTATAGGGAAAAGTAATTGGAGTTAGGGAGGATTCACGTGAGGCACTTCATGGATAAATTCAAGGAATTAGATTCCAAATTAATTATATACGGATTGAGTGATCAAGTCTAGGAATATTGGTTGAGTGACGCCATGGTGTTTAATTAATTATGGAGATAAAAAAATTAAATTGGAGTCGAAATATAGATTCGGGAAATATTAAGTTATGGGCCAAGTGAGCGAATCCGGTATGTTGTTTGAGTGACACAAGGTAATAAATTAATTAAATTAGAGTCGAATCATAGACTCGGGTAAATATTAAATAAATAAATGTGCAAAATTTTATATTAGGGTATAAACATAGACTCGGGGAAAATATTATATTAATTGACGTGTGAATCAAATAAATTATAGTCGGACCATAGACTCGGGGAGATGATAAATTAATAAGTGAGAAAATTAATTAAGTTGAGTCGGGCCAGAGACTCGGGAAATTACAGGCTAATGTTACGGGTTTTTTAGTACACGATAAAACCACGATTTATATTATATATATATGGTGTAGTGATAGTATATATATGTGTATATATTTTGTGTTCTATTAAATGTCAGTGACTAGATATTTATTTAATTTATATACTCTAGTACTATCAATGGAGGTTGCGCGATGTGGGTAATTCCCTAGCTTGAAGAGTAGGGTGAGTATATCCCCAGGTCATAGCGTCCGGTATATGTGTGAGGGGATTATCTCAGTTTCAAGGAAGTAATATGACCGCCTCCACTATGTTTATATTTTGGGCTAAGTTGGTGAGCGATTCCAATTCGGGTAACTAGGTTATGTGAGCACACCTAGTGAGCTAGGACTTTAGAGGGAATCATCTGGTGAGGGTATACTCTGAGGGATGGATGTACATATATATATATATATGTGTGTGTGTGGTTGTTCTTAGTAAAAGCACGTATATAATGGTAGTAAATATTATATGCAGGAAATAATACAGTGTATGATCTATATACTTTATATCACTTGTGTCACGGTTATATGTTATGATTTAAAACAAATTAATTAAGTTTATTGGTGAGATAACTTATAATCCAGGAATTATTATACTCGGGTTAGAGTAGCATGGCAAGGGGGAGATTATACCATGGCTAGTTGGACGGGGTAGTACAACTAGGTGGGGTTAAGGTAACTATTAGATGTGCACAATAGTGGAGGGGTGAGAATGTCCTCAAGAGAGTGCGACACTAACCTAAATATGAACCGCATTCATGCATATTAAATTACTGCAGTTAATTCACTTTCTAAACATTTTCAAAATGTTTTGGGTTCTAACCCTTGCTATAAAACTATCTTCAAAACGTTTTAGGTATCCATCCACAGGGACGCCAGATTTGATATTCTATTCCAGGGACACGGAGCTGCGGCATATGTGGATGCTAGCAGGATCTTGGATTAGACGCATCGTTCATTCTTTCCTAAAGTAGGAATCATCTATCAATGTAAGTTTACTTAGGGCATGTCGCCCAGACTTTTCAGTTGTAGTTTTCATATTTATCTATTCAGTTGTTGGATGATTGTTGTTGGACTATTTTATTTTAGTGGTCGATGGTTTATTTGGCAAGTAGTTAAATTATTTGTTAAGTTGATTTAATTCAGTTGTGTGAATGGTTTATATTTATAATTTTGCATGTTATTGTTTTGTTTAATTAAACAGATGAAATTTGGCACCAGCGTTTTGGAATACTAGGTGGTTAGTAAGTTTTAAAAAGGTTTTCGATAGTGATGCTAAGGATGAACCAACTGGGATTCATGTTTTAATTTGTTATAGGACTGATCACCAAGTATTTTATTAAGTGGGGTGTCACGCACAATCAAAGACATGAAGAATTAAATCAAACTTAAAGAGAAATTAAACTACACAAACATTTTAAGTTTCACTTAAACAAAATTCAATCCTATTCAAGTTAAACAAACTGAGCATGAATATTATCATTTTATTTTTTAAAGTAAAATAAAATTTTATTGATGCCGACTTGAATTAAATTAAATTTAGACTTAAAACAAACTAAATTAACACAAAATTAAACTAATTGTGCTTAAACCAAATTTTATCTTGATTAGACCTAAGCATGCATATATTGGAGTTTACAAGATAAAATAAACACAATCACACTATGCCATGATGTATGAGGAAAACCCACAACAGGACTTTTTGTAAATGATTTTTGCTCTCAAAAGCAATTGGTAAAATTGAAAATGTCACTTCCAAAAGCTACCTTTCCGTCCATTTAAGGCTGGTAAAAAGTAGTGGGGAAAAGTAGTGGGAAAAATAGGAGGGAAAACGAAACTGTCCAAAACTGCTCCCAGATCGTTTGAACAAACTTTCTAACGAGAACAAGGCTGAAATGTCATTAGGAGATTGTTTATATCTCGTTCGAATGACTTCGTTCGAACGACCTTCTAACGATAATTTAGAGAATTAAAAACAAAATTCGTTAGAAGTTCGTTAGATATCTCGTTCGAACGAGAATTCAAAAAAAAATATTTTTCTTTTAAAAAATAAAAATCCATTTTCAACTTAAATTAAAATAAAATAACACCCAAAAATGTATTCCAAGTACACACACACACACACACACACACACACACACACACATATATATATATATATATATATATATATATATATATATATATATATATATATATATATATATATATAATGCATTGATACCTTTTAGAGACCTTGGAATCCAAATGTTAATGACGTATACACTTGGCACGAAAATTGGTAAGGATGAAACTTTAAATTCTTGGCCGCTACGTCTTCAACTCTTCAAATGTTATAGGCTTGAGGTAAAACCAACATCTATCCTATGACTTAATGAGTTTTGTTCGGAATTGAGCCAACACTATTAATTGACTCAATTAAAAATTTGCCCTTACAGACGCCACAGGAGCAATGATTGATAAAACAAAGACATCAGGATTCTGGTCCGTAGAGAGATGAGCCAACATCCAGCCCACCATGGAGCCAGGTCCACCAGAGAGCTTGATAGGAGCGGCCACAGGACTGAAAATTTCAAGTCTTTAAAGTCACACTTGGAGGAGCTAGCCCAAGTTGGGCACCTAAATGATTACATCGAAAAGAAAGCACATAAAATCGCAGCTAATGGTGACCAAAAGCCGGACAACGTCCTTGACGATTATACAGGACATGATTTCGCAGTAATCCATCATAGAGGCTTTTCAAATCTACACTGCAAAAACCCAGGCTGGTAAATATCGACGACCAGAGGACGTAGACTACACCAATGTATTGTTTTCAGCGAGGAATATTTGGTTGGCATCAGAACCCCACATCATGATGCATTGATAATTACCCTTTGAATTTCTCAAAAGTGCTTCATCACGACCATTCACCCAAAATAAAAAAATAAGAAGGAGGTAAAGGATGCTCAGGAGGAAGCCCAAGAGGGGGTTGAACCCTTTAAATAGAAACTATGATACGGACGACTATGGGTGGAGGAGACGAGGATCCACCCACCGACAGGGTCGTTGAAAGCCTGGAGAAAGTTGTAGCCGATGAAAACTTGCCAGGGAGAAATTTCTGACCAGAGCCATGCTCGTTGGTCAAGAGAAGGAAGATTTGATTGCCTTTTTCAAAAGCAATATAGATTTTTTTGCTTTGGAACCATATGACTTGCTAGGGATTGATACCAATGTAGCCTACCATTGCCTACACGTCAATCCGTCCTTCAAGTTGATCACTCAAAAGGCTCTTCAAACAATCCCTGAGAAGGATAAAGTGGTAGAGAGTGAAGAAGGGAAGATACTAGATGTAGGATCCATCAGGGAAGTTCAGTTGCTCGATTAGTTGTCTAACCCAGTGGTGGTACGCAAGAGCAATGGCAGTTGGAGAGTGTGTATTGATTTCACAAACCTCAACAGAGCATGTCCCAAGGCAGCTTCCTGCTTACTAAAATAAATTAATTAGTTCACGCTACGGCAACGCGTGAAAGAATGAGATTTCTAGATGCATACTCTGTCTACCATTAGATTCCTTTGTTCGGACCCAATCGGGCTAAAACGTCATTTAAAATCCCTATCGAGTTATATTACTATAAGGTCAGGCCTTTTGATTTAAAGAACACAGTGGCGACTTATCAGAGGATGGTCACCAATATGTTCAAGAGATAGATATAAGACACAATGGAGGTCTACATTGATGATATGCTATTCAAAAGCAAAAATAAGGGCGACCACCTCACAGACTTAGCTAGAACTTTTGAGATCCTTAGGAAGTATCGAATGAAGCTTAGTGCGATTAAGTTTTCATTTGATGTCCAGTCAGGAATGTTCTTGGGCCACCTAGTCGGTAAAATAGGAATTGAGGCCAATCTAGATCAAATCAAGAAACTCGCCTATAACGTCAATCTGATCTTGTAATTACATTAAAGCCCGCTCAATAATAATTATCACCTCCTACCCCCTCAAAGTTGTTCTTCAAAAATCCAACCTCTCCTAAGAACTTCCAAAGTGGTCTGTAGAACTAGGAAGATTCGATATACACTTTCAACAAAGAACAAAATTAAGGGATAAGTCCTAAAAGATTTCCTTGCTGAATTTATAAGAGATTAGCCAATCGACCAACTGAAAGCGGGGTAGTCAAAAAATAAGGAAACATAGTTTGAGGATTGGACCCTATACTTTGATAGAGCCTCCAATTCCTAGGGGATACGAGTAGGTATCGTTCTCATCACTCCAGAAGATGTTGTGATCGAGCAAGGAATTAGATTAGGATTTTAGGCCTCCAATGATGAAGATGAGTACAAAGCACTAATCGCTGGCTTGCAAAAGGCCCAACTATTAAGTGAGTGGGGACTTCAATACCAAAGATGATAGAATAGCAGCTTACCTCGCTGTGGTAAGAGGACTTATGCCATGATTTGAGAAAGTAGACATTCAACAGTTCCCCCGGGGGCAGAACAGTCACGTCGATGCCTTAGTAGCCTTGAGCTCAGCAATTGACTCTGACCTAAGGAGAACTATTCAGATAGAATTCCTCGTGCAACCAAGTATTGACTAGACAGTCGTAGTTGAGCAAGTCCTCCACAAAGAATAGGACCTCGGTTAGATAGATTCCATCGTCAATTATCTATGAAGCAACATATTGCCCAAAAGAAAGAGTTTGGCCCATTAATTAAGGGTCAAGGTTGCCCGCTTTTACCTCTCCCCAGAAGGGAAGCTTTATAAGAAGTCATTCACGGGTCCTTATCTCCAGTGTGTCCACCCATATGACACCGACAAAGTACTTAGAAAACTTCATGAGGGCATTTATGGGAGTCACATAAGAGGGAGATCGTTGGCCTTCTGAGCAATTAAGGAGGGTTATTAGTGGCTTCATATGCAAAAGAATGCAGGCACTTACATTCGTAAGTGTGAAAAATGTCAAAAGCAGTCTCCTATGATCCACCGGACCGCCAGCAACCTAAAATCACTAATAAGCCCACGGTTTTATCGTAATAGGGACTAGACATTATCGAACCATAACCTACCGCATTTGGGAATCGAATGTATATACTAGTTGGCACAGATTACTTCACCAAATGGGTAGAGGTAGCACCACTGGCGAACCTTCGCGATGGAGATATGACCAGGTTCATATGGAGAAACATCATAACATGCTTTGGGGTGCCAAGGGCTATCATCATCGATAACAACATGTAATTTGAAAGTAGTTTCCTTTAAGGTTTTTGTGATGAACATGGTATCAGGAACTACTTCAGTTCTGTGGAGTATCCCCAAAGTAATGGACATGCAGATGCTTACAAAAAAACCATGCTCGATGGACTAAAAAGGGGATTGGAAAGATCCAAGGGTGCCTGGGTAGACGAGATCCCTCATGTTACGTGGTCTTACCATACCACCCTGAGGCAACCAACTGGGGAAACACCATTCGCACTCGCCTACGAGGTGGAAGTTGTCATCCTACTGGAAATATGTCTCCCCGTCATGAGAAACACCTTCGTCGACTAAGGGCTTAATGATGATGCCTTACGCACTGATCTTAACTTGTCAAATGAGCGAAAAGTGTTGGCCATGATTAAGTTAGCTTCCTATCAACAGCGATTGGCCATACAGTACAGCAAAAAAGTCAATTCGAGGAAGTTTTTGGTAGGAGATTATGTCCTAAGGAAAGTCCTCGACAGTGCCGTAAGACCATCAGATGGAAAACTAGGACCAAATTGGGAAGGACCCTTCAGAATAATTAGGGACGACATTTAAGGAGCATATCACTTAAAAACGCTGGAGGGCATAGAGATACCAAGATCCTGGAACACAACCAATCTTAAGAAGTTCTACTTTTATCCCTCTTTATCTTTTGTTAGAATATTTATTTTAAGAAAATTTTCATTTTCAAATTTGTGTTTCTTATCAAGCAATAGTCAATCTATAAAGTCCAGTTGTCCCTTGCACTTTTATATTATGCATCTACTGCTTAATTTTTCTTGGTTGCATCTCATTAACACGTAACTTTTCAAAATGATAACTCCTTTGTGCATGGCTAAACTCCTGGGATTATGATAAGTTATTCAAACTTGTTTCAATCTGGGAATCCCACGTACTGAATAATGTTTGCAATAATTATAACAAAATTTTCAATGACTACAACCCTTAGGTCTTTATTACAAACACAAAGGACCTCATGAGTTGTCCCGAAAATAATAAAATTTCTATAGGGGATCCTTAGACAAAAAAGACAATTCAAGTTGGCCGCCGACAATGTTGGTCGTAGAAAACCTGCTCGGGCGGATGCCCCAGTGACCAGGTGCATTCTCGTCATCATCTAACTTAGGCCTATGGAAGTAAGACGACCAACCTAAAAGGTAAAGTAGATGGAATGATACTTCTAAGGCATATTGGACTGGGAGAATGTTCGAACAAACGGAAATAAAGGGATAACACTTCTCCTTAACATCATTTAGTTAATTTAAGAAACCTTAAATGATCAAAAGCAGCTCCACTTAGTTAGCGAAAGGCCTAAAATGGTCATTCAACACTATATGACCCACAAAGCAGTAATAATTAACACATGTTTGTCAGCATAGGCTTAAAACATCAAAAGTTAATCAATAACGCCTTTTTATTAACCAAAATGAGAAATTACAATTACAATGAAAACAAAAAATATACAAGGGCTTAAGATGGCCGAGGATGGCGAACAAGATATTCAGCAGTAATTACCCTTTGACTATCATCTGGCTTGGGAGAAAACTTTTTCACATCACTATCAAGATCATGATCCAAGAGATGGGAAGGAATGGCATTAGTTGGGATCCACTTATCATCCTTCGAGAAAGGATTATGATAGTAGGAGCACACTTGGCCAGGTATTTATACAACAACCTAGACTCCGTGGGTGTCTTAACCTCCCTAAGGGTGCTCAACCACCCGTGAGAAAAAGATATATCTTTCTCCTCTTTAAGCTTTGCTGGGCCATCTGCCCAGCCTGTATTGTAGCCCTTCGACCAGGCTTCTTGAGGTCCTGTTTTGAATGCATTCCTCAGTCTCTCAACATGTTCCTATAGCCCAAAAACCTTGACTTTTAGTCTAGATACCTCCCTCCACAAGCATCCTTTTCGGCCTGAAAAACTTCACCCACTTGGCCAACTTCAGTGGTCTCCAAGAGTTTGACCCTCAAAGAGTTTACTTCTTTCTTAACTGAGGAACCTATCTCCCCCGTCTCTTGAAGATTATCCTTTAACTTAGAGATTAGCTCAAATTGATTCTTATATTGTTCATTTCTTACCCTTAGAGACTTGCAGATCTTTACAAAGGCTTTTCAATCCCTCTAATCTATATTTAGCCTAAGGATCTGCTCCAAACGAGATCTAGAATGAATGTATTTGTCTAAATCAACAGACTATAAACAACACACACCAAATCACGAGAAAAATATTAGCACGTGAAGATTAAGCAAATTCATACACAAAAAGAAAGATTCCATCTTCATTAACATACAAAAGGGAGGGGACCAAGGGCCAATACAATAATTCCAGTCAAGATCATTACAAGATTTTGAAGGAGAAATCGTACAAGGAATATAGAAAAATTCCTAATCTATGAGACTTAATCCTTCACCTGATCAGTTTCAGTAATGGCTTTTCCCTTATCAGTAATAAGCTACTCCTTGCTAGCATCCTCATCAACACCGACCTCAATAGGACTGATCTCAATGAGACCAACAGGTTGACCATCACCCTTTTTATCCTCCTCAAAAGGGTCGAGACCATGGGAATAGAGGTCAAAGAGCAGGGATTCGACAGGAGTCCCAACAGCCTTCAAGGATTAGTCCAACCCTTCTTGAAGGCCACCTTGCATCCATATGTTAGATGTTAATTGGCATTATCTTAATCTTTGTTGAACCCTTCACGATAGATAACATCTTTTTTTCTTGGGAAATTTCCCCCTCCAGCATAACATCTTTGTCCGATAAAGCTTAATTTACCTCGACCAGCTTAGTCTTCTCGGTAACCACCTCTTTCTGAGATGCCGCAAGTTCATCATAAGCCTTGGTCATCTTAAATCTCTCTTGATCCCACACCAGGCAAGCTTTAGCAAAGGCCTTCCTTTTAGATAAGAAAGCATCTTTTAGCTCTTATTCATTTCTGGATTTGTTGGCATGGTCATCCAAGAAAGTTGTAAAATCAGATAATAACTACGCAGAAAGAGAAAGACAAATAAGTTAGTACACAGATAGGAGAAGTGCAAGAAAATAAATAATGGAGAGGGCCATCCCCCGAGCAGTTTTAGAAGCGAGATGGGAAGATCCTAATCTCGAGGAATGCTCATTATCGACAGCGAGCACTGACCCCTTTAAACAATTAGGGGAAAGAGAAGGGACATAACCCATGCTAGCCCCCTCAGCGTCTGCAGTGAGAGGGGGAACTCTAGAGTCTTTTAGTACCAACTTTCTCTTGGTCTCCTTACTCTCCTCCTCTATCTTACTTTCCTCTTCCTTCTCCCTCTTTCTTTCCCTCATCCTCTCCTCCTCTATCTTTTCTTCTCTTTATCCTTATATTACTTACATACATACCATAGGCCACCCGTTATACAAGCATAGAGTCATACAAAAACACCCTATATCCTTGTACTGGATGAAATAGCAGTCCTACACCTCTCATTGATACCATTTTCCTACTACCAAACTATCTACATCTAAGGGATTATCAACCTAAGGTCTCTCAATAAATTCTAAAAATAATTAAAAATTCATCAATTAATGTACATAGGAATACTAAGCATAGAATTAAGGAAGCATACATAACAAGTGGGGTTCCCAATACCTTTCCCACTCGTAACTCGATTCCCGAACCCACACTATAAGAATCTTTGGACAAACCATAGACTTAACACCTACCTTAGGATTAGCCTTAAAGAACTTGCACAAATACTTTGTTTGTTTTTAGATAAAACAAACTAGCAACTCATAACAAACCGACCAAGCCCCTTATCGCACAAAACACACACTAAGGCCAAATCTTGAGAACTAGGGGTGTGCGAATCAACTTGAACATGGTGTTAAACACCTTTTAGGTTAAAGTCAACGATTCCAACCTTGAACCGATAACCCAACCTCTAGGGAAGGAAATGATCTGGGAGACAAGCACCCCTGCGCCTGACGTTACAATAGAAAGTTACCCGTATTCCCCCTGGTGCCCGAGGCCCACAACGCCACAGTGGCGACTTTACTAGAAATAATTTTTCTTTCATCGAAAATAAGTATTGCATGTCGTAGATGGATTTCCAAGTTTGCCACACTGGATACTCCGCAGAGGAAAAATTGAGAGAATCGAAATATCTATATGCTTCCTTTTTACTATACTTAATATTGCTCTCTCGCATGAGTAATTTATGTAAATTTTAGTGTTTAGCGTCCTTAGTTTATAATCCCTCGAAATGTAGATATGTGCTTGGGACCCCATGTACAAGATTATACATTTTCCCGAACATATAGGTATGTGTGAAGGACCTCGCGATAAAATTAAACATTAGAGTATGTAAAAATTAAAGATTACTTATTTTCATCTCGCACTGCATAGTCTTTCTTTTCAAATTGATTAAAATTTATACCCTCAATGGATCCCAGAAGTCGCTAGTCAAAACAAGATATCACTTTAGGAAAGTCATTTTATCAAAAGGAAAATTCATACATCATAAAAGTTACCTCTCCCTGAAGAGATATTCGTACTTTCGAGTAATCACTACTTTAGATAAGGCTCGCACTTTCAAAAAGTTTCTTCCCTGAAAGCAAAGTCACCAATTAGTGTCCTCACTCTTTTCTCCCACCCATCTTATATATCGAATAACTTCTCTATCGATCCCAAAGTATCTATGACAGGGAACTTTTGAAGTTTGTTCAGTACAGTGGTATATCGAATAGGCTTTCACTTATATTTAGTACTAGGTAAAGTGGTTTTACACATAACTTAAAGGTTTCTCGGTCCAAAATGCCTGGTATATCACAATCCATGGAAATGAAAAGTGATCCACCGATCACCGAGTCACATCACACCATTGGCATATAGTAAAAGCTCTAGGAACACACCCTATTGCACAGAAAAATAGATATTTAATGGTAAATAACTCTGATGAAATTTTTCAAAAATTGTCAAACGGCTAGAGCCTGGTCTAAAATCCCTCGGATTTCAAGTTGAATGTCTTTCCCTTTACAAGGACGATCAATTGTATGAATTTGCAAGTCATCGCCAAAACATATCTCCCTTACATTGTCCTCTAAGCACATTTTATTATAGGAAAAAACTAGACCATAGTATATTATTTCCTCACTCCTCGTTCTAAAAAAAAGAGCTCACCCCCGTTCACCTAAATCTAATGGGACTATGTTAAATTTCTCATCATTTGAAGATACTACTAAACCCAAAATACAAAAAAAAAGTAGCATCCAAACATTATTATAAATAGATAAAACAATTGGATCAGTAAACATCATGCATGTGAGTTATTCTCCCCTAAATATTATCCTTTTGTCAGTCCTTATGTTTGCAAAAACATGAACGAAAGTGATCCAACTTTTTTTGTAGTTGCTGGCCTTAGCAGATATATCAAATTAAGTTCCCACCCGAAAACTTGAGTTCACGCACTGTGTGATCATTTAGTTTTCATCAATGAGATCCTCCCCATGAATGTCAGGTTTGCTTCGTAATGAGCCCCATGTCCATTGAGGAAGACTTGTATCCTTATGCAATGGATCAAATCTTGAGGCAACTAGAAAACATCAAAACCTTAAAAAATACCATGCAGTTCGAAATAAAATCCCTAAGCATAGAATAAGTACGCCTAAAAGAGGCCACCACTGCACCTTGAATAGGAGATATTATACTTCCATCTCATATCTTCAACACTAAAACACCATCTGTAGTGGATGCCGAAACCGTGCTAGCTAATCCACAGGATTTGCGTGCACCAGTCCTAGCACCGGATCCCCTACTAATGCCAGTGCTCCTCGCTTCTATGTACTATTGTCCCCTCATGAATATTTCAAACCATACTAACAGTACCGACACTGTGCCTTCCAAGTCCCCCACGAGTCGAATTTGTGTCCCCTTCGCCAGCTGACGAGGTTATACTCCCACCTGAAAAAAAGGAGATCATGTAGGTCTAGTCCAAATTGCATCTCCTTTAAGAAGCCATCAATAAGATTCAAACTACTGACGAGATTACTAACATTAAAAATATGGCCATATATCTTGAAGCTCGACTATCAGATAAATTCAAGATGTCAGTCTTAAAACCTATAAAGGACTAGATTCTCCGATCGCTCACTTATTTGACTATCACCTTCAAATGCAAGTTTGAAACATAAGCCTAGGGGTTCTAAAGAGAATTTTTTCATCTACTCTATCCAAAGGATCCTTTACCTAGTATATGGGAACTAAAAGAGAATGGATTTCTAAAATCTAGGATGCTATATATTGTGCTTTCATAAAATATTACGAATGTAATGAGGAACTAGGCATCACCTGTAAATATTTATAGATGCCAAAACAGGAGAAAGGAGACATAGTTTGCACTTTAACCACTCGCTGGAAAGAGAAAGTCGGTCAGATGGTCAAGCACCCCATAAAAATGATTAGATAGAAATCATGATTTTAAATCACCAGGAAAAAGTACAAAATGAACTTGGGTTCACTTGGTTCCCTAAATTCAAAGCACTTAACCACATCTGGTGCAAGATCGAAGAATATTTGGCTATAAGTTCCCCAAGGGAGGTACCTCTTTGAGTTGTGAACTAGTTCTCCAATCGAAAGAACTCATCTGGAGCTTCTACATCTGACATCATCACCCTCGTGGTCAGTCCAAACCTAACGTCACGCCCAGTTACTAATTTTTCCCAAGAAATTAATGGGATCAGATCAAATTTGTATTGATATACCGATTCGATCTAAGATCACTTATTTAATTGCTCATTCAAAGAACATTCTCAATATTATTCCTAGAAGAGGACTCGAACCTCCATGCTCTTTAGCATGATATTTTGAGTCTGGCGTATCTACCATTTCACCACCAAAGTATCTTGAAAGTGAATTATATTCCACAAATATGATGTCTATCTAGTTTGATGTATGGAATATATGACAAAGTTGGAGTGTTGTAGTATTTCTATTGATCCATCATGTCATATAGGCTCGAGTTGGACATCCAATTGTGTTTTTTTTCTAAACGGAGCCTGGATACTTTATTTTCTTAGTCCAATCAAGACAATCGCCTCAACTTTTTAACAATGACCCTCTACCAAAAATTATCAAGTTATGCATCCTCCCAAAGACTTCAAGGCCACTAAGACAATTCATTGATATCCAGGCTCCCCTCAGCCTGTGTAAGACACCATGGAATGGATGTTCACCTAATACCTCTCAAACTTAAACCACCCTTGATTTTCGAGATAAGAACTGGCTGGCTAATGAACATTACGAGTTCCACCAGGGACCCGACGATAGTACCGACAACTATTGGGCCCTAAGGGTTTCCATCTAAGACCTCATCGACGTCGAAATATTTATTTCGTAAAAAATAAATATCTCCATTAATCCCCTACCATATCACCCCAACTAAGGCACCAACACCCTAATTGATTAATCTATTCCAAACATCAATCCATCTACCCTGGTAGTCCCATTCATCAGAAACCAAGGATGAATACACGTACACCCCCTTCTAAACAGCCAACCCTCTATGCATCTTATCGCTCGCCATAAAAATAATCACCGAGATAAAGAAATTGACCATACAACCTTATTCATCACGGCCATACACATCCTGAAGAATAACCATTACAGCGTGGATCTCCCCGTAGTCACCGAGTTTATGATCTCCAAAGAACCGGGACTCGTTACCCCCTTTTTGCAGAGCTCGATCACTCGGCTGAATGGGAAGAAATGTACGATGAATTTCTCTAAAAAATAGAGAATGTCACCTTTGCAGTTCATATGCAGTTCACCGTATAAGAATAATTTACCTCAAAAGTACATATGTTTACCCTTTCAAATTCATAAGCTAATAAAGATACCCACCCACCCATTATTGTAAACAAGTTCTTAGTTAAATCTCCAGTAAATGTAAGTAGCACCACATTAGCCTGTCACCAAACAACATGACCCGCTAGTTGTCCACCCCGATATCCTATCCCCCTAGTATAGATGAGTGAAAGAGATCGATCGTTTAGGGAAATTGATCACATCATATGGAAGTTCAAGGCTCATCACCATTCATTATATGAGGAAGAAAAAAGAATGAGGGCATGTATCACACAAAAGGATTATGCTTCAGAGGTTGAATGACACTCTAACCCTGACCTAATGATTTACACCCCGCATATGAGCCTCTTCAGAGAAAGACGGATCCTCCTTCATGAGGACTGAAGGGTCAATGGCTACCCATATATTCTATGACACTAAATAAGATAGACAATGAGGAATGACCAACCGGGCCGATAGACCAGGATATGAATCACAAACTCTTCCCCTTACTACCATCAATATGATGCAAATAGACACTGCGAGTGAAATTGAACCTTCATAGTTAATTGTCCTAAAACCCATACTCTCCCGATCTATAAAGGGCACTGCTTTTATCCAAATGGAACGTACTCTAAGTGCCCTAACATCCAATCCCGACCATGTATACTATATTGATATGCCAAAAAAAGGGATACCAATGGCTTCGAATACCTTATCATCACCGAAGGGAACACGTCCTCAGGTTCCAGAGATGAATTCACCCTCAGCCATAAGATTTGATAAATAATAACATAGTGGGATTACTCCTTAGGAAAAGGCCTCGATGTACATGAACAAGGGACCATGTCATTCGAAGCCCCTAGTATTCGAGACTATAAATTTTTTGTCATATACACAGCCACTACATAGGAGCTTGATCAACTGGAGTATCACGAACACTGGATCTTTTTTTTTTCTTCTGAAAATCAAGTTCTTGTGCATATTATGGCAAATAGCAATAATTTGCAGCAAAAAAACTAGAACATCTATAGAGTATCTCAAATTATCCACTCCATTGAAGGAATATGAGGATTATTAAGACGACCAAATTTAATTCATTGTTTGGCTCCAAAAGTATTGCAGAACAACAAAATCTTGCATGTAGTGGTAATGACTAAAAAATCACTCTTAACGATGATAGGAAGCTTATAAAATTTTAAAATTTGCACTATACACTTGTTACCAAGAGGTGGTTCTTAGACGTAGTAACCGATCACCATAAATCCCCTTCCCACAATCTCACCAGCACAATACCATGCAAAGCACTCTAAATCGAACAAAGCATTAATCCTGGCATCCTTGGCTTTCAGCTCCTGCCTATCCATCCATATATGATTCATATAAATAACTTCCTTACATAATGACTCGTAATGACCAGGAAGAATAACAAGATGAGTGTATAACAGTTTCTTGGATAACTGGTTGCATTTCCCGATAGTAGGTGGCTCCTAGATGTACTGCTTGTTCTTCTCCAACAACTGCTTGTAGTAAGAGTTTCCATGCTTGGCCACAAACTGTGAAGCCTGACATGCCTTAGATTGCAATTGGTGAAACTTTTATGCCATCTCCTCCTCAAGTTATTCCTTCTAATCCCTTACGAATCCAGTCGATGGTTGATGAAAGGGTTTGCTTCTCTCATAACTAAGCACTTACTATTGTTTTCACCAAGAGACTTTTTTTACCAATATGGGATGAACACTGGATCTATCACATGAAGAAATGAGGTCACATAGAAGATAATATACAACCTAGCCGCTTATACGGAGGGCCACCTCTCCCATTCTTCAATAATAAATGGGAACTTCGATACCCCAATACCAACATTTATTAAATATTACAAGCTATTGGATGGTACGAATTACCCATGAAAGTACGGGATACCATGTGCAACTCCATGACAATAGAGAATAAACTTCTTGAAATCCCTCTGCCAGAAAGAACATCCCGCCAAACCCAATAGTGAATTGGATTTGCTCGTCTCCCGGTTGTCCTATTACCTCTTCATACTAGGGATATCCATCTGGTCCCACCATCATATTGACATATGATACAGTTATAGGAATTTATAACTAGACGCAACCCATATAGTCGATATTATTAAACTACATGATGAGATGAACCACCTAGGCTATCACACACCAGAAGGTCCCCCTCTCAGAGGTACTTATATAAAATGGAAATGGAACTTGTTCACCTTTCTCCCCATAACCACGCTCAGGGGAAATTTGACATCAAACATTATGTGGTCTATGCACTAACGCTAGGTTTATATATAAAATCTCACTATAGGAGTTGGGGCCAAAATATGCAGAGTATCAATACAATTATGGAGACATCTTCTGTAAATTCACCAGCATCATAAAGGAAATGGATCCATGAGAGCCAAATTACACGTCCTCTAACCGATAGCACCAAAAAGTCGCCTAGGATGCCCCCTAGATGATGAAGAATACTAAGAAATGATATTTGACAAAAACATATGGTCGGGACCCTCAATGTCCACAGAACACTCACCAAGGTCACCTAACCGGATAGATGACCAAGTCTTGACCATGATGGTAGAAATCCCCACCCCTATGATAAACTCAGACATAGATGAATGATAGGTAGATAACCCCATATCCCAAGCTCCTTTATTAACCTAAGATGGAGCTCCTAAGATCCAAACAAAATTCATATTCTGTATTGGACCGAAGTCATGGATTCAAAGCCAGCACCTCCGGCCTCTGGCCCACATCTTTAAGGGATCTCATGATCTTCTTAGAAACAACCTAATAAGAAACTCAAATAAAATACGTGATCAATCCTAAAACGGAGTTCGATTTCCTCACAAGGTCAGGTCGATACTCCACTACACCAAACCCTACTGATAAAGAGGGAGGACCCCTTGCACTAACCACCATACCCCTTCCTCGAGAAAATAATAAAATCCAGGAGCAACTTCATTAAGAATCAACCAACATCGTTATATAGGAATTTCTATCCACCTCCCGGGAGCACCGTGCCTCTCTAGTGTGCCTGTTATCTCAAACTTCTGTACCTATAAATCTTACTCTAAAAATATGTCAACCATCATCAGCTCCATCATTATGCAACATCATATCAGTTTATCAGATGAAGACCTTTCCATGAAAGGTCATAACCACCGATTTGCACTGGGCATTACTACTAGGACCTACGGACAGATAGTACCATTAGTACTAGTAGACAATATATCCACTATTAATGTATGCCACCTCCTTATTACTACCAATATGGGATACATCGCTTTGAAATTCATACCGTATTCCACCGCCATCAGGGCCTACGATAACACCCGTTGAGATGTCCTAGGGTCAATCATTCTCATCACTCCACATGAAATTCATGTTCTCCTTAAAACCGAGGTGATCTATATTCAAGGAGGTGACAATTGGGCCACATTTTCTAATACTCACTACCCCGTTTTTAAATACATATCACAATAGCCGCGATATCTGCCTACGTGAATTTCGAGTCATACCACCCACACATATGATAGTAATGAAGTTGGTCATGCATAATGTAGCCTCCGGATAATCCAAAATATGGGATATATGCCCGGGTTTAGTCTTAAAAGAAATTAGTAAGGAACCCTTAAATTTGTCACCACCACAGAACACAAGGGAAGATTCGACCCTGGGTAAAACACTAATCGTAACGATATAACCAAAAGTCTCAAAGACCCCCATAAAGGGTGGAATGGAAACTTCCATCTATATGGAGAACACTTCCCCTATCACGGGCTCCCTGAGTCGTGGTGGGATAAAATAAAGAGAACCTTACAGCTAGGAATAGGAATCATGTATGACAAGGGACTGTGCATAGTCTATTTGAAAGTCCACACAGTCCACTGGGGTAAGCTTAATGTATTATGGGTCAATGCATGACATAAAGAGACTCTGGGATAGAATATGAATGGGGATTGCCTATATTATTTTCTAATGAGACTTATCTAGTATCTATGTTAGGAACCACCAACCTAAACCCCGTTGAATGCTTCCAAATTAGTACTCTGCCTTGGCCACCCGAGATGCCACTATAATGAAAGGACGGTTGATTAACATCCCTAAACTCAATGTATACCTCTGTGTATCGAATTCCACATCCCTCCCATTTAAAACAACGCCTTTAGTCGAACCTTAGGATAAGACCATCAAACCCCTATGGGATTATCAATGGTATGAGGTAAGTCACCATATCTTACTAAAAACCTTCTCTGAGGCACATCCTTACAAACACGCTATCATAGATCCAACTAGACTCCCAAAGGCCACCTTAATGGAAAGAAAGACCTCCTCAAGAAACACCACCTACCCCACCCCGCAGTCGGTACTATGGTTACCAAACACTCATAGGTCGCTCCAAAGGCACCTCGACATAATCTGGCCCCCACATCTCCAACATCAAGGGAACTACTATAATAAAGAACTGTACCTCTACTAGATGCATCTTAACACCGGTCATACCTAAAGAGTTCCCCATATCTTCTCTCCTCGTGTATCCTTGTATAATCAAACTTTTATTTAATTATCAATGTTGTCCTCCTTTCCTTTGATGGTATAATAAACAACAATTTCCAATATTTTCTTATGTGTTGTATGCGATGATAATGAATCCAACAGTGGATTAAAAATCCCCATAATAATGAAAAGTATGAGGACTTAAATTACTTAAAACACTTGCAAAAACTTAACCAAAGTCAAAACAAACGTATGTCTCCCAATGAGAATGACATAATAAACATAAATTTGGGCACTCCCCAAAACCCAAACAGTTACGAATGGGCTTCTTCCTAAATAAGAATGCACAAAAAGAACTCACGGACCTCCTTCTCAATTTTGTGGATATTTTCTCTTGGTCGTACACTGATATTACTGATATTGATCCGACTATTATCATGCATGAGACACCCACTCTCCTCGATGAAAAACTCATAAAGCAAAGGCTTTGTAGAGTAATACCCAAATGGTACTTCAGGTTCAGGAATAAGTAGAGAAACTTCTTAGTGTTGGATTCATCCAAGTAATCAAATACTCCACTTGGCTAGCCAGCATCGTACAAGTACCCAAAACTAACGAGAAAGTTCAAATGTGAGTATACTATAAGAATCTCAATCGAGATTTACCCAAATATGATTTACCCTTCCATACACCGAATTATTAGTAAACACAGCTAGTAATGCACTCAAGTCCTTCATCGATGGATTTATAGGCTATAACCAGATCAAAATACACCCTTACCATTAAGAGAAAACATGATTCATTACTGTGGTGCATACTGTTATATGGACATGCCCTTCGATATCAAAAATGATGGGAAAACTTACAAGAGAGCAACCACAACCATCCTACACGACCTCATACACAAAAAAGTGGACGTATACATGGATGACATGATCATTAAATCCAAAGATCGAGAAGGACACATCTCGGCACTCCAAAAATTATTCCAAAGGTTATAACTCTTCAAAATGAGGCTAAATCCATAAAAGTTTAACTTTGAAGTCAATAAAGGTAAGGTAATAGGCTTCACTATAAGCAAAAGTAGAATCGAGGTAGACCCATCCAAGGTAAAAACCATACAGGAAATGGCACCACCCAGAACAGAAAAGGAAGTGAGAGAATTCCTAGGCCAATTATAGTTCATAAGTCGATTCATCAATCAACTCACCACCAATAGTGAACCCATTTTCCAAATACTTAATAAAGACTCACCCAAAGAATGGAACGCTCAATGCCAAGAATGTTTGGGAAAATACAAGAGTACCTCACTCATCCATCAATTCTAGTTCCTCCTTAGCGAGGATAACCATTCATACTCTATATGAATATAATTGACACGACTATCGGAACCATGTTAGGACAGTACATCGAATGTTCTCGGAAGGAATGTGCCATCTACTATATCATCTAAAAACTTATATTATATGAGCTCAAATACATGGCCCAGAAAAGGCTTGTGTACCTCGCATAGATCACTCATAAACTATGGAACTACATGATGTCCTTTGACATACAATTCATCTCTAGTATGGATCCCCTAAATTACCTCTTTAAGAAACTCACTCTTTCAAGACATTTGACTAAGTGGATGTTATTTACATCCGAATTAAAAATCACATATGTCATGCAAAAAATAACTAAAAGGCAAACCATCTTATCCTCCTCGTAAGACAACCCCTATCAGATGTGGAAATACAAAATGAGGTAGAATTCCCTGACAAGGATCTCTTAACCCTAAATGATAAAGAAATTTGGGAACTCTACTTCAACGGGGCCTCCAACAAAAGGGGATTTGACATAGGAATGTTCATGATATCTCCCAACTCACATCAGCTCCTTATAACTATCAAACTTACATATGAATGGACAGATAACATGGTCGAGTATGAAGCTTGCATCAGAGATCTCGAAATCACCTTGAAAATGGTAATGACCCACCTAAATGCCTATGAGATTCCATCCTAGTAATTAGTCAAATACAAGGTAAATGGAAGATCTGGGATGACAAACCGCAACCATACTATGCCTAGTTGGAGGGGGTAGCTTCACGATCCAAGTATCTCGAATTCGACTTCATCCTGAGAACCTAAAACAACATCACTGATGCATTTACCACCCTAACCTCAATGATTAACCTGTCGGAGGGCACTATGTAGATTATGTTATCGTAACTAGTCGAAACACCCCTGCGTACTGCTTTGAGGTCAATACCATCAAAGAAATAATCGTAGGGCCCTCAGTATGGTACTACGCCTTATGGAACTCGTTCAAAAGAAATAACTACCCATAAAATGACTCCTCTAATGACTGACTTACCCTACAAAGAGGGTTTGACATTATACACTTACGATGTGCCACAAGGGACGAAATCCACAAAATTATGAATAAAATCAAGAGCGATAAATGTGGCCTTCACATGAGTGGGAACACCCTCCATAAAAAAACCCCAAGATAATTATAGTACTGGACCACCATGCAAAAAGACTATAAGGATTATGTCAATAGGTGCCTCAAATGTTAGTTATATGCCTCCCGATAACATCTACATCATTGAGAGAAATATTGCATGACCTTGCCCTAATCATTCTCCACGTGGGGGGTCGACATCGTAGGGAAGGTAACTCTCAAGGCCTCCACGGGGAATGAGTTCATCTTATTCATACTAGATTACTAACCAAATGGATTACTTACTTTTGAGTGCTAATAAAGTGGACAAATTCATACAATGAAACATCATCTACCACTTTGGCATACCTCACGAGTTGGTATTATACATAGATCTCACTTCAAAAAAGAGTTCTCCAACCTATTACATGAGTACATGATCACTCGACATGAGTCATCCCTATAGACATCAAACCAATGGAGCGATTGAAATTGCTAATAAGAATTTCAAAAACATTACTAACACGATGATCGAAACCTATGGAGATCCATCAAACAAACGCCCATACACCCTATAGGGCTACCATACTATAAAGATAAACTCCATTAGGGAAACCCCTTACTCACTAATTTATGGCATGGAATCAATCCTACCCATTGAACTTGAGGTTCCCTCGCTAAGGGTCGTGATCGAAAGTCAAGTACCTGAAACTGATTAGGTCTAAGCCCGTTATAAAAAATTATCTCTCCTCAATGAGAGGAGACTAGAGGCTAATTATCACAACTAGGGATATTAATAACGCATTGTGGGGCATTCAATAAATTAGTCAAGAAACAAAACATCCAAGAGGGCAACCTATTACTGATAGAGAATCTCAAATCTTTCCGGACTCTCGGAAGTAAATTCGTACCCAACTAAGTAGGACCTTATCTAGTCACCAAAATAAACTCTAGTGGGGTGGCTACCTTAGTTGATCTCAACGGTGTGACATTTTTTCCTACCCTTTAATCTCAATCGATTGAAAAAATTCTTTCTTTAAACATGCTTAGGGTGAAAAAAAAAGACAAACGATTGACCGTTGAGGGAAGGGAAGACTATTCAAGACCATACACATTCTTAGCCCTACATCAAAAATCTCACTTGAGCCTCCAACCTTTCACTTGAAGTCAGCTAAAACACTTTAAGTCCTCAACTTTTATCCGTTTTTAGAGAGAACTACATAGACTTGATTCTCCACTATATTTATTATTGCAGTCGTTCAAAATTATGGGTGCACCATTACCTCTGAATCATTGATACGTAGGCAACCTGAGATATTACTTCAAACTTGGTCTAAATAAACACCAAAAAGCTTCATGTTATGAAATAACCCTATCTATAGTCATTGTGACTTTACTCCCAAAGAATTGACATTATTTAAAAGGATAAACATCAAGTAATGATATAGTTCTATACAACATTTTAAGGACCCCGAAGGGTCATCCTTATTCAAACTACACACACGGGATAATATTATGAATACCAAATATGCCTACAAAGGGGAAAATATGCTACCCATATGCACTTTTTCTCAAAGAAATAAACATCGGGACAAAAATCTAAAACAAACAGACTCACTAAAGGACAATACTATGATTCCCAAATCTACGTCAAATGGCTCCCACCCGTTTAGAAGTAAAGATTAGGGAACCTTCTTCCCTCACACTTCGATGCCAGCATAGACAAATGGCTCACCATCAAGCCGATAAAAGTCATCTCTCAATAAAAAAGAAAATCACAAAAAGACGAGACACCTTTATTTCTACACACACACACACACACACACAAACACACACACACACACATATATATATACACACACACACTAGCGGATGCTTGTGCCGAGGGCACGACGATAAATTTTCCCCCGTGATAAAACCCAACCGATAATAACCCGCCTATTTTTTAAAAAAACTAAAAAGTAAAAAAAAAGATTTTTAAAAAAAAATACATATATATTTTTTAAAAAAAATATTTAATAAAAAAACAGTATAATAATATATGTATGTATGCATGTTAAACATGCATGACATTTTATGTCTTCCATGGTTACATATATATATATATATATATAACCTTATTCAGTTATTATATGTATATATGTCTCATCACTATTCTAAATAAAAGGAGCCCAGGATCACTTTGATATATACACATATTCTGCTTTAAATATCCAATAAATAAGAAATCATATACGACATCAAGGTATCATCCTAAGGAAAGCATAAAAACCTAAACAATGAGAAAAATCTTGCCAAATCACCATAAAAATTATAAAAATCCTCACCACCCAATAAAAAAGGCGGGTATCAAGTAAAAAATGCAACAATAAGTACAAAATAAAAACATATGAAACGGTGGAGACAAACCCTCCACCTAGGTAATAAAAATCAGGAACTAATCACGATGAGCCTTCTCGGCCCACTAAATCTCATCGGCACCGTCCACGAACTCTAGGTCAATCGAAACCAACACCTCCGTGGGCAATGAACTCATAACCATAATGTTGAATGAGGTATTTTCCATAGTCAGGATCCAACCAAACGTCCCCATCGGTGGAGGCCTCGCGCCCATATAGCACCACCCTCACAGTAGTGGCTAAGGCTCACTTTCTCCGATAGAGGGCAAAGAGCCATTAGGACTAACCATTGAAAGTTGCATCACCTCCGACTACACCAAGAACACCCCCTCCTTAACAACGGGTCGTCGTGATTCCATGACTTTGAAATGAAAACCTAGAACTCTAGAAAAATACCATTTTTTTGAAAATAGTGATAGAGAAGTTAAAGGAAATAGATAAATAAATGGGAAGGGGGACCTATGCATATAGGGAGATGAATCCTGCTATCCTTTAGTTAACCTACCCCTTATCTAATAACCATATGACTAAATCCCCGATACCAACACAAGGAATTTGGTGCCATACAGTTAAGGGACCTATTGAGTTTCCAAAAATCCAACTTCCATCCCTAAGGTTTTCACTATCCCTATTACCACCCCTAATTCCCCCTAAGATGTTCAAACCCATTTTAGACCTTGTAATTTCGACGAAGAATGTTTGTACGCACACATTCTTGGTCGACTACCTCCGTGGACACTCCGATCTACAATCGGGGTGTGGATCATTCCCTTACACCCAATAAAGTGCCTTAAACCTAGCCTCTCCTATATGCCAGACCCTTAACTCTTCCCCACCTAAGTCTCGGAGAAAAACATCCCCAAACGAATACCAAAAGACCAAGAGATCTGGAATACAAAAACTATTAGGGTAATAATTAAAAATAAAAATAATCCTAAAAAGGACCAAAATCTATATTGGGCTTCTTTGGCCAAACAATATAGGCTATAATGCCCTTTTAACCGAGTGATGGAAGCCATGTTAGAGAAAATCATCTCGATCGCCCACTTCGTGGCATTATAAAAAATAACTATCATCCCTCTATGGAATGACAAAAGGCTTTAACGCCCCTTTTACCTATTTACATAAGCCATGTCAAAGAAAAACATCTCGATCACCCATGTGGCAGCCTACTCCACAAATAACGAGTCACATCCTTCAGCTAAACGGTAGAAGGACTCGCCCAGTTCCTTATAAATAGAGTCCCCCACCTCTCGTTTTAAAAAAAATAAAAATCATGAAAACTTCAAAAATCTCGAAAGAAGTTCGAATGTCACTGAGATCCAAAAAAAATGATTTTTTAACTTCCTTCTACCCTGAGCGTATGAGATACTCGAGCTCATTCTGAAAGTCTCAAGGAAGCTCGTACTTCAAAAAAGTTATTTTTTCCTAAAAGGGAAAGTTCTTACTTCTGCGAAGTCGCTTTTGATTCCCATATAGAGTCAAACCTCTGTAGAAAGTTCAAAAAACCAAACATTTATAGTGGAATCACTTCCCATCTAGCAATAAAAAGAATACAAAAGTTAAGATTCCTAGACGAAGCTCTGCCCGACTGAAAAAACATCCAAAAAAGGGAACATTCCCCCCGCAAAAAAATCGACCTTTGCCATGAGGGTAAAGAGCCTATATCCTAATTTCGGGGAAAACCTTCTTATATATATTGTAATAAATTACACATGTCTATGTATTTAATTTAGTTCAGTCCCCGTTTAGGGAACCATGTATGCAATTACAATAATTATATTTTAAAATCATTATTTCTAATCCAGCACCTCCGTTAATTGACTTGACAAGCTCATATGTTAAAATAATGCTAATCGAATGCCATAAACGACAATTACAAAACATGAAAACATACTTTCAAAATCATTCAGAGGAAAGCGTCCATGGGCCGAGTCAATCAAAAATTGTGCATCGAGCCAAAGTTTAAAATCTGACTACTCCCACCACTTATCCAAACGAATAAATCACGTCCATGCAGAGGCACCTGTATATGTGTTTTCATATCAAAATACTCATAAAATGTCGGCCTTTGATTAGAATTTTAACAAATAAATATATCAATCCATCACAACGGAAATGCTATATTAATTACTAGGCTCCCGAAATACCATAATGATGTATATTAGATACTTAATATCCCATCGTCAACACTTGTAAATATACACCGTTTGTTGGAACTATGTTGGCTTTGATTCCGAGTTTCCTTAGGTACATAGGTGTTATACAAAGCTAAACTCGTTAAACCCAAGTCTTATAATACGCCCCATGACGTCATATCGTATCCTTAGTGAACTCCCCTAACTTCTCATGGTCCACCCCAATACCAATATATAGTCATGTTCTGCTTCTCATCAGTAGAACATTATATCCTTAATGCACCATCCCTGCTTCTTAGCCCAAACTCTCCTAATTCTACCCCTCCGAACTAGTATGAGGGTCAATATCTTTTGTCTAGTAACCAACCGATTATTATAAGTTTATGTGCCAATATTAGGCATCTTAGGGTTCAATCCCATTTTGATATTCCATATACCATCCCTTTACCTCCCAAGCCAAGTCCTACACACACGTCACGTTGTCACACGTGAATAGACAAACTACATAGGCGTTGATCTCATGGCCACATAAGTACGTAGGCATAATACTGAGTCCTCCTCGTGATCTCGATCCTTGATAATATGTCTATTGATATGTTGTGTCCATTGATATTCACCTATTTCTTAACTCTAATACCTTACATATACATAAAAAAAACTAGATGTCAAACTATCTCAAGGAGGAATAATATGTTCAATTGCTCAAATGCATACCCATCAAGTACATGATCGAACTACGTATGATTGAATCTCATGGACACATAAGTATGTAGGCTTAATACCGATCTCTTCTCATGATCTTGAGCCTCGACCATATGTCTCTTGATATATTATCTCCTCCTAGATAAACCCATATCTTAAACTCTATTATTCCCACGCCACTCAAATGAGATAACAAATTATCTTAAGGGAGAACATCCCAAAAATATTCCTACCAACAAATACTCAAATGCATGCAAACGTGAAAACACATATACATTAATTATAAATATAGACGCACCCGTGTCTCACCTTTTTATCTCTTATATACCAGGAAAGAGAGATCAAATTATCTCAAAGCCAAGCTCTCTCATATATTTACATAATTACCAACAACCATCTCTTATACAAGCACGTAATCATACACAAGCACCCTTGTATACTTGTACCTATTGAAGGGACGTTTCTACACCTCTAACTGATACCATTTTCTTACATAAGCACCTATCTAAGTCTATGGGATTATCAACCTAAGGTATCTAAAAAAATTCTAAAAAATTACAAAAAAAATTAGTACATTAATGTAAATAGTAACAATAAGTATATAACTAAGGAAGAATACCCAAAAAGTGGTCTTCTTAACACCATCTCTACTCATAACCTGATTTCTGAACCCGCACTACAAGAATCTCAAGACCAACCATAGACTTAACATCTGTCTTAGGATTATCCCAAAAGGGCTTACCCGAATCTTTTATTTGTTTTTATATAAAACAAGATGGTAACTCTAAGCAAACCAACCAAACTCCTTATCATATAAAACACACACTCAAGCCTAGTCCCAAGAACCAGGGGTATATGAATGAACTTGAATATGGCATCAAACACCTTTTAGGGGAAGTAATCGAGTCTAATCTCAGACTGATAACCTGACCTCAAGAGTAGGCAATTGACTAGGAGACCAGCAACCATATGCCCATTGTTGTACCAAAAAGTTGTCCTTCTTCCCCTCGGTGCATGGGGCCTCCAATGCCGCAACACCAAGAAATATACTTTTCTTATAGAAAAACTATATTCCTAAAATTTGCATTCTTATGTGTATATTTTAAGTATGAGTATTCTGTGTTGCAAACAAACATACTTGGGGTGTTTGATAAAACTATTTTAATACTTCTGGATGTAAATACCGGTTCAAAATGTCTATACAAAATCGCAACCTGCCTCATTGTAGATTCATTGCAACAAAGATTTTCTTCGGTATAATAAAGGTTCTTCGCTAGTGATTTTTCCCAAGTCTAAAATATTTTTATTCTTATTCCACCTGGCTTTACTACAATAAATCGTTTCCTCACTACATCAAAAATCCAACGACAACTTTAGATGTGGGGCAAAGGTAATCTTTCTTAAAGATTGCATTATAAACGTTAAGATTCTCTTTTGCAACCATATTTTTTACTATGTTTAAGAAGAGACCTATTTTTTTCTGTACAAGAATGAATTAAAGGGTTTGAGATCTTGTTTCCACAAGTTTGAAAATGTCTATTTAATTCAACTTCTTATCCATAACAAAATAAGGTTAAAAATTTTTCAAGAAAGGTTTTCATTGTTTTATTAAGCTAAGAAATTAGATTTTCTTAAGAGAAAAAACTTTCTTTGTGTTTTTTAGATATCCATTATTATCACTCTAGTTTAAATTTATTTGAAGTTTGATTACTTCTTCTCAAGACTTGAACACAATATTTATAAAAATTAGTTCTTGAGAAAATTTAAATATTTTTTATATCTAAAAAATACTTTGTGAGTATCTAAACACTTTTGAAAACTTCCCTCAACCTTTAGGACTCTCACATCCTAGGAATTTAGATTTATATTAGTGGCTTCTTACTTGTTCCTTTGGAAAGAAAAAAATTTCTTCAACTTTGAAAAAGATTGAAGATTTAGTACAAACACGATTTTATCAATGGAAATTGACACCCACAACATGGCGAGGGTCAAAGAGCGATCCATGCTTGCTCACCCAGATAAAAGGTGGAAAAGCTTCTTATGGATATTTTTCATTATTGAGTTGAGGGGAGGTTCGAATTTGTAATTCATTTATCCCTTTTCCAAGACTTAACTTATATAGCGGAAGGTTTTAGTTTGATTCGAGATTTTTCCCTTAAGGGTTTTTTCCTCATATAAATCCTCAACTCGAGTGCCTGATTTACTATTTTGTATTTTTATTTATCTTATATGCTTCATGAACATATATTTCTAAGTGAAATCAACTTGTAAATCATGTTTTTGTCACTTAAAAACTAGGATTAACTTTTTCACGAATATGGATTAATGGCAAACATTACATTTATTTTGGTAGTTATTTTTAATTTAAGTAGTTTCTCTCTACATGCACATACCATCAAACTGGAAGGTATTTTTTGAGATGATCGGGTTAGGGTAATCATAATTTTCTTGAAGAAAAATGAGGCTGATACGTGTCCATACTCGAGCCAATAGAGGGGGGAGAATCTCATATCAGACGCATTTTTGTCTTACTCAACGGTCTATAAATCTCTACACTTGTTGACGATCAATCATCTATTCTTTTAATTTTATTCGATATTTTAAACTTTCCATGATTCAATTTTAGATTTTGAGTTGCTTAATGATTTTTTCAATGTTGTTTCATTCATTGGGAAGGGGACATGAGTGAGTTGGGCATGAATTGACATTACATGAGGATATGTCATTTGTTGGCACACGAGTTAGAGCAATGTTTGTACCTCAATGAGAGGTGGGTTTGATAGATCATGTCATATGAGCACAAGGTTCCTCCAATATCTCTCCTGCATGACAAGAGGGATTCAGAGGCTATAACGGATGAGCAAAGGGAACTGCTGATCATTTGGGAGCCAAAATATGACTACCTAGTCATGTAGAGTGCCGTGAACTATTCCAACTTATTTTCTACTTGGTTGATGCGATATCACATTCTAGATCTAGATGTTATTATTGAGGCTTATCCAGAGGATGGTGTTGGAGTTCCAATGACATCGACTTATGATTCTAATGATATTACTTTTGGGAAGGTTCCTCTGCAAGGTTGTACTTTACGAGTGTTTACTTAATATTTCACTACGCGGACCATAACTGACCTTGTGCAAGGTAACATTCCTAATCGTTCGTATACTGAATTGGATGGATTTCCTCCAATGGCAATGAGATGTTGAGCTTGGAGTTATTCGTCCTTTATCTTGATCATCAATTCAAGTTTTTCTTCTTTTTGCCATTTTTTTCTCCTTGTTTTGATATAAATGTAGTTTGTCTTTATTCTATACAAACATGAATGGTGAGGATTTCATGGAGTGGATGGCATCTATCAATGATTATTTCTAGAATCTACATTATTGTTATATGTCTTATCTATTGACTGGGGTTAATTGGTTTCATGGAGTCTTTTTAAAAGGTACTATAATTCTTCTCGCCCGATCATGGGGGTTTAAATAGGCCTCAATGACATTGAAAGAAAGAGAGAGACAAAGTGAGATATAATGAAAATATAAGAGAGAAAGAAAAGTCCAAACTACATTTGGTCACTGAGTTATTTTTCTGTTCTTTTCTTATTTATCATGTACTTAAAACTTATAGTGATATATATAAACATGATTTTTTTATTAATGATTTGTTTTTACCTATTTCATGGATAAAACTAAGTTTTTATTGGAGGCATTTATGTACGACTTCCTGTATTTTTGAATTTTCTTAAAACTTTTTGGGTTTATATAGGGGTTAAAGTATAAAATTGAGAATTCGATGAAGATATGGGTCGAATTGTAGGCACCTACAGGATCTGATTGGCACCCTCGAAGGAAGAAAGTCCTCTAAGATGGTGTGATCAAGATTTTGTTGGCATAGTACTAGTAATGAAGTCTTTGATAAGGTTATACTGAGTTGGTTATGTTTGTGAATAAGTATTGAAGTGAAGGATTTAAAACACACATCTTGTTATTATTGGGGATCGATTTACATCGAAGAAAACTTTTATCCTTCGAATGTTCGAATGGTTATGTAATCAAAAGAACAAAACTGAAAAAATAGGTCCAAAAAAAATCTTATGGTTTAAAATAAAAAACTTTTGTGAATTCGATTGTAATCCGATGGGAGAATAATATTTAAGGATGATTCGGAGCTGCCTTATTTTGGTCCCCCAAAATCTTGCTACATTACTCCCAAATGCTTGGATCTTATAGTATATGATCCACCCAAAGTTAAGTATGTTTGTGGACACTCTTCAATAAGAAAACTCCTACTCTTGAGTAAGATATGGCCCTCTATCTCTAGGCTCATTAAAAATGTGAATAGTGTTTTCTCTAACGCATATCAAACCTCAGTAATGAATAATGTTGGTTATAATCCCAACTTAAACCAATATGTACTATCTTAAAAGCTGGGCTTGGGCTAAATTGGGGTTTTTGAGAATCTAGGCCTAACCATTTGGGTATATGGACAATACTAAGAAACGAAGACAAATAATTAAATTGGATTCCCAATAAATACTATGAAATCTCTCTTAATCTATTTCCTTTATTTATTTATAATTCATTCCACTAATAATTATGACTTCACTCCAATTTAATTATCTTATAAACCACTCAGATATATTGATGTCTTATTTACAAAGTTGATTTGGTGCACAATATGATTCCTCGCGTTAAGCTATCAATTCCCACTTAGTTAAATTAATTTTTTTGGTAATTGACTTTAACAAACATCTAATCCATTCCTTAATTCTCAGGCTTAACTTGTTTTGTTACTCCACCGAATTATGAAATGATCCATTGATCAGGTTTAAATATTGGAAGCAAATTTTATGAGTTTATAAAGAGGGTATAACAATCGAAGGTATCCCCGGACATAAATTCATCTGAATTATGATCTCATACCTTCTCATATAACTATCATCTGATATGCAGGGATCATTTGATTTAATCTAAGATCGAATCTCACCCATATCAATCAAAGAAAAAATCATATAAGCATTCCAATCCTCATAATTCACGATATGATGACTCTACGAAGCCTTTTCAAATGGTGTGAGATTACATAAGTCTAATAAACACATCCCTTAGACTTATATACCACAAGTGACCCTATTTAATACATTCCTGAATGTACCAATCATAATTCTCTTTTGAACTATCGTACAAGTTTCTGAACCATCATACAAGTTCCTTAAGTTTGAGATAAACTACTAGGATTGCATTGCCACCGTTTCGATAAGATGTCATCTCTCTATCTAAGTTGTGAACATTTTAATAGTAATTGAACTAAAATTTTGATCTCCTGTGATCAAGCCAGACCCAACTCACTGAAATTTCTACTAAGTACCATTGATCGGTGTACATATGGAACAATATATTAAGAATATAAATATAAATAATTCTCACAAACATGATTCCCATTTCAAAATGAATACGACAATCCTTTATTAATCAAAACAAAATGAATTTACATGGTTTTAAGAATAAAATCCCAACATTCTCACACTTAGTCTTAAAGCCATGTGGCTATGCACTTGGCTCACAGCCCCTCTACGTGAATTTTAAAAGTGTTAGCTAGTAAGCTCTTTATAAAAGGATCCACCGGGTTATTTTGAGATGAAATCTTAATCATGATGACATCGTCTCTCTGCATGATCTCCCGAAATATGTGATACTTGCATTTAATGTGCTTTGACCTCTAATGAGTTCTTGGTTCTCTAAAATATGTAATTGCAACATTTTTTTTCATAATAAAGTGTAATATCCAACTGTACTAAAGGAATCACACCATTGTCATTTAGTGTATGAGTATTCACATAGTCATTAATGCCCTCATAAATAGTTGTCATATTTTGATTTTTCAAAAACCTTTGGGTTCTTGATTTACTTCTCGGAAAACCTTCATCAATGTAAGATTTTGAAGTCGGTTCCATCATCTTCATATCTCAAAGATAATTTTTTGGTGAAAGGTATATTGAAGATTCCCACACGTCACATGTTTTTACAATTTTTTTTTAAAACACCTTGGTAAAAACATTTATGTGTTTAAAACTTGTGGTTTTTCTCTCTTAATCTTTCTCATAAACAAACCCTTGATAAAAACAAAAGATAAGAAAAAATTGAGACAATACTATCAGATTTACTACAGATAAGTTATGCCTTTATTGAAGAAAATATAGGTGTTTACTTTTGGCAAAATCTCTGGGATTTGGCCCAACAGCATTCTCACTGAAGCATCACCGCGGTGAAGACTCTTGCTGCAATGATCCTTCTTTGCAGGTCATTGGATTCTTTTGAAGGTTCCATCATAAATCTCTGGGCATTCCTGTGACTTGTATTATCATCGCAAGTTTGCTCCAGTGAGTATTTTTTTCACTCCAGCGATAGCCCCAATGACATGTATAGATTTGCCAACCTTCTTTAAATATATATAAGGATCTTATAGATTTGTGTGCAAAAAGTTACTTTTGGGGGTAACCCACTTGGATGGTATTAGGGTAACCTACTTGGATGGTTTTCTCTACTTAAGCCATCAATGTTCTTTATTTTCAAAATATTTCTCAAACATCTCAAGAACAAAATGCCTGGAGAGCTTTGTGTGTATTTTTATCTTATTCTTTTCTAAGAAGATAAGAACACCCTTGTGAAAAAAAAGGAACCTATTTTTTAAATCTAATTCATCTTTTTCTTTTTCTCCTCTTTCTATTTATTCACCTCTCTTTATTAAGGTGAACTAATATCAAAGAAGATAAAGATATTACGAAGAACTCATTTTGAAAAATCATCTTTTCTATACACTTTGAGTCCTTCTCCCCACTAGAGTATTGTGATATTTGAGGTTCTTTTTCTGGGTTCAAATAATTTGTTAGCTCCCATGGTTGAAGAAGAAAGCTTGTGTAACACTATTTCTATCAGAGTATAAGGATATTTGTGTTGTTATAAATTGATGGAAAATGTATTGGGTGTGAGTTAGCATAGAATGAGTGGTAGTTATTATTCCCATATATAAGTCTTTACCAATTTTAATGAGATTGTTGTATTGGCTCGAGATTTTTCGTGTTAGTGGGTTTTTTCCTCGTACATCTTGTGTTGTGCTGTTATTTTCCTTTTTCTCATATTTTATCATTTGTATGCTTAAACAAGAATCAAACTTGATTTAGCTAATAAAAATTTGATGAATATTTGAACATAAACTTTTAGGTGTGCCAAAATAATTTTTGGCGGGTCTCCATTTTGGTACGCAATACGCATTCTCACTAAGGAAGTTTTGTTGCCTTCGAAGCAGCAACATACTTGGCTTCCATGGTCGAATCATCAATAAATGATTGTAGGATACTCCTCCAACTTATGGCTCCATAACCTAGGGTAAAGACATATTGCGAGGTCGATATTTTATAATCCTTATCCAATTAAAAATTCAAGTTTGTGTACCCAATGGGTACCAGACTATCCACCCAGTAAATAATCACATAATCTCTAGTCCTTATCAGGTACTTGAGAATGTTCTTAACATTGATTTAGTGCTCCTTACATGGGTTTGACTGAAATCTACTGAGAATGCCAATGACATACCAAATATACAGTCTTATGCAGACCATAACATACATGAGGCTACCCACCACTGAACCATAAGGTATATTCCTTATACTATATATTTGATTAGGTGTCGTAATACACTAATCCTTAGATAAAGAAATTCCATATCTGAAAGGGATAAATCTTTCTTGGAATACATTATGGTAAACCTTATGAGCACATTATCAATATAAGTGATTTGGGATAATCCCAACATCCTATTTTTTTATCACACAAAAGCTTGATCCCAAGGATGTGGCTGGCTTCTCCCAAGTTGTTCATATTAAACTGACTAAATAACCACAGTCTTACACTTGATAATTACACCGACTTAGGAGAATATCATACATGTAGAGTACTAGAAATACCCCCATGTTTTTGGCATGCTTCTTATAGACATAATTTTTATCCAAACATTGATGAAAGCTAAAATATTTGATTACTTGATCAAATCAAATATTCTAAGACCTTGACACTTTCTTAAGTCCATTAATAGATCTCTTAAGCTTTCAAACCCTACTTTTTTGGACCGTTGCTATGATACCCATGGGTTTCATCATATAGATGCACTCATTAAGATTATAATTCAAGAATGCAGTCTTGACATCCATTTTCCAAATATCAAAATCGAGATAAGTTATAATAGATAAGAGAAACTGGATAGACTTTACCATGGCTACTGGTGAGAAGGTTCCCTCATAATTGATCCCCTATTTTTGAACGAACCATTTCACAATATGACTTGAATTTAAGGTTTCCACTTTCTCGTGTACCCCTATCTTATTCTTGTAGATCCACTTGGAATCGATAGGTTTTATTCCATTTGGAAAGTCTACAAGTTCACATACTTGATTCGAATACATCAAACCATCTCGGTGTTCATAGACTTTAGTCAAAGTTCAATATCCTTTTCTTGGAGTGCATCATCGTAGTTACTTTGATCCATTTCGTGTTCCCCTGGTAATTCACCGAAATGCTCACACATATTCACTAACTTATTACGTTGATGCCTGATTTTCCCATAATGACATGGCTCCATATGTGCTCTAGTGTAAGTAGCATGTGTATCTTGATCATCGATAATACTCCCACTGTTGTTAGGTCATGAATTATCAATATCAGGTTGTATTTCATCCAGTATGGGTGGTCTTAAAATAGTTATTTAGTCTTGTCATCTTAGCTCTTGCAAGATAATGTTGTTCTTAGGCTTGTGATCAATCATAAAATTTTCCTCTAAGTACTAAGAATTCATCATAACAAATAATTTTCGATCCTTAGGATCACCCTTGGTTCCTTTAAGATAACACACAAAGAGACATAGATCTATCCTTGATTCCAACTTCACTGGATCCTTTCATTGCACGTGTGCTGTGAATCCCCAAATCTAAACATGTCCTAGTTAGGCTTCTGTCCAGTTCATAGCTTTATAGGAGTCATTACGATAGATTAGAAGGAACCGAGTTTAATAAATATGTAACCATCTCTAGTTTAAAACCCACCCCAAAAGGAATCCAACACATCCGAATAACACATCATGAATCTAACCATGTCTAAAAGAGCCATGTTCCTTATTTTCACCACACCATTTTTCTGTGGAGTGCCCGGTGCAGATAATTGGGATGTAATATCTAACTCCGATAAGTGACTTCTAAACTCTCCCAAAAGATATTCCTCTCCACGATAATATCGTATATTATGGATTAGTTTGTTGTGCGTATGCTCCATTTCAATCTTGTACAATATAAACATATCCAAGGATTCCAATGTATGATGCATAAGGTAAACATATCCAAATATCAAGTAGTAATGAACGGAAGTGATTAATTATTGAAAGCCACCTATTTACCGGATAGTCATAAGCCCACATAAATAAGAATGAATTAATTCCAATACATCTTTAGCTTTATTGGCCTTAGCCGTAAATGACCTCTTGGTCATCTTACCCCTAAGTGGGATTCACATACTGAAAGTTCATCCACTTCCAATGAATTCAATTGTCCATTTGAGACAAGTCTTTGTATCCTTTTTAGATTGATATAAGTTAAACATATATGCCAAAGATTAGAAGGTTCCATCAATTCAGTATTAAGCAGTAGTAGTGAGACATGTCTTATTAGATAAAGACCACTTTCTAATGTGCCATAATAGATAAGAGAATTTTCATTTTTGACAAAAGTACCTTTATTAAAATAAACCAAATATCCATTCATAATAGAAATGGAAATAAAATTTATTCTAATGCTGGGAACATAAAAACAACCTATCAATAATACCTATTATTTGCACCAAAATTTAAAACTAAATTTCTGACTGCTACTACCGCTACCTTGTGATGATCGCGCGTAAACATAAATATTTCTCCATCACTAAGCTCCCTGTTTACTAGGAAAACCTGCAAAGAATTGCAAACATGAATTGTGGCTCACGAATCTACACATTAATCACCAGTAGATTGCATCACAAAATAGGTCTTAATGATTAAGGAGAAAATATTGTGTCCATTATTCCAAGTTAAGAAGACCGAGCACTGATTCTTCCAATGTCCAGACTGTTTGCAGATATAACAGTTTGATTTCATCTTATTTCCTGTCCCTTGAACCTTAAAGTTCTCTTTACCACCGCAAGTTGTGCATGAGAGTTTCCTTTCTTCTTCTTCTTCTAGCCTTTTAGGACAAAAGAAGATGGGCCTTTTTAATAACCTGAATCACATCCTTGTGCATGTTGATATTCTTTGACGCTTGGAGTTCCTTAAAATTTTATCCCAAAGAGTAATCAAACTTATTCATAGAATAGTTCAAGCAAAACTATTTAAAAGACTCTGGGAGTGATTGGAATACAAAATCGACTAGGTTTCCTCATCAATTTCAGATCCAAGAACCTCCATTTCTCCCAAGATGGAGATTATCTTAAAAGCATGATTGCAAAGGGGAGTAACCTATGACATCTTGGTGTTTACCATACTTTCCATATAATTTTATCTTGAGGGATGATTCTCATCCTCAAACATATCCCCGAGTTTTAGAATCATGTCGTAAGCTTTTGACATGTGCAGATGATGGTGTTTCAACTCATTGATCATAGAGGTTAATATGTAGCAACGAGCCACATAATCAGCCTTTTGCCAACTCCTATAGGCTTGGACGTCCCTTTTAGGTGCCCATTCCAAGTGCTTGGCAGGGCAGGTCTCAGTCAAAAAATATAAGTCCTAAGCAATAAGGACAATGTTTAGGTTTCTTCTCCAATCTATATAGTTCATGGAAATTGACTTGTTGTCCTTTAAGATGAAAGTAAGTGGGTTAAATTAAGACTCTATTTTAAAATTATGAGCATTTAATACACATCGATGTGTATTGAATCCTTTTTCAAGCATGAATCTGATTATAACTATGAAAGCCTTGTATTTTATCATATTATTAATTTATAAGGCGTCTAGTTTTACTCTTGTGGGAGTATGCGAGTCATCTATATCAACTAGCACAATTCCAGTGTAGTAAACTTTCTCGTAGGCAGCACCATTGAGGTATAATTGTCAACAAAGTTCCATAGGGGATATGTTTGAAACTCATTCCTTTAGTAATTCCATGATTTATGTGGTCTTAGTTGATTGGTTGGTCTATCCAATAATCAGATATGACTTTACCATTGATGAAATTTTGTTTGACATAGATCATATCGAATTATACAATTAAAATAAGACATAACTATGAAACTGGATAAAGTAAGTTTTTATAACAGTTATGTCGTTGTATCTATGCTAGAAACTAACTTGATTGGGAATGTGAGAATGTTATGCAAGGTATTTTTAGTAACTTACACTAAGGCGATACATGTTTTATCGAGTGATATGTAGTTGACAATGTATCCTATTAAATTCTTCCTAACGTAATTAGTAGCCCTATTTTTGCATGATTCCTCGATTTAGTGGCCGAGAATATACCCCATGATCATTTCGGTTACCATTAACAAAGTAAGAGGGGTAGGCTTTTGGAAAAACAAAAGGCTTTTGGAGAATATACCCCATGGTCATTTTGGTTATCATTTTGGTGTAATTAATACGGTGGTTGAGTTATGTATCACTTGATTTTATCAAAAGTGTCTTGGAATTATTGATTCCAAACTTTTGTTGAGTCGTTTTGGAGAAACAAAAAGATCATACATGGTAGAGAGATGGCTGATGAATCTATTTATATATTGGAGTTTACAGAAGAAACACCAATTCTCTTTCTCTATTCGAGGGTGAGGCATATTGAGAATGGCATGGACTTTGGAGGGATATGGCTCTATTATTTTTCCACTAACCATGAATACCAAAATCTCACCTTGAATGACGCCAAAGACACATTTCTATGGAATAAAATGAATGTTATATTGGTGAAGGTGTTTGAATAATTCAATATAAACGGGGATGTGAATTTCTTGATCTTTGGATTATATTAACATGCCATCAATGTAGACTTTAAACTCCTTGTGAATTAGATCGTGTAAGATGGTCGTAGCTTCCTTTTAGTATGTAACCCTAATGACCTTTAAATTGAACTACATCACAGTGGGAATCCCCAATAATTTGATTAATGGAATTTTATCTGGATTATAGAGTTTCATTTTGATTTTACTGTAGCCAGCGAACCCATCGACGAAGTATTTTGGACCGTTATTGACTATATTATCAATGATCACATCGATGTTTTGTAATTTATAATAATCTTATAGATACTGATAGTCAATGCACATAGGGGATTTTCCACTGGATTTTAGCACAATGAAAATATTGGCGAAATAAGAGGGGTACTCGATGATGCAAATGAATCCAAAATTAAACTATTTTAAGATCTCGTCTTTAATTTGAGTGACTTCTTAGGATGGAGTTTTCTCTTCTTTTGTTTTACTAGTTTTCACTCAAGGTACATTGGTATCTCATGTTATATGATCAATGTGTCAATTTTGAGAATAATTTTATATGACAATGAGAAGAAGTTGATGAAATCTAGAAAAAAACATTTCAAATGAGATGTTTCTTAGGAACTTAGAGTAGACCTTGTAATACCATATTTTTAGAGCATATCATGGCCTGGAAAGAATTGTATAAAACCATTAAATAGTATACGAAAGACCTCATCCCTGCAGAACAGATATCAAGGAAAGACATCGACTTAGCAAAAAGGTCGGCCTCCTTTCCACCTAAGCGGACTGGGTGGATGCCAACAAGGCTAACTGATCTACTCTAACGTTAGTAACGCTATTAAACATTGTCCAATAACATGTGCATGGCATCACAAACAAGCAACATCTGTAAAACCTTCCATAATGGGTAAAACATTAAACTATTACATATTTTGTGAGTGCTCCATTCACAAGATGTCCTAACCTGGACCATACTTATCCAACAGACATTCCCTTACGAGTATTCACTATAAAAGGATAAATCTCCCATTCGAATCAAGCAAGAAGAAAACCAATTATCCTAATGAGAGAAGGAGAGATACTCTGATATTCTTATTGTCTGGGAAAAAAGACAAAACAATTATGCTACTCTTATACTAGAGATAAAAGATAACCTGTGGACGTAGGCTCATTCTTGAGGGACGAACCACATAACTCTATGTGGAATTTATCTTATTGTCATATTTTTCTTTATACATCTACCTTTCATTATTTATTTATTTATTATCTGAGATTGGATCTCAATTATCTAAGACAAAGACTTGAAACCAATTTTAGACGATAACATAATGGCGCCATCTGTGGGAAAGACAAAAGCCTAGTTATTTCTCATCTCATTCCTAATTTCTATTTGTGAAAATTTTGGCATTTTTGTAAAACAGCCCCAAGTATCATTAACAATCATCTTCCTAATCAAATCAACAAATTTTCTTATTTATCACCTTAAACCTTTGATTTACTCTTCCATTGACTAATTATATGTAAACTGTACCCTATACACTGACTCTTAGCCTAGAATAGTTCCCCCATTTTTAATTTCACAAGTATCTAGTCATACTCTGTTTTCCTGTGTCCATACTCTATTTTTCTGATTTTTTTTAAAAAAATGGATGGACACCCAGAAGGTGGTAAGGAAAAAGAAGCTACACCACCCTTACCCCCTATTGGAATAGGGGACCTAGTGGGATTTTTAAAGATCTTGTTTACGATCCAAGAAGTTGTGCAAGAAAATATAAGACAACTTACCTAAAGTGTCACATAGCTGACTAGTTTATCCCAAACCGATTCTAATAACCCCAGCTGTGGATAAAAACCTAGGTAAGTGAAGGAAATCACCTCCTCTTATCCATACAAAGATAGGAGGCAGAATAACTAAGGTAAAGCGATGGAAAATCCCAAGAGGTTAAATCTGGGGTCTGATACGAGCAAAATCTACTCGAACAGATGGGTCAGAGCATGAAGAATCCTCCTACCAACTAGGTAGAACCTCGACCATGAGGTCAACTAGGTATGATGATGACCAAAAGTACTCTGACGAATACATAACTGCCTTTAAGAGGCTCAGTAAAGTAACTAATACATAACTACCTTTAAGAGGCTTAGTAAAGTAACTATCTTTCATAGCTGAGGAAAAAGAGGGGCATGAGCATATCTGCACCCCGAAGAAGGCACAAGGAAAGAATAATACAGGAGGCAGGATCCTAGGAAAGAGAACACTTTAAAATGCAATACCAGGGCATCAAATAAATGAGCAAGTTGGACGAAGAGAAGAGAGCTCGATCGAGAGTTACAGATGAGCCAATAAGGCTGTAGTTATTGAGGAAGCCCAACCATGGAGGGGATAAAAATAAAGGATTGAAGATCGTCTGGGAGACCTCATCAAAACAAAAAAATGCACTTTTTAAAGAGGGTTTGTACATGGATATCTATTCATAACTTCCATGATTGCTTATCCTGCACCCGTAAAATTCATTTCGCCTATGATCACTCCCAAGTGTGAAAGGAAGTCAGATTTAATTTTTCATGTCAAGCAATGCCAGGTAGTATGCGACATCTCTCACAGAATATTCTCAAATCTTGTATAATGTGTTACTAAGAAGGAAGATCTATGAGTTTAAAACTGCATGACCTCTTTGTTAAGAATTTATATTTCGAAGAAGAACCTGGTAAGAAGGTAGCTCAGTTTTTAGGTGTCCGTCAATGTGAGGATGAAATGACAAGAGAGTATATTATGAGGTTTAATAATGAAAAACTAGAAGTGGTAAGCTACATTGAGAAAGTATCCATCATACCAATTATGAGTGGGTTATTGCCTGGAAAGTTATATTGGGTGTTGGCCAAGGAGCCTCCAAAATACATAGACGAGCACTTAGCCAAAGTAAGAATTTCTATGAATGCAAAATAAACAACGGATTCAAAAGAGTTCAGCCACATAAAGTTTGAAGAATGTAACAACTCAAGAAGAAAAGAAAAACCCAAAGATGTCCCTAAGTCGAAGAGCCACAGGAGGTCATACCAGATATTTGACGAATATACTCCTTTGATGGAGGGGGTACACCACATCCTCTATGAGATTAGAGGAAATGGTGAATTCAGGTGGCCAAAAAAGATTAAAACTACCATTGTAAGAAGGGATAAGAGAAAATTTTACAAGTTCCACAAAGATAATGGGCATGAGACCAAATACTACCTAGCTTATAAGGACGAAATTGAGTCTCTCATCAAAATAGGAAATCTTAATAAGTATGTAGAAAATAATGGCAAACCAACACAAGCTCGTGACGACTGGAAGCCAAGAAGTAGATCAATATCACCTTGCTTAGGAAATGAGGATCGGCAGTGAGCTAGGGAAAACAATAATGGGGACTATCCATACCTTCCTCCAAGACCCAAGTATCCAGTAAAAGAATTCAATATGATCTCTCTGAGTTATAGTTTCATGGTAGGAGGGGATATTGGTGATGAATCAACTGAAAGAAGGGCATATCTCAGCGATCCAAGAGTTTATGCCGATTATAAAGATGTCAACATGACAACAATAGCAGACATCTGACCTCATAAGGTCACTAAGTATCAACTTATAATAGGATTTTATAGATACAACCTCTCAGGGTTATTATATCCTTTTGATGAGCCATTGGTAACATTGATGATGATCCATGACATGAGCGTGAAAAGAATTTTTTCGGACAATAATAGTTTGGCGGGTGTATTATTCTATGATAGTTTCAAGAGATTGAAGATATCCGATAAAAAATTATGGGCATAACATCATCCTCTAATTGGATTATTATGTGGAAAAGTATACCCACTAGGTATAATTGAGCTAAAAGTCGTTATTAGAACATGGCCGACCTGCAAAATTGGGGCGATGAGATTCTTCGTCCTTGACAAGAATATCTCATCGACTTATAATATTATCTTTGAAAAAGTGGATCTGAAGAAATTTAAGGTTGTTGCCTTAGATATTAATCAATATCTAAAGTTTCCCACCAATTTTGGTGTAAGAGTGGTGAAAGGAAACCAGGTAGATGCATACGAATGCTACTATACTTTAGCTGATGAGGAAGAAGGGAAGAATCTAGCTCAAAGTTATTAGATTGAGATATTTGATTCTCAAGATAAAGATACATTGATAACCAGAGAAAATATTTATTAAATAGAACCAGTGATCCTAGATGATGAGTTTCCTAAAAGGATATCCCAAATTGTCTTGTCCTTGGATCCTGTCGTCAAGAAGGAACTTATTAATTTCCTATGAGCCAGTGATCTTGGATCATCTTTGGAATTGATTTAGCCATTATAAGTCATGAAGTTAACATGGTCAAGGAAGCTAAACTAGTAAAGAATGAACGACGAGTATTCTCGAAGGAGAAGAATATTACGATTCGAAAATCACTGTCCAAGTTGAAAAAATCCAAATTCATTAAAGATGTGATGTATCCCAACTGGTTAGCAAACGAGATAATGGTACCAAAGAAAAATGACAAATGGTGGATGTGCGTAGACTTAATAAGGAACGTCCCAAGGATTATTATCATTTTCCTCGAATATATCGTTTGGTTGATGCAATAGATGGGCATAAATTACTGAGTTTTATAGATGCATATTCGGATTATAACAAGATTAAGATGAAGTCAAAAAATAAAGGTAAAACCTCCTTAATCACCAGTCGATCTATACTTTGTTCAAATGTTATGCCATTTGGACAAAAAAACGCACGTGTCACTTATCAAAGTCTAGTAAACAAGGTATTTGAGAAGAAAATAGGGACGAATATGGAAGTTTATGTGGATGACATGTTGACCAAGAGAGTAAAAGCTGATGACCACATCAAATACCTTATCCAGGCCTTTGAAGAGCTGGAGAAATATCAGATGAAGCTAAATCCATCCAAGTGCAAGTTCAAAGTCAAGGCTAGAAAATTTCTGGGTTTTATTGTTAACCAAAGGGGTATAAAGACCAACCCTGATAAGATCCAGGCATTGATCAATATGAAGCCTCCCAAGAGCAAGAAGGATATCCAAATCCTAACAGGTCAGGTGGAAGCTTTGACCTGATTTATATCTAGAGCCAAAGATAATTCCCTCCCATTCTTTAAAGTTATTAAAAACTCTTTCGAATATAAGAAGGAATGCCAAGTTTCTTTTCTAAAGATGAAAAGATACCTAAGATAGACCCCATTACTATCAAGGCTAATCCTAGGGGGAAATTGTACTTGTATTTAAAGGTATCAAAATCAGCATTCAGTTTGGCTCTGATCAGGAGTGATGAAGGGGTTTAAAAGTCGGTATACTACACGAGCAAAGATTTTACTAATGCATAAAAAATGTATTCCAAAATGGAGAAGTTGGCCCTAACATTAATAGTGGCATCTAGGAAGATGAAGCAGTACCTCTAAGCCCATATTATAGTGGTTTGCATCGATCTCGCACTTTGGCAAATCATCTATAAACTTGAGAAATTTGTCAAGTTGATGCCATAGGTGATAAAGATGGGTGGATATCAAATTACATATGATCCAAGGAGTGAAATCAAAGGACACGGCGTAGTATATTTGAGTGCATTATTCACCTACGAGGAGAAAAGATCGGCCAAAATAGTAACTAGTATTCCAGCTGAGCAGATCCATAGACTGATCAGGCAACCTACTGCAATCCCTGACGAGTAAATCCAAAGCTCAGCGGAGTCCTATTTCAAATAAGATAAGATTGGATGTAGGGGAGAATTTACTACAAACCTATTTAAAGATGATTCTTTAGTATAGGGAGACTTTGAGCACAAGCTTTAAGTATGGAAGATATTCGTGGATAGATCATTGTGTATAAGCGGTAGCCGAGCTTGTTTGACAATTAACACATTTAATGGAGATGACATAGAATATGATCCCCATCTTAAATTTAAAGCAACTAATAATGATGCAGAACACGAGGCTTTGATTGCTAGATTGTAATTTGTTCTATCACTTAGAGTCGAGAAGATAAAGGCTCACAGTGATTCATAGCTAGTGGAAAACCAGGTGCTGGGAGAGTATGAAGAAAGAGAGGGAAAAATATTAAAATATCTTGCAAGGGTGAAATTTCTACTGCCAAAGTTAAAAGCACTCCAAATGATTAGAATCCCCAGAATACAAATACCAGGGCGAACACAATAGCTCGTCTGGCATCATCTACCAGGGATGATTTATGGAGAATTCTGTGTGTAAAAATACTGTTGTAAAGTAGCTTTCACGTAAAATAAGTCAATATTTTATAGCAAGAAGTTAATATTTTCTAGCTGACCATGGGCCCATCCTAAATGAACTCAATTATTAGATACTTGGAAGAAGGAATTCTTTTAGCCGATCAGAAGCAGTCAAGAAGACTTAGTTACAAAGGTGCCAAGTTAGTGATTGATAAAAGAATGATGTATAAAAGAGGTTTCATAGTATCAATGATGAGAAATGTTCAACCCATTAAAGCGCTAAATTAGGACAAAGAAATACATGAAGGAGCATGGGATGACCACGCAGAAGGTCAGACACCAGTAAAGAGAATAGCCATCTAAGGATATTATTGACCAGTATTGACGAAGGACTATGAACAATAAATAAAAAAGTGAGATAAATTCAAGAGATTCAGAGTGATACACAAGAGACCAGGTGTCGACCTGGTGCCGATCGGATCACATTGGTCTTTTGTCGTCTGGGGTATGGATATGGTTATCACACTATCAAAGACAAAAGGAAGATTCAAGTTTTTGGTAATATCTATAAATTACTTCATAAAATGGGTGGCGGGAGAACCACTCATAGAAGTTACCTATGCAAAAGTCTCTTAATTTATATAAAAAAATATGATAAGCAGGTATGGGATCCCTCATGCCTTCATTGTCGACCATGACATTCAGTTTGATAATGATGAATTTTAAAAGTATTGTGACAAGGCCAAAATTAGAAAATTACATTCATCACCAGCTCATATACAATGCAACAGACAGATAGAGGTCATGAACTAAAATTTTCTAGATAGAATGATGAAGAGGCTGGAGTCGATAAAGGAAAGTTTGATAAATGAACTATAAAGCATATTGTGTGCCTATAGTACAACATTGTTAACATTTAACAGGAGAAACACCTTACATGTCGTCCTTTGGCAGTGAAGCCATGATTAAAGTTGAGGTCAGCCTCCCAAGCCACAGGGTCCTCAATTTTGATTCCTCCACGATTAATTTTGCAAGAAGATTGGATCTAGACCTGATAGACGAAATCAGGGAGGCAACACCATTCAGGATAATAGCTTATTAAAAATACGTAGCAAAATTTTATAACAAAAAATTCAATCCTAGTACACTCAAGGAAGGGGACTACGTCTTGAAGAAGGTTATACGAAATTTTAACAAGTTCGAAGAAAATTGGCATGGTTCTTACCACATAGCTAAAGTGCTATGCCCTAGAACTTAATGAACTTTAATGGTATAAGGGGAGATATTAAAAAATCCTTAGAATTCGAAGAATCTCAAGATGTATTATCATTAAGAAGTCTTTTAGTCATTGAAAAAGAAGAATGCAGTGGGAAGTTACAATACTTGTATGTGCCGAAGTCATTATATGAGAATACCTATTATTCCATATTTTTTTTATATTTATCAAATTCTTGTTAGAATTTATTTAAAGTCCATTCAAAAAAATGGGAAAGAGGATTTATCCAAAGACATCTCAAGGTAAAAATAAGTGCACGTCTTTGAGTCCTCAAAAATCTTAGGCCAGGTCAGCTAAAGCCAACCCAATTAATTAATGCACATCTTTGAGTGCACTAAAATCTTATATTATTAGGTTAGCAAAAACCAAACTAATTGATCAATGCACATCTTTTACTACACCAAAATCTTAGGTCGGGTAGGCTCAAGCCAACCCAATTGCCCAAAAACACGTCCTTGACTGCTAAAAAATGATTATCAGGTTAGCTAAAGCCAACCCAATCAATCAATGCACGTCTTCATCATATAATGGAAGAGGGTGTGATGATAATATTCGATGATATACCTTTCCTAATTGGACAACTAAAATAGTTCATCCCTAGGGAACCAGTAAGCTAAGGTTGTTCTGATAAAATCCAACAACAGAGCCCCAAAGGCAAAGAAATACTGGAAAGACCCAAAATAAAGCTTAACATAAATTGAAAAATGGAATGGAACCAATCATGAAAATCTATGAACAAAGAATACTAGGAAAAAAATATAGTACATGGTGAACGATATAAATTACTTTCGTTTATACTAATTCATAAATTTTCACAGATTGTTCCCATTTACAGATTAACATGTGAATAATGTTTGCACAAAATCTACATAAAGATAAAAGGAAGCAAGCAAAGAAACAGTATCTTTAGGAGACAACTATGGGTTCCCAGTAGCAAGAAGTTCCACTTCAATAACCTTTTCCTACTAAATGACCTGGAGCTTATCATCCGAAGATAACCCTGCTTCATATCTTCGGGGGTAGCCTCCTGTTCTTCATCTAAATCTTTTGATTCATCATCTTCCCCCTCCCAAAACATGATAACTTCAATAATATGAGGGTATTATTTATCTACCCTATTTTTTAGTTCATCATAGCCCTTAATGAAGGCTATAGTTGTATCAATGATATATTCCTTAGAATCCTTGAAGGCCTTTGCAACATTTTGTCTAGCCATGAAAGCAGTAACCAAAGCCTTAAAGTGTTGAACTTTCAAAAACTTAAGCTAGTCTTTGGTAGCTTTAAGATTATATTGCTGAGCCTGATCTCCTCTTTAATTTTTCTGAGCTCTTCCACTTTAGTCAACATTTGGTCATCACTTTTCTAAAGCTTTACATGATCCTTAGACAAATCGATCTTCAGAGTTTTAATTTTTTATTCAAGTCCTCTTTGGAATTCCTAAGTTCATCACAGACTTAATGGCATATTGATATTTCTCATTCAAAATTATGTAAGCTATGTTACACCGCGAAAGGAGAAATGGAACAAATTATCTAAAGGAAAAAATATTGATTAGGAGAAGAAAAATAACATATGAAATGATTCAACTCACTGTAAATGCCTTATGAGAAGAAAAATTCAAAAGGTTGTCCACATCCAGAGTTCGCATGAATTGACAATCAGGGTTATATCCCAAATATCACAGGTCCTCACAAGTATTAGAAGCATTTAAAAGGATGGAATTTTGTTCTACAGGGAGTTTTCCCTTGTCATCAGAGTGTTGAGATCATAAGGATAAACATACACATAAGGAGATAAAGAGTTATCCCCTTAAACATCCTCTGAGTAGGTTAGTCATTGATGGAAATTCTCTCTTTCGCATTATGCTAAGTAAGTTTTGGATGCTTAACAGACGGGTCATCTAAGGGTCTTTTCATAGTGCTTTGCCTATCCTTCGACACCTTTCTCTTATCTTTATCACCAACTTTTTTCCCCAGGCCTCTTTAGTGGACAATTTTATTACTTAGGCATTTATAAGCTGAGATTTGTCATCATTTCTTTATTTGGTATGAGCCTTCTCCTTTTCTTTTTCAGTAACTGCTCGTTGAGCCAGTTCTTCAAGCTGTTTAGCTCGAATTTCCTTCACTTTCTCCCTATAAACATTAGTTGGAACCATGACAAAAGAGATGGAATTTGGAGTTGAAGCAATACAAAAAATATAGATAGACTCACTTAGTAATTAGTTTGATATGAAGTACAAAAAGCATGTAAAAAAAGCATGACCTAAGACTTATCACCTTATTTGACCTCCTGGTTGGCCTCTTTATAATCACCTTCAACTTATCCAACCTCGATCACATTTTCCTTCTCCTCTTCAGAACTTTCTTCATCATTATTAGCTAGCCTTAGTGACCTATAAGTGTTAAGATCGATGGTATTGATACTCAGATAGTTCGGCATGGCCACAAACTTCTTGGGTGAATATGCATCCTCAAATTACTTGGGGTCTAAAGTATAGACTTATTTAATTAGCCTCACTAGCCTCTTATCCAATGAGGGGGACTTTTTGGCAGTTAAATCTTAGTAGCACCAGTCTCTGAGAATAATGATCCCTTTCTATGGGTCATTAGGAAAGAACTCCCACAGACCAGAGATATAAAAAAACTTGGTTTTCTAGTAGTGATTGTTAGTTTGGGAAACTTATACAATTTTGATATTGAACTTCTGGGAGAAAATAGTAATACCTTGGGGGTTTTGTGGTTATATTTTAATACACAAACCTTAATATATCTCCATTATTCTCAAAATCCTCATATTTCTTCTAGTAGATCATGGATCCTACTATAGACCCATAGGCATTTGGAGAAAGCTGAGTAAGTGTCACTCCATACCCCTTTAAGATAGATTTTATTGAGGGATGGAAGGGAAGACAAACTCCCAATTGAAGCCACTAAATAGAAAATAAAACCTCATTGGCATCTCTCCTACCATAAGATCTTTCATCTGGGTTAGGAATTCCAATTGTCACGTTATCTGGTATGGAGTATAAAATTCTTAGGTTAGCTAGATCCTCAGCTCGTACATCACTCATGTACCATTTAACATCAGAAGTTATAGGATCATAAGATATGGTAGGGACCTCTCATAGTTCCACCTCTTTGACTGTTAAAGGAACCTTAACTGGTTTAGTGGAAGGCGAATAATTAGCCAACAAATCCCTCTCCTCGAAATTTAAATGATCAGAAAAGATGGTATTACTAATATCATCGTAATTTTTCCCGTAACCCTGATGTTTACATTGTCAAAGCTCTTTAAAGTATGAAATTCCGATGTACTATAATCAACACTCGGGGTCCTGGGGGCTGAAACAGTGGAAGAAGTTAAGTTTTGGACAAAATTAGGGTTTGCTGGATCGTCCTCATGTTTAAGAACCTAAAGTGGAGTGGAAAATCTCTCCGAAAAAGTATCAGAGTAAAGTATGTTCAAATTGATAATGTTATTCCAAATTCTCAAGGAGTCATTCATGAAGGGCACACTTACACCCAATCTAACCCTAACTAAACCCTAGAAATAAAAAAATAAACTAGGCAAAAAAGGACCCAAAATGAAAGAATATTGAATGATTAGAGAAAGATTACGAAAAGAATACATGATGATCCTAGATGACCCGAAAACTGAGTTGTAAAATTCCTCAAAAGTTCATGATCATTCTTTTTCTAAACATAAAATTTGAAAAGGCAGAATGAATTTTTTCCCCAACTTTTATAGCAGAAAAAATGCGTGTATCAAATGCACCTGAAATGAAGACCTGTTGGATTGTCGACACGTGGCAAACTTATGTCAATTGCAAATTTCATCCATAAAACTAAGTCATTTTGCTTGGACGGTTTAAAAGAATTATTGTCCACCTCTAAGATAAAAGATGCCAATCCAGGGCCATTTTTAAGAACTTTTCCCACTTATTTGTAGTCGTGAGAAAAGTCTTCGGGATTTTGTTATACCATATTTATTAATCATCTCATTACCTAAAGATTACTGTATAAAACTATTCAATAATGTATGAAATACCTCGACCCCAGCCGAATAAATATCAAGGAAAGACCTTAGCTCAACAAAGAGGTCAACTTCCTTTCCACCAAGGCAAACTGGGTGGATGAGAATAAGGCTAACTAATAAAGTGTACTGTTAGAAACTCTATTAAAGGTTGGGAAATAATATGTGTGTAGCATCACAAACTACCAATATGTGCAGAACCTTCCCTAGTAGGTAAAACATTAAACTAGTACATGCCTTTTGAGTGCTCCATCCACAAGATTTCCCAACCACCCCCAAACCATGCATGTCTCATATCTTTTGGATGATATGGCCAGGGACATCATGGATGACGGGTTCTTCTTAAAAAATTTGTACCAATGGGATAACATTGAGTTCTCTTCGATAAAGGTCAATTTTGTCAGGAATTTTATATAAATTATAGGTAGTGCTAATTCTAGAGATTATGGCCCAACGTATTTCCCTTATATGGTCATAGCCTCATTGTCACTTGAGAACCTGAATTTTATATGCATAGAGGATGGTAATACACCCATTGGTGGACTTAGGCTCCTCTCAGTAAGAAATTTAAACTAGATAAGACATTGAGTACTTGAAACCTAACATCACATTTAATGATCCTGATAATAAGTGTAAGGAATGTATATTGTCATAAGCCTTAATGGTTATTGATGAATGAGTGAGGCCTAAGGTGGTACAAACCAACCCTATGCTGATGAGTAGGGGAATACGTTAAAATTTGAACCAATATCCTTAATAAATAGGGAATAATATGTCCTCATACCTCTATGGTGAAATATAGTGAGAATCGATGGCTTATTCTTTAGGTAGGCAAGCCTTCGTCGAAGAAGCTTATGTTGCCTTGCATAATGTTAGAGTTGATTGGGGATGACATTTCTATAGGGGATAAATCCTTGATCACTAATGCATGGGAAGTTTTGTATGAGTGATACATAGTGCTCGATAGGTGAATAATAGTTCCTAGGTGGTGATGTGTGCTATGTTTGGTAGAGTCAGGCATGGGATATTCTTTGGTCCTTTTCCATTTTTTAACGGTGGTTAGGGGGTCATAGTTATGTTTTGAGTAGGTTACGAAGTCAACTTTTTCCTTTAGGAAAATAGATATTTTGTCTTTGATTACTTTTTTACTACTCTTACTGCTATAAGATTACAAACAAGAACACTATCTATTTTCAGGGTTTGGATCTTTGGGGGATGGAAACTTGAGTCTCGTTAATCAATGGAAAAATAAACTTGACTCTATTTTCTGTACACCCATATATTTATTCAAAGAATGTGATACCAATCTCGACAACAACGAAAAATATGAACTTTTCATCAGAGATGTTATTCTATGATGGTGGATTAAGGATATGTGTTCACATTGCCAGTGTTCAACCTAAAACAAACCTAGTGGTGGGGTGAATAGGCTTGATCTCATAACATGACCAATTTGTTTTATTTAAAACAAATTTTCGTAAAAATTCAATTATCCTATCACGTGAATTAGCTTGGTGATGTTATGTAAGTCTTGAATTAACCACACAACAAGATTACTTAGTATATCTTGAGAGAATAACTAGAAATCACAACCTAATTATAATTTTAGCAATTATAGTAGATCTAGATGTGATCTACATGTAGTGTGTGATCAAAGTGTGTAATTAAATGAATAATAATCACAAACATTCCACGACACATATTTATGAGGAAGAACCCCCACCAAGGGGTAAAAAAACTCGACGCACTCTAATTTCTATTTCTTCTTAAAAAAGAATTTTTGCACAAAATAAGAGCGTACCTATCACTCATACCCTCATGAGTAGTTACCTATGGGCCTTGAACTTTCCCCCATATATGAATAAAAAACCATTCCAAGCTCCATGAATTGAATGGGAAGCTCAATATTTCCCTTGGAATCATGAAATGATCCAATTCCTCCAATGAATCAAAGCATCTCCAAAATAGTTATTTAATTACGCTTAGGGCCTCTACATCTACTAGTTGGTTATTTACCACCTCTAAACCATTCAGGTCTCATAACTTTTAGATGTTGTGGGCAGGAACATCATGGACGATGGGTTATTCTTCAACAACCTGTAGTAGCAGGATAACTCGGAATTCGCTTAGACAAAGGTTAATTTTATCACGAATTTTATCTAAATAAGAGGTAGTGCTAATTCTGGATATTATATCCCGACGTAGTCTCCTTTTATGGTGATACTTGAATGTCACTTGAGAACCTGAATTTCATATGCATAGAGGAGGGTAATGCCCCTATTGGGTGGACACATGATCCTCTAAGAAAGAGGTTGAAACTAGACAAGACATCGAGTACTTACACCCAAAATCACATTTGATGATCCTAATAATAAGGTAAGGAACGTCTGTTGTCATATGCCCTAATGGTTATTAATGAATGGGTGAGACATGAGGCAGTGCAACCCAACCCTATGATGATGCATAGGGGAATACGTTAATGGTTGAACCAATATCTTTAATTAATATGGAATGATATTTACACATACCTCTATGGTGAAATATACTGAGAATCAATGGCTTCTTCCTTAGGTTGGAAAGTCTTCATCACAGAAGCGTATGTTGCAGTGCATGGTGATGGAGTTGATTGTGGATGACATATTAGTAGAGGATAAATCCTTGATCACTAATGCCTTGGAGAGTTTTATATGAGTGATACTCAGTGATCGATAGGTGAATAGTAGTTCTTAGGTGGTGTAATTTGTAAAATTATTTTTGAGTTGATCTTGAACTTAGCCCATAGATGAATAGAAATCCATTCCAAGCTCTAAGAAGTAAATAAGAAGCTCCAACATTCTCCATAGAATCATGTCACGCTCTAATTCCTCCAATGAATCAAAGCACCCCAAAAATATTATTTGATCATGCTCAGGGCCTCGACATATACTAGTTGGTTATTTCCCACCCTAAAATAATGTAGGCCTCATAGCTTTTGAATGATGTGGGAGGGACATGTGGATGAGGGTTCTTCTTCAACAACCTGTACTAACGAGATAACTTTGGATTCTTTTAGGAAAAGGTCAATTTTTTCACGAATTGAATCTAAAGGAGAGGTAGTGATGATTCTGAATATTATGGCCCAACGTAGTCTCCTATAGTGATGACCTCACTGTCATTTAAGAACCTGAATTTCATATGCATAGAGGAGTGTAATGTACCCATTGGGTGGACCCAGGCTCCTCAAAGCAAGAGATTGAAACTAGACAAGACATCCAGTGCTTGAAACCCAACATCACATTTGATGATCCTGATGATAATTTGAAGGAACATGTGTTGTCATAATCCCTAATGGTTATTGATAATTGGGTGAGCACTAAGGCGGTACAACACAACCCTATGTCGATGCATAATGGCATATGTGTAACACCCCACCTAATTAAATACCGGGTGATCAGTCCTTTATTAAATTAACATTAAGGTGAACGGTTGGTTCATTCTCAGCATCACTGTCGTAAAATAAAATTTCCAATTTGAACACCCTAAAAAATTAAGGTAAGTGTCAAAACCATTTAAAACATCATGTTTTCCTTTATTAAATACCAATAAAAAACTTTTTTATAATAACAGTTTAAGAGTCACATAAATAAAAGGATAACAATAACTACACTACCATTTAAACCATCTAGATAAACCAAACCAAGTTATGAACTATAAATGAAATCATTTTGACAAGAGTTAACTCCCGAGGAGTACCGAATGCTGGAAATATCACAAATCTCTAACAAATCCAACTGGAATAGGAAATCGGGCGACACATGCCCTAACTGTGAAGATCTAAAGTAGGAACTGATTCAATGACGAAGTCGTCTAAAGCAAGGTCCTGCAACTCCCACATAAGTTACAACACGTCCAATCCAAAGAACCTAAGCATGACGCCCCTGTGGCTGGGCACCTGTAATACATACATATATATACAAGAGAGAAAGGAATGACAAAAAACGGGTCAGAGCCCGAGTGTAATACAGTTTAAAATAGTTTAGCAAGTATTTAAAATGCTTACCGATTAATATCACATCCATGTTAGTATGCGACACTCTCATGAGAATCATCACCTCTCATCTAGTGTGCACTCCTACCGTACCTCTAGGACATCCTAGTTATAGTTTCCATGCTAACTAGATTAACCACATGTATCCATTCTTTATAGACCAAATTATTCCCACGTATTAACCTTATAATACATATAATGATGTTATAAACATATATATATATATATATATATATATATATATATATATATATATATATATATATATATATATATATATATATCCATTTAGATTCAACATGGATAAGTACTTATTAATTCAATTCAACTAAGTGTTTTCATACATAACTATCTTACATTTGTACTTTAGCCACATAGTAGATATCATCACATGTGTATATATATATATATATATATATATATATATATATATATATATACTATACTGCACCCCGAGACACAGCTGCGGTGTTGCATTACTCTGCTATCTTGTCCCAATACATCACGTCACTGTATAGGGGACTATAGGTTCTGTAAAGATTCCTCGAACCACAAATATCAACACAAAAATTGGAGGCGAATATAGTTCTCATACCCACGGGTCACGCACATACCTACGATCCCATAGTCAACGGACTTATCAACTCACCAATAAGTCTTTCATAGTCTTATGTTCTCGAGTGACAAATCAAAAATCCCATGGATTCATCAGGATATGACTGCCCTCATGCGCAAACCTCCCGTCGATAGCAAGTAAGCTAGGTATGTTATACACAGATACACAATATATGCACAATCACAAAGTCATACATATAAATATTCATATTTGCCAAATTAGGTTCGCCCATGTCCCATAATTATTATTATCCATTCTCAACACAAATTTTACTCAATTATCTCACTAAGTATAAATTTCAGTATATATACCCTCACTTACCTTCTAGTCTAAATCTTTCACGAGTCTCAATCTTATAGTAAACGTACGCATAATTCCCAAAGTATATATAACTCCCCGTTAACCCAAAATTTCATCTCATATTAATTTCACTCAACGGAGTCTACTTAGACCCTATTGGTCATCTTCATAACCCATTGTACTCTATCAATGATAATCAAGGGTTCCTAAGCATTTTAACTGGAGTAAACAAAAAAGGGAAAAATATGCAGTTTTCCAGGAGGGGTCGATCGATCAATTATTAATCGATCGAAGTTCTAGAGTCGATCGATCGATCAAGCAGTTCTTGCCCAGTTTTCTGCAATATTCACCCTACGGGTTCAACCATTTTAACCCCTCCAAATCTCTATAATTTCATCCCAAACTCCCATCAAAGTAATCCAAGTGTATAAGCAATGTATATAAACAAGTTCTAACGCAACGACATCAATAAATCCTCAACGAATCAATCAAAAAGGGGTTTAATCTCAAATATCTTTATAAAACCAAATTTTGCATGAATAATCACCACCCTCTATTTTAATCAAGATTTTCTTCCCAAATATCATAATAAATTCATGGGTAATCCTCTACATATGATCAAGATTTTAGACTACATGGATTCTCCCTACAACATATATGAATTCTCTTCCCAAACACATAAAAAAATTTCATTAAAACTTATGATTTTCATTCCTAGACTAACATGGAAGGTATATTAACTTGGAATTTAGCAAGATAGATACTTTCCTTGGATTCAAGGGTATGATTTGTTAATGAAAAATATATGGTTGCGTTCCTTGTCATGCGATCTACGTTTTAGTGGTGGTGGTGGTGCAATCGGGTGAGTTTTAGGCATTGGATTGCTTGGAAACTCTTAACCTTCTTCTCAAATCTCTTCACCTTCTTCTCTAATCACTTCACCTTCTTCTCTAATGGATGGCTTAGGCTTTGTGTTTGTTAACCGCAAGAGACAACTCTAAATGGCTAATAAATACTAAGAAAATTCCTGGGTTGAATTACCCAAAAATACCAAATGTCTAAAATACCCTCCCAGGGTGTCAATTAGGCCTAAAAATGCCCTGAGACCCAAACTAAACCCCCGAGTACACTTTTCTGACTATCTCGAAATGACTATATGGAAAACTTATAATTTATTCACTTTAGTAATAATAATTTAGTCCTGACACGACACAAGCGCGTCCCGAATTAAATTTTCATAATTTCCATTTTATTCACTAGTGACAATTTTAATAAAATCAATCTCATATATTACTCTTCTCATCCAGTAATATTCAACAAATTCCCAATAATTACTAACTCTTGTCATGCTAGTAAATATTTAAAATAAAATGCCGAATTAATATTAAATTAATATCGCAATTAAATTCAATAAATCCCCAATTTTAAAAGCCATAAAAATACGGGGTATGACAATAAGTAAATGGTTGAAGTAATATCCTTAATGAATATGGAATGATATGTCCTTGTACCTTTATAGTGAAATATTGTGAGAATCGATGGCTTCTTCCTTAGGTAGGCAAGCCTTCATCGAAGAAGCTTATATTGCACTGCATGGTGCTGGAGTTGACTGTGGATGACGTATTTATAGGGTATAAATCCTTAATCACTAATGCCTTGGAGAGTTTATGTATGAGTGATACACAGTGCTCGATAGGTAAATAATAGTTCTGAGGTGGTGATATTTGCAAAATTATTTTTGAGTTGTTCTTATTATTTAATGGTATATTTGTTAGAGTGTGGGATCAGATATTTTTCTATCAGTTTCCACTTATCAACAGTGGTTAGGGGGTTAGAGTTATGTTTTGGCTAGGTTAGGAAGTAAACTTCTTGCTTTAGGAAAACTAGATGTTTTATCTTTGATTACTTTTTTACTACTATTATTTTTATAGGATTAGTAATAAGAACACTTGATCTTTTCGAGTTTTAGATCTTAATGTGATGGAAACTTAAGTCTATGTAATCACTGGAATAATGAACTTGACTTTATTTTTTATAAACCCATATTTGATTCAAAGTATGTGATACTAATCCTCGCAACAGAGACCAAGATAAACTTGTCATCAAATATGTGATTCTATGGTTATGGACTGAGGATATGTGTTTATACTGCAAGTGTTCAACCTAAAACAAATCTAAAGGGGGATGAATAGATTTGATTGCATAACATAACTATTTTTTATTTAAAACAACTTCTCTTACAAATTCAATCATCTTATCACATGAATTGACTAGGTGATATGATGTAAGAATTAAATTAGCCACAAAATAACATTACTTAGGTATATCTGGAGAGAATAACTAGAAATCACAAATTAACTCCAATTTTAGAAATTACACTAGATCTAGATGTGATCAACGTGTAGTGTTTGATAGAAGTGGGTAATTGATTGAATAACAATCGTAAACATTCCACAAGGCATGTTTATGAGAGAAACCCCCATCAAGGTGTAAAAAACCATGATACACTCTAATTTCTAATACTACTTAAAAATATTTTTTACACAAAGCCAGAAAAGTACCTCTCACTATTGCTCTCACGAGTAGTTACATGTGGACTTTGAAATTTCCACTATAGATTAATAGATATTCAATATGAGATCCACAAAGGAAATGAGAAACTTTATTCTTCTCTTTGAATTCATGCCATGCTCTAATTCCTCCAATGAATCTAAGCACCTCCAATTTTAGATCTAGAAGTGATATATCATGCAATTCAAAAAGTCGTTGTTTAAAATAAACAGGCTAATGTAGGTCTAAACCAAAAACACTTTCCATTATCTCATAAAATCAAAGATCAAGTCATAGATTTAAGTTTGAATAACTGGAAGGAACAAGTGAATTTTAGGAAAAAGAGAAGAAAAAATAGCTCTCAGCCTCGAAAATGAACTCATAATTTTTTTTTCAATCGTGAAGTTTTCAAATGTATTCAAAGTCGAGGGAAAATAACATTTATAGGAAATTTTAAAAATTTAGCTCTGGCATGGGCACATTTGATTTTTATCATTTGCATGGCCAAACTCCCTGACTAGTAGTGTGGGTCGCGGCCAATGGCCATGACCATTTTGGGTGTGACCATTTTCGTAGGTCACGGCCCAAATATCTGACCATAGAAAGGGTCATTGACCTTAGGGGTCAAGACAGATGGTCACGGATCTTAGCCGTGATCCATACAACCCTAGTCACGGCCTTTAGCCGTGACCCATCATTTAATATAAGAGTCTGGTCACGACCCTCAGTCATGACCAATCCTATATAATATCATAATGGTCATGGCTCAAGGACATGACCCCCGCTTTGTCCTTACAAATATAAGCATGGCCCTAACCCTTAACCCTGTTTATGCATGATAATAATTAGATATGGTCATGGCTTAGAACCGTGACGAGTTTTAAATATATTAAAAAAAGTTGGACAGAATTTCATCTATTTTCTGGACATTCTAAAAACTGCTTAATGTAAACCCCGCACAACTATAATGCTAAATAATAAATTATAAATACCACGGGTGGTCATGGGGCCCCCTGTTTGAGAGAACGCCAATATTATCAAATTATTGGTTTGTGCTCTCGGATCGGGGGTTCCGTGATCACCCGGTCGAATCCTACGAGTTACATTAGTTTCATGCGAGGTGTTGGCACTGGTCACGGAGAAGTTTGGGGGGTGTTTGGGGAATGTTTTGGGGTTTCACAATCTAATGACATGTTTTTAAGCCTAAGTGTGGATATTCTGAAATTTGGGTCGTGCTCCCGGACCGGGGGTCCCGTGACCGCGCGATCGGTTTCTATGAGTTACATTGGTCCCATACGAGGTGTTGACAGGCTCACAGGGCCGTTTGGGGAGTGATTCGTGATTTTTGCCTTTAATGGCATATTTTTGAGCTTAAGTGTGGATATTTTGAAAATTAGGTTGTGCTCCCGGACCGGGGGTCCCGTGACCACGCGGTCGGTTCTTACGAGTTACATTGGTCCCGTGCGAGGTGTTAGCACTGCTCACTAAGCCATTTTTTTGGGGGGGCGCGAGGTTTCACACCTAATTGATATTCTGAACATTGGTTCGTGCTCTCGGATCGGGGATCCCATGAGCACGAGATCGGTTCCTACGAGTTACTGCTAGTTTCTATGGAGTTTTATTTGGACAGTCTTTGGACCAGTGCCCTGGATTTTTACAACTATAATAAGTGTTCCCATTACTGATTTTAGATGGTGGAGTTCAATTTTGTTGAGGAGAGTGAGAGTTCAATTTCATTATGAAACTATAGTTTGATTACACGCTCTCCTTCTCAAATGCCATATTGTTGGTGAGAATTTCCATTGTAAAAAGAAGACTTAATATGAGCGAGAAAGTGACCGTTGTGTGAAGGAAATCAAAGGTCGGGTCACAAATATTTTTGCGGCCTGGATCCTATCGTTCTCTACTTCAATTATAAGCTATGTATGTTGCGAAATTATATTATTGCAGAATTATAAGCTATGTCAGTTGTTGAATTATATTTTCACGTGGCCACGGGACCCCCGATTTAAGAATATGATAATAATTTGAAAATATCTAGACTAAAGCTTGAAAACATGACATTAGAGGGAAAAACCCCGAAACACCCCCCAAACGGCCTCGTGAGCAGTGCCAACACCTATCATGGCACTGACAGCCAAAAACTAACAACAAGACAACAACCAATAATTATCACGTACTCCTTCCAACATATTTTCTAACAACAAGCCAACAACCAATAATTATCCAAACAGCCAAACCAAACAAAACCAATAATTATCCCATACTCCTTCTAACATACTATCCAATAATCACAGTTTCTTCTTTATTTTCATCTCCCATAGATCTAGGCGATCTCACTCTCCATCCTTGGAATAAGATCAACCCAGACCTGTTCCTATTAGATTAACTGCAATATTTTTCTTTGTGTGTATCACATCAACTACATGCCTTACACGATGATCTTTACAATATGGCAAATAAAAAAATATTGATCGCCTAGACCATGACTTCTATTTACTAGGGTCGTTCAGATCCCCCTAGCTTTACTCTTTAGGTTTATAAACTAGAGATGTTTGCCTACATATATATTCCCCGCAGTTGAAGTCGTTGCCTTCTCCTCGATCTGCTGACCAGAAAGCCTAGCAGGTGGCGTTCTGTGCTCGTGACCGATAGGTAAAAACTTAGAGTTGTTGTTTTAAAAAGAGTGACTGGTCGGCAGAAATCTACGATGACTCGTGTGACTCATCTTACTACTATGTTTTATCCAATAGGCTTCAGTTTCCTCCCCACATATGGGACATCCATAAAACTATGAAAATTACAACCGGCCAAGGTCCCATAAGATGGAAGGTCATGGATCTCCCACATCACCATTGCTTTAAGTGTGAACTCTTCACCCTGAAAGTCGAATGTCGTCACGCCTTTATCCTACAACTCTTTAAGTTCTTCGATTAATGGCGCTAAGAATATATCAATATCATCATTAGGAGACTTTAGCTCGGGTATCAACAAAGACAATAATGTGAACTCTTTTCTCATGTATAGTGTTGGAGGGAGACTTAAAGGCATCAAGAGAACTGGACAATAACTCTGACTAGTACTTAAATTTTCGAAAGGGTTAAACCCATCAGTTGAGATTGAAAGACGAACGTTGCATGGTTCCTTTGAAAATTCAGGGTGTTGTGCATTTGAAATTTTCCAGATGGCTGAATCAACTAGATGACACATCAGATTCCCACCCACCTCGCATCGAGTGTGATATGTCATGGCCTCCGTTATCCACGGAATAATAAAAAACCATTTTAACCTTGGCCAAGTGTAAAATACTTCAAAACCTTTTTTGGGACTTGCGAGCACTTGTGATTTTTTTATAGCTTTGTCCTTTCCATTCTTACAAACCACATATCTAGGCTCGCTGCATACAAGACATTCATCCTTCTCTTCGTGATCGTTGCGGTACAATATGCAATCATACTTGCATGCATGAATAGATTTGTATTTCATACCCAAACCCTTCAAGATCTTCTTAATAGTAGGATAATTATCTGGTAACGTGTTCTCTTTTAGGGGAATATCTTTAACCCACTTAAGAATTCTGGTTACGCTGTTCCCAGACAAGCCAAATTAACTCTTCAAATTATGCAAACCAATAATTGCAGATAATACCGAGTGATCTTCATCGCAATCTTTGCACAACGGTTTAGCCGCATCGATTTTCAACCATATCCATTTCTGATCTTTTGTAAGTTCAACATCAAAATTTTCATTTAGTTGGCCATAATGTACGTTATCCGTATCTATAGGTTGGTGGTTTTGACGTTTGTGGAGTTCATAAGCATCATCAATTAAGTCGATCAATGGACGATGTGTTGATAAATCATGTACCACTTCCACTCGTTGGGGTTATGTTACACGGTCGGGTACCGATAATTATTTCGGAACATAAGGAATATTTTTTCACCATGGTATGTCCATATTTTATAGTCTTGAAAGATTCCCCACATTATGAAATGCAACTCCACGTATTCCAATGATTTATATTTTCAGTTCATACAGCGGGTGCACGAACACATAATCTTATCACTTTTAATATTTTTAAAAGTGTATTTAACAAATTCTTGAATGCCATTTACATGATTATTTGAAATCCGGTTAGTCCCTCCCATTCACTCTTTGTATAGTGGGAAATCCATGTAATAATATTCAAATTTCAGTCATGTGGTAATAGTTAAATAAAATATTATTACAATTGAAACGAAAACAATATTCTTACAACTAAAGCAATAAAAATATATTATTAAAACTGAAACCAAACCTATATTCTTAAACTGAAACAAAACCAATATTCTTACAACTAAAACAAAACCAATATTATTACAACTGGAAAAAAGGTTATTACAACTGAAACAAAACAAAATATTATTTGATCTTTTCTAACAGATAAATTGTCCAAGCAAGAAAAAAGTATGCATAATTCCTTAATTCCAGCCCATCTTCGCCTGTAGCGAATACATGTACATCTCCGCAGCTGTTGTATATTTCATCGACCAGTATTTGAGCTTCATCCATCTATAAAGGTCGGTTGTGTACTCGAGTTTCGACAACCTTGGAGATGAGTGTGCACACCCTAATAACCCCCTTATTTCTCAGGTCTTTGAAATAGTAATTTTCTCCATTGTCACCGTGAGTTGGGAATGATGATCCAAGTCCTGTGATAGGCGGAGGCACGGGGAATGGGAATGTTGAATGAGGTGGCATTTGGGAGGGTGATGTTAGAGGAAGCATTTGGGAAGGTAAACTTAATGGGGGGGGATAGCAAAAACCTTGAGGAGGAGGGTGAGGATAAGGGTAACCTTGAGGAGGTGGGATTGGGACCCCATAATTTTGTAAAAGGGACACAAGTTGCCCAATTTGATTTGTCAACATTACCATGTTATTTTTAATATCCTGAACATCCCCATCTATCTTGAACTATCGTTCCTCATTGGACAAGAAACGATCCTTAATCGAAGAAAACTCATCCACGAGAGGTGTGATCTGTTGAAATTTTATATTTGGCATATGTGAGCCAACACCTATCGTCCTCCCCTTTTTGTCCTTTCAAAAGGTTTGGGTTAGGTCATCATTTTCAAGGTCAAAATCATCTGTAGGGATCGAACCTGGCTGACTGCTGATGGCCTCTATTGATTCTAGTGTCTCAACCAAGTGCAGGGGGAATTTATTATCTTTTCCCCGTCAAGCATGAACGAATAAGTTGGACAAATTTCGTTTTTTACCCGCATCTGGACCATCCTGTGTCCTACTCGCCCATTCATTCTTCAAATTATCATAGGATTTGGATCCCAACCTTTAGATATCAGTTTTTTGTGCCATATTTTTTTGTTTAGTTCCCTTTGGACGAACTTTTTCTCTATCGATTCACTCTTAAAAAACATATTCCACTACTCCACTAGAATTTCAACATTAGGAGGCACTCTCTCTTTCAAAGACAAAATATCGAAGCTCGCTTCCTCCTTAGGGAAATGTTTTCCCTGAAGGTTTCTCCTATAGGTCTTCAATGATTCAGCAACTCGAGATATAACCTTATTCTTGGAACGATCGGGAAATGAGAAATACTTAAAGATTTGATCGTATATGTCATCTTTGATGGATTGATTAACCAGGTTCCAGTTGTCTGGTCCATCAACCCTCACTTTTATTTTTTCTAAAGCCAAACATCGGGCTTTAAAGTTAAGAACGTCATTCCTATTACCCGTCGGGTTATTCCCGAGAAGGGAGAACCCAATGGAATTCTTTTGGGTTGATCAGGAGGTGTCGACCGTGTTTGATGGGGCAATGGAGAAATGGGAGTTGTAGATGAGGGCGCTGAAGCAGCTGCAATTGGACTTGGTGATGAAGGAACCATTGGTGGAGTTGTGTATTGCTCACCAATTGGTGTTGATAATTCAGCTTGTGCAGGAGATGGTTTACCTCGTTGCGATGTCCCCTTGGTACTTTGTTCCCTTGGGTTGTTTCCGCTCGACATTATGTAAAAAAATGAAAACCCATAAGTGACTAAAAAAATATAGTAAGAAATTATAATTAATTAATCAAGCTTATGACTATATATATATATATATAACTTGTCAAAGTAAGACTTTAGAATATGTTCAATGTACCTGATCTCCATCCATTCGGTATTAGATATCCGTGACATGAACTCGTAATCCCATCCTTTTTAACTTGTTGGAAAGATTCATTTTAGCGTGCATATGGCGCGAGACATCACAGTCCATTTCAATGCTCTTTGTGCGTATTAGTATCCAAAACGGCTGGGGTTTTTTCCTTCTCCAACAACGTAACTAAGGTAAGGGATACATCGGGATTATGTGTGTGAAATATATTTTGTATAGCGTCATCCCAGTTTCCTGGTAGGGAAAATAGAATACGATCAAACAGGTAATCTTACTGGAGATTAACTCCACGATTTATAAGGTAGTTAAATTGTTCGATCTTTTTATTTTTCATACCTATAAATAGAATTACCCTCTACAGGATGCTCACTAATAAAAGAGTTACGTGTGCGGTCCAATTACAACCTCTCTGACTCTTGTTGCCAGTGATTATCACTATGCTTCATTTTTTCTGAGAAAAATATATAAGGGCGTCAATATGAGTCGTACGGTTGAGGTGTAAGGGTATATTAGCGTATATTAGTTTGATTAAGGTTTTGATAATGGAAAGCATTTTAGGTATATTAGTTTAATTAGGGCGCGGAACCTAAAATACTCAATTAATTTGAAACTCTAAATAAATACCAATCCCTAAATTACAATATCCTTAAATAATGCAATTTATTTTAATCCCTAAGTAACCACATCTAGTCAATACTAATAATAGTCAATTAATTTCAAACTCTAAAATAAATTTCACGCCCTAAATGACAATACCCTTACGTGTCGTAATTTATTTTAATCCCTAAGTAACCACATTCAGTTAGTACTAATAATGACAATACCCTTAAATAATGCAATTAATTTCAAACTCTAAATAACAATTGCCAATTAAGGTTAACAATACCTAATAAATAATGACAATGCCTTTTTCTTGAAAAAAAAGTATACACACATATTCATACATATACACATACACACACATACAAACACATATACAGATATACACACACATATACACACATATACACACACATACAAAAACATACACAGATATACACACGTACACACATTCACACAACTATACACACACTAACACACATATATATTAGGGCTTAACAAAGAAATAACCTTTGAGATTGAGAGGGAGATTGAGATTGAGAATGCAAATCGCCAAAATTAGGGTTTGAGAATTCAAATCGCCAAAAGAGAGAGAGAGAGATTGACGCGGGAAGAAATGAAATTAAGGCGGGGGTTTTTTATTACAAGGAACCTAGTCACGGTCTAGAGTCGTGACCCATTGCCATGACCCTTAAATTTTTTCCACATCAACGAATAGGAAACCATGTGGTCACGACCCTAAGTTGTAACCCACTCACGTGATAAATTAGTATGGTCACGGCCCAAAGTCATGACCCATTAAGTGTGCATTGTGGCCTTTGTCACAGCCTTGAGCTATGACCCTACCATGACCAATCGCGGAGGGAACTTTGGCGTGAATTTGGCACCATGATGGTCAAGATCTAGTCACGGCCTAAGGCCATGACCCATACTGATCATGGATTTGGTCCATGACCACTTCCAAGAGCATCCTTGGCCACATTGGGTCATGGATATGGTCACGCCAAATTTTATGTAGTCATGAATATGGGCCATGGCCAGCTGGTCAGGGCTTTGGGTCGTGACTCCTTAGGGGTGACCATTCGCAGGACTTGGTGTAGTGTCCGTTGTGGGCACGAGGCAAATATTATCCATACGAATGGTCTGTATGCATGAATAAAATAATGATCGTTTGAATGGTTAAAGGCATAAATGAACAATAAGCCTTTAATATGAACAAAACCACTAAGTTAATTTCCAAAATATTTTCACAATATCTTTGAGTAAAAGAAACACTTGTCCATCCAATTTTAAAAAACACATTTTGAAAAATAAATGTTCACGCGTGTGTAGCCATATACCAATCCACAAAACTACTAAAAAGGATATAATCTTAAAGGCATGTGGCAACGGAATTCTTGTGATTGTGCGCGGTTTGCATGATCTTCAACTTCAAAAGTTCATCTAAACAAATGAACGTGCCTCACTCAAACGTATCAGGTGTATATGGCTCGAATGACTCAACGACTCATGTTTTGTCACAAAATTTAGCCAACTTTAATATGCAATATTTTCTATACAAAATTTTACATTTTCACAAACTAGTCGAGGGGTGTAATGGGTTGGTAGTTATTATCGTATATTTCATTTTCCTTAGTTCTTCCTTATAATTTTCAATGTCTACTTGTGGTTATGCCTAATTTTGATCAATGTTCTCCATGATGATGGTGGATCTGTAGAAGATGTCCTTGTAGTAGTATATGAGGTGTTCATTAGCCATCTCCCACAGGGAGTGAGCTTTAATAAATATTAAAAATTCTAAGAACTTAAGAACTTATATTAAAGTTTGATTTCTCCCCATTTTTTAGGTATGTAATTATATATGCACCGTGAAGAGCCTTCGAGTGGTGGGTATCCCCGATGTTATTTCCCACCAGAGCTCAATAATGTAAGAAATGTGAGTTTCCTCTAGGTAAATGTTTTCTCATTCTGCTTCAACTGTTGTGTGATTATTGATCTAAGTAGAAATCCTATGGATGAGTAGGTCGAATGCCAACTAATAAATGAGGCATTATAATTTATTACAGGGTTCTTGTATTTCTCTATCTTTCTTGGACTTGTCGGAGAGACTAATTAGCTATCCTAAGGGCTATCATCTAGATACCAACATTTAGGTTCTTATAAACCTCTTGGGGACACATACCCACTAAGTTATTGATTCAACTTAGATATCATATCCAACTCACTTAGATTAAGCAGGAGTTCAATACCTAATTTTAATACTATCAAACCATCTTTAAGTCTTAACCTATCAAATTTATCAAAGAATAAATCGTTGTATGAGTCGATTGCGCCAGAAAACTGTGACCCCTGCATCGTTAGGAGTCCTTATAGATTATTTGTACTCATTGGGATAGTAAGCACTAAGCTTTTGGGTTTTTATTCTTAAACCATGTATGAATTTTATTATTAATAAAGGAGTGTCAAGTTCATTTTAAAATGAGAATCATGTCCTTTAGAATATCTTGTATTTGTTTTAAATATATTGTATTAATGTTAGTCAATTAAATTTAGAAGGAATTGAGGTGAGTTGGATACAAACTAATCACAAAAGATAGAAATCCTTTTAGTTTAATTTAACAATTCACACCCTAGATAAGGAGTTGACATCTTATCGCTAAACTACGATCTTATTAGTTTATCTTGATCATACTAGGACATCAGGAATGTATCGAATGAGACAGGAGTGAGATTCAAGTCTAGGTGTTAACTCGATTAGGCTTACACAATCTCACGTCACTTGCAAAATATGCATAGATTCTTAATCCCGGTAACTATGAGGATTGGAATATACATACAATTATTTCTTTGATTTTTATGCGTGCCATTAAATTTATTGGGTCTAAATATCTGCAAGTTGGGTAATGATTATGTGTATATGTCTTAGATCAAATTCCAAAAGAATTCACTGCTAGGAGATATCTTGGATTATGATACCCCTCGATAAACTTTTAAATTTTGATTCTACAAGTATACCTGACCAGTGGATTATTTATGATCCGAAAGAGTATCCAATAAGTTAAGTTTGAGATCAAGGAATAAATAAGATATTGGTGAAAATCAATTAGCAAAAAATTGAATTTCATGAAGATGGTATTGTATGCTTTACGATAGGGAATCACATTATGCGCTATTTAAATTTGCAAACAAGGATCTCATTATTCAAATGATTATGAGATAATTAAATTGGATCATAATTAAAACTATTTAGCAGAATTAATTATAATTAAAAGGTAATGATAGTATATGATGGGAAGTAATCTGGAATTTTTATATTTCTACTTGGAAGATAATTGAATTATTAGTCTTAGGTCCCTAATATAGTCCATTACCCAAGTAGTTGATCCAAACTCTCACGAAACCCTAATTGGCCCAAGCCCATTTTTTTCCAATATATATTGGTTTAAGTCTGTGGTTTAAGATCTATGACACATGCTTCGGGATAAAGAGAAAGATGGGAAAAAACTATTCACATTTCTGTGAATTAATTAGGAGAGAGAAAGTTATTTTTTTCACATATCATCAAGTTTTCATCGCCGAGAGCTCCCACACACTAGGCTTATTTTGTTGTTGGGGGGGGGGGGGGGGAAGGGGTCATATACTAGAATATTAAAGGCATTATAGCAAAATTTTGGAGGGAAAAGAAAAATAGCCTCTTTATCTTCTACAAATTAGAATTTTTCTTTTGGATCACCCACTAGATCTTTGAAGGTATCGTGATTCAAAACCTTATGTTTATGTTTTTAAATTAGTTTTGTTCTTTATTTTTATTTCATGGTCAATAGAAGATGTAAGGATATTGTCCATCACCATTTAGTATGTCATATATCGCTACAACTGTCGAATATCTTCAAGATCAAATACGCAACAAGACGGGAGAGGAGCTTTAAATGTTTTTCGTCAAAAAATATACTTTTCGGAGTCTTTGAGGCGGTGCAAATTTTGGGACAAAGAAAAAGAAAAATATTTAATATTAGTCTCGTTCGAACGACACCGTATATCATTCAAACGACATCGGGTATCGTAAAATACTTCAAATGACAGTGTATCTCGCTCGAATGACATGTCACCTTAAGTTTTCTATTTAAAGGACTCTTCAACTCCGTTTTCCACAAGAAGTTTGTACTTTTTTCATTCTGTAAAATAGTGCAAAATCTTCAGAAACATTTTGGCTTCTTCTTTTAGAGTATAATCTCTTGTTTTAAATTCACAAAACATCCCAATTTCTTAGTGAATTGTTTTGAATTTTAAGAACACATCGTGCTGGTGTTCATACTTTTGTGGAAAATTTTATGCATCATAAGGCTACGTGTCACTAAGGTTCGCTGCGTGTGGATATTTGATGAAGATAAGACTAAGGTTCTTGTGGATTGTTGTACGTAATTCATTGCTGATGATGTCAACCGAAGCCTGTAGGAATTCGTGTGTCAAACAACTATATTTCATTGTAATCCGTGTAAGTTGCGATTTACAAATTATAGTGAAATAAATGGTTTTGCCCTGAGGGGATTTTTCCTGAACTTTGTGTCACATATTTTATTTATGTTGGTTTGACACATGCACGCACATAGCTAGTTGTTTTTTAGGGCTAAATTAATTTGATGAATAAATTGACACTAATTAAATAAGTTTGTGATTGGAATTTGTGCATTAGTTTAAATCGGTATCACACAAGGCATTAGTGCCTCGTACAAATTGGTATCAGAGCAGGTTGCGCTAATTTATTGTGTATTCCTATTTTCCGCAAAATTGTGAGATATTGATTTTTGGAGAAAAATATGTTTTGTGAAAAGTTGCAAATTTTCCAATGGCACACTTATGTAATTGGATGTCCCCTCCTATTAACACGAGTCAAAGTTTTGATGATTTAAATCATTTGAATTTGACGTTTTCTAAAATAATTGAAGTTTTGGAAAAAGAAATTCTCGTTTTAAATCCGCGATGGATCTTTTACAAACGGTTCAAAACCAAAGAGATTTTTGTCGTGAAAAATTTGTTTATTTGGATCAGGAGTTTAATGCTTTAAAATTGTCCAAAAAGGAGAGTGATGATAGAGTCCTAGTTTAAAAAAAAAGGATTTGGAGGACTTTAAAAATTCTAGGGTTCCTGTTTGTGCCATTGAGGATAATAGTTTAATTAATGATTTTACTGCACGTGAAAAGACTCTGAGGGATACATTTATTATAATTGAGAGTGAGCCAGATAACCTTTTAGGTTTTATTGATTATTTGAAGAAGGAGTCCCTAAAATTGTAAGAGTCTAATTCCTTGCTTGAGTAAAAATTTTTGGAGTTAATGATTTGACTGACTCGAGTAGTGTTGGTAATAATGGTATTGGCTCGTCGTGTTCTAATGTTTCGAGTATTAAAGCCAAGACCATTATTTGTTTTAGAGGGTTAATAATTCCAAGGACATTAGAAAAGGTCAACCCATAGGTGTCGTTCCACCCATTTACACATGTTCACATTGTGGTTGGAAAGGTCACCTTAGGCATTTTTGTTTCGAACTTCAAAAAAGTCCTAGGAAGTTTAAGTCTAGTGTTCCCTTGGTTCCCAAAACCCCTATGCATCGTTGCACACCTATTTAAGTTAGGAAATTACTTTTAGAGGCACTAGATATTAGACTAGTTGATTCTCGGTTGCTTGCACATGATTCTTCTCTATACATATCATATAGATGATTGTGTTCGCATGTTTGTCATGCGCTAGTTATGATTTTTGATATATTCTTGCTAGTTTATAATGCGTGTACTTTTCGTATTAAATTTTTGTTTTTGAAATATACAGAAAAATTTTATTTTAATAATTTTTTTAAAAAATTCAAAAAGAGTTTTGTATTTTGTTTACACCATATATGAATGGACATTTAGGATGACCGAGTCATAACATCATTCCATATTCATATGACTATGTGATAGTGTTTTGAGACAATATGTTGTGTCATCCATGTGCTTAACAAAGTTTGGAGTCTTTGAGATGATATATAGTGTTGCAACCTACATGTTTGACTCATAATGTCCTTTATCGCACACATGCACGGATTTGTTTGACTTTTTTACTTCTCTATCACATGTTGGTTGAATGTTTCCATCATAATTCTGTCTATACAACGAACCAAATGCTATAAAACTTGACAAGAAAGTAGTGCATGTATAAACCGTTGGTGAGTTTGTGTATTTTTTTTATTTAACAAAAAATGGGAAAGGACTGCAAAAGGTACTCATTTTTTCTTTGTGATAAACCCACCATTTAAATAGGACCTAAAAAGTGAGGAATTGAAAATTATCCGGGGTCCAATGAGGTTTAAAAGAACCTGAAAAAAATTGAAAGGCAATAAAAAGAAAATTATGCCAAAAAGGCGTCAATAGATTTTAGTTTCATCACCTCATAAGAAAAATAAATAGTACTATCATTTAATAAGGGAGTTTCAATGGAATTCAAAACAATCTACACGCCCTTGAAAGTCATGAACAAGCATTACACTAGTTTTGGACGTTATTGGTATGGAAATAATTTATACTTTGATTTGTTGATATGATTAAGACGATGTCATCTAAATTCAACAATTTTACATCTAAGGACTATTTTGATGTTCATTCATTAGGAGTACACTTATGCATCGTGCACACATGTCATGATTGAGTCAATCTTCCTATTGAATTTGTTCACACACATTCATTCCATTTCCATGATTTGGTTATCTTAGTGTAAATTCATGGTGTAGGATTTTTGTAACATCATTTTTGCATTTTTATATGAAAAATCTAGAAAATAAAAAATAGCTTGTTTATCGTGACACCCCGATTTGATTTATTTGATTTATTATTTTCCTTGTCTATTTCGAACGAATAAAAAGGGGGAGAACGAATTATGACTTTATGGGGGAGTTGATTTATGTGGGAGAATTGATCATGCTTTCATGTTTATGCATATATCATTTCAAACTCTATACGTCATGAGGTATTTGCTTTGTCTCGTGTGTAGGTACAATTGAAGATCATTATGTTACACACCCCAATGAGAAAAGCCTGAAGTTTTTGAAGATTTGATTGTTGAAGCAAGTTTGAAGACTTAATATTTTATCTCTCCACTTTTGATTTTATGGAAGGATAGATTTGTATAGGTAATTTTTTAGATTGATAATTCGGATGTTTTTATTTTGTACCGACATAGACATAGGGGGAGATTTGTAAGGACATTGTCCGTCACCATTTAGTATGTCATATACTGCTACAACCGTTGAAGTTTTCAAGATCAAATACATAACAAGACGGGTTCGAATATTAAGTTTATTCAACAATCAAGCCTCTGTGAAATAAATATGGTAAAGTTGTGTTTTTAATTTCTTGGTAATCCACTTAGGATTTTGGGATATTTTTGACAAAATACTTTCTAAATGTTGGAGCGGAGCTTTAAATATTCTTCGTCAAAAAATATATTTTTTGGAGTGTTTAAGGTGATGCAATTTCCCAGACAAAGAAAAAGAAAAATATCTAATATTAGTCTCGATCGACGACGCCATATATCGTTCAAACGACATCATGTGTTGCGCGATACTTCAAACGACAACGTGTCTCACTCGAACGACATGCTGCCTTAAGTTTTCTATTTAAAAGACTCTTCAACTTCGTTTTCCATAAGAAGTTTGTATGTTTTTCATTCTACAAAACAATGCAAAATCGGCAGAACCATTTTGGCTTGTTCTTTTAAAGTTTAATCTCTTGTTTTTAATTCACAAAACATCCCAATTTGTTAGTTGTTTTGAAGTTTGATAACACATCTTGCTAGTGTTTATACTTTTATGGAGAAGATTTAGGCATCATATGGCTTCTTGTCATTGAGGTTCGCTGCGTGTGGCTCTTTACTAAAAATAGGACTGCGGTTCTTAGGGATTGTTGCGGATAATTCATTACTGACGATGCCGATCGATGCCTGCGGGTAGTTGTGTGTCAAACAACTATATTTCATTGTAATTCGCGTAAGTTGTGGTTTATAAATTATAGTGAAATAAAAGGTTTTTCCCTGAGGGGATTTTTCCTGAACTTTGTGTCACATATTTTATTTATGTTGGTTTCGCACTTGCACGCACGTAGCTAGTTATTTTTTAGGGCTGAATTAATTAGATTCACAAATTGACACTAATTAAATAAGTTTGTGATTGGAATTTGCGCATTAGTTTAAATCGGTATCACACAAGGCATTAGTGACGCTTATAAAAGATGTTTTAAGAGTAAATATTTCAATATATTCATCCAGAAAATTTGGTATTAGAGACTCAATTAAAGATTGATTATGTTTTTAAAAGTCCATGTTGTTCACAATTAAAACCCTAGGTTGCAAGTTAGAAATTATGTGCACGGATGTATATGTTTGTACCAACATTTTTTCATAGGATTTTATTACTCCTCCCATCATGGTCACATATTTTTTATGTTATGTGCATGGATCTTATGTTGGTTTATAAGTAGTTACTTTTCCTAGATTCGATTTTATTGTAATAATTAGGTTGTTTTAATTTTGGTATTAATTGATATATTTGATGGCATTTGTGAGAGGATGATATAAATTTTTTTTCTTTTTGTAATCGTTTATTATATTGAGTTTGATCATGATGGAAGATCCGTAGATTCCGATAATGTTATTATTAAGTTTGGAGGTCATTTAATGGAGTTTTCAAGGCTTTTCGAAGATCAAAATGATGTGGGTTTGACAAATAGAAGAAAAAAATCTATAACCTAGGAGGAAGACAACTGGACCTAGCCATGATCAAATACAAATCTATGCGACCATGTGTGCCTAGGCTGCAACCACGGATGGAATCTGGGTAGCCGCACGGGGTGCATGTGGGCAAAGGTGATTAGCATTGGATTTTGACTATATTTTTTAAACAACAACATCGTTGTGGGATTTTCTTTAAAAGAATTTTGACCCAAAATCCCTTTCCCATTGCTCACTCAAAATTTTCAAATAAAACCAAATAGTCGGGAAAATAGTTATTATATGCACAAATCCTCCACACACACATATATATATATATATAGGATAGCACCTGACTTAGCTCATGCAATATAAGAAGTTATAATCCAAAAGTGCTTGTGCAAGTGTGTGGAGAGGCATATGAAAAGTGAATCCATTGAGCAAATTAATTTCAAATAACTCTATGCAAGCATAATTAAGAACAATCCTATGTATTGTAAAAAATAATTGAATGTCCTAGCCACTTGGAACTAATGGGATTCAAACACACTGATATGCCACGCAAAATGTGTAAAACCAAACTTAAGAAACAAAACAAAAATATGTTTAAGTTTTAAAAAATGTCTCAAAAGATAAACAAAATCCTTTTTGTATTTTTCTCGATAAGACCCGATAAATGAAAACGACTCAGACATTATACAACTAACAATAAGATATAACATTAAGAACAAAATCTAGCATATGAAAACATGCATACACAATCAACCATTCGATTTAACATGAGAAGAATCACGTGCAAGCATGCGAGATCGAACAAGTCTAACATTCAATATCTCCAAATCTGATTTTTTTAACCCAAATAGAATAATACTTAATGTCTCAGGTTTTGGGAACCATGGTGACACGGGATCTACACTTCTTAGGATCTTTTCTAAGATCATAACAAAATGTCCTAAGGTGACCTTTCCTACTACAATACAAGGACGTGTAAACATAAAGAAAATGACCTACGGGTTTAACTTTTTCTAATGCCTTTAGAAACGTTTGACACTCTAAAACACATGGTTTTGGCTATATGAGTGGAAGCATTCGAACTATCGACGTCGGTACCACAATAACTTGGGTCTCTTAATTTATCTTTTAACTTCAAAATCTTAGACTTAAGAAAACATGTAGACTCTTCAACCTTTAGGGACTCCTTCTTCATACTTTTAACAATTCCTAGTAGTTTATTTTCCCCCCTTCAATATAAATGAACTAATACATAAGAGTCTTTTCGCGTGTCTTTAAATTATCCATCAATTTATCATTATCCTCTCTGGCACGTTCTTTCACCCTAGCTTCAAATATTTTAAAGTCCTTTAACTCATTCTCTAAAACACAGACTCTATCCTCATTCTTTTTCTTGGACAATTATACATTTTAAAAATTAATGTCCTTGTCCATGAGCTTCTTTTGAAGGATATCTCTTTGAGTTTGAAGAGTTCACAAAAATTCAATTTTATTTTTTAAACACAAATTTTGTTTTTCAAGAAATTTTACTCTTTTTGCAAACATCAAATTCAAACAAGTCAACTTTTTCATATGACTATGAAGCTCATTAAACTCCTTCCAAATGTCAAAATCATCATCATGACTACAAACATCGAATAACTTATCATTATGATAACCCATCGGGAGAAACAAAAAGAAACCCTAAAACTACACTAAAACATGAATCAACACGAAAACTTAGTGTACCCGATCTTATACCAATTTCAACGTGCATTAGGGATTATATGGACTATCAATGCACAATAGTTTTAATTTTTTTTTAAATTAAATTAAACTCAAAACCATTAAACATGCACCAATTTAAATCGAATGTTCTGTTAAACAACTTACCAAGTTTTATCTTGCCGAAGAATGCATCTAAGTGAGTTTAGCAAGAGTTAATAAAGGCAATCACAAAACACGCCGATGTACTAGGAAACCTATAACAAAAAAATCTCGAACAACCCAACCTCACAAATTCACTATTATTTCTAGGAATTACACAAGAACAATAGACCACTTACATAACTGGTTCGAATCCTTCAATTCTTATCGCGGCTACGTTCCTTCGACCTTCTTCACAATGACACGCATGAATCTACCTGCAAACTGCCATAATGTGTGATCCTTAGACACCTTGGTATTTACTAATCTTGACATAACAAGCTGCCACATAACATGAAGTCGACCTCGTCAAAAACAAAAAAAGCACAGAATCCACCACATGAAATGATACTCAGTAGATAATAGGAGTGTAATACCCCGAGATTTTTGGGACAATAATTTATTTATTTTTGGGAGAAATAAATATTATTTTAATTGGAGAATGATTAAATTGACATGCGAGGCCAAAATTTGAAGATACTAGAAAGTGATTTGAATGAAGGTTCTGAGGGTGCGGTTGTTTCCAGAAGGGTCAAAATACTCAAAATGACTGTACTTGGGAGATTATTTGGGTTCCAAAATATTTTATGTTCGTTTGGCTCGAATTAGAGTAACCGAGTCATTTAAAGTGTGTATTATCATTTAAAGTTGTGTATTTTGGGAATTAAGGCTTAACAGCCTACGGGAGATTAAATATCATTAGAGATAAAGAGAAAGCCCTAGAAAGAGAGAGATAAAGAACAAAGAAGAAGAGAAAAGAGGAGAAAAGCCTGGAGATTCCGCCAACTCCGTGATTTCGAGGAAGAATTAGACTCTACAACTTTGAGGCAAGTGATTAAACTTGCTAAATAATTGTTGTGTATCATTTATTTCATGATTTGTGGATAAATTTTTGAAATTTGGGATCAATATGTTAAAACCTAGAATTTGGAATAACTCTTACATTTGATGTATTTAGGATGAATTTGATGTTGTAAGTTAGTTGGGTTGAGTTATTTGATGTGTATTAATGTTATGAATATGGTTTGGTTGAAGATTTGTGGTTGGATGTAATTATTTTGAGGTTTTTAAGAAGTTGGAGTTCCTTGAAACTGGAGTTTGGCCGAGGTACCTGGTAGGGCTGGTCGATCGCGGCCAGGGGTGATCGACCGCGCCTCCAATAAGAGGCACACTGTCTTCGTTTATAGGCAAAATTGAACAGTGCATTCGACCGCGGTTAGGGGACCGTTCGACCGGGCCTCTATTTTGGGGTCAAGTGTGGGACTTTAAGTTTATTCCCTTTCCTTTGGGTTTATATTAATGGACCTACTCAATTAAAGTATCTTAGAGGGTTAAGCAATTATGTAAGGGGATTATGGATCTTAGAAAAGTGAGTAGATGTTTGGGGTCTATTTCATAATGAATTTAGTGTGTATTCTTACTCTCATTTAGAAAATGAGAGCAAAATAAATAGATGATTGGACGCAAAGGTTTGGAGTTTTATTGATTGATTTCGAGAGAGTGCGAATTTAAGTTATCGTATCGATTTGGTGGGAAATCCTCTTAGTGTCGAGATTAATAATTGAAGAGTAATAAATGTTGATTGGTGTGTGTACGGATATAGAGAATGTCCTCAACGTAAATTAAATTGAGAGATTAATCAAAATATAAGTAAGATGTGAATTTCAAGTGAGAAATCGTATAGTGTATACAAAGTGGGGAAGTTATGTGAGTTATTGACGAATAGTATATCGAGAGTAAAGTATACTAATAAATGGTATTATTTCATTTATGCCAAAGAGTGTAATAAGAGTATGTAAATAGTGTGATATATATATATATATATATATATATATATATATATATATATATATATATATATATGTGTGTGTGTGTGTGTGTGTGTGTGTGTGTGTGTGTGTGTGTGTGTGTGTGTGAAGCATACCCCCTCTATGCTATCATGGGAAGTTGCGCGATGTGGGTGAGGCCCTTGGCTTGAGGAGCAGGGAGTGTATAGTCCCCAGGTCATAGCGTCCATTATTATTATGTGATTGTTTTTATTAGGGGTGAGACGGGGTGGGTATGTTTCGTCTCATTTCCGGGGAGGAACTATGACCGCTTACCGTACGTTGTGATATGGTTTTTGTCAAGGCAGTGTGAGATTCCGACCGTTGGTACCCAGGATGATATCTGAGTGATTCCCTGGTAGATGATAGAATTAATAACCTGCATCCTCGAGTTACAGCTCGCTAGGATGGTTATTATTATACTTGTGTGAATAGTATATTAATTGTATATGATTATGTGATATTATATTTATCTCTAAAGTTAAGAGACATAAGAAGATTGCTTGAATCTCATTCCGGGAGATTTTAACCGGACTTAAATTGTGATGAATATATATTAAAGTGGAATTGTAGAGTAGATAATTAATATGGGTATATATAGTACTTTGGGTATCGAGGACATAATGGACCTCAACGACCAACATTGACAAGGAGTTGTGTATCGAGGGGTTCCTTATTTGGATTTCGCTTGAGAGACATCCCACGAACGAAACGCAGTGCAATGTTGGGAGTGAGGATAAGTTAGTCCTTAGTGCTCATATATATATATTAGTATATCTGAACAATCGATAGTGCCAAGGAGTAGTGTATCGGGGGGTTCCTTGTTTGGATTTCGCTTGCGAGACGTCCCACGCACGAAACGCCGTGCACTGTTGAGAATTGAGAATAATTAATTAATTACATTATATAAGAACTTGGGTTATACGCATCATGCATTGAGGGCATAATGAATCTTGACAATCAATACTGCCAAGGAGTAGTGTATCGGGGGGTTCCTTATTTGGATTTCGCTTGCGAGACGTCCCACGCACAAAACACAGTTCAGTATTGAAAATAGGGAGAAGTTTATTCCTTAGGACTTAGATTCTAATAACTCAAATATATGTATATATATTTATTGCATGACTAGAATATGATAAATTCTAGTACGAGAATGTTTATATAGATTTTATATGTTAAGTAAGAGAATGAATAATTGAGATCGATAATATTAGAAGTTGAAGGATATGATTTAGATGGATTTTAGATGAGTATAAATTGGGAGTAAGTTAGATTACTTTGCCCTTAGATAAATTTTCGCATTTATTTGGAGATCATGTGCATACGCTTAGTTGCGCTCTTTATTGAGAGGTGAGTTGAATTTTATGGAGAGTGGGAATCCACTTTAATCATGTCATAATGCATTTATAATAATTATGCATTTTAATGCACTTGATATAAAAAAAAATTCACACGTCGGGCTCTGACCCGTTTATACTTTCTCTTTCCATGTATATATTGTATTATTTTAGGTGCTCCTCCGCAACAATGCCTTTGATGATATCCATCCAGTGTATTCGTGGAGCTGCAGCAGTTGCGGGTTGTTGCGGAATTTTGTTATAGTCGATTCCTATCTTTTGTACATATAGATTAAGATTCAGTTTGTATATCGAGTTTATACCCAAGTGTTTTAGATGTTGCACTTTTATTTCCTCGTTCGCAGTTTATTGTATTGTCTATAGTCCGACAGCATATTCGGATATTTTATTTTGTACATTATAGTGTACTCTTATATTAGTTTCTTTTATATTAGCATGTGTGTGTTCTTAATCATATTTAGTAGTTGGTTAGTTGTTACATAGTTGGTTTTATTAATGTTTTAAAAGAAAAAATTGGCACCCTCTTTTTTTAGTAATGGGTTGTTAGTCGTGTTTATTTTAGAATCGTAAGTAGATGCTGAGGATGATCCACTTGAGATTCCTAATTATTTTAGTATAGGGTTGGCCATCCGTTATTATTCTAAGCAGGGTATCACAGGTGGTATCAGAGCATCGGGTTCTAGTGTCTTTAGGATCTGTGTGGGTTTATTGAGATCTTCTATAAGCGTTATTGAAGTAGAGCCCTATTATTAGGACTATTTTGTCCATACCTCCATATTTTCTTCTGTGATAAGAAAACATTTGAAAGGCGTTCTGATACACTTGTTCTCATTTCAGATGCCACCGAAGAGAGGTTATCCAAGAAGTGTGAATAAATGGGTTGAGAGTGTGGAACCCCAAATGCCTCAAAGGACTATGAATACATATGAAGTTTCTAGTATTGTGGCATAAGCAGTAACTGTTGTCATGTCTGCGATCGCACATCAACCTGCAGTTCCAGTAGCCCAAACCCATCCAGGACCGTCTTTGTGGGAAAAAGTGAAGGAAGATTTTAGTAAGGGGCATCCTCCATAGTTTTCAGGGGGAGTTGATGCGATGGAGACAAGTTGATGGAAGAATAGTATGCAAAGGCACCTCCGTATAGTTGAGTGTAGTGAGATGCAGAAGCAATTTCTAGCCACCTTTAAATTAACGGGAGAAGCTCTCCAATGGTGGGAGTATGTCACCACATCTGAACAGAGAGATACATTACCTATAATAGATTTTTGGGAACTCTTTGACCGAAGGTATTTTCCTTCCCCAATTCAAAAGGAAATGAGGAGCAAACTGATGGATGTGTTTCAAGGTAATCGAACGGTGGCTGAGTATGAAGAGGAATTTACTTGATTGGTGAATTTAGTGGCTGATGAGGTAAATACAAAGGATAAATGGATAGTGAGGTTCGTTGGAGGTTTAGATTGGCGAATTAGGCAGCATTTATCAGGGAACCCAGCGTTAGTGACTTTCGCTGAGGTAGTGAATGTGGCACTGTTACAGTGTCAGGAATATCGTCTTCGTTCACAAGGGTGTAAGAACTTTCGAGATACGGGTTCATCTAGTAAGTCTGGAGAGAAGGATGTTAGTAAAGAAAAAGGGTATGAACAGAATTATCGATGGTCGCAACAGCGTTTTGTTCCTCGGGATGAGCAGAGAGGATTTGTGGGTAGATGTTTCTTTTGTAAACAATTTGGTTGTAGAAAGAGAGATTGTCCTAAAAGAGGTAAAGGACCACGTTTTGATGAAGTTTTAGATGTGCAGCCCTATAGCAGATTCAAGGTCATTTTAGGCCAGGGGACTTTGTGTGGGAACCCATTGATGAAGAGAGGCAATTGAACTAGAGACGTATGATGTAAGTTATTTTCCCGTGTGAATAGGATTATGCTATATGAAGCTTTGGGAATATCGTATGTAAGATAGTTATGTTAGAGTAATGCTATATCCCTATTATGTATGGAATGACCCGAAAGGGAATGTTGAGCAAGTGAGGCTCTTATATTATTATCTTTTGAGAGAATAGATTATTTTGTAATCTGCTCATAGAGAGCTATAACTTTGTTGTGAATGTAAGAATTGTTAAAATGTGTTGAGTAGTAATGATAAAGCTACTTCTTTTTATAGTCGTGTTAGACTTATATAATTATTGTATTCTAGTTATGAAAGAGCCTAGTGAATGGCAATATATTAATATGATGTAAGGGATTATGACTGAAATGACTCGGACTTCAGTAGATTATTGTTGAGTGAGAGATTTACCTCATAATTATGTTAATTGTGAGAACTATATATTATTATGAGTATGATAAATATTAAAACCTTGTGTCTTGGGCATAAGTTATTTTATTTAAATGTCGAAAGACATAAACTGTTTTATAATAAACTGTTTTCAAAATAAAACTTTTTATAGGCCTTTGGGCAATACCCAAAATGATTTACACAAAATATTTTTAAACTCTAGTCCCGATCTAACAAACTCTCAATCCCCGACGTCGCTACATATTAGTGTATTGGGAGGGTTCCTTTTATGGATTTCGCTTGCGAGACCTCCCTCGCATGAAAGTAGAGAATGTAAGGAATTGAGAGGAGTTAAATCTTTAGACCTTTCAAAATTGTTATATTATTAGTATGTTAGTATAATTTAATATATTTCTAGTTATTGTACTATTGGAGGCAAGAGAAGCCTAATATTGTTTATACGAGTAGAGCTCGTATTAACGGTGTATGGACGCCCTAGTTATTATAATTGGTTTTATAATATTAAAATAATTCATCGTGAGAAGTGAGAGGATTGGGTATAGTGTTAGTGAGGATAAGTGTAGTAGAGACTAGTCGACCTTTGGAGTATTAGGCTTAGAGTAATTTTGAGGGCAAAATTCTTGTAAGTGGGGAAGTCTGTAATACCTCGAGATTTTTGGGACAATAATTTATTTATTTATGGGAGAAATAAAAATTATATTAATTGGAGAATGATTAAATTGACATGCGAGGCCAACATTTGAAGATACTAGAAAGTGATTCGAATGATGATTCTGAGGGTGCGATTATTTTCGAAAGGGTCGAGATAGTCGAAATGACTGTATTTAGGGCTTATTTGGGTTCTGAAATATTTTAAGTTCGTTTGGCTCGAATTAGAGTGACCGAGTCATTTAAAGTGTGTGTTATCATTTAAAGTTGTGTATTTTGGGAATTAAGGCTTAAAAGCCTACGGGAGATTAAATCTCATTAGAAAGAAAGAGAAAGCCCTAGAAAGAGAGAGAGAAAGAAGAAAGAAGAAGAGAAAAGAGGTGAAAAGCTTAGAGATTCCGCCAACTCCGTGATTTCAAAGAAGAATCAGACTCTACAACTTTGAGGCAAGTGATTAAACTTGCTAAATAATTGTTGTGTATCATTTATTTCATGATTTGTGAATAAATTTCTGATAAATATGTGAAAACCTAGATTTTGGAATAAATCTTACATTTGATTTGTTTAGGATGAATTTGAGGTTGTAAGTTAGTTGGGTTGAGTTATTTGATGTGTATTAATGTTATGAATATGGTTGGGTTGAATATTTGTGGTTGGGTGTAATTATTTTGAGGTTTTTAAGAAGTTGGAGTTTCTTAAAAATGGAGTTTAGTCGAGGTACCTGGTAGGGTCGGTCGACCGCGGCCAGGGGTCGGTCGATCGCGCCTCCAATAAAAGGCACACTGTCTTCGTTTATAGGCAAAATTGAAAAGCGCGGTCGACTGCAGTTAGGGGACCGGTCGCCCGGGACTCTATTTTGGGGTCAAGTGTGGGACTTTAAGTTTATTCCCTTTCCTTTGGGTTTATATTAATGGACCTTCTCAATTAAAGTATCTTAAAGGGTTAAGCAATTATCTAAAGGGATTAAGGATCTTAGAAAAGTGAGTAGATATTTGGGGTCTATTTAAAAATGAAATTTAATGTGTATTCCCTCTCTCATTTAGAAAATGAGAGCAAAATAAATAGAAGATTGGATGCAAAGGTTTGGAGTTTTAGTGATTGATTTTGAGAGAGTGAGAATTTAAGTTATCGTATCGATTTGGTGGGAAATCCTCTTAGTGTCGAGGTTAATAATGGAAGAGTAATAAATGTTGATTGGTCTGTGTACAGATATAGAGAATATCCTCAGTGTAAATTGAACTTAGACATTAATCAAAATAGAAGTGAGGTGTGAATTTCATGTGAGAAATCGTATAGTGTATACAAAGTGGGGAAGTTATGTGAGTTCTTGACGAATAGTATATCGAGAGTAAAATATACTAATAAATGGTATTATTTCATTTACGCCTGAGAGCGTAATAAGAGTATGTAAATAGTATATATATATATATATATATATATATATATATATATATATATATATATATATATATATATATATGTGTGTGTGTGTGTGTGTGTGTGTGTGTGTGTGTGAAACATACCCCATCTATGTTATCATAGGAAGTTGCGCGATATGGGTGAGGCCCCTGGCTTGAGGAACAGGGCGCGTATAGTCCCCAGGTCATAGCGTCCATTATTATTATGTGATTATTTTTATTAGGGGTGAGACGTGGTGGGTATGTTTTGTCTCATTTTCGGGGAGAAACTATGACCGCTTCCCGTACATTGTGATATGGTTTTTGCCAAGACGGTATGAGATTCTGACCGTTGGTACCCAGGATGATATGTGAGTGATTCCATCATAGATGATAGCATTGAGAACATTCATCCTCGAGTTACAGCTCACTGGGATGGTTGTTATTATACTTGTGTGAATAGTATATTAATTGTATATGATTATGTGATATCATATTTGTCTCTAGAGTAAAGAGACATAAGAAGATTGCTTGAATCTCATTCCGGGAGATTTTAACCGGACTTAAATTGTGATGAATATATATTAAAGTGTAATTGTAGAGTAGATAATTATTATGAGTATATATAGTGCTTTGGGTATAGAGGTCATAATGGACCTCAACGACCAACATTGCCAAGAAGTAGTGTATCGGGGGGGTTCCTTGTTTGGATTTCGCTTGAGAGATGTCCCACGCACGAAACGCAGTACAATGTTGGGAGTGAGGAGAAGTTATTCCTTAGTGCTCATAGATATATATTAGTATATCTTGACAATCGACAGTGCTAAGGAGTAGTGTATCGTGGGTTTCCTTATTTGGATTTCGCTTGCGAGACGTCCCACGCACGAAACGCCGTGCACTATTGAGAATTGAGAATAATTAATTAATTACATTATATAAGAACTTGGGTTATACGCGTCATGCATTGAGGGCATAATGAATCTTGATAATTAATACTGCCAAGCAGTAGTGTATCGGGGGGTTCCTTGTTTGGATTTCGCTTGCGAGACGTCCCACGCACGAAACGCAGTTCAGTATTTAAAATTGGGAGAAGTTTAGTCCTTAGCACTTAGATGATAATAACTCAAATATATGTATATATATTTATGGCATGACTAGAATATGAGAAATTCTAGTACGAGAACGTTTATGTAGATTTTATATGTTAAGTAAGAGAACGAATAATTGAGATCGATAATATTAGAAGTTGAAGGATATGATTTAGATGGATTTTAGATGAGGGTAAATTGGGAGTAGGTTAGATTACTTTTCCCTTAGATAGATTTGGGCATTTATTTGGAGATCATGTGCATACTCTTAATTGCGCGCTTTAGTTGAGAGGTGAGTTGAATTTTATGGAGAATGCGACTCCACTTTAATCATGTCATAATGCATTTATAATTATTATGCATTTTAATGCACTTGCTATAAAAATATTTTCACACCTCGGGCTCTGACCCGTTTATACTTTTTTCTTTCCCTGTATATATTGTATTATTTTAGGTGTTCCTCCCCAAGGACGCCTTTGATGATATCCATCCATTGTATTCATGGAGCTGCAATAGTTGCGGGTTATTGTGGAATTTTGTTATAGACGATTCCTATCTTTTGTACATCTATATTAGGATTCAGTTTGTATATCGGGTTTATACCCAAGTATTGTAGATGTAGCACTTTTATTTCCTCGTTCACAGTTTATTGTATTGTCTATAACCCGACAGCATATTCGAATATTTTATTTTGTACATTATAGTGTACTCTTGTATTAATCTCTTTTATATTAGCATGTGTGTGTTCTTTATCATATTTAGTAGTTGGCTAGTTGTTACATAGTTTGTTTTATTAATGTTTTAAAAAAAATTGGCACCCTCTTTTTGTAATAATGGGTTGTTAGCCATGTTTATTTTAGAATCGTAAGTAGATGCTGAGGATGATCCACTTGAGATTCTTGATTATTTTAGTATAGGGATGACCATCCGTTATTATTCTAAGCGGGGTGTCACAAGGAGCACATAAATCTTAGTACTTAAACATAAGATCTCAAACAAGCCTATTAGATTGAAACTTGGATCTCAAATGGTTTGGGTGTAAACTAAGGTTTGGAGGCACGAGATATGTTCTTAGAAAGTATATTCAGAAAAACCTCTTCTTAAAATGATATGCTATCACAAAAACCTCTTCATAATTTAGTATTAGAAGTTTTTTTATAATTGCAAATTGTTTTTTTTTCAATTATCCTTATGCTATTTTTTTTAATTGAAAATTTTATTTTTCTCATAGTAAGATGTGCTTTTTCATTCATTGTATGCTATTTTTTTATTGCTTCATCATTTGTTTTTTTTCAGGGAATGTAAGGTAGGGTCAATAATTAGGGGCATTTAAAGATGTGGAGAAAGATGTTTTGGGGTTTGACAATTTTGGAGGATTTATATTCATTTGGTTTAGAAAAAAGTGGTGGATCCATTATTACTTATCTTATTCGAGGATAAAAATTAAGGATAAAAAATAGGGGTCAGCCTAGCTCTACTTTTATTATTGTTAGTAGGGGCCTCATTATGTGTAACGTGTTCAAATGACACACATGAAGAATGTTAAAATAATTTAAATAATATTCAAGTTTAATTGCACTTTATACCTCATATTTGAGAGGATTCTCTTTCTAATGTGATGCAACGTTAACCAACTTCGTGAAGAGATTTATTTTTTAAAATAAATAGTTAATTTCATCATTTAAACTTAATTGAATTTAAAATAAACTTGATTTATTTATTTAGTTTTAACAAAAGGGTACGTTTCGACTTGATTTGAGTATAAAATGGAGTGGTTAAAGTTTAAATTGGTAAAAAGTAGGACATGTTTGAGCTTTGATTTTTTTTAAAAAATCCCTATAATGCGCATAGGGTTAATGGACCATATTATGTCAAATTAAAAATTGAGTTAATGTCAAAACAATCTCCTACATGTTTTTTTTTATAAAATTGTCCCATAAAAGATTTTGTAAAATGTGACATTTTGAGCGTCTTTTAATTTTCTGAGCATTTTTCTTAATTTCTGTTTTTTTTTCTTAATTAATAAATTTTTGACTTTTTAAAAAATTTCTGGGTTTTTTCAAAATTAATTATGGGTTAATATTTATTTTTGTTTTTTATTCATTTTCTGTATTTTTTTCATTATTTTTGGTTTTATTTTTTCCTATTTTTTTTTAATTTACTGAGCCTTTTTTTAATTTTCTATTATTCATTTACTTAATTAATAATTTTTTGACTTTTTAATAAATTTCTGGGTGTTTTTTAATTTAAGGTTTGGACCCCATGTTAAAGTAAGGGTATAATCGGTAATAAATATAGGAGTTAACAGCTGAATGGACAAAAGTTAAAAATGGGAGTCAAACTTTAAGAAAGTCAATTTCTGATGTTTGACTCATTATAAGGAATTAAATGGGGGCCAAACCTTAAATGACCCTAATAATATAGTTCGAACGATTGAAAAATCGCATTTGAATGACTAAAAATAATTCTTTAAAAAACATTTTATGAAAATGGCCTCGAACAATTTTAAAGTAAACACGCAAATGAATATCCAAGGATCAAAACTAATACGCATTCATACCTCATGATATCCATGGACTTTAAAGACTAAACGAGTCACGAGGCACGATAGGATGAGGTAGATGCTTTAACTCGTCTCCTAGGATCTTCAATGACACATCACATGTTTGAATGGAAAACAAACTCTAATCCTAACCTATAACTCAAACGGTTTTGTCCAAACAGAATTAAGCCAAAAATACATCTCATTCGAACGACTAGAAATAAAATTTTCTTTCAAAAATGTATTATGAAAATGGCTTCAAACAATTTTAAAATAAATACTCAAATGAATATCTAAGGATCAAAACTAATATGCAGTCATACCACATGAGATCCATGGACTTTAAAGACGAAATGTGACACGAAACACGACACGATGATGTAGACATTTTAATTTGGCTGCTATAGTCTTCAATTGCACATCACAGTCTTAGAGGATAAATAAACTCATATCATAACCTATGACTCAAACGGTTTTGTCCTAATGGAATTATGACGAAATTGGATATTTCGAGACAAAAAACAAAACCAGAAACCTATGGTCTATCAGGATCACTAAGACTCAATCCCAATGCCAAAGGGAAAAAGTACAAACACTTGACAAACGCAAACTTGAGTAGATTTTCTCTTGTGAAACTTTGTGTCATTATTATAAACCTGCACATTTAATGCACTCTTAAAATGCAAACATGATACACAAAAAATATAAGTTCTAATATGCCCCCCCCTAATATAATAATATCTGCTTATACAAAATGTCTCCCCCTAGGGTAAAAATTTCTCCCCCAAGTTAAAGAGTTAGATATCATTTCTCCCAACTTTTTTATTCAGGAATAAACGCAGATAAAGGTGCACAATATAAACAATTTCTACCCTAAATGTTACACAAGTAAACATAAACTAAAACAAGTATATCATGCAATGATGTAAAGCAAACTTTCAACAACAAATAAAATCAGCAACATAAGAACAAATAATCTAAACTTATGAAACAAATTAAACTCATGGAAACAATGGAACAAAAGATATCAATATGATCATAATGACATGCCAATTTGAATTGGAAATGAAACATATGAAAAACATATATTAAATGTGAATGCAAAGAATCAAAACAAACATACCATATATATAGCAATATATATACTAATGATACACATAAATATATAGGAATAAACACCACAAAAGACACAAAACACATAAACTTTCCACATTCGCATTGTATAAATATGTCTAAATAAAATGTGGTATGGGGTGAAGGGGCATGAACTAGAAATAAAAGAAATATGATACAACCACTCAAGATATGTCCAAGGAGTTCTGTTTGACCACATTAATTGGTCAAACATTTATATAGCCTGAAGTGATAAATAATTAATTCAAAATGGATAAACATATATAATGTAGACTAGCCCAGAAATCTTGATGATTCTCAAATCAATAACATCAAATAATTAAGAATAACTACGACTCATTTTGCAAACCCATTGATCTTTAACTTTAATACCCTTACAATATAGACATGGCATTTTTTCCTCTCTTTTCTTTTTGAAGGTATCACACTTTTCAAGAATCAATGAAAAAAATATAGCCTTGGAATATTTTCTCCTCATTTGCCTCTCAATATTCTTGGCTTTTGCCAATTGTGGCCTTTCACGAAAAGGATATTTTCTCCCTTCGTAGCCCATTCCTATTGCTCACTCATAATTTTCAAAGAACACGAAACAGGGCAACGATTCTCACATGCACAAATTCCATATAGTAAAATAGATATGTATATGACAAGATTGATATGATGACACCTCACTTAGATCATGCAACAAATGAAGTTATAATCCAAAAGAAGTCATGCAAGTGTGTGCGAAGGCATATGCAAAGTGAATCCATTAAGAAAATCAATTTTGAACAACTCCATGCAAGAATGATTAAGAACAATCCTAAGCATTGTAAACCATAACAAATGTCCTGGACACATGAAAATATGGAACGAATATAATTCAAACATACCAATATACCATATAAAATGTGTAAAACAAAACTACACCAACAAAACAAAATTATTTTTAAGTTTTTAAACATTTTTAAAAAAGGACACAAAAAACAAACAAAATCTTTTTGTATTTTTCTTAATAAGACATAATAAATTAAAAAACAAAATACAAAAGACTCAAACATCATACAACCAGAAATAAGATAAAACATGAAGTACAAAATCTAGTGTATGAAAACATGCAAACACAATCAGCCATTAAATTTACCATGAGAAAAATTATGTGTAAGCATGTGAGAATAAAAAATTCTAACATTTAACGCCTCTAAATCATATTTCCTAACCCACGTAGTTGTAATGTGATGCTCTAAGATTTTGGGAACCTTATTGACACTTGTATTAGGCTTTTTAAGACCTTTTCGAAGATCATAACACAACTTCTAAAGGTGGCCTTTCCTACACAATTTGAGCATGTCTAAACATGAGAAAAATAACCTATGAGTTGACTTTCTCTAATGTCCTTGGCAACGGTTGACACTCTGAAACACATGGTCTTAGCTATAAGAACATACGCATTTGAATTATTGAAGACAGTGCCACAATAATTTAAATCTCTTAATTTAATCTTTTAACTTTGAAATCTTAGACTGAAGCAAAAATTTTAACTATTCAACCTTTAGGAAAACATTCTTCATATTCTTAATAATTCCTAGAAGATTATTTCACTCCCCCTCAATGTGAGTGAACTTATCCCTTAGAGTTTTTTCACATGCCCTTACATCATCCATCAATTTATCGTTATCCTCTCCAGCGTGTTCTTTCACCCTATCCTAAAATATTTTAGAGACCTTTAATTCATTCTATAAAATACGGATCATATCCTCACTCTCTTTCTTCGACACTTATAAATTTTTAAAATCACATTTCATATCCATGATCATCTTACGAAGGACATCTATTTGAGTTTGAACACGTCGTAAAAATTCAATTTTAGCTTCTAAACACAAATTTTCTATCTCAAGAAATTTAACACTTTTTACAAACTTCATATTCAAAAGAGTTAACTTTTTTGCACGACTATGAAGCTCAGTAAACTCTTCTCGAATGTCAAAATTTTCGTCATGACTAAAAACATCAGTTAACTTATTACTATGATGACTCATCGAGAGAAACAAACAATCGATCCTAAAACAACACTAAAACACGGATCAACACGATAACTTAGTGTACCAACTTTGGTACCAATTTGAAAGTACACTAAGGATTATATGGATTGTCAAAACACACTAATTTTTAAAATTTTCAAATTAAATTAAACTTAAAAAATAATTAACCTAATTGAATTTGCACTAGTTCAAAATGAAACTTGTGTTAAATAGATTAAAAAAATTTATCTTATCTAAGCATGCATATAGGTGAGTTTAGCAAGAGTAAATTAAGCAATCACACAAGAACGATAGATGACTTACATAACCGAGTTGACTCCTTTAAGCCTTAACGTGTCTTCATTTTGTCTACCTTCTTCATAATGACATGCAGGAATCCACCTGCAAACTATCATAACGTGTGCTCTTCACACGCCTCGGTATCCATCGATACAGGCTTAACAAACTATCACACAACACGGAGTCCACCACATCGAAATAAAACAAGCACGTAATCCACCACAGGAAAAGATACTCAACAAATATGTAGAGTATGTAAATCTTATAGCTCAAACATGAGATCTCAAACAAGCATATTTGATTATGTAAGGACACAAATTTCTAATTGAGTCCTTTGTTGGTTTGGCTCAATTCCGGACAAAAATGTTAGAGTCATAGGATAGAGTTCTTGACCATCCTTTCAAGCCTATGACATACTAAAGTTGAAGACATAGCGTCCAAGTTCTTAAAGCTTCGTCAAATGCCGTCTTTGTAGTGTCTCATTTCTACGTCAACAACATTTGTTTCGTTTTACTCCTAAGGTATGAATGCATTACATATTTATATAGGATCTTGGAACAATTTGTAATTGGTGTAAGTTTTGTTTAAACTGTTGTTTATATTCAGAAAGTTTCTTTAAAACTTTAAAATAAAGTTTCTCGGCTAAAATCAAATTTTTAGGCTTTCCTCGATTTTCGTTCGATATTATCATTCGAAGGAGCATCGGGGCATCGGGGCTTGAAGGGAGTCGAGTCGAGTGTTGTAAGTATTTTTGCTTGTACTTGTAAAATACCATACTTAGTGGAGTTATGGCTAAGGCCGTCCGAGGTTGTTTCCCGTTTGTGGGTTTTTCCTCGTACATCGCGACGTAGTGGTTCTTTGTTTATTTTATCTTTTGCAAACTCACCTAGAACGCATGCATAGGTAAAAATATAAAATTTGGTTTAAATCACTACTTACTTAATTTGGTGCTAAATTACTTTGGGTAATGTTTATGTTAATTTAATTCAAGTCATCACTTAATTTGATAAAAAAAGTTTGGCCTAATTTGGTCATATTGAAAATATGCCTTAGGAAAATTTCTAGGACTTGGGTTAAATTGGTTTAAGTTATCCATGTGTGGTTTTATTTAATTTCACTTTGGTTTAATTTTAATTTGAAAGAAATTAAAATTTGGTGTTTGTGTGTGTTTAATTGAACCATCTCTCTTCCGCATATTTAAAAGGAGATTGAAATTATTTTTTGAAGTAAAGATTTTAAAAATTGGGAGTCTATCCTTTTCAAATTGGTAGGGATCGCTAAATTATTGCGTTTAAGATCCTTTAAATATTTTTGTCTAAAATGGAATTTTCCTTATTTTCAAAATTTCCTATTTTTGATGGTTCTAACTACGCGTATTGGAAAGCGTGAATGAAATCGACACTAAAATCTACTGACGAGAGGGTTTGATTGTCTGTCGTTAACGGGTGGTCCCCACCTACACATTTGGTAGATAATGAGCGTGTTCCCAAACCCGCCGATTGATGGAGTGAGAAAGAATTTAAACTTGCTAACTTTCATTCCCGAGGTTTAAATGTCTTGTTTAGCGCTGTCACACCGGATGAATTCCGACGTATTATGACGTGTGGAACCGCTAAAGAAGCTTTGGATGTTTTACAACTCACTCATGAAGGAACTAGTGTCGCAAAAGCTTCGAAACTCCAAAACCTCATCACTCAATTCGAAACCATCAAAATGAACAAAAAAGAAACATTTGATGAATTTTATGCTAGACTTTCTGATATTGTTAATTCATCTTTTAATTTGGGAGAGAAAATACCCGACAACCGTGTAGTAAAGAAAATTTTAAGGTCCCAACTCAGATAGATTTATTCCAAAAGTGACTATGTTAAATTCTTTACCCACTTTAGCCTCTACGAAATTAGAAGAGCTCGTAGGTGATTTACAAACCAATGAACTAGACATGTTTCCCTCTAAAACTGAAAAGAAAATAGATAAGGGCATTGCTTTGAAAGCCCGAAAGGAGGAAAAACAAGTAGTAGAGAGTGAAAGTGATAGTGACTTGGAAAATATGGCTATGTTTGCTAGAAAGTTTCAAAATTTTCTAAAATTAAACAAAGATAAATTTAAAAATGACTTTAAGAAATTTGAAAAATTTATGCATGACAAAGCCGAGAAGATCCCTAAAACTATTAATAAAAATTTAAATAGGGACGAGTCAAATCGGTGTTATGGTTGTGAAGGGTATGGCCATAGGTCAAAAGAGTGTCCCACTAAACTAAGGAGAGAGGGTAAGCAACCAATTTCTTTTAATGCAACCCTTAGTGATAGTGACAATGAAGAGGGACCCGATTCCTCCTCTAAGACCAATATTGTGGCTTTTATGGATAGTCATGTGAGTGATAGTGAGCACTCTTCTATTAATTAAATTCTAACACATGACACTTCCAATATCAAAGTTTATGATTCCCTTGTTTTTTATGGTAGTGAGAGTAGAGAAAAAAGAGAGAGTGAAAGTGAAAGTGAAAATGAGGTTGATGTGAGTGAACTTCAAAATGCTTTTCAAGAACTTTATGAAGAATCAATTAAATCAAAAAGACCAAATTTGAAGTTAGAAGCGACTTTAAGAGAGCGTGTCAAAGTCGTTGATGATAGTGTGTTGGTTGAAGATCTTAGTACATGTGAGAGAGCTCTTCGTGAGAAGATTGAGAATTTAGAAGGCGAGAGATATAGCCTTAAGGCTCTAATGGAATCCTTGAAAAAGGATCTTCTCACATTTGAAGAGCACAATATTTTATTATGTTCTAACATTTTAGAATTACAAAATAAATTAAAAGACTCTAGTAAAGTCAAATTTGATTTGGAGTGTCGTTCGGAGAAATTAGATAAAATTCTAGGAACGGTCCAAATTAAAAATGACACTTATGATTTAGGCTTTGATACTTATAATGAATCTACTCATAAACCCAAAACCCATGTTTTAGGAGAATCACCTAGGAAAGCCTTTAGAGATCAATCCTTATGTACCAATTTTCGATGTGTTTTTACTTGTGCACATTGTGGTCGAAAATGTCATCTATGGAAATTTTGTTTTGATCTTAAACCAGGTCCTAGAAAATCCCAACGTAAGGCAACCAAGGTAGCCAAGATTCCTACACCCCGAGATAGTCACTCATCATTAATTTGGATTGGGAGATTTGTCTTGCTAGCTTTACAAGATAGGGTATTTGATTCTCATTTACTTTCACATGCTTCCTCTCTTGCAAAATCTAAAGGTTGAATGTGTTAGTTTTATTTGCATACTTTAGCTTGTGTTCTTCATGCTATATTATCATGCTAAATGTATGCTTGTTTAATCATTTTCTAGTCTATGCTTCATGCTTAATCACATGCTAGAATAATGATTTTTGTTTATCTTTTGTATTATATTTCCATCATTTTTGTATGCATTAAATGAAAAATATAAAAAAAAAAATTGTTTACCATTTGTGTTTCATTTTTTTTTAATTTAGGCTTAATGAAAAAATACAAATGATTTTTGTGTGCCTTTTGAGTAAATATTTTCGTTGTTTGGTTTAAAAAAAATTCTAAAACTCAAAAAGATTTTTATTTTGTGTGTATTTTAGTTTGACACACTCTATGTGGCATACACTTATGTTAGAATCACATCTTTTTCGCTCTCATATGGCTAGAACTTTTGGTTATATTGTCAATCCTTACTATGTTCTTTACCACGCTTACATAGAGTAGTTGGATTTTGTGTTGATATAATGGATTCTATTTTTATATGCCTCTATTCACACATGCACGAGCCCTTTTGAAATTTAATCGTCACATGTTATATTTGAGCTCTGTGAGGTGTTCTCCTCCCAGCCTTGTCATCTACATACTTGTGACCTAGGAGGACTAATGCATGTCAAAATCCATTGCACGTGAGATTTGTGAGATATAAAAAAATAATATGTATAAACGTGCACGGGAAAGGTCTCCGAAAGGAATTATTATCCTTTATGAATAGTAAGCCACCGTTTGCTTGGACCTAAAAGAAATACGTGGTTCAAAGGCCTAAAATAGAATAATGGCATTAAAAGAAAATATTTGCCAAGTCCTATTTTGTTTAGGTGGTATATTCATTCAAAAGATTAAATTATATATTCTTATTGATGGAGATTGGATAGTATATCAACGGTTTGCACAATGTTCGTTTATCCTAGTTGTACTTTAAATGTCATGACTCTATTGGTTTGTAGAATCATCAAAAGTCTAGGCTTGTATGCATTGTGTATGTTTGTTCATTGAGTTCAATCTATATTATCACATGAGGTTATATTCAAATGTGATGAAGTTTTCCATCAATTGAGAGCTCTGTGAACATGTTTTAAGTGATTGGGTCTAAATTTAATCGTTAGTAGTTCACACCCCAACACTTCTGTTTCCATATGACACATTTTTTACATACGAGTGTGAAAAGCTTATTTTATTTTTTGTCATTTGTGTGTTTATATCTATATATACGTGTATGTGCATTATTGGTACATTAGTCTATGTATATATATGATATTATTTTTTGTCTTTGCCTTGCTTTCTAGTCCATCTAAGCTTTTCTTCATAATTGGTATCTATCTTGTTGCACTCTTTGTTGATATCACAGGCTTAATACTTTATGTATCATACTGGTATCATTTTCTTGCATCATATTTGGTATCCGTTATTATTTGTTAGAGTAGTTATGATTTTGTTGCCCATGTGCTTTAATGTTCTCATCTATTCATACATTTTCATATTTATCTTGTTATCCCATTCTATTTATCCCTTGTTTAGTTTAAGGGGTGTATATGCTTTAATTGGGGGAGATAAGTCAATTTTTTATTCCTTATCCTTTGTTTATTCCTGAACAAAAAGGGCTAGAATGATAGGAGGAGAAATGGTATTTAATCCTATTGTAATTGTATCTTAGTTTGGGGGAGATGTATCTTACGGGGAATCGCGATCCTCTTAGGTAGATCATAGTTGATAAAGGGGAGAATTAATTTAGGGGAGTATTTAATTTATATGCATTTAATATTCTTGATATTCCCTATGTGTTTAATAATTTGCTTAAGTGTGCAGGCATTCTTCTAAGTGGCAACTTTCATCGTCGGCAAAGATACTGATCCTTCTGTTGTTTGAGTCAACCTATTGTATTTTTATTTTGGGTGCGATTTGTTTTATGTCTAGTAAATCTTGACGGCCCTTTAGGATTTTTGTTGGTTTTTTGTCCCGGAATAGCCAAAGGGGGAGATTTGTAAGGATACAAATTTCCAATTGAGTCCATTGTTGTTTTGGCTCAATTCTGGACTAAACGTTTGAGTCATAGGATAGAGTTCTTGACCATCCTTTCAAGCCTATGACATACTAAAGTTGAAGACATTGCAGCCAAGTTCTTAAAGCTTCATCAAATGTGCCTCGTTTCTACGTCAATAACATTTGTTCTATTTTACTCCTAAGGTATGAATGCATTACATATTTATATAGGAGCTTGGAACAATTTGTAATGGGTGTAAGTTTTGTTTAAACTGTTATTTATTTCCAGAAAGTTTCTTTAAAACTTTAAAATAAAGTTTCTGGGCTAAAATCGAATTTTTAGGCTTTCTGGATTTTCGTTCGATATTGTCGTTCGAACAAGTTTTTCGTTCGAACGAGAATGTCGTTCGAACGAGGTTTGCCAACGATCTTGCCTCTAGAACTTCATTCGATATCGTCGTTCGAACGAGTTGGTTTATTTGAACCAGAATGTCGTTCGAACGAGTTTGGCAACAAGATTTCCCATCAGGCCACTGGAACTTCATTACAAGGGTCTTTCGAACGAGACTTCGTTCGAACGAGATTTCTGGCGAAAAATTAAATTGTCAGTTATGAGCAGTTTTTCCCACTTTTTCCACTACTCTTCCCCACTAACTTTTGACAGACTTATCAAGTGCAGGAACCATCTTTGGAAAACTAACTTTTTCATAACCTTCCATCTCCAAGAGAGAGTTTGAGAGAGAAATTCAAAGAAGAAAAAGTTCATGTTTTGAGTGTCTATTTTTCAAGAAAAAAATTCATTAAACACTCTTGTTTTCACCCATATTGTTTATTCCAAGTTTCAATATATATATATCATTCATTCATTGGAGTGTTTGGCACTGAGTTTTACTCTACCATTTGAAGAGTTTGTTTGGGTTTCCTTCTACATCCCATAAAGAAGAAGTTATTGTTTTGCTGCGGCCTTCTCACATGGTGAAAGGCACCATGTGTGGTTGACGGTGGTTCCTACAGCCTCATTGGTGAATTTCAAGGTTCCGGTGCAGTCCGAGATTGTCAACTAAGCGGAGGTCGGTACAAGAAGGAGCATCGGGGCTTGAAGGGAGTCGAGTCGAGTGTTGTAAGTATTTTTTCTTGTACTTGTAAAATACCATACTTAGTGGACTTATGTCTAGGGCCGTCCGAGGTTGTTTTTCGGTGGTGGGTTTTTCCTCGTACATCGTGGCGTAGTGGTTCTTTGTTTATTTTATCTTTTGCAAACTCACCTAGAACGCATGCTTAGGTAAAAAGATAAAATTTGGTTTAAATAACTACTTACTTAATTTGGTGCTAAATTACTTTGGGTAATGTTTATGTTAATTTAATTCAAGTCATCACTTAATTTGATAAAATTGTTTTGGCCTATTTTGGTCATATTGAAAATATGACCTAGGAAAAATTTCTAAGACTTGGATTAAATTGGTTTAAGTGAAATATCCATGTGTCGTGTATTTAATTTCACTTTAGTTTACTTTTAATTTGAAAGAAATTAAAAGTTAGTGTTTGTGTGTGTTGAATTGAACCGTCTCGCTTCCGCATATTTAAAAGGAGATTGAAATTATTTTTTGAAGTAAAGATTTTAAAAATTAGGGGCCTATCCTTTTCAGAATAACACTTAGATCTCGAATGTTTTGGGTGTAAAACTAGGCTTTGGAGGCACAAGATATGTTCTTAGGAAGTCTTTTCAAAAATACCTATTCTTAAAATGAGTTGTCAGCACTTCTATTTATAGAAAATACAAAAATCGTGGTGGCATAAAAATGAGGCAACTCATTCGAATGAAAATACTAGGGTCGTCTGAACGAGTAGGGCATTCTCATTTGAATGATATACATCTCGTTCGAAAGAACTAGATAAACTCGTTCGAACATAGATCGAACGAGCTTTGAACGAAATTCCATTATAAAGAATGAAAAAACTAATTGATCCTAGTTGGACCTCATTCGAACGAAAACCCCATTCTCATTTGAGCTATTGTAAAATTTCATTTGAACGACTTTTTAAACTCGTTTGAACAATTGAAAAATCTCATTCATATGACTAAAAGATATTCATCAAAGAACTTTTTACTAAAATGGCCTCAAATAATTTTAAAACAAAATCCTAAATGAATATCCAAGGATTAAAACTAATACACATTCATACCTTATGAGATATATGGACATTGAAGACGAAATGTGGCATGAAACATGATACGATGATGTAAACGCTTTAACTCGATCTCTATGGTCTTCAATCACACGTCACGTGCTTGAAGGATAAATACACTCAAATCTTAACCTATGACTCAAATGGTTTTGTCCAAATAGAATTAATCCAAAATTCATTCAAACTGACTATATTAGAATTTTTTTTGCAGAAATATCAACATTATCCTCATTATTGAGGGTCACCACTTAATTTAAACTGAACCATGCCCTACCAAGTCTAGTGAGGGGGCATTCGAGTTAGATTTTGGGCTTACTAAATGTGGCAGAAAGCTAATCATATTGCTCGTTGCTACAAATTGGCCTCAATGTGTGTTGTAACACTAACATCATAATATGTCAAGTGCTTATGACATGATTCCAAACCTCAAGGACATATTTGGTGATCATAATCATGCCACGAGACTGGAATTTATGGGAAGGTTAGTTACATAAATATACCAGATGGTACTCCGATGTGTAGACATATTCGTAATATGAAGTCCATCTTAGAAGAACTGTAAGCACTTGGATCGAAAATTGATGGAGAAACCAAGATCGACTTTATTCTCCAATCACTCTCGGAGTTATTTAAATATTTTTTCCTATTCTATGAACATATTTGATTACTATTTGTCTCAACTAATTAAATAACTCCAGGCAGTGGAGAATATCATAAAGCAAAAGGGTGTTGTGTAGATTTATAAGATAAGTGCATTTTCTTTTGTCCCTAAAGGTAATAAGAAGAAGGGAAAGTCTCAAGAACAACTTGTGATAGTTAAAAAGTGGTTAAGCCTCGGGGAGCAAGGAATCAGCCGAATAACAAGTGCTACTTTTGCAAGAGGTATGTACATTGGAATAAGAAATGTTCGGTCTACTAGGCTTAACATAGGAAAGAAAAAAGTGATTTACCCTTTATGATTGAGACATATTTTGTGATCTAATTAATCGAGAGATAGTCTGCAGATTCGGTCCACTAATCATGTTTGAAATTATTTGCAGGGGTTCCTGGTAAAAAGTACGTTCAGTGAAGGAGAAATCTTTCAATTCATGGGAGACAGTGATAAATCATCAATATTAACAATAGGATCTTTAATTTTAAATTTTGGTGCCGATAAAAAGTTCAATTTAGAAGATTATTTTTATGTTGCTACTATTAAAAAAAATAATTGGTTTCCATATTAGTTATGAATGGATATCTAATTTATTTTAATAAAGATGTTTTTATCAAAAATGGAAAATGGTTTAGCTGTTATAGTACATTGAAAAAGGATCTTTATATTCTAAATCTCGTCTCATCTTTATTGCTAAATATCGAAATGAATTACTCAAATGGAAATAACCTAAAGAGAAAGGAACAGTCTAAGTTTAACCAAACATTTTCTTGGGAACTTATGCTTGAGTCATATTAATTTAAAAAGAATTAAAATATTGGTTTCAAATGGACAATTAAGCTCATTGAAAGTGAAGGCAGTTTCAGTCTGCGAATCCTATTTATATGGTAATATGATTAAGAGGCCCTTCACGGCTAATGGATAGAAAGTCAAAGATGTGTTGGAGGTAGGGTATTCTAATTTATGTGGTCCTATGACAATCCAGGCAAGAGGAGGTTATGATTATATCATCACTTTTAGTGATGATTACTCAAGGTATGAATTTGTTTACCTCATGCACTACAAGTGCAATGCCTTTGATAAATTCAAAGCTATGGCACCCTGCCTAATAAAATATCGAGTGATCATTCCTTTATTAAATTAAAAGAGGTTTCTCATTTGGTTCAGTCTTAGCATCACTGTCGAAAACTTACTAACCACTTAATATTCAAAAAGCCGATGTCAAATTTTATCTTTTTCTGAAACAATAACAACATGCAGAAAATATAAATTAAACCATTCACACAATCACTGAATCTACTGAATAAATAAATAAAAGACTTGTCAAATGAACCATCGGCTAAAAATCTCAAATCCAAAATAATAATCCAACAGAATAAAAATTTGAATACAAAGTTTGACTGAAATAAAATAGCTAGGGTCACATGCCCAAATGAAACAATTGAACTCCATCCTACTTTAGGAATGAAGAAACTGAAGCGACTAAGTCAAAATCCTGCAAGCATCCACATCTACTGTAGCAACGTATCCCTGTAACAGATCTTCAAGTTTGGCATCCATATGGATGGACGCCTAAAAGGGTTTGAATTTTTTTATAAGTACGGGTAGGGCCCAAATCTTTTTGAAAATATTTTATAAGTGAATTAAAATGAAACAATTAAAATGCATGAATGCTCTTTATATTTAAGTTAGTGCCGCACTCACTTGAGATATTACTCACTCCTTATCTGAACTGCACACCTAACGCTTCTTTTTAACCCTCCTAGCTACACTAACCCACCTAACTAGTCTTATCTTAAAAATTCCTTGACATTCTGCTCTAGCCCGAGTAAGTCATATTTTTCCTTCATAAGTTATTTATCACATTAAATTAAAAAATCCTTTTGAAATGCACTATATAATAGTCTCACTAGTTATATAAAAGTAATACCTTTTTACATCATGTAATTTGTCCGTATATAAGTATTTACACTCTTATGTATATATATACTTAATACAATATCACTTCATGTATTCCACCCGTATATAAATATCTACACCATATATATATATATATATATATATATATATCAATCCTCCCGAGTAAGGACTCATCGAATGTTTTCTCTAAAATTCTATCACCCTAGGTATACTCATCCACCTGAATACCCTGATACGGTTAGCTCCCTGAATCAGTAAAACAAAAATAAACGTAGTCGAGGTGGCCATAGTTCCTCAGTTGTGAGACCAAATCATACCCAAAGCGTCTCACCCCGAAAAGTATCACAACATATAAGTACTAGAAGCCTATGACATTGGGATTATTCTCGCCCTCCATTCACTATCCAGGGGATTTACCCACATCATGCAACCTCCTGTGATAGAACTAGAGGGGTATGTATTTCTATAAATATTATTCACACCAATATTTATAAAGAACACAAATGCATATACACTACACAATTACCGCTTATATATATATATAAAATTTAAAGCCATCTAATCCGTGCCTAATTCCCGTAGCACTAGCCTTAAATATCAGAGTCAATTTTCCGCCTCTAAACTTTAATTAATTTGCACATTAATTAATTTTATAAAAATGACGTCACTCAACCAAAATGACGAACACATTCCTTCGGCCCGTAATTCATTATTTAGAATTTATCCCCCAAAATTCCAAAATCTAGGTTTCACACTTTTGTCTCCACATAATTATTCCTACTGATTCCCTTTTTATAGCCCTAAATATAAACACCCTACAAATTTACTCCTCTCGAACCACCAAAAATAATTATCTCTGGCCCAATCGAAAACTAAGCTAACATGCGCCTGGACTTCTCACATCATTCGAACGACTCATCCCATCGTTCGAATGATAGGTGATGTCGCGTGAACGATTCCTGGGGTCGTTCGAACGATGCCTGTTTTTTGCTCTCTCCTCTTCCTCCTGCTTATGTTCGTCCGCCATGGATGAATCTTCACAGCTTTCTTACTAGAATTATCTTTTATAATTCCCTCTAACGGTAAATAGATTCTACACGATTTTCTATCCCAATTCCATATTAAACTAATGACCCAAGTTTAATAATTACTGTTAAACAACCTTTATCCTTAATAGAAAATGAATTTCTCTCCAAACATTTATAACTCGAAGTACACAAGATTTACATGACCTCTACCTCAATTTGATTTCACTAATCATCAATATAAGGAGATAAATTTCAAGGTTCAACTCACAAATCTTCATCCCCCGACAATATTCTTTGAGATATCCATTTTTCATCAAAAATTTACACGTGATGTTCCATAAATTGAAAACCCAATTTATATGTCAACCTAACCCAAAAAATAATGGATCTGTATCAGACCCACTATGATATGAATCGGTTATCACAGATTTACATCGAAGAAAATTAACCACTTGCCTGTATTGATTCTTAGAGTCTGGTCCCTTTGATGAAAATGATGGATTTGATACAATCACCTAAATTCCTCTTCAATTTGACTCCCGGAAGCTCCCAAAGTTAGCCTTTTTCTCTTCTCTAAAGAATTAGGGATTTCTTTTAATTATGTCTTCCCTAACCTCTCTAATTTGGGTTTTATAATATTTTTCTTTTAGAGTTATGTCTACCCTAAACTCTAAAATTTAGATTTTCTAATGTTAATACCGAAATTAGACTTGTGGGCTAAATTAAAATGGCCCAAACATCCCCGTGTGGGCCCGGTTATGCCTAAAAATGCTCGAGCCCCATTTACTACCCCTAGGTACTCTTTTTTAACTAGTGTGGCCTATCCGCAATCAACCGTGCATTTAGAAATATCGTTTGAATTACTTTATAATATTCTCCAATTTCGACCTCAAAATACGACACATGTGAAATCTAAAAATGATCCGAATTAATTAAATCTCAATTCACCAAATTAAATAAATCCTCCAATTTAAATAAATTCTCTAAATCATAAATTTAACTTTCTCCAAATTAAAAAAAGTTATATTTCACCCAAAAATAATTTAATTCAATGTCCTCAAAATTACGGGGTGTTACAAAATCATCTAAGGTTAAGATGGTGTTAGGGTTTATATTTTTAGAACCATGTGTGGCATTTATTTTTTAATAAAGGTGTGTTAGGTTCATTTGAAAAAAGAATAATGATTATGAAAATGCTTTATATTTGTTTTAAATATATTGTGCACATTTTCGATCGATTGGACTTAATAAGAATTCCATTGGGTTCAGCTTAGCCTAATCATGAAAGATCATAATTCCAGTTCTTGTACAATTGAATTTTTCACGGTTTAGATAGGGAGTTAAAATCCTATCGATAAAGCTACGAGTGAAATCCTAGTTATGTATGTTAACTATTGCAACCAGTCTGGTGCTTCGAGAACTTGTCTGATAGTTCAGAGATGATTACGACCAGTACATCATGAATGTATTGAAAAGGACCATGGATGAGATTAAGTCTAGGTGCTGATTAGATTAGACTTACAGAATCTTATAAGTTTGCAAAGCGTTCATAGGTTCTTAATCCCGAGGGTTGTAAGGATTGCAATGCTTGCCAATTATTTCTTTAATTGTTATAGGTGATATTTAATTTCATTGTGTCTAAACATCTGCATGTTGAAAAATCGTTACGTTTGTATGTTTGAGATCATAATTCGGAGGAATTTGCATCCAAGAAAGATCTTGGATTGTGATACCCCCTTGGTAAGATTATAAGTTTTGAATCTACCAGTAAACCTAACTAGTATATTTATATCCAGTAGATATCAAATAAGTTAAATATGAGATCAAGGAATATAAAACAGTTGGTTAGAATTTATTAGAGAGGAATTAGTTTAACAAAAATGGTATTGTATGCTTAAAGAAGAGAACCATATTATATACCATAATAACTTTCCAAATAAGACCGCATAGTTCGAGTAATATTGAGATAATTAAATTCGAGTATAGTCGTGATCATTTAGTGGAATTAATTATATTATAATGGAGAAATGAAATAAAATATGAGAATGTAATTTGGGATGTTCGAATACTTATTTGGAAGATAATTTAGTTATTTAGTCTTGGCTCATTATTATAGTCCATTTACCCAAGTAGCAAGCCAAGATTCTTTTGAATCCTAGTTTATCCCAAGCCCACTATGTATACCTATATATATTTGTGCAAGCTAGGGTTTTAAGTTGTATGAGACATTATTAAGGGTTAGAGAGTGAGAGGAAATATATTATTCACATTTTCGTGAAGTGGTGTGGAAAAATAATGTCATATCTCACCTAAAACACTAAGTATTCATCATAAAGAGTGCCCATACACACATTCTTCTTTGGAAAGATCATAGACTAGATGATATGAGGCTTTTAGTGGATTCTATAAAGGTTTTAAAGACATTAGAAGGGATACAAGTTCAAACTCTTCATTAACTCATTTCCTCAGTATCAAATCACCTATAAGGTCTGCAAAGGTATTGCTATTAAACTCCTGGATTTATGCTTCAGATATAATTTATTTTCTTTTATGGAATGTGATCAATGAGAGATCAAGGCAAGATAAATTTTTTTATTTTTTCAATCCCTAACAATTGGTATTAGAGCTCATGTGTTAGATTGATCCTGTTTTGGAAAAGATCCATGTTTTCCACCACCGAAAACCATAGGTTTGCATGTTAGAAATTATGTGTGGATGTGTATTGTTTGTATAAACATAGTTTTGTATTATTTAATATTATATCCATTCCATCATGGTCATGTGAATATAAATTATGTTATTGAATCCTATGATGGATATACGTAGTTAATTTTATCCTCGATTCTATTTGGTCTTAATAATTATGTATTTTTTTAATTATTGCATTTAATTGATGTGTTTGGAGGAGATTGTGAGGGGATGTAATCATTTAGATGTTAGGATCCGTTTTCTATATTACTTTCTCAAATTGGTGAAAGATTCATGGGTTCTATTTTATATTTGATTAAGATTATAAGTCCATTAAGTGATTTTTCAAGGTTGTTGGAGGGTCAAAATGACATAGTTTTGTTAACATAGAAAAACTTCTAGAACTAAGAAGAAGGAAGCCACTGATAATAGTCTGCGACCGTAGAGGAAATCCCCTAACCTTGGGGTTCCAAGCCACGATTGCAGCTGGGCTCTTATCTCCTTGTGTGATAGCGCGAATCAGGGGTTTTTAGGATTTTATTTCATTTTGTGCGATATTTTACTACTTATAGTAACTAATGCGGTATGGGCTATTCTCCATGGAAGTTTTTACTCTTTAGGACTCTACTCAAGGAAGAAGTTTAGGCCATGACGGGAAGAGACTTTGCATAATTTCTTTTATAAAAAAATTTCCAGGTCATTGTATTTATTAATATATCATAAATAAATATTTCATAAATTTGCTTATTGATGACACCCAATTTTATGGACAGTGTGAATTTAATTTTGAAACTGGCCTAAATCACGATTTTCTTGTAAATCTATTTTTATTTATTATTTTCTTTATTGAATTTAATCAGATAATTTATTAAATGTATAAATTATTTTATGATCTTCGAGTTTTATTTTAATTTAAAAATAGTTTTATTTTTAGAAAATTAAAATAGTGAGATTGGGTAATTCAATTTATGCATGTAAATTGGGAATTACCAAGAATTTGATTCCGGCATTTGGATCGAATAAATAATTTTTCAAAATACCCTCAAGTTTAATAATATTAAGTGGGATAGAGGTTTCAACATAAATCCCGTGGTCTCCATCGGTATTTTAAAAATGTGATGGGATTAATTTTTATTATTATTTGTCTTTCCTTCCCATTATGGGGAATTAATCACGATATCATGACATTTTTAAAATTCTTAAGTGATAGTTCCATGAAATTAAATGTGAGTGAGCAATGTCCCCCCATTGGAAAGTTCTACATGAGTTGATTTAATTTCAATGAACGAACTAATGCCATACACTTAAACATAGCTAATGAAATCTTCCCCATCGAAGTCATTGTCATTAGTGATGGAACCAAAAGACGCTAGCTATTCAATTATGTAGGACGTAAGTCTCCTGGATTGTTTAGAGAACATAATTGAAACATAGCTAATGAAATCTTCCCCATCGAAGTCATTGTCATTAGTGATGGAACCAAAAGACGCTAGCTATTCAATTATGTAGGACGTAAGTCTCCTGGATTGTTTAGAGAACATAATTGAAAGATAAAAATATGTCTAGTTCAGGTGAGTTGATTTAAGCTCCCATCAAGAAATAACACTTCACAAGCGAACTAGGATGCTCAACGAAATTAATTCAAATTGGTAATAAAGGAAGGAAAATTAAAATTTAATAAATGTTCATTATCACATATTTAATTGAAAATTAACTTTTTCACTGGTGATTCTAAGATTTTAAAATAAATTTCTACTTTCACTCAATGGTTTTAGTCTTAAAACCCAAAAAATGGAATAAATTTCAAGGACTGGAAATAATTTTGGAAATTGTTTTAACTGTAACAGGATAATAAACTTGTTTAACTCACGATTCCCATTAACATCTAAAAAATTTAATGTTATTGGTTTCTCACGTTAGTATTTGTTTTTTGTCCCCGTTAAAGGGAATTAATCATGGAATTACGATAATTAAAACTTTATGATAATTATTTTCAATTAAATGAAAATATGTTTAATCCCCCCATCAGGGAAGTTGTATATGAACGTTTTGATTTTATAGAATTGACCGATGAGAATTTGTAAACAGCGATAATTAGGTGATGATGCTCAAGTAAGAATCATTTGCTAAGATGGTTCTCATCTTGGGTGAGCTAGTTATTCCTTGGATTATAAACATATGGGGAAGCCCAAATCCATTTCATAATCCAACTCGAGCATCGAAAGCCGAGGTGGGGTATTAGTTGTTGAGAAGAGTTTGACTTCTTTCTTAAAAGGGAGGTGAACGGAGAAGGTTATGTCTCATCACCCGCATGAAATGTGATCTAATGTATTTTATTTCGTAGAACTAAAATATTGTTCAATATAAAATGAATTTGAATTGGACTGGGCGTGATAATTAATTAATTTGACTGGATCCCTAAGGCACATACTTTTCACGGCATAAGGAAATTCAAGATTCAACTGATTGTTTTTTTGTAGATGACCCTTGTAACCAAGGACAACTATGGAATCTAATTTTTTCGCACCCTAATATCACATAAATGTCGCACATCGGTGTCCCACCTTCTTTCATATATACATGTGAGACAATGTTGCGTACTTCATAGTCGACATGTATGTTAATTTTATAAACTAACAAGGAAAAAGGGTTTAATAAACCAATATGTTTTTTAATTGCTTGAAAATGACAGAACTAAACACACTAAATATTATTCAATAGTGAGGTGATGTGATGACATTTAACTGTAAAACCGTATGATAGTTGACATTCACTAAATAATTATCATTTACTAATGGGCATGTAATAGTTATGGTAAGAATTATTAAGCACGAATTATTTTACCCATAATTAAATTGACTCATCAATTTCATGCATGTATTATATAACATTTTCTTTACTGCATTTATCAGCAAATATATGAATATTTTTCAACTGAATACGAAAACACATTACAACCCAATCATCTATGATCTACCTATTACAACTAGTGGAACAAAAAAGCATAACGATTTACTAAAATGTTCTCACAAAGTTCCACCAACAAAGATTCCCAACTTATATTTTACTCTACGTAGCACGAAAGAAGATACTAAAAATGACACTATATGGTGAAAGAGCTATTACACAAAAGAGATTCAATATGGAATGGAAACACACACCAATTTTTAAAATTTCAAATAAAATTACACTTAAATGATTAACCAAATTAAACATGCATTAATTAAACCGATTCTTGTGTTAAACAAATTACCATATTTTATCTTTCCTAATCATGCATTTGGGTGAGTATAGTAAGAGTAAATAAATTTGTTCACATAACTCCCGATGTATGAGAAAAACCCAACTGAAAAAACCTCGAATGGTCCAGCCACAAAAAATTCACTATGATCTAGGAATTTACAAAAGGATGACAAATGACTTACACAATGACTCGAATACCTTCAAGACTTGATGCGTCTTTGTTCCTTCAACCTTATTTACAGTGACATGTAGGATTCCACCTAGTGGTATCCATCGATCCAGGCTCAGCAAACTGTCAACGGATCAAACATGGCATCCACTGCTTCAAACCACCACATACACGTGGAGTCCACCATATGTAAATAGAAAATAAGTAATGCTCAACAAGATGGAGACTATAAACCTTAGTGCAAAAAACTAGAGATCTCAAACTAGGATAAAAGAATGAAATTTGAATATTAAACTGTTTGGGTATAAACTAGGGTTTAGAGGCAGAAGATATGTGTATAGGAATTATTTTCACAAAGATCTCTCAATAAAAACTGTTTCCAGCACTCTTTGATATAGAAAATATGATTTTCGAGGCAGAAAAAAAAATCAAGGGTTTGTTCGAATGAAAAAGAAAGTGTCGTTCGATTGAAGTTATCATTCTCGTACGAAAAAATAATTGATCTCGTTCGAATTGAATTTCCACTATTGAGCATAAATTTTTATTTGAAGGTATTTTGAATGACTTTCAGTATCTCATTCGAACAAACTTAAGACCCTATTCGAACGACTTTAAAAACAAAAAACAAATTTAAAAATGGCCTCAAGCAATATTTTATAAAACGTAACAACCAAATATAACATTAGGAATTAAACTAAGATGCATTCATACCTCTTGAGATTATTTAGACGTTGAAGATAAAATGTGGCATGAAATATGACATGATGATGTAGACACTTTTACTTGGATGATATAATCTTTAATCAAATACGTCATTTGATTGAAGTGTAAAAAACTCAAATCCTAACCTATGACCCAAAAATATTTTGGCCATACAGAATTAAGACAAAATACATACAAATTGACTCTATTGGAAATTTGTCCTTATGAATATTCTCTTTGGACATTTCGGGATAAAACACAAAACCAAAACCTATGGACCTCTAATCTTACTAAATGACTCAATCCTAACCCCAGGAGGAAAAATTACAGACAGTTGATAGAAACAACCTCGAAGTAGCTTGGCTATTATGAAAACTGAGCCACGTCATTGCAAATATTCACAAACACACCTTTCAAATGAAAATTTAATATATACCAATATAAATATGCATATAAAAAACCCTCTCCCTTTGTCTAACAATCTCAACCTTGATAAGACGTCTCCCCTTAAGGTAACATTTCTCCCCCTAAGTTAAAGAGTTAGATACCATTTCTCCCCCTTTTTGTTATGGAATATACAAGGAATAAAGATGCACAATATAAACATATTCTACCCCATAATTAACTCATGTTGTCATAAATAAAAGCAAGTATATTAAACAATGATGTGAAGTGAAACATGCAATGACAAACAACTTTGTAACACACGCATAAATAATCCAAACAATAAAACAAAATATGACAATTTTGACACAAAAATTGAAGCATAAGATACCATGTAAACACGCAATAAAAGATACCAATATGATCATATAACATGCCAATTGAAATCGAAGATGAAACATATGAAAAACATGGAATAAATGCAAACGCAAAGACTCAAAACAAACATGTCATATATATAAATATGCAATTATATTAATGATGCACAAGAAAATATAGGTATAAACACCACAAAGACAAACACATAAGCTTTCCACATTCTTTTAGCATAAATGTATCTAAAAAAAATTGGTATGAAATGAAGGAGAGTAAACTAGAAATAAAATAGGACCCAATCATTCAAAAAATGTTCAAGGAATTCTATTTGGTCGCATTAACTCATCAAACTTCGCTTTAGCCTCAAGGGACAGTTAAAGAACTCATAAAGTACAAATGTACCAATCCACACTAGCCTAAAAGTTATTGATGATCCTTGGATCAATAACATTAAATATTTAAGCATAATTAGGACTCATTCTTCAAACCCATTGATCTTCAACTTAACACCTTCAAAAGTTAAATATATATCACTTTTTTTTCTTTTGAAGATACCAATTCTGAAGCATTAATGTAAAAACTTCGGGCTTGGAATTTTTTCTTTTCTTTTACCTCCCATTTTTTTAGGTTCTTGTCAATAGTGGCCTTTCACACAAGGAATATTTCTCCCTCTGTAACCCTTTTCCATTGCTCACTCATATTGTTAAACAAAACAACCTCTCGAACAATGGTTCTTATATGAACAAACTCCCATACTCAAATATATATGTATAGGATAAGATTGATAGGACAATATCTCACTTAGCTCATGCTACATAAGCAGTTAAAATCTAAAAGAGCTCGTGAAAAGTGTGTGCAGAGGCATATGCAAAATGAATACATTTAGCAAATCAAAGTCCAACAACTCCATGGAAGCATGATTAAGATCAATTTTAAGAATTCTAAACCATAATCAAATGTCCTAACCACATGAAAACATGGAACGAATGGGATTCAAACACACCGGTGTGCCATAAAAAATATGTAAAACCAAACTATGCAAAATAAAAATATTTTTTGACTTTTTAAACACTTTTTAAATAAAAACGACTCAAAAAACAAATAAAATCTTTTGGCATTTTTCACAATAAAACCCAATAAATGAAAAATCAAAATAAAAAAAAAACTCAACATCATACAACTAACAATAATATATTACATCAAGTGCAAAAGTTAGTGTATGAAAACGTACAAAAATAATTATCCATTAGAATTAGCATGAGAAAAATCATGTGCAAACATGCGAGAATCAACAAGTCTGACATTTAACGCCTCCAAATCGAATTTCCTAACCCATATAGTCATAACTTGACGTTCTTGGGTTTTGGTAACCTTGGTGACACTAGTATTACACTTTTTATGACTTTTTTAAAGATCATAATAAATCTTCCTAAGGTGACCTTTCATACCGCAATGTGTGCAAGTGTAGACACGAGGAATGGTACCCTTAGGTTAACCTTTTCTAATGTTCTTATGTAATTTTAACCCTCTCAAAATGTTGGTCTTAGATTTAGTAATGGAATCACGAGGATCATCGAAAGCAATTTCAACCTTACCACATTTGATTTCAACGGTGCCCAACATCTTATCCAACTTTTTTGACCAATATTGCAAATGAAATTTGACATTACTTGAGTCTCTCAATCTATATTCTAACTCAAAAATCCAAAACTCGAGCAAATGTCAAGACTTTTCAAACAAAATGGAGCCTTTCTTCAAAATCTCCATCAAATCATAAAGGTTATATATATCCCCCTAAATAAGAGTGATCTTCTCCCTAAGAGTATTCTTACGTGTCCTTAAATCATCAATCATTTTCAAATCTTCATAACCTATGACACATTTTTTCAACTTTGATTCCAACTCCAGGTTTGCCTTTTTTAATTTCATCATCTCCTCATACAACTTACGGAAGGCAACTTAAAGTTTACTCGCCTCTTATTCTTTTTCCTAATCACCACCACTCTCTTAGGATTCACACGATTTGGCCTAAGAATCGTCACACACATAATTATCTTCATCGGAATACTTTTTATTAAGGCTTGCATGATAAGCCATAAGTGTGGTGTAGTTGCGCTCAATGGGGGAATTGGATTCAACGTTCGATTCACTATCACTAAGGGTAGCATTGTATACCTTTCGCTTCTTGCCCTCATTCCTTAGTTTAATGGGACACTCAGTTGCCCTATAACCATAATCCTTACAACCATAGCTTCTATCCTACTCATCCTTTTTAAAAATTTTGTTACTATTTTGAGGGAATTTTTTAGCCTTGATAAACTTTTTCTTTTGAAATTTATTTTTATCCAATTTAGATTTCTCTTTATTAAACTTAAGAAAGTTTTTGAATTTCTTAGCAAGCATGGTCATATCATCGGAATCAATGTCAGGCTCATCATTTGAAATGAGTGTTTACTGCTTTCAATCTTTCAAAGAAATGCCCTTACCTTTTTTATCTTTCTAGAAGGAATCATGTCGAGCTCATAGGTTTGAAGGTCACCCACTAGTTCCTCGAGTTTTCTAGAGTCAATAGTACTTAAGGAATTCAAAATATTCACTTTTGAATTAAATCTTTTAGGTAAGAACCTTAAGATTTTCTTGATAACTCTAGGGTCAGGTTTTCTCTCTCCCAAGTTATAAGATGAGTTAACAATATCACAAAATCTCTCATAAAACTCAACAAAGGTTTCACTATCATCCAACCTAATAGTCTCAAATCGAGTGGTGAGATTTTGGAGTTTGGAAGCTTTAATAATATTGGTTCGATCATGAGTGATTTGGAGTATGTCCCAAGCCTCCTTAGATGTTTCACATGTCATAATATGGCGAAACTCCTCTGGTGTGACCATATAAAACAAAGCATTCAAGCCATGACAATTATAGTTAGACATTTTATGCTCATACTCTCTTAAGTTCCTAATTAGTCTAGGGACTCTTAGTTAACCTACAAAATTTGTGGGTAAGGTCCATCCATTTATGATAGCTAACCATACCCGCTCGTCTATGGACTTAAGTGCTGATTACATACGCATTTTCTAGTACGCGTAATTAAACCCGTCAAACAAAGATGGTCAAGAAAACTATTGACCTTTCATATAAAAACCTCTTGAATTCATGCCCAAACAACTTATAGACACCCACTCTGATACCACTTGAAAGATATGCAACATTAAAGGGATTATATATGGAAAGTAAACACGCCAATTTTTAAACTTTTCAAGTTATATTAAACTTAAACGATTAACCCAATTAAACATGCACCGATTAAACAAATTATTGTGTTAAAAAATTTTCCAGATTTTATCTTGCCTAAGCATGCATCTAGGTGAGTATAGAATGAGTAAATAAAATCAATCAAACAATGTCCAATGTATGTGGAAAACCCAAATAGCAAAAACCTCTAACGATCCAGCCACGTAAAATTTGCTATGATCTAGGAATTTACAAAAGGATGACAAATAACTTACACAACGACTCGACTCCCATCAAGCCTTGATGTGTATCTGTTCCTCCGGACTTGTTCACAATAACATATAGGAGTTAACCTACACACTTCCATAATAAGTTCTCCTCACATGCCTCAGTATCCACTAATCTAGGCTAAAGAAATCGTTAACGAATCGAACACAGAGTCTACTGCTTTAAACCACCACACACACGGATTCCATCGTATGTAAACATCAAACAAGCATGGAGTCCATCGCATGACATAATAATCAACAAGCATGGAGTCCATTGCATGAGATCTCAAACTAGCATAAAAGACTGAAACTTGGATCTTAAACTGTTTGGGTATAAACTCGGGTTTGGAGGCATAAGTATATGTATAGGAAGTATTTATCAAAAATATGTCATTAAAAATTATTGACAACACTCCTTTATATAGAAAACATGATTTTTTTAGATGGCATTAAAATAGAGGGTTCATTTAAACATAAAAAGCAAGGGTCGTTCGAACAAAAATCAAGGGTCGTTCGAATGAAGTTACCATTCTCGTTCAAATCAAGCACAATCTTGTTTAAATGAAACAACTGATCACACTCAATCATATTTCGAATGATCTTCGAACAAATTTTCACTAACTAGAAAAAATAAATGTGAAAAACGTTTGAAGGTGGTTTGAATGACTTTCAATATCTCGTTCAAACGAACATAAGATCTCATTCGAACAACTTTAAAAACAAAAATATATTTTTAAAAAACCTTTTTCAAAAGTGGCCTCAAATAATATTTTATAAAAACCAACACCTAAATACCAAGGTTCTAAAAAATGCGAGGTGTGAACGAGGCGTGGAGGCCAAGCCTTATTCCTTAGAAGCCTAGGCGGGCCTTAGGCATAAAAAGACATGAAAAGGCGTTTAGGCATTTTTAATATATTTTAATATTTTTTAACCATAACAAGGCTATTAAAATACTAAAATTGTACATATCATAAAAATATGTCAGAATAATTGCAAATTACAATACTATTTGATTATTTTGGAAGAGATAATGGCCTGGTTTGTAAAAAAATCTTTAAAATGCGATATCGTTTCACTAAAGCATTGTTGTTTTTAGAAAAAAAATGTGCCTTAAGGCTTTTACCAAGAATAAGGCGTAAAAAGCTTAAGGCGGGGCATTTCTCCCAAGCCTCAAGCCTAGGTGGGTTTTTTAGAACACTGTTAAATACAATATTCTGAAATTAAGCTAACATGCATCCATATCTCTTGAGATTCCTTGGGCGTTGAATACAAAACATGGCACGAAACATGGCATGGTGATGTAGAAATTTTTACTTGTCCGCTACGGTCTCCAATGTGGATTTCACCAATATATAACATTCATATATTCTTCCATAGATGCTAAATATGACATCTTATGATTAGTTTTCATGAACTACTTTGCAAGTATTTTCATGTTTTTTGTTAAATGCAAATTTCTAACATCAAAAAATTTCAACGAGGATCATCTAATATATGCCAACTTCCAACAAATTCACTATAGCATTCAACCAATTTGAAATAAGTGCAACAAATATCAACTTCAAATAATAACAAATAATAAAAGTTGGGCAATATTTTATCTTCACCAACTTGTGTATCAACATAATTTTTAATTATTCAATTTCGAATTCCCAATTTCATTATCATTCATGTCAATATTAGGATTTATCACAAAAAATGGGTTTTGCCCTAACCATAAAACCAATTTCACTGTAGGCCTCTTATCAAATTACACACATCAGTCAAAATGACAACAACAATTCTGACATTAATCTTCTAAAATTAGTAATGTCTCACACACAATACATATATACAATCAACCACCAATATTTAGAATTTTATGAGAATTATAAAAATACTAGCCGTGAGGTTGAAATGGGCTTGAGGTTATAAAGTAAATGACAAAGAATATGACTAGAAGTTAACTAGCGCTTCGTTCGAGGATTATGGAATGGAATCACTAAAGGTTTTTAGTGAAAATGGCTGAAGTTTGTGGGTTTAAATTGTCCAAGGTTTGGGTTTTGAATGTGTGATATGAATAATTAGGGGTGAAAAAATATGGTTGGTATTTCACATCCACTAAATTCGCACCTCAGAACTTCGGATTCATTTTTATAAAAATTAAATCAATTCTAGGACATGAAAATTTAATATTTAAGTTGTATTCACATCTCCCATATGTAAATTCAATTAAATTAGAAAAAAAACATTAATGATTATCAAATTGTTTATCAATATGAATTTACACCTCCCAAGTGCGAATTCACAGAGTGCAATATTTTTATAAATATAGTTTTAGGTGCAAAATTTTTATAGATATGTATTAAAATTGTATTACTTTAACGAAAAACTCCTAATATCACTATAGGGGCAAAAAAATAAATTTGTCTATATTTTATATCTAGTATCAAATAAAAAAAATGGGTTATTTTGTGTTATACCCCATTTCATACTTCATTTTGTGTTATCCCTAATTTTTTTTAATTATGTTGCCCCCACATTCTATATCAACATTTGTTTAAATATTTTACTATTACTTTTAACTAAAAACCTTAATATACATTATTAAAATTAACAAATATATCTTGTATTACTTTTATAGTTGGTTTTGTATTATCCCATTTTTTTCAAAAACAAAATAGTGTTACATCCACACTCAATGTTAGTCAAATCATTGTTTTTAACATCTGAATATGTTACTTTTTTCGGACTATAAAATTCAAAATGAATTTATTAAATATGATAAATTAATAAAATTCAGGAAAATAATAAAAAAAATGGGTTAATTAATTTTTAAACAATATTTCATATAATGTTTCATCCAACATATTTGTAAAATTAATGTGCATCCTGTAGTGTGATTATCACATGGATAGTAATTATAAGATTTCATGTTATTTTGTGTTTTAACCTTTTATATTTTGTACCACTACGTGTCGGGATTTATGTTTTTAGTCTTCTTATTTTTGTACCATGTACGTTCTAGAACTATCCAAATTCTAGTATAAATTCATTAGTGATATTTGGGTGGCTCCTACCCCTGTAGAGCTCATTTAAATGTGGCTGATGTTGAATTGCCTTGTTGAGCTTAGTTGAGCTCCACAAATGTGGACATTTGTTACTTAAAATTGGGACAACAAAATTTTAAAAAAAAAAGAGTGCACTCAACATTCTGAGTTAACTTTTCACCAATAAAATAGTTGATAATATGAACGAATATGATGCGATAGAGATTGAGAGAAAATTAGATTCTGACTATAACAACTAAAGTAAAAACTATATGAATCAAATATATATACAAAATATTTAATGCGTGCCATCATCGATGCTTAACGTGTTCTATAGTTAACTAATCAATATGTTTCATAGTTAATAAATGATGAAATGCATTAAATATTCAAGACATAACTATTGATAGCGCCAAGAACTAACGGGGAAGTTCTACTCTATTTGTAAGCTTACGACATAGCGAATCGACGCCCTAGAACATTGTAGAGAAAGCTAAAGTTTCGCATAATGTCATTCCTGGATTATGAACATCATGTTCACCAATTCATCCCTACATATCCATATATTAAATGATATATAATTCAAGGTATAACTCTTTAGAATTCTTAACATTTACATTGTTTTTGCATTGACCTGAACATTTACAAGGTATATATATATATATATAATTCAAAAGAGTTATACCTTGAATTATATATCATTTAAAGTATACATAAGTAGTATTATAAACACCCAATGAGAGAAATAAGAAGACATTTGTCATGGTTACATTGTATCAACAACACATTCTGTCTAAATTTAACATTTAGATCCATTAGGCATTTTACACAATATAGATCTGAGTTACCTAAAGCCTAGAATCTAACCTTGGTAGGCCTAGTAGTTTAATATATTTAAATCATCAAAAAATAGCCAAAATGTATTGTTCTTTTGGACCACATCAGAAATAATTGACTTTGTCCAATTCTAGAATTGATGAAACACCAAATCCAAATTATATTAAATTCATTACCTGTTGACATCAGATGAGATAACAAACACTTGAAAAGGTAACAAAACATGTAATATCACATATATTAAAACCTTGAGTTCACTTGCAAATAGAGTATAAGAAAAGTAAGAACCAAACACATATAAAATAAACCAAATATGGGATGAAAGCACTACAACTAACATGTATGTTGAGTTCACCTGCAAATAGAGTGTAAGAAAAGTAAGAACCAAACACATACAAAATAAACCATTTATGGGATTAAAGTGTTGCTACTAACATGTATGTTGTGATTTCCTCATCTGTATGCAAGTGGTTTTTAAAAAATAATTTCCTAAAGCCTCTTAATGGTATATTTTGAAGTTTTTTTTCCTGAGCAAAGGGGATTATATACCTTATGCCAAACAATGAAAAAATAACAAATGAAAGGAAACACTACTAATCTAATATTATTTAATTCACTAAGATTTGGATGAGATTCAACATTGGTGATTGGTGAGTCCTCACAGGCTCAAAAGATCATCCAATAGACTGCCATAATGCAAATGAAAATATCTGTTTGCTCACTTGAGATTGTATAAGCGTTTGGTAGTGATGATACTTCATTTAAAATATCAAGATCATCTCTGAAAAGTTGTTATTCAACAGATTTCAATTCCATGGGATTGCAATCCACATGTATTATCGATTGATCCCTATTCTAAATAATGAAAAGATAATGGTTATACTGAAATTGCAATTGCAATTATGAACTCAGTATAGAAATTGCAACCTAAAATAAAATATATCAGACCTAAAATATACTAAAAAAGTAAACTTTGTACATAAATGGTTGTACAGAAACCCATGCAATCAATTTTTGAGCCTACAATAGCTCATAATAATGGTTCTTATGTACGGTAACCAATTCAGAATCCCAAGCCCAAATTTTGTACATTAATGGTTCTTATGTAACAAACTTAAATGCGGCTCCTTGAAATAAGCCCCAAATACATGAAAAATACCATAAATATGATTTAAAAAATTGGCCAAATGAGAAAGTTGTGTAAATAAAAACGCATACCAAAAAATTCATCCCTTGCATTTTATCACAAACACATACCAAAGAATTTATCATGTAAATCAATCGAGTAAAGAAAGATGAAAAATGGAAAATCGTACTCTAATTTAGCCCTCTTCGTAGTCCTTCCTTCTTCGTAAAAGTTGTTCCTTCTTCGTAGTCCTCTGCATGAGAAAAGAGAAAGGAAGATGGAAAATGAAATCCCCAAATCATACCCAACAAGAAAAGGGAGAGAGAGAACGACCGGATAAATTATTTTCCTATTTCAGATCATATGGTTATTACTATTCTAAATATTAACATTTGTATTATGGAACTTAATGATAAGCACCCAAAACTGTACATTTTATACCCCGAATAGATGTATTTTAGTTGCTGATTCTCGGCAATTTAGGTCTTATGTGCTTTATTATCTATTTTGTAGGTCGAATGCACGTTGTGGTGTTCAAACGCATATTTCAAGGAAATTGTGCGAATTATGGAGCTAATTACCTGTAACACCCCGTATTTTCATGCATTTAATATTTAATTAATTCGGGAATTCAAAATTACTTGTGTGTCGTAATTTTAATTGAATTAATTATGGGAATTTATATTTAAATATTAATCGGGGAGTGAATGGTTAATATTTAGGGAAATTTATTTACTAAGTGAGTAGTAATAATGTATTTACGTCATTTCGGGTATTAATAGCGGGATATGTACTTTTTTCAATCGGGAGTCAGTATAGACTAATTTGGGTGTGAAATAAGATTTTTTATAAATTAATTCGGATGCCAATTATGAGTGTATGGTTCAGTCCGGATGGGCTGAGATAGTCAGAAAAGTATACCCGGGGGTAGTAAACGGGTCACGGGACGTTTTTAGGCATAGCCGGGCCCCGGTCACTTGGGTTTGGCCCATTAGGCAAAAAAGGGGATTAAGACTAATTAAACAATTATAAGAAATAAGGGAACGACTGATGTGAGTTTAGAAAAAGACTTAGTGGGTTAGGAAACCCTAATAGAAGTTAAAGTCAAACTTGGGGATCACAGGAGAGCCAAAAAGAGTCATCTTCAACCTTGGGCATTCAACTCCAAAATCAGACTCTACGAAATATAAGGCAAGTGGTTAACTTGTTGTAGCATTTAAATTGTATTTCAATTCATATTAATCAAAGAAATTCGTTTTGGGATTTAAAGGGTATAAACATGAAGTTTTGCAAACCATGAATCTGATTTCTAAATTGAGTAGAAATTCATATATAATCTGAGTTTTCTATTTGTATCTGGTAAGATGTGTAAACCCGGATGAGTTAGAAACGAATTGGTGATAGGGAATTGGTGTTTAAATGGGTTAAAAGATTAAATTGGATTTTACCCCAAACTTGTGAAAACAGTAGAGGAAGTGAATTAATTGATGTTTTTGGACTTTATGGAGATTCCTCATAAGGTTTTTGATGTCTATTGATGATGGGAAAGCTTGATTTTTAGTATAGAAGAAGTTAGGGTTTGGAGTTATTCGGCCATGGCTGAAATAGCCGACTTGGGGAAGACGAGGACCTGATCGATCGATCAATCGATCGATGGTCCGAAAATTTTGACACCTTCGCCCAGTTATGTATATAAAAGGAAAATTTATTATATAATCTTTCATGCTTTAATTATTGAGAAATTAATACATGAGTTTAAATCTAATTTAATTGTGAATAAAATTAATTAGGATTTGAGGGAGACCTTGTGTGGCACATCATGATTAAATTAATTGGGGTTTGGAGGAAATTATGTGTGACACACTAGAGTTAAATTTTGGGAATTTTAATTCAAAATGATTAAATACGGATTGAGTGGACAAGTCCGGGAATATTGGTTGAGCGATACCGAGATGTAAATTTTATTTAGGTGAAAGCTAAATAATTTAGAGTCAGGAATTCAGACTCGGGTGATGTTGTTTCGCGTCACGAGAGTAAGTCCGAATATATTGGTTGGGGCGATACCAAAAGAAATTAATGTGCAAATTAATTTATAATTAGAGTTGTGCCATAAACTAATAATAAAATGGAATAGGCGTGTGTCACGGACTTAGTACACGGTGTCGCTGGGATATATATATATATACGGTGTGTGATAGTATATATATGGTGTGTGCATTAATATCAGTGGATAGATATTATTATTATATACTCTAGTTCTATAGAGGGAGGTTGCGCATAGTGGATCAATCCCCTAGCTTGAGGTGTAGGGTGAGTATATTCCCAGGTCATAGCGTCCGTTATATGGGTGAGGGGCATCTCACTTTCAGGGAAGGAATATGACCGCCTCCAACATGTATGTATTAACCAAGTTAGTGAACGATTCTGACTTGGGGTAGCTAGGTTATGTGAATACACCTAGTGGGATAGCACTTTAGAGAGTTTATATCCGGGGAGACTTTACTCGGGTGGATACTATTATTAAATGTTATTTCAGTATGTTCGTGAAGGGTGTAATATGACTATAAGTATATAATTAGGTAAATAATTATATATGGGATAATTAATACAAAGCATGAGTTGTATTATACGTATAACAGATGTGAAAGTTATATGAAATTAGAAAGGGAAATTATTTAATTAAGTTGATGTTGATAATAATTTGAAAATCATAATTAAGGCATACTCGGTTAGAGTAGGGTGTTTATAAGGGGTTATATAATTTATCTAGTCATGAGGTAAAGAACTAGGTAATTTTAATTAAGGCTTTAGTAGTGCACATTAGAGGAGGGGTGAGGATGTCCTCAAGGGAGTACGACACTAACTAAAATATGGAGCGCATGCATATTTACTTATTACTGCAAGTTAATCATTTGCTAAATGTTTTTCAAATGTTTTTGGGTACTAACCCTTGCTATGAAAATTTTAAAAACCTTTTAGGCGTCCAACCACAGGGACGCCAGGCTTGACCCAATTCTAGGGGACCGTTGCTGCAGCATATGTGGATGTTGCGGGAGTTTGATAGACACCTCATTCTTTCATTCCTAGTATAGAGACTCCTTATTAGTTATTTGAGCATGTCGCTCACAGTTCATTTAGTTTTTGGTCAGACTTGTTGAGATTGATTGCTTGTCTTTATTTTATATTTGTTGGAGTTTGAGCCTATGGTTTATTCGGTCGGTTAATTAATTGTGAACGGTTGTTTCAGTTGATTGTGATTATTGTGATATTTTATTTTCACATGAGATTTTCATTTAAGTTAATGAAAGATAAAACTTGGCACCAGTCTAATCTTCTCACTTAGGTGGTTAGTAATTAAAAAGGCAACAATGATGATAAGAATGAACCAACTGAGTAACATGTTCTAACTCAATTTAGGATTGATCACCCGGGGTTAATTAGGCGGGGTGTCACAGATGGTATCAGAGCGTCAGGTTCTAGTGTCCTTAGGATCTGTGCGGTTTACTACGTTTCAGCGTAGCATTCTGTTGTTATAGAGCCCTATTATTAGGACTGTTGATTCATTTTACGCTTGTGAGATATCGTATTTCTGCTATGAATATTTTTGTATAAATTGTGTACTTATATACAATTCAATCTATTTCAGATGCCACCGAGGAGACAGAGAGAGGAGAGGGATGAGGCTAGGGATGAGGTCAGGGAGGCTCATCAGGAGCCACAGGTACCGCCACCACCACCCCCATCCGATTTAATTTCCACTACTCAGTTGGAAGTGATAGTGGCCCAGGCGGTCGAGATAGCGATGCGAGCTATGGCAGCTCACTTTCCACAGCCCCAGGCATCGCCTCCAGTGGCACCAGTAGTTCAGGCTCCAGTGGGCCACCGTCTTGGCAGCGAGTTAGGGAGACCTTTCAGAAGGGTCACCCACCTGAGTTTCGGGGTAGCACCGATGTGGTAGAGGCTTGTGACTATAAGAAGAATATTCAGCGCCATCTGTGCATGCTGGAGTGTAGATGCTTGCTATCTTTCGTCTGTCGGGGGCAGCCTTACAGTGGTGGGAGTCAGTTACCACCGTCGAGGAGCGGGATTTGATGAGGATAACAGAATTCTGGGTGCAGTTCGACCACAAATACTTTCCACCGACTATGAGGAAGATTTCACCCGTTTGGCAAACTTTGTGCCAAATGAGGTGAACGATGAGGAGCGGAAGAAATTGAGATTTATGGATGGCTTAGCCTGGTGGATCAGGCAACATTTGATTGGGAATTCGGCGTTAGTGACCTATATAGATGTCGTTAATGTCGCACTTGTACATTTCCAGGATCATTGCTTCCATGCGAAGGGGAGCAAGAGAGCAAGGGAGTCGAGCCAATAGGGAAAGGCAGTTACTAGTGATGACACGAATGGTACTCAGCAGTAGACTGGCAGTCAGTAGGGGAATCAGGCAAAAAAGTTTAAGCCTGGTGGGTTCCGACAAAGAGGACAGGGGTTCAGATAGGGGCAGCCGAGCCCGAATCAGCAGCAGTAGGTTCCTCAGGGCCGTCAGGGCCAAGGGAATAATAGGGGAGGCCAACAGGGCCAACCACATCAGGGCCAACAGGACCAACGACATGGGGATGGTCAGAAATATTGTTTTGTCTGTGGCCAGCCAGGAAACTTCAAGAGGGAGTGCCCACAGATGGGCAGAGTCATCAGCAGGAGGGGCAACGGAGGGAGATGCCGCTAGCAGCACTAGCTCCACCCGCCCCACTGCAGCAGGGGCAGATGCACTACGGGCATGTGTATAATGTCTGGGATGTTCCCAATCCTCTAGTACAGCAAGCACCGCCAGCAGTTGAGGGTATGTTTCTCATTCATGGATATGAGGGTGGTATTCTTTTTGATACGGGAGCATATCATTCATTTATTAAATATAATTTTGCTAAACGGGTCGGGTTATTAGAGACCGCCAGTAGTCTTCAGATGTGTGTAGAGTTGCCAGTAGGCAGCGGGGCTTCGATTCACTCGACTTGTCGGGGGTGGACATTTTGATTGGGAGGATTAGTTTAGCAGTGGACCTCTTGGTGTTAGATATGAAAGGGTACGATGTCATCTCGGGTATGGATTGGTTGGCAGGTTATCGGGCAATGGTGGATTGCTACGAGAGGACAATCGTGTTCTCCATTCCAGGATAGGAGATGTTTTTTATAGTAATACCGTTACCCGAGGGAGGGTCACGCACGCACCTGTATTACATCGAGGAGGAAACCTCATAGGAGGTGGCAATTCCATTGGACTTAATCCCGGTAGTGAGGGGCTTTGAGGATGTGTTCCAGGAGATACCAGGATTGCCACCTAGCAGGAAAATCGAATTTGTAATTGATTTAGCACTGGGGACGAGCCCGATTGCTTGGGGCCCATACCGTATGGCCCCTTCAGAGATGCATGAGTTGAGAGAGCAGATTTCGTAGCTAATGGGTCAAGGTTTCATTTGGCGGAGTACATCGCCGTGGGGTGCACCAGTGTTGTTTGTGAAGAAGAGGGACGGTTCACTACGGTTATGTGTGGACTATAGAGAGTTGAATAAGTCGACGATACGGAATAAGTATCCGTTACCTAGGATTGATGATATATTTGACCAGTTGAGAGGGGTGTCTTACTTCTCTAAGGTCGACTTGAGGTCAAGGTATCATCAACTGCGTATCCGAGAGGAGGATGTTCCTAAGACCTCTTTCATGTTGCGGTATGGATCTTATGAGTTCAGGGTGATCCCATCCGGGCTCATCAATGCACCAGCAGTGTTCATGGACCTCATGAACAGGGTTTTCAGGGAGTTTCTCGATCAGTTTTTCATCGTGTTCATTGATGACATCCTGATCTACTCACGCACTGAGGAGGAGCACGCAGAGCATCTGCGTATAGTTTTATAGACACTGCGGGATCACCATCTCTATGCCAAATTCGGGAAGTGTGGATTTTGGCTACGGGAGGTACAGTTTCTTGGCCACGTGGTGTCAAATCGGGGTATTGCAGTGGATCCAAGTAAGGTATCGGCGGTGAGGGAGTGGGGGAAGCCCACGACACCAATTGAGGTGCGCATTTTTTTGGGATTGGTCAGTTATTACAGAATGTTCATCAAAGGATTCTCAAAGATTGCGGGCCCTTTGACGAATCTGACTCGGAAAGGGGTACCTTTCACTTGGAGTGATCATTGTCAGTTAGCTTTCGATGAGCAAAAGGACAAGTTGACATCTGCACCCGTACTTGCTTTGCCGAAGGGAGGATTAGATTATCGGGTTTACACTGACGCATCCTTATAGGGACTTGGGGGTGTGCTTTAGCAGGAGGAAAGGGTTATAGCTTATGCGTCCAGAAAGTTAAAGCCCCATGAGAGGAATTACCCCACTCATGACCTGGAGCTAGCAGCGGTCATTTTTTCTTTGAGGATATGGAGACATTATCTTCTAGGAGAGCAGTTCACATTATTCACGGATCACAAATCACTTCAGTATCTCTTCACGCAGAAGGATCCGAATATGAGGCAGAGGCGACGACTAGAATTCGTGAAAGACTACCAGTTTGATATTCAATATCATCCTGGTAAGGCGAATATGGTAGCAGATGCATTGAGCTGGAGATCGACTGGGGAAATATCAGAAGTATGGAAAGCAAAGTGGAGAGAGTGTCGATATGAGGATGATGTAGTCAGGGCTTGCATGTCTGCATTATCCATCACACGTGAGATCATTATGCGGGTTGTAAGGGCTCAGGCAGAGGATCAGGTCTGCCGGGATAGGGTGAGCCAGTTGGTAGTTGAGGGAGCAGAGGGTTACTTGGTCAGCTCGGAAGGAGGCTTACGCCTTAATGGGAGGTTAATTGTGCCAGGGGATGAGGAGTTGAGGCACGCGGTTATGACAGAGTCCCATGGGTCGAGATTCGTGGTATATCTCGGTGGGGATAAGATGTACCAGGATATGAGGAGGCAGTATTGGTGGGAAGGAATGAAACGGGACATAGCAGAGTTTGTTTCTAAATGTGCCACGTGTCAACTTGTGAAAGTTGACCATCAGAGACCATCAGGGATGCTACAGCCGCTAGATATTTCGGTGTGGAAGTGGGAGAGCATCTCCATGGACTTAATTACAGGGTTATCGGCATCGCAGAGGGGTCACGATTCCATATGGGTCATTGTGGATCGGTTGATTAAAGTGGACCACTTCCTGCCGGTTCACACAGACTTTGAGACGATGCGATATGCGCAGCTATTTATAGCTGAGATTATTAAGCTGTACGGGGTATCGGTTAATATTGTGTCTGACAGAGACAAGATATTTGTGTCCCATTTTCAGCAGAGCTTTCAGGAGGCCATGGGCACGGAGTTACATTTGAGTACAACCTATCACCCACAGACCGACAGGAAGACTAAGAGAGTCAATCAGTTGTTGGAAGATATGTTCAGAATGTGCATATTACACTTTGGGGGAGGTTGGGAGAAATATCTTCCTTTAGTAGAGTTCGCGTATAACAACTCTTACCAATTCACGATCGGCAAGGCACCATTCGAGGCACAATATGGGAGACCTTGTCGTTCACCCGCTTATTGGTTAGAGGTGGGGGACAACAAACTATTGGGGCCAGAGATTGTTCAGGAGACATCTGCCAAGATAGAGTTGATCCGAGGGAGAATTCAGATAGCTCAAGATAGGCAAAAGAGTTACGCTAATGCTTCACGAAGACATGTGGAGTTAAAGATTGGGGAACAGGTATTAGTCCGAGTGTACCCTATGAAAGGGGCGATGAGGTTCGGCAAGAAGGGTAAGTTAGAACCGAGGTAGGTGGAACCTTTCCCTATTATCGAGAGGGTAGGACCAGTAGCTTACAGGCTGGGATTGCCAGAGCACCTTCAGCGGATACACGACGTGTTCCATGTGGCATCGCTGAAGAAATATCGCAGGAGCGAGAGGGCCTTCTGGCACATTCCACTTTAGGAAATTGAATTACGGCCAGACGTCTCATATCAGGAGAGATAGGTGGCTATTCTGGACCGTAGTGAGCGAAAGTTACGATCCAAGGTTGTTCCACTAGTTAGAGTACAGTGGGGTCATCACAATGTTGACGAGTCTACTTGGGAGCGGGAGGAGGATATGCGGGAACAATATCCAGAGCTTTTCACCACAGGTACGACCTAATTTCGAGGACGAAATTTCTTTGTAAGGGGGGGAGTATGTAACACCCCATATTTTCATACATTTAATATTTAATTAATTCGGGAATTCAAAATTACTTGTGTGTCGTAATTTTAATTGAATTAATTATGGCAATTTATATTTAAATATTAATCGGGGAGTGAATGGTTAATATTTAGGGAAATTTATTTACTAAGTGAGTAGTAATAATGTATTTACGTCATTTCGGGTATTAATGACGGGATATGAACTTTTTTCAACCGGGAGTCGGTATCGACTAATTTGGGTGTGAAATAAGATTTTTTATAAATTAATTCGGATGCCAATTATGAGTGTACGGTTCAGTCCGGATGGGCTGAGATAGTCGGAAAAGTATACCCGGGGGTAGTAAACGGGTCACGGGACGTTTTTAGGCATAGCCGGGCCCCGATCACTTGGGCTTGGCCCATTAGGCAAAAAAGGGGATTAAGGCTAATTAAACAATTATAAGAAATAAGGGAACGACTGATGTGAGTTTAGAAAAAGACTTAGTGGGTTAGGAAACCCTAATAGAAGTTAAAGGCAAACTTGGGGATCACAGGAGAGCCAAAAAGAGTCATCTTCAACCTTGGGCATTCAACTCCAAAATCAGACTCTACGATATGTAAGGCAAGTGGTTAACTTGTTGTAGCATTTAAATTGTATTTCAATTCATATTAATCAAAGAAATTCGTTTTGGGATTTAAAGGGTATAAACATGGAGTTTTGCAAACCATGAATCTGATTTCTAAATTGAGTAGAAATTCATGTATAATCTGAGTTTTCTATTTGTATCTGGTAAGATGTGTAAACCCGGATGAATTAGAAACGAATTGGTGATAGGGAATTGGTGTTTAAATGGGTTAAAAGATTAAATTGGATTTTACCCCAAACTTGTGAAAACAGTAGAGGAAGTGAATTAATTGATGTTTTTGGACTTTATGGAGATTCCTCATAAGGTTTTTGATGTCTATTGACGATGGGAAAGCTTGGTTTTTAGTATAGAAGAAGTTAGGGTTTGGAGTTATTTGGCCATGGCTGAAACAACCGACTTGGGGAAGACGAGGACCTGATCGATCGATCGATCGATCGAAGGTGGACCATCGATCAATCGATGGTCCGAAAATTTTGACAGCTTCGTCGAGTTATGTATATAAAAGGAAAATTTATTATATAATCTTTCATGTTTTAATTATTGAGAAATTAATACATGAGTTTAAATCTAATTTAATTATGATTAAAATTAATTAGAATTTGAGGGAGACCTTGTGTGGCACATCATGATTAAATTAATTGGGGTTTGGAGGAAATTAGGTGTGACACACTAGAGTTAAATTTTGGGAATTTTAATTCAAAATGATTAAATACGGATTGAGTGGAAAAGTCCGGGAATATTTGTTGAACGATACCGAGATGTAAATTTTATTTAGGTGAAAGCTAAATAATTTAGAGTCAGGAATTTAGACTCGGGTGATGTTATTTCGGACCACGAGAGTAAGTCCGAATATATTGGTTGGGGCGATACCAAAATAAATTAATGTGCAAATTAATTTATAATTGGAGTTGGGCCATAAACTCATAATAAAATGGAATAAGCTTGTGTCACGGACTTAGTACACAGTGTAGTCGGGATATTTTATATATATATATATAGACAGAGAGAGAGAGAGAGAGAGAGAGAGAGAGAGAGAGAGAGTTAGGCTCTCCAACATACATCATTAAACATACCTGCGAACATACCTATTTTTTTAAAATAGTAAAAGAAATAATTTTGAGTAAATATTTTTTATATGGATTCATGATAGTTCAATGTAGTCCTGTAAAAGAAATCAGAACAAAATAATGTATTTTGATATTTTTAAAAAATAGGTAAAAAAACTGATAATTTTAAAGGGTAAAAGCTGACAGTTTTTTTAACTATTTTTTAAAAATATCAAAACACATTATTTTGTTCTTATTTTTTTCATAGGGTCACATTTAAATATCATGAACCCATATAAAAAATATCAACTAAAAATTATTTTTTTATTATTTAAAAAAAAAAAGGTATGTTGCTAGGTATGTTGCAAGGAGGTATGTTGGAGAGTCTGACTCTCTCTCTCTCTCTCTCTCTCTCTCTCTCTCTCTCTATGTATATATATATATATATATGGTGTGAGCATTAATATTAGTGGATAGATATTATTATTATTATACACTCTGGTGCTATAGGGGGAGGTTGCGTGTAGTGGATGAATCCCCTAACTTGAGGAGTAGGGTGAGTATATTCCCAGGTCATAGCGTTCGTTATATGGGTGAGGGGCATCTAAATTTCAGGGAAGGAATATGACCGCCTTCAACATGTATGTATTATCCAAGTTAGTGAACGATTCTGACTTGGGGTAACTAGGTTATGTGAATACACCTAGTGGGATAGCACTTTAGAGAATTTATATCCGTGGAGACTTTACTCGGGTGGATACTATTATTAAATGTTATTTCAGTATGTTCTTGAACGCTGTAATATGACTATAAGTATATAATTAGGTAAATAAATATATACGGGATAATTAATACAAAGCATGAGTTGTATTATACGTATAACAAATGTGGAAGTTATATGAAATTAGAAAGGGAAATGATTTAATTAAGTTGATGTTGATAATAACTTAAAAATCATAATTAAGGCATACTCGGTTAGAGTAGGGTGTTTATAAGGGGTTATATAATTTATCTAGTCATGAGGTAAAGAACTAGGTAATTTTAATTAAGGCGTTAGTAGTGCACATTAGAGGAGGGTGCGGATGTCCTCAAGGGAGTACGACACTAACTTAAATATGGAGCGCATGCATATTTACTTATTACTGCAAGTTAATCATTTGCTAAATATTTTTCAAATGTTTTTGGGTACTAACCCTTGCTATGAAAATTTTAAAAACCTTTTAGGTGTCCAGCCACAGGGACACCAGGCTTGACCCAATTCCAGGGGACCGTTGCTGCAGCATATGTGGATATTGCGGGAGTTTGATAGACGTCTCATTCTTTCATTCCTAGTATAGAGACTCCTTATTAGTTATTTGAGCATGTCGCTCATAGTTCATTTAGTTTTTGGTCAGACTTGTTGAGATTGATTACTTGTCTTTATTTTTAATTTATTGGAGTTTGAGCCGATGGTTTATTCGGTCAGTTAATTAATTGTGAATGGTTGTTTCAGTTAATTGTGATTATTGTGATATTTTATTTTCGCATGAGATTTTCATTTAAGTTAATGAAAGATAAAACTTGGCACCAGTCTAATTTTCTCACATAGGTGGTTAGTAATTAAAAAGGCAATAGTGATGCTAATAATGAACCAACTGAGAAACCTGTTCTAACTTAATTTAGGACTGATCACCCGGGGTTAATTAGGTGGGGTGTCACATTACCCTTGTCCTGTAACCCTAGCCTACTCTAAGCTTAGCCTAAACTGTGTCCCGAGCCGTGTGTGTTTGATTTGTTCCATTTCCTATTTTTTAGATTTTAAGTTGAGTCGTTTTTATTTTTAGGGTTTATTTTAAATTTATTTAGAATTTTCTAGGATTCATTTCCTATTTTTATATTTTTGTTTTTTATTTTGATTTTGATTTTGATTTTGATTAGTTTTTATTTTATTTTATCTTATTTTATTAAGATTAGTTTTTAGGAGCTTATTTTTAATTTTATTATATTTTACTTTTTTTAGATCTTTAGGTTTTATGTTTTTAGTTTTATTTTAGTTTTATTTTATAGATTAGAAGTTTTATTTTAATTTTAGTTTTTATAGATTTTATTTTTTAGGATTTTAGTTATTTTAATTTTCATTTTTTAGGGTCATAAGTTAAACACACACATAACCTCTCACACCCCACTCCCATACACTTTACACACACAACCAACTCCTCATCCTCACCATAACTCATACACCCTCACACACACCATAATCCTACCCAACATCATCTTCAACCTCTAAACCAACCTTTCTCTCACCTCCATTTCCAAACTCCCATTAAACCCATCAATCCCACCTCACTTCCACTCATCCACGCAGCCAACCTCACCCATTAACCTGGAAACCCCATCATCGCAATCTGTTTTTCGCCTGAACCCAACCCCCTCGGCGCCGGACATGCCTCGACGACCACTTCATCGGTCCGTCACTGTCCCACCTCGTGACACACCCGAAGCCGCCTACCCAATACCGGAACCTCACTCCACCCACAAACCTCCTGCCGGAGCCAGCCCCAAACCCGTCATCACCTCCCTCTGAACCCGGAGATCGATTCAACCCCCGACCTCCATACCCCAACCCGCTTTACTTCCTCACACCCCCAGCTCCAAACCCCCAAGCCATTTTAAATCCCCAAGCCAAAATCGTTTTTTACCTGTTCAAAAACAAGCCAAAGCCTAAGTCAAAAAAATAAACAAAACTAATTACCCACATCCCATTTAACCCACATGCCATTTAAACCAACCTTTTACCCATTTTTCCAAACTACCCCCAATTAATTCATTTAACCCCCAATTCCAAAAATGCCCCCAAACCTCTCATCCCCAAATCGGATTTTATTCCCTCCTCCCACTTCCCACATGACCTTACACAACTCATGCACATTTGTGCATTTTCCAAAATTAACCCTCACCCACACCTTATACAACCTCTTACACCTTTATCCTCACATTTTTACTCCTAGCTCCATGCCTATTATAAAAAGAAGATGAAGACCCCATTTGAAGGGAGCTTTAGAATACCAATTTGTAGAGATAATTCTAGAGAGAGATAATTTAGTGTAGAAAATAAATTAGGATAAACACCATTTTGAAAATAGTTTTATTTTATTATTTTTATTTTTGTTAGATATATGTGAGGTTAAATTTTGTAAGAGATTTAGTTGAGTGATTATTTAATTGTAAATCACTTTGATACTCAATTGGAGGTATGCAAATTGCAAATTCAAGGATTGGAGTCCAATTTCACTCAAATAGATTTGGTTTGATTGTTCTTTTCTTCTACTTTATTTATTAGCCTTTGATTGTTTGATTATCATGTTTAATATGATGTTAGGCTAAATCCCGTTTCAAGGGGTGGTGTGAACCCTTATTTGATATTATTTTAATTTAATTAGTTTGATTACTTGAAAATTCCCTTTGAATATTAATTATGATCCCTCACCCTTAAATTTACGCCTCGAGAGAGGATAAATGATTATCGAGAGAAAATCAAATTTCTAAGTTATAATACCCATTTTATATTCGAATTAGAGATAGAGGTTTCTTAAGTGTGGTATTATTCCTTAAATTTCAACTCTAATTTTATTTTCTATGATTTATACAAATTTTAATCAATCGATCCTAGCGGGTGATTAATTAAAATGAGTGTAGATCTATTTTTTAGAGTTGTCCTAGCGGGTGATTAATTAAAATGAGTGTAGATCTATTTTTTAGAGTTGTGGGGTGTTATACTTAATGTTTTAAAAAGTTGCTATTAAAATTACATTTGCAACGAGAGTTGATTTGTAATTTTGATATTAATTTGAGAGAATTCAATTAATTAAATTAATTAGTTAGAATAACTAAAATTTGCGGTGTAATCGCACTCCTTGATTGTTCTCACATTTATTTACCTCACTTTATCTCTTATCTTTGTGTTAGACTTTATTTTTCATTTTAGACACTTTTTAGTTTGTAATTTGATCTTTCATCTCAGTTAGTGTTATTTCACATCCTCACCCTAATGTTCACACACCTAGAACTATAAGTTGGGATGAAATTAATTTTCTAGAGGCTTGGGCTATAAAAAAAGTTGTTCTTCCCCAACCTCGTAAAAATGAAGATAGTGGGGACATAATTGAGGATAAAGATGGAGATGCTTTCTTGTATTTTAGAAAATTTAATAGGTGTCAATCCTCTAGAGGTGAACCTTCTATAGCTCATTTTATTACTTATCCTCCATATGCTTCACGAAATTTTGTTTGTGAAGAAAATCCTAGGAACCATCCATATCATGATGATATGACACTTCAGGATATTTTTACTAATGCACAAATACCCCATGGTATTTACAAGAAGAATACTTCTCATCATAGAGAATATCCTATGCCTTCTGAGATGAACGTGGGACTTTAAATCTATCCTCTTACTGATTTTTGCAATTAATAGGAAATAAATTAATGCTGAATTTTACCTACCAGGTTATGCTAAATTTCGTGCTTGATATTTTGCTAAGTATAACAGAGCTGAATTAGCTAATTATAAAAATGAATTTTATAAATGGGTTGAAGATAACCAGCAAGTTACTTCTTTTCTGGTTTGGTTTCAAATGTTTTCTAAAGATAACCATCTTTTTATTTAAACTAAGGATAAACAGGTTCTTAAAACTGAAGATAAACATTTAAAGAATTGGAATATTTCGAATAACCAGATTATATCTGCTATTCACCCTCCTACTGAACCCCTTTCCTTTGATGTTGGAAGCCCCAACCAAAGTGTTAGTTCGTCTAAGTTAGAAGCTAATGTCTTCTTTAACCTTGAAACTGAGGTGAAGCTCCTCACCAAAACAACTATGTTAAACCCACTTTATAAATAAGGTAAACCAATCTTATCCTTAATACGATAGGAAAATAACTCAATAGGATTGAGAACCTTCAGGAACACTTTACCATTCAGAAACCTGAAGACTGTGGTAAGAGTCTTGACCAACCTTTAGTCCCCCCCCTCCTATGGATGTTAAAGGGTTTTAAATGGGTAATAAAACTGACTTTATTTCCCAAATTGAAAGAGATTGAAAATAATCTCAAAGGGTTAAAACTTAACACCTTATCTCACTTAGATTCTGATTTAGAATTAGACTTACCCTTGGAAGAAATTCATAATTTTGAAAAATCTTTCAAAAAATTTGAAAATTAAGTCAACAAAATTACTTATAGTAATAATATTGGCTATGTTGGTCCCGTTAGAAACTACTATGGCAGACCAACTCTTTAGGATCTTCTTTTCGAAGAAAATGTTGTGATTAACTCACAATCCACCTTTCATGGTAAATATATTTACGACTGGAATATTTATGGAAAATTGGAAGCTCATATCTATGAGATGATACACCAAATGTGCATGTATTCCACTATATGTAAACAGAATGATGGTTCTAATCAAATTATTGCTCAGATGATCATCACTGGATTTACTGGAACACTTCGAGGTTGGTGGGATACTATCCTCACAGCTGATCAAAGACATAATATTGTTAATGCAGTAAAAATTATCAAAGATGAACATATGCAAGATAGGGGAATCCAGGATGTTGTTTATACCTTAATTCTTTCTATTATTCATAATTTTGTTTGCAGTGGTGATTATAATTGGGAACGTAATAGAGAATTATTACAAAATCTAAAATTCCCTACTCTAAGACAATTTAGATTGTACAAGGATGTCTTCCTTGCTAGGGTTACTCAGAGAGGTGATGGTAACTCTGAGCATTGGAAAGCCAAATTTATTGAAGGCCTTCCTACTTTCTTCGCTGAGAAAGTTAGAAAGAAATTAAGAGAAGCCAATGATAGCATATTTATCCCTTACCATGATTATACTTATGGGTAATTAATCAGTCTTATCATCCAAGAGGGTCTTTCTCTCTGTAATGACCTTAAGCTACAGAGACAACTTAAGAAGCAAAATCTTTCTGGAAAGAAATAGTTAGGGGAGTTTTGTGATCAATTTTCTTATAATACTCTTCACACTTCTACTCGTTAAGTCTCCAAAAGGAACAAGTAGGCTCCTAAAAAACCCTCTTATAAAATAAAGAAGAAATATGCTAACGTTTCTCATAATCAAGGTGATAACTCTAAAAAGAAATTTATTAGGAAAAAGAGAAATTTACTTTAAGTAACATCATTGCCCTTGTTAACAGCGGTGCTGATATAAATTGTATTCAAGAAGGGTTAGTTCCCACTGAATACTTTGAGAAGACTACTCAATCCTTATTTAATTCCAGTGGTGATAACATGGTCATTAAATATAAATTGGCCAAGGTTGCAATTTGTAACAATGGAATTTGTTTTGCTAGTACCTTCTTTCGTATTAGCGATTTATCCCAATAGATAATTCTAGGTACTCATTTTTTTTATCTTTGCTTATGCCTATGGATAAAATTGATTCTAGTGGAATATATACCACTATCCAAAATCAAAAGATTGCTTTTGAATTCATCACTCAACTAGAGATTAAGAAAATTAACTCTTTAACTAATAATATTATTTTCAAAGAAAACCATTTCAATTTTCTTCAAAAAGAAATTTCCTTTTTAACTAACATACTGCAAAAAATTAATGTTGTTAAGAATCAATTAATAACTGAAGTTTACAGTGATATCCCTAATACTTTTTGTGATAGGAAGAAGCATATTGTTTCCCTTCCTTATGAAACTGGTTTCAATGAAAAGTCCATTCCTACTAAGGCCAGGCCCAGTCAAATGAATACTAAATTTCTTGACCTTTGTAAGAACCAGATTTAGAGTCTTTTGGATAAAAAGCTTATAACTAAAAGTTATTCTCCTTGGAGTTATACAACTTTTTATGTTAATAAGGCTGCTGAAAAGGAACGAGGTGTTCCTAGACTTGTAACTAATTACAAGCCGCCTAACAATGTTTTGTAATGGATAAGATATCCAATTCCTAACAAAAAGGATTTACTTGATGGGCTTAACTCTGCCACCATATTTTCCAAATTTGATTTAAAATCTGGATATTAGCAGATCCAAATTTCGCCACAAGATACGTACAAAACTGGTTTTGTGGTTCCATTTGACCATTATCAATGGAATGTTTTGCCTTTTGAGGTTAAGAATGCCCCTTCTAAATTCAAAAATATCATGAATGAGATATTCAACCCTTATTCTAATTTCTCTATTGTCTATATTGATGATATTCTCATATTTTCATAATCGATTGATCAGCACATTAAACATCTAAATTTTTTTAAAGATGTTATTAAGACTAATGGACTAGTCGTTTCTGCCCTTAAAATGAAAATATTTCAAACTAATATCAGATTTTTAGGGCACAACGTTGGGAAAGGGAAAATACCCCCTATTGATCGAAGTATTGAGTTTGCTTCTAAATTCCCTGATGAATTAAAAGAAAAAACTTAAATCCAAAGATTTCTTAGTAGCCTCAATTATATTGGTGATTATTACCGAAATCTTGCACAAGACAGTGCAATCCTTTATACCAGGTTGAAAAAGAACCCTGCTCCTTGGACTTCAAAGCATACTAAAGCTGTTCAGAAAATTAAACTGAAAGTCAAGCAATTATCTTGTTGAAATTGTTGAAACTGATGCCTCTGATATTGGTTATGGTGGAATTTTTAAAACAAATTAATTCTTTAACTAAGAAGGAAGAGTTAGTTCGTTTTACTTCTGGATCTTGGAATGATTCCCAGAAAAATTATTCTACCATTAAAAATGAGATTCTTTCGATTTATAAATGCATTACAAAATTTCAGGATGATTTGCTTAATCATAAATTTTTACTACGTATTGATTGAAGTGCCATTAAACAGGTTTTGCAAAAAGATGTAAAAAATATTATTTCTAAACATATTTTTGCCAGATGGTAAGAAAATTTATCCTCGTTTAATTTTGATATTAAACATATCAAAGGTGAAAATAATTCTCCGCCTGTTTTTCTAACCAGGGAGTTTTTACAAAACCAATGAGTGGCCCCTCTAGAGGGCGTGGCTGAGGCCGTGGGCAGTCCCACCAAAGGCCTAGAAAAGATAAAATGGTGATAAAAGAAGATCAATATCCTCCGATGCAGGATTATGTGAAATTTCTTCGCCTGAGTGCGCAGAACAGGGAAAAATTGAGTTCTCCTCCTAACCCCTTTAGCAATAAGAGATCTGCTAAAGAAATTTTACAGAACATCTAGCATGATTTCATTCCTAATCAAAGGACTTAGGAATTAATGCTCATCCACAATGAAGATGATATGAAGCAAATGTCTTCTCCTTGGGAAATTAAGTCCTTTTACTTCGATACACATAATTATGATGTGCAAGAAGGCAAATATCGGCCGTTATATGAGGCTATCCTCGAAGAAACTAATTATGTGGTGTTTAGTCATACGAATAAGCACCAAAAGAATGTCAAATCCCCCATCGCTTATAGCAAGGCAGTTTTGAAGAAATTCATCTATCCCTGAGAATGGGGAATTCATCCTTTCAAATCACGAAAATTGAGTTCGAAAAATGGATCCTATAATTATTAGGATTACATCCAGGCTTGGACTAAAGCTTTTTATTATCAAAATGCTGAGCACAAACATACTTGGTTTTTTAAACTGTGCCCAAACTCTTTGAAAGAAAGCTAGCGAGGATGGGTTATCAATTGGTGGGACAAATTTGGCCCAAGAATTGATATGTTTCCGGATGAGATTACCAAGGAAAAACTTTTCCTAACTTGGACTCAATTTCATCCAAAACTAAGAGGAAAAAATGATGTCCCAATAGGGCTTAATACCCTACTATTTTTTTTTACTGAAATTAGCATTCCTTGGATCTCCAGATGGGATCTCCAATGTAAAGCTAATAACCTTAAGGTTCCTCTACTTAAAAGAATCTTTTATTATAGATGGTGGGTGGGTATTTATATTACTAATACCATTTCTCTAATAAAAGATAGTTTAAAGCACTATATGTCCATGGTGGAAGATTCACTCCCTCAAGTTGAAAAGATAACGTCGGGAACTAATCCGATTAAGGATTTAAAGTTTGCACTCAAGATGCAATTCCCTAATACAACTGAGCAGGAGCTACTAGAAAAGGTGATGGATTATACCTAAAGCCAATTCAAATCGACTTTCACCACCACCTACTCTGAGGAAGATGAAAACCCTATTCCTCAGCCCTCAAATGATGACGCATCCATGGCATCAGTCAAGAATGACAATCCTTTCTTCTGTCTTGCCGGAGAATCCAGAATACGACGAATTTATTGGGGATATGTTTGATACCAACATCCCTATTGAGACAACAATGGAGGCTTTCTTCAACTCACTGAGTTTCACCTTTCCAACACGAAGGTTGGACGATAGTGTTCCCAAGGTTCGAATGGCCTAGATGACTTGACCTAACTGGCCCACCTAGCCCAGTTGTACTCACGTCGATGAATATGGACAAATTTATCTCCATCTCGGCAGCTCGATTATTGTGGTAGGACTCACTGGCCCAACAGCCGACACCTCATGACAAGTGGTAGGACCCACTAGCCCAGTAGCCGATGCTCCGTGAGAAAAGACTTTGTCGACCACAATTATGGAGGGACCCACGGGTCATTTTCTTAGAAATTATTTATTCCTTCTCTGTTTATATAAATAGAGGGCGCTTCTCCCTCATTTCTCACCTCTTTCTTTACTCTCTCTCTCTCTCTCTCTCTAAATTTGTAATAAGCTTGTGGACTTTTCGGCCTTATTCCGGTGGACTCTTATATTTTGTCAGTTTGTTTTATTTTTCGTCTGTAATAAAAGCTTGTAATATATATTCTAGTTATAATTCCGTTTATATTGATCCTCTCTTTTAATTATGGTAAAAGTAATAGCTAAATTTTGAAGCAAATAACTTGACTAACGGCCATATGAGACGGGAGTGTAACAAAAATTTATAAAAAGACTTAAGGGGTAACATAACACCAAGCATAAATATGGGTTCAATCACAAAATAATTCTACAAAAATTCATAAGTTTTATGTTAAATGCCCTATTCATTTTGTTTTAATGCAAACTTCTTTGTTAATTCTTATTTTGATTCGAAGGTAGTAACATTAAAAGTAATAGTCAAATATTGAAGCAAACAGTTTGACTAACGGTGTTATGAGATGAGGTGTAACATAATTTTTTAGAAAAAGATCGGGATAACACAACACCAAACACAATTATGGGGGCAATCAAAAAATAATCCTACAAAAATTCATGGGTTGTCCCGATTCATTTATTATTTCATTGGTTTGATGTCTTGCTAGTGCTTTCCGTTAAACCTAACAAAAATGAGACAAGACACTATATCACAACATGAATGACACGATTGATTAATGGATGAACACTTCATGATTTCTGGTCATATCAGTGTCAGCTCGATAAGACACAATAATTATCGATTTGGGTTTTGTATTGACCCCTTTTTACATGCTAATACCCATTAAGAATCACTATTTTAAGTAAACATGAAATATTGTGGAGTCTTATAACAAATTTATATGGCTTACTCTTAATTGAATCATAATGAATTTCATTAAGTTTTTATTATTGTTAATAAATTGGTGGTCCTAGTTGCGTTTAATATTGGGGTAATGTGTTAACTCGTATATGAATCAAAATTATTCATTACGGTAGTGAGTAATAACGAGTTAACATAACACGACACATTAAGGTAAAAGATCAAAATGAATATGATTTTTTCACATCATAAAAAGTCACCCGATAATACCCGAATATGTTAAGAATCAACACGAACATAACTCGAAACAATCCATCATCAGATTTACCCATTGTTCTAACTCAAGCTTTTCGTGAAACGATAACCGCAAACTTTTTTTATTGGATTTTTTTGGCTAGTGTTTGTGTAAAGTTTACAATACTGATATATTGTTCTTTTGAGAAGTGTTGGGAAATTATTTATAGAGGAGTAATATTACAAACCCCAAAAATATCCACCAAAATATTCTCGAAGTACATTAAATGTTTGTATCTTGTATGTGTTCATTTTTTATTGGTAGATAGCGATTTAATTCGTAACTCCATTATATGGGTCTTAACAAGTATTAACGGGTGAAAGAGATCAATATTAATTCGATCCGTTAATTATCGTGTCTTATTTAATTGATATTAATATCATTCGAAATTATTAAGAGTTCACTCATTAATCAATAACTTCATGTCAATTCATTTCGTATCATCGCACTGTGTGTAATTTTGCAAGGTTTATTCTTTATGGCAATTCATTTGATTGGTTATGGTATGGAGTAACTATCTTCCAATCTTATTAGAGCGGCAATGAATAGATGTTTAGATTCCCTGAATTATGTATAAAACTTTATAGAGACCCTAAGCAATTGAATTTTGAATTCTTATGAAGATTTGACATTTGTCTGAAGATCAAACGACAAAATCATTCTAATCGTCATCAAACTGATGTTAAATTCTATGAAGTAGACTTTTGAGCAAAAGGTATGATACTTTAATTTTACATTATTGTGCAAGAATTCTAACAGATTGAAATTGGACTTATTAAATTTATTTAAATACGAGATTGAATGATATGCCAAGGTTTTATCGATTTTCATATTTATAGAATTGCTAAACTAAATAAATTAGTTGAAATAAAATACCGTTTTATAAAGAAAATTAACCATATGTCACCTATAAATAACAAACATATTACAAGTTTTTACTGTCCAGTCTATAATTCGTATGACAATTTATAAATGAATTTGGATAAGTTATTTTTCATGTGAGATTATTCTTTACAAAATATTTATTATTATTCTTTGCAAATAGACAAAATTATTCTTAAATAATTCTAAATCATCACATCTGAATGCTCACGGGTACCGTGCAAATTTTGCAAATGACGTGGAGTGGGACCCAAAACATCTCCTCCATGTCTTGTAGATTAATTCACTCAAAACATAATCAAATTTGATTCCCAAACCCAAACCCAATTCATACACACATGTAATTTATATAATATTATATATATTGTAATATAAATCTAACAAAAATTATATCTATATTATATACATGGCCGCCATGAAACCATCATACATACATACATGTAAAGCTATCATGTACGTACTTATATGTTAGCATATGGATCCAGAAAATACCAACAAAAAGCCTTGCAAATGAGGAAAGACAAAATGTGAGGTCAATCTCATGAGTCATGACACACCACCCTCTGTTCTATGTTTGATTATGGCCTTATAGTGATGGTGACGAATATCATTCCCAATTAACTTTATTATCTTCTATTAAAGCCAACAATTAGTTCATTCCAAAACCATTTTCATTTGCATTTGTTGGATTGTAGATGTCATGCAACTACTCCTGTGTGATGTCCTTGTTGCGGTTGTAGTATCGAGTCGTTTTTCTTTCAATTTTTATGTTCAAGTCCCGTCTTTTTTAATTTCGATTTTTTCTAGTAACAGGAGCAATAGCTTTAGTGTCAGGCTGGCAGTCAAGGACATTACTTGTAAAATACCCTTGCTCTGAATAAAGCTTCTCCTCTTATGAAAAAAAATAAAAGGAAAAACAAAACACTACTCCTGTGTGAGGCATTAATCTTACAAGTTACCACCCATTGTCTTATAGGTTGTGTTGTGTCTTGTTAATTGTGTGTTAAGATTGATGTGACCAATGGTTGAGTTTAGACTGATCGGATCATAAATAAGTTTGCTAAACGAGAAAAAAACTTGTTAACTTTGAATTTTTCAAAATTCGAAATCAAAACTTTTGTCAAAATCAAAATTCAAAGAAAATAAGACAAATGTTTCCGAAATATTAGAATTATGTGAAGAAATTGGAAATTTATCAAAACTAAAAAAAAAACTCCAAATCGACATATATTATTAAAAAAAATGGAATTGTACAATTTCGTTAAAAATGATATTTTGGAAAAAACATCGGATCAAACATAATGTCAAGAAAATCAAATCAGAAAATTATGATAATCAGATTTTGATTCGTTTTGAACAGACGTTGAAAATAATATTGCAAAATATGAAAACGTTGGATTAGATTTCGGAACAATCGCAAGTTTGAAAAATGATCTCCCAATTTATAAAATAGTTTTAAAAATTGAGTCTTTTTAATTTTAAATAAATTACTTAAAATAAGAAGATGTTGTTATTTTTACAATGTTCATTTTTTGGTATTTTTTCGAAATTGAAAGAGATTCCATTTCGTAATTACATATGTATTTTTTTAGAGCAATGCTATACTACCCGGGTGTTAACCCCGGGTTAGTACAGGGTGGAAATCTTTTTTTTTTATTTTTTTTTTCCTTTGGTTTTTTATGTGATTTATTACCATTATTTAACCTTTTTTTTATTTAAAAAAAACTGTTTTATTAGAAAATAATATGTTTTATAAACTTAAAAAAATGTATTTTTTAAAAACACTATTTTAATATAAAAAGATTTTTTTTTCTGAAAAAAACTGTTTCAAAAAAGAAAAGTTGTTTAATATAAATATTTTTTCTACATTTTGAAACAGTTTTAAGAAATACAAAAATTGTTTTAAATGTTGTAAAATTAAAAAAAATAGTTTAAAAATAATGGGTGCCGCTGGTGCGGACCTTTAAAAATAAGATAATATTGAGTAAATGAGTGTTTTAGGGATCAAATGAGTTAAAAATAATTTTTAAAAAAAAAAGAAATTTCGTATTAGAATAGTTTTATTTCTAAAAAACATATTTTAATTGAAAATACAGATTTATATTTTTTTCGAAAAAAACTGTTTCAAAAAATAAAAGTTAGTTTAATATAAATAAAAAACTTTTTATTTTTATTTTTAAACAGTTTTTAGAAATACAAAGGGGTGCCGCTGGCGCGGACCGTTAAAAATAAGTAAATATTGAGTAAATAGATATTTGAGAGACTAAATGAATTAAGATAACAAAAAAAAAGGAAAAAAAAAAAATAATACGAGACAACCTGAGAGATAGTGTCGGGGTAATTAAAAAAAATAAACTTAAAAATAATGGATGCCGCTGGCGCGGACCTGTAAAAATAAGAGAATATTGGATAAATGGGTGTTGAAGGGACTAAATGAGTTAAAAATAATTTTTTAAAAACAAAAAAAAAACTATAGTTTTATTTTTAAAAAATAAGGCGCCAACTAAATAAATGAGGTGCCAACTAGATAAATGGGAACATATAAGGACCAATAAGATTGCCAACTAGACAACCCGGTACTAGGCCCCGGGTTGTCTAGCATTTTTCTTTTAGAAACACAAAAGGGTGCCGCTGGCGCGGACCGTTAAAAATAAGTAAATATTGAGTAAATGGATATTTGAGAGACTAAATGAGTTAAGATAACAAAAAAAAAAGCAAAAAAAAATAATACTAGACAACCCGAGAGATAGTGTCGGCCAATTAAAAAAAATAAACTTAAAAAAAATGGATGTCGCTGGCGCGGACCTGTAAAAATAAGAGAATATTGGGTAAATGGGTGTTGAAGGGACTAAACGAGTTAAAAATAATTTTTTAAAAACAAAAAAAAAACTATAGTTTTATTTTAAAAAAACATATTTTTATTGAAAATAAGATTTTTTTTTTTTTTTTTGAAAAAATCTATATTAAAAAATAAGGTATCAACTAAATAAATGAGGTGCCAACTAGATAAATGAGAACAAATAAAGATCAATTGATTTGCCAACTAGACAACCCGGTACTAGCCCGGTGCTGGGACCCGGGTTGTCCAGCATTTTTCATTTTTTTAATCAATCATTCGTGCATGGTCATAAAATATAAGTTAGGTTGAATTTCAATTCATAATCCTAAATGGAGAGATTGGTTATCATTTTGGAGAATTTGACTTTACTCACTCGCAGATTTTTTTGGAGTTTAAGGCGTATCGAAAAGGCATAAGGTCCAACCATATTGTAACGCTTTTTATTGCGGTCCTTGTGCATTAGTGTTAGGTTTGTGAGTAACTATCATATAAATTATACCTTAAGGGTGAGGCAACTTGGTGTTGAACGAAAATATGTTAACGGAACAAAGCCAAAAAAATTTATTGACTAGCGGTTGAATTGAGTAACTCCCTATTTTATTTGGTGTACACCAATTAAGTCCTCGTAGTTTTAAAGAAAAGGCCTAGTAAATAGACAAATTAACATAAGTTAAAAATATGCGAACATTTTCAATATTTAGCATTATTTATGGTTAATCCGTCATTTGATTAGTATTTGGTTTGTAGGAGGTAAATAAAATCATAATGTATCGGTGCAATCGAATTAATAAAAATAAATTAGTAGTATAATATGGTCATTTAACAATGTATTATCTATATCTATTAAATATTAGATAACTACAAAAAAATGTGTGATAAAGACTCGTTTCATTCAGCTTGTTACGACATTGTTTAGATAATCCTTCTCGAACACTCATCTTAATAATCATTGAATGAATTGACTATGGCCTAACTACTACTAGGTACATTTTTTCTTTTCAAAATTAGTTGTTTAAGGGTTCAAAGAGTCGGGTGAGTTTGAAACATGGTTGATGGTTTTAGAAATGAGTGATGATGACAAAACTGGAATCAGCATAAATTTTATATTTATGCAATGGAATTTTAGTGACTAAGAAACTAATAAATTTTAGGGTGATTTTGATCTAGGTCTTTCATCCATAATTGTATTATTTAGATTTTATTTTTTGACTTTGACACATTTTCGTCGTGGGTGTTATCCATAGTGACGAAACTTTAACCATTTAACGATTACACAATACTTGAATAGAAATTATCGTATAATATTCAAATTAACGTATAAAACAAAATTTTTTATAGCATGATTTCACAATGGGAAGGGCCTTATTTAAGGGAATTTTCTCAGGCGTTATTATCCCATTAATTATTCTTTGGTGCACAAAATCCTTTTTCATAATAGCATACACATATTTAGATAATTGTATCTCTCATCCATACACATTGTAAACCCACTTACTCTTTCTCTCAAAATAAATACATACATACCGCACACATTCTCTCTCTTGCATCTCCACTCCGCACCACCCTCACCGAAAACGACACTGTCGCTAGAACCCGAAAAAAAAATTCGCTAGAAAATGATGTTTTATAGAAACAAATAATTTATGTCTCGTTTTTTTGTCAAAAAATAATGAATGTGTCTTGTTTGATAGATCTTGATGTGAAAATTCCAAATACATAAATTTTGTAAATTTTGGATTTGCAGATTTGAAGTTATGAACTTTTAGAGAAATGATTAATTTTTTTCAAAAAATGAGTTAGGATCGAAAAAGAGAGATATTTTTGGGATGTCTTGATCATTTGAATTCGACAAGTTAACGAAATTGAGCATCTTGCATTATTGACCAAGTCAAAAGATCTCTTCCATTATAAACCAAGTGAATTAAATTTGATACCAATTACCACATTTTCTAATCTCAAATTGAAATATAGATTTAAAGGCTAAAATCTAATTCAGATTGAGGTTATTTGTTAGATTAAAGCCTCTGAATTGGTTTATTAAGTCTAATTTAAATTTGGTGTTCAAATTAAAAAGGTTTTCTACTATTTAATCATTCAAAAAAAAGAATAACTATTAATTTTCGGTTTTAAAATTATATATAATCCTAATGTATTTTTAAGTTTGAGTGATTAAATTCAGACTTGGACAAAAATACACTGCCCTTTCTTGCAATTAGATATTGGGTTAGTTTGTTGAGCATGAAATTTAAAATGTGAAATCATGAGGTCATTAGCTAATCCAACAAAAACCAAGAAATCGTTGGGCCTCTAAAGATTTATCCTAAACAAATAAAAGACATCATGACATAAAACTGATGTGGAGTTCAATAACATTTTTGAATCACAGTAGATAGACATATGTCATAACTCCCAAAAGATTGTGTGCAAAAATATTTTATCGGAGAGAGAGAGAGATGAAAAACTGATAATGGAGATGATGATGACACATTCAATTATTGTTATAGCTAAGAATGAGGATATTTGGATTTTTTTTTTTGTTGAATGCAGGTTTATTTTTTATTTAGTTGGTTCCTATCTTATATTATATTATGAATTTCTGTTGTGATACGAATAACCTACCTACTACTATTCTGAAAATAAATTCTAAGAGAGGGCGGTATTAGTCTATTTTTTTTACCTAACATAGTACGGCTATTTTATTTTTAAATTTACTATTATAATGGAGATATGTCAATGTTACTGTGGCATTAATTTTGGCCCCTAAATCCGGCCTTTATGACATAATCAAAATGTATTCACAAAATAATAATAATAATTGCTTGAGCTCATAGCCCATGCTTCCCTTCTTACAATTGATAATTTTGGAAGTTTGAAATTTCACACTGTACTTGCTAATTGAAAAATATCATATAGACTTTAGTACCTTGTAATACCCCTTCAATTGATATTTATTTGGATTTAACCATCACATGTCATGATTTTAAAAAATAACATAAATTTTTTTTAAAGCACCATTTTCTTTCTTCATGATTTTTTTAGCATTAAGAATAACTGAAGATTTACTAAAATTAATTAAAAAAAATAATGACATATAATAAAGCCTAAAAGCATGTGTTAAAGTTCAACTCCAATATAAGTTTACTTTTATTTTATAATGTCATTGGATAGCTGTTGGTTATCGGTGGTGAAAGATATAATTGAGCTAAGTGTTTTTTAATGATTGCACAAAAGTTAGTTTGATTACATGAAGAGGATGAAGCTACTAATTAGGTAGTAACAATTAATTTTGTCCCCAAAAAGGGAAAAAAAAATGCTACACCTTCTCTTTAGCAACCCGTATGATTGCGAACATTGTCGGCTTCTATTTCTAATACTTTGATTACCATATTTTTATAAGCAAAATAATGTAATAAAGGTCAATTTTTGTAGAATAATAAAAAATAACGAGCCCACCCTCAATAACTTATTGTTTTGTGATCATGGTGGTTACATGTGTATGCATATTTGGATTCTAGTTCTACTTGCTTCACGTTCATCTTCATTATCATATTTGTGATTAACAAATTAATATATTTAATAGGCAATATTTAAATTTTCATAAAGTATAACGAGGCCTGGTATTTCATTTTTTAGTATTCGAATAATTCAAGGATATTTAAATAATGAAGAGAATCTTGCATCACGAGGATGCATGTGATGCATGTAAACGCACAAGTTATATGCCCTCAAAATAGATGGTAGCTTCTTTTTCTTCTTTTAACCATGGATTAAATACTCAACATAATCATATATATATACACAAATATATATGCGAGCATTAAAAACAATATTTAGAAATGAAATCTAATTCATATGAAATGATATATGTTGTTTGAATTTCATTAGATTTTGTTTATGACATATATAAGGTCCTTATCTGATTAGCTGTGGTATAAAATCATGCTCGCTTAAGTGATCTGCCCTTGTAATGAAACATATAGAATTATTAGCTACGTCTTAAAACAAGTTTATTCTAAGGTCCCTTGCACATGATTTTGGTAGGTAAGTTGTAAAAAAATAACCCCCTTTGCATGATAACAAATTATTAACAAGTTCCAAAATGAATGTAATTTGGATGACAAGCCACGTGCCCAATATCATGTTGGATTCAACAATGAACTCAATTAAGAAATTTAAAAGATTGCTTTCGCAATTTTCTGAAATCTTTAGGTTATATTAGATATTCTTATGTTACATAACTTTTCTTCATTTTCAAATATCACGAGTCATTTAGGGTTCTTATTATTTGAGTATTGAGAATTCAATCTGGCTTTACAAGTTAAGGATGAAAAATGTTTGCATTAGATATTTAATCAAGCATGGTAAATTTAGTGTTGCCATAGTGATATCTGAATAAGCTTATACGAGGATTTTGTCGCAAAAACACTTGTGAAATGAAAAAAAATTGAGATCAACATCATTTTATATGAGTGACGAGGTATCAGGTAATCCATATTATATGTTGAATGATGAGATTGATATATATATATATATATATATATATATATATATATATATATATATAGAGAGAGAGAGAGAGAGAGAGAGAGAGAGAGAGAGAGAGAGAGAGGGGGGGGGATCAAGTGAGGCCCTCAGTTTGCATAACGTTGGCGCGAACCAATTTTGATAAAATAGTAGAAAAATATTTTTTTGCCTAATTTTTTTTTATGTTTTTTAAACATTGCAGTAGGATCATAAAAAAAAATCAACTCAAAATGAATTTTTTTGCTATTTTAAAAAAATCAATCAAACTTTGACAGTTTTTAAGTTAAAAACTCACAAAATTTGACCGATTTTTTTAAAATAGCAAAAAAAACATTTTTAAGTGATTCTTTTTATGGTCCTATTGAAATATTTAAAAACCATTAAAAAAATCAGCCAAAACATATATTTTTTTTACTATTTTAAAAAAATGGTCCGCATTCAGGGTTCTCAAACTGGGACCTCTCTCTCTCTCTCTCTCTCTCTCTATATATATATATATATATATATATATATATATATATATATATATATATATATATATATATATATATATGTCCTAGTGGTTTGAATAGGGTTGATATAACATTGTGTGTAAAAGGCATGCCTCTGAGTCTGAATCCGATAAAGATTCTAATTCATCTAATGATGAATTATAGTATGTTGAAATTGATAGAGATATGCAATCCAATTGTAATGCGTTGCAGAATAGGACATTAATATCAGCTCGATGGTCTAATTTAATTGTAAGAGTTGGTAAGGTATTTGAAAGTGGTGAAAGTCAATTTAAAATGGATTTTTTCAAGTTCGTTGTTGAAGTTGATTTGGAGTTTGATTATTTGAAGAATGAACATACTAGAGTGACTGCACAATAATTAATGAATGCCAACACAAGTTGTAAATGACAAATTCAAGCTTCAATTGAATAATGTAATGATTTTTTGTTACAAGGGCATTTAATGGCGATCACAAGTGTAGTTATGTTGTGCGCACTAGAAAGAATCGTATGGTAACGTCAATGCTAGTATCAGAGTTGATTGTGGATGCAATACGTTCTAAACCTTTAACTAAACCTTGTGATGTAATTCAGGAGTTAAACTCAAATTATGGAATATAAATGCCCAATCATTCTGCCTGGTTGGGTGTTGAAAAGCCAAGGGTGCAATATATGGTTGTGTATGCATTTCATTTGATCAACTTAGGTGGTACGCTGATTTTATTAAGACAAAAAAATACTAGAAGTGTTGTTGACTTAAGCTGGAATTCATTAACAAAGAGGTTGTAATAGCCCGTATTTTTCTCGAGTAGATAAAATCATTTTTAATGAAATAAAATTCGTGGAAATTAAATTTAATCGGCGAATTTATTAATTGCGAACAAGTAAATTGTTATTATGTCATAATCATGTGAGATTAGTTTTTACGTGAATAATTACAACAGAAAATAATTTCATGCGTAGTAAATAATTAATATCTGATGCGTGACTAGATTGTAAATATAATTGTGGAATAAAAATATTTGGGACGCATTCCGAGAGGTTTTATGATCTCGTTTAAGCGTTTTAAACCATTAGAAATGTTTTCGGGGTATAGGTATATAAGTTGAAAAGTTTTTAGGCAACTTTAATTATGGGTTTGGGCCATTTGGGAGTCCAAAATTGGGAAATTAGACTTAACTCGGGATTTAGGATTAATGTAAGATTGAGGAAAAGACTAATACTCCCCACGCTTAATCAAACTAGCATCCCCACCTCAAGAGAGAAAGGAAGTGAGGCTAACGAGGAGAGGAAACAAGGGATTCAAGAGGAAATCGTTAATTACTTGAGATTGCTGGCGTGGAAGACGGGATGGATGTTGCGGAGCCAGTGTGGTAGTTGAAGCTTGTAAGAGACTTTCCCGACGCGGGCAATTATGGGAACTGGTCCTTCGTAGCGACGAAGTAGTCTTTTGTGCGCTCGGTGTACTCGGCTGAATGTTCGTAACTGGTCGCGGTCTTGATGAGTACCAAGTCTCCGACTTTGAACGGGTCTGGCCTTCTGCGCTTGTCAGCCCACTTCTTCATCCGTCTAATGGGTGAATACTTATGAATAATTATGTGAAATATCTTAGGTAATTATAGAGTAATTATCTATACATGTTATACGAGAAAAATATGTACTTATATTTATTTGTGTGGACATAACTATGTTGGTAAACAGTCCTATCGGTTGGGATTACACGCGTTAGGGATCGCAGCATACGTCGGCACAGGTGGGTTAGACGTTGTGTAGGTCATTATTATAGGTACTACATAACAGTGCCATCTACAAGAGGTAGGTGTAGATAGTAGGATCCTTTGTCACCACTGGGTATGTGCCGCGAATTGGTGTATTGCATAGGGACCGTCCCACTTATGTGTGATTTGTGATGTCTGATTGGATAGAGAATTCCTTCGGACTTACTGATAAAGCACGAAGGAGACACCACTGACAAATGCCTTTGAGTGTCACATATATGAAAAGACGTATATATAATTACAAGAATTAAATAAGATTGATTAATTTGTCTAAGAATGTAGGTCGTAAATTAAAGACCCATACTATGTCATGTGCATAATAGATGTTTATGTCACCTTTACTAGTCATATGAGACTGGAATACTTTGGGCATTGCTAACATGAATGTAGACGGTTACGTTTTAATATATTGATTATAGTTGATGCATTTGATATTAAATTGACACAATTGACATTTATTATTTCGGGACTTGTTCGGATATGGGTAATATCACACTTAGATGAGAGGTGAGATGTTAATCGTATGTGAGCGGCAATGGGGGATAAATATCTAATGCATCATCTATAATAAACATAAGTTAACATTTAATTGACTGTACTTATTTTCCTTTAAGTTAAATTAGTTAATTCTTCCAACTTTAGGACACTGACCCAAGTTATAAATATTTTCTCCCCCAGGTGCTCCTAGGCAGGGATAGCAGGACTGTTAGCTAGTCACCGTGTAATCTTAACGACATCAACATTAGTCATCCTAGCTGGATTTCTCATTTATACTTGTATTCAACTCACGGGTCCTTTATCAACTATAGACCATTTGGATAATATATGCCCCTCTGCTAGGTACGAAGTTCATTATGCAATTCAACCTTTCTCTCACGATCGGTTTTTATTTTACCCATTGTGTTAAACATCAAAATTTTACTCGCATTTTGTTACCACCTCGAATGGAAGACCTCATGGTCAAATCGTACCCAAATTCTCTCTAAATTTCAAATACACTTCTTCATATGTGGTGATTGCCTCAAATCACTACATGATGCTCCTAACAGCAATAACTTTTAACTCAAAATTTAATTCTGAGTGTCGTCATACCCCACTCGACACAATTGCCTTCAGATTTTCTACCTACGTTGGTCTGTTACACTCTCTTTTTCTTCTCCGCATTTTCACCGATGGGTTTTCAAAAGAGTCCCTCTGATTTCCCCCTTATCGACTATGCTAGGTGGTCTTTAAATCATTCCACCGTTATTTACGACTGTGCCCTGGAAACCCACTGTTCGTGAGTGATGATTTCACTATCACTTGCTTAAGTAATTCTTATGGAGATTTTCGTCATGATCTGTCTTTATCGATTACTCTATTTCTTCTGTTGTGCTTCTTTTCCTGTAGTTCTTCTTACGGCCCTCGTTGGTTGTCCTAAAATGTTCGGTGTTCGAATCGCACAGAATTTTGTATAATGAGTCACATCCATTATAATTCGTAGCAGTAGAGCGTAAGTCGCATACGTAAGGGAACACAACAATCCTATCATAAGGCTCTACATCAAAGAACGATGCACTGAAACATAATAAGTTGCACAGATCCTAAGGACACTAGAACCTGATGCTCTGATACCACCTGTGACACCCTGCCGAATTAAATAAAGGGTGATCAGTCCTGTACCAATTTAAAACAGAATGTTCGGTTGGTTCATTCTTAACATCACTCTCAAAAACTTTTTAACATATTAATCACCTAATATAAAATTAAGTTAGGTGTCAAAACATTTCCATTTTTTGTAAAACCAAGTAAATCCATTTTCATTCAATCTTAAAATATAAACCATTCATCACACATGGGAATATAATAAATACTCAACATGAATCAAGTATTGAAATAAATAAGACTGGGTAAACATCCCAATATAAAACTCTAAATCATAAAATAAACTGAATACAATATCTCTGATGAAGGACTAGAAGTGGATGACACATGCCCTAGGTAGGAAGTCTGGATTAAACTGAATGGAAAGGATAGATGTTTCTACTGCAAGGACCTACAGCTTCCACAACAGCTGCAGCACGTCAAGCAATTCAAATCTCTAAATCTGGTTCCCCTGTGGTTGAGCACCTGATATATAATATATATATATATATATATATATATATATATATATAGAGAGAGAGAGAGAGAGAGAGAGAGAGAGAGAGAGAAAAGAGAGAAGAGATACAAGAAACGGGTTAGAGCCCGAGGTTTAAAAATAATTTAGCAAGTATTTAAAACTGGTTCTTAAAACAAGTCTTATACGCATGTTAGTTATCGAACTCTCACATGAGTTTCTCACCTCTCATTTATTGTGCATGCCTAACGTACATCTAATCTCCCCCTAGTTATACCACCCATTCTAACTAGTCAGAACCCATACTAATACTAACTATGTTCACTAGTAGTATTCCCGTATCGCCCATACAATACGTTATTCAAATAGTTTATCTCACATACTAAGTTTCATTATTCACCGTTTGAATGGTTAATCTTTTATCCATTAAGATTATTTTATTTCTCATTTCCATTTTATCTACTAGTCTCACAAAGTAGAAAGTTACCCAAGTACACTCATACATATATATAGTCTCATCATCCCTATGTATATAGACTAATCCTGCACCCTTAGGTTAAGACCACTTGGTGTACTGTAATGATTATTATTTTTACCAAGTCTACTAATTTCACACAATAGAAATATATATATATATATATATATATACACTAATCCTGCACCCCTGGGCTAAGACCCATTAGTGCACCTATCAAGAAAATCTTGCATCCCCGGGTTAGCACCCATTAATGAACCTATCAATAATAATCCAGCACCCCAGGGTTATCACCCATTAGTGCGCCTATCAAGAGAATCCTGCATCCCCTGGTTAACACCGATTAATGCACCGACCAATAAGAATCCAGGAACCCTAGGTTATCACCCATTAGTGCGCCTAACAATAATCATCCTTCTACCCCCGGGTTATCACCCATTAGTACACTTAACAATAGAGTTTCTGCACCCCCGAGTTATCACTCATTAGTTCGCTTAACTATAAGATTCGTGCACCTCTGGGTTATCACCCATTAGTTCTCTTAGAAATAATATCACATAATAGGTATACACACGTCCTATTTAATTTATAGGTATCTCTCCAACCTACATATATACTTCTCATACATATTCTAGCCTCCACTACGTATAGTATAAATATTTAGATTACTATCTCTCTCGTAATCTCTAAGGTACATTCTCTCTATACCGAAATAAGTAAAGTATTTATTCTCACATACTTTCCTGAAATTCCGTCTTATTTAAATTTACTATTTGGCATTTTTTTCTCACTCCAATAAACCGGTAAACTCAAAACTGGATTCTAAAAAAAAATTCCAAAAATTCACCCTGTCGCTCGAACCAGAAGGCTTTCGCTCGAACGACTTCCAGTGTCGCTCGGACGATATCGCGTGAGATACAATCTCGCTTGAACAAGACTTCGCGCGACTTCACGCGACGCGCACTGGTTCGTCCCTTTTGCCTAGAATTCAGCATTTTTCACCATTTTTTAACCTAAAAACCTCTAAGATTCAACACCCAATGCCTCATAATCAATATCCATCAACACATAGCAGGTTATAAATCATTCCTAACATCCTAGAATTATTAATTCGTCCTTAATAATCATAATTATATAAAATCCCCAAATTAATTCGTATGAACCATAGTTTCCAAATTTTCAATTAAAGAACCTAATTAACCCAGATTCGTTCATCAATATATAATTCTATTTCATGATTAATCCTCTACATACATGAAGGAATTTCAACCACTAATTAACCCAGTCCTTAATTGATATACCCATATATACACACGGCCAGGCCGAGGAAGCCCTACACCTGGATGGGGTCAGGATGACCTCATCATCAATACCAGACGACCCCTTAGGGGGCCGACCCTTCATCAGGATCCAGACGACCCCTCAGGGGGCCGACCCTTCATCAAGCTCCAGATGACCCCTCAGGGGGCCGACCCTCCAGCAGGCTCCAGACGACCCCTCAGGGGCCGACCCTCCATCAGGCCCCAGACGACCCCTCAGGTGGCCAACCCTTCATCAGGACCCAGACGACCCTCCAAGGGTGCGACAGTATGAGGCCTAAATTGGGCTTGACTCACTATCAGAAGTAACTTTGCTCTCGGCCTCGTTTTACAGGCCGAGGGTGACATCATCACAGCGCTGTGACACCCCGCCTAATTAAATACCGGGCGATCACTCCTTTATTAAATTAAAATCAAGGTGAACAGTTAGTTCATTCTTAGCATCACTGTCGTAAAAATAACTTTTTCCCAAATTAACACCCTAATTAATTAAGCTAAGTGTCAAAACCATTTTTCAACATTTCTGACCAATTTTATTTTTTTTTAAAAATTATTTATTTAATTAGTAAAAACATTTACAATAAGTAAGAATCATACAACAATTATCCTGGAACATAATCCAATTACTTTAAACATTCAACATCCAAGATCCCAACATTTAAAACTTAAAGTAAAACATACATGCTGAATAAATCCCAAAGTAACGGTACTAGAAATAACTGAAATATAAATGTCCCAATAAAACAGATAAATAGTGGAAAGGGCGACACATGCCCAATAACTGAGAATGATAGAAGAGGAATCAAATAAATGAAATCGTCTAAGCAAGTGGCCTGCAACTCCCACCTAAGCTGCAACACGTTCCTCCCAAGGGATCCTAAGCAAGACGCCCCTGTGGATGGGCACCTGTAATATATACATATATATACACGAGAGAGAGAGAGAGAGAGAGAGAGAGAGAGAGAGAGAGAAAAACGGGTCAGAGCCCGATAATGTATATGATTTAAAAATTGTTTAGCAAGTATTTAAATTGATACAGGCCAATGCAACAACATATTAGTGCGACCCTCTCTTGAGAAATTCTCACCTCTCTTCTAATGTGCACACCTATCGCACTAACCTTCCCAATGGTCTATCTCATCATATAACACGCTATCCTTTCCCAATGGTTTAACTTATCTTAGATTATTCGCAGGATTCAAAATTTAACGATTTAATTGTTTGAAAAGAATATTTCAATTAGTAACCAAAGTTCTCATTTTAACTTTATAAATCAATAAAGTTTTCGAGTGTCATATTATACTTTCTCAAAATAAGTATTTACAATTTGAGTCATCAACCATGTCCTACATATCAAACCACAGTAGGCAGTTCCAGATTTCAGAATTTTATATATATATTAACTACTCGTATAATATATATATTATAACAGCACCCCAAATAAACTATGGTGCGGGCATACTCTACTATCCAAAGCCCCATATCACTCATATTAAGGGGAATACATTCAGAATCACTCTCGAATTGTATTAACATACATACACAACCAATATTGAGGCGAAGAATAGATTCCAAGTCTCTAAGAGGATGGCACATGCCTGCGTCTCTTAGGACCGTCTGAACTATCACATCGATAGCCTGTACCAAGGATATCTATCTTCTAGGGTACAAGTCAATATCCCCCATAAAGGTCCCATCGAGATAAGACTGTCCCAGCGCGGTAACCTCAGGGATAGCAAGTAGCGTGGGCATGATTTTCACACATAAATAGTATATGCATACACAATCATATAACTATACTAATATTATCATAACAATATTAGGTATATCTCAAATCACATAGTTACAACATTTATCCTTATTTTCACATTATTGGTATCACGTATAAGGGTTCGTCTCTAATCGTAATTCGAAGGATTCTTCCATCTTATTATGTAACTCACATGGACTCTATCTTCCCAAGTATAAAATTCAGTAGGTGTCCTTTTTATGTTCCAACGTAACCCTCTTATGTATCTCCCCCTTTAATACATAAATTCATCGACCCTTAAGTAATTATCCCCAAAAATACAATTCTCGTCTCATATTAAAAGTCCCAAAATTATTCATATGTCCTACTGATCTTCTCTATCTCCCAAAACACTTTATTAAGGATGTCCAAGAATTATTTCACGATAAATTGAATTTAACTCATTTAAAAAGGGAAATAGGAGTCTGCCAGGAGGGGTCGATCGATCGAGGTCTGGGGCTCGATCTATCGAACCTTCAATCGATCGAAGCTCTGGGCTCGATCGATCGATCAAGCAGGTATTGCGATTTCTGCAGAATTGCAGTTACGGGTTTCATCTTCTAACTTACACCAAATCCATATTTTACAATCCCAAAAATCTCAAAATTTGTACTACTAACATCCTAACATGATATTATACATTTCCTACGTAAAGCATGTAGATTTCTACTATTAAACATGGATTAACAAGCCCCAAATTCATATAAAACTTCAAGAACCCTAAAATTTCATTAACATGGTTCTAATCCATATTTTCCAGAATTTTCTTCTTATAAACATCATAATTTCGTGGGTAAATTCCTCTACATGGCAAGGGTTTCCAGAATTATCATTTAACCCATAACTACATGCGATTCCTATCTCAAATCTAAGGTTTTCTTCCATAAAACTCATCCTAATCATTCCTACACTAATATGAAAGATGCATCAACGAAATAAGCAAGATATACACTTGCCTGGGATTTTCAGAAGTCTAGTTTGGTGTCGAATTCGGTATGGTTGCGTTCCCCATCTCGCGATCTACGCGTTGGTGGCGGCGGCGGTGCAACGGATGGATTTTGGGCCTTGAATTGGCCTTGAGAGCTCTCTCCTTCCTCTCCTATGGCCGTCACTTGTCTTTGGTTGTTCTAACCCTAGAAGACAACCTTAGACATCTGATATAACCCTTAGAATTTCGTGGGTTTAATTACCCATAATTGCAAAATGACTAAAATGCCCTCCCGGGTTACTAATTAGGCCTAAAAACGCCCCGAGACCTAAACTAAACCCCCGGGTACACTTTTCTGACTATCTCGACCCTTCCGGACGCGTTGGCGCACTCAAAACGACCATACGAACAACTTATAAAATATTCACTTTTATTTAACAATATTTAGTCCTGACGCGACACGGGCGCGTCCCGACTTAAATTTCCAAAATTGTCATTTTATTCACTCGTGACATTCAATATAACCAATATTACATATTACTTTTCTCATTAGTAATATTCAACAAATTTCCCATAATTACTAACTCTCGTCACGTTAATAATTATAATATAGTTAATTTTTGGATTTTTATTAAATAATTAACTCACATTAAATTTAATAAATGGGTCAATTATTAAATAGTCCCTACTATAAATATATATTTTTTAAAAAGGACACGTATTTTTAGTTTAACCCATTTAGTCCCTCAAGCACTCAATATCCTCTTATTTTTAGAGGTCCGCGCCAGCGGCACTCCCTATCCAAAATATGTGGCAAAGGACTTTTTGAGACAAAATAAAAAAGTTTGGACTAAATGGGTATTAAAAAATGTCCGAGGGACTATTTGGTATATGTCCCTTAATAAATTCCCAAATTAATATAGCATAAAAATACGGGGTATTACAAGCACGTGGTTTGGGGGACGCGTGGAACAGTGCGCGTGAGGCTCACAGGACACGTGGAAGATCGTTATAACCATATCACCCCCTCACATGAGGGAATATTATGTCATCATTTGGCATCTACAGGTGTCAATAGGAGATTAGCTAGATCATCATTCACATGCACCATGCATACTTGGGGGGTACACTACACCCCCTAAGACCTATATATACTTGTCACCTACAACCCAACAGCGGGATCGATCAATAATTTTAACCCTAGCTAAAACTCTTCTTGTACACACAGTAGAGAGAGAAAGGGAGCTTATGTGCATTGTATCCAAGGCCATTAGTGCCATACTTAGTGGATCACACACTCATAGTGGATGTAGGCCTAATTGGCTAAACCACTATACATCAGTCTTATTCCTCTTATACTCATCTCCTTCTCTATACATATACATATACATCTCTATGGATGCCATGGTTACTACTGTTTGAGTTCATCATCACTTACCTGGTGGTGCTAGATTTCAGCATCATCAGTTTGGCGCCGTCTGTGGGAACGAGAAGACATCTCTTCCTTTGAATAGATTGACCTCACTGGGCACTCTGGTGGTGAACCAGTTCTCCCCCTAAGAGGAGATGTTTCACCATTGAAAGAGACCCACTAAGGTTCTCAAGCTCACCAGTCTTTTTTCCAGTTCAGCTGTTCACAGCTCAAACACATGGCACCGGAGATGCCACCACCACCACTCCCTCCATCGGATAGTGGATTAGGACCCATCTCCAGTTAGCCGCCACCTCAATCTAAGATGGCTGATGTGGCGGCAGCCTTGAAGTCTCTAGCAGCGAGTCAGCGGATCATGCAGGAGCAGTTCACAGCTCTGAGCCAGAACATACTAAGACCACCAGGGGTCTCACCTGAGATGATTACTCCGGCAGCAGCTCCAGGACAGCATGAGGCCAGGGGACCACCCCAGGAAAAACACAAAGACCTGCCACCCCCTCAGCGGCATAGGGATGTTGCTGACCCCCGGGGTCTACGCCTGGGGAGGCAAGGAAACCCTTGCCCTGAAGACAAGTATGATGATCTGGAGGGGGAAAGCCCCCCATAGAATGCTGGGAGCGGTATGAGGTTTCCAACAATAATGTACGACCCCTCCAGGAGAGCAGAGGGAAGTGCGAAAGGCAAAACCCTGACGATCGCCCGAGAGGTTCTGCTTTCGATTGCCTGAGCAGGGGGTCGGCCTTTGAGAGGCTGGGCCCAGTAAATGACCTGCAGGAAAAATTGTCCAGGTCAAGGAGTGCCGCGAGGTCCAGAAGGGAGGCCGCAGATGATCGACCCCACGGGGCCGGCCCCTAGGACAGGACGACAGCCAGGGGGAAGTAAAAATCCGACACAGGCCAGCCGCGGCAGGACCCTCCGCCATCTCAAAGAGGCGGCAGGGGATAACATCGACCAAGCCGACCCTACGAGGCCTTGGAATGATTCGATCCAGTGATTGGAGGATAAAATTGGCGATATACTGAAAAGCCAAGACCCTCTCCAGAGGGGATATACCATAGGCTCACCCTTTGTGGTGAAGATAGTCAACTTCCCTACGCCATCAAAGTTCAAGCCACCTGTGGTCACCCCAAGATATGACGGGAGCACCAACCCTGTCCACCATGTTGAGATGTATCAGTCAGCAGCAGACATATACTCTATCTCAGATGAGATGAGGTGTCGTGCCTTCTCTGGTACCCTGACTGGGGCTACACATATCTGGTACACGTCTCTCCCAAAAAACTCCATTGAAAACTTTAAGCAGTTGGCAGATCGGTTCATCCACAACTTTTGCTTTGGGATGAGGCCACAGAAGAAGACCACCCACCTGCTCTATGTTAAGCAGGGAAGAATGAGAGTCTAAGGGACTAGATATCCAGATTCAACAAAGAAAAGTTGGAAGTGGAAGACTATGAGGAGAGCATAGCTATGACAGCCCTGATTGGAGGACTCCAAAAGGGGAAGATGTTATGGAAGCTTGCTGAAGACCCTCCGAGGACGATGGTCGAATTGCTGTCAACAGCAGGAAAGGTGATGAACGCCGAAGAGGCGATGGCCGCAAAATACGAAGACGAAAAAGGAGGCACCAGTGGGGGTAAGTACCCCAAGAAGAACAAAGAGGGGAAGAAGAGGTCTTCGGATGACAAGTTCGTTGATTACACCCCTCTAACGGTCAACTGTGAACATATTCTCAATGAGATAAAGAGTGACCGGTCTCTGAAGATACAGTCCATCAGACGATTAAATTTCTAACCCCTTACGGGGTGGGGGAAGTTCAGGGAGACCAGACGACAGCGCGATAATGTTACTACAACTCCGCTGAAGAAAGAGAGGCACACAAGAAGGATATAACCACTTACAATATTGATACCCTAGACCCCAGGGATGAGACGAAGCTAAAGAAAGGAGAGGCCGCGGAAGAGGTAGAATCCATCATCCTCAATGAGGATAACCCGAAAATAACCGTCCAAGTCGGAAAATCTCTGAAGCCAAATATCAAGGAAGACCTCATTAAACTGTTGAAGAGAAGATAGAGCGTCTTTGCATGGAGTCACACAGATATGTCGGGGATCGACCCCGAAGTTATGAGCCACAAGCTCAACGTGGTAGAGGGTGCAAGGCCAGTTAGGCAGAAGAGGAGAATTTATTCTCGAGAAAAGTATGAGGTCATTAGGGATGAGGTCAAGAAGCTGGAAGATGCTGAGTTTATCGGAGAGGTCATCTACCCCGAATGGATATCCAACGCTATCATTGTCCCAAAAGCCAACGAAAAGTGGAGAATGTGTGTAGACTTCACAGACCTCAATAAACATTGTCCCAAAGACAGCTTCCCTCTCCCCCGCATTGATCAGATGGTGGATGCTACCGCAGGCCATGAGCTCATGAGCTTCATAGATGCCTATTCAGGGTACAACCAGATCTTCATGAGCCCTGAAGATTCGAAGAAGACAGATTTCATTACCGACAAGGGGACATACTGTTATAGGGTCATGCCCTTTGGCCTAAAAAATGCGGGGGCAACGTATCAGCGCCTCGTAAATAAAATGTTCGAGGACCAAATTGGGAAGTCTATGGAGGTCTATGTAGATGATATGCTGACTAAGAGTTTGAAGGTAGAGGATCATGTGACAGACCTGGAGAGGACCTTTAATACGATGGACAAATACCAGATGAAGCTCAACCTGACCAAGTGTGTCTTCGGGGTCGGAGCAGGGAAGTTCTTGGGGTTAATTGTGAACCAAAGAGGCATCGAGGCCAATCCTGAAAAGATAAAAGCCCTTGTAGAGATGAAGACCCCCAAGTCCATTAAAGACGTTCAGAGACTTACAGGGAGAGTTGCTGCCTTGAATAGGTTCGTGTCTAGGGCCACAGACAGGTGTCTACCATTCTTCAAAATTCTCAAAAAAACCTTCGAATGGAGTGAAGAGTGTGATGAGGCTTTCAAGGAGTTAAAATCATACCTGGGGTCTCCCTTGCTATTATCACGGCCCGTGCAGGGTGAGCGAATTTATGTTTACCTCGCCGTCTCAGAGTCAGCCATTAGTGCAGCTATTGTGAGAGACGAAGATGGAGTACAGAAGCCTATGTATTTTAAAGCAAGGCACTCCAGGGGGCAGAGCAAAGATATCCCAGGATGGAGATGTTAGCCTATGCCTTGATCCATGCATCAAGAAATATGAAACCATACTTCCAGTCCCATGCCATGGTCATCCTCACTGACTCCCCTCTTAGGCAGGTCCTGCACAGGCCAGAAAAATCAGGAAGGTTAATGGCCTGGTCCATAGAGTTGGGGGAGCTTGACATTGTGTATCAGCCCAGGAAGGCCATTAAGGGGCAAGCATTGGCAGATTTCATGGCCGAGTTTACTTGGGAAGATGATAAAGTCGTAGATTAGAGCCACGGGAAGACAGATACCCAGCAAGGTGAACTCACCGACGCCTCTGCAGATAAGGCTGAGACAAGCACAGCTGGAAGGAAAGTGGCCAAAAATGAAGAGGGAAGATATCTCTTTAGACAGGGGGCACTCACCGAGGGAAGTTTCTCAGAAGAACATACCGTGTGGAGTCTCTTCGTCGATGGGTCCTCTTGCGAAAGCGGGAGTGGAGCTAGACTGATAGTATCAGCACCCGATGGCACAGACATTGAGTACGCCCTAAGGTTCAACTTCAAACCTTCCAACAACGAGTCTGAATATGAGGACTTGATAGCAGGCCTCTCCTTAGCCAAGTCTCTTAGTGTCGGCCAGATTTTGGTCCATAGTGATTCGAGGCTAGAAGTGAATCAAATATTAGGAGCCTACGAGGCCAAGGACGAGAGGATGGCTAGGTACCTTGAGAAGGTGAGGTCACTACTGAAGAGATTCAGAGAAGTAAAACTGAAGAGGATACCTAGGCTCGATAATGGCCGTGCTGATGCCCTTGCTAGATTAGCCTCGACGACTAGGACAGACATCAGGAGGACGGTCCCAGTGGAAATTTTTCTTCGACCAACTATTGAAGATGTAGAGGGAACACTTAGCAATTGCCTGAATATTTCTCAGAAAGCTTCATGGATGGACCCTCTGATCAGATACATTAAAGAGGGAGAGATGCCAGAAGCAAGGCAAGAAAGGAAGAAGCTGAGATACAGGGCTGCAAAATTCACTGTCATCGGAGACAACTTATACAAAAAGGGGTTTTTGCTCCCCTTACTTAGGTGTGTGCACCCCTCTGAAGTCCCTTCCATTTTGCAACATGTGCACGAAGGATCATGTTCAAGCCACATTGGGGGCAAATCCTTAGCGAAGAGGGTGATCACCCAAGGGTACTGGTGGCCGACCTTGGGGAAAGATGCCGCGACATATGTAAAAAAGTGTGACAAATGCCAAAGATTTTCCACCATCCCTCACCAACCCCATCAGCCTCTTACCTCCATTACATCCCCATGGTCATTTCCAGTGTGGGGGATCGACCTAGTAGGACCCTTGCCAAGGGCAGTTAATAACTATCGGTTCCTCATCGTAGCGATTAACTATTTCTCAAAATGGGTGGAGGCCAAACCGATGGTCACGATTACAAAGCAGAAGACCTTCCAGTTCATCTGGAAAAATGTTATATGCAGATATGGTCTCCCCAACACCCTCATCTCGGATAACGGGACTCAGTTCAAGAATATCTCTCTAGAGAAGTACTGTGAAAGGGTGGGTATCAAACAATTCTTCTCTACCCCGGGCCAACCTCAGGCCAATGGACAAACGAAAGTTATGAATAGGACAATCCTAGATGGAATCAAGAAGAGGCTTGAGGAGGAAAAAGGAAGATGGGTCGAGGAGTTATATGCCGTGCTGTGGGCCTACACGACAACAACGAAGACCTATACCGGAGAGACCCCATTCATGCTAGCTTATGGCTCAGAAGCCGTCATCCCCAACGAGATTGGGTTTCCTACTCATAGGGTCCAAATGTATGACCCCCAGAGAAATACATAAGAGAGGAGACTCGACTTAGACCTTATTGAGGAAAGGAGGGAAGATGTCGAGATAAGGCAAGCCGCCTACCAGCAGAGGACTGCAAGGTTTTACAATCAGAGGGTGAAACAGAGACCAATTGCAGTGGGGGACTTGGTCCTCAAAAAGACTTGGCAGAAGCCCAACAAGATCCATCCTAACTGGCATAAACCATATAGGGTCATCGACGAAGTTGTCCCAGGGACCTATAGACTAGAAAACCTAGAAGGGGAACCCTTTTCCAACCCCTGGAATGCAGATCATTTGAAGAAATACTATCAGTAGTTTTGTAAAGTCCTATCGAACGACAGTTGTAATAGGTGTTGCTCTGACAGAACACTTGGAAAATTACTGAAAAATATCAGTGTTTCCTCTCATCTTGTGTTTATCAGTTCTAGTACGCATGGAAACATCTTTGGAGAACGACCCTCGGCTGTAATGAGGGTCAATGGTGGGGACGACCCCATCATTGTCCTCAGGAAAGATGAGGGAGGACTCTAAAACCATTAATTTGGTATTATAACCCTCGGCCTATAATGTGGGTCAATGGAGGGGACGACCCCACCACTGTCCTCAAGAAGGACGAGGGAAGACTTCTAAAACCATCAAGTTGGCTATTATAACCCTCGGCCTATAATGAGGGTCAATGGAGGGGACGACCCCACCATTGTCCTCAAGAAGGACGAGGGAAGACTTCTAAAACCATTAAGTTGGTGATTATAACCCTCGGCCTATAATGAGGGTCAATGGAGGGGACGACCCCACCATTGCCCTCAAGAAGGATGAGGGAAGACTCTTCAAACCATTAATTTGGTAATTATAACCCTCGGCTATAATGAGGGTCAATGGTGGGGATGACCCCACCAATGCCCTCAAGAAAGACGAGGGAGGGGTTAGTGATATTGCTAAAAACATCATAATGAATGTCATACGAGAGACAAATACAGAAGACAGGAATTATATTACATTACAAAAATCAAGATGTTCGTCTGATAAAAGAGTACAAAAATATTAATTACACGAAGAGGGTATGGGCTACAGACAGCCAGTGTCAGAGGGCAAGGCCTCAACATCTATTGAAGATTATTCTATGACCATGACAGGTCGAGCCTCAGACGTGCCTGTGCCCTCTACATGCTGCGATTCCACTTGGGCTAGGGCTTCAGCAATAAGTGGATCATCCAATTGAACTGCCTCAAGAGAGGGGCAAACGGACGATACTGCGTCAATAAACTTAAGGACGACCCACCGACAGGCCGTCCTAATCCCCATCTTTAAGTACTCAAGACCGAAGCCTTGGAACTCGTCTGAGAGTTTGTAGGCCTCCACAACATCGGCCTCTGCCTTCTTCACTACCTCAGATAGATCAGTCTTATGCTGAGCCCCCATGTTGGTCAAGGCCTCGTACCTCTCCTTTATAAGTAAGTCTTTGGGCGCCAGTTTGCATCATGTTTCCTCGTCAGCTCATCCAGGATCCTCGCATGCTCAGTCCTGGTGCTCTCCAACTCAACCCTCGCAGTCTCAAGCTCTGACTGAAGATCAGCCTCATGCTGAATAGCCCTCTCAGCTTCATGGAATTTTGCTTGGTTATCAGCCATCCACTTAGTGGCCGAGGTAAAGGCACAGACAGGCTGCACAGAACAATGACGGACACTCGTTAAGAGGCCGAGAAAATAGTTTATGAAAAAAAATGCAACTAGAAAAATGAAGTGAGAACAAATACCTGAGCTAGGGCGTGCAGACCATAGTCATACACTTTGACTGGAGGCATCTTGGATAAAAATTCATAATCGGCAGCCGAGGAGGCAGAGAACATTGACACTTTGGCCGCCCTCAAGTTAGAAATAAGAGAAGACGGCTCGGCCTTCAGTAATGTCAAATTTTGGCACCAAAAGGCCCCCATGCTGGAAGATGAGGCGGTTCCCTCAGACGCCTCGACCCTTGCCCTCGTCCGTGAATCAGGCCAAGGGTCAACCGGGACTTATGGCTCTTTCCTTTTGTGCCTGTCGGAGGTCGGCTCATCAGATGTCGGCCCCGTGGTCTTCATCTTCCTCGGAGATTGCTGGGGCTCCTTTCCCTTTTTCTTCCCCAAACCAGATAGTAAGCTCGGGGCAGTCATTTCCCAGAGATGGTCTGATATACCTGGAGGAAGACCTGAAAAGAGGACGACACGTCAGAAAAATGCAGAAACAAAGATGAATGTAGAGACAAAGATGAAACACTTGAAGAAAGTAAAGAATGGGCAAAAAATAATGTAACTCACATAGCTCTGTCAGGGGGCCGAACCTCAGACTAGCTTCCTTGAGGAACTTGGGGGTCATCAAATCTTCGAACTTTGTAATTTCACCACCTCTCCCTCGTTCCCTCAGATACTCTACTATGTCTTTCTCATACAGACTAAGTCTGGGATCAGACCTGGCCTTCATCGAGGGGTTTGATCATCTCCTGGGAACCCTCGGACTATCGTCCAAAAGTTAAGACTTGGCAAAAAATTCCCACTCCCCAGAAACGAAGAAAAATCTCTTCTTCCAATCGTGGTTGGAGGTTTGTGCCACGTGGAGAAGTTTTTTATCAGACCTCCTCGCCCCCAGGTGGTAGTACCCAGGCTATTTGGATGAGGAGGTGATACTGTAACAAGCCAAAAAGACATTGGTCGAGGGCTCATCAGTTAAAGCATTCTTCCACAGGGAGATGTAGCCTAGGATCGTCCTCCAGGAGTTGGGAGGAAGCTGAGAGGGGACGACGCTGAGGGCCGACAAGATATTTACGACAACAGGATGCAGAGGGAATCTGACACCAACCTTGAACATTTGTTCGTATACTACAACCTCTCCCTCTTCACCCTCTAAGACCCTCTCAGACTCAGAGGGAACCCTCATAGTAATATTGGGAGACACACCGTATGCATGCCTCCACAGCAAGAGGTCACGACCCCTGACTGAGGAGATATAGGACGAGGAATGGGAGGTGTCAACTGGGTCAACATCTGAGTCCTCACCATCGTCCTCAGTCCCCTCCCCCTCGGCCTCATCACCTGTCAGAGGCCCCTGGGGAAAATCCATCTGGAAGGCATGTGGGGATAGGGTTGTCACAGGGACAGCCTCGGAGGTAACCATACCCTCGGCCTGTCGGCCTGGGCTTAGATCAGACGTCTCCATTATCCCAGAAGGTCCATCGCCAGTGGGCGATGATGCTCTCTCATCCATCTCTCCTGAATAACTCTCGTCTAGACGACAGGACGACCCACAAGACTCAGACATCTCAAATGGCTTTATTGTGGCAAGAGGAATGGGAAAAATGGGTCGTACCCAGTTAGGGTCGGCCACTCGTCTCCTCTCCTCCTCTTCCTCTATTCGTCTGATCTTTATGAAGAGTTTCTCTCGCAAGGATGGGAATTCCTTGGCTAAATTATAAAGCCTCCTAAGCATTAAGGGGGAGACCCTACACTTGGAAAAATTTGGGTAACCTAACTACAAACAAGCTTACAATTGATCAGGGTGGACTTTTTGATCAAAACCAAGGAATTGAAGGATTTTCTATCAAGAACAATTCAAGAACAGCTTACTAGAGGTCACACCGGAAAAGCTATGGAACAACCTAAGAAGAATCTAACCCTACGAACTTAAAACAGGAAAATAAACAAAAATGAAGATAAGTAGGGCACTAGGGCCGAGGTGTTACCTGAAGAGAAATAGCGAAGCTGCCAAGTTTGAAGGTTCAAAAATAAAGAAATGGCAAGAAGGCTGGAAGCTAGAGAGAGAGAGAGAGAGTTCAGGCGCGAAGAAGAAGAAGAAAGAGAAACTTCAAAAAATTCTTTAAGTACCTTGCCAATGAGTGGGCCCACTCACCAATGCAGAGCACAGCCCGCGAGGAGGGCATTATTAGGGCACAAAGTCCCAAGCAGTGTGCAGCCGCCATGCCTGGAAAACTGGAACGATAATGAATAAAAGTTTGACAGGTGGCATACCATCTGGACAAGAGTCATTCATCTAACTGACCATGCACGCATCTCAAGGGTAATATTATCCCCCAACCATCTCGAATAACATCAATGTCTAAGGGCTGGGGGGTGATACATATACCCATATATACACACGGCCAGGTCGAGGATGCCCTACACCTGGATGGGGTCAGGATGACCTCATCATCAATACCGGGCGACCCCTCAGGGGGCCGACCCTTCATCAGGATCCAGACGACCCCTCAGGGGGTCGACCCTTCATCAGGCTCCAGATGACCCCCATGGGCCGACCCATCATCAGGCCCCAGACGACCCCTCAGGTGGCCGACCCTTCATCAGGCCTCAGACGACCCCTCAGATGGCCAACCCTTCATCAGGCCCAGACGACCCTCCGAGGGGCCGACCCTTCATCAGGCCCCAGATGACCCTCCGAGGGTACGACAGTACGAGGCCTAAATTGGGCCTAACTCACTATCAGAAGGAACTTTACTCTCGGCCTCGTTTTACAGGCCGAGGGTGACATCATCACAGCGCGTGGTTTGGGGGACGCGTGGAACAGTGCGAGTGAGGCTCACAGGACACGTGGAAGACCGTTATAACCATATCACCCCCTCACGTGAGGGAATATTATGTCATCATTTGGCATCTACAGGTGTCAACAGGAGATTGGCTAGATCATCATTCACATGCACCATGCATACTTAGGGGGTACACTACACCCCCCAAGACTTATTTATACTTGTCACCTACAACCCAACAGGGGGATCGATCAATAATTGTAACCCTAGCTAAAACTCTGCTTGTACACACAGTAGAAAGAGAAAGGGAGCTTATGTACATTGTATCCAAGGCCATTAGTGCCATACTTAGTGGATCACACACTCATAGTGGATGTAGGCCAAATTGGCTGAACCACTATACATTAGTCTTATTCCTCTTATACTCATCTCCTTCTCTATACATATACATATACATCTCTATGGCTGCCATGGTTACTACTATTTGAGATCATGATCACTTACCTTGTGGTGCTAGATTTCAGCATCATCATTAATCATAATTTAAATCTCCAATTTTTACCCAATTAACATATAAATCATGATTAACTTCACCTACACTAACATGAGCATGATTATTGCTTAAAGAAAGAAAGTAATGAACACTTTCCTCGAATAGGATGGTCTGATCCGTTGGTGATGTTGGTATAGACGCGCTCCTCTCTTCTCGATCTACGTGTTGGTAGTGGTGGTTGTACAAGGTGGTGCTAATTTGGCCTTCCCTCTTGAAAATTGGTTCTCCCTCACACCCTCTATGGTCGTTCTTTCTTTTTGTATCTCTAAACCCTAAAGGACTTTTCTCGGCTGATAAAATAACTCCCAATTTTCGTCCATTAATTAAACCCAAAAATACAATTTACCATAACGCCCTCTCGGGCCGCCGGTTAGGTCTAAAATTACCCCGAGACCTAAACTAAACACCCGGGCATACTATTTTGACTATCTCGACCCTCTTGAACTCAATGGCACACTCGAAATGACCATACGAGTTAATAAAAATAATTTCTCTTTTTATCCCAATCAATCAGTCCCGACACAACTCACACGCGCGTCAGACTTAAATTCCCAAAATGTCGTATTTCTCACTTTCGACAATTTATAAAATATCATAATTACATATTACATATCAAAGAGTAATATTTAATAGTTCACAACAATAAATATTAACCCTTGGCACGCTAGTTAATAATTATTTTAATCCGGATTAATAACAAATTAATTTCTCGCATTTTAATTTAATTAATCCAACAACAATAACTAATCGCATACTTATTCCCATCAAAATAATTAATCACATAATTATTTAAATCATAAAAAATACGAGGTGTTACATACTTTTCCCCTTACAATGAAATTTTGTCCCGAAATTCGAAAAAGTATAACCGGTACAGACAACGTTGTAAAAATATTGCGCATCGCATCCTTGCGCTCACAAGTAAGCTACTCCGTACCACCCATATAGTACGCTATCGAATACCCTTAATAATGAACACTTCACATGTGTTTGTTTTAAACTCTAGGTTACCCTGTCATATAGGCGCTTGCCCAAGCCTTTCTGCTTAAGTTTCACTACTTAAACTTTATTTTAGATATACACTATCTAGCCTTATACTATTTGCACCTTAGTAGATTTATCCTCTTTTCATATGCATACGAATTCGTCTTGTGTCGTTCATACAAGTAAATTGGCTGTGCAATAGATATTTCACACATAATATATACAATAATATCGATTCTTCTCCGACATTTGTAATCATAACTGGTCCCCCCACCTTTAACTATCAAGCAGGACAACAACAAAGTTTACTGTGCCAAACTTCTACTGGCACTCTGCCCGAACGTGAACTTATAGGAGTTATTTGGACAAAACTCCACTAGTGGAAGGTAATGCTCCCGTCCTCCTTTAAGATCTCAGGGTCCACATAAATTTTTCTCTCCCGCATCCGATTAGACCGTTTGTTCTCCCCATCCCTCTTTGGGTATTAGGCCATACTTAATCGCATCTCGGTACCTATGGTTTCACTATCTCAATTACATAAGGATTCTATGCATACTGTCCCGTAGTATGATCATCCTAATTGGCATAACGTGAGCTACTTCACTCCACCGTTCCTTATCACATATATAGGATCATTACCACTCTAGAAAGAAGTACTTCATGAGAAGATCCTTGGGAATACCCTCCCATACACTGGTGGAAGAAACCTCTGTGGGTTTCAGATTTGGCCATCCTTTTTCCAACAATCAGGTGACCTACTATAAGATGAACTTTGCAATATTATCCTACATCGTAACCCATCACCACTGTTATTTGTATCCTGATACATTTTGTAATCTCTTGAATAAATTTCAGTTTATCTTGAAATGTAAGTCTCTGACAAATCTTAGTGAATAAGCTTCGGCTCACCCGACTACATGTTATCGAATTCACGTGCTAATCATAATGCACTGCCTGATTCGATCATCTAGGGCGCCCGTACACCCTGTGCCTTGCGCGTCATAATACAAATGACATGAAATTTTCTTACTTCAACTCTTGCACACTCGGTATGCTAATATAGTAGGGTGTACTCAACCACCCCACTAGTTAAAATTTCTTCATTCCTTCAGTGACATCATTGTTTTATTTAGAATGATACTAGGACGGGGCGACTCTACTGGCCTTAAGTCATAAAAGAATTATCAACCCTCAATTATATTCTTTTATAGGTACAATAACCAACTTACAAAACTTATGTACTATCGACCAAAATTCTCTCCAACTCCCGATGTTCACTAGTTTCATGCGTGGGATGTCTTTGCAAAGCGAAATCCAAATAAGGAACCCTCCCGATACACTTCTATCTAACCTAGTCGGTTGTTGAGATTCGTAAGGCCCTCAGTCCATACTATGTACCTTCCCACAATCTATATTTTGACATAAAAGTCTACTCGTTCACTCTCATGTCCCTAAAAATAACATGAAGCATGTCGCTCTCACTATCCCAAGTAATTGGCGCTATAAATATATAATGAGCTATATTTCGCTGCTCGATAAGAACACAATGTATTCTAACTCGTAATAGACAAATAAATTCCTATGCATGGGAATCACGTATAATTAGACACTATCTCGCCGAGGTCTATAATACTATAAAAGTTTCATATATATACCCGTATCTGGGCCCAACCCTATTTCAGGTGGCGCCGCACAAAATTAAGATCACACCTCCCGGAGTATCCGGCACGACAGTCATATCACTACATTACTACTATCGTTTAACCATACGGTAATTAATCACTACACATTACCATAATAAACTCTACTAAAGATGACTCAATGCAGTAGTAAATTATGACAACAAAACATATTCTTAGGGCCCACTCGGTTCACTCACGGGCAATCATCAAAATGCCCTGCTAACAATGAGAAATACGTTTGTAACAAGACTGTTAAGACTAACGTTCCCACTAAACTCTACCCGCACGCAAATTTTAGGGTTTCCAATTTGCATAAAAGTTTTGGCACACCATGTCACTAGAATTAATCCTTTACTCACAAGGAAAAAACAAAACCTCACCAATCTCACCAAATCACAGGGTCTCAGCACGTGGAAGCTATCACGACCCATGAACATCTGCAATCGTTATACAACTTAGGATTTTATCCTATAGTTATCTCCTCTCATCATGGACAATCTATTCCATCATGTGGGTTTCGCGCCCATTATTGAAACATTGGCCCAAACTCTCTAGGCCTCAATTATAGCTTTACTGAACTCCCATTTACATCTCGAGCCATATCGACCCTGACATAATGTATGCATTATCAGGACTCTACTGGTCCAACCTAAACCCATCACTCTCAGGTTATAGGTTTCCTGGGCCTCATTTTCTTGACCCCAAATTCTTTCGTTAGAAGTATCACTCTCCCAGTTGTTATACCTAACTGGCATGATTTACCATTTCTAATCTTTTTGGTATCACTTCTCAATTATGGACGCATCCAACCTTTTTAGTTCTACTTTCGTCACATAGGGAAACTTCACGAGCCATTTCCTCGTTACTGGTCCCACTGACCATTTTGGAAAAGTCCTTATCTCGAACCGAGTAGTCTTAACTTTCTGGCTACGCTGGCCTTTCGAAACTATGGTTGGCCTCCACGACCCTGATTGACTTCATCGTCACTTTGTAATAAGTTAGTCACCTTAAAATCATCTATCCGAGTTCCCTATTGGGTATACTCTCATGTGGGGTTCAACTAACACCGTTAAGTTTAGTTTTGCTTTTTGGCCAGATTCTCTAACCTTTCTGGCTCACTTCTTCTGGAAAGAACGTAATAACTAGTCACCATATAACCTTGACGACATCAATATTAGTCATCCTAGCTGGATTTCTCATTTATACTTGTATTCAACTCACGAGTCCTTTATCAACTATAGACCCTTTGGATAATTTATGCCCCTCTACCAGGTACGAAGTTCATTATGCAATTCAACCTTTCTCTCACGATCGGTCTCTATTTTACCCATTGTGCTAAACATCAAAAAATTTACTAGCATTTTGTTACCACCGCGAATGGAAGACCTCACGGTCAAATCGTACCCAAATTCTCTCTAAATTTCAAACACACTTCTTCATATGTTGTTATTGCCTCTAATAACTACATGATGCTCCTAAGAGCTATATCTTTTAATTCCAAATTTAATTCTGAGTGTTGTCACACCCCACTATACACAATTGCCTTCGGATTTTCTACCTCCGTTGGTCTGTTACACTCTCTTTTTCTTCTCCCCATTTTCACCGATGGGTTTTCAAAAGAGTCCCTCTGATTTCCCCCTTATCGACTATGCTAGGTGGTCTTGAAATCATTCCACCATTCTCTATGACTGTGCCCTGGGAACCCACTGTTCCGGAGTGATGATTTCACTATCACTTAAGTAATTCTCATGGCGCTTTTCATCACGATCACTCTTTCCCGATTACTCTATGTCTTCTGTTGTACTTCTTCTTCTGTAGTTCTTCTTACGGCCCCCACTGGTCGTCCTAAAATGTTCGGTGTTTGAATCGCACAGAATTTTGTATAATGAGTCACATCCATTATAATTCGTAGCAGGAGAGCGTAAGTCGCATACGTAAGGGAACACAACAATCCTATCATAAGGATCTATATCAAAGAACGATGCGCTGAAACGTAATAAGCTGCACAGATCCTAAGGACACTAGAACTTGATGCTCTGATACCACCTGTGACATCTCGTTGAATTAAATAAAGGGTGATCAGTCCTGTACCAATTTAAAACAGAATGTTCGGTTGGTTCATTCTTAGCATCACTGTAGAAAACTTTTTAACATATTAATCACCTAATATAAATTTGAGCTAGGTGTCAAAACAGTTCCAATTTTTGTAAAACCAAGTAAATCCATTTTCATTCAATCTTAAAATATAAACCATTCACCACATATAGGAATATAATAAATACTGAACATGAATCAAGTTCTGAAATAAATAAGACTGGGTAAACATCCCAATTTAAAACTCTAAATCATAAAATAAACTGAATACAATATCTCTGATGAAGGACTAGAATTGGGTGACACATGACCTGGGTAGGAAGTCTAGATGAAACTGAATGGAAAGTATAGATGTTTCTACTGCAAGGACCTACAGCTTTCACAACAGCTTCAGCACGTCAAGCAATCCAAATCTCTAAATCTGGTACCCCTGTGGTTGAGCACCTGATATATATATATATATATATATATATATATATATATATATATATATATATATAGCAAAAGAGAGAAGAGATACAAGAAAAGGGTTAGAGCCCGAGGTTTAAAAATGACTTAGCAAGTATTTAAAACTGGTTCTTAAAACAAGTCTTATACGCATGTTAGTTATGGAACTCTCACATTAGTTTCTCACCTCTCATCTATTGTGCACGCCTAACGTACATCTCATCTCCCCCTAGTTATACCACACAGTCTAAGTAGTCTGAACCCATACTAATACTAACTATGCTCACTAGTAGTATTCCCGTATCACTCATACAATACGCTATTTAAATAGTTTATCTCACATACTAAGTTTCATTATTCACCGTTTGAATGGTCAATCTTTTATCGACTAAGATTATTTTATTTCTCATTTTCATTTTATCTACTAGTCTCACAAAGTAGAAAGTTACCCAAGTACACTCATACATATATATAGTCTCTTCATCCCTATATATATAGACTAATCCTGCACCCTTAGGTTAAGACCACTTGGTGCAATGTAATGATTATTATTATTACCAAGTTTACTAATTTCACACAGTAGAAATATTCACAAGTTCATATATATATATATATATATATATATATAGTCATATCAATCCTGCACCCTCGGGCTAAGACCCATTAGTGCACCTATCAAGAAAATCCTGCATGCCCGGGTTAGCACCCATTAATGCACCTATCAATAATAATCCAGTACCCGGGTTATCATCCATTAGTACGCCTATCAAGAAAATCTTGCATCCCCGGGTTAACACCCATTAATGCACCTATCAATAATGTAAGGACACAAATTTCCAATTGAGTCCATATTTAGTTTTGGCTCAATTCCGGACAAAAACATTTATTCATAGGATAGTATTCAATTGTAATATGATCAAGCCTATGAAGTATATGTTGAAGACGTAGCGGCAAAGAATTTAAAGCTTCATCAAAATGCCGGTTTGTGTGCCTCGTTTCTACGTTATCAACTAAGGTTCCATGCTCCCAAGGTATGAATGTAATTATATTAATATAGGAGCTTGGAACAATTTGTATTGGGTGTTAGGAGAAATAAAAACTGCATTTTAATTTTAGAAAGAATCAATTAGAAACTTTAAAATAAGTATATAAAAGATTATAAAAGTTTTTGGGCCAAAAATCGAATTTTTTAATCTTTCTGGTCGTTTGTTAGAAATGCCGTTCGAACGAGTTTTTTCGTTCGAACTAGGTTTCGTTCGAACGAGTTTTGTCGTTCGAACCAAGTTCGTTCGAACGAGTTTGCCAACGACCCTAAACTGGTCAGTCGTTTGATATGTCGTTCGAACGAGTTCTTCGTTCTAACGAGGTATCTAACGAGATTCTAACGAGCCCAGGCTGGTCGCTCGTTAGAAGTCTCGTTCGAACGAGAGTCAAGTTCGTTCGAACGAGACGCCAGGGCAGGAACAGTTTTGAGCAGTTTTTTGCAGTTTTCTCCCACTTTCCCCACTTGGTTTTTAACCAACTTTTTCATACATTATTATGTGCGGGAAACACATTTTCCAAGACAACTTTTCCATTCCATATCCATCTCTTAGAGAGAGTTTGAGAGCTAATTTATTTAGGGAAAATGTTCATGTTTTGAGTGTTAATTTTCAAAGAAAAATTCATACACACTCTAGTTTACACCCAATAACTGTTTATCCAAGTTTCTATATTTATATCAATTGCTTGGAGTTTTTGGCACCGGTTTTCTCTACCGAATTCAAGAGACGTTTCGGGTTTGCTTCTACACCCCATCACAAAGAAGACCTTTGTTGAGATTCTACCCACACGGAGAAAGGCTCCATGCTTGGGTGACGGTGACCATATAAAGTCCCATCGGTGGATTCCGAGACCGCGGTGGAGTTCCGAGGTTGTTCGCTAGGAAGAGGTTTCTACAAGGAGGTGCATCGGGGCTTGAGAGGGTTCGAGTCGAGTGTTGTAAGTCTCTTGTCTTGTAATTATAATTTCGTATCTAGTGGACTTGTGGCTAGGGCCGTCCGGGGTTGTTTCCCGTCTTGGGTTTTTCCTCGTACATCTCGGCGTAGTGTGACATTGTTTATTTTATCTTGCATCATAATTTAGAACGCATGCTTAGAATTAATTCAAGATAAAATTTGGTTTATTATCACTCTATATTTAATTTGGGACTTAAATTATATAATGGGTAAATTTGGTTTATTCAAGTCATTTGCTAAAATTGGTTTCGCCTAACTTTGTTTAAATGAATAATCATGACTTAGGCAAATTCTAGGACTTGAATTATGTTTTAATTTGTTTTTGAGAAATTAAAACTTGGCTTTGTTTATTTGTGAACCATCATTCAACGCTTCCGCATCATTCATTGAATTTTATACAAAAGGAAATTAACTTTGATTTTAATTGAGAAAATCACCCTCCGGGATTATCCGCTCTTTCAAATTGGTATCAGAGCCAAAAACGATAAATTATTTTGTTAAGATTCTTTAATTTTTGGCTAAAATGGATTTTTCCCTATTTTCAAAATTTCCTATTTTTGATGGTTCTAACTACGCGTATTGGAAAGCGCGAATGAAATCGGCACTTAAATCTATCGATGAACGTGTTTGGATGTCTGTTGTTACCGGGTACTCCCCACCAACTCATCTTATTGAAAATAAACGTGTTCCCAAACCCATCGATAGATGGACCGAAAATGATTTTAAGCTTGCAAATTTTAATTCCCGTGGTTTAAATGCCTTATTTAGCGCTGTCGCACCGGATGAATTCCGACGTATTATGACGTGTGAAACCGCTAAAGAAGATTGAGATATTTTACAATTAACTCATGAAGGAACGAGTGTCGTTAAAGCTTCAAAACTCCAAAACCTCACCACTCAATTTGAAACTATCAAAATGGATGAAAATGAAACTTTTGATAAATTTTATGCTAGACTTTCTGACATTGTTAATTCATCCTTTAACTTGGGAGAGAAAATACCTAACGACCGTGTTGTAAAGAAAATTTTAAGGCCCCTACCCGATAGATTTATTCCAAAGGTGACCGTTTTAAATTCTTTACCCACTTTAGCCTCTACGAAATTAGAAGAGCTTGTAGGTGATTTACAAACCTATGAACTAGATATGTTTCCCTCTAAAAATGAAAAGAAAATTGAAAAGGGCGTTGCTTTAAAAGCCCGCAAAGAGGTTAAACAAGTAGTAGAGAGCGATAGTGATAGTGACTCGGAAGATATGGCTTTGTTTGCTCGCAAATTTAGAAAATTTCTTAAATTTAACAAAGATAAATATAAAAATGATTTTAAGAAATTTGATACTTCTAAACATGATAAAAGCGAGAAGTTTTCTAAAGCCGAAAAGATCCCTAAACCTAGTAATGAAAATTTAGATAGGGACGAGTCTGATATATGTTTTGGTTGTGAAGGTTATGGCCATAGGGCTTATGAGTGCCCCACTAAACTAAGGAAAGAGGGTAAACGACCCACTGCATATAATGCAACCCTTAGTGATAGTGATAAGGAAGAAAAGCCCGATTCCCCCGCTAAGAAAAATTTTATGGCTTTTATGGCTAGACATGTGAGTGATAATGAGAACTCATCGAATGATGAAATTATAGCACATGCCACTTCCAAGGTCATTGTACATGATTCTCTTATTTTTGATGATAGTGAGAGTGAAGAAGAAAGAGAGAGTGAAAATGAAGAAGAGATTGATGAGAGTGAACTACAAAATGCTTTTCATCAATTATATAAAGAATCTATTAAATTGAAAAGAGCTAATTTGAAGTTAGAAACGAGTTTAAGAGAGAGTGTCAAGGTCATTGATCAAAGTGCCTTAATAGAAGACCTTAGGACACATGAGAGGACTCTTCAAGAGAAGCTTAACTATGTAGAAGGCGAGAGAGATAGCCTTAGGGGTTTAATGGAATCCTTAAAAAAGGAGCTTCTTGCTTTTGAAGAGCGAAATGTTTTACTAGAATCTAAAATTTTAGAATTGGAAAATAAATTAAAAGATTCTAGTAATGTCAAATTTGATTTGGAGTATCGTTCGGAAAAACTAGATAAAATGTTAGGAACGGTCCAAATTAAAAATGACACTTTTGGTTTAGGCTTCAATTCTTGTAATGATTTTAACCCTAAAGTCCAAACCAATGTTTTAGGAGAATCTTCTAGGAATGCATTTAATGATCACTCCTTAGATAAATCTTTTCGACATATTCTTACTTGTACACATTGTGGTCGAAAAGGTCATCTTAGGAAATTTTGTTTAGATCTTAAACGAATTCCTAGAAAATCCCATAGTAAAGTAACCACGATAGCTAATGTTCCTACACCCCAAGATAGTAATTCTTCATTCATTTGGGTTAGGAAATCCGACTTGGTTGCCTTACAAAATAGGGATTTTGATTCTCATTTTCTTTCACATCCTTCCTCCCTTGCTAAATCTAATGGATGAATGTGTTAGTGTTTGCATACTTTAGCGTTTGTACTTCATATGCTAAATGTATGCTTGTTTAGTCATTTTCTAGTCATTGCCTTATTTCATATCACATGCTAGAAATTATGACTTGTTTATCTTTTTGTATTATATTTTGTGTTTGAATCGACTGCATAATATAAAAAGATTTTTGTTTATCATTTGTGTTTTATTTATTTCATTTAAGCTTAATGAAAAATACAAATGATTTTTGTTTATCCTTTTGAGTAAATATTTATTTTTGATTAAAAATGTTAAAAACTCAAAAAGATTTTGTTTTGTGTGTATTTTTGTTTGACACACTTTATGTGGCATATATTTGTGTTTGAATCCTATCGTTTACGCTTCCATGTGGCTAGAACTTTTGGTTTAGATTTTCAATCCTTAAAATGTTCTTTACCATGTTTTATATGGAGTAGGTTGATTTTGTATTGTTTAAATGGATTCTATTTCTATATGCCTCTATTCACACATGCACGAGCTCTTTTGAAATCTTAATGTCACATGTTATATTTGAGCTTTTTGAGGTGTTCTCCTATCAATCTAGTCATCTACATATCTATGACCTAGGAGGACTAGTGCATGTCAAAATCCGTTGCATGTGAGATTTGTGTGAAACAATGAAAACATGATAAATTAATATATGCACGGGGAAGGGCTCCGAAAGGATGAATTAAATCCTTTGCGATAGTAAGCCACCGTCGATTGGATCTAAAAGAAATACGTGATCCAAAGGCCTAAAAACAGAATATTTGGCATTAAACAAAAAGCAATTGCCAAGGCCTATGTTTGTATGATATATTCATTCAAAAATATAAGAATATATATGCTTATTGAGGGAGAATTGGATGGTATATCAACGGTTTGCACAATGTCCATTTATCCTAGTTGTCTTTAATGTCATGACTCTATTTGGTTTGTAGAATCATCATCATGCTAGGCTTGTATGCATTGTGTATGTTTGTTCATTGAGTTCAATCTTTATATTGTCACATGAGGTTATATTTAAATGTGATAAAGTTTGCAATCAAATGAGAACTCCGTGAACGTTTCTTAAGTGTTTGGGTCTAAATTTAATTGTTGCTAGTTCACACCCCTACACTTCCGTTTCCATATGACACATTTTTGCCATACGAGTGTGCAAACTTGTTGTATTTTGTGTCATGTGTGTGTTTATATCTATTTATATATGCATGTACTTATTGGTATATTTAAAGTATATATATATATATATATGATATCTGTTTGTCTTTGCCTTGCTTTAATTGCCCATATGCTTTCATGTCTTATCACTTTAAGCTTTCACATGCTGTCTATTAGTTCTTTATCCTTTGCCTATTCCCGAACAAAAAGGGGGAGAATGATGATAGGGGGAGAAATGGTATCTAATCCTATTATTATCGTATCTTAGTTTGGGGAGATTTATCTTAGGGGGAGACGTCTATCTAAGTAGGTCATGTGTTTAAAGGGAGAATTAATTTAGGGGGAGTAATTAATTAATTGCATTTAATATTTTGATATTCCCTATGCATTTGATGAGTTTGCTTAAGTGTGCAGGAATTATTCTAAAGGCGGCATCTTTCTATGGCAAAGCGTTTGATCCTTGGGTTGAGTCAAGATTGGGTGGGTTATGTTTTGAGTCTAGTAGAGCTTGACGGCCCTTTAGGATTTTTGTTTGGTTTTTGTCCCGGAATAGCCAAAGGGGAAGATTTGTAAGGACACAAATTTCCAATTGAGTCCATATTTAGTTTTGGCTCAATTTCGGACAAAAACATTTATTCATAGGATAGTATTCAATTGTAATATGATCAAGCCTATGAAGTATATGTTGAAGACGTAGCGGCAAAGAATTTAAAGCTTCATCAAAATGTCGGTTTGTGTGCCTTGTTTCTACGTTATCAACTAAGGTTCCATGCTCCCAAGGTATGAATGTAATTATATTAATATAGGAGCTTGGAACAATTTGTATTGGGTGTTAGGAGAAATAAAAACTGCATTTTAATTTTAGAAAGAATCAATTAGAAACTTTAAAATAAGTATATAAAAGATTATAAAAGTTTCTGGGCCAAAAATCGAATTTTTTAATCTTTCTGGTCGTTCGTTAGAAATGCCGTTCGAACGAGTTTTTTCGTTCGAACCAGGTTTCGTTCGAACGAGTTTTGTCGTTCGAACCAAGTTCGTTCGAACGAGTTTGCCAACGACCCTAAACTGGTCAGTCGTTTGATATGTCGTTCGAACGAGTTCTTCGTTCTAACGAGGTATCTAACGAGATTCTAACGAGCCCAGGCTGGTCGCTCGTTAGAAGTCTCGTTCGAACGAGAGTCAAGTTCGTTCGAACGAGACGCCAGGGCGGGAACAGTTTTGAGCAGTTTTTTGCAGTTTTCTCCCACTTTCCCCACTTGGTTTTTAACCAACTTTTTCATACATTATTATGTGCGGGAAACACATTTTCCAAGACAACTTTTCCATTCCATATCCATCTCTTAGAGAGAGTTTGAGAGCTAATTTATTTAGGGAAAATGTTCATGTTTTGAGTGTTAATTTTCAAAGAAAAATTCATACACACTCTAGTTTACACCCAATAACTGTTTATCCAAGTTTCTATATTTATATCAATTGCTTGGAGTTTTTGGCACCGGTTTTCTCTACCGAATTCAAGAGATGTTTCGGGTTTGCTTCTACACCCCATCACAAAGAAGACCTTTGTTGAGATTCTACCCACACGGAGAAAGGCTCCATGCTTGGGTGACGGTGACCATATAAAGTCCCATCGGTGGATTCCGAGACCGCGGTGGAGTTCCGAGGTTGTTCGCTAGGAAGAGGTTTCTACAAGGAGGTGCATCGGGGCTTGAGAGGGTTTGAGTCGAGTGTTGTAAGTCTCTTGTCTTGTAATTATAATTCCGTATCTAGTGGACTTGTGGCTAGGGCCGTCCGAGGTTGTTTCCCGTCTTGGGTTTTTCCTCGTACATCTCGGCGTAGTGTGACATTGTTTATTTTATCTTGCATCATAATTTAGAACGCATGCTTAGAATTAATTCAAGATAAAATTTGGTTTATTATCACTCTATATTTAATTTGGGACTTAAATTATATATTGGGTAAATTTGGTTTATTCAAGTCATTTGCTAAAATTGGTTTCGCCTAACTTTGTTTAAATGAATAATCATGACTTAGGCAAATTCTAGGACTTGAATTATGTTTTAATTTGTTTTTGAGAAATTAAAAATTGGCTTTGTTTATTTGTGAACCATCATTCAACGCTTCCGCATCATTCATTGAATTTTATACAAAAGAAAATTAACTTTGATTTTAATTGAGAAAATACCCTCCGGGATTATCCGCTCTTTCAAATAATAATCCATCACCCCTGGGTTATCACCCATTAGTGCGCTTAACAATAATCATCCTTATACCCCCGGGTTATCACCCATTAGTACACCAAACAGTAGAGTTTCTGCACCCCCAAGTTATCACTCATTAGTGCACTTAACTATAAGACTCTTGCACCCCCGGGTTATCACCCATTAGTGCTCTGAGCAATAATATCACAAAATAGGCATACACACATCCTATTAAATTTATAGGTATCTCTCCAACCTACATATATACTTCTCATACATATTTTAACCTCCACTACGTATAGTATAAATATTTAGATTACTATCTCTCTAGTAATCTCCAAGGTACACTCTCTCTATATCGAAATAAGTAAAGTATTTATTCTCAAATACTTTCCCGAAATTCCGTCTTATTTAAATTTACTATTTGACAATTTCTCTCACTCCAATAAATCGGTAAACTCAAAACTGGACTCTAAAAAATTCCTAAAAATTCACCATGTCGCTCGAACCAGAGTCGCTCGAACGACTTCCAGTGTCGTTCGAACGATAACACGTGAGATAAAATCTCGCTCGAATGAGACTTCACGTGACTTCGCGCGACGCGCACTGGTTTGTCCCCTTTGCCCAGAATTCAGTATTTTTCACCAGTTTTTAACCTAAAAACCTCTAAGATTTAACACCCAATGCCTCATCATAAATACCCATCAACACATAACAGGTTATAAATCATTCCTAATATCCTAGGTTCATTAATTCATCCTTAATCATCATAATTATATAAAATCCCCAAATTAATTCATATGAACCCTAGTATCCAAATTTACAATTAAAGAACCTAATCAACCCAGATTTTTTTATCAATATATAATTCCATTTCATGATTAATCCTCTACATACATGAAGGAATTTCAACTACTAATTAACCCAGTCCTTGATCATAATTTAAATCTCCAATTTTCATCCAATTAACATGTAAATCATGATTAATTTCACCTACACTAATATGAGCATGATTATTGCTAAAAGAAAGCAAGTAATAAACACTTGCCTCGAATAGGATGGTCTGATCCATTGGTGATGTTGGTATAGATGCGTTCCTCTCTTCTCGATCTATGCGTTAGTAGTGGTGGTTGTACAAGGTGGTGCTAATTTGGCCTTCCCTCCTGGAAATTGGTTCTCCCTCACACCCTCTATGGCCGTTCTTTCTTTCTGTGTCTATTAAACCTATAGGACTTTTCTGGCCTGATAAAATAACTCCCAATTTTTGTCCATTAATTAAACTCAAAATTATAATTAAACATAATGCCCTCTCGGACCGCCAGTTTGGTCTAAAATTGCCCCGGTACCCAAACTAAACACCCGAGCATACTATTTTGACTATCTCGACCCTCCCGGACTCAAAGGGGCACTCAAAATGACCATATGAGTTAATAAAAATAATTTCTCTTTTTATCCCAATCAATCAGTCCCGACATGACTCACACGCACGTCAGACTTAAATTCCCAAACTGTCGTATTTCTCACTTCCGACAATTTATCAAATATCATAATTCCATATTACATATCACACAGTAATATTTCATAGTTCACAACAATAAATATTAACCCTTGGCACGCTAGTTAATAATTATTTTAATCCGAATTAATAACAAATTAATTTCTCGCATTTTAATTTAATTAATCCAACAACAATTATTAATCGCATACTTATTCCCATCATAATAATTAATCACATAATTATTTAAATCGTAAAAAATACGGGGTATTACATTGGCTTCATTACATCTTGTAGGGTCCGCACTCCAGTAGTGGGAGTCAGTCACTTCAATTTCAGAGAGAGACAACTTGACGATAGATGAGTTCAGGGAGAGATTTGAGGGGAAATATTTCCCCCATGCGATGTAGTATGAGATAAGGAGTAGATTTATGGAGCTCAGGCAGGAGAGACGTACAGTGATGGAGTATGAGGAGGATTTCACCTCCCTTTCGTACTTTACAAATGAGGATGTGAATACAGAGTATAGGAATATGGACATATATAAAGAGGGATCAACTTGGCACATTAGGAAGGCTCTTTTAGGGTACCCGACCTTCACCATGTATAATCAGATAGTACACATCGTACTTATCCACTGCAAGGATCACAGGGCTTTCTAGAAGAACAAGGGAGAGAAGAGACAGGGAGCTAATACATTGAACCAACAGGGTAAGACGAGTGGAAGTAACGGGAACAAGACCCAACAATTCAAGGGTACTTCATCTGCAAATCAGCATAAGCGATTCAGGGGTTCCCATAATTGGAACTGACACGGCCAATAGGGCCATAGGAAGGAGGTACAGGGCTAGTAGCACAGAGGCCATTAGGGCCAAGGTCAGTTGGGTCGAGGCCAGCAGGGCCGACAGATAGAGCGGCTCCCGTTTCATGGGAATTATTACACTTGCATAAAGAGAGGCCATATATCGATTCAGTGTCGTCAGGGTAATCAGGCACCTTAGGAGCATAGAGGTCAGAGGGGATATCAGGCGCTATAGGGAAAACTCCCACTATTTTTAGCTTCAGGAGTTGTTGCACCCGTCGCTCCAACACCATCCGGCCCAACTCAAAGGCAGCTGCCATCGCTACAATATGGACAGGGTTTACCATATTGAGCCGGCAGAGGGACTAGCGCCAGCTCAGGAGATTAAGGGTATGTTCCCTATCTTTGGACACGTAGGTCATATTTTATTTAACACAGGATCATCTCATTCATTTGTTAGAACTAGTTTTGCACGTGAGATTGGGATGATAGATTTTTCTTTTGATATTATACTACACATAGACTCACCGGTGAGTTGAGGGGCACTCATATGTTCGGTATGTGAGGGTATAAGGATCAAGATAAGGAGACTCACTTTTGTAGAAGACTTACTGGTACTAGATTTGCACGAGTACGATGTTATCTTAGGGATGGGTTGGCTTGTTACATACAGAGCATGTGTTGACTATTACGACATCATCTTCACCATTCCGGGGAAGGAGATGTACCTAGTTATGATGTCGTACCCCGGGGTGGGTAGAGAACACACTTTTACTATATCGATGAGGAGACTTATTCGGAGGTTGTGGTGTCTCTATATTCCATCTAGTAGTTATAGAGTTTCCAAATGTATTTGGGGAGATCCCAGGGGTGCCACCTAGTCGAGAGATAGACTTCGTGATTGATTTGAGTCCGAGTGCGAGATCCATTGCACGTATATCATATCTTATTACTCCTTTAGAGATGGGGGGTCTTCGAGATCAAATTGAGCAGTTATTGGGACAGGGGGTCATTAGGAGGGGTACATCATCGTGGGGTGCTCCAGTTTTGTTAGTCAAGAAGAAGGACAGCTCATTGCGACTTTGGATTGACTACAGGGAGTTGAACAAGGTCACCATATGAAATAAATATCTATTGGCCCACATTGATTATTTGTTTGACGAACTGAAGGGTGTTGCATATTTCTCTAAGATTGATTTGAGATCATTGGTCATGTCATCTCACATTTTTTGTACATCAAAATGGCCATATAACAAGTTTTTAGAGTTTTCAAAAGTTGAAATTTCAAGATTTTGAAACCTTGTTTGTGTAAGCTAACTGTCTTGTTTGTGTAAGTTAACTGTCTTGTTTGATTGAAAAATCGAAGAAAAAGTCCTTTCGTCAGAAGTCAGAAAGAGCCTGCTATCTTTTTCTCAACAATGTATTTGTCATTTGATCCAATAGCGTACCTAACTTTTTTTTATTATTAGGACGCACCATATCATCAGTTGAGAGTCTGGGAGCAGGATATTGTAACACCCCGCACGCCGCGTGTCTCTTTTCGAAATTGAAATCGGATTTAAAATGGATTTTAAATTAAGTTTTTAATTATTTTTGCCTTATATGCATTTTGTGGGGGAACTCTAGCCAGACCTGTAGGGTCGATCAATCGACCTCGATCGATCGACTATGGCCAGATTTGAGTCGGCATATTTGTTTTTTTTAAGAGTTGGAGGCTTTACAAATTCTTATCTTTTTCTCTTATAAAAACAAGTCGTTGGTGGACCTTTAAACCACTTTTTTCACAAACACAAAAATGCATAATACATATTTTATTTCCTTTCCCTCTATATGCAAGCCCTATCCCCTATTTTATTCCATGTTCAACCTTAGATTTAGAGGCCTATTTGGGGTTATCTCCTGTTAGGGCTAGAACGTAATTTAATTATTTTCGCAAGAGGAACGTGATGGTACGATCTGATTTTTGAGGCAAACTTTATGTGACGATTCATGTGATGATTTTGAGGTACGGGACGTACACAATATGCTCCTAAATTCTCTCGAGAGTATTCCGTTTATTTTTCTGTGTCGATTGCACTCATGTTGAATTGTAATATTCATTGGAATCCTGAAAAATTGTTGGAATCTTGATATTGATTGATTATGGTATATTATAATATAATTTGAGCATCGTGTCATGAGATTTTAATATGGTACAGAGAATGGCCACCCGCTAATAGTCCAAAATCCGGATATGCTTAAGAATGGATAGGTGCGGTGAGGAGAGGCCTGGTGACTTATTGATGTGTTGTTGAGAAATTAATATTGATATAATGTTTGCATACTGCATTTTATTTGAATATGTGATTCGTTTTGTTGCGATTTATTCATCGTGCTAATTATTTGTTAGCATCAATTCATGTCATATTGTGTACTTTATCGTATTTTCTTTTAGATGACAGGCTAGCATGGATTGGGGACGCTATGGACTATTTTGGAGAATGGTTTTAGAGCATGAATTTGGAAGATTTTTTTCTTGATGTATAAACTAGCGGTGTAATTTTAGTTGGAAAATTTATTATTTGAGAGAAACTTTATTGTAATCATTATTGTGGAAATAGAAGAATTGTGGACTTGTTGTATTTTAATTGTGGGAATTTAGATGTTCTATACTTGTTGATTGGTGATTTTAGTTTAGTTTTATCGTTGTAGTATGTCGTGTGTCCTCTCAGGAGCGCGGGGTGTTACAGATGGTATCAAAGCTTAGGTTTACGACAACTCTCAGGTCTTAGATTTTGGGTCTAGTATGCGGGTTAGATATGTTTTCTTTAGAGATAGAAATTTTGGTAATAAGTTATGTTAGGCATCGAGGTTAGATTTGAGGTATTTAAAGTTGACTTTTGGAGACGAGATTCATTTTTGGATATTGTTGGTGTGGCCTGTGTTTTTTTAGTGTTAGGCTTCATCGAATTTTGAGGGCAAAATTCCTTGTTAGTGGGGAAGTATGTAACAACCCAAATTTTTTAACGGGTATTTTTAAATTAATTTTGGAAATTTTTTGGATTTAATAATTTTTATTGGTTAACTATGTTGATTATGATTTTAGAAGAATAAAACTTCAACCGGAATTGAAATTGGATTTAAAATGGATTTTTAATTATTTTTGCCTTATATGTATTTTGTGGGTGAACTATCGCCAGACCTGTAGGGTCGATCGATCAACTCTGGGAGCCGATCGATCGACTATTCCCATATTTGAATCGACAGATTTTTTTTTAAGAGTTGGAGGCTTTACAATTTCTTATCTTTTTCCCTTATAAAAATAAGCCGTGGGTGGACCTTTAAACCACTTTTTCACAAACACAAAAATGAAGAATACATATTTTATTTTCTCTCCCTGTATATGCAAACCTTAGCTCCTATTTTATTCAATGTTCAACCTTAGATTTGGAGGCCTATTTGGGGTTATCTCATGTTGGGGCTAGAACATGATTTGATTATTTTCGCAAGAGGAACGTGATGGTACGATCTGATTTTTGAGACAGAATTTATGTGATGATTCATGTGATGATTTTGAGGTATGGGACTTACACAATACGCTCCTAAATTCTCTCGAGAGTATTCTGTTTGTTTTTCTGTGTCGATTGCACTCATCTTGAATTGTGATATTCATTGAAATCCTAAAAAATTGTTGTAATCTTCATATTGATTCAGTGTAGTATATTATATTGTGATTTGAGCATCGTGTCATGAGATTTTAACATGGCACGGAGAATGGACACCCGCCAATAGTCCAAAATCTGGATATGCTTAAGAATACATAGGTGCGGTGAGGTGATGCCTAGTGACTCATTGGTGTGTTGTTGACAAATTAATATTGATATAATGCTTGAATATTGCATTTGATTTGAATATGCGATTCGTTTTGTTACGATTTATTCATTGTGCTAATAATTTTTTAGCATCTATTCATGTCATATTGTGTACTTCCCCGTATATTCTTTTAGTTAGCAGGTTAGCGTGGATAGGGGATGCTATGGACTATTTTGGAGAATTATTTTAGGGCATGGATTTGAAAGATTTTTTTTCTGGATGTATAAACTAGTGGTGTAATTTTAGTTGGAGAATTTTGTATTTGAGAGAAACCTTATTGTAATCATTATTGTGGAAATAGAATAATTGTGAACTTGTTGGAATTTAATTGTTGGAATTTAGATGCTCTATACTTGTTGATTGATGGTTTTAGTTTAGTTTTATCGTAATAGTACGTCACGTGTCCTCTCGGGCTTACGGGGTGTTACAGATGCTATCAGAGCTTAGGTATATGACAACCCTCGGGTCTTAGATTTTGGGTATAGCATGCGGGTTAGATATGTTTTCTTTAGAGATAGAAATCTTTGGTGATAAGTCGTGTTAGGCATTGAGGTAATGTGAGGTATTTAAAGTTGACCTTTGGAGACGACATTTATTTTTTTAGATTGTTGGTGTGGCCTGAGTTTTTTGAGTATTAGGCTTCGCCGAATTTTAAGGGCGAAATTCCTTGGTAGTGGGGAAGTATGTAACAACCCGAATTTTTTAAATGGGTATTTTTAAATTAATTTTGGAAAATTCGAGAAAAATAAAATTTTGAATTTAATATTTTATATTGGTTAACTATGTTGATTATGATTTGAGAAGAATAAAACTTCAACCGGATATAAAATATGGTTTAAAATAGATTTTTAATTATTTTTGCCTTATAGGCATTTTGTGGGGGAACTGTCGCCAGACCTGTAAGGTCGATCGATTGACTATGCCCAGATTTAAATCCTCATATTTGTTTTTTCTAAGAGTCGAAGGCTTTACAAATTCCTATATTTTTCTTATAAAAATAAGTCATGGGTGGACCTTTAAATCACTTTTTCACAAACACAAAAATTTAGAATACATATTTTATTTTCTCTCCCTCTATATGCAAACCCTAGCCCCTATTTTATTCAATGTTCAACCTTAGATTTGGAGACCTATTTGGGGTTATCTCGTGTTGGGGCTAGAATATGATTTTATTATTTTCGCAAAAGGATCGTGATGGTACGATTTGATTTTTAAGGCATAATTTAATTGACAATTCATGTGATGATTTTAAGGTACGGGACTTACACAATATGTTCCTAAATTCTCTCGAGAGTATTTCATTTGTTTTTCTGTGTCAATTGCACTCATGTTGAATTGTGATATTCATTGAAATCCTTAAAATTTGTTGAAATCTTAATATTGATTCATTGTGGTATATTATATTGTGATTTGAGTATCGTGTCATGAGATTTTAATATGGCATGGAGAATGGACACCCACCAATAATCTAAAATTCGGATATGCTTAAGAATGCATAGGCACAGTGAGGTGAGGTCTGGTGACTCATTGATATATTGTTGAGAAATTAATATTGATATAATGCTTGAATATTGCATTTGATTTGAATATGCGATTCCCTTTGTTACGATTTATTCATCGTGCTAATTATTTTTTATCATCTATTCCTGTCATATTATGTATCTCCCCGTATATTCTTTTAGTTGACAGGCTAGCGTGGATTGGAGACGCTATGGACTATTTTGGAAAATTGTTTTAGAGCGTGGATTTGGAATTTTTTTTTCTTGATGTATAAACTAGTGGTGTAATTTTAGTCGGGGAATTTTGTGTTTGAGAGTAACTTTATTGTAATCATTATTGTGGAAATAGAAGAATTGCAGACTTGTTGTATTTTAATTGTGGGAATTTAGATGCTCTATACTTATTGATTGATGGTTTTAGTTTAGTTTTATCGTAGTACCACGTCACGTGTCCTCTCGGGCGCGTGGGGTGTTACAGATGGTATCAGAGCTTACGTATACGACAACCCTCGGGTCATAGATTTTCAGTCTAGCATGCGGATTAGATATGTTTTCTTTGGAGATAGAAATTTTTGGTAATAAGTTGTGTTCGGCAACGAGGTTAGATGTTAGGTATTTAAAGTTGACTTTTGGAGACGAGATTTATTTTTGGAGATTGTTGGTGTGGCATGAGTTTTTTGAGTGTTAGGCTTCACTGAATTTCGAGGGCGAAATTCCTTGTTAGTGGGGAAGTATGTAACAACCCGAATTTTTTAAATGGGTATTTTTAAATTAATTTTGGAAAATTCGAGAAAAACAAATTTTTGGATTTAATAATTTTTATTGGTTAACTTTGTTGATTATGAATTTAGAAGAATAAAACTTCAACCAGATTTTTGAAATCGGATTTAAAATGGATTTTTAATTATTTTTGCGTTATAGGCATTTTGTGGGGGAACTGTCGCCAGACCTGTAGGATCGATCGATCGACTATGCCCAGATTTGGATCGACAAATTTGTTTTTTTAAGAGTTGGAGGCTTTATAAATTCCTATATTTTTCTCTTATAAAAATAAGTCATGGGTGGACCTTTAAACTACTTTTTCACAAACACAAAAATGCAGAGTACATATGTTATTTTCTCTCCCTCTATATGCAAACCCTAGCCCCTATTTTATTCAATGTTCAACCTTAGATTTGGAGGCCTATTTGGGGTTATCTCGTGTTAGGGCTAGAACATGATTTGATTATTTTCGCTAGAAGAACGTGATGGTACGATATGATTTTTGAGGCAGAATTTATGTGACGATTCATGTGATGATTTTGAGGACGGGACTTCCACAATATGCTCCTCAATTCTCTCGAGAGTATTACGTTTATTTTTCTGTGTCGATTGCACTCATGTTGAATTGTGATATTTATTGAAATCGTGAAAAATTGTTAGAATCTTGATATTGATTCATTGTGGTATATTATATTGTGATTTGAGCATCGTGTCATGAGATTTTAATTTGGCACGGAGAATGGATACCCGCCAATAGTCCAAAATCCAGATATGCTTAAGAATGCATAAGCGCGGTGAGGCCAGGCCTGGTGACTCATTGATGTGTTGTTGAGAAATTAATATTGATATAATGCTTGAATATTGCATTTGATTTGAATATGGGATTCGTTTTGTTACGATTTATTCATCGTGTTAATTATTTTTGAGCAACTATTCCTGTTATATTGTGTACTTTCCCGTATTTTCTTTTAGTTGGCTGGCTAGTGTGGATTGGGGACGCTATGACCTATTTTGGAAAATTATTTTAGCGCATGGATTTGGAAGATTTTTTTTTTTTCTTGATGTATAAACTAGTGGTGTAATTTTAGTCGGAGAATTTTGTATTTGAGAAAAACTTTATTGTAATCATTATTGTGGAAATAGAAGAATTGTGAACTTGTTGTATTTTAATTGTAGGAATTTAGATGCTCTATACTTGTTGATTGATGGTTTTAGTTTAGTTTTATCGTAATAGTACGTCGCGTGTCCTCTCGGGCCCGCGGGGTGTTACAGATATCTTAAAAACGAAATTGCTTATGAGATACATGTCGTATGAGTTTTTGGTCATTCCTTTTGGGCTAACCAATGCAACGTCGATGTTTATAGATTTAATGAATTGGGTAATTAGGGACTATTTGGATTAATTCGTCATAATGTTTATTCATGACATTTTGATTTATTCTCGGACTGTGGAGGAGTACACATAGAATTTATCGATAGTCTTAAGACACCGGGGGACCACCAGTTGTATGCTAAGTTTGAGAAATATGGTTTTAGTTGCGGGGTGTAGTTCTTGGGTGAAATTGTGTCTGAGAGGGGGATATCAATGAACCCAAGGAAGGTTTCTACAGTGATGGAGTGGGGATAACCCACTCCACCCATCGAGATATGAATTTTCTTGGGATTAGTCGAATACTACTATCAGTTCATTCAAAGGTTCTGAATTATAACTGAGCCCCTAAAGAATTTGACGAGAAAGGGATTGTCGTTTGTATAGGACAATGCGTGCCAGTAGGCATTTGATGAGTTGAGTAATAGTTTGACTATAACACCGGTTCTGGCATTCCCTCGGGCAGTGATAGACTATAAGGTCTTCACAGATGCATCCTTAAGGGGACTTGGAGGGGATTTGATGCAGGAGGAGAGGCTACTAGCTTATGCTTCACGGAATCTAAAGACTCACAAGGAATATTATCCCACCCACGACTTGGAGTTAGTAGCCATGATTTTTACACTCTGATCGTGGAGGCACTATATCTTGGGGTAGAAGTTCCATATATTCACAAACAATAAGAGCCTATAGTATTTGTTCAGACATCGCAAGCTAAACGTGAGGCATAGGAGATGACTAGAGTTTATGAAGGACTACCAGTTCGACATTCAGTACTACCCTAGGAAGGCGAATGTCATAGCAGATGCTTTGAGCAGCAAGCCGATGTTGGAGTTAGCGGCAAGGTGGAAGGCAAAGTGGAAATTACTTCGTGGGGATGATGACTTGACCCTTGCATTTATGGAGATTCTCACCATCACACCCAAGATCATTATTCGGGTCATGAAGGCATAAGCAGGAGGTCATCCTTGCCAGGAGCGGGGTGGGAAGTTGTTAGTCGAGGGGCAGAGAGCTATTCTATTTGGTCAGATGGTGGATTGAGATTTCAAGGCAAACTAGTTGTCCCAAATGACGAGGATTTGAGGAGATTTATTATGTCTGAGGCTCACAGTTCACGCTTTACGGTACATCTCGGGGGGGATAAGATGTACCATGACATGCGACATCAGTATTGGTGGGTCGGGATGAAGAGGGACATAATATATTTTATGTCCAAGTGTGCTATGTGTCATCCGGTGAAGGTGGACCATCATCCCCCTGCAGGTGCGTTATAACATTTGGATATCCCGATGTGGAAATGGGAGAGCATCTCCATGGACTTCATCAGTGGACTACATACATCAAAGAGGGGGTATGATTCCATTTGGGTGATCATCGACAGATTGACGAAGGTGGATCGCTTCTAACCGGTCTGGACGGATTACAGCTCAGAGTAGTACGCTAGAATTTTCCTCGCTAAGATTGTTAAATTACATGGGGTATCACTTAACATTGTGTCAGATAGGGACATGGTGTTTGTGTCCCATTTTTAGAGGAGCTTTTAATAGGATTTAGGAGTAGAGTTGAGATTGAGCACCTCTTATCATCCTCAGACCGACGGAAAGGCACAGAGGGTGAACCTGATGTTAAAGGACATGCTACGGATGTGCATATTGGACTTTAAGGGGTGCTGGGAGCAGTATATTTCTTTGGTGGAGTTTGCATACAACAACAGCCACCAGTTCATGATTGGGATGACACCATTTGAGGCGATTTACGAGAAACCTTGTCGTTCACCCTCATGCTGGTTAGATATGGGGGAGAACAAATTAATTAGGCCATATTTCATTCAGGACACCTCAGAGAAGGTAGATATGATTCGGGCCAGGATACGAATTGCTCTCGATAGGCAAAAGAGCTATGTAGATACGAGTCGGAGACACTTAGAATTTAATGATGGGGATCAGGTGTTAATTAAAGTGTTCTCATAAAGGGATAGATGAGGTTTGGGAAGAAAAGGAAGTTGACTCCCCAATATATGGGACCATTCCCTATTCTTGAGAGGATTGGGCCTGTAGCGTATCGGTTGGGATTACCGGACCACTTACAGCGGATGCACGAAGTCTTCCATATATTTGCATTACCAAGGTTCCTTAGAGATGAGATAACATCCTATCAGATTGACATTGATGAGATAGAGCTCCATCCGAACGCTACATATGAAGAGAGACCTGTAACCATTCTTGGCAGTCGAGAGCACTCACTTAGATCCAAGGTTGTGCCATTGGTTCGGGTGCAGTGGGGACACCATAGGGAGGATGAGTTGACTTGGGAGAGGGAGGACGACATGTAGATGAAATATCTGGAACTCTTCTAGCTAGGTACGTATTTTTCTTATATTTCGAGGACGAAATCTGGTTATTAGGGGGAAGAATTTAATACCCCGTATTTTTCTAGAATAGATAAAACCATTTCATAATGAAATAAAATTCCTCGAAGTTACATTTAACCGGTGAATTTAAATTTATTAATTGCAAATAAGTAAATTGTTATTATGTCATAATCATAAGAGATTGATTTTTATGTGAATAATTACAATAGAACATAATTGCATGTGTAGTAAATAATTAATATATAATGCGTGACTCGATTACAAATATAATTACGGAATAAAAATAATTGGGACACATTTCGGAAGGCTTTATGAGCTCGTTTAGTTGTTGTAAATCCTTATAAATGGTCCCGTGGTATAGGTATATAACTTGAAAAGTTTTTTGCCTAGTTTAATTATAGGTTTGGACCTATTTGGGGGTCCAAAATTGAAACATTAGGCTTAACTCGGGATTTGGGATTAATATAAGATTAAGTGAAATACTAATACTCCCCACACTTAATCAAACGCATAACCCTAACAGCCCTACCTCAATAGAGAAAGGAACAGAAGCCAAAGATGAGAGGAAACTAGGGGTTCAAGAGGATATCGTCAACCATTATATCTGGGCGTGAATTTTCTTTCTTAATTTAATGTGCTTCTTTATTCATCATAGTAAATCCCATGTGATTTTTGGGTTTTAGTATAAAATTGGTGATTAAATGGAAGGATTTAATCTTATGCATGTAGAGGAGACTAATAAAAAATTAGGTGGTTTAACACAGAAATCTAAGATGATTATAATATTAAATTGGATGATAAAATTCATGCCTTGGGATTTTTGGGTAAATTGGGATGTTTGATTTATATGTAGAGGATTTGAATACATGTTTAAAATCTGAATTTTTTTTGACTGTTTACCCATGTGATATGTTACAACATGATTTGAATCTAGATGGGTTTATGGTATCAAATCTGGGTTAAGGGTCTTGACTAATTGATGTAAATTCTAGGATTTTGGGAAGGAAAATTGATGTTAATTTATGAAATTAACCATTATAAGATGAAGAACTAAGCCATAGGGCCCTGTTCATATGTTATTAAAAAGGAATTTACTATTAGAATGAATCTTGAGATGAAATTGGGAAATCTCGTATTGAAGAAGCGTAATAGATCTAGGTTGCTACCCAGATCCGAATCGATTCGACCATGAAGGCGAATCGATTCAGCTGCACAAATCGATTCGTCCAAGGAGGCGAATCAATTCGGCCCTTGGGGCAGGATGAGTTCGGACCGGGGATGAATTCGGGAAAAATCGTACGATTTTGTGGGATTGTGTTTGGGACAACGATGATTTTATTAAAAATACACAAGTAGCACAAATGTTAAATGGGAAATTATATTTAACTGGATGGTTAAATAATCTTATAAAGTGAAAGGAATTAATAATTAACTAAATGGTCGATTATCAATGGGTGAATACTTATGAGTAATTATGTGAAAAATCTTAGGTAATTATAGCGTAATTACCTATACATATTATATAAGAATAATATGTACTTATATTTATTTGTGTTGACATACCTATGTTCGTGGACGGTCCTATCGGTTGGGATTACGCGCATTCGGGACAGTAGAACACGTCGGCATAGGTGGGCTAGACGTTGTGTAGGGCATTATATGTACTACGTAGCAGCGTCATCTATAAGAGGTGGGTGTAGATGCTGGGATCCATTGTCACCATTGGGTATGGGTCATGAACTAGTGTACTACGTAGGGACCTCTCCACTTATGTGTGATTTGTGATGTCTGATTAGATAGAGGATTCCTTCGGACTTATCGATAGAGCACGAACGAGCACCACTGGTAGATGCCTTTGAGTGTCGCATATATGAAAGGACATATATATAATTACCCGAATTAAATGCATTGATTAATTTGTCTTAGAACGTAGGCAGTAAATTACAGACCCAGACTATTTGGTGTGCATAATAGATGTTTATGTCACCTTTACGAGTTATATAAGACTAGGATACTTTGGGCATTGATAACATGAATGTAGACGGTTACGTTTAAATATATTGATTATATCTGATGCATTTGATATTAAATTGGCATAATTGACATTTATTATTTCGGGACTTGTTCGGATACGGATAATATCATACTTAGATGAGAGGTGAGATGTTAATCGTATGTGAGCGGCAATGGGAGATATTTACTTTGCATCAACTGTATTTATTACACTTTAAATTAAATAAGTTCATTCTTGCAACTCTAGGGCGCTGACCCAAATTATAAATATTTTCTTCCCTAGGTACTCGTAGACAAGGATAATAGGACTATTGACGGATCAACCTTGCAGTCTCCTTTTTCTTTGATTTATTTATTCTAGTTTAGGTGCTACTCCGTTTCAGTTTATTTATTTCTTTTGGATCATTGTATGGGAATAAGTCCAGGGTATATTTATTTCATGTTGGTTTAAGATATTTACGATTATGTTGGATTTCATTTACACTTGGTGCATGTTGAATTTTATTATCACTTTGGATATTAATTTAAACTCAATTATGGTTTATCAATATATGCTTTTTACGGTTTGATGCTGAGAATGGTAGTAATTGACAAACAAGCCCTATCTTTAGTGTATCGTGTCTAGCAAACCTTTACGTGAGAAAATGAGGGTTATTACAGAGGTTCAAAGGCACATGCATGCATTGGGGGATCCGCCATGTTCAAACATGTTTCTTCCTTGCAGCGTACCTGGTCATGGTTGTAATTCCCCGAAACATGAGCAATTCATAATAATGATTTGGGCTAGCTTGAATGTCGTAGAAGGTAATGTGAAGTAAAATTATGATAATGTTATGTGTGTCATTGTTATTAGATAGATGAATTTAAATTCCTATCATAATTTTATGATAGATTTGGGGTATCATAAATATAGAGTTAAGGTATTGGAAATCTATGTATTGGTCTTAAATTAGGGGAAATAAGTTAACAATTCAATGTTTAATTAACAATATCTTGTTGCAATAAACATCACATATCGACGAGGCGAGCTTCAAAATAATTTAAGTTAGAAATTGTAATTCTTGTTAAATATAATTTGTGTACAAAATGCTAAGATCGATATAACAAAATAAATTGAGTATTTTGGGAGGAAGTACCAGGTGCATAGATATGGTAGTTGACTATTAATTCATAATACCTTCTTTTCAATAATCATATTAGTCTAACGTTGGTTTCTGCTAGTGTAATATTATTGTTGATATATACAGAGAGCTTGTAGGATCACAATTTTTTATTTATAAAGATAAATAAAAAATGTATAAAATATTACTTATATCAATTTTTTTTAAAATAATTAGAAATAACTCTTTATGAGATAACTTATTATGAGAAAAATAAGTGGAGAAGCATGACATGTGGCCAATGGTGGAGCCACATGGAAGGAAGGCGGGGTAAGTGCGTCACCCAAAAATTCAAATTCAAAATTTTTCCCTATATAATTTATGAATTTGGAGTTGTATCCCACTCAATCTTGAATAATGAACAACCGTGTTCTGACTATTGCCAAAATATTCTAAAATGCATCACGAAAACCTTATTCAAATAAAAATTCCTCTAAAATACAAGCTATCAATTAAATATTTAGAAAAACTAAAAATAATCCTAAAAAAATTTCGAAGACTCCCGCCTCCGAAACCCCAAACAATGGGTTGTGTCTAGAATAAATTTCTGACTCCGCCACTGCATGTGCCGTATTGTGACAACAAAATTAAACATAGTTGGGCATTAGTCAAAATAATTTCAAGATTTACATTTAAAATATAAAAATTGAATCTCAAATCAACTGAGTTCAAACAACTTAAACAAAAAATAGCCACTTAAAAACAACTTTTTAACGGACTAATTATATTTTCTATAAGGAACATTTATGTCGTCATTTATACAAGATCATATCCCCTCACGATAAAATTTATGTACAATTTTTCACACAAATTCTCCGTAATAAAATATGTAGAGCTTCCACTTATCACATATGTCATTTTTTTGCACTCTTTCAATGGGTGCACCCATGTGAGAAAAGTGTGTTTTACATGACAAAACATCCATTAGGGTCTTCATCACTAAACATCTCATGTTTATCATGAGAGTACTCCACAACATAGTGATCATTGGAGTGACCTTGATTGACATAATCTTGAATATGCATAGGTACACCATAATCTTGGTTGAAGTAACTTTGGTTATACGTGGGTAGAGTATATGTATTTCCATCATTTCCATAATATTTGTTCACCTCAACCTTTGTCTCTCCACTTTTTCCACCATCACCACCCCCACTTGTGCCTTTTGGCTCACTTTCTTTCTTTTTTTCACCACCTTCACCACCACCGCTGGTGGCTTTTGGCTCACTTTCTTTCTTTTTTTCACCACCACCTTCTTTCTCTTTTTTGTCCCCACCACCATCTTTTTCTTTCTCTTTTTTGTCATCTTTTTTTACAGGTACAATTTCTACACCCCGCTTTATTTTTTCTTTCAAATAGGATGTGAGCTCTTTCACGTTCATTGTACCCATGACCGTGACTAAATCCTTTTGAGAGTCTGGTGTCACCTTTTTTACCCCTGTTGAACATTTTTTTTCATCAATCACTATGAAATAATAAGTAGCTTTCCAAACACACCATATGGTAGCAATCGAATCAAAACAAAAATGTCAAACAAATATCAAACATGCCAAGAAATGGAGTGGAATTAAACAGTTCCAGAGAATTTTAATTTTGGGGGGTTAAATTTATAATGAAAATAATACTATATTTCTTTTAACTAAAATAATGTAATCGTTAGTATAATATCACTCAATGTATATACTTTTTGTTATCTTTAAACTAATCAAAATTTATAAAACTCACCATCGATCTTCGATATGATTCGCTTTATTTTGTGTACGCATCCATCACAATGAAGTCGAATCTTCATAACCACTGTACTTTGTTGAGGCTAAACGACCACACGAAAAATAAAATAATCATCAAATAAAAGAAAAGTAAAAATAGTTCAAAATTGTATGAAATATAATACTATCCAAATCTCGATTGCTTAATCAAAGTAAATATTTCGTACCTCTGCTTTGGGTTTCTTATCGGATATTTTCTCTAACTTTTCGTCGACCTTCTTCTCTCCACCACCGCCACCGTCCTTTTTGGGCTGAGGAGAGATAATCTCCACCTTCTTCTTGGTCTTGTACTCCACCCTCTCTCGAAGCTTAGCGGGGTCCACTTTCCCTTTCACCATCATTTTGTTGTTACTACTATCAAATTTCACGTCTTCCACGCCTATATAATCACATACAAGTCGTTAGTTGCGTCTAAAGTCTAGCATGGCTCATACACGCATACACTTAAACACTAATACTATATACGTATCAGCGTTCTAAAAGGGGCGTCTAGGCTTGAGACTTGAGAGAAACGCTCCGCCTTGAGCATTTTATACCTTATTCTTGATAAAAAACTTAAGACACACTTTTTTTTAAAACAATAATGATTTAGTAAAATGATATCGTATTTTAAAGAGTATTTTATAAAAAACGAACCAATATGTCATTTAAAGCAATCAAAAGACAAATAGTGTCCCAGATCTCTCTGCCTCTCCTCCAAAAAAACACGAGTTTTTTCTTTTTCTTTTTCCTTTTTTTTGTTTTTTTCTTAGTACTTAAAAAAAATAGTATTTTAGTTTCCATATATTCAGAGATATTTTAAGGTATGTACCATTTTAATATTTTTAATAGCTTTGTTATAGTTAAAAATATTAAAATATATTAAAAAAGACCTAAACGTTTTTTCACGCCTAAAATCCACCTAGACTTCTAAGGCTTAATGTTTGGTCTCCACGCCTCAATCACCTTCGCGTTTTTTAAAACCTTGATACATATACGTAATAAGTTAGCTCAAATTCCAAATGTATATTTTAAGAAAGAAATGGATTTTATGTTCAAAATTCAAACTCATAATCTACAATTTATTACTTTTCACCCATAACAATAAGTAATTTAGTAAAAGAGTAATACTAACTAATGACTCATCACAAAATGAGTCAAAATTCGGAGTCACCTAGATTTAAGCTTGGTAAAAACATACTTGGTTTATTTTGTACCACATTGTAATAAATATTGTGCGTCCATGACACTAATTCCCTTGGGAAAAATAGATTTTTTTTTACCTTCCAAATGGCGGATTGAGCGCTTAACTTTCTTGGCACAACCTTCACAGTGCAAGTCCAGCTTCAAAACGACAGCGTTTATATCGCCAGCGGCATCAATTTTCTTCTCTCCTTCCTTTTTTGAACCATCTTTCTGCTGCAACAAATATATATAATTATAAGTATATAGTAACAATACACACACATATGTGTGTATGTGTGTGTGTGTGTGTGGCAGAGAGAGAATTTGGAGACTAACCTCGCCCATTTTGTATTTGGGTTTTGTATATGATTAAAGATTTTGGTTTGAAGAGAGGAATTGCAGGCAAATGGAGATATATATAGAGGAGAGAGAATGAGTTTATATGTATATTATGTATGTATATATGTATGTATGTATGTATGTATGCCGTCGGGTTGGACTAGCTGTTGTCTATATGAGACGGTTTTTTGGTCCACATGAGGAAACCAGCTATATCTGACCATGGCCACCAGAATTATTGAGTTGTTACCCCTAACCTATGGGTGGTACACTGGTAGTGCCTTGGAGTAAAAAATGAGGGGTAATTCAACGAGTCAATGGCTGATCCAATAATAAAGTTCAGCCACGGCGAAATTGGTTCAAAATTACATATGTAAAAGTTTTGGGTGTTGTCGGGGTTTAGAGGCGGGAGCCCCCAACGCGATTTTTTTAGTTTATTTTTAATTTTAAATAAATTATAGCTTTATACTGCCCAAACAATTACTCTCAACCATTATTAACAATATCTAATTAATTTCTTCATAACTTTCTATTTAAAAAATACCACATATTTCACACTACATATATCACCACATATTTAAATTGAACATTGAACAACTTCAAATTAAATTATATATACATACAAAAAATTAAATTGAACAACTTCACATTCAAAAAACTAAACTACACAACTCCACATTCATAAAATTTCTACCACATACAAAAATTATATATAAATATATAAAAATAATACATGAAATGAATATTGAACAGCTTGTACTGAGAGGCTGGAGTCGACAATGGAGCCACTGGGAGGGAGGGATGCTGGACAGTGGAGTGCAGGGAGGGAGGGAGGCTGAACAAGCGCTGGGAGGGAGGGACGGAGGCGAGACTGAATAGTAGCCGCTGCTGGGAGAGGGAGGAAGGCGGGGGAGGGAAAATAGTTTAGGGAATAAAAGAGATGAGATAAGTTATCCGCTGTTGCGTCTTGGTTTTAGGTTTAATATTCTAAGTAATTACAATCTTACACCCTCAGTTTTGTAAATAATTAAGGGTATACCTTGAAGTTTTAAATTATACCAAAAAACCTTTTATTTTTTTTTTTGAAAAATTCAACCGGGGCCACCGCCCCCCTTCGGCCCTATGTGGCTCCGCCACTGCAATGAGGTAGAGAGTCAAGGACGGTCAATTAAATTGAACTAACAAAACTAGGAGTATAGCCTAGAAATGCTATTAGAAATTATTTTATTACAATATAATAGTAATAATAATAATTTTAATTGAGTAAAAATTAAAATTAAAATCAATTTTTTATAGACACAATTATTTTTGAAAAGTTATGTCCATTTATAAAAGGTTGTAACTCTTTACAAAAGGGGGGTGTCTATCTGAAAAATGATATCTACATCTTTTATAAACACTTTAAAACCCTTAACACGTATTTAATTCTATTTGACCATAATTTTAGCTCTCAAAGCCAGAACTCGATTCCTATTTACCTACTTTTCGTCACCTCTGTCTTCAATTCTCTTATTTCACACCTCTTCCACTATCCACTCTCTCTCTCTCTCCCACTCTCTTCTATTTTCTACCTGTCTCTCTATTGTCATTATTAGCAATTCATCTTAACCTTTCACATTTTCGGCATTACTATTTTCTACCTGTCTCTATTGTCATTACTTCAGTTTGGTTCTTTCATCAGACCTCAATCTCTAATGAACCATATCCAATTATAAAACAAAAAATTTGTTAATTTGAATCAATGTTAGTGTTTCTCTTTATAATTTCGTGAACTTTGGGTCCCTTTTGATTTTATCAATTTTTCGTGATGGGTACTAATGTTTTTGCAAATTCAGTGTAGCTGGGTCAAGAGATGCCAATGACAGTTTGACTATTTTTTTTTATGTGAGAAAGAAAGATCCGTTTCCTTGTAAAATTGGATTTCTTTTGGTTCAACAATCTCTCTCTCTCTCTCTCTCTCTCTCTCTCTCTCTCTTGTTAGGAGATCAAGTGAGGTTCCTAGTTTGAGTACTCTGAACGAGGTTTAATTTTTTTTAAATAATAAAAAAATTATTTTGGAGCTGATTTTTTTCTATGATTATTAAACATTTCAATAGGATCATAAAAAAATAATCAACTCAAAATGAATTTTTTACTATTTTAAAAAAATCGATCAAACTTTGTGATATTTACTATTTTTTTACTATTTTTGAGTTTATTTTTTTATGTGATATTTAAAAATTTCAGTGGACCCATATAAAAAAAATGCGCTCAAAAACACTTTTTTTTGCTATTTTAAAAAATCGGTCAAACTTTCATTGTTTTTAAGCACTTTAAAAGCTGCGAAAGTTTGAACGATTTTTTAAAAATAGTAAAAAAAGTTTTTTTGAGCTGATTATTTTTATATGGGTCTGTTGAAATGTTTAAATATCACATAAAAAAATCAACTTAAAAATATTTTTTATAATTAAAAAAAATTGGTGTGCGCCAGTACGTGTGCAAACTTAATGTACACAGGAGTCAACCTCTCTCTCTCTCTCTCTCTCTCTCTCTCTCTCTCTCTCTATATATATATATATATATATATATATATATATATATAATAATAATAAAGTAGGTGATGTGGATGGTAAAATATATGCATGATATTTTTGTTTTTTTATGTATAATATTTTATGTAGTTCATGAATCCATAACATACGTATAATTGCATGCATAACATACATACATACATATATACGTAACAATTGGGCTGGGCTTTTATTGGGCTTCACTATAAAAAATGGGTTGGGCTTTTAATTGAGCTGGGCTATAAAAATTGGGCTGAGCTTTTAATTGGGTTGGGCTAAAAAAATGGGTTGGGCTTTTAATTGGGCTGACCTGAAAATTTGAGCTAGGCTTTTAATTGGGCTTGCCTAAAAAATGGGTTGGGTTATAAAAATTTGGGCTGGGCGAAAAAAATTGGGTTGAGCTTTTATTGGGTTGGGCTAAAAAAATGTGCTGAACTTTTATTGGGTTGGGCTATAAATAGTGGGATGAACTTTTAATTGGGCGGGGCTAAATCGTGCTATAGGCACATATACGAGCATGGGATAGTATATATATATATATATATATATATATATAGGGAGAGGTTCACAAGTGGACCAAAAGAATGGACTTTTTAATGGACTTAACAAAAAAGACTAATAAGTCTCGATTATTGGGTGCCGCTGGCGCGGACCCATTACACCAAGGAATTAAAATTAGTGGGTTATTAGTCTTTTTTGTTAAGTCCATTAAAAAGTCCATTCTTTTGGTCCACTTGTGATCCTTCTCCTATATATATATATATATATATATATATATATATATATATATATAGAAGTCCCACATTTCACATTGTATTATGAGATACATCCAGGTAAGTCATGTGGCGGAGGAAGTATAGGTTCTTAGAATTTAAGTTTCTTTTTAGTATTATATTATTTCACTCACGAGGGCTAAGTTACTAGGAACTTTGTGCCTCCTCCATTTCAACGGGTATCTTTATCATTCTTTTCTATGTAAATTCACATTTCTAATGAATGAAATAGCTCTTTCACAACATTTAAAGAAAATTTAAACATGTCAGTTGGGATGTTATTTAGAGTTCTAAACTCAAATTTTTTCACACTTTATAGTTATTTTTACCCTCTATCTCTATTATAACACTTTCATTGTTATAATATATAGGTATGTTGGTAATTTTCCCTGTGTAAATTCACATTGTTTATTGGTTTCATGGCTTGAAAATTTACAATAGAACATCACATGCTTACATCCTATTGTACTTTTCCTAACAAATCACCCTTTACCTATATTAGCTTTATTTAATTGAAAGATTAAATTTCATATTTTATCGTTTCTTGCCAAAAATGATTTTTCACGTTCCTCTACATTAGGCAAAAATAATCATCCTTAATAAAAGTGTTTGTATTTTACAATAGGGGCTTTGTAAATTTATGACCTATTGTAATATGTATTTTAGAAATAGGACAACAAACATTTTATTTATAATTTTAGTCCCTATTTTTGAATAAAGCCGCAGGCGGGGACCCATTTTTATAAAACGTCAACCAATCACAGAATGCCACGTGTCCCTTTAATTTGAAAATAGGGACTAAAAATGGAAACGAAATGTTTGTTGTCCTATATCCATAATCAATATTATTTTAAGTCCTAAAAGTACATAATCTATTATAATAACACCCGAAAATGTGATTGTCTTCCAACGTCCCCAAGAATTATTTTAAACCATAAAATACCCTATATTTGCAACATGTATTCTTCTTAGTTTTTCTATTTTCTTATTCCCATAATTATTAAATAAGATATTATTATAGCACAAAAAGTATTCTTGCAAAGACGTGTATCTATACGCAGTGGCGGAGCCAGGAATAATAGCTGGCGTGGGCACAAAAGGAATTTTACAGGGGTTCGGGGGCGGTAGCCGCCGATTTTTTTTTTCAGGAGTACTTATAAAAATCTTTTAACTGCATAAAAATTAACATATAAATAGATGAATTACAATGATTTAAAAAATAAAACATCATTACAAAATGATACTAATGTAAGTTCATACAAAACTAGATAGTTGTCATTACATTCTACTAACTAACAACTAAATATTAAAAAACATACCCAACAGGAGCGACGCACAGCAGACGCACAGAGAAGAGACGGAAGAAGAAGAGAAAGAGGCGGGATGGTTTTGTTTGGTGTTAATATTGATCCGTGTTTTTTAGGTTTGGGAGTTTAGGTTATTGAGAAAATTGCCCCCATTATCTTTAAAAACTTATAAATCATACATGTACATAATAAATAAATAAATAAATAAATAAATAAAATATACCTTTGCTGGCCTGGGTGTCCAGGTCATGTGCAATGTCCCTCCGCCACTGGCTATACGATATGTTGTATTACCCAGCAAGCCTATCACAAGAATGATAACCACATTCATTTGCTTCATAACCGTCGTGGTCGAATTATCTGATTCCAATTAAAATAATATTTTACATAAAATCTTATAGATCGGCCACACATCATGCGGGGAAAGATTTAGTTTCTACAAATAGTACACCCCTCCTTCATTCTTCACAATCATTAATTTTGAGAGTAAACTCTTTATGATTGTTCCTTCCATTCTTGAGTCAAACCATGAGAGAGTACGCTATAGAATTTGGATTCACTGAAATTTGTATATTGAAGTGTCGCTCATATAAAGACGAAAAATCGTTATATCTTATGAGACAGACTGAATTAAACTTTAGACACCGATGAGGAGATGAATCTGTCTTAAAAAAATTGTATAAGCCACAAGGATCAATTCCTTCGTATGGTATGTAAGTTGTGATCAATTTGATCAATTCCTTCGCATGGTATGGATTCATCAATTTGATTACACCACAAAAAAATTGTGTTTTCACGATCACAACTCACGAATAAACTTTTAAAAAAATATATCTCGGTTAGTTCTTGTGGTGTTTGATAAATTTGATTACACATAAAAGGGCATTTTTAGCATTTTTTTTGCTTTCCATAAATAAGCACCGTAGAAATTTGATTATTTTTTCTTTTTAAAGGTTATTATACCAAAGACATGTTGTTTTCCATGCTTTAATTAACTTGGGAAATCATGGGTGGTTATGGTTGAATGCTATTCAGAATGGCATAATGTTTAATGAGACACCTTTTACCTTTTATTAAATTACGCACGAAGTTGGCCTTGTTGCATAAAATTTCCACTGCAGTTATTTCCAGCAATAGTCTTATTCGTGATTTGATATTCAATTTTTGTTAGTTATTGAGTTCTATCATGTAGTAATTCATTAGTCTTGCATTAAGCATGGATTCATCGCCGCTGTTGCATTCATTTGTTAGTATGAATAACTATCACATCCAGCATCGTGTCAGAAGATTTGTCTTACTAACGATATGGCTGAAACTATTTCCTAAAAAAAATTATAATATAATGAGATACTTCCTATTTAATGCTTGTACATGTGATCTGGTATGTAAATCTAAAAATCTTCCCATTATTCTAATAACCATAAGGATATATATGAAATGCGTGATATCAGTATTGATTTCAATTTTGTCTCCTACCAAGATATTTCTTTTAATACTAATCATTTAAGTGAATATGGTGTAAAAATCCGCTATTCTAAAAATAAAATATGAAGTTGACCTTGTTGCATAAGTGAATAACATTATTTTCTACAATTATCTGGTATATACTTGTCAATTGTAAGAATACTTAAACTAAACTTAATTATAAATATGTATTTTGAATTGTGGCCATTAAAAAGAATAGTCAAATTTTAAATTGGTGATATCGTGAATTACAATTATGATTTTTTTTTAATTAAAAAATGTGTGGAGACTAGATGTCATCACATCAGTATGTAACATATCAAGTTTAGATGCTATTGCATTTACATTTTGGTGATATTTTTGTTGACAAATTTACTTTGTGGTACTATAAGAGTAATAAAGGCAAACTTATTCCCTATTATGCATTTATGTCACATAAATGTACATATTATAAGTTTTGGATATGGTGAATATTTATGCATTGTAATTAAAGCTGTATAATTTTGTGTGATAGTATAATTTTAGTGTGGTGACTTAAATTATTATATCACGTGTCTTGTGTCATTTTATTAAAGTCCAAATAGTGAAATATGCTGACACAATTTGTTATTCGTTTATGTATTGCGCATTAAATAAAATGAGATTATTACTAGCGGCTAACTTAATATATTTAATTACACGAACGACAATGCATTCCATGCGTAATTACAATCTTTAATTATTGAGATAATTCATGTAATCTCGACATTACATTTAAAGTGCTTTTAATCTCATATATCAAGGATTAAAGTGGTTTTAATCCCTTATATAAAGAAAAAGGATAATGCGTGTACGTTAAACATTGCAATGCATGCATTCTTTTGACCTTTGCATTTAGCAATTATGTAATATTAAACCTATTTAGGTAGTGTATTTAAGGGTTTTACAATATCATGTGTATCAGTGATAAAATCATATAATGCATATAAATTTTTTCTATGCCCACTGATTGTAAAGAAACGCTTGAAAATTCAATGGGAGTGAAATGAAGAGGGAGTAATAATAAATTTTAGTCTACCTCATTATATTGAAAATAATAAATTTTTCTGAACGTCGTAGACAAGTTAGTACACATATATTTTCTTAATATATGTTAGATATTTAATGAAATTGACAATATATTAAATATTGTAAAGTGTGATGAAGAAGACAAAAGATATGAGAGTCTTTAGTAGATATAAAGTGAAATATTCATATGTTTAATGAATAAATTCTTTTTGGAAGAACTTATACTTTCAATTAATGTGTTTGCCTATGTGACTGCCAAATGTACCCTTCAACATCGATAAACTTACATAGTTTGATTATAAATCTATTCATTAGATTTATGAATGAAAATTCAGAACCGACCGGTTTAACGATTGCTTTAAAGATGGTAAATAATCATAAATCCATTCACGACTGCTTTAAAGAGGGTAGAATAAAATTATAGTCTCATTGGAGAATTAAGTGTAATCTCAAGATTCCACGGCTAGTAAAATCAAAGAAAGACAAGTAACTAAATTACATATTTTATTTTATGATCTTTTTTTCCAAGCCCATAATCGTAGAATATGTTCAAATGGTTTTGAGACATATATAATATGCTTGACACAACTTGAGCTTAATGCTAAGAATTGTCATAAGTAAATTTGTAGGCCTATAAGATGATAAAGAATGTATCATTAAATGCCGACATTACTAAAGTAGAGAAACTTATCTGAACTAACTTCTATTTAGAATGAAAACAATGTTTTCATTCTAAATGGGCATATGTATTGGTCCAAATAAACATTATCGTAGCATCACATGGTTTTATGTGCCAAAGTCATTGCACTTTAGAGGAAAAATAAAGTCTTCTAAGATTGAGAATAAATGTAGCCACTACAAGAATTATGACTTTTAGCAAAAAAAAAAAATCGTTACAAAAGGTATATTTTCATTGCAAAAAACTTTTTGCAATGTTTTTTTTTTTGTTTTTGCAACGTTCCTTGCACTAGCCATCACGCTATAGATCTTTTGTAAGGAAATTTTATCATCTTCACTAAAGATATGTTGCAACAAAATTTTTCCTTGGAAATTAAAACATTTTTCGTTGCCAAAAAGTTCTCATACTCCGACTAAAAATATTGTACAATGAATATTTTGTTGCAAACAAATCCTCGCAAAAGATATTTTGAGAGAATTAAAAGTTGTTGCCAAAATGTTAGTTTTTTTGTTGCTAAAAGTCTTTTGTAACACTATTTTTTGTTACAAAAAAAGACGCTTTTGATTGCAAATAAATCAACTTTATAACGATAGGTTTCGGAAACATTTATTTCATTACAGAAGATATTTTGCAATGGATAAAATTCCTTGTTAATAGTCATTATTTATTGCTAAAATAGTTTTGCAACTTGTTTTTCGTTGAAAAGTACTAAGTTGGTTGCAAAAAAAAAAGACACATTCATAATAATTGTGTTTTCGCAACACATATTTCCTTGCAAATTATACTAGATAAGGAAATAAGTAAACAGAAAATTAAGTAAAGAAACAAATTAAAAGATTATATAATATCTAAAACATAAATGTGCTACTATTCATGTCACAATGAAGCTCAAAAGTAAATACTACATCATAACTAATTAAGAGATGAGTTTAAGATAGTTTTCTCATCACAAACAAAATAATAAAATCAACACTTGTCGTCATACTAGTTGATTCGAAGGGATAGAAGATTTTTCATGGACATCTTCTGTAGGAGCAACGTCTTTCTCTGGCAGTGAAGTGACCTTCATTGCAGACATCTCTGACGCAAGACTTTGGGTTAGGATTTTTAAATCTACGATCTTTTTTTGTAGCTTTTTGTTCTCCAATTCAAAATTCTGACCGCGTAGTGATTACAAAGGTCAAATATCAAGACCCTTCACGTATCCTGACCTATTTTCAAGAAGTTTCTAACATATTAATGCTTCATCAGAATCTTCCGGGCATTTTTACAATTCAATTATCTCTTTCCACAAAGGAAAAAAAAGAACATGTTAGCACTATCACTTTGCCTATTTTTTAAACTTAAAAAAAAAACTCGACAGAGTTTCCTTTGTTTATTCATGATATCCAACCTGTTGTGACACACAAATCACTAATCCAAGAACTATAGTTAAATGTAATCATCAATACGTACATTCCACTGATTTCACTTTATTTTTCAAAAAAATCGATAGAGTTTTCTTTATTTTTTCATGAAATCTAAATGGTTGTGACACAAATTAATAATTCAATAACCCCTTTTCACATATTTCAACACAAATCAATCAAGCCCGCATGGATTTGGAGTAATGTTTTATATTTAAGCATGTAAAATTATTTTCTTTTACATACTTACGTAGTGAGACTCGACTTTTTCACTAATCCACCTGTTTTTCTTCGTCCAATGAGTATCATAAAATACTTGAATTTGCCCTTTCGACTTCTCATATGCTTTACCTTCCTATTAACATACGGAAATAAAATATATAAGTACATGTATCCACATAAATTAAAATATAATAAATTTTATATGCTAAAAAACATTACCCTATCTTCATACAAGTATTTGACAAAAGACTTTGTCCCACCACGATGAACATACTTGGCACTTGAGCGACTAATAAAGCAAGCATCTGATTTTTGCCATAAAAAATGTTATACTTCAATTCAAGTTAATTTAGTGAAACGTAAGAAAACAGACCATTTTAACATAAAACATACATTTAAAATTAGTACCTCGTGTTTATCACTAGTAAAAAATGAACAAAGAAATTTCCAATCTTCATATTTTTTTCACATCACTAGGTTTGATCCTTTTCGTCTCCTCAATATTCGAAAATTTAGCAAATTATTTCTCCAATGTGTTTTGGAATCCACTGTAACGTGCGGATATTATTATATGAAAATAGCTCACAACCGCAAGATTTGTGATGTATAGCTCAAATTTTAACTGTATAAGTTTAAGGAGTTTAGAATATAAAATCACAACTTATAACTTTTAAAGGAAATAAAACATAAAAAATAAATATACCAATACTCGATCAATCATTGATGTCTTCACGTTCTCTTCAATATTTTCCCACTTTTCCACCATTAACGGGACAAAATTTCGTACGACAAAGCCAATTTCATTAGCAAAAGAGGTAGCGACACGTCTATTCAGTTTATTATGCATAGAGTCCCATTCAACTGGAATTTTAGATCCCCCAAAACGTTTAATAAGAGCATCAGTTACTATCCCACGTGTTCTGTCGCGAACATTTTTCTTAGATTTGGATCCAGATTCTGAAAAACACTACAAATTTATCTAATAAATTTTGTATCCACAATAGCATAAACATGTAAGTATACCATTATAAATTGAGCTCACATAATGTGGACAATGTTGTCTTTAAAGTTTCATTCAAATCCTATACTAGGGTATGCCCATGTTGATGACATGGTTACAATTTTGTTCAAGTGTATTTGTGTTTGCGGCACGTCAAATCTAAATATATTGCAAGTGTCGCCACTATTGTAGATATAATTTAGTGTATTGGTTGACACAGTTAAAAATAAAAGTCTTATTCTAATTCATCCAATATATTTGATTATAAATGACAAAAGTCAAGTAAAAATTCCTTTTAGTTTCACGAATATTAAAATGTTCTACATCTTTCACATTAGATGCATAAAAAATTATTCAAAAACTATTATGGTATTTTATTCCTTCAATGTCAATAAAATTGCATGTTCCAAGGGATATGAATAAGATTTAAATTATTTAAAGTGACGATTTTAGACACCACACGAAAAGACACAACATTTCCCCAAATAGATATTAAAATATCACTTGTGTCAAATCAACTCCCAAATAGATATCAAAATGTATCACATCGAATCCCTATTATATTCTTTTTGTATACTTTTCCCATTAAAGTCATAAATGTTCACAAAACATCATAAAAGTTCACAAAGTGTATTTTTTTTTTTTTTTGGTGAAAGGGAAATTCATTAACTAAAATAAAGAGTTATTACAGATATAAAAGCCAAGATAAGGCAAACAGAAACACAACAACACGGCAAAATGCCAACAACAGGGTGCATAATCCATCGATCAAAACTATTCTGTCGAACCAGAGTCTTCAATCTGGATCCTATTCTTCTCTTCATCGATAATTTGACGGAGTCTGTCAGGTGGGTCCTCCAGCGTGTAGAAGTCATCCGCACGGGATTGGGCATACTTGGCAAGCTAGTCGGCACATTGATTAGCTTCTCTCGGTATGAAGGTCACGTCGATACTCAGATCCGTCTTCAAATCTCTACAGTCCAAAATGATAGCAGAGTGTGGGTGATTCATCTAGTCTCCCTCATTGATCATATCCACCGCAACTTTACAGTCCGATTCCAGTTTGAGGTTACTCCAGCCCCTGTCTTTAGCGGTAAGCAAGCCATAGAAAATTCCTTCGAACTCAACTCTTAGCGGTTCAACATAGATGATTTTCCCAAAGAAACCAGTGATCCAATCTCCTCTCTAATCCCGCACAATTCCTCCAAAGGTGCCAGCTTTGGTGTTGATATCCAGCCCACCATCCGTATTGATTTTCAGTGTACCTGCACAAGGACATTTCCAATTGAACAGAGCATTAGTATTTGTCACCCTTTGCTTAATAGGTATAGTGTAAGCGCCGGAGATCTCGCGAGCATATTCAACACTAAACTTGGTAATCATAATGGCCGGGGTAGTTTTCCCCTCGAAAAAGCAAAGATTTCTAGCCTTCCATAGGTGCCACACGGTGGCGATGAATAAAATATCGCAAGTATTGCCCAACGCAAGTTTTTTGGAACCAAACGTCGAATTCATCAGAGTAATCACCCATGGGGATAGACCACTTATTCATAAGGACCCAAGTATCTTTAGTGACAGGGCAATCCCTGAACACATGTTCCATATCCTCTCTACTTCCACAAAGATCACACCCGGTCTCACTAGTCATATTCCTAACGAATCGGCGATGATTTGTTAGAATCTTACCGTGGAAAATAGTCCAGAGGAAATTTTTTAATTTTTGGGGTATTTTCTTTCTCCATATGCAATTCCAATTGGAATGTCCAGGAATATTCAGGTCTCTTCCAACAAAGTGTATATAAGACATACTTGAAGCGCGATAATTTGATTTCACATAGCTGTCCAATTACAAATTTTATGATTGGGATTGAAATGAATTCTATGAAAATACTATGCTATTACTATGGTTTTTTTAGATATTGAAAACGCACTATTTTTTATATTGATTACCCAATTTTTATTTTTGCATATTGATTACCCAGTTATTTTTAGATATTGATTAGGAATTATTTGCATACTCTGTAATTGAGTTATATTAGGTTGTTATTTGAATACACAAACGGTAAGTGAATAATGTGATTGGGGTCTTTTAAAAGGGATTTTTATGTCTTTTTAATCACTTTTGTAATTTATGAATTAGAAACTATATGTTGAGGGCTATTAATACCTATCATGGTTTATATGAAAACAACATATAATAAAGGCAATACAAATTTAAGCAGCTATTTCTACCAATCATTTATTTCGATAATATGCCGGTAACTTAGGTGTACACATACATTTTCTCTTTGTATACATAAATAACTAGTGTCTTTAAAAAAATATAAAGAACTGGTTAAGCAAGTATTGCTGCAATTCATTTTATTCCCCAGATAGTCAATTACAAATTAATGCCATTAAGCTGAGGGACCTCCATCTTCCTTGGCTAGGAATAAACTTTTACACTGGCTTGGACACTGATTTAATTTCTAAGCAGCCTTTTTTGGCCTCTGTTCAGATGAGGTATAATGCAACTGGAGAGATAGTCATTAATCACACTCATTTGGTCACTCTACCTCAGATGAAAATATTAAGGTTGGGCAGTGGCAGTGGCAGGGCGGGTGGAGATATCTGAGCAGCCCATTGCGACTACTCAATAAATGTATGAATTGACTATTGATGTGGTTATTGATTCACCACAATTGAACAACTTGCCTCAGTTGGAATTTGAACTTAAATTGAGATTAGACAGTCGTGAGATTTCTAAGCAGCCTTATGTGGTTCTCACATAGGAGAGTGATTTGCCAAATGAATTTTTTGAAGTGACATCATCCAAACCTTTGACTCTACTCCCTCCTAAGCAACAATGGGGTAAATTAGAATATGTTAAAGCTTTGAATTTGTCTCCCTATAAATATTAACTGTCTCAAAATAATTGATCATAAATGATTGGACTTCAGCAAGTGTCTTAAACTCAGAATTAAATTGCAACAGTAAGACTAGTACCATACAAGTGTTTGGTATGTATATTATTGGTATATATATTTATTTTGAATGAAGTAAATAAGTTAGTGGGAGTGTACAAGTGGTAAGTTAGTGGGGGTATGTGCATGAGATCTTGGATTCAAGTCCTAGGGAGCACACTAATTATTAAGGGTCAAAGATTGGGCCTTGGGCTCTTGGGGATTTCTAATATGCATTAAATCTTTTCAAAATCGTTTTAATTTTAAATCGTTTTAAGTCTTTGACTATTTCTTCCACTATAGCTGTTAGTGGAGATATTAGTGGGTTAGTTGGCTAAAACCTCTACCCACGTTTTTTACCATTTCCCTTATATAAGAAAAGGCTATAGAGTCAAAAACCGATTGAAAAAATCTCTCTCACGTTATCTGCAAAAATACTTTTGCTATACTCTCAAAATCACCTTCTGTGCAAAAATTCTTTTGCTATATTCTGAAAATACATTTATGTTCGTCACTTTTTTAGGAGTGATGGAGTATCCTAACAGTTCGAAGATTTAACACAAAGCTGGTGTTTAAATCTGATCGTTGAATCCTGGGAGGTGTATGTTCACGAGGCTGACAGCTACAAATATTAGCGAGCAATTTCACCTTTAGGACTTTGTGTCAAACACAAACCTCGATCGATAAGTCCTTCTAATTTTATTTATTTCTAATTTGGGTTATTTCGTTTATTCTGCAATTACTATTTCCAACAATCTAAAGGTGAAATTCTGTTGTTATTCTACAATCTGCTATGGAAAATCCTAATGCAAAAAACTCTGAAAAACCTGAATTGTTTGATGGAAAGAATTTTAAGAGATAGCAAATGAAACTGCAATTTTACCTAACAACTCTTAAGGTTGTTGACGTTATTGCATCTGATAGACCTTCTGTACTTGAAGAACTAGTTGTTTGGAAATAAAGAGATTATATGTGTAGGAATTATATTCTAAATTGTCTCTGCCTTGAACTGTATGATGTTTATTGGGCATGTCCTACTTCTAAAGGATTATGGAACTTACTGGATAAAAAATATGCAACTGAAGATGCTGGGTGTAAAAGATTTGTGGTTGGAAATTTTTTGGATTTTCAAATGGAAGATAATAAATCTGTTGTATCGCAACTGGAAGAAATACAAATTATTATTCATGAAATTCTGGCCGAGGGTTATAATATATGTGAGGGATTTCAGGTGTCTGCTATAATTGAAAATTTTCCGCCTTCTTGGAAAGATTACAAAAACGGTCTGAAACATAAGAAAAAGGAGATGTCACTAGAAGATTTGATAGTTCGTTTGAGAATTGAGGAAGATAATAGGAATGCAGAACTTAGGGAGAAAAATTCTGAATTCAGTTCTAAGACTAATTTGGCAGAGGGAAAATCAAATGGAAACCAAAAGCAGAACCAGTCTAAGCCTAACCATTCAAACCAGAAACATGGGCACCATAAACCAAACTAGAATTCGAGGTCCAACCATAAATTCAAACCTAACGATAAGAATAAAAATTCTAAACCTCAGTTTAAATCTAAACCTGCAGGTCAATGCTATGTATGTGGAAAACCAGGTCATTACGCTAAAGATTGCAACTTTAGAAAGAGTCAAGATGTGAAGCCTCAAGCAAATGTAACCGAGGAGGGTAACTTTTCAGCTGTTGTGACCGAGGCAAACATTGTGAGTAACATGACAGACTAGTGGCTTGATTCTGGCGCCACCAAACATATTTGCGGTACGAGAGGTGCCTTCACTGCTGTGGGTGGGGATGAATGTCTGTACATGGGAAACTCCTCTTCGTCTAAGGTTGAGGGCAAGGGAACCATAGTTTTAAAGTTCACTTCAGGAAATGTTCTTACCTTGAAAGATGTTTTGTATGTCCCTGAGGTTAGGAAGAATCCGGTGTCTAGTTTTGTCTTAGTTAAGAAAGGTTTTAAAATTGTTCTAGAGAGTGATAAGGTAGTTGTGACTAAGGGAGGTGCTTTTGTGGGGAAAGGTTATGTTCATGAGGGTCTTTTCAAGCTAAATGTAACTGTGGCTGATAATAATAAAATATCTACTTCTTCTGCTTATTTGATTGACTCTTGTGATATGTGGCATTTTAGACTTGGTCATGTAAATAAGGCATCCATTAAAAAATTAATATTTTTGGAAAACATAACAAAATCTGATATTTCTACCAACTCTAAATGTGAAATATGTGTTGAATCAAAATATGCTAAAAATCCTTTTCCAAGTGTCGAAAGAAGTTCAACTGTTTTAAGTTTAATACATTCTGATCTTTGTGGTTTAAAAGGTTATGTGACACGTGGTGGAAATAAATATTTTGTTACTTTTATTGATGATTACTCTCGTTATTGCTATATTTATCTCCTTACTAGTAAAGATGAGAGTTTCTCAAAATTTATTTCTTATAAATTAGAAGTTGAAAAACAATTGGAGAAATCCATTAAAACATTAAGATCCGATAGGGGAGGAGAATACACCGGCGATCTTGATAAATATTGTAAAGAAAATGGAATAATTCATCAAGGTACTCCTCCTTATTCACCCCAATCTAATGGTGTAACTGAAAGAAAAAACAGAACTCTTAAGGATATGGTAATTTCTATGTTAAGCACTTCGGGATTACCTTATAATATGTGGGGTGAGGCACTTCTTACTGCTTGTTATATTCTTAATAAAATACCTTTTAAGAATAATGATAAAACTCCTTATGAAATGTGGAAAAATAGAAAACCTTCTTATAAACACCTTAAAGTGTGGGGGTGTCTTGCTAAGGTTTCAATACCAGTACCTAAGAGAACTAAACTTGGCCCAAAGACTGTTGATTGTGTTTTTATAGGTTATGCTAAAAACAGTAATGCTTATAGGTTTCTTGTAATTGATTCTAAAAATCAATATATGGATGAAAACACTATTTTGGAGTCAAGAGATGCTGAATTTTATGAGGACAAATTTCCTTTTAAAGTGAGAAGTGAGGGAACTAGTAGTTTTCTTCCAGTGGGTCCTAGTGTTAGAAATGAATCTCCAAATTCAGAAGATATTGAAATTAGAAAAAGTAAAAGACCTAGGATAGCTACTTCTTTTGGTCCTGAATTTTTAACGTACTTAATAGAAAATGACCCCGTCACTTTTAGTGAGGCAATGTCCTCACCCGATTCTATTTTTTGGAAAGAAACTATTAATAGTGAATATGATTCTATTATTTCTAACAACACGTGGGAGTTAGTAGACTTGCCTAAAGGATGTAAAACTATTGGATGCAAATGGATGTTAAAACGGCTTTTTTGAATGGAGATCTTGAAGAAGAAATTTATATGGATCAACCCGAGGGGTTTACAGTCCAAGGCCTAGATCAAAAAGTGTGTAGACTTAAAAAATCTTTATATGGACTAAAACAAGCTCCTAAACAATGGCATGAAAAATTTGATCAAGTAATGATCTCTAATGGTTTTAGCATTAATGAAGCGAATAAATGTATTTATAGCAAATCCAAGGATAATTCTGGTGTGATTATTTGCTTATATGTGGATGATATGCTTATTTTTGGAACTGATATGGATGTAGTTAATAAAACTAAAAGTTTCCTTAATAAGAAATTTGATATGAAAGATTTGGGTGTTGCTGATGTTATACTTGGAATTAAAATCATTAAAAATTCTGAAGGAATTGTTTTAACCCAATCTCATTATGTAGAGGAAGTTCTTAGAAAATTTGAACAATTTAATTGTACTCCTGCTAAAACACCTTATGACCCTAGTTGTCACTTAAGGAAACATTCGGGTCCTGGTGTATCATCACTAGAATATTCTAGAGTTATTGGTAGTCTAATGTATCTTATGAACTGCACTAGACCTGATATTGCATATGTTGTGGTTAGACTTAGCAGATACACTTGTAATCCTAATAATGAACATTGGGATGCTTTGATTAGAGTGTTGAGATATCTAAAATACACAATAAATTATGGTATTCATTATATTAGATATCCTGCTGTAATTGAAGGCCTTTGTGATGCTAATTGGATTTCTGATAATGATGAATGTAAGCCTACGAGTGGCTATGTTTTTGCCTTGGCAGGAGGCGCTATATCTTGGAAATCTACCAAGCAAACGTGCATAGCTAGATCCACTATGGAGTCAGAGTTCATAGCGTTGGATAAAGCAAGCGAAGAGGCTGAATGGTTAAGGAACTTCATATTAGATATTCATTTGTGGCCTAAACCAGTTCCAGCCTTGTCCATTCACTGTGACAGTCAAGCAGCGATTGCAAGAGCACATAATAATTCCTACAACGGAAAGTCTACACATATTAGGAGGAGACACAACACAGTGAGACAATTATTGAAAGATGGAGTTATAGCAGTTGACTATGTCATGTCAAAGGAAAACCTGGCAGATCCATTGACTAAAGGTCTAGATAGAGAGCTAGTTTATCAAACATCGAGGGGAATGGGCCTAAAGCCTATTAATATCTAAATCACCTATAATGGAAACCCAACCCATATGACTGGAGATCCCAAGATCTGGGTTCAATGGGATAACAAAGTTTTACGAGTGATTTGTGGGGGTACAAATTTAAGTTTTACTTAAAACCCATTCCTATGATGTAGTACCTCTGTATCGATGGTGGATGAGATTTAATCTCTTAATGCTTTCTATAGCTGTTATTCAGTGGGGTGTGAGATACAGTACACTCTTGATAAAATCACCTATATGAGTGTGGTAGTGGGGCCGCTTCCTATAAGAATTAAGGCTGATTCTCTAGAGCACTCAAGAAACCTGGGCATGCTCAAGGCCGAAACGAGCACAGCTGTGGGAACTCGATGATGATTTTTGGGAGTCACGTGTGTGTTCTATTGACTTAAGTTTACAACAACGGTGAAATAGTTCAAGACATTAGTTCACTATAAACCGGTAAACTCAATATATCATCACAAAGCAAAGGTTCAAGTCGAATGACACCTTCGCCTTATACGTCACTCCTTATGATACTCTAGAGCGTCGTTTTATTTTACTTATTTATTTATTTCATTCATGTGGGGGATTGTTGGGTATGTATATTATTGGTATATATATTTATTTTGAATTAAGTAAATAAGTTAGTGGGAGTGGCCAAGTGGTAAGTTAGTGGGGGGGGGGGTGTGCATGAGGTCTTGGGTTCAAGTCCTAGGGAGCACACTAATTATTAAGGGTCAAAGATTGGGCCTTGGGCTCTTGGGGATTTCTAATATGCATTAAATCTTTTCAAAATCATTTTAATTTTAAATCGTTTTAAGTCTTTGACTATTTCTTCCACTATAGATATTAGTGGAAATATTAGTGGGTTAGTTGGCTAAAACCTCTACCCACGTTTTTTACCATTTCCCTTATATAAGAAAAGGTTACAGAGTCAAACAACCATTGAAAAAATCTCTCTCACGTTATCTGCAAAAATACTTTTGCTATACTCTGAAAATCACTTTCTGTGCAAAAATTCTTTTGCTATTTTCTGAAAATACATTTATGTTCGTCACTTTTTTGGGTGTGCTGGAGTATCCTAACAGTTCGAAGATTTAACACAAAGCTGGTGTTTAAATCTGATCGTTGAATCCTGGGAGGTGTATGTTCACGAGGCTGACAATTACTGGAAGATTTAGGACTTTGTGTCAAACACAAACCTCGATCAATAAGTCCTTCTATTTTATCTATTTCGAATTTGGGTTATTTCGTTTATTCTGCAATTACTGGAATTCTTTGAGAAATTTATCCTCTAAGTATTCTTTTCTTCATACTCAAAACCATGATGGTTTCATTATTGTTAAGAGTAATCAAAGGAAAAAACATAATGCATACCCTAATCCCACCATTTTAACCAGATCTGCCTCTCGAATTACAAAAGCTTCTGTGACCAATTTTCTTAAATGATTAGAGAGCATAATAGAAATTGCTATTTTATTCAGTGTAGAGAACATATCCATATTTAGTGTAGATAACATAGTAAACATTAGCCCCAATATCCATTTATAGTTTTTATCAGCATGATTTGATGTGTTTCATATGTATATTTCAAGCTCTATTATTTCCCTTTCTTGGTTTTAAAACGAAGAATATTTCTCTAAGAAGAAACTATGCTTAATAGATTAAATAATTTTAGTGCATTATTTCAGTCCTCAACCAGAAAAAAATTATTTTTTTCCTATTTTGGTTGAAGAAGAATAGCTTAGGCCCCAATAAGCATTTCGTTAGATCTTTCTTCCAATTTAAAAGGAAGAATTTGGGTTGAAATGGAAATTGTGTCTTACAACATTGAGGAGAAAATGGTAAGTTTTAACACGTTGCACAAATAAGATACATGTAAAGGATTATAATTTCGGTGGACCTGTGGAACTCTTAATGGATTAAGAGCATTTTCAATGTAATGTTTAAATTGTAAGTTCAACGGTACAGTGGGAGTTCAATTTAGTAGAGAAGGGTGGACAATGATTAAGAGATTGGTTATTACATCATACTGTTCTCCATTTGAAGATGACAACTAAATTATCATCCCAACATTTTGTAAAAAGAAGGTTTAGTTGAGATCGAAACCCGGTTTCTATTGAAGTTCAAATTTAGTTTGTTTATTGTTAATATGGTAAACTATTTTCCTCTTTGAGAGTTAATTTTATACCCTTTTAAGCATTTCACAGTGTGGCCAAGGGCGGACCCACCCCATCCCGAAGGGGTACGGCCGCACCCACAAGCTTTTCTGAAATTTTTGCTGGGTATAGTGTAAAAAAAATTATGGACCTATATGTAAGTTGTTAAAATACAAGGTTAGCAGCTGATAAGGGTTATTAAACTTTGGGGGCCAATAGGTAAATATATTAAAGAGATTTAAAATCAAACCTAAACCTATTCTCTCCCTCTCTCTTTATTTCCCTCAGCAGCCGCTGACCTTTCTTTTCTCTCTAGGACACAAACCTCTCATCTCCCTTGTTGCCCACCCTCTTTTTCCTCTTGGTCAGGACAACCACTACTAGGCAGCAGCCACTGCCTAGCTCGTCCTCCTCTCGCGGCAGCAGCCCTCCTCCTCTGGGGTCGGCATGGAACACCGGTATTTTTTTTCTAGTCTGTTTTCTTATTTTATAAAACTTTGATTTGTTGTGGATGAAATTTTATGGATATTGGTAATGTATGGAACTTGGATGTTGCTCAAATTTTATTACTTAATTTTATGAAATTTGTTAGTTAATTTGTATGAAACTTTAATGTTGGTTTATGAGGTAAGGCTAAAAAATGGGTGAATATTAATCACAAATTTTTTAGGGTTAAAGTTGCAAAACAAGTAAAATTAACTTAAAAAACTCGCCTCTCTTTTGTTAGTTAATTTGTATGAAACTTCAATTTAATTTGAATGAAACTTCAATTGTAATATTAATGTTTCATCCCCTAAGTATTAGTTTTCTCATTGTTTATTTGTTAGGATAATATTATATTAGAATATTATATATAAAAAAAAATCACGAATAAAGTAGGAGTCCAAATTTATTTAATTAATACCTCAAGATTTTTTGAGTTAAAAAATTGCCAAAGAAAAAGTAAAAACAACACAAAAAATTCGTCTTGGGGGCTCCCTCCACCGAACTCCCGACCTTTGTCATACATTTTCGCACCCACCGACTCAAAATTCTGGGTCCGCCACTGAGTGTGGCATGTGTGTTTTTGATAGGTTAAGCTTAAACTATTCATTACTAAACTTACGCTTAGAGTATCAAAACATTACAGGTTATAGGGAACCCAAATCTTAATAATAACATGAAGAAAATACATGTAAAAGACTTAAAAAGTACAATGTATATTTTTTCGTAACTATGTAGATAGGGTCTCGATGTGCGAGGGGGAATTCCTTAATAGGAATCATTGTCCTCATGACCCAAGCTCAAAGTTGTGTATTTACACTAGAAAATAACTCAAAGTAATTAAAATCTCGATTATTTTAGATATATGTGTATAAATAATCAATTTTACAAGAAGAAACCTCGTCAATATGAACTTTCTGGTACGTAAACATCAAAAGGTGTGATGCTGGAGTAATCTATACATCACATGATACCTAAAAATACTAATGCAGAAAAAATTATGATTTTAGGCCTATTTCCTTAGGTAATTTTTATTTTAAAATCACTCCTAAAATACTATCTAATAGGTTGTCCTCCTTCGTGCAAAGATTTATCTCCGCTGGTTATAATGCCTTTGTTAAGAATAGAAGAACTTTTTACCTATTTCTTTTGTTTTTGAAATCTTTAGTATGCTATATTACAAATGTTTTGGGGGCAATTTGGGGATCAAATCTGATTTTCCTAAATCTTTTGACAGATTAGATTAGTCTTTCCTCATTGAGGTGCTTTCATCTTTTGGATTCAATAAGAAGTTTATGAATTGGATTAGTGTCATTATTCATTCTTCCCATATGACATGTACAAATAAAGTGGAAATCTCAACTAAAAGGTAGTATGATATGACATGTACCGTTAGAATTAGGCTCAGATATGGAATTTTCACTTATCATTTGTGCCTCATTCGATGTCTTAGATGCAATTTCATTAGGTATTGTATGCCCATGCATAGTTGAATCTTGAGTACTCGATGGCTCTATAAAGAAATAGCTAAAGAACCACGTCCACACCCACCTCCAAGTCCATGCCACCTGGCGTAATAATTATGTCAATAATCTTGATTAATTAATCAGAATAATTAATTTACAGGTATAAAATTAGAAAAGCAATGTTAACGGAACCAACTCAGTTAAGTAACATATAATTTAGAGTTTAAATAAAATAAACATAAGTCCTTCACACATCACAAAAATTTAACTAAGTTCTATCACTATCACAAATAACAAGTGCATAGGAATTTAACAAGTTCCATCACATAATAACAAGTGCATTGGGATTTAAATAACAAAAAAACTCAAATACGTAATCTTCCACCACTCTTTGTCATAATCATCATCACTACAATTCTCTTCCTCACTATAGTATAATGGTAATGTGTCATCTTCCTCATCATCACCGTTACCATTGTCAAGATTATCATCATCACGTGATTACAAATCATTGATTTCAATAATGTCTAGTAGAACATCGGTCCTAGCCATTTAGCTCAACTCCAAATCTCCCTTTTGAATAACCATTCGAATATTAGAAGATTCTTCCTTTTGGTATGTAGCATTATTTGAACAATCGTTAGTATCTCATGCATCAGCTTCTTCTGGAATGTCCCAAATGTGTTTATGTTTCACTTTTTGTACTACTTTCCAGTTAGGACCCAACTTGTAGTCATCTAAGTAAAACACTTGTGATGCTTGAGTTGCAATCACAAAGGGATCATCAGTATACTATGTCAAACTAACATTAATAGAAGTGAGGTGATAGTCCGTTTGCACTCTCTTTTTCTTGGGATTAGTGTCGAACCACTCACACTCAAATATAGAAACAATGTAGTCATTTAGGTACCAAATTTGCATGACACTACATAAACGTCTATAAAAATCAACAACTTCATCATCATGCCCTTCGGGCACAATGATTCCACTATTTTGAGTTATGCGATGATCATCACAATCCTTAACATAATATTGAATCTCATTAGCTATACAACCAGAGTATTTGTCCATATGAACATCTGGACTGCACGCTAACAAATTCAACTCATTTGTAGCGTCTAGCAACCCTTGATGATACAATGTTTTCATCTATATAAGAAAGAAGTTATCATTATATTGATTATGATGTTTTAATATTAAAAAATTAACAAAAAACTAAAATTATCAACTTACACAGTCCTCAAACCACTTTGGAAATTCACATTCTTACGTTTGAAATAAATTGTTATGAGATTCAATCTCTAATTGCGTCATATGTTCACTACAAATGAAAAATTATATTTTGTATTATCTTGTGAAATATTAATAAAAGATTGTGTAAAATGATACTTACTCGAGATAAGGCTGTATTTCTTCACGGTTATTCAAGGTATACCAGTGGACCTTATGAATAAAGTTTTTTGACAATCGAGTGGGTTGATCAGCACTTAAGGGACGAACGAATTGAGAGAAAACTGATAGATTTGCACTACGTTTTTCCCCACATGTATCATCGTTATATTATCCTCGATTGAATTTGGTTTCAACCTCACGAAGTTACATTGATTAAAAAGTTATGGCTTTATTAATAACGTACGCCTCTACTATTGATCCTTCGAGTCGAGCTTTATTTTTTACACTTAACTTCAACGATCCCAGATTCCTGGACATATTGAATGTTATATAGATAAATCATTTTACACATTAAAAGTTAATAATTAAACATTTGTATAAATATTTTTAAAGTACCTCTCAAAAGGGAACATCCATTGCGTATTTATCGGGCCGACAAGCATAGCCTCACGTGGTAAGTGAATAGCCAAATAAACCATAACATGAAAAAATGCTAGTGAAAAAATTATTTCAAGCTTGCAGAGTATAAGGATAATCGTTTCCTCTAGTTTATCCAAGTCCTTCACATTTAAAGTTTTTACACATAGTCTATGAAAGAATTTTGATAACTCAATTAATTCAGTATTAACATCCTTCGAGAAATATCGATGTATGCTGATCAGGATAAGTCGCTGTAAAATAACATGGCAATCATGACTTGTTAAGCCTGATATCTTTCCGTCCTTGATGCTGACATTTCTAGATATATTCACTGCCCAACCATCTAGGAATTTAACTGAGTTTAAGAACGTGTAAAAGTCTTTTCTTTCTTCTGATGTTAAGGTAGAAGATGCATGTGGTTTCAGCAATTTGTTACCTTGTTCATGTAAATGGAACTCATTTCTTATCTTCATATCAACTAAATCTAGATGAGCCTAGTCTGTATCTTTATTATTTCCTTCCATATTCATCAATGTTTCAGGAACGCTATCATATATGTTCTTCTAAATATGTATTACATCAAGATTATGTCTTAATTTCAGCTTTGACTAATACTCTAGCTCGAAGAAAATGCCTTTTTTTTTCCAGTTTAGTTCCTTCGGGATATGTTTTCTCTTCCTATCCTTATCATTTAAATGCTTACCCAATTTTAGAATTTTCACCCTCTCTAACTACTCCAATATGTCATCTCCAATAAAATTGCTTAGTGTTGGTCTCTCTTCTTTTCTCCCACCATGTAGTCTACTCTTTCGCCAAGAATGGTTAGAAGTCAAATACCGATAATGACCCATATAGTATATTTTACTTCTCAGCGGTTGTGAAGAGGTGTCTTCATTTCATACTGTACATGCATGGTACCCTTTCATGCTTTATCCAAACAAATTACTATTGCCGGGAAGTCATTGATCGTCCATAATACACTTGCATGTAAACGAAAATTTTCTTCACCAAAAGTATCCTATGTTTCTATACCAACATGCCAAATATTTTTTTCAACTCATCTATCAAGGGTCATAAGAAGACGTCCATGTCCTTACTCAGTGCTTATGGACCTGAAATTAACAAAGCCATCATGACACATTATTGCATCATATAGAGCCAGGGGAACGAATTGTAAGGCACAGATATTACCAACCACATGCTATGTATTACTTACTCATACTTCAAAATGGATTACAACCATCGAAAGCAAGGCCTAACCTTACATTATGAGAGTCTTCCACAAACCAAGGGTAATGCTTATCAAAGTCTTTCCACGCCTTGGCATTGGCCGGATATCTCAAAACACAATGGTATCAACTCATTTTTCCTTATGCCACCACTACACCAAAAAGGCTATATTGTCACCTTTGAGTCGGCCAGCCTTATCACGGTCATTGGTCGCGATAAAAAAATACACATTTTTTGTCACGGTTAATGACCATGACAAATTCGTGACAACGATTTGTCACAGTCAAAGACCTTGACAGGTCCATGACAACTCTATTTACTAAAATTCCTACCGCCTCTTTTTTCCCATCATTTTTTATTCCCATGTAACACCCCGTATTTTTAATGATTTTTAAATGTTGGATTAATTAAATTAAATATGGAAAACTAATTGTTAAATAATCCAGAATAAAATAAATATTAACTAGTGAGAAAAGAGTTAGTATTTATTAGTGAGAATTATATTTAATATTACTGACTGAATAAAGTAATATATGATTGTGAATTTATGAGAATTGTCACGAGTGAGAATTACGACAATTGACAATTATAGTAATTAAGTCGGGACGTGCAAGTCAGTCGTGTTAGGACTAAATTAATGGAATAAAAAGTAAATTATTTTTAAGTAATCCAAATGGTCATTTTGAGTGCACTAATGTCTCCGTAAGGGTCGAGATAGAAATTACCCGAGGGTTTAGTTTGGGTCCCGGGGCAATTTTAGGCCAAACCAGCATCCCGGGCGGATATTTTGGTAATTTCTATTTTGGGCTTTAATTACCTACAAAATTAGGAGGGGGAATATATCTGATACGTAAGGTAAGTTAGGGTTTTCATTCATAAAATCCAAGGGAGAGTCACAGAGGAAGAAGAAGAAGAAGAAGAAGAAGAAGAAGAAGAAGAAGAAGAAGAAGAGCCAATTATAGGAGTCTAAGGCCAAGAACCACCATCTTGCACCACCGAGACCTCCATCGCGTTGATCGGAGAACGAGGAACGCAACCAGACCAACTACACTAGTGTAATTTGTATTATACTATTCATGAGTGATTCCAAATCGGTAGTCCTTATTTAATACGAGATGTATTAGGACTAGATAACAGAGTATGCATGCACCGCACCTGAGTCTAGGGGTGTCGTATTAGTATATGTACAATATATAGTGATGAATATGTATATATAATTGTGATATTATCTATTGTGTGAAATTTATAGATAAGGACGGTGATAAATTTTTAAGTAACTTAAGTATGTGAATACTTAAAACGGTTGTGAAACTTTATTCGGAATAAGAAATGAAAGAACTTTTAATAATAATAGTTTGTGGGAAATACGGGTTATTACTATGAGTGGTAGTTAGAAAGTGGGTGTGTACGTTATAGTTAAGGGATGACGATAACTAGGATGGATTAGAGGTACGTTAGGCGTGTACAATAGTTGAGAAGTGAGAATCTCAAGTGAGTGTTTGAAAAGCTAACATGTGTATTATATTTGCTTTACTGCATTTTAAATACCTGCTAAACTGTTTTAAAATATTTTACACTCGGGCTCTGACCCGTCTCTTACAAAATCTTTTTTTTCTTGTGAAATTATTTTTATGTGTCCGTCCAGAGGGGCGCCAATCTTAGAATGTTGGATCTTTTAATATGCTGCAGCTATTGTGGGAGTTACAGGTCCTCGTATTTAGACGCCTCCACATTTATGATTTTAATTCTTTGATTTTGGCTTCTCAGTTAGGGCATGTGTCGACCATCCTCATTTTATTTATGTCAGAGAGACATTTTACTCATTTCATTTCAATATTTCAGTTTTTGTTGGATTTAGTATTATTGCGATTGATGGTTTGGATTTTGTTGAACTGGGACGATTATTCCACTTTTATCATATTTAGTTAGATGGTCTTTTATTCATTATTTTGTATTCACAAGAATGGTGAATGTGTTAAATGGTTTAAATTAATTGACATTAATTATTGGGTAAAACGTTTTCTCAGTAGCTTAATTAATTATTAGGTTATTAATAAAGAAAAAAGTTATTCAACATTGATGCTAAGAATGAACCAACTGAATATTTTGTTTTAAATTTTATAAAGAAATGATCACTCGGTATTTAGTTTGACGGGATGTCACATCCCACCAATTCTGTCTCTCACTCTCTCTCTCTCCCCTCTATATGTGTGTGTGTAGGACTGTGTGTGTGTGTGTAGGTGTGGGTGGGTGTGTAGCTGGTTCTGCGTACGTGTGTGTGTGTGTGTAGGGGTGGGGGGTGGGGGCAGTGGGTGGGGGAAGGGGCGATAGTGGAGGTGAGGGAAGAGGGTGTGTGTGGGGTGGGGGTAGTGGAGGGAGAAGGGGTAGGGATGTGTGTGTGTAGAGATGGGGGGGTTCAATATTTGTCACACGGACCTTATTTATGCCATGTAATAATATTATACATGACTGGGGACATTTGAAATATATTGATGGACCTCCTTATGACGTAGCACACCCTTGTAAAATAATTACGTGTTCCTCTTTGTGCAAGAACACAGTATGAACCCTTACTTTAGAATTTGTTATTGTCAGTATTTTTTATCATGTAGACGATATAAGGAGTACGTGATACATGTTGATTCTTGGTTTGGTTAATAAAATTTTAATTTTTATACATTGTAATTCTATAGGATCTATTTATCTAAATTGAAATTGAATTTGAATTGGTATTGATATTGGTATAAATTGGTATAAATTAAAATTGAATTTAAATTGGTATTGATAAATTGGTATAAATTGGTATAATTTTTAGTTCTTATCCATACTTTAAATTACATTTAAATCAAATGTCTCGAATTGTGGGAAGGCATAATTAAATGAAAGATACTTTAAATTACATATAGTACTCATAGATACTAGCCTTCTAGTACTTATGCGTACGCATTCAATAGCCCTTAGACCCGTTCGAGAGTCATTACCCCTATAATGAGATCTCTCGAATTGTCCAGTTCAGATAGTTTGGGATTTCATTGTTTTTATATAATAATATTCTTAATGGCTTAAACTTGTTAATTTTGGGAAAAGTTATGCAATCGTATCTTAATGTTCTCTGGGTACATACTAGATGATGCGATGTTAAGTATTATTTCAATTAAAAATTGAAATAACACTCACATTTGCGAATCTATGTCGTGTACTTGGAGAACTTTGGGGATATGCTGCCGAATTTTCTTTAAATTGGAACAATGTGCATGAGTTGTTAAGTATATTACGAAAATATGCGATCTTGAATGGGATAGAACTCTCACCCTTTAGAGGATATGGAGGAAATATGAATTAATATTATAAATTTAATTCTAACTTCAATTTCAAATTAAAATTTAATTTATTTTGAATTTAAATGCACGAATAAATTTATGCATAAAAACTAGTCTTATAGTTCTTATGCATATGCCTTCAATAGGTGATTGTTTATAATAATGGGAACTAAATATTCACACTTAGCTAATCCACGAATATATGGTTCTTACCCATAATAGGTGATTGTTTATAGTAGTTGTGATAGGATATCCTAAATACAAAGAGTGGATGGGTGAGACAAATAGATTAGGGGATGTGTTTCACAGAGGTGCTAATGAATTTGTGTAATACGCAAAGAGATGTCCTAATGATGAAGAGTTTCTGTGTCCATGTACTATGTGTAAGAATGGTAAGGTGTTTAAGTGGAAAAAATTTGAACTACAATTGTTAAGATGTGGTATGAAAGATAGTTATCGAATTTGAATTTTTCACGGAGAATTGAAAGTTCCTTTTGTCCCCGAGCAACCTTCACAACAACCTTCAACAAGTAGGATAGATGTACAAGGGGAGGATGATAATGTAGATCATAATATGCTAGAGGATTTAGTTGATGACACATATGGAGTTCATGAAGTGGAAGATAATGAGGTCACTGACGATGAACAAGGTTAAGGTGCTCATGAAGATATCGGGGAGGGACAACCGGGTGAAAAAGTTGGATGTGCACTACTCCAGGTGGACGTCTTACTCCGAGGTGGAGCACAGGATGGTGAGTTTTTATTCTTCTTTAATTCTATTTTTATGTTATTCTAATTTAGCATTACTTTGCGTTACTTACTAATTCTGTATTATTTTATTTCAGGACATGGGGAGTGGCCCTGGGGATAGGCCACATAGGCTCGATGCCTATGTGGCAATTCAGATGAAAAAGGGCAAGGACAAGGAGGTGGCCCCGAGCGTCGCAGCCACCATTATAAGTTATAAATGTTTAATTTTGTAATTATGTTACAATTTTTTATTTACATAATTAACTAATCGTGTACTTTTTGTCTTTTCAGGAAAAGCTTAAGGAAGTGCATGAGTCGCAGTTTGATGCCGACAAAGTATCTTTGGCTATGAACCAAGTCAACCAAGTGCTCAGGGAGGATTTCAAGGGGAGGACTTGGGGTGAGCTCGCGGGTGGGGAATTCGAGGATCATCAGAATGGAGACGAACAACACCGGGTCGGCACATAAGGTGGACACCCATGACGATAAGCTATCAAGGTTAGAGGCGACGGTCCTAGATAAGTATGCCTTCATGAAGCATCAGTTAGGCAAGGCCAAGGACAAGGGGAAAGAGAAGGAGGTAGAGGTAGACGAGGACGAGGATGAGGACGTCACTTCTTCATCCCCGATATTGACAGACTCAGTACCATATGATGATCAATTTCCCATCGTGAGCCCCGTCGAGCGGCCTATGTCAATAACCAGTTGTCCGAGCGTGTTTCTACTCGACATATATTGTGGACATCCTATAGCGAGGGGTTTAGTGACCCGAGTTTTGGCCCGAGTATGCTAGTTTATGGAAGTCCCCTCCAAGACATTGAGTCAAGAGTGCGCGTCAAACATATGGTGGCCGGAAAGGAGAACTCACCTTTGTGGTTGCGCGAACAATGCGACATTCATCATATTAAGGGGTGTCTCAATTTATATGTCATGTGACCTTCCTTCCTCCTCTGACCTACTCAAGACCCTTCTTCCTGACATTATTTTTATCTTTTTTATTTGGATATTGAATTGTATTTGTATTTTTTTTTATTTGGGTACATGTTGGTTTGGATATAGATATTTTCATTTCTATTTTATTTGGATATGGATTATATATTCCATGATTTGGTACATTATTTCTATTTTATTTGGATATATATTATTTGGACAAGTAGAATTTTGCTATAATAGGTACAAATATAATGCTGGGTAGTGGCAGTGGCCATACTGCCCAACATTTATTTTTTTAAATTCTGTCCAAAATTGTCACGGTCATAAATTGTGACAAGTCCTTGACAAATAGACTTGTCACGATCTTTGAACGTGATAATTTTTTTGGTTTTATCACGGACTTGTCAAGGTCAAAAACTGTGCCAGGACGGTGATAAGTCTAATGAACTTGTCACGATCTTTGACCATGACTCTGTAATAAAGACGTTGTCACCCCCAGACTTGTCATGGTCAAAGACATTGACAAGTTGGACTTATCACGGTCAAAGGCCATGACAAGTCAGCTGTTTTGGTGTAGTGCACCTCATATTAGCAGCCTTATATCTTGACATATACAATCATTACAACCTTGGTTTCAATGGGAAGTAACACAATACTTTATGAGGAACTTTGTTCCCTTTCTTATCATCATACTTGTACCCAGGCTCATCACACACTGGACACCTATCTGCATTTTGATTCTCTTTCCAAAATAATGCATAATCATATTTGCACACGTGCATTGATTCGTAACCGAGTCCTAAATCTCGTAACTTCTGTTGTGAATCATAATGTGAAAAGGTGATCTTTTAATCTGGATAGGCTTCCTTCGACGGTTGGAGTATCATATCAAAGGATTTTTTGCTCCAGCAGTTACGAACCTTAACATGCATAAACTTTATAAGAAATTGAAATAAAGAGAATTTTTTATATCCCGGATATAAATCTTCTCCGATTTCACCAAATAATTTATTGTATATACTAGCAGCATTTTCATTGTGCTCGGGAGAACCATTGGTGCCGAACATATCATATAACAGCCCCAACATGTCATTATCTTCCTCCTCAACTTCTACTCACCCCATCTTCATGATTTATCCAGCAAGTATAAATATAAATAGAGTTGGCAATTTTTGACCCGATAACCCGTTTACGATAATAACTCGAAATGACCCGTTTAGCTTGTATAGATTTAAGAGTACCTAAAACTTATACAAAAATAAAAATCAACGCGACCCGAAAATGACACGACTAACCCGAATTGCCACCCCTAACTATAAAACATTCCACGATCTAAAAATGGTATCAACAGAAAAAAAAATCTTTGAAAAATTAGGATCACACGATAACTTGGAGCAACCCTTCTGATAGTAATTTGGAATCATGGGGAAGCTCTAATGCCAAATTGTAAATGCAAATAATCCTAGGGTGGTTCCACAAAGACAAAAATTCTTTTTTTTTCAAGTTTTATTAATTTTATTATCAAGCATACAAAACCCAATTTTAAACATAAACAAGCATCTAGGTGATAAAACAGATAAATTAAACAAGCATTCAACAAAGGCAAGTTCAAGGAAAAATCCCCGCAAGGCAAAACCTTATAGTCACTTTAGAAATATACAAGATAGTCGACTTATGGACTACTTGATAACCACCACAAGTATAATGCGCTAATCTTTACAAATCTCTAGTGAACAACTATGATCCTTGTAAGAACCACAAGACTGCAGTCCTCCATCAGCCTTAACCTTCGTCTTCAGCAGTAAGTCCCCTCAGGTTTCACAAGCCAGCCATGGAGATGCCTTCTCCACGAGGTGTATGAAAGTATAAAAACTTTCTAGGGTTTAAATTAATTCAAAAAACAAAATACCCAGGATATTTGTTTGCGAATTAAACTGTATTTTTATAATACAAAATGTGAAGAACTTTTGCAAAAGTTATGCAGAAACGAATTTGGCAAAAGTATTAAACATTCTAAATACGAAATAGTTATGTATAGGGTGTTCACAAATTTTGAGGCGGTGCAATCGTTCGAACAAGAACTAGGTCTCGTTCTAACGATATAGTGATGTCGTTTGAACGACATGAGGTTCCTTTCTAACGACTTAAAGAAAACCTAGGAAGTGAGCCCTTATTTGAACCTTGTTTGAAAACACAAAGAAAATACATATCTAATGACATTTAATCTCATTTGAACGAGATATATAAAAAATTATTTTTTCATTTCGAAATAACAAGTTCCTGTTCGTCTTTTGATAAAAATAAACATCCCAAACATTTATTATGTAAATTAATTTGAGCTCTAAATTGTTTTATACCTTTAAGGGATGTTGGGAAGTCTTCAAAGTTGGATGTGCTTGAGTACAGCTCGTCTTGATGATGCGTGACGATTTGTAATGGGATATGCCCAACTAGCCTATAGCCATGCACTGAACAATCCTAGAAAAATTGTTCTCACAAATTTTCCCCTTTAGCTATTTCGGTACAAAACAAAAAGACATGACCGAACACCAAATTAAAATAAAAAATCTCCTATGACAAAAATTCTAACAGCCTTCCTAACCCTAGAACAGAACGGTATAAGTTTCTTTGTCTTCAAACATCTTCTTCTCCCCTTTAGAAAACTTTGTCTTCATTCGTGTGTCTTGAATTCCACTTTAATTACCTACACACGTGAGACAACAATATATACCTAGTAACGCATCGACTTTGAAATAAAGCAAAACTCATAAATAAATTCTCCCCCATTAATCAAACTCATCAAAATTCAATTTTAATTTTCTCTTCCCCTTTGTTTTTATCCGAAATAGACAAGGAAGTAGAAACATAGGCTTGAAATACAAAGAATCACGTAGAATATAAGATATCATCACAAAATAATATAAATCAAGAATGTGTAATGATCATCTCAAAGGCAATCAAACACCAACTATTTTTTGAAATTTTCTCAAAAAAACAAATTTCACAACTACAACAAACAATACCATATATACTATATGCAAAATATATCAAAGAAAATCTGGCACACATATATAGGTATAAACGACCACAAAACACACAAGCTTTACACACTAGCATAGTATCAATGTGTCCAAACATGTGGGATAGATTGAATGGGTGTAAAATAGTAACAATATAATTATAACACAAACACTTAAATATGTTCAAGATGTTCTAATTGACCACAAAATTTTATCAAACTAAAATCTAACCTCAAATGACAAATAAAGTTGAACTTAATGAACAAAACAATCGTAATGCACACAAGCCTAGAATATTAACGATTCTAGAAATCAATAGCGCCATGACAAAATAAGCATAACTAGGATTCATTGTGCAAACCTGTTGATCTTCAATTAAACACCCTCAAAAGATAAACATAATCATATTTTATATTATTTTCTTTTAAAGTGATTTATTTTGCAAGATCAAACAAACTAAACTATTTTGGCCCCTTATTGGCAAATATGCTCTTCTTAGTACCTTAATTTTTTCTTAGACTCTTTTCAAACGAGGGCTTTCACGATGAGTCAAAGTGTCTCTCCCAGCTCTTTTCCATATACACTCATATTTTTCCAATACTAAATAAACTCTCATGGGCAATGGTTTTTACATGCACAAATTCACCATAGTCCCATAAATATGTAGATGATAAAAATTGATGGGAGAACATCTCACCAAGCTCAAATATACATAGTGAAGTAAAAATCCAATAAGCTTGTGCATGTGTGTGTGGAGGCATATACAAAGTCGAATCTGTAAAGAAAATCAAGTTCGAAACAACTCCTTAAACATGGTTAAGATCAATTTAAGCATCTAAAGTCGTAACCAAATGTCCTGGCCACATGAAAATTGTGAAGTGAATTGGATTCAAATACACCAATATGTCATACCAAATGTGTAAAATAAAAATACACAAAGATCGAAAATCTTTTTGTATTTTTCAAAAAAAAATCTAAAAATAAAATCTTTTTGAATTTTCAAAGATGACTCAATAAAAGACAAATATAATACAAAAAGGTACACATGTCATAACACTAGAAAAAATATATCATGAATCACAACTAGAGTATGACAAATAAAATCATGCAAGCAATCATCCCTAAGATATAACAAGTGAGGCAACATTTGCAAGCATGCGAGAATCAACAAGTCTAACATCTAGCTCTTCCAAAATCGATTTCCTAACCCAAACAGGTGTGAAATGACAAATAGGGGTTTTGGGAACCAATGAGACACTAGACTTTAACTTCCTAGGACCTCTTCCAATTTCATAATAAAAATGCCTAAGTTGACCTTTCCTACCACAATGTGAACATATGTAAACGAGAGGAATGCTACCTATGGGTTGACCTTTTCTAATGTACCTCAATTTGGTTGACCCTGTAAAACAAACAATGGTCTTGGCTTTAACACTCAAAGCATTAAAAACGTATGAGCCGCTACCATAACTATTAAAACTACTCGAGTCTTTTAAATCATCTTTTAACTTCAAAATTTTAGACTCAAGCAAATAATTAGACTGTTCCAATTTTAAGGACTCCTTCTTCATATTTTCAATCATTCCTAGAAGGTTATCTCGCTTTCCCTCAATTAAAGTAAGTTTATCCCTGAGAGTCTTCTCTTATACCTTAAAATCATTAATCAAAACATTATCCTCAATGGCATAAACATTAACCCTACAATTTTTCAATTCCTTTAATTATTTTTTTTAAATTGGACTACATCATCACTCTCTTTCTTAGACAATTCTAATTTTCTAAAATCATGATTTGTGTCCACAAGTTTTTCACGAAAGAAATCTCTTTGACTTTGAATAATTTGCGAAAGATCCATAGCGGATTTAAAACGAAAATTTTCTTTTTCATGAATTTTAATTCTTTTAGCAAACTTCAAATTCAAATGATTCGAGTCGTCTAAATTGTGAGAATCCATCAAGGGAAAAAATAAAACACCCAAAAGGCACTAAACAATGATTAAGCATAATAACTTAGTGCCACCGGCTCTGATACCAATTTGTAAAAATGCAAGGAAGCTCTGATACTAATTTATAAATGAAAATAATCCTAGGGTGGTTCCACAAAGACAAAAATTCTCTTTTTGCAAGTTTTATCAATATTATTATCGAGCATACAAAACCCAATTTTAAACAGATTTTATCTTTTTATCCTAAACATGTATCTAGGTGATCAAACAGATTAATTAAATAAGCATTAAATAAAGGCATGTTTCAGAAAAAATCCCCGCAGGGCAAAACCTTTTATTCACTTTAGAAATATACAAGATAGTCGACTTACAGACTACTTGATAACCGCCATAAGTATGACACACTAATATTCACAAATTCCTAGTGAATAACTATGATCCTCATAAGAATTATAAGACCGCGGTCCTTCATTAGCCTCGACCTTTGTCTTCTGCAGTGGGTCCCCTCAGGTATCACAAGTCAGCCATGGAGATGCCTTCTCAATAAGGTGTATGAAAGTATACCAAAATTTCTAGCGTTTAAATGAATTCACAAAACTAAATATTCAGAATGTTTATTTGTTAATTAAATAGTATTTTTGCAACACAAAACATGAAGAACTTTCGCAAAATTTATGCAGAAACGATTCTGGCAAAAATCTTAAATATTTTGAACACGAAATAGGTATTAATAGGACATCCACAAATTTTGCGGCGGCATGATCATTCGAATAAGAAACAAACCTCGTTCTAATGACATAGTTATGTCATTCGAACGACATAAGGTTCATTTCTAACGACCTAAAGAAAACTTAGGTAGTGAGCCCTTGTTTGAACCCCTTTTAAAAACATAAAAGAAATGACCTATCTAACGACATTTAATCTCGTTTAAATGATATGTAAATCTCGTTTGAACGAGATTTGTAAAAAATTATATCTCCTTTTCGAAATAAAAAGTTCTTGTTCGTCTTTTGATAAAAATAAACATTTCAAACATTAATTCTGTAAATTAATTTAAGGTCTAAATTTTTTTATACCTTTACGGGATGTCAGGAAGTCTTCAAACTAGGATATGCTTGAGTTCGGTTCATCTTGACAATGCATGAAGATTTGTAACCGGATATGCTAAACTAGCCTAATGCTATGCTACGAACAATCTTAGAAAAATTGTTCGGACACGCGACTCAACAAATGACTTCTGATAGTTATCAGATCATGGAAATATGCATTTTGACAATCTTTACATGGACATAGTGACTTGTTATTTTCATTCAGGTGGTCTCTTGCAATCTCAATGAACGAATCAAACAATTTATTAGGCAGAAACACCCAACTCTTATCCATCTTTATCGACCTGTTATTTCATTCCAATATGTCAGTACTTATTTTGTTACTTATTAGACAATGTTAAATTATGATTGCCATAATTAATTAGAAATAAATTAACATATTTACCTAAGTTTTTACTTATTTTTCCCAATACTTTCTATAAAAACGAACCCCGAACACTAGAACCCTCGTGTGCAAATTTAAGATGTTTCATGAGAGAACAAACCCCAATCACTAGAACCCTAAACGCTTGTTTGATTTATATTGTTTCATTATGGAATTCATCTATGAAGTATGGCTTATAACCAGTCAATACTATAAAATCAAACATCCTTACCACCAGGGTTGAATCTAAAAACATTTGTTAAGGTGGAAAAAAAACATGTCTGGAAAAATCCTATTAATAATGTTAAAACTTACATTGTAGAAGATAGAAAAGAAAATATTAAACTAAACATCAATTTTATTTACAAAAGAAGTATATGAAAATATAGTATGATGCATACATTCAAAGAGACACACACATTTAAAGAGACAAGAACATACTATGAATTATGTTTTCTCATAATATTTTATAAATATAACCGAAAAAGAGAAGATAACCAACCCCCCTTTATATGGAAGACCCTCCTATAAGTTAATATGTCAACAAGCCGGTTACGTGCCGTGTTTGTATCGTGTCTCATCTCCTTAACTGAAGCTCAATTTTATGGATTCCATTAACACTATTTGTTTGATGTTTTTGTATATAATAAAAAAAGATAAATATATATTTATATTTTTTTATGGTCATATTCTCTACACAAAGTACTTGATGAAAAATAAAGATGAGTCGTGGTTTCCACTTTCTATCAACGGATGGAAGGCAATGCTCAATGAATTTATATTTCTCTGTTTCCTTTTTATATTAATTCTCTATATGAGCTTTACAAAATCTAAATATCTAATTATTCCAAAGTCATTATTGTACAAAAGTTTAGCCCTGTTTTCAGTAAAGATAGAAAACATAGTCTCATATAAAACGATTCAAAAATCAAAAGAAATGTATTTTTAATATTCAATCTAATAGAAAAGGTCTCTGTAATGCCTTTATTAGGGGTTATTTTTGAAAGAGAAGAATATATCATCTTCCAATGAAAATGGATGTTCAATTATCACATGTTTTCTTCAATTCTTTGATGACATAAGTTGTATACAGCAAAGACAGTCAAGATAAACAAAGAATTAATTGGTGGATAAAAGAAAATATATATGCAAGTGTCTCAAGCACCTGCCCTAATGGATGGATTGATACTCTGAAAATCAACATCACGAAGTTTCCTAAACCTATTCTAAATGATAAGAAGCAGATATTGATAGAGGGAATTCCAAAATATCTCCACTTTTCATTAAAAAAAAAGCAAAAACAAAATGTTAACACCAATCACAATAGGTATTAATATCTTGAAGAATTGAACAAAAAAGAAACCAAAAGAAACCAAAAATAGAAACAAGATTATTTAAAGATTACAGCAAAGCACAAATTGCAATAGGCTCAACAAATCACAAATCACAATAGGTATTAAAAGATTCTCACCTCTATGAGAATATGTTAAGAGATTACAGCAAATCATAAATCGCAATAGGTATTAACGCATTAAAAAAAACACCGGGGATTTGTGAAGAAAAATCTCAAATCACAAATCCAATTCTTGCCACCGTGAGACTCCATCGGCGATTTGAACAAGGCTTTCAAGGTTAGCTTTGAAGTTGGGTGAGGTGTTTAGGGTTAACCCTCTTTAGTGAGAGGGAGGAGAAAAAAAATTAGGTTGGGTCGTTTGGGGTTATGTGTATTTTGTAAAATTAATTTTTATCTTTTTATAATTTAAACAACGTTGTTTTGATCCAAAATATATATTTTTTTTACAATGAATTAGTTTTTTCCTTACAGTAGGTACTTTAGAAAACCAAAATGAAGCGAGAAAAATTTTCTGCCGTATTTTTAGCAAGGGTTCTTTTTTCTCTCTTTAAAAGTGACTTTGTGCAATGATATAATTCCCCATAAATACTTTTCATAATATCTTGCTTTTAGTGACAAGTTTTAATTTTTCGTTCAAATGGTATACTTTTATCAACAAAATTTATTTCCTTGCTAAAAAATTCATTGCAAAATCTATTTTTTCTTGTGGTGAGTAAATAAAATTATATATTGCTTAAAATTTCAAATATGTGATTGAAATTATGGGTTAAAGTATTCTATTTTATTAAATATGTTCTCAACATATTAACTCAAGGAAATTCTGGTAAATATGGAAAAGTTTAAAACCATTGTATAAACTATTATAAATGTGGGGTGAATATCTAAGGCAAGAATTCCTATCCACTATAGGAACAAGACATGATTCCTGTGAAAAATATGAAAAAGTGCATTGACTGTGTATTCATTGGTTTTACAACTACATTTGACATGTTGTAGTATTTTCAATGTCCATTTGTCTTAAGAAGTGTGTATATTTGATTCATTGAACACAAATTAATAGTTATGCACTTTAATCGTATTCCAAGGGTTGAAAATAATTAAGCATGAACATGAATCTTTGAAAGGAAGATAATGGATCAAAGATGTTAAATTATAAATAAGTCATTTGGTATATTTATCCGGTTACCAAGATAATAGAGATAAGTGACCTAAATATTGGAAAAAGATAGATTTCTCTTAAAGGAAATATATGTTTTTTAGGCTCGTAGTACCAAATAGATATGATAGCACAATTGGAGATGCTTATGTTTGAAAATCCTCTAAATAAACGTGTGTAATAAATCTATTATGAAATTTGGATGTATTACAAGAAAGAAGTGAACTTTCATTTTTTACTAAAAGAGGATATTCTTATTTAATCGTTCTAACACCCTTATTGTGATAGTTAATCATCAATTGAAATGGTGTAGAATAAGATGGTAAGTCACAACTTATTATGTTGTATACATAATAATATACATAAATTTTTCTCTATTATAGTGATAACATTAGGCCTAATGAAAAAAATGTGGATCCACTGATCAGCGAGCAAAGAAAGCTCATCAAGGGGAATGGTCGAAAGCTTTTTATTTAACCAAGAGTCGTCCTTGTGACAACCCAACCTAGTTGACTGGATATCCCAATATCTTGGTTCAAATAGATGAAAAAATTGTGCTTGACTCAGTGAGAACTGGGGAGATATGCCATTCCTATGATGAGACAATGCACATCTGCATCGGTAATAATTATAAGTTATGCTTTTAATGATCTCTACAGCTTGGATAGTTGGATAATCCCAGTGGGGTATTTATAGGATACTCTTCGTAGAGACCATCTATGTGAGTGTTAAGGGTATGCTTTTATGAGATTAGAAAGGCTACAATTTTCTAACTCGCTCGCAGAACCAAGTGGTGTTCGGGCCAAAACGAACACAAACTTGAGAACCAAACTTTGTCGAGAAATAGTTGTATGGTTTCTATTGTCTATACTTACACAAGTGGCTGAAAATTAGAGGCATCACTTCCACTAGCTATCTAAATAAATCCAATAGATTTAAACTAGGATAATTTCGAAGCTAAAAGCTACTCATTACGATCCAGTTATTTATCACCCGTACTCTTTCAATTGCCTGCTTATTAGTTAATCGTCCTTATGTCTGTAATTTTCTCTGATGTGGAGAATTATTAGAAATGATTTTATCATAGTATAATAATAATATTAATTGAGTGATAATTAAAATTAAAATTATTTTTTTATAGACACAATGGTTTGTGAAAATTTGTGTCCATTCATAAAAGGTTGTGACTATTCGTGAAATGGTGTGTCTATTCCAAAAGGGTGTCTACCTTGTTATAAATATTACACCCCTCCTTCATTCTCCACAATCATTATATTTGAGAGTAAAATATCTGTCATTTTCCTTTCCTTTCTTGAGTAAATCCATGAAAGTGTACAACGTAGAATTTGAATTCCCTGTAATTTTATATATTGAAGTGTCGCTTATATAAAGACAAAAATGACGCTCTATCTTGGGAGACAGACGTTCATCAAACCTTAGACACCGATGAGGGGAAAAATATGTCTTAAGAAAATTATTTCAAACACAAGGCTCGACATCAATTTCCTTCGTATGGTATGTGAGTTTGATGTGTCAATTTTATTATTTATTGAATTTATATTCATGTGAATAATTTCCCACAAGCACTAAAACACATATAAAATATATAAATAACAATAATACAATATAATGGATTATTTAACAAAAGGGTTCATGGTTTTCATAAAATAATAAAGTTTAGTTATGTATATGCTAGAAAATCCTCCCTTAGCTATACCTAATGAAATTTCTATATTGTGTGTGGTTTTGTTTTAGGGTCAAAATTCAATCGGTTATGGTACGAGCAGGACTCACAATGTTGGAGTTTTTTTAATTTGTTTCTTTAATATATTTATAAAAAAAAATTAACTAGACTTGTAGTTTCAAATTTTTTTTCAAACATATGGCATGTGCAAGTATAATAAGAGAATGACATGGGAAGAACTCGTCATATTGGAGTAAATGCATTTCAAAACAAATAGCCATAGTTCCAAAGTTATTTTTAAGAGTTTTACCCCTGTGGACCTTAAACTATGTAAGTAGTTTCAATTGAGTCCCTAAACTAAAAACTGTGCCAATTCAATCCCTAAACTATTCAATTGCAACCAATTCAGCCCTTCTTTTAAAAATCCTGTTGAAGTTTACAAAAATAGTTTAAGCGCCATAGTGGTCAAAGTGCATATATATTTTACATTAAAATATTTATATAAAATATATTTATACGTTATATACATACACATTATATATATAATAAAAATATATTGGTGGGATAGGTAAATACCTATAACTACATCTTCATGTTTATTTTTTATTTTGCATTTCATCTTGCGTACACTTGTACTTTTTAGATTACACCCATTTAAGGCTCTGATGGATTCATCTCCGGAAGGAGGACAAGCTTGAAGGAAGTCTATTTCCTTCTCCAATTGTTCGATAATTAAAGATATGTGCTCGAGGCATTAGAGACTGAGAGAAAGTAGTTGAAAACCCAACTATATTCATCAACGAAGCACATGTTTTTCAAGAATAAGTATGCTACTAAATGTTAGTCTCGTTTTGCTATTATGGAAAAGTACCTGCTTGACCTTCAAAGGTCCTTTTTATTGAAGGAGCCAATGAAAGCGTATAAGGAGATACCAGTTGATCATGAAGAACAAAAGTTGAGCTTTAAGGATTTGGTGGTAAGCTATGAGACTTTGAAAACAAAATATCTTAAGCTAGAAAATGATAAGAATGTTGGAAATTTGAAGGCACACGTAAGTGCGTATAAAAGAGATAGGAGAAAATGAGAGAAGAAAGACTTGCTTGACATGATTTCCAAATGAAGGTTATATAGTTATTTATAGGGTGGGGTAGATGACCCTAGATCTTAGACATTAAATGGATACATGTATTTAAGTATATCTCCAACACATGTATCACATAAATAGTAAAAACTAGGTTCATTTCTAGAAAACCTTGTGTTGTATGTTAAAATTATACTCCCACATGGACCAATGATTAGTGTACACCTGTCATCCAGCGCGCATGACCAACCAACTTGATCGACTTTAGAGAGATTTAGTCGGTTATATTGCCGACCAACACCAGAAGGCCAGCCAAGCAAAATACCAATCCTTACTCACGCGAGAATGCCAACTAGCTTGGAACAACTAATATCTTAGTCACTGCATACAAATGTAAATGTCTGGCAATATAAATGCATTCCATCTTTAGGGTTTTGGGCCCTTATAAATAGATATCCTCCCCAGCTATGTGGGGAAGTCACTCATTTATGAGCTATTGTAAACCCTTGAATAAAATAACAGTGGATGTCTGATTTCTTCTATAGACGAACCACTTCAAAAACCTTTGTCTTTGTGTATATGACTGGGGTTACTTATATTTTATTTATCTGTGATTTTAAATTTAGAATCAATCCCTTTTTAGACATCAATAGATTGGCGTCGTCTGTGGGAACGACTAGTCAGTCATCGTTCTCTATCTCATTTGTTGCATAGTCCATACCTTGCCTTAAAGGAGGACTAATAACCCAGAAAGAAGTCTTACTGTTACGACTAACGTCCTAGAATCATGTACCCCTCCTGACGATGCAAATATTCAAAAAATTCTATTCAATTTGGCAAAAGGATAGGAAGCGATGCAAGAGTCAGTCCCTTAATTCACGTGCAGTGCAAGATAAGTCCTCCAACTCTAGGAGAGATATGCCACCCCACTTGCCAAAATTAGAAGGAGTCATAATTCTAGAGCGTCCTCTGATCGTTCCTATCGCCCAAGTTCAACCTCCTCATTCCGTTCGTCAGACTAATATGATGATAGATCATTTTCTCATGAAAGGCTAAGTGCTTTGGAAAGGCTCAAAAGGGAGTCTGCCTTTGATCGACTAGGTCCCCGAGTAACTAGGGGCAGGGAACATCAACATTGCCATGAAGGCCCTAAGAGATCAAGAGTCATTATTAGTTGTTTCGTGCACGCAGAGCAAACTTCTTCGAATGAGAGCTCAGCCCATAGGCACAGTAAATCCCCAAAAGATACTGCAGCCAAATCAGCAGAATAATCCTGGTAGGGATCTATGGAATGTCTAGAGGATCTGTAACAACCCTCGCTTTTAGGAGGATAATTTTATATTAATCTACCGCATAAGGTAATTATATAAAATGTTGGAAATGGAGTAAATATTAATTTAATGAGTTGAAAGTTAATATTTACTAGATTGTGGTATATTTACTATATGTGAAAGTAAATATCATTCTGTTGTATGTGTTATAGTGTCATGTGATTTAAATGACACTGTGGTTTAAATGAAAACGAAACTTGAAATAATTTATAAAATTTTCGAATGCCATTTTATAGGGCGTAGTTAGTCCCGGAGGGTGCGAGACAGTCAGAATAAGTGCCATACTATATTTTTGTATTTCAGGCACTTTTAGCTGGTTTTAGCTTATATGCATATTTGCGAGTCATTTTAAGGTGGTATTAACCACTTAAGTTGGGAACCTTAAACTTAATCCCCGATTTTAGTCTTCCAAATCCCCTAATTACCCCATTTTATGTCTTAAACATAGAGATAAAATGAGAGAAAGAGAGAGGAAGAGAAAAGTGGAGAAAGAAGAGAGAAAATGGAGATTGAAGATGGATTGTTGCTACTACACAAAGGAATCTGAGATATCATCCCTAAGGCAAGTTTTCTACTTGCTAATATATGGTTTAAGATGATTAAATTGTATGATAGTTGTGTATTGCACTTTTGGATCAAAATGGAATTTATGGGAATTAAACCCTAATCTTAGTTTTTGATGATGAAATTGTGGGTTATAGTTGTTAATAATCATGTAGGATGATTTGGGGTAGATTAAAGTTGATGGATGTATGCAAAAATGGAGTATAAATTGGTTTTGGAGAAAATCTAGGGTTTATAACCCGTAAGCCATTCTTGGCCAAATCGCAGGGGCGAATCGATTCGGCCCTAGGGCGAATCGATTCGCTAAGGGGTCATCCTACAGGTCTGCAAACCCGAATCGATTCGGGTTAAGGCCGAATCGATTCGGCTAAATCAGAATGTTGTATTTGTCATATGAATCGATTCTCTTTTGGGCGAATCGATTAGCTGCCTGGGGCGAATCGATTCGGCCCTTGGGCGAATCGATTCGGAACCAGGTTATTTTTGAGTTGTTTTTCTAACTCAAACTTTATCCTTTTTCTTTAGGATTAGGACCTATGAACCTTCTATTATGAAGTAAACTTAGAGTCCTAGAGTGCTAGTTGAGTTCTTTTAGTACCCTACATCAGAAATGGGTTATGTGGGGGCTTTTTCGGGGATATGCCAATTGATGTTAGGTCATTCTTTCTTCTAGTTTATCATTTTGAAACTAGGAGTCATAGTGTTATATTCGGGAGACTTTAGAAGCTTAATTTAGCTATGTTAGTCTTGATGGTTTACAATAACACCACATACGAACCTGTGGAGAATAAATTAAAAGCTCAATTATTCATTGAGGTTACAACGATAAGATGTAGTAAGCATGGCTCCGGGTATAATATGAGGTATTTACAATAATGTAAATGATTATGGTGTCGGATAAAATGAAACATATATATGGAAAGAAAATGAAATGGAAATGGTAATAATGATGGTAAATGATAATTCACTTAATCATGAATATGGTAAATGCTAATTTACTTAAACACGCATCTCTAAATGACATCATAAGGGAAGTTTACGCGTTTGGTGATGCCCCCTGGCTAGTGAATGCAGGGTGGATATAGTCCTAGGCCACATGCGCGATTATGTTATGTTTTTAGCGCTGGTGAGGAGATTTCGGGTGTGGTCTTGACTCTCCCGTAGGCATATGGCCGCTTTCTGACGTCTTGCGTTATAGGTGCCCAAGCTGCCTTGTTTGATAGGCCCCTGGAAGATGATGGTTATTTAGGGGCGCGCCCAGTGGGGAAACTCGGAGGGGCGGTCTTAGAATCGTTATATTCATATGAATATAACTATTCTTAATCAAGTGGGACTTGATGGATTATAAGTGCCATAAAGAGCACAATGAAATGCCACAAAGAGCATTTGATGATGATTATATTCCTGTTAAAGAATGGAAAACCCCAAAGAATCTATAATTGTGATCATTACTGATAAGGAAGGAAATTATGAAAAGAATAAGTGTACATGGTAAATTATAATGTCGTAGCTTATGCTTTAACTTGTGTAGGTAGATGTTTATTACTTTCATTCATCGTATCTGTTCATAATTGCGGTACATTTTATTCATCTGGTGATCATATAAAATCGGGCCCTGACCCGTTCATATTTCTTGTCGTGCATGCATCTTGTATCCGCTCAGGTACTCCACCGCAAGGACGCCTGCTCTGACTTTCCTATTCTGGTGAATTTTGACGAGCCATGATGATTTGCGGGTATTACGGGTTATATTGTATATCCGTTTTCATTTTTGCACTCTAGTTAAGATCAAGTCTTTTATTCGGGCGTGAGGCCAAGCCTTTGTAATTGTTTAATGTAATGTATTATATAATTAATTGAATTTTTTTACCACTGTTGTAGAGTATGTGGACCGACAGCATATTCGTTCCTTTTATTGAATACTTGTTGTTATTATCTATATATGTTTTTGGGGTCTCCACCTAATCTCTTCAGTATGGGGTTGTTTAAATTCTTTCTTTAACTTTAAAACAAAAAGTTTGGCAACCCGTTTTCTAAAATATTGGGTGGTTATCCTGGATACTCTATATTTTATTGTGATGCTAAGAATGATTCCATCTGGGACTCCTGTTATATTGGAGTATTGGGCTGGCCACTCCTTATTTTGGTGAGCGGGTTGTCACAGGATCGTCTGGGCAAAATGGATAAAGCTAAAAACCCGTTACAAATACGTTTTGTCAAAGGATCACCCTTTGTCCAAGCCGTTGTGGATTACCCTACACTGGAAAAATTGAAAACACTAGTGATCACTCCTAAGTATGATGAAAAAATGAAAGCAATCATACACAAAGAGCAATACCAAGCTGCCACAGACATATACTTTGTCCCCGATGAAATGATATATAGGGCTTTCTTTAGGTTTATCATTGGACCAACCTAGATTTGGTATAATAGGCTACCAAGAGGTAATATTCTTATTTCAGTCAACTCGTAGAGCAATTTATTGATAATTTCTGCTCTGGGGCCATGCCAATCAAGGATGTTACTCATCTGTTGACTGTACGCCAAAAGTCAAGGGAAAGTACCCGGGACTACATCAACCGATTTAATAGTAAAAAGTTAGAAGTTATTGATTATGAAGAAAAGACCTCTATTACAGCACTCATGAGCGGGATAATCTCTAAAGATCTCTATTACTCCTTTGCAAAGAAGCCACCAAAAATAATGGTGGAATTGATGGCTAAAGTTGCCAAGATAATGAACGTCGAAGAAGCTGTGGCTGCCAAGCGGGCTATAAATTCCAAAGATGAAGATCAGAAGAACGATTCTTTCAAAATGGATCGAGGAAATAAAAAGCAGTACAAGTTGGAGCAAATGAATAAATATGATGAGTACACCCCTCTCACTAAGGGTGTACATCATATCTTGGAAGAAATTCGGAATAACAAAGAGATACAATGGCCAGGAAAGTTAAAGGCACCCCCCAATCAAAGGAACACTTCAAAGTTCTATGAATTTCACAGGGATCATGGGTATACCACTGACAAGTGTATTTATTTGAAAAATGAAATTGAAACTCTGATTCGGAAGGGAAAGTTGTCCAAATTAATCAATTAAGAGTGTGGTCAAAATAACAGGAGAAGATCAAACTCACTCCACCGAGGAACAGAAGATAAGAAAAGAGCATGCAACCAAGAAGATGGAGATAATCTCGACCTACCCAATAGACCAGAGGAACCAAAGATGGACGTCGGAATGATCTCTTTCGAATGTCATTTTATTACAGGAGCTAACGTTGGAGGAGGAGATGCAATAGCGGAAAGTAAGGCCTACATAAATGAAGCCAAGGATTGTCCAACCGTTAGATAGATTGACAAGGTCGACTCCGATGACGGCCAACCAAGAAAGGTCAATAAGGATCGACTAATAATTGGTTTCTCAAAGAACGATCTAAATGGGGTACTTTATCTACGTGGTGATCTGTTACTCATCACATGTTGAGTTTGTAAAGGTAGGGTTGCGAGGATACCGATCGATAACGAAAGCTTGAAGGATGCAGTGTTTTATTAGTGTTTTAGTAAGCTTGGGTTAAAAGATAGTATACTGGAACCATATCATAGACCACTCATGGGACTTTCTAGAGAAATAGTATATCCACTGTCAAGTTGGACGTCATAGTCAGCACATGGCTAATGAACAGGCAAGAGCGGATTCGTTTCTTCGTGTTAGATAAGAATGTCCCATCTGCCCACAAGATCTTTCTTGGCAGAGTGGGAATAAAGTAGCTTGAGGCCATCCCATCGATAGTTTATCAATGTATGAAGTTCCTGACTAACTATGGAGTTAGCGTGATCAATGGAAACCAAAAAGATTCCAGAGAATGATACTATACCTCGGTCGACTAAGAGGAGGTCAAGAACATCACCACTACTTATCATATCGACACATTGACCTAAGAAAAGAAAAGGATCTGGTTAAGGGACAAATCATGGAAAAGAAAAAAAGTCCATTGTCTTGGATGATGAGAAGCCAGAAAGAACTACCCAAATTGGTTCAAGGTTGACCCCTTCTCTTAAACATGAATTAATTAAATTTCTTAAAGAGAGAAAGAACATGTTCACCTATAGCCATGAGGATATGCCATGAATTGACCCTAATTTCCTCTACCATGAACTTAATATAGTAAAAGACTCCAAGCCAGTCAAACAGAAGAGAAGAGTTTTCTATCTCGAGAAAAATATGACAATCCATGAGGAGGTAGAGAATTATAGAAAGAAAAGTTCATCTAAGATATCAAGTAACCAACCTGGTTGTCTAATGTGGTGATGGTAAAGAAGAATAAGAAGAAGAAGAATAAATGGTGCATGTGCATTGATTTTACTAATCTCAATAAAGCTTTCCCAAAAGATTATTTTCCTTTATAAAAGATTAATCAATTGATAGATGCAACTGCACGTCATGAGTTATTTAGGTTTATGGATGAATATTATGGTTACAACCAGATAAAAATGAAGCCTGAAGATAGAGAAAGAACATCCTCCATTACTAGTCAAGGAACATACTGCTATACCATCATGCCCTTTGGTTTAAAAAATGTTGGAACAACGTATCAGAGGTTAGTAAATAAAGTTTTGGAAGAACAAATAGATAAAAATATAGAAGTTTATGTTAATGATATGCTCATCAAAAGCAAGGTGGCCACTAACCACATCCCTGATTTAACCTAGATGTTCTACTAACTAGAGAGGCATCAAATGAAACTCAACCCAACAAAGTGTACTTTTGGGGTATAGGAAGGAATGTTTATGGCATACATTGTCAATCAGAGGGGGATTGAAGCTAATACCAATAAAATTAAAGCTTTGGTGGAAATGCAATCCCCGACTAGCAAAAAGGAGGTGCAAAAGCTCATAGGAAGGGTAGCAGCCTCAAATCGCATTATTTTTAGGGAAACCGACAAGTGCCTGCCGTTCTTCAAAGTGTTTAGAATGACTTTTGAGTGGAATGATGAATGCAAAAGAGCTTTTTTTAACTTAAGAAATATATGGGGTCTCCATCATTGCTCTCCCGACCAATAATGGGAGAAAAATTATATTTTTATCTGCACTCATCTGATTAGAGGAAGGAGTACAAAAGTCGATGTATTATACAAGTAAAGCAATTCGAGGAGCTGAAATAAAATACCCACGCTTGGAAAAGTTATCACTAGAACTAATAGAGGCAATCTGGAGAATGAGACCATACTTTTAAGCCCTCACTATTGTACTGTACATTGACTTGCCTTTAAGACAAGCCGCAAACAAACCTGAGAAGTCAGGAAGATTAATGTCTTGGGCAGTGGAACTGGGAGGATATGATATTATATATGAACCATGGACTTTGATGAAGGCGCAAGCAATAGCAAATTTTATTACAAAATTAACTTATGCGAAGGCGTCAGTCAGCCAAGTTTGCCTACCAAACAGACTTCTCTGGAAGAGAGCTCCGCTCAAAAGAAAACTGACAAAATCATCAACCAGCTAGAATACTCATCTTCTCGAGAAAAAGCTCAACGTCTGATAGAGCAAAGCCAAAAAATATGCAAGTATGGAGAACTAGTAAGTGAAGAGTTCAACAATGAAATTCCGATCTAGAAATTGTTCGTTGATGGTTCTTCTTTCACTATTGGAAGTGGGGTTGGGATTATCCTAAACACCCCCGATGATCTAGATGTTGAGTATGCTTTGAGATTTCCATTTCAGGCATTTAATAATGAAGAAGAATATAAAGACTTGGTTATAGGGCTGGAATTACCATTATCCTTAGGTGCTGAACAGGTGGTGGCGTACAGTGATTCACATCTCATTAGTTATTTCAAATCTACGAGGTTAGAGGAGAGATAATGACACGTTGCTGGAAAAAGACCATCCAAGTAATCTCTTCATTTTTAGCGGTGAAAATAGTAAGAATCCCAAGACTAGATAATGCCCGAGTAAATGCACTTGCTCGGCTAGTTTCAGCCACTCCTATGGAACTTAGAAGAACAATCCCAGTAGAGATCCTCACTAGCAGAAGCATTGATATAGAGGAAGTTAACATGATTTCCATCGATTTAGGTCCGTCATAGATGGATCCTATCAGAAATTATATTAAGATAGGAATCTTGTCTGCTGATCAGAAAGAAGCCAGGATGTTAAGATACAAACCAGCTTGCTATGTAATGGAAAAAGGTGTGTTGTATAGGAGGGGGCATAAAATATATTTATAGTGATGTGTTCATCCAATAGAAGTGGAAGACTTAATCAAAGAAGTGCATCAAGGTTCGTGTGGCGCCCATTCGGCTGGGAGCTCCTTGGTACAATGAATAGCTATGTAAGGCTACTATTGGTCGACGATGAAAGCTGATTATATTTCGTTCGCAAAAAAATGTGATAAATGCTAGACGTTTGATATAGTTCACAAAAATCCAAGTGCTTACCTAACCCCTATCACTTCACCTTAGCCATTTGCGATTTAGGGAATAGATTTGGTCGGACCCTTGTCGACCATAAAAGGGAGGTTCAAATACTTGGTCGTCGTAGTGGATTACTTTATAAAATGGATTGAGGCTGAACCTTTAGTGGATATGCCTTATCAAAAGGTGTTTTAATTCATATGGAAACAAATCATATGCCCTTATGCGATGCCATATGCCTTTGTCACAAACCAAGGCACACAGTTTGATAATAACGAGTTTGAAGAATACTGTTTGAGATCAGGAATTCAAAAGCTTCAATCAGCTCCTGGACACCCTCAGTGTAATGGTTAGAAAGAAATCACCAATAAAACTATGCTAGATAGTATAAAGAAACTACTAGATGATGCTAAAGGAAACTGGATTAGTGAGCTCTATATTGTCCTTTGGGCTTGCAGGACCATGTCGAGAACAACAACAGGAGAGACACCTTACATGCTCGCTTTTCGCGCTGAGGCAGTGATACTAGTAGATATAGGTCTGCCAAATCACAAAGTGCTCAATTTTGATTCACCCAAGAGCGATCTGATGAGGCGACCGGATCTGGATATGATCGAAGAAGTCAGAGAACATTTATTTGGATGGTTGCTTACCAACAACGGACATCAAGGTTCTATAACAAGAGAGTCAAGTCGAACTACTTAAAGCAAGGAGATCTGGTTCTCAAAAAAGTCATTCAGAAGAATAATAAGTTGGAGCCCAACTAGAATGGTCCTTATCATATCTCAGCAGAGGTCCAACCAGGAACTTATCGATTGGAGACTTTCGGAGGAGAAGAATTCAAGAATGCCTAGAATATCGACCATCTTCACAAGTACTATCAGTAATTTTTATCATGCCATATAATCAGTTCATTCAGTTCAAACTCAATCAATTAATGAAAAGCAACTTGTTTCAGTCATAATCCAGTTATATTTTTTATTTTCAGAGTATATGGCACCATCAATAAAAATTATACTTCTTTTTTTCAAACTTTTCTAACTCCAGAAAAGTTTACGCCTTAGCTTTTCAAACTTTTCCAACTTCAAAAAAGTTCTTCATGTATAACTTCGTCTTTGACAAGTTAAGAACAAGAAGATCGTAAAACTTCGTATACGACTCCAACAAGTTAAAAATAAGTTTTACTTGACTGTGTTAAATATAGGAATACATGTACACATTCCTAAATAAAGGAATACACACATACATTCCTAACACACTTGGTCATCACTGATAACTAATGTTAACAAAACTCATTGCAGTTGTATCCAAAAACAACATTAGTAGAATCTAGCTTCACATTCATATTCTTCACATTTAAGCAAGTTCAATAGTCTTTAAATCAACTAACTAGTCTCAATACATAATATCAAGTTGAGGATCAGATTAGTTACAACCACAAGCTTAAATAATGAAGAAATAACAACTCAATTTATAGAGCCGATTAACTAGTCATAGATTATCTAGTGGGCCAAAAAAGAAATACTCAATTTCATTTCATCAATATTCATCAAATTATAATGAAGGAGGAAATACAAAAATCATTCGACTATAAGCTTTCCTTGAGATTTACCCATGCCACTAGGAGGGTCATCCAAAGTATATGGAGAATTTATGCAGTTAAAGTCACTCAACATCCGCCTATTGCTACTGCTCAGCTGGTTAATCAAATGAGCAATACGAACTATCTCAAATTCATCATGGAGTCCACAGTCCCCTAAATAATTGGTTATTAGACATTGAGGGAGGACAATAGAAGGAATCCTATTCTTATATAGTGTGAATGGAGGCTTGTCACAGTCAAGAAAGCTTGGGTTATTCCAGTGACATAAATTACTATTTTAGTCATACTTTAACAAAATTAAGAGGTTGGTCCATCCCTATATGTAACCTTTGCGATTACTCTGAGCCAAATGATCATCTAAATGGGATAACGCCTCATTGTAGCCATCCATCCAAACTTTCCTGGGTTATTCATGAAATTGGAAAGTTAATTTCTCTACTTGATGCTAAAGCTTCTTGACGGCATAACTCTTGATCTTTAATTGAGTAGCTTGGTCGGCAATAGCAAATATTTAGTTTTCAGCTAAGTGAAAAATCAACAATAGCAGCAGTCTTGGCCTTTAACTGAGTAACTTGGTTGGCCAAAGTTTCCGCAGTTCTTTTCTCCTCAACATTAGGCCGAGCAACAATTACTCTTCTTGAAGATTTACACGACTTAGGTTTACCCTTCTTCAAGGAATCCAACTCCTCCAATAATATTGCATTATCCTCTTTTAGAAAGGAATCACCTTCATTGGGATTGGTATCAATTAATTTCTTCAAGCTGTCCAGTTTATCCCTCAGGGAATTATTTTTTTTCTCCAACTGGGCAGCTATCTCCTAGGCTGATTTAACCTCTTATTGAAGCGCAATATCTTTATTATTCAATGCAGAGGTAATTTTTAAAGTTTATTATCAAGCCACACCCTTCACTTAAAGCTTTGTACTTGGCCTTAGAATCGACATGGAATAGGGCCTTGGATTGGTTGTGTTCTTCTTATAATTTCCCAATCATCTCATAATAAGTAACATTGTTGGCCACAGCCTGATCAAGGAGACTTCATAAGTAAGAATAGGCTTCCTTAGCTTAGTTAGAAGCATCATCGTTGAGCAAGTCTAACAATTTATCCTCGGTCAAATCCATGTTACCAACTTGAAACACACTGTTGCAATGCCTGAGTAAATCTGATTCAGAAGAAGCAATCATTTCCATCCTTGTATCAAACTGAAAATAATACGTATGAGGGCACAGGAACACAACTAAGAATAATTATACTGAGGTAAACCTAACAAAGAACATCAAGTACAGAGAACAAAGTAAACATGCATTTCCTTTATTGGCTGAAAAGGGTATTACAAGGAAATACACATATTACAAGAATAGAAAAATTAAACCCAAGAAGATTATAGGAATAGAGAAAGAAGAGTAATAAAACTAGACCTTCTCCTTATCCTTAGGATTGGCTTGAGTAAGAGGTAGGTCGGCCAACACATTTGGGACTATGGAAGATTCAACAGGAGCGAAAGAAGAAGTCTCTAAACCCTCTTTATCATCACCTTCCTCATCCAAACTTGAGGGGGCCCTGGGTCATGTCTTTGGAACAACTCAGAGTCGACATTTATAATGACCTCCTTCAAAGCCTCCGACTAGACATCCTTAAAATACTTCTTCTTAACATAAGAAATCTAAACAAAAGTTGCTGAAATAACTTTCTCCTAACCCTTGTTAAAGGAAATTTCCTTGGATTTCTTCCTCTTAATTTTATCGATGACTAAATCAACCTTCAGACCAATAATTATCTCCTCGATAGTCTTGAGAGAAGCTTAATTCAAGGTCAACATTTCATCTATAGCCTTTGCCCTACGCTCAACTTCAGAGCTAGACAATGTAGTTGCAAACAATGATTCCTCGGCCTTCTAATGAGCATTTTTGGTATTAGTAATCTTGGTCTGCCAGGACTATTTTTTTCTCTCTTTAATGCCTCTTTATACGCTTACATAGATTTTTACAAAGCCGTCACAACCTCCTCCACATCAGAAGAAGTGGATAATCTTATTTGGTCATCTTTCTCCATCATTTGGTTAAAGTTGACCAAGAACTGCAAGAAAAATAAACTATCAGCATATAAAAATATAAGATATATTATATCAACATAACATGTGAAGAATTACTAAAGCTAAGTTCTGAGCAACCCTTTTAGTTAGTCAGGCTCTTGTCATTGGAACTTCTGCCAACTTGTCTACAGGTAAAGTCCCAGAATTTATTAATTTCCTAGACAAACTGGAGTTGAGAGAGACAGATGATTTCTCAATTCCACTCAGTTCAACAGAAGACTTTTTAGCAAACCCAGCAACATTGGCAATTTCAGTCGACTTCTTAGCCTAAGTCGGTTGGTTAGAGGGTAGAGCTTTCTTTAACCTCTTATATTCACGAGCAGCGGTATCAGCTTTTTCAATAACCTGGGGCACTTTTTCAGTAACCTTAGGCAACTTCTCAACCACCTTGGACCTCTTGGGATCAGCCACCTTAACATTCTTGGTAGTGGGAGATGAGGACTCATCCATCAGGTTGAGAATCTTTATTTTACCCGTAGTCGTCAGTGGGGAAGAAGGGAAGTCAAAAATCTCTAAAGTTTCAAATAAAGAAGATGGCTCAAGATCTTTATCAACTCCAATGGACTCTGCAGTCGACGAAGTAGAAAGTGTCTCTTTATACAAGTCTACCACCATCAAAGGCAGAGCAGTGGTGGGTCGAGCAATTAATGAGGTTATGAAGCTCTTATACTCCAATAATACAAAAGCTGATCGGGGGCGTCCACCTTCTACTCTCTAGTTAAGTCTGCACAAGAACTTGAGTTCAGCAAGTGACAAGCACCCAAAAGTGTACAATTTATACCCCGAATAGACATATTTTAGTTGCTAATTCTCGACAATAATGGTCTTATCCGCGTAAATGTTCAATGTGCAGGCTTGATTGCTGTTGCGTTGTCAAAAGCATTATTTTGAGGCAATTTGCAGTCAAATGGAGCTAATTTTCCTTCCCCGTAACCTTACTCGAGCCTAAATCGAGCCTAAACCTATCCCGAACCCCATGTGTGTTTAGTTTGTGCCTTTTTTTAGATTTTTAGTTAGAGTCGTTTTTATTTTTAGAGTTTATTTTAGATTTATTTAGAATTTCTAGGTTTTATTTTCTATTTTTCTATTTTATTTTGATCAGTGTAATTTTATTTTATTTTGATTAGTTTTTATTTTATTTTATTAGGATTAGTTTTTTTTTTAGGAATTTATTTATTTTTAGTTTTATTAGATTTTACATTTTTTAGGATTTTAGTTTTTAGCTTAATAGATTTTTTATTTTTATTTTTATCTCTTTTTAGTTTCATTTTTTTTAATTTGTGTCCTTTAATTTTTAGAGTAAAATTTTATTTTTAAATTTTATTTTAGATTTATTTATAATTTTATAGGATTTAGTTAGTGTTATTTTTAGGGTCACAACAAACACACACACCCTATACCCACATACACTTACCCTAAACCCAACTAACCCATCCTACACCCTAAGCTACACACACCATTTCTTGCACCTCACCACACCTTATTCCTCCCTCACCCATCTTCTACCTCCCACCATCTCTCACTATCTCTCTTCTCTATCCAAACTCCATTAATAACCCAACACACACCCACCTTACACTCTCTCTCACCTCCATCATCATTTCTACACCACCCAACATCCCATAACCAAAAACAAACAGATTTCTCTCTCCTATCTCCATACCCACCTTAACCCACTTCCATGGCGAAAACCTCCATTAAAACACCCACCAACACCCTCACTCTCTCTCTCTCCCCCCAAACCGATACACCTACCAGACCCGAGTCAAACCCGACAACCCGTTTCTAACCTGGAACCCCCTGTCGACACCCCCATTCCGGTCAGCCCCACACGCGAACCTGGAAACCACCAAACTGGCCGCCGCCTCTGACCCGGACAACCCGAACTCGCCCATGCCCGAAAATCGGAGACCCATATGCCCTTCCACCCACACTACAATCGAAACCATAACCACGTCACCTCCTCAACCCAGCAAAATCGGACTCCCCATACCAAATCGACTTCAACCCATTTCCTTTTTTCCAAGCCACAATTCCACCTGCCAAATCTCAAGACAAAATAAAACCAAATAAAAGACCCACATGCTTAATAAACCAACTTAACCCATTTTTTCCCATTTTACCCTCATGACACTTCCTCCACATGTTCACTGTATGCCATTTACCCCTTTACCCTCATGTGAACACAAATCTGGTTTTTTTTCCTCATAATTATCTCAAACCTTTGCCCTGCTCATGTGCTCTCATCCTCACTCAATTTTACCAATACCCAGTTTACCCGTAGCCTTCATATTCACCATATAAATTCAAGACTTGGGCCATTTTCAAAAGGATCTCAAATTTAGTTTTTAAAACGCTTGTGTGATAAAATTCTCTTCATCCCTCCATGTTGAGTATTTGCAATTTTAGCAAATATCTTAATATAGAGGTGTGTAGTAAAATTTATCTATAGGATAAATTCAACCCCACCGATAATGAATTTTTGCATTCTTAGTCGTTATTTCAAAATAGATTGATGTAGTTGAATTCATCCCTTATGGGAGGTAAATTCTAATCCATTCATTTATATTGAGATTTTGCAGTTTTAGCAATTATCTCAATATAAAGTAATGATTTAGAATTTATTTCTTTGAATGAACTCTAATGTACAATTTTATAATATTAGGATTTTCATTTTTAGCAAATCTCTTTTATTATTTAATTGTCCATTATGAATTCATCCATTATCTTTTATTTTGTAATTTTCATTTTAGATTCAATAAATACATTAGTGAGGGATTATGATTGAGAGATTTTTGATGTATAATTGAATATTCCATTTCAATTCAAGTCTTAAATTGGTTTGATCTCCTCCTCTTGATTACTTTTAGTTTAATCCTCACATGCTCTTTTTTGTATATTTTTTTTGGATGATGATTATTGAGGGTTAATCTCCCATTTATGGGATGAAATTTTGAAGCTCTCATGAGTCCAATTTTGTTAGTTTACTTATTAGGACAATTTTGTTTATCTCACTTTTCTTAAATTAGCTTTTACTTCTTAATTAGTAGTTATAAAAATTAGAATAGTTAGTTAGTTAAAAAAATCCCTTGAAAAATTCATAAAAAAATATAAATAGAAAAAATAAAAAATAATAATAAAATGCAAATGAATTTACACATATGGCTTCACTTATTTTGTGTTTCACCCTTAGATTTTGATTAATACCTCACTTACCGCTATATTCTTATTTTGTTATACTTTTATAGTTTTGTGAAGAATTTTTTATGGAAAGAGGAATTGCACAACGACAAATAGAGACCCAATTTTTTCTATTAATCAGCAAGATTAATGTAACAACCCGTCCTTTTGGAGACGATTAAATTCTATAATTGTATATAAATTGGAAATTTAGAGACTTTCTCAGAATAGTGATTTTTGGGATTTTCTAGTATTAGATGATTTTCGATGGATGGTGTGTTAACTTTTGGTGTTAAGTAAATGAATTGGAATATTTTAATAATATGTCGCTGCTAGGTAAAGCGACAGCAGATGATATTTTACTTAGAATACCGCATTTATTTGTTTTGGATTGAAATAGTGAATTGCGGTCAAGTACCTCAGATGAAAATTTCGACTGCACCATGAGTCTCGGAATAGCCGATATAGTCAGAAAAGAGTGTCCGATTGTTGAAATTAAGTTTCGGGGAAATTTAGAGTTAAATGGGCTCGTAATTGAGTAAACGAGTCGTTTTTGGGTTTTAAGGGGTATAACCCTTTTCTCACTAAATAAAGAGGGGGAGAGGGAGAAAAGAGAAAAGAAAGAAAGAAAAGAGAGAGAAGAGATAAAAGAGGAAGAGAAAAGAGGAGAAAAAGGAAGATTCGGGCCAAACTCCGTCGGACTCGACTCGGGATCGTCGGATTGTATCCACGAGGCAAGTGTTTACTTGCTTTATTTATTTTTGAGCATAAATATCTCATATCATTGTTGTTAAACAAACCCTAAAGATTTTGGGTTGGGTTTTCGTGGATAAAACGGGTTTTCGGGAGTTAAAACAAATAAACCCCAATAATGTTTCAATTTGAGGAATTTCGGATTTAATCTAAATTGGTTGTTGGTTTCGGGTTCTAGGATGTTTAGAACCCTTATTATATGTGTATTAGTTGTTAGTTGAGGTTGTAGGACGTTGGATGTGGAGTTAAAAAGCTTGGGAGAAGCTTTAATGGCCGAAACAGCTTCTCGGAGAAGAAGCTGCCCGCCATGATCGATCGATCGATCATGGGGGATCGATCGATCGATCATGGGGGATTGATCGATCGAAGCCATCGATCGATCCACGACCATGGGTCGATCGATCGACCCCTGCTGAAAGTAGGCAATTTTCTTAGGGTGAATTGGATGGGACGAATTCCAATTCTAATTAATTCGTGGTTAATTATGGGTTAAAATGAAGGATCTTTTAGGACTATATGGTCCTTTAATTAAGAAAATTTAGGAGGCTTAAGTGGGGGTTTTAAATGTATAACCCTTAAATTATATTTTCGAGGAAACTAGAATAATGGTAGAAATTAAAGGTTTAGGGTTCCTAAGTTAGGGTGGGGACCTTTAAGTGATTTTATGGACAAGATGTAGTCCTTGGGTTCATGCAAATGAAATTCTTAACCCACGAAATTTAAGTTGTTCGTGGGATAGTTCCGTGGGCATTTAGGCCTATGTAGTTATGCGTATAGGGAAACATAACTACATCGATTATAGTTGAGTGAACCCTATGAGAGGATTAGGATGAAATTTGGGAATATAGATATATATTCACTTAGTGTGGAGTAGTGTAATTGGAGATGTCAAATAAATCCTTAGAGGGGATTAAGGTATGTATTGATTTTTAAAGTGAGGAAATACTTTGGGTTTAGTATCATGCCTATATGAATGCATGATTATGATTCTTTGAGAGAATCTTTAGGATTATTGGTCATCGCTAGATGTTATTGGCAATTATGGCCCTTCATATATATTCGAGGAGTAATATATGGTATGTATATACTATATGAGTAAAGTATATATATATGAAATATGATACAGATGTGCAGTATATAGTATATTCCTTGTGTATAAGAACAAGGTATATATGTTTATGAGAATAAATTATTTTGAAAATGTAAATATGAATGTTTTCAAAAAGGAAAAAGGAAATGATTTTTAATAAATGTTAATTTATGTAAACACACCCTCTCTAAATGCCATCATAAGGGAAGTTCGCGTGTGAGGTGAAGCCCCCTAGCTAATGAATGCAGGGTGGATATAGTCCTAGGCCATATGAGCGTTTATGTTATGTTTTATACGATGGTGAGGTAATTCCGAGTGTGGTTATGACTCTCCTGTAGGCATATGGCCGCTTCTCGACGTCTTGTGTTGTAGGTGCCCAGGTGTCGTAATTGATAGGCCCTAGAGGATGATGGTAATTTAGGGGCGCGCACAGTGGGGAAACCCGGACGAGTGGTCTTAGAACGCGTTATATGATTTGTTAAAGCAATTTATGATAATAAATTGGCTTTAAATACATTTCCTGGATGAAAGAAGGGAAATGGGATAAATGATTTGGCTTCAATTGCATTTCCTGGATGGAAGAAGGGAAATGGGAGCATATGAAACGGTAAAGCATTTTTATGATAATAAAATTGGCTTTTAAATACATTTCCTAGATATAGGAAAGGAAATGGAAAGTTTTGAGATGAAAATGAAAAGTATTTTATAAATAATTTGTATATGAATCCTCAGTCCGGGAGATAGATCTGGATGTGTATTATAAAGATGAAATTGACTGGGTAAACCTCAGTTCGGGAGATATTATCCGGATGTATATTGTAAGGTATATATAGGAATGAATGTGATATGTATATAAAAATATAAGTATGTATTTACACTTTAGTTTTGTGCTATGGGCCTAATGGGTCTCTACCATTAACCCTGTCAGGTAGTAGTGTATCGGGGGGCTTCCTTGTTTGGATTTCGCTTTGCGAGTCACCCCACGCACGAACTTAGTGCAGTGTTGAGAATGGAGAGAAGTTTATCCCTTAGTGCTCGGGATTTAGTGGTTTCTAGTAGATGGGTGAATTAGATTAGTTAGGCAAGGTAGCTTAACTAGAAAGTTAAGTGAGTTAGGTGTGCACTATTAGAAGAGAGGTGAGGGGTATCTCATAGGAGCACGATACCAATTTAAATATGAGATAAAAATCTATTTTTCTAAAAATAAAGCATTTGTGAACTTGCAAAATATTTTCACAACTCGGGCTCTGACCCGTTTATCTACTTTTCCTTTCTTGTTATATATATATATATATATATATATATATATATATATATATATATATATATATAGGTGTCCAGACACAGGGACGCCTGGATGACACTTCCTTCGAGTTAGACGTCTGTTGTGGCAGCTGTGGATGCATGCAGGTTCTCGATAGACGCTTCTATCATTGTACTCTAGATAGGAGGTATTAAACATTCGGGTTAATAACCCAACAACATTTATTTTATTTTATTTTTAGTACAACATTCGATATGGTTGTATATTTTGACCGAGTGTTCGGTTATTTTACTTAATTTCATTTTCATTTACGCAAACTATGTGGATGTTTTAAATTGTAGTGGTTTAAAAAGAGTAGTTAAGTAAAAATTTTGACGCCAGTCTAATAGGTTATTAGTAATTAAATTGGTTTTCGACAGTGATGCTAAGAATGATCCATATGAGACTCCTGTTATAATTTGATATTGGAGTGATCGCCCAGTATTTTATTAGGCGGGGAGTCACAGATGGTATCAGAGCATCAGGTTCTAGTGTCCTTAGGAATCTGTGCGGACGTACTACGATTTCAGCGTTGCTCTCGATTTGTTATAGAGCCTCAAGATTAGGATTGTTGATTTCTCTTGTGAGATCTCGTTCTCCTGCCATAGTATAAGATTATGTAAATCTTTTGCGCACTCGTTTGAAATTCATGTGCGGGGCTTGGATGGCAGTAGGAGGTGAGGCTTAGCTGGAGCAGCTGGTAGAAGTTGGGGATAAGGACCTTAGTAGAGGTCACTCTCCTTGTGTTAATTACTAAGGATTTTAGTTGCGACTACTAAAGTATAGTAGTTATGAGTACCGCAGTACCGCTGTAGTAGAAAGTGGTACTAAAGGTGAATTCCTCACTGGAGTTAAGGGTTCGAAAGGGATCTTACGGATAGTCTTAATTGTGAGTCCCCTCGATTTAGCAAGAATGAGAAGAATGGACTTTCTGAATTGTTCACATAAGGTTCGGCCAGAGGCCGACAGCGACTAAAGATTAAGATGGAGAAGTGAACCTTGTACCGAGGTGAGGTAGGTACACTGGATACTGAATCCTTTCCAGGAAGGATAGGCTCACTAGAGAAGTGTTGCTAACACTTATGGAAAGTGTGTATGGTTGAGGAACCCATTGGTGGACATCCACCTAAGGAATTTGTTGAAACGAAGTTGTTGTTATGAGTTTCACCTCAATGAAGGAGGTATATTTTGTGTAACTAGATAAAGTCGCGGTGTTTTGTTAGCCCTAGACTCGTGTGTGTAATTTGAGATGTGGCGGTCTCGATAACACTATATTATGTATGTCTGTGTGTTTTTTCGCAGTAGTGGAGTTTTATTTTCCTTCATTCACCATAAAGGCGGTTTGTGATACTCATCTTATATGATTATAAGAGTATGGTAATATGGTGTATTTTTGGAGCGATAGCAGGCTAATGATGGCAAGACTATGGTGTCCATAGTTCTAGGGTGGAACGGGTTGCTGTTGCGATATCTCACCTGGATATAGGTTGAGTTCGCCTTTATTATTATGGGTAGATTGAACTTCGATGAGAAGATGTTTCATTATCATGATTTGAGTGAGTGGCGACCTTATAGATGTGATTGACGTGTGCCGGGTTAATCGCTGAGCTGCGAGTTTAAGCTCATGATTGTTTGCGCAAGGACTTAGAGATAGTGTGAGTGCTTGGTGGTGTGGCTCCTAGATAAAGTCGGGAGTTCAGACCACACTTGGTTGGAAGATGGGATAGGATTATCCTGGTTGCATGTTTGAAATAACGGACCTCCATGACCGGCGAAGTTAAGTGGTAGTGTGTGGAGGGGTTCCTTATTTGGATTTCGCTTTGCGAGACGCTCCACGCTTGAACCTTAACGACGTTGGGAGTAGAGAGATGTTATAGGATGCAAGGATGTTGGTTCCGTGGAAAAGTCTTATAGTGTGGATGAACCACTATAGACTATGAGCCATGTGATGATGGTATGTTTATGGAAATAATGTGCTATGGAAAAGCACTAAAGTGGTCCTCTCGCCACAAGTGGGCGGGTGAAGTAGGACTTAGAGAAATTGATTTGAGGAATATAGTCAGACCTTAATGAAAAGGAAAATTTTGAGGAAATATGTTTCGAGTATGATGTACGTAGTACTTTTACAGAGAGTAGGCGCTTTGATTGGTTAGATTTACTTTCGTATGGGCAGAAGGATAGAATAGTAAAAATGCATTCGTAAGTTAGCGTGGTAGGATTTAGGACGTCCCGCTGGTGTGCCTTAGGTCGCTATATCGCGAGGGAGTAGTGTAACGGGAGGGTTACTTGTTTGGATTTCGCTTTGCGAGACGTCCCACGCATGAAACCAAGTAAATGTTGGGAGTTGAGGGAGGCCTTGGGCACTAGGGACATAATTAGGATTACGCTCGTTTCGCGTAGGTAGGGTAACAGATAGTTCTTAGCATTTCTAGGATGTAAGTGAGTAGAGGTAGTGGTGCCGAGGTTAGGAGAATTGAATTTTGCGGGTTGGGAGGACCCATGTGTGAGTATTAAACCGAGGAAAGGAGACCCTTATTTGGAGAGAGTGTTACGTGTCAGACGTTCACAATGGATGTGAAGATGTGCACGGTTTAAGAAGGTGTATGGGCACCTTAGTGAGTTGGTTTTATATACTGCCTGAAATGGGAAAAGGCTTAGTATATAAAGTTGAAGTTTATGCCGTGAAGTAGTCACGAAAGGATTTGGAGTGTGTTATATGGAATTTCGTGAGGGGTACGCGATATTTCAATTGTATAAAGGTCAATAAGAGGTAACGTGCCCAAGTTAAGCGACGAGACTATTGGGTGTAGTCAAATCCTAGTAGAGTTTCCTTTTTTAAAAGGAAATCAGTTGTCCTGTTGTCGGTCAGCGGACGCTTGTTAGCGAGAGTATTAGATTTGCGATAGGTTAGAGCGGTAGTTATAGACTCGTTTCTCTTATTGGCAGTAAGAGAAGCCATCAGAGTAACGCGTCGTTGTTGTGCGTTAATGGGTAAAATTTAGATGAGCTTGTGGTGAAGCTAGCACTTTGGAGTAAACCCTGAGGTAGGTGGAATATAGTGGGATTTGTGATCTTAGTTTGGTCATGTAGGTCGTGTCCGAATTTCGAGGACGAAATTCCGTTGTAAGGGAGGGGGGAGTATGTAACAACCCGTCCTTTTGGAGACGATTAAATTTCATAATTGTATATAAATTGGAAATTTAGAGACTTTCTCAGAATAGTGATTTTTGGGATTTTCGAGGATTAGATGATTTTCTATGGATGGTGTGTTTACTTTTGGTGTTAAGTAAATGAATTGGAATATTTTAATAATATGTCGCTGCAAGGTAAAGCGACAGCAGATGATATTTTACTTGGAATACCGCATTTATTTGTTTTGGATTGAAATAGTGATTTGCCGTCAAGTACCTCGAATGGAAATTTTGACTGCGCCATGAGTCTCGGAATAGCCGAGATAGTCAGAAAAGAGTGTCCGATTGTCGAAATTGGGTTTCGAGGAATTTTGGAGTTAAACGGGCTCGTAATTGAGTAAACGAGTCGTTTTTGGGTTTTAATGGGTATAACCCTTTTCTCACTATATAAAGAGGGGGAGAGGGAGAAAATAGAAAGAAAAGAGAGAGAAGAGAGAGAGGAGGAAGAGAAAATAGAAGAAAAAGGAAGATTCGGGCAAAACTCCGCCGGACTTGACTCGGGATCGTCAGATTGTAACCACGAGGCTAGTGTTTACTTGATTTATTTATTTTTGAGCATAAATATCTCATATCATTGTTGGTATAAACAAACCCTAAAGATTTTGGGTTGGGTTTTCGTGGATAAAACGGATTTTCAGGAGTTAAAAGGTGCAAGTGGACAAAATGTTGGAAGTATTTAAGAACGTACAAATTCATATCCCCTTGCTTGATTCCATACAAAAATTTCCATCATACGCTAAATTTTTGAAGGACCTCTGTACCTTCAAGAGAAGCACAAACATTCCGAAGAAATCTTTTCTCGCTGAGCAAGAAAGCTCGATCATCTCATATAGGACCCCCATCAAGCATAAAGATCTCGGGACCCCGATGATCTCCATGAAGATCGGGGAACACGTCATTGAGAAAGCCCTTTTGGATTTAGGAGCCAGCGTGAATCTTCTCTCATATACTGTGTATGAGAAATTAGGCTTGGGCAATTTAAGGCCGACTAAGATAACTTTATCCTTAGTCGATCGATCCGTAAAATTCCAAGAGGTGTTGTTGAGGATGTCCTAATTAAGGTGGGAGAGTTTGTCTTTCCAATTGATTTTGTGGTCTTGGATACCCAGCATGTGAATAATCCTAATGCACAAATTCATGTCATTTTGGGTCGGCCATTCCTCTCCACTTCTGATGCAGTTATTAGGTGTCATAGTGGACAATTGAATTTATCATTTGGAAACATGACCATGGATCAGAATGTATTTAATTTACTCAAACAACCACCTGATGATGATGAACCTCTAGAAGTTGACATGATTGATAGTATCGTCCAGGAAACATTCAAACAGATTTATAATGATGACCCTTTAGTAGCATGCCTTGCCTATTTGGGGTCTGAATTTGACATCGAAATCTCCATTGTTGAAGTCAACGCTCTCCTCGACTCCACCCCTGTCTTGAAAATAGGATTTTGGAGATCTAAGTCTGAACACCTATCTATCTATGTGTCACCACTTCCTCCCTCAATTGAAAAAGCCCCCGAGCTTGAATTGAAGTTGTTACCAGAATCACTCGAGTATAGGTTCTTAGGACCTTCTAATACCTTTCATGTTATCATCACGTCTGACCTCAACAAAGAACAGGAAGGTAAGTTATTACATGTTCTCAGCGAACACAAAGAGTCCCTCGGTTGGACCATAGCTGACATTAAAGGGATAAGTCCGTCACTGTGCATGCACAAAATACACTTAGAAGAAAATGCTAAAAATTCTCGTGAAGCACAACGTCGACTTAACCCCACACCGAAAGAAGTCATCCTAGCCGAGGTGCTCAAGTTGTTAGATGCGTGTATTATTTATCCCTTCTATGATAGCCAATGGGTCAGCCCCATTTAGGTTGTTCCAAAGAAAATCGGTGTTACAGTGGTGAGAAATAATAATGATGAGTTATTCCCCACTAGGATTCAAATCGGTTGGCGTGTCTGTGTAGACTATAGGAAGTTGAACACTGTCTCATGGAAGGATGACTTTCCCCTTCCTTTCATAGACCAAATTCTTCAGAAATTAGCTGATCACCCCTATTACTATTTTTCGGACGGTTATTCCGATTGTAATCAAATTTCAATCACTCCCGAGGATCAAGAGAAAACCACATTCACTTGTCCATTTGGTACTTTTGCTTATCGACGTATGCCCTTAGGGCTATGTAACACACCCTCTACCTTTCAGCGGTGCATGATGAGTATCTTTTCGGACATGGTCGAAAGGTTTCTTGAGATTTTTATGGATGATTTCTCTGTGCTTGGGTCTAATTTTGATGAGTGCCTTCACCACCTTACCCTCGTTATGAAGAGGTGTAAGGAAAATAACCTTGTACTCAATTGGGAGAACTGTCACTTCATGGATAAACAAGGCATAATGTTAGATCATATCATCTCTGAAAAGGGTATCGAGGTTGATAAGGAAAAAATTGATCTCATTTCTAAACCCCCACCCCCCAAAACTGTGCGTGAAATTCTATCATTCTTAGGACACGTCGATTTTTATCGGAGATTCATTAAGGATTTTAGCAAAATCTCTTAACCTTTGTGAAATCTTCTTGCCAAAGACGCACCCTTTGAGTTCACCGATGATTTCCTTAAAGCCTTTCATGGTCAACCTTTCGAAATTATGTGTGATGCTTTTGACTATTCCCTAGGTGCGATTTTGGGTCAGATAGACGAGAAACTTCCTCATATTATATACTACGCCAGCAGAACTCTTAACGACGCTCAATTGAATTATTCCACCATAGAGAAAGAGTTATTGGTTTTCGTATTCGCGCTAGAAAAGTTTGGGTCTTAATTGATAGGATCCAAAGACATCATTTTCACCAATCAGCGGCCTTGTGACACTTTTTATCTAAAAAGGACGCTAAGGCCCGACTTATCCGGTGGATCATATTACTGTAAGAGTTTGACCTCGAGATCTGAGATAAGAAAGGATGTGAGAAGGTAGTGGAGGATCACCTATCTAGATTAACCGTTGAATCATCTAATGATTTGTTGCCACTACATGAGTCCTTCCCCCATGAGAAACTGTTTCTTTTCAACCAACTGCCGTGGTTTACCGATATTGTGAATTATCTTGCGACGGGTGAGATGCCCACACATTGGCCTAAGCAATATTGTTCCAAATTTTCTTAAGGAATCCAAGCATTTCTTTGGGGACGATCCATACATCTTCAAATACTATCCCGATCATGATATTCAGAGCGTAATGTCTTTTTTCCATGACCAAGCTTGTGGAGCTCATTTCAGTACTAAGAAAACCGCTGCAAAAATTTTGCAGTGTGGATTCTATTGGCCCATCATTTTTTGTGACTCAAATGATTATAGTAGAAGTTGTGACCGATGCCAATGTTTAGGAAAGATAACTCGTTGGAATATGATGCCCTTAAGTCCCATATTAATTATTGAGGTTTTTGACTGCCGGGGCATTGATTTTATGGGTCCATTCCCAAAATCCTATGGTGATATTTACATCCTTTTGGCAGTCGATTATGTGTCTAAATGGGTCGAAGCTATACCGAGTTGTATGAATGATCGTCATGTGGTGGTCAAATTTATTCGAGAAAATATTGCTTCCCGCTTCTGTACACCTCGAGCCATTATCAGCAATCAAGGAAGCCATTTTTGCAATCGGTCATTTGAGAGTCTTATGAAAAAGTATTCAGTCACGCATAGAGTATGATTCTCTTATCATCCTCAAACCAGTGGACAAGTCGAAGTGTCCACTAAGAAAATCAAGGTAATCATCGAGAAAATAGTGCACCCAAATTGAAAGGACTGGTCCTTACAGTTATTAGATGCACTGTGGGCTTATCGCACTGCCTACAAAACCCCACTTGGAATGTCCCCGTATAGGTTTTTCTATGGAAAAGCCTGTCATCTTCCGGTAGAGTTAGAGAATAAAGCCTACTGGGACATTAAAACCTTCAATTTTGATTTACCCACTGCGGGATAGGTCCGAAAGATCCAACTCAATGAGTTAGAGCAGATTTAAAATGATGCGTACGAAAACGCAAAATTGTACAAGGAGAAAACAAAAATGTTCCATGACAAGTCCATCCTATGGAAATCATTCGAACCTGGTCAAAAAGTTCTCTTGTACAACTCTACACTGCAGCTTTTTCTCAGTAAATTCAGATCTAGATGGTCTGGTCCATTTGTTGTCAAAAGGTGTACCCACATGGGGCGGTTGAGATAGAGAATTCGAAAAATTGGGAAATCTTCAAGGTCAATGGTCAAAGGCTGAGACTGTATCTGGAATTGCGAGATCGAGAAGTGGAGGACATTCTCCTCCAAGACCCAGTGTACCACGAGTAAACATAACTTGGATTGTGTTTTTGTATCATAGTTTTTTTTTCTGTAATTACTTTTCTTCCGGGAAACTTGTGTTGGAGAAAGTCCCTGATTACGGTAATTTCTGTCATATATTTCCCGCCTTTTCAATTCTTGTCTTGTACATTGAGGACAATGTATAAAATAGGTTTGGGGTATTGAGGTCATTTTTCTCCGCTTTGAAAAAAAAATCAAAATCCAAAAATATTTTCAATATAAGTAAGTTTTGAAACGATTTCTTAATATAGAATTAATTAACAAATCTCTCAACTTATAAATTTTTTGACACTTAGCCATATAATATGATCGAAAATGGACATTGATGCCAAAGTTAATATGATTAACGAATAAATGTAGAGATTTAAACCCGGTGAGATTTTGTGTCATTCACTATTTTTGAGATAACTAAATCAATCCGAGTTAAAATAACTCAAACTTTCCTTCAGCGCCTAATTCGTCGATAATCTCAAAATCTTTATTTTGTTCGATTCCTGAAAACTAAAAGTCAAAATGTGAATCGTATACACTAAATGCCTTAGTAAGTTGACTTGAGACACAAAATTGACTAAACAAAACCTGAGAAATGATATTAGGTCATCATTTTGAAACCCCCAAATAAAGCTTAAATCGACCTTTTTACATTATTCCATTGCAAGCCCATTTGTACCAAAATGAAAATGAGCCTTTTATTGAAAGCCCAAAAAATCCATACCCATTTTTCTAAGAATATCAGGGTAAAAATATGGTAAAATGCCCAAAGAAGAATGTTAGCTAGAATAATACGTGAAGAGAAAAGAAATAAGAAAACGAGAGATACAAAGAATGAAAAAAAAAAGAAGAGAAAATGGAGTATGCGAGTCGGAAAAAAAGAGAAAAGAAATGGAGGTTGGAAGGTGCCAAAAAAAGTCAAAATCCCGATAATCTCTATATTCTCATAAATTTTTTGAAACTCCAAAATATGTTCTTTCTAGCCAAAACCGAGCCTACAATACAACCGAATGAAAGTCCTGATTGATCTCAAGTGAAGTTGGTTATAGTGTGGAGAGAATGAATGGGATATATGGTCTGATTCAATGTTTTCAAAAAGTAATCGATTTTCCATTCACGAGATCATAATCATCCATTATAAAATGTCCGTCTTTCATGATATATATGTGAAGTTGCTCATTAAATTTACTCTTTTATTCACATATATCGAGAAAAACTACCCAATTTCGAGTGTTCGATTGTGAGTGCATTCCGTGAGATTTTGAAATCAAAACGAACTTTCGAATATGAAATGTAACGATCAAATCTTTTAAAATGGACAGTTATATTGGCTATGCACACACAAATGATAAGTTGAGATTAAAAAGTGAAGTTCTAGTATATTTATGAAGTTTGCATTCAAACTTGGTTATATTATAATTGTGTATTTTGTAAATAGAGTCAAGTTTTTGAATTTTGTGGGTATATTAACTGCAAACTCTCACGAGACAACTCAACCACTAGGGTAATCTAGTGGTTTAACGGCTTGTTGCACATGCTAAGTGCAACCGTGATTCCTACAAAAGTGAGTTAGATTTTAATTTTTGCTTGAGGACTAGCAAAGTTTAGGTTTTGGGGTATTTGATGAGTGCATTATTTTGTATTATTTACACCCAAATCTAGGCCTTGTTAGTTCCGTTGAACCATCAGTAAAATATTTTTAGAGCCATTTTTATTATTTTAGAGAAAAATACAAATTTAAGAATAAATGGGGTTAATGATGAAATTTTGAGAACTTCAAGCTCACATCTTATATTGATTGTTAATCTCTTGTTCAAGTTTGTTTTTTAGTATTGACAGGTTTAAAAGGAAAGCGGTGAAGTCCAGACGCAAATTGATGATGAAAAGGTCACTTATGCACCTTCAGTGGCAATATTGTAAATTCAAATGACTGATTTCGAATTCGGACCAAACACGAAAATTGAAGGCTTTGAATCAAGGGACGCCTAGGTTCAAACGGTGTGTCAATCGGAGTTGAAATGAAGAAGTTATGGCCGTTCAAAGTTCAAAGCCAAAAGAAAGTCAAAAGTCAACCCCAAAGTCAAACCCAATCCCTTAACCAAAACCGACCCCTAAACCTAGCCCAACCCATACCTAAACCTTATGTGTGTGTTTATTTTGTATTTATATATTTATATTTGAGTCATGTACATATTTTTTGTGATGTTTTATTTATGTGCGTATAATATTTATTTTATTCTATTTTTAGTGTCTTTATTTTTACTTTGATTAATTATTTTATGTAAATATTATTTAGAGTGTGTCATTTTATATGTCGTAGTGTTATTTTAGTGTTAGTTATTTTATTTGACTCATTGTACATTTTTTTATGTCATTATATGTTATTGTTCTATATTTATTCTTTTAGTTTTATTAATTTATTTTTATTCTTTTTTTAGTCTCGTATTATTTTATAGGTTAAATTTTTTTTATTATTATCTTTGTAATTTTTAATTGAGTTGTAAATAATTTGATTAATTTTTATTAGGTATACAATTAAATACACACACATTATTCCCATACACACTCATACACCCAAACAACTCACACACACTCACACTCTACTCCTATACACCTCAACCCCATTAACAACTCACCACCTTCAACAACTCACCATTCCACTTCTCTCTCTCCAACCCAACATCTACCCACAACCTTATACCCGCAAACTAGCAACCTCCGCCCAGCGCACTAGGCCACCAAACCCGGAACCACCTGTCACCTACTCCACGAACCTTCCATCTCCTCGAACCCATGAACAATCCCACAACTTCAAAACCCACGACCAAATCATCAACCGGCGTGGATTATAGAAGAGAATGGGGGGCAAGTCAGGAAAAAAAAGGGACGGGACACAAACAGAGGACGAGAGAAGATATTTTTTTAGGAGACTTTGTACACAATGTAGCATAGACGCAGTTTGAGAGATAAAAAAAATGTGTGTTGAGCCTTTTTTACGCACACTTTGGAGGAGCGTATTGTGTATTGTAATTCAAGTCTTGAACCTGAAATTCTGTAAGTTGATTATTATTAATGAAAATTATTATTTCATCTTGCAATATTTGTGTGTCAAATATGATGTGTAAGTAGTTTAATTACTACGACTTAGATGATGTTTGTCATGACTAATTATACTGTGCATTCGCTACTTTCATGCGTGGGACGTCTCGCAAAGCGAAATCCAAACAAGGAACCCCCCCCCCCGATACACTACTATTCTGATGACTAATTATACTGTACATATTCTGATGCGTTTTAATTTGAGATAAAAAAATTCAGTATTCGCTTAAAATTATACGAGAGTGTATTTTTAACCCTCAACGAATTAATTATAAATTCATGCTTTAAAAAATTTTAAGTTGTCATTTTTTATGAGTTATGCTTGCACTTAGATGTTTTGATACCTCATCCTTAAATACGCATTAAAATTTTAAAACATGATATTTTCGGGGGAATAGGGATTTATGGTGTCTAATTTAAGAGACGTTAAAACTTTTTGAACGCATGTAATGTTTTATTCTCTGAAATGTACGCGACGAGAGTCGGTATATTTTGTGTTTGTATTCCGAATTATGGAATTAAATTAATGTGTAAATTTAATTAGAATTGATAAACGAAACCAACGTCTTAGTTTCTTCCACATTTGATATTAACTCTTACTTGTTCCTTTATTCCGCATTTATTTTTATTTTAGAAACTCAATCACATTTAATACACTTATATGTCTAGTTGGACACTCAATCCTTTATAAAAATTAACGAAATCTCTGTGGGTTCGACCCGTACTTACACCCGTTATATTTCAATAGCCCGTGCACTTGCGGTAATTATAACATTTAAAAGTTGACAACAAGTTTTTGGCGCTGTTGCCGGGGATTTCGATCGATTTTTAGAATATTGATTTTCGGACTAGTTTTTAAAAAAAAATCGAAAAAATCGAAAAAATCAAATATTCCAGTAGCTTTTTTTTCAGAATTAAAAAAAATATTTAAAGTCTTTTTGTGATTAACTAGTTATTTTTTATACTAGTTTGGTCATAAAAGTACTAAAAACACAAAAAAAATTCAAAACTTCAAATATTCTAGCAACTATTTTTTTATTTTCAGAAAAATATATATATTTAAAGTCTTTTTGTGATTAAATAGTTGTTTTTGACACTAGTTTGTCACAAAAGAACTTAAAATTTTGAAAAACTACAAGACAAAAATATTTTTTTTTCTGAAAACTCTGAGATTTCTTACATTCTAAAAAAATTAAATTAAATAAAATTATTTTGTTTTTAAAAAAATCCAAAAAATCCAATTTAAAAAAAATAGAAAAAAATTCCCGAACATTCAAATTTCCAGCAGCCTATTTTTTATTATTATTTTCAGAAAAAAATTAAATTGAAAAAATATCAGATTTAGTCTTTTTGTGATTAAATAGTTGTTTTTGACACTAGTTTCATCATAAACTACTTAAAATTTTGAAAAATTCGATATTAATTTTTTTTTTCTGAAAATCTTCAACATTCAACGCTGTTGTAATTTATATAAAAAAATCGGATTTAAAGTCTTTTATGAACAACTACTTGTTTTTAACACTAGTTTTGTCATAAAAGTACTCAAAAATATTAAAAACAAATGTAGATATTTTTTTTTATTTCTAATAAAAATTTTTTTTCTAGTATATATATATATATATATATTCAATCTTATTGTGTGCTTTTATTATTTTTTTTCCCTTTAAATCAAAAAATACATTGTAAGTGCATATGTAATTATTTTTGTATTTAATAATTTTTTTTGCCCGTTACGCTTGGTATGGTTTTTCTGTTCTTTTTCTGATAAAAAGCAAAACGAAGAGACTAAAAAAAAGAGTAAGAAAAGAGAAAAAAAGTACGGAAAAGAAAGCAAGCGCGGGAAAAGTGTTAAAGTTACTTATGCAATCTCACAACGCGCACATGGTACTCTTGGAGACGACTGAAACGGAGGCGACGTTTACCTCCTATCGACGTCAAATAAAACTTCGACCCGGCGTAAACAAGTGACCGTAAAAGATCCACGCCGGAGGTAAGACTTGTGTGCTCCTACGTGAAACTATTTTTTCAAATTTCAATAAGCACGTTGCATAATTTTACTTAAGGGAAAAACCCAATTTTAAGATAAGATGGGCATTTAATCACCCTTCCTTGCCCACCAATCATTAAGCTAACCGAGCATCTGCATAACCCAAGCCATAATTTTAATTTATAATTTATTAGACATTGGCCATAGGGTGTCACATAGTTCATAGCATATTCTTTTTAAGGCTATGATTAAAAGCTAATCCACACACGGAATTTTCAAATCGATGTCATTTTGACCTTGACTAGGATTGTTGTTTTTTAATGAGTTTTCGTTCTGACCACCTATCTAGAGGAAAAATTTGGAAATTTAGGCGATAGTTCGGAGTTGGTCGTCTTTTAAATTCTCCCTCGTCAAGAATTAGGATTTGTTTAATTAGGGAGATTATTTCGGAGACCCATTGTCATCGAATGATCTCGGAAAACTAGATCTCAAAAATTGAACTTCCCCTCACATAATTCAGATAAACTCAAAATTGCTTTGTGTTAGCTTAGGTATTTTATGGTCCTGTGTCGGATTATATGCTTTCCATATTAAAATAAATAAATAATTTTTTAAAAAAATCGAGTGAGCGCAGTGTATGCAAGGTTGATTTCGAGATCCTACGGATCTTTTAGCTAGAGTGGAGTCTAGTATTCCGGATACTGTTATAGGTAGCACCTCAATTTTCACCGAGATGGGAGATGAGCTAGCAACTCGTACCCTAATGGATTACTTGTATCCTAATAGGGTAAGTCAACGATCATGTATACTTCTTCCCCCGCATAATGCAAACAATTTCGAGTTCAAGTCGAGAATAATTCATTTACTTCCCATCTTTCGAGGCACAAAAAAGGAGGACCCATACCTCCACGTGCACAAGTTTGAAGAAATTTGTGGAACGGTTAGGTTACAACAACTCACCGATGAGATTGTTAAACTAAAACTATTTTCATTTTCTTTGAAGGACAAAGCTAAGAGTTGGCTACTCTCACTTAAACCAAATTCCATCAGTACATGGAATCAGTTGAGTGTTGAAATTTGGCAAAAAAATTTCTCTAACCAAAAGACGACGACAATATGCTATGCCATCAATAATTTTAATCGAAAAGAGGGAGAGACTTTATGGATGTACTTGGAAAGATTCAAGGACTTGCTCCTGCAATGTCCTCACCACGGAATTGAATTATGTCATCAAATCCAGATTTTGTATGATCATTTCGATTACACTAGTCGATCTATGCTTGAACTTATGTGTAGTGGAGATTTCACATAAAAGAGTGAGGCCGATGCATGGTCATTTTTAGAATCCATTGCTCAAAAGTCCCAGCGATGGACACCCCATCGGGATTCAAGGACCACCACAATTAATGAGGGTAAGGCTCACCGAAAAGAATAAGGTTTTGGACTAGATGCAAAGCCAACCACCTTGGACTGGCGTTTAGAAGCCTTAGAAATGAGTAAAGAGGGTAACCGAGCCACACATGATATCGTGCAACATGTAGGGTCACCTATGTGTTTGCTTTGCGATAGTTTTGATCACCTCATCGAAAGTTGACCCACCCTTACGGCCCATAAAGCTCTCACCGAGCAAGCAAACACCCTCTATCAAAACAAGCCCAAGTAAGACCCATTTTCAAACTCGTACAATCCAGGTTGGAAGGATCATCTCAACTTTTCATGGTCTAAAGGTCAATACCAGGGTAGTGGAGGTCAATCTTCAAGTAACCCACCCCCGGGTTTCCGAAAGAGTACTCCCGCACCGTCATTCCCTTCACCCCAAAAGATTGAATCTTTAGAAGAAACGATGAATTTACTTGCCCAAAGTACCCTGCAATTCCAACAGACCATTAAAAGTGTCCTCCAATCTACACAAGAAAACTTGCAGGCCAACACCCAATCAATTTCCAAATTAGAGGTACAAGTGAGTCAATTAGCCAATGCTTTGAGCGAGAGAAATAAAGGAATGTTCCCAAGCCAAACCGAGCCTAATCCTAAGGGTAACATGCCAAGGGGTCAGTATGTTATCCAAGACAACACTAGCACGTCCACTACCCAAGAGCATGCTAAGGCTATAATCACGCTTAGTTCAGGTAAAGAAGTTGAGAATAATGAACTCATCAGTAAACGCAATATCTTTACCAAAGTTTTTACATCTCTTGGGTTTTCGAACACTTTTTAATTCACTCTTTACATTCATAAATAGTTTTGTCAATCTTTTGGAAACCCTAGAAAGTTTCATATCTTACATACATCTTTGTGGAGAGGATTATCTACGGCTGACCTTGTGACCCGAGTGATCACGGTTGAAGAGGAAAGAAGGTTAATCGCTGGATACTGAGGGTGGAATTTCGCTTATGGACTGCTCTGGATCTGAGTAGTATTCTTTAGAAGTTTAAAAGAGACTGTGCGTTATACTTATGGGTGTATCAAGTAGTCTGTAAGTCGATAGTCTGGTAAAACTTTCTAAAGTGCTAAAAAATAAGTTTTGCCCCGAAAAGGGATTTTTCCTTATTTTCCATGTTTGATTGTATGCGTCGTTAATTTCTATGATTGGAAATTTGATCGTACACACACTATACATAATCAAAAATTAAAATTTGGTAAAATTGGATTTCTGGGACATTTAAGTTTGCACTGCGCACTTACAAATTGGTATCAGAGCTAATTTTCGCATTTAAAAAGTGATATTAAAACATTCCACACTAACAAGTGGTATCAAAGTGGGTAGCGTTAATTTATCGTGTTGATCCTTATTTAGTGCTTTTTAGGGTGGTTGTTTATTATTTTCTCTTGTTCTTGTTTATCTCTCGATGGACTCCAATAGTGATAAGTTGTACAATGTGTTTAGTAATGACGACTTAAATCATTTGAATTTGAAGTTTGCTAAAAGAATTAAAATTCTTGAAAAATAAAATTTTCATATTAAAGCCGCCATGGAACTTTTGCAAACTGTTCGAACTGAAAGAGATGTCTTTTGTGAGAAGCTTGTGGCAATGGGATGTAATTTTAAAATTTTAGAATTGTCCAAGAAATAGAGTGATGATAGAGTTCGATTTATAGATAAATAATTATTAACTCTAAAATTTCTATGGTGAGTTTACGTTCCAATGAGGAAAATGATAAATTAATTAATGATTTGAGATCATATGAGAAGACTCTTAGGATAAGTTGGGGAGCGAGATAAACTTCTACGAATGATTCAAAATTTGAAGAAGGAGTCCCTAAAGTTAGAAGAGTCTATTTATTTGCTTGAGTATAAAATTTTGAAGTTAAAAGATGATATAAAAGACTCGAGTAGTGTTAGTAGTAATGGTACTGGCTCCCATGTTTCCAATACTTTTGGAGTTAAATCCAAGACCAATGTTTGTTTTATAGGATCAACCGCATCCAAGGATGTTAGAAAAGGTCAAACGTTAGGTAACATTCCTTATGTTTACATATGTTCGTATTGTGATAGGACAGGACACTTAGGGCGTTTTGTTATGATCTTGGAAGAGGTCCTAGGAAGTTGAAGTCCAGTGTCCCTTTGGTTCGCAAAACCCGAAGCGTTAAGTATACATTTTATTTGGGTTAGGAAATCTATTTTAAAGGTACTAAATGTTCGACTGCTTGATTCTCGCATGCTTGCACAAGACTCTTTTCATGCTATATCTAATGGCTGATTGCTTGCATGTTTTTATTTGTCATACTCTAGTCCTGCTTCATGAAATATGTTTTCTAGGATTATGACATGTGTATATTTTGTATTATATTTTTCTTTTATTGATTTATATTAAAAAATTACAAAAAGATTTTATTTTGATACAAATTTTGAAAAAAATACAAAAAAGATTTTATTTTCATAAAATTTGTTCGAAAAACTCAAAATGGTTTTCGGTTTTGTATATTTTAGTTTTACACATTTGGTGTGGCGTATTGGTGTGTTTGAATCCATTTCGCTCTAAAATTTCCATATGTCAAGGACATTTGGTTATGATTATTGATTAGATTGTTCTTAACCATTTATTCATGGAGTTGTTTCGAACTTGATTTGCTTTATGGATTCGACTTTGTATATGTCTCCGCACACACATGTATGAGATTTTTTAGCGTTAACTTCACATGTGTATTTGAGCTTTGTGATATGTACTCTCATCAATTTTGTTATCTATGTGGTTATGTGACTATAAAGGATTTGTGCATGAAAGAACCATTTCCCGTAAGTTTATTTGATTAGTATTGAAAAAAATTATAAGTGTGCATGGGAAAGGGCTACAAAATGAGCAAATCTCCTTTGCAAAAAATACACCATTGGCAAGAGCCCAATGAAAATATTAAAGCCAACAAAAATAAAAAAATTGCCAAAAAGGACCCAACTTAGTTTAATGATTGAACATTCAAAATAAATAACTTCAAAAGATTTTATAAAAGACAAGAATAAAAATATGATATATGTTTATCTTTTGAGGGTGTTTAGTTGAAGATCAATAGGCTTTCACAATAAATCCTAGTTATGCTAATTTTGTCATTGTTGATACTAAAAAATTATACACCTACGTGGACCAATTAGAAGTAAATATGTGTCCTCCTACATGGCAAAAGTCATAGTTAGCAAATAGTAACTCTACCTACCAACATGAAGAATACCGAGAAACATAAGGAATGCCGACCAACACACAGAAGGCCGACCAAAAATATCAGTGAAGTGTCACCATATCAAAATTCATACCACACGTGATTTATACAATCAATAGCCACGTTCATTATGTAAGGATGTAAATTCTTAATTATATAAAAGCATTGCATCTCTTGACATTCCAACCCTTGACCTCTGGGTCACTATAAATACATTATATCCCTTTCATCAAGGGCGTGGTTGAACAGATTCTGGGATATTCTTATTTACAAGAGTACCTAGCTTTCTGTAACCACAAAAATCAATAAAATAATAGTGGACATAGGCTTTCTTACATAGTTGAACAATTATAAAAACTCCTTCTTTATTTTGCTATTACATATTTTATGTGTGATTATTAAATTAGATCAAGTCCAGTTTTTTACATCAACAGATTGGCATCGTCCATGGAAACGATTTCTAATTTTTGTTCTCACTTCTTGATCGAAGCAGGATGACTGATCCTGAGTCCCGTCTCAGAAATCAAGGTAATCTGCCTATTCCGTCTGCTCCGCCTTCGGTAACAGACCGAACCGGAATTTTGGCTATTATTATCAGAGGACAAGAAGACATATAGGAAACGGTGAGGTAATTGGCTCAATCATTACAAGTGGATCACTCGTCCAAAAGAGAAATGTTGCCCCAACCTCCACGATCCATCAAACATAGTTATTCCAGGTCTTCACGAGACATCTCTTATCGTCTAGGAGTAAGTTCATTTCTCAGGTCCACAGAACCCTATGATATGCATTCTTTCTCTCCTGAAAGGCCAAGTTTCTTGGAAAGGCTAAGTAGAGCTTCGCCCTTTGATCATTTGGGGACGCGAGCAAATAAAAATCCTCCTATGGCATTATCCAAGAACACGCAACATCCATCCGACCAATATGAAGCCTCAGTCAGATCAAGATTTACATGGTAATACAATGAATAAGTGCATCGCTTTACAAAATGAGATTGAATCCCTTATTCGGGAAGGAAAACTCAATAATTTTGTTGATCGTCGGGATGGAAGAAAACCTAGAATAAGGTTAAATTCTCCATGCAAACCTAGAAATAACAGGAAGAGAAATCACGATGACGATTATGACAAGGATCCAGAATTTCCAAAGAAGCCTAAGCAACCAGAACGTGAGGTAGGTATGATCAGTTTTGGTTCTTTTGAGCGTCATATGATTGTAAGTGGCGATGGAGAAGGAGGTGATCACACCGCTGAAAGGAAAACTTAATTGAATGAAGCCCATGCTTGCTCCTATATCTAGAAGATTAATGTGAATGAAGATGATAGGCCAAGGAAAGTCAACAAAGATAAATTGGTGATTGGGTTTTCAAAAAATGCTCTCTCTAGGGTACTTTATCCCCATGATGACCCATTGGTTGTCAAATTCAAAATCTAAGATATCATCATCGCCCGAGTTTTGAATGACAATAGGATTTTGGCTTATATTATGTTTTATCCTTGCCTTTAAAGTTTATACTTGAATCTCAGCCAGCTAAAACCTTATCATAAGCCATTAATAGGATTTTCTGATGAAAAAGTTTACCATTTGGGAACAGCCAAGCTAGAAGTGTTAATCCGCACTTGGTCAGTAATTCACACAGAGAAAATACGTTTCTTCATAATGGATAAGAACATTTAATATTCCTATAATGTAATCTTCAGCATGGTAGGATTGAAAAAGTTTAAAGTCGTAACATCAACAGTCCATCAGTACTTGAAGTTTCCAACTCACTTTGGGGTAGGTATTGTGAAAAGCGATCAAAATGTGGCTAGAGAGTGTTACTACTCATCAGCCGAGCAAGAAGATCTGATTGAATTGAAGAAGAAGAAGAAGAAGAAGAAGAAGAAGAAGAAGACTACAACTTACCAGGTGGATACCAATGAGCCTAATGGTGAATCTGACGTTGACACCTTAGACCCACGAGATGTAATAGAGTTGGCTAAAGGATAAATTGTTAAATCCACTGAAAACATCATTCTAGATGACAACAGACTAGAAAGGATTACGCAGATCGGTTCAACACTGGATCCTGTCCTTAAATAGGAGTTGATTATGTTCATGAGGCAACAGAGACATAAATTTTCTTGGAGCCATAAGAATATGCCTGGGATTGATCCCAATTTCCTCTTTCACAAGCTCAATGTCAGCAGGGATGCCAAGCCGATCAAGAAGATATGTCGGGGTTTTAGTCCTGAAAAGAATCAAGGAATCTAAGAGGAAGTGGAGATACTTCAAAAAGTTCGATTTATTGAAGATGTGAAATATCAAGACTGGTTGGCTAATGTTGTAATGGTTAAAAATAAGAATGATAAATGGAGGATTTGCATAGATTTCACTGATTTGAATAAGGCATGCCCAAAAGACCATTTTCCCTTTTCCAGAATTGATCAAGTGGTGGATGTTACATCAGGACATGAGCTTTTAAGCTTTATGGATGTCTATTTTGGTTAGAACTGAATAAATATGAAACCTAAAGACAGGGAAAATACATCTTTATCACACCCCAAGGAACTCATTATTATAATGTAATGCCTTTTGGTCTAAAAAATGCAGGTGTGACGTATAAAAGGTTGGTGAACAAGGTCTTCGAAGAATAAATAGGAAAAAACATGGAGGTTTATGTGGATGATATGTTGACAAAGAATAAAAAAGATTCAAATCATATCACTGACCTCAGTCAAACTTTTAATCAGCTAGAAAAGCATCAGATGAAGCCGAATCCGACCAAGTGTGTATTTGGAGTACTAGAAAGGAATGTTCCTCGACTTCATAGTTAATCAAAGGGGAATTGAAGTCAATCCAGCAACGATAAAAGATTTTATCAAAATGTAGTCGCCAACCTGTAAGAAAGATGTACAGAGGCTCGCTAGAAGGGTGGCAGCCTTAAACAGATTTGTATCCCGAGCAACAGATAGGTGCTTGCCATTTTTCAAAGTGTTGAGAAAAACTTTTGAGTGGAATTAAAAATGTGAGGAAGAGTTTTAGGAGTAAAAAAAGTGGGGTCGCCACCATTGCTTTCCCGACTAGTATTGGGAGAAAAATTGTATTTATATTTAGCTATTTCTGAGTCAGTAGTGAGATCGACATTAGTTAGAGAGGATAATGGAATTCAAAAACTAGTCTATTATATCACTAAAACATTCAGAGGAACTGAAATCAGGTAACCATGTTTGGAAAATTAGCCCGACCACTTATTGAAGCTTCAAGGCGAATGAAACCTTATTTCCAAGCACACATTATAGTTGTGCGTACCGATCAGCCTCTTCGGCAAGCTCTCTACAAACCTGAGAAGTCAGGAAGAATCATATACTGGGTTGTAGAATTGGGAGAGTATGAAATAGTCTATAAACCAAGATCTTCATTGAAAGGACAAGTTTTGGCAGATTTTATTGCTGAATTTACTTATCTAGATGTTCCTAACCAACAGAGCTTGCCCATCGAGTAGACTTCAAAAGAAGAGAGCTCAGCTCAAAAGTAAGCCGAAGTATCTGCCGAACAACCTGAGTCGTCTAAAATTCAGGAAATAGACCCAAAATATGCAGAGGAAAGTAAAAATATATTCCAGCATGGAACACTGATAGCCAAAACATTTAATGACGATGTTCTGTTATGGAATTTGTACATGGATGGATCTTCATGTGCTACTGGCAGTAGGGTAGGTATAATATTTAATACTCCTAATAATATTGATATTGAATATGCTCTCAGGTTTTAGTTCAAAGCATCAAACAACAAGGAAGAATATGAAGCCTTGATAGTTAGGCTAAATTTAGCTCATTCATTAGGCTCCGAGAAAGTAGGGGCGCATAGTGATTCACAACTGGTTGTTAACCAAGTACTGAATTTGTATGGGGATAAAGGAGAATCGATGGCCAGGTATCTTGCCAAGGCCATTAAAGTCATTGCTAAATTTTTAGTCGTCCGAATGAATAGGATTCTAAGAATAGAGAATGCTCGAGCTGATGCACTTGCTCGGCTAGCATCAACAACAAGAATTAGGCTCCGAAAAATAATCCAATTGAGCTCCTGGCTAATTGAAGTATTGATGAAGACCTTATGGTTAGTTTTATTACTGTAGATCTAGGACCTTCCTGGATGGATCCCATTAAATCTTATATTTAAGATGGAACCCTACCATCTGATCTTAAACAGGCCAAGAAACTCCGATATAAAGCAGCGATGTATATGTTGGACAAGGAGTTCTATACAGAAGGGGATTAACGATCTCCATGCAGTGCGGTATTCATCCAATGGGAATGGAAGATTTGATCAAAAAAGTACATTAAGGATCATGTCGAGCTCATTCAACTGGAAGATCATTGATCCAACGTATAAACACTAAGGGATATTACTGGCCGACTATGAGGGAAAATTATACAACCTTTGCGAGAAAGTGTGATAAGTGCCAGAAATTATCTAGAATACCTAGAACAGCTAATGATGCTTTAATGCCAATAATATCACCTTGGTCGTTTGCTATATGGGGAATTGACTTGGTCGGCACATTGTTATGGATTACTTCACCAAATGGGTGGAAGTAGAGCCATTAATTGATATGCCTTATGAGAAGGTGTAGGAGTTCATCTGGAAGAATATCATCTGTCGATATGGTTTACCATATGCATTCATCAGAAACCATGGCACTTAGTTCGATAACGAGGAGTTTGAAGAATACTATGCCTAATCTAAAATCTAGAAGATGCATTCCACACCAAGCCATCCTCAAAGTAATGGTCAAACAGAAGTGGCTAACAGAACTTTACAAAATGGACTAAAAAAGAGACTTGATGCTGCCACGGGAAATTGGATTAACGAGCTACACTCTGTTCTTTGGGCCTACAGAACAACACCAAAATTAGCAACTAGAGGAACACCATACATGCTCGTGTTTGGGACTGAAGCAATGGTACCAGTCGAGATAGGCCTATCTATTCATAGGGTAATGAATTTTAATTCCCCAATTGGTGACTTGATGAGGCGGTTATATCTCGACATGTTAGAGGAGGTATGAGAAGATGAAGCTCTGAGAAATTCTTCCTAACAACATCGCATTGGTCGTTTTTATAATAAAGGGGTCAAGCCGACTAACTTAAAAGAGGGTGATTATGTTCTAAAGAAAGTTCTCCAGAAGAGAGACAAGGTCGAGGCCAATTGGCATGGACCATACCGCATCTCAACTGTCATTCGACCAGGGATATATCGGATAGAAACTTTGGAGGGTGAAGTGTTAAAAAATCCTTGGAATGCCGAACATCTTCAAAAGTATTATTAGTAAATCAAAAGATAACCATTATTGTATCTCTCTAGCTTTTATTTCAGTATCAATAAAAAGTTTATTTCCATCACTTCATTTTTCAATTTTTTTTAGAGTATGGGGATATAACCTCCCCCAAAACAAAGATAACTTTTGATCTTTAGCTCCGACCAAGTCAGAATAGGATTACAATCTTCAGCACTTGGTCAGCAATAAGAAAAATAATAACCAACCAAGTCAAAATAGGATTATAAAACCTCAACACTTGGTCAGCAACAATATTTTACTTCATGTATGACTTCGTAAACACAAAATCACGAAAAAGAGGTTGGTTACTTCATGTATGATTTTGTATAAACAAGTCAAGAACAAGAAGGGGAAAACTTCGTATAAAACTAAAATGTTACAAACAAGTTTTACCCAACTAAGTTAAAAGTAGGAAGACATGTAAAAATTTCTAGATACGGGAATATAAACATACATTCCTCACACACTTGGTCACCACTGATAACTAATGCTAAATTTGGATCAAGATATCTGTAACACCCCGCCTAATTAAATACCGGTTGATCAGTCCTTTATTAGATTAAAATCAAGGTGAACGGTTGGTTCATTCTTAGCATCACTGTCGCAAAATAAAATTTCCAAACTAAGCACCCTAAATAATTAAGCTGAGGGTCAAAACAATTTAAAGTCTTATTTACATTTTTAAATTTCGACTTGAAAACCTTTTTAAATAATTCACGGTCTAAGAATCACATAAGTTCTACGGCTAGCAATCAACACAAAAGAATTATTCCATCTAGATTAACAAAACCAAGTAAAATAACCATACATGAAATCATCCTGAAAAAAGTTAACTCCCAAGGAATACTAAATACTGGAAATATAAACAAACGTAAATTTTTGACAAATCAAAACTGAATAGGGAAACGGGCGACACATGCCTTAACTAAGAAGAACTAAAATAAGAATAGAATCAATGAAGAGGTCGTCTAAAGCAACGACCTGCAACTCCCACATCAACTGCAGCGCGTCTAATCCAAAGAACCTATGCATGACGCCCCTGTGGCTGGGCTCCTATAATACATACATATATATATATATATATATATATATATATATATATATATATATATATATATATATATATATATATATATATATACAAGAGAGAGAGAAAAGACAGGAAACGGGTCAGATTCCAAGTTTAAAACCGTTTTAAAAATAGTTTAGCAAGTATTTAAAATGTTTACCGTCTAATGCAACAACCATGTCAGTATGCGACACTCTCTTGAGAATTCTCACCTCTCATTTAGTGTGCACGCCTACCGTACTAATAAATCTCATAAGTTTCTCTAACTTATTCTCCATAAGGTTTTATCACGTGAAAAGCAAGGTTATGATATTTACTTTAGGAAATCATTCTCTTCAAGATTTCTTACGTTATTTAGAACAACTCATTACCGTTATAAAGTTCCCGAACACTTATAATAAAGTTGAAGCATTTATTCATTACTTATCTACTTATAGGCACAGTAGAAAGTTCCCATATAGATATACATATATATAGATATACATATATATATTAGTCACACATATAATATATATACTAACGGCACCCCACATAAAATCTATGGTGCTGGCATACTCTGATACTCAGTCCCCGTATCACTCGTACTAAGGTAAATACTAGTTCAAAATCACTCTCGAACTGTATTAACACAAACACATACAAATAGAGGCGAACATAGTTCCAAGTCACTAAGAGGTCAGCACAGGCCCTCGCATCTCTTAGGACCATCTGACTATCACTCAGATAGCCTGTATCAAGGAATCCTATGTTCTAGCATACAAGTCAATATCCCCCATAAAGGTCCAATCGAGATAAGATTGTCCTGGCCCGGCAACCTCCGTGATAGCAAGTAGCGCGGGTATGATTTTTACACATATATATGATATATGCACAATCACAAGACCATATATATATATATATATATATATATATATATATATATATATATATATATATATATATATATATTCACATTTTCTAAATTAGGTGCGCCCACGACCCATAATTACAATTATCCATTCTTAGCACATATTACTCAATTATCTCGCATAACGGATTCGTCCCTTTTATTTTTATATATAATTTATTTCATATTTACTTCTCATCTCTCGAAGTATTCTATCTCAGTAAGTATAATTTCAGTAGGCATGCTCTCACTTACCTTCGAGTCTAAATCCTTTACGAGTCTAAATCTTTTAGTAAACGTACGTAGAATTTCCTATGTGTGAATAACTCCCCGTTAACCCACAATTTCATCCCACATTAAATTTCTATCAACGGAGTCTACCTAGACCCTAATGGTCTTCTTTATAACCCATTATGCCCTAACAATAATAATCAAGGATTCCTACGTATTTTAATCGAATTAAACAAAAGGAGAAAAATATGCAGTTTTCCAGGAGGTATTGATCGATCGAGGAAAGGGGGTTAATCGATCGATCATTGATCGATCGATGTTCTTGGTCGATCGATCGATCGATCAAGCAGTTCTTGCCCAAAAACTGCAGTTTCAACTTACGGGTTTCATCTTCCAAATTACTCCAAAACGCCATTATCGATTCCCAAACTCCCAAACAACATTTTGAATAGTTACATATACCTATATACATGATTTCCTACGTGAAACATGTCCAAATTCATCAAAGGCATTGAATTTATGGGATAATTTAACATAATTATCAAGAACCCTAATTTTACATGTAACATTCATTCTTCTATTTTTTTTTCAGATTTCTTGCCTCTAAATCCATACCAATTCGTGGATAATCCTCTATATATGATGGTTATGTACAGAATATATTTATTTTCTCTAAATCATGCAATTTTAAGTCTCTAAATTATCAACTTCTTCCATAAAACATGTTCTTAACAATCCTAAACTAACATGGGTGAGACATTAACTAAGAACAAAGTAAGATAGATACTTGCCTGGAATTCAAGGTTCTAATTTGTGGATGAAAAAGGTATGGTTGCGTTCCTCGTCGTGCGATCTACGTTTTGGTGGTGGTGGCGGTGCAAACGGATGAGTTCTTGGCCTTGGATTGCTTGGAAAGCTTCCTACCTTCTTCTCTAATGGTCATTCTTAGGTTCTGTGATTGTTAACCCGAAAAGCCTAACTCAAATGGCTGATATATCTTAGGGAAATTCGTGGGTTTAATTACCCAAAAATACAAAATGACTATTATACCCTCCCGGGATGCCAATTAGGTCTAAAAATGCCCCGAGACCCAAACTAAACCCCTGGTACACTTTTCTGACTATCTCGGCCCTTCCGAACATGTTGTCACACTCGAAATGACCATACAGGCAATTTATAATTTATTCACTTATAATAATAATAATGATTTAGTTCCGACACGACACAGGCGCGTCCTGACTTAATTTCCATAATTGTCATATTATTCCCTTGTGACAATTTTAATAAATTCAATTCTACATATTACTCTACTCAATAAGTAATAATTAACAAATCAACAATTTTTCAATAATTACTAACTCTCGTCACGCTAGTAAATATTTAAAACAAATTTTTGGATTAATATTAAATTAATCTATATCAATTAAATTTAATAAATCACTAAATTTAAAATCCATAAAAATATGGGGTATTACAATATCTAAGTGCATTATTAGAATCAATGGCATAATAACTAGTAACTAATACTAAATTTGGATTAATATATCTAAGTGTATTAGTAGAACCAATGACATTAAAATCACAAGTTAACTAAATGATTAAAATAATCATAAGCTGATAAAAACAAACACATTTTATTTATACATACTGTATTACATTCAAATGAATTACAAAATGCAATATAATCATTCAACTGGACGTTTTCCCTCAGCCTTGGAAGATGATTGCACTCTTTCCATACCAGTAGAGAAGCATCTATGCCGAGCAAGTCTGTTAATTCTGCATCAGTCTAAGTGACCAACTTTGAACAGGTTGTTATACCGTTTGAGTAAGTCAGAATTAGTGGAAGCAATTTGTTCCATCTTGGCCATAAACTAGAAAGATAAATTAAAAATTGATCAATAAAAGAAGACGACAGCGCAACAACCAAGCAACAACAAACATTATGAAGAATTTTTTTGTATTAAAAGGTACAAGTATACTAGAGAAGAAATAAAAAAGAAAACAAAAGAAAGGTGAAAAATATAAAGACCAAATGCCGATCAAGTGTACACCTTCTTCTTATCATTTTTAACGTCAGGATTTACACCCTGGTCGGTAGAAGGGGCAACTGGATCAATAGGGGTTTTACCTTATTCGGTTGAATGGATAGCTGAGTCATTAACATTCTTGTCTTGGTCAGTGTGAGAGGATGAAGAGTCAATGGCCAAAGAAGATTCCGTTTAACCATTATCATCCTTAATATCTCCATCAAGGTTGGGGAGAGAGCCAGGATCATGCGTGAGGAAGAGTTCATAATCCTCAGCGGTACCAACTTCCTTTAGTGTCGTCGACTAACCTTCTTTGAAGAATTTTTTCTTGGCATACCCAACTTGGTCAGAAGTGCAATAAATAGACTTGTTACAACCCTTGTTTAAGGAATCATACCTATCCTTCTTCTTTTTTGCATTCTTAGAAGAAAGGTCTTTAGTCAGCTTAGCTACTTGACTTTCAGCAGCCTTTGCCCTGCGCTCAGTTTGAGCAGTAATCAAATCAGCCCTCTACCGTGCTTCCTTGGCAGTCTTGATTTTCTCCTACCAATTCTTCTTATCTGTCTCTAGAGACTATTGGGATTCTATTAAATACTTCTTTAGACCCTCAAATGCCTCTTCCACATCTCTCGAAAAAAACATAGTTGATTGTCCTTCTGCAGCATCTGGTTATAGTCAACTAATAACTGCAAGAAAATGCCAAGTTAGTACACACTAGAAATACATGAATAACATTCGACCTACTTTCAAAGTGAAAACTTACCAAGGCCATGCTTTGAGAAGCCCTTGATGGAATTTTAAATCTGGACATTGAAATAGCAATAGCTTTATGGTTTGGGAGGGTTCCAGACTTGATTAGTTTCCTAGCCAAGCTAGGACTCATAGTTGTAAAGGAACCCATGGAAAATGAGACATTGCCAACCAAGGCCTGTCGGTCAGCGGTAATAGTGTTTTCAACTTGATTATTAGTAATACCCTTCCTTAGTCTCTTGAAAGATGACTCTTTACCTTTATTGGTGGGGGACTTCTTCCCACTATCCACCATCTTCTCGGCACGGGCACGAGCACGAGCACCACCACCAGCACCTGGAGACTTCAAGGTGCCAGTGGTTGATTCGACCTCTAAAAGGTTAGGAATTTTTATTTTACCCATGCTAACAACAAGAGGAAGCTCTAAGTCAAAGGACGGGGAAGTGCCTACAGTAGGTTCACCGCCACTAGATTAAATGACAGAAGATGTAGATATTGGATCTCTCTACAATTCTATCACATTGGAATGAGAAAAAATTATTGGCCAAGAAATAAAAAAAAGTCATAGAGCTTCTATAATTCAGAAGATAGGAAGCCGACCTGATGTGCTCCTCGCTAATTTTCTGATGAAGGCCCCACAAGAACTTGAGCTCGTCAAGATTGATATCACTCTCCTTTGGACTTTTTTCTTCCTATCAACTGCAACCAAATAAAATAACTAAGGTTAATTAGCATATCAATAAATAGTCCATCATCATGAATGTATAAAAAAAAAATACATTACAACCTATTACATGACCATCCTAAACACATCTGGGCCCTTTATGCACCTCACCCCCTTAAAAAGGAATATATTGCTAGTTCTTTGTAATAATCCTATGATCGAAGTAATCTTTGGGGAAGTCAGGCAAATTGACAAGTAGGGCTCTATTGACAAACATATTTTTCAAATAATATGTATTGTCACTAGTGACCCACTTGTAATAGAATAGGGGTTCAGGGATACCTATATGGGTCAAATGGATTTGGTTAAGCCTATGAATACCATTAACTATTCTCCATGTGTTGGGGGTTATTCTTGCAGGTACAATATCGAAGTACTGATAGAGCTCTAAACAAAATCGATTTGGGGGGAAGTTAAACCACACTCAACAATGAATAAAGAGGGAATCCAATGACCCTCAGCTAAAGAAAAATATCAACAGGAGCAATGTGAAATTCTAACTCCGCCCCATTCGGAATATTCCATTCCAGCCTAAACTCATCTAAAGAGTCAGCATAAACTATATAAATCATGTTTCAGAAAGAAGAAAAGAAGGAAAAGGAAAGAATTCTTATGGTAATTTAAGGATTCATCAAGAACTGTCAAAAGAAAGGAAGAATGACGACAAATAAGCGCACAAGAACTCAGAGATGGTCGCTATAATTCAAAAATTTAGGGTAAAGCAAAATCGGTAAAGTTTTCTGCCTTTTTATAGGTTACCTTGAAAATAGCAAACGAAATGATTAAATGTACCAACAATTGAGGTTTCGACGGATTCACGAACCAGATAGTGAAAAATACTCATTTACCTTTGGTGGTTCGTTAGAATTTAAATTATTTGCAAAAATGCCATTTTCAAACAGTGCTAGCAAAATCTTACAAGTGTAGGATGTCGGTTGCCGATCAAATAATTTAATGCTCTAAGATACTTCTTGACTCAAATTCTCCATACTTTCAATCAAGCATCAAGTATGGAACATTGGGGGCTTCTATTGATACCAAAAAATTATACACATACGTGGACCAATCAGAAGTAAAGAAGTGTCCTCCCATATATCAAACGTCATAGTTAGCAAATAATAGCTCTGCCAACCAACATGAAGAATATCGAGCAACACAAGGAATGTTTACCAACACACGGATGGCCGACCAATAAGATCAGTGAAGTGTCACCATATCAAAATTCATACCACACGTGATTTATACAATCAACAGTCGCATTCATTATGTAAGGATGTAAAAGCTTAATTATATAAAATCACTCCATCCCTTGTGATTCAAACCCTTGACCTCCAGGTCACTATAAATACATTTTATCCCTTTCATCAAGGGCATGGTCGAACGGATTCTGGGATATTCTTATCTACAAGAGTACCTAGCTTTCTGTAACCACAAAAATTAATAAAATAACAGTGGACATTGCCTTTCTTACATAGTTGAACCACTTTAAAAACTCATTTTTTATTTTTCTATTACATATTTTATTTGTGATTATTAAATTAGATCAAGTCTACTTTTTTACATCAACAGTCATGATGCTATTGATTTGTAGAATCATCAATAATATAGGCTTGTGTGCATTGTGCTTGATTGTTCATTAAGTTCAATTTTACATGTCACTTGAGGCTAAAGCTTAGTTCAACAAAGTTTTGAGATCAATTAGAACTTCTTGAACATATTTGAGTGTTTGGGTCATAATTCATTTGTATCTAGTTCATGCCCATTCATTCCATTCCATATCTTTAGACACGTCGATACTATTCTAGTGTGTAAAGCTTATGTGCTTTGTGTCGAGTTTTTGTGGCTGTTTATACCTATATATGTGTGTCGGATTTTCTTTGGTATATTTTGCGTATATTATATATGGTATCATGTGTTTGACTCATTGATGTTTACATTTAGTCCATGGTTGTCACATACTTGATCATAGTTTGGATTATTTGTGCTTGAGTTGTTTATGTAATATATGTACTATATACACTTTTTTGAAAAAATTGAAAATTTTCAAAAATAGTTGGTTGAGATTTGCCTTTGAGATTATCATTACTTGTTTGTTATTTCTATATCATTTTGATGATATAATCTTCTTATCTGTCATGTTAGTTTCCTTTGGCTATTTCAGACAATAATGGGGAGAACAAATTAAGGGGGAGTTTGATTTTTAGTGGAGATAACATTTTATTTTCTATTTCAAACTCTATACATCATGGGTATTTTTCTTTATTTCATGTGTTTAGGAATCCAATTAAAGAACATTTTGCACCGCATGAAGACAAGGTGTCCAAAAAAAGATCAAGAAGAATAAGTGGAGATTGAAGACAAAGTTTATTTATGCCATTCCATTCTAGGGGTTGGTAAGGGTATTAACTATTTTGTCAATGGAAGATCAAAAAGAACAAGTAGATATTGAAGACAAAGTTTATTTATGTCATTTCATTTCTAAGGGTTGGGAAGAGTATTAGTTATTTTTTCATTTATAAGGGTATTTTATGTAATTTGGATTTGGATTAAGTTTGTATAGTTTTGTACCAGAATAGCAAAAGGGGGAGATTTGTAAGCGCAAATATTTTATATTAGGATTTTTATTTATTTTTATTTGCACTTTGACATATTTTGCGTATCCCATTACAAACCGACAAGCACCGACACATCAAACCGAACTCCAATATCTCTAAAGATTGAAGACTCCTTTACATCTCATAAAGGTATAAAGCTTTTAGGAGATTAAAATTATTCATAATTTTATTTGGGATATATTTTTTTATGAAAACCCGAGGACGAATTTTTGTAAGGTTTAAAATAATTATTTTTAACCTCGTTCAAACGATATCAGCATCTCGTTCAAAGGACTTGGCTTTGTCATTTGATGACTCATTAGATCCAACATCGAACGAACTACTAACGAGGGCACACTATTGGAATTCATTACAAGCTCCTTAGATACTAGTTCAAACAAGATGGTTATCTCGTTCAAGCGAATTGCGATTTCATTCTAACGAGATGTTAATCTCATTCAAACGACTTGGATTTGTGTTCAAATGAGATACTGCCATTTAATTTTTTCAACGTCTATAAATACCTTTTTTGAGTTCTTTTTTCCTGGGCCTTTCGAAAAAATTAAACATAATATCTTTACTAAAGTGTTTCCATATTTTGGGTTTCCAAACACTTTTTGATTCACTCTTTACATACCCAAATAGTTTTGTGAATCTTTTTGAGACTCTAAAAAGTTTCGTATCCTGTATACATCTTTATGAAGAGGATTTTCTACGGCTGACCTTGTGAACCGGGCGATTACGGCTGAAAACGGAAGAAGGCTGATTGGTGGATACCGGTGGACTGCCACCTGTGGACTGCTCTGGATATGAGTAGTATTATTTATATGTTTTGAAGACACTACGCATTATACTTGTGGGTGTATCAAGTAATCTGTAAGTCAATAGTCTTATAAAACTTTCTAAAGCACTAAAACATAGGTTTTGCCTTAAAAAGGGATTTTTCCTTATTTGCCATATTTGATTGCATGCATAGTTAATTTTTGTGATTGAAAATTTTATCGTACACACACTATACTTAATCAGAGATTCAAATTTTGTAAGATTGTATTTGTGTGTTTGGGACATTAAATTTTACACAACTCCCTCGCATCCATATTAGGAACTTAAGATCTTTAGTGGTTGGATTGCCTTGAAAATTGTGCTATTATCATGTCTATGAGATTTGAATCATGGATTTTCTCTTTGATCGTCTTGCATAACCTGCACACAAGCTAAGTGGATATTCAATCTTTCTTTTTTCTATTTAACTTTAATGTTTTCCATTTCAATCACTATGCAATTTTGAATAATTTTTAATTATCAAGATAAAAGAAATCAAAGTTATAGAGAGTTAATCCTTATTTTTGGGTATTTTGTAATATTTTGAGATAAAATAATGAAGACTTTTACTTGTTCTTCAAATTCAAGTTTCAAGTTATCCTTGAGTATTTTCCTCTTTTGAATTTTTATACAATTTGTGAGAGTTTTGAATGATCCCGAACAGTATCTACACCATAAACCTGTAAGATATCCTCACATGACCTAGGTTTTAGTTAATTAGATACGCTAGTTTTCTTCTTGTGACAACATTTGCTTCAATTTTAGAGAATAATTTTTAAAGGTTAAAAGGCGACGTTATCAGCGAGATTGACACTTTTTGATGTGATGGGTGGTTAGATGTGACTTGTGTTTGCTCTCTCTACTACAATGTGGGTAAATATGGTTATGCATTATTGACTCTACGATAGGTTCAAGTTTATAAGTTATTTTTACCATTTATGTAATCCTTTACCTATATAGTGCAGTGTTTTTGTTTAGCCCAAAGTTTTTTCCCATAAGGATCTTCCTCGTATAAATCGTCATCTCAAGTGCATTGTTTACTTTTTTGACATTTTAATTCTCTTATATTCTTATTGTATATACATTAATAAGTTGAACCTTTTTGTGATCATATTTTGTCACTTAGACGCTAAGATAAGCTTTTGCACAAATACGGATAAAATAAAGATATTTCCTTTTTATTTGAAATTATTTAAATTTAGGTATCTACTATCAAGAAACACACACTCTCATTTTATATTATAAATTATTTTGTGTGTGTATGTGTGTGTATGTGTGTGCATGTGTGAGAAACTATAGGTGTTTGTGAGAAATAATATAAATGTGCTATATCAAAAACTGTGTATCTGTAAGCATGAGATATTTATTTAATAATAAAGAAATATATGTAGAGGTATAATAGAGAGAAAGACTTTCATAATCAATAATTTTACGAGGTTCGTCCCTTCGTCTACATCCAAACCCAGGATGAAACCATCCAAAATTCATTAAAATCAGATTGTTTGTGATGGAACTGGCACCTTATAAGGTAATTAAAATATCCTTGCAACTACAACTTACAAGGTGATCAATATCACCTTGACAAATTGTACACTAAGAACCTCAAAGAAATCAATACCTCTTTTAAGTACATAACCATGGAATTAGCCTCTATAAAGATATAATAAACTAGAGGAGAAGAATAATAAATATGGTTGGTCATCAATAACTAGTACAAAGTTTGATTTTCAAGTAATATCTTTAACCTAATGCTAAAACACTTTCTCAAGATGCTGGAATTTTGACTCAATAAGTGTAATAGAGTGTGAACCTTTGAAATCTTTTCAAACCTTGGCGGAACTTGGCTAGCTTTTATAACAAGAAATTAAAATATTAATATATATTTATGGAATTTTGGTGAATCAATGCTATAAATGTAATTTGCACTTTTATGTATTTGTTGTCTATTTTGTGTGGGGAAACAATGTAAAATGAAGTATTTATTGCGTAGAGTGAAATATAGTTATAGGTAGTAATTTCCTACAATGTTTGTATTCAATGTGCACAATCTAAATTAAGAGAAGTATTCAAGGAGAGGAATCAAAAACACATAACACAATATATAATTGGTTCGGCAACGTGCCTACATCCACGGGGTTTAGGGTTTATTCTTATATTAACTCAGAGAATTAGTCAGCAGAGTTGTAGTACTGCTCGACGATATAATATCACATGACCCTCTCTATAAGGGGCATGCTTATATTTGTAGAGAAGCTTAGGAGAGTCTTTATCTCTGTTAACATCTCTCCCTAGAAGTTAGGACATATCCCTTATCAATTTGAACCGTTCCAAGTGATTGATACATGGGAGTCTTCTATAAGTCGTATTCTTCCTTAGCTTGGTGCATAAAAAGCTTAAAGGCTCGTATCCAGCATGTGCAGGGCACGTGCTATCGTAATTTTGGTCCCCATAATTATTCTCAAAGCTCAAGGTCGCTTTGAGGTCTTTGGTCTTTGTTATATCTAGGCATTAAACAGGGATATTGGTGGCCCTACATAAAAACGGACTCCGTATCCTTCATGAGAAAATGCAAAAGACTTAAAATAATCTCGCTAATGCTCCACCATCCATCCAATAACCTCAAGGACTTAACCAACCCCTAGCCTTTTTAACAATAGGGGTTATATATTATAGGCCCACTACCCATAGCTCCTGGATATTCGAAGTATACGGTATGGATTATTTTACCAAGTGTATTGAGGCGAACCATTGGTGAACATAAGAGATGTTGACATGATCTGTTTCATCTAGAGGAACATTATGACCCGTTTCGATGTGTCTAGGACACTTATCGCCAATAATGGAACTCAATTTGAGAATGGACCATTCCAAGACTTATATAACACCAAAAACATTGGACACTACTTTATCTTGATGACATATCCTAAGAGCAATAGACAGGCTTAAACTCCAATAAAACTATGCTCGACATAATAAAAAAAAGATTGGATAAATCGAAAGGTGTTTGGGTGGACGAGCTCTCCCGCATCCTTAAGTTTATTGAACAACTCATAAGAGGTTGAGTGTGCAATTATCTTTTTTATTGTTCCTAATGGTAGGCCAATATCCTTTCAAATCTGCCTTGCCACATTATGATTATTTTTGATACCTTACTATAAATTCACCTTGTCATATTTTAAGGTTTCATAATTCCGTCATTAATAAACATGAAAACATTCAGAATTTCCCAATCAAGACAAAACACTTACAAGGGTTCTCTAGGCACTAAGTAGTCCGACCAGTCTTAATTGATTAAAATGCTGAACTGGTGGATTATTGAGTGACCAAGTGCATTCTTACCAAAACTTAGTGCTAGGCCTAAGGTTGTATGATGACATTATCCTAAAAGTAAGACCAAAAACATATCCTAGGCATAATGCGAAGTGAGAGAATGTAAGCAAATAGGAAATAAGATTATTTCATTCATGATATTAATTATATATAAGTTTGATCGGGGTCGATTAGTTACATAATTAATAAAAAAAGAAGTTATAAAGATAGTAGATGTAAATTTGATTATCTTTAATGATTCACCATCTCGAATTTAATAGCCGACTAAACATCATCGAGGTTTAGGCTGCAACTCATCATCCCTATCATGGTCGATCGGATAATTTTTTACCATTTGTATTGGGATTTCATTAGGTGGTATTCATGACACATCACTCCCAATAGGAGGAAGTCGAGAAAAGGGGGATCCACTTGGTACCAATACTCGAACTGAGAGTCCTTAGGGATCTTATACACAACTAAGGTTTGTCCATTTGTCATTCCTCTAGCGTGGGTTCGCCCCGAAAGGGAGAGAAAATGGGGAAATCTCTCGCGATGTGTGTGGGGATTCGAGGATAGGAATCCTCTTTCTGCCAATCGGGCAATCTTCGCGGACTGCCACAGATATAAATTGATTGTCGTCAAAGGGGAGAAAAATGTAGAAAATTGCCCTGCTTTCCTTTTTTGCCCAAAATAGGAAAAATAATGTAGTAATCCCCAAAGTAAAGGCATCAAAATACAAACTGATGCATACAAAACCAAATTAATCGAAGGTCCGAAGGCTAAGATACGGAATGGGAAGGTGTTACGCACCCATTCTGCCCTTTAGATCTCTCATGAGCATAATAGTGTTCTCCTTTTTATCCAGAATATGACTCATGTGTATAATCTATGTGATATGAAAAATAAGTGAGAAAGAGAAATCATCTTACTCACGTCATGGGAAGGATGGAGAGGAGTCATTCTAAAGAGTACACAAAAAAAAAGAGAATAATAGAAAATATGATATTAGTTCCCAATGAATCATAATTCTCTATGAGAAAATGAATATGCATATCGGGTGGGATAGGCGTGTGCATTCGCACAATAATAGTAAATATAAGATATAAACAAAGTAATGCAATGAGCAAAATAGGACTCTAATACCGATAATGACTTGAGACACCTACATAGCCAAAATAGGTATCAAAGTCCACATAGTTTGACATATCACAAGAGTGGGGTCTATCCCATAAACCCAAATTTAGGACTCCTCCTTAGTAATTTTGGAAAGAGGTTCTCAAATATAAAAGTGTAGAAAAAGTGAGGAAATCATTCTTAGGGGTTTATAGGTGAATCCTAGTTTTGGCTTTTTGGTTTTATGTAAATATATTATGTGAATACTAGTGTTAAAAATGGTATTAGTTGATGAATAAAAAAGGATAGTAGTTGGTGTGTGATAATGGAGTAAGACTAAAAGATATAAAAAGTGGAAGAAAAATAAATATACAAGACTAATTCAATGAATTACAAAAGAGTAAGAGTAAACTTCCTAGAAGATTTTAGTACTGATTTTTGAAAGAAAATATGATAATTTTATAGTGGTGGGATGATGTAGGATGAGGTAAGTGGAAAATGTGGTATGGAAATGAGGTAAGAAAGGTAAAAGAAATTTAGATTTTTTAGAGTGATGGCGCACAGATTTCGAGGAAGTGAATGTTCTGATTGTTGAAAAGGGCTTTTAGGAATGGGGTCATAACCTACTAATATAGTAAAAGTTAGTGTTTAGGGGGTTGATGATCATTATAGGCTCTATCTTACCTATAGGCATACCCCTGGATTGATGGCGAAGTAAAGTACACCCCTGCCTATAGGCTGTGGGTCTGGTGTTCCTATAAGCCGTCTAGAATGGACTTTTAAAAAAATGGGAATAAAATAAAAACTATAAGTTTGAATTTTGCACGACTGGGACTGTTGAAAAGGGAATTTAGAGCCCTATGAAAATCTATGGGAGACTCCCAGGTTTGAGAGTTAACTGAAGTCAAATGGGGATCAAAAGCACCTGATGACCTCTGGACGGGGGTTCTCAGAGTAAAAAATCCTTATCACGGTGTAATGAGTTTTGCTCTGGTTGGAGAGTTGAGAAAAGTAAAACAGGGCTCAGGAGTGATCGGTGGCCTCTGAATCAGGGTTTAAAAAAAGGTCGAGGGTCTTAAGGTGAGAGGGTAAGTGCTTGGAACCTAAGGAGGTATTTGAAGGGAACTAGGATGGGGTGTCTATAAAACCCCTCAATGCTAGAGCCTAGAATAAGCGGAGGTCATTGAAGATAGACACCTCATCAATGTTTAAGAGTTTTCAAAGGTTGAGGCTTCTACTAGGAATTTGAGAGAGTAAGGTTGACCGATTAAAAGGGTGGACACCAATTCTATGGGCCTGGGTCAATTATGCGGACCTAAAGAGTTTATGTGACTGATTTAAAGGGTTGAGGTCGATTCTACAGAACTTGGTCAATTCTGCAGTCCTAAAGAGCTAAAATGATCGATTCAGAGGGACGAGATCAATTCTACGGACCTAGATAAATTATGGGGACCTAAAGAGTTGAGATGGTTGATTTATAGGGTCGAGGTTAATTCTTCGGACCTAAAGAGTTAAGAGTGACTACTTCATAAGTTTGAGGTCGATTCTGTAGACCTAAGGAGTTAAGAGTGACCGATTCAGAGGGTCGAGGTTGATTTTGCATACCTAAAGAGTTAAGGTGACCGATTAAGAGGGTTGAGGTCGAGTTTGCACATCTAAGGAGTTGAGAGTGATCGATTCATAAGGTCGAGGTCAATTATATGGGCCTAAAGAGTTGAGATTAGGGGTGTTCACGGGTCGGTCGGTTCGGTTTTAACCGGGTTTTTTGGGCCGAACCGACCATGTCGATTTTTGGAGGAAGAGAACCGAACCGAACCGAAAATGCTGAAAAACCGAACCGAACCGAACCGAATCGGGTCGGTTTTTGACAGGGCCGGTCCGGTTTGCCCGTCGGTTTTTGACAGGGCCGGTTTTATACAGGGTCGGTTCGGTTTTTTCCTTTATTTTAATAAAAAATATATTTTTTTAATACCTAATATAAATATAAAATTTAAAAATATAATATAATATGTCAACATTAATATAAATATAATATAAAATATAAAATTAAAAAGTATAAAAATTAATTCGGTTCGGTTCGGTTCAAAATCGGTTTTTTTATGCCAAAACCGAAAACCGAACCGACCCTGTCGGTTTTATACCTGATTAAACCGAACCGAACCGACCCTCAAAAAAACCCGGCCCGAAAATTTTCGGTTCGGCTCGGTTTTGTCGGTTTGGTGGGTTTTTTTGCACACCCCTAGTTGAGATGACCGATTTAGAGGGTTGAGGTTGATTTTGCAGACCAAAGGAGTTGAGAGAGAGCGGTTCAAAAGGTCGAGGTCGATTTCACAGACCTAAAGAGTTGAGATGACCGATTCAAAAGTCCAAGGTTGCTTCTGTGAACCTAAACAATTTTGGTAACAGGGGTTGTTCTTCAATTCTGAATCTATTAGGGAGTGTTCTTAATGAGGAATCTGCGAGTGCTGGCGCATTTTCTTTATAATCCCGCTGGGAATTGTGTTAGGAATGTGAGTGTTGACGCATTTTGATTTTGATCCCGCTGGGGAGTACGTTAGTGAGGACTTTATAAGTTCTTTTTCATTTTATTTAATAAATTTTCTCAGGGTTATCATGTTTTTGATCCTACGAGGATTTTTTAGGAATTTTTTTGAATTGTTTGGGTAATTTTTTGGATTTTTCTAAAATATTTAGGATGAAATTTAAGGGATCCATCGTTAGGCATAGTCAAAAGGGTTCCCATTGGCACAGGGCACCGAATTCTGGGCTTTTCGAGGGTGGTGAAAGGTTATTATTGAACGACATGACTAGGGAACTATCAATCGACACACCCCTAGATCCTTATAAAAAAGGGACATGTCTCTTCATTTTTTCATACCTTCAAGTGAATCTCTTCTTTTCTCTCTCTAGTAATCAATTTCAATCATTTTTCTTTGAAAGAATTTACGGAGGGTGCAACAGATAATGCTTGGATGGATACTGGCGATTGGGGTAGATTAGAGTGGCGTGATTATGAGGCGCTGATATTGGGGAGTGAGAATACCTGTGATGGCTTTGAGACTATCCTTGATGATAAAGTTCTATTATGGGAGCCAACTAATCATCATTCTGAGAGGGTGAAGAACCAAAAAGGCTATGTAAATTTTTAGTTTTTATTATCATTTTTGTTTTCCATCTCTTTTATCCTAGGATGCTAAAGGGGTTTTGCCTTATGTGCAGTGGATATTTCTTCGTAAATTATTAGTTCTCGTGGCTCGATGGGGATGAAGAAGGTGTGGGACAAATCCCTAGGCCAATGCGGCTGGTGGTGGACGCTACTAGACTTGGCCCTCTAGTTGGGGCTTTGAATGAGACGTCGCGTTCTTTTATGGTACTATGAACTTTGGGTGAGATATGGTGGGGCACCACCAATACATTTCACTTGGGTGTCATGGGAATAACGGTCATGTCCTTGGATGTTCATCAATTGACTGGGCTAGAGTGCGAGGGTCATCATATCATGGTAGACCAAACTTTGTGTGTATCTAAGGTCGCAGTTTGGGCTGCCCTAGGAGATATTAGGCGGATTATTTATGAGGAGTCTATTCGGATATAGATGTTGAAGGATACCTTATTGTCTAGGAAGTTCGATGAGACTGACATGCGATAGGTGAGGCAGGCATCTCATCTTTTTATTTATTTTTTTCTGGAAGGGTTCGTTATGAAGATGAGTGGTGATGTCGTCCATTTATTATTTCTTCCTTACTTGAGGATCATCTTAGATATTCATCTGCATAACTGGGGGAGATTTATGTTAGCGCCCCTTTATGCTTCTCTTGATGTTTTTAGTCGATGTTGTCGATAAATCTTTACCGGGCCCACGTACCTTCTTGAGGTAACCTCTAGATACAATTTTCTCTTATTATCTTATTTTCCTTCCCGTTTCTTCCTTTTTGCCATTTTATATCGCTTTCTGTAGATGTGGTTTTATAAAGTGACTGGGCACAACGTTGGATTGGTGTCCCTGAAGGCGAGGGAGACGGGTAACTTCTCGAGGATGTATAGGTGGAGGAATTCATACAGGAAGTCAAACCAGTCCTTGGTTTTAAAGGATGCATGGACAGTGTTAAATGCCTTGACAAGTGACCAAGTTAGGTTTTGGATTCTGTCCTTTCAGTAGATTTCATATTTTATTTGCATTTTATAGATGATTCAACTTTTTTTGGGAAATAGTTGACATTCTACCCTTGGCATTTGTCCTCATGGTCTGCATAGGTTACAGGCATGCATGACCAAATGTGAAGGTTGTTAGCGCATAAGTTCGGGCATATATGGTACCATGGTGGGAGGGGGGGTTATCGAATGAGGCAATAGTGATGACTTTGTGACCATTTGGTTGATGCCGTCATCTGTCTATGATGTGGAGGTATGCCCCCACGAGTAGAAGGATCGGGGAGAGGTACTAGTGTGTTAGAGGCTTCAGCTCATAGCTCGTAGGCAAAGAAACGACGACAGAGGAAGTTCTCATTCGGTATCTTTCCAATCTTTCTTACCATATTCAGCTGGGTAGTGGGGATACTGTCTCAGTGCCTCATCATCCTCAGGCAGAGATAAATGGTTTTATAGGTCTCCCTAAGGAGGTTTTTCGAAGAGGTATAACTTTATTTTCAATGTCGCACTTCTGCTTCTGATTTTTCTCCTTTTTATTACTTACTTTCTTGCTTTTGCTGGACTCACTCTTTTACAGACTATTTGTGTATCGACATTCTGGCTATGGGACATTCGAGACTAGATGGATTCAATGTCCGATAATGTGATGAAAATGGTCAAGTCATATATGTTTCCATAGTCCACTTTTAAGAAGAGATTCGATTCTAGGAGTGGGGGATCCATCGCTCATTGTCAGGGAAAGTGCATTCGCCGAGATACCTGAGGCATCAATTTTTAGTTGATCGGGTTTTTGAAAAATTCAGGCTACATCCCGATTTATTTTGAATTTATCCTTCTTTTTTTCTTTTCTTATACTCTCAATACCTGAAAAATGTATGCATGTCGACAAATATGTATAAGATGCATTTTTTGTCATTTTTTTATTTATCTTGGATTTAATGACCTATTCTACATTCACTTTAATATTTAGATAATGTTTTATTTATTATCGAGGTAATTAGAAAAGATAAAGAGAATTCTTGAAAATCATTTTACAAACAGGTTATTTTTTATAAAAGAAAAGGTCTCTTTTGTAAAGCTACATGCAAGAGGGGAAGTCCAAATGAGTACTTATGAACATTAGCCATGATAGCAGGTCGGTCCTTTTATTTTTTTGTGGGAGTTATCGAGTATAAAAAAGGTCTTAGAGGGTGGGTTCCATCATCACACTTCAATCTTCTCTCTTTACAGTCTTATTCTTTTCTTTAAATGGTGATTTACATGACCGAAACATTTGCAGATTATTTTGAGGGTTTGGAGGCCATGTGCCTCTACAATATGAACTATGAAGCTTCTAACCCGCATCCCATCTCTTTAAGTCATAATCGTCCTTTGGATTGGAATATCTTGGAAGCGGTATTATAGTTTTGGTAACATGTATTTCGCTTTGGCTTGGACAAAGTATCCCCCACCTATGAGGAGTTTTTTACGATGTTGGGCATCAACTCAGGTGTTATGCTAGCTATGCCAGACTTAACATGTTTCTCTCAAGTGTTATTAGCTGAGTTACTTCACATTTATCCTTCAGTTGCCCGACCATTAGTGTATAGAGGAAGTATTTTTCTCTCGATAGAATTAAATTCGGTATGACGAAGAGACTATACTGATAATGACTTTGCTAGTTTTGTGGCCTTGAGGTTGACTATCGATTGCTTTTAGTGACTAGTGATATGACGGTGGACCCCCAAGTAGACACGATAGTGTTATTGATGTCCCATCATTGTAATCGAACTGTTGTCATACCGGCGAAGAATCTAAATGGACTTGATGCCTGGAAAGAAGTTCGGGATAATTTTCTACGGGGGAGCCCTTTATATGGTTATCAGAGAGACTGCACCTGGAGGTTCCTCCTAAGTACCCTCTGGCGGGCATTCCTAAAGTCTTTTCTCAGCCTTTCTTTAGTTTTGTCCCATCTATGGAGAATTGGGTGAATTGTCTTGTGGAGCATGGGGCTAGGAATCTTTGTTAGTCCGTACCATGGTATGGCAATCTGCAACCTATTTTACAATTGTGGGACTACTGGTATGTGCGGTTGGTGGGACTTCGCTAGACGTCTTTCTATTTTCCATGGAGGCTTTATGTCAAGTTGGCTGGGAGAAGGTCGTTCCTCCACAAATAACTAACTTCTTTTTCGTGGAGAATCTGGCTGAGAATGATATTGGGGACTTTATGGCAGTGTCGTCGACCATCTACCTATCCATCTTAGTCTGTTGGGGACGTTAGGTTCGGGAGACCATTCAAAGTGGTTATGGAAGTAGGTGGGTATAAAGATTTGTGCTGAAGAGACAGGACAAAGATGGCTTGTGATGCTTGACACTTTAGAGGAGGGTGGTATGGTTTCAACACAGTTAATCAAGTTATACCGTTGCATGGAGCAGATAAGGAATCATAACTAAGATGGTATTCATGGGGTCCTTCGAGAACTAGAAATGATGATGATGCGGGTCCATCTAGTAATTGAAGCAGGTCTTGAATATGGGAAAGATGTTGGTAATATATGGGTTTGTTGTGTAGGTTAAGTTTGAGGTGTTCGGTTTGTGAAGTTTGTAAATGTTTGGTTATTTTTAGTTCTTGTTGTTGATGTGCCATGTCACTGCCATATTATTGTTAATAAAAGATAATGATGATTTCGACATATTTTATCGTACCTTTTGATGGATTTATTTTGTTTGAACTATCTATACCAATCGCTGAGGCATACATATTCTTTTTGTTCATTTAAATTATGATAAAGAGACTAATGTTCTTAGAGTGAGAAATAAATAGCATTTTGTTAAAGAGAAAGGATCGTGCCCAAAGTGTCTTATGGGTTGCCTACGTTAAAAGTTGTGAGTTTCTCTTTTGAAAAGGTGATTTTTGAGAGAATTAAGTCCCACGTAGTTTTGACTAGAGAGGGAGGAAGAGATTTTTTTTAGAATAAAAGGGAGGTGTGAAGAGTCGTAGTGTGATGAGAGTTCAGACTAGGGGTAAAATTTCTTAAGACAGTCCAAATTAATTAGACGCTCCATATCCTCTCCATTGAGGTCTGCAAGCATAGTGGCACCACCTGACAAGATCTCTGTTATAATGTAGGGACCACTCTAGTTAGTCTTGACCTTTCCTCTCAATCCCAGATAAGTTCTATGATTTTCTTGAGGGCAAGGTCTCCTTCTTAGACACCACAATCCTTGAACTCTTTATTGAATGGTCGCATAATATGGCGATGGTACCCTTGTATATGATATAGGACTTTTAATATTCTTTCATCTAAGAGTACAAGTTCATTGTACCAAATTTTCTGTTAATCTTCTTCACTAACCCGACTTTCTAGCATAATTCATAGGAAGGTATTTCGAGTTCGACGGGTAGGACTTCCTCCATGCCATATACTAGAGAGTAAGCAGTAGCCCTAGTGGGCTTTTTTATGGAGGTAGGATAGCCCTAGAGGGCGTATGGGATCCGGTCGTCCCAGTCTCCATAACTATCGGTCATCTTGTTGATAATAGTCTTGAGGCTTTTGTTGGCAGCTTTGATAACCCTGTTCGTTTACAATCGATAAGGAGAGGACTTGTGCCTTTAGATTCCATACTCGTCAACTAGTTCTATGACCTCGGCTTTGAAATGAATCCCAATGTCTACTACCAACTTATTGGGGACTCCAAAGAGGTAGATGATGTTCTTTCTATTGAATTCAACTACTTTCTTTTCATTCAATACCGCATATGACTTGGCTTCCACCAATTTTGTCAAGTAATTAATGTCTACTAGAATGAATTTATGCCCCGTTTGTTGCCTTGGGGATGAATTTACCGATAATAGCTATGCCCCAAGTTGATAAGGGCTAAGGAAAAGTCATGTTATGAAACTCTCGATGAGGAAAATGCTGAAGGTTGGCAAATTATTAGCATTTAAGGCACCTTCTGATGTAAGCAGTGCAGTCTTGAACCATGGTGGACCAGTAATATCCCTGATGGATGATTTTCTTGGCAAGCATATGACATTCATATGGGGTCCACATTACTCACTGTAGATCTTTCACATCACATCTTCTACCTCAGCCTTTGTTATGCAGTGAAAGTGAGTTTTATCAAAAATTCTTTTCAAAAGTGATTTGTCCCTGATGATGTATTGTGCAGCCAAACTGTGAAGGGCCGCATGGCCTTTTTTGCCAACGTCTTGAGGATACCTACCATGATTAAGGAGGCATCAAATGTCATAATACCAAAATCTTGTTATGTCTGTATCCTCTTCTGTAAAGAGATCAATCTGGTAGCAGTGAGTTGGTGATGCCTATTTTTGAATTAAGAAGAGGGTTATTATTATACCCGCAGGCTTATAGACCATGGAGTCCAGGGTTGTCAGTGCATCGGCTATGCTATTCTTTGAATGAGGAATGTAGTGGAAGGTGACAACTTCAAATTAGAAAGCGATATCTTCTAGGTGATCATAGAAGGGTAGGAGTTTCTCATCTTTGACTTTTTATTTTCTGAGGATTTATCCCACAATGAGAGCTAAATCTCCATAGACAGCAATGCATGTTGATACGAGAAATCAGACACATGTCATTCTCATATCAGCATGTCAAGTACAGAATAGATATAAAGAACAGAAAGACGCGAAACACAAGATATATAGTAGTTCGGCTATTAAAATGATCCTACGTCCACTTTATTTCCCTACTCTCATTATATATGCGTTATAGTATAAGTTCATAATGCAGTAATTAGCGTACAAGATATATGAGAGAGAAGAATACATGACTGTAGAGGTTCTAGGTGAGTCGGAGAGATGACTATGAAGCAGATGCGTAGCCCCCAAGCTATATTGGGGCTGTGTAGAGAGTTCGACGGGGCTTTGCCAAGTATAGTAGTCTCGGATCTCGGAATCAGAACTAGGACTCGAACCCCAATCTTGAGGTGTAGACCTGTATTTATAGGAGGTATGTGATGTGTGTCACGTGCCATGAGCACGTGACATATAGTAAGTCAGGAACAACTATGAATAAAGGGGATGCGTCCAGTTAGGTAGACATACTGGGTGTCGCACCCTATATTATATAAGGTTGCGGCCTATATTCGAGGAACCCCATAAGACGTCCGTGGCCTATAAGCTTCAGTGCATGCCTTTTAGTAAGTCTGCGACAGGGTGCTATGTTTGTCATATCAATAATCCCCCAAGTCATTATGCCAAGGGATGATTCGGTGTTGGGGCTTGATGTCGTGACTACCACGGCATGCCATCTCTGTAATGGAAATTTCCAAAATGACACTTCGTCTTCCCGCGCACTTTTATATAAATGGATCTGGCCGTGGCCTTCATTTAGTTTCCCAAACCTTTGAGAGAAAAATTCTTTCATTTATTCTTTTGAGTTATTCGACGATCTTCAATGGCTGTTAGAGGCTGAGCAACCAATTTCTTTCAATTCCCAGGTAACTGTAAAATAAAAAAATCCCATCAATAGCATCTATAATTCTTCTTTTTTTTATTTTTCTTGATTTTTTTTCATATCCATAATGAAATGAACTATTAGAATCCACTAATTTGGTTGAACTCATGATAAACAACAAATTTTGAATCGAACCGACTTCAATCAATGAAATGAACTGCTGAATCCATAATGATTATTCGAATCCCTTAGATTTGCATAGGATCTAGGGTTTGAACTGAATTTGTTGGTTTAGGCTTAGGTTTTCAGGTTTTTCCATTTCCGCTTATAAATGAAACTTGGATTTTGTAGATTAGAAACATAACAAATATGTTCTTGATGTTCTTCATGTTCTTGAGTAAACCCTTCGAATTCTAGGTTTTCAATCTTTAGACTAGATAATTTTCAAGCATTAAGATGTTTGTGTGTTTGGCCGTGCTAGGTAGCACGACGTGCTAATTTACTGCGGCAACATGCCAATACTTCAATGATAATAGTCCCTATGACTTTAGGGTTTAGTCTTAAACTGATTATCCGCTGCCCATTAACATTTGAACTGTAGGACTACAACATATAGGAGCATGCCAGATGTTTCTTTTCCCAATTAAATAAGCTGGCGTGGCCTGTAGCTTGATCTTTAGGACTCTAGGGTTGAAACTTAGTGATGTTGGGTGCAATCCTTGAAACATCCATTTTAGCTTTCAAACTTTTGTTCTTGCTATGTTGTTCTTACTGCGGCCTCTAAGAGGTTTCTCTTACCATATTGGTTGCAACACCTAATTGCAATTTTTTTTTGCTTTTCAGGTCTTGCTGCGGCTATATGAGTTGGAATCCTAATGACTTTCTGAAGGACTTTTGGAACACACACTTTGGATTTTCTCCTCCTGAAATTCCATATGTACGTCCTCTAAAGACATTTGGACCTTGCCTACTCAAAAACTTCTCCAACTGTGTTATTCTAGATTTTGATTCTGCAGACTCTACTTGTAGGGAAGCTACTAAGGTTGTGGCAATGAAAGAAGAAACCAACTCTAGTAATCAACCTGTTGATAATGAGGTTGTGTCAATTGGGCCTTATGAGGCCAGAGATGCACATGCGGGCCCATTTAATAAAGTCGAGAGACCTCCCGCAGCCTCAAACGTTCATTGCATCATGACTGAGGAATGGGTCAACCAGTTTGCTGCAGCCTTTGAGTTTCTAGACAATGTACTTTTTTGAGCTCCTTCCACGGAGCAGAGGCCATTCTCTGCGGTCCCCAATGATAGGGCCTGCTCCCCCTACATGTTTTTGGGTACGAGTTGCGGCTTCCTGTGCCTGTCCCAAATAGGAAGATCTTTAGTGCAATGAAATTGGCCCAAACCTAATTAGATCCCAATAGTTGGAATGAAATTTTATCATCTCTAGTCCTTTGGACTGAATAGTTCAAAAGGAATATAACTCCTACAGAGTTCTTCCATTTTTACAGATTAAAGGAGAACTCCGTCAAGTTTTCCTGGCATTATTAATTTTCCTTTCATAACAATGAAGAGGTCTTGTATACTAGAAGACCTTCCAATAAAGAACTGGAAGGGTAAATATTTTTATGTTTCTGGAGAAGTTTGGGTTGGGAGACTCATCCAGAAGAGACAGAGAGAGAGAAATCACATAGGATGTCGTGGCAATGGGGACGCCCATCCATGCTAGGTTTATAGCGCTGAATCCTTTTAATCATGCTCCCTCTAGTTCTTATAGTTGTATTTATTTTATATCTTTTATTGTGCTGCACTAATATTGACCCCTTATTCAACTCTTAATAATTTACCCATCAGCGAGAGGCAAGAGAGAATAGTAGGAAGGGTTGCAACCTTTAGTGCTAAAGACAAAAATTTCAGCACTTTAGTGACTTCTTCTTCAATCTTTAAGCGAGGCTACTTTCACATTAAATCTTTACCCAAAGTTGTGGCTACAATAGGTAATAATCCCTTCAATTTAATCAAGTCGTGGCAGTTATCTTCGAATCTCTAATATTTGATTTTTACTTTATTGCTTTTTCAGGCGAGGAAATTAACATAGACCTCTTGGTCGCTCAACTAGCTGAGATGGATGAGGACGCTTCTACCCTCAATAATGATGCCAAAAAAGGAAAAAAAAGGAAGAGAACAAAGGGCAAATAACATGTCGCAGCCATTATGGAGCCCCTTCAAGATCCTATAGCACGAACAGTGCAGACTGATGACGTCACCGCCCAGGAGAGGCCTGAGGGCCAATTCGATGATGATATTAGAAGCCACTTAGACGTGATAGGCTTACTGTCGACTGAATCTGAGTTGTAAGGTGTCCGTGGAGTTTCTCAAGATATCACCTCCAATTCTCAACCTCCACAAGTTATAATGGCTATAAATGCCAACTTGGCGCCTCCTCAAAGTCGTGCCAGTGTTGGCCCTGATGGTCGTTCGCGACCCTAATTACGAATTCCAAACCCTCAGTCTTCCTGGGCCACAACTACCAAGGCGATCTATAGGATGTGAAAGGTTGATGATAACATGGACCTGGGCCGTTTGGTAGATGACGACCATAAGCATTTAGAGGAATATTATCACGACCCCGACCCAAAATAGTAATAGGGAACGACTGTCTTGACATGCCACCAAGGCAACAAATATTCCGATTTAATTATTTCCTTAAATAAATGCAACGGAAATATGATCACATGGTTATGAATCGTAAAATACTGAAAGTAAAGGAATTAGTTCATCACAGCTTTCTAAAGGAAACTTCATATATATTAAAAGTAACAACGAGTTACAACTTAAGAGAAATTTTAAAACTTATTACAATAGAGCCAGGCATGCTCTAAATAAACATTTTACAAAAAGAGCTTTAAAAGCTATCGTTTCGTTCGTGAGCCTAAACGTTTCCTGAAAAATGGTTATTTATACAACATCAGCTAAAAGCCGAATGAGGTTCAATCTCCAGACATTCCAGGGTTTTCAGAAAATAGATACCTATTCAAGTCAAAAGATAAGGCATATACATATATGGATAGGAACTTGCAGCAAATAGATATATATTTTGAAATGAAAGTATATATATCACAATTGGATAGCTCATAATAAGACGAATGCAACAAATCAATTGTGATATCTTTTTGTTTCAATCATATCATTTTGATGTCCAAGTACACTCTAATACCGTATTCTTCTACCGTATTATTCCCCGGTAGTTGAGGGTTAATCGAACTAGTTCGTCACAACGCCTTATTTAGGGAACACCAGCGATAACTCAGCTAGGAAGGTCAGTCAGTAAAGAGGTCCCTTAGACCGAATCATATTTTCAATATTCAATATTCAATATCATTTTCAATAATCATTTTAATCAATATCACAAATGGATCAATCATCGTTATCACATGAATTTTGAGAATAAAAGCAGTTCAAAAAATATATATAGTTTGCATAATATCATATAATCAAAATACATAAGGAATGTCTGAGTACTCACCAAAAATGGAGGTCAAATTTACTGGTATTGAGTCTTCGATCACACGTTAATCTGATAAAGAATTGAGTACACGTTTCTAAGGTCCAGTTTATACTATACTTTAATAATAACTACTTCTTTTAAAGTGTTACTGAATCCCCATTTTTCAACTTTTAAAACTCATTGATCGTAATTGAAGAATTCAATTCACAGTCCTTCCTCATCAGTCGGTTCCCAGTAGAGATGGAGGGTCATAGGGGCACCACTTAAATACCATCTCATCTAGACAGAACATTTTCGGATTCATTCCCAATAGAGATGGAGGGTCACAGGGGCACCACTTAAATACCATCTCATCTAAATAGAACTTCACCGGGCCTGACTTTGGAATTACTTAAATGGGATTCCATAATAACGAGCAATTTCTTTAAAAAGAATCATTTTTTTAAAAGCGTATAATTTCAAACAAGTTTATAAAATCAACTTGGATTTCTTCTAAACTTTAACTTTTGATTAGTGAATCCTTTAGTGTATTTTACTAAGTAAAGCTATAAAATAATAATTTAAAATTATAAATATGCATTATAACATTAAGATTACCTTAAGATGAATATCCCTAAGAACTTCTTCTTAAACGTTTCCACACCTTCTCTCATTACTTCTCTCTATAATTCTCAAGGAATTTGGTGTGAGTTTCAAATGACCCCAAAGGCCCTATTTATAGTTTTCCAAAGATATCCCGGCGTTGACACGTCTCCATACTGACCACGCTTTTATAATGGCGAGTCAGCGTTGATGTGTCGCGTAACGAAGGCGTCATGCAGTCTTATTTCACTGTCCTACGACACGTGTTTTAGCTTCTCCTCTAATGACGACACGTGTTTTGGCTTCTCTTCTAATGAAGACACGTGTATGGTGGAGGTGTCAAAACAAGCACGAGGTGTCGAGCACGAGGTGGAAAGGTATTAAGGGTATAATGGTCATTTTGCACCTTAAGGGCATTTTGGTAATTTCACACCATATATTTTCAATATTTCTTATAGGTCCCTAAAAATATTTTATTTATGAGAAGGTCCCTTTTATTTTTCATTTTGGTCCCTGAAACTTTCTTTATTAAAATCAAGTCCCTAAAGTTTCATAAAATTATATTTTCTACCCCAAAACTTATCACTTAGCTTAGGATGTGCCATAAAACTTCAATTTGACCTATTTCACCGTTGATTCTTCAAATTTAAAAACGGGCTTCGTCATATTAAGAATCCAGAATATCACATTTGTAATATTATAACATTTTTAAATAGTAAGTAAGACCAAATTATAGAAATGACTATATATATTGGCATACAAAAATGGGGTCATTACAAATATGCCCTCCACAGCCTGCTGCAGGTAAGGGCAATTTTACTTTTCACTTTATTTTTTCTGTACTACATTTTTTATTTCTAACATTCAATTTCTCTATAGGTCGCGGATGTTGTGATGTCCCAAAGGCTGATGTATGAAGGCATGTAGAAGCTGAAGGAGGTTATGGAAAAGGTTCATATAACTAACCTGGAGAATGCCAGGAACTCATCCTTTGAGGCGGGTAAACAATCTGCTATCGCGGCACTCCAAGCTGCCCAGATGGACCTTGAAATTACAGTCAAGGTCAAGAATGATGCTGAAGAAAAATTGACAACGACCACAGCATCTCTTTTAGCTGAACAAACTAAGGTTACGAATGCTGCCAAACATGCCTCCGATCTTGAGACCCAACTGAAGTAACTTCAAGAAAAACACACCCAAAGGGAGACTGAGCATGCCGCAACCATCAAGAAGATGCAAGAGTCTCATTCCCGATTGTGTAATAGGAGATACAATAGAAAATATGCAAGGAAACGGGTCAGAGCCCGATTGTGTAAAATGATTTTTAAAACAGCAAGTATTTAACAAGTGCTATAAAGCATTTATTATGTACATGTTAGATCCCACTCTCACTTGCTATTCTCACCTCTCATCTAAAGTGCACACTTAACGTTTCCTTATTAACTCCCTAGTTAATGGTTTCTCTTTTCTAGTCTCCACATAACAATTCCATTCACATATCATAATCCCCGTATGTCCCATACCATACGTCACATTATTATTTATTTACATTTCTCATCTATATGATTCGTTTCTCATTAACATGGATTCAGCTTTTCAATAAACACTCATTATCTTAATATCATTATCTTTCTCTATCCACCATTATCTACAATTATCACCGTAGATAGATTTAACTACAATATATATCCATTCATTCCTTTAATCCATTATATATATATATATATATATATATATATATATATAATAAGGCACCCCGAGTCATAGCTGCGGTGCAATGCATTACTCTTTTATCATGTCCCAATATCGCTGGTCGTCGAATAAGAGACAAAAGGTTCGGTAAGAATTTCTCGAACCACAAACAACAACACAATCATTGGAGGCGAACATAGTTCTCATACCCATGGGTCACGCACATACCTACGTACCCACAGTCAGCGGACTTATCAACTCCCCGATAAGTCTTTCATAGACCTATGTTCTCGAGCGATAAATCAAAGATCCCATGGATTCATCAGGATATGACTGCCCTCACGCGCAAACCTCCCGTCGATAGCAAGTAAGCTAGGTATGTCATACACATAATCATAAATCAATCAAATAGGCATTATCATACCTATAATATACTAACAACGAGGTACTCACATTAATCTTAGATTATACGTAGCATTATATCTCTCTAAATTCCACGTATTAAAATATCATATATTTACTTCATAATTTAATTATCCTCGCATCCTATAACATCTCTCCACTCCCGACGTCGTTAAGCTTCATGCGCGAAGCGTCTCGCAAAGCGAAATCCAAACAAGGAACCCCTCCAATACACTACTACTTAACTTTGTCGATCGAGGAGGTCCGACAACTTCAACTATGCGATCGGGATAACCTCATACATTCTTTCAACCAAATCTATTCTAAACTCCCATCTTTATGCTGGAGACATACCACTACACTCTTGTATTACACTCCGTCCTTGCGAAATCAATAATGAGCTTAAACTCAGTCCTTGATGTTCAAATTGTAACCCTAAGGCTACCCTCACTCAATACACAAGATTCAAATAGGTTTTTCCTCAACATATATTCAGTAAGAAGTCACTAATATCCTACTGGTCCATAACATCATTTCTTCCGAATTACTACGAGTTTAGTTCTCCTTTTAATTAAGGTTAAAACCGATAGTTTCAAATCTCTTATAAACACATCTTCTTTCACTTAGGATTAAACCCTCTTGTAAACTTAAGGATACCCAGGTGTTATATTAAATCACCCCTACTAGTCCTATCTTAAATCCTCATACATCCCCATTTGGAATTTAACAAATGAATCTAGCAACCGAAATTCCATTCAATATAATTTTCATTATTTTAATCACTTGAATCCAAATCAAATTAATTCAAATCTTATCAAGGGTTTACTGATATTTTCTAAGTCCCATAATATCCAAATAATAATCACCAAAGATCCACAAAAGGTTTGGGATAAGAATCAACATTTAAAAAGAAACAACTTTACATATTCTGGGGAGGTCGATCGATCGAAGGCAGGGGTCGATCGATCGATCCCTCAGGTCACAACCTGGTTTTCTGCATTTTCTGCAACTACGGGTTTCACCATTTTTATTCATTATAGCCTTCATATTAACATCCAAAATGACTTAAAATCTTTACTACATGATATATCAACATATATGAACGATTTACAATACTCTAAACATCCTAGAATCATCAAGGGATTTGATTAAAAAGCATATTTATCTCCTCATTTTCCAGAAAATCATCAACATATTAACTTCAAGAACACTTCAATGGTTTTCAGATTTTTCTTCAACATATTCATGATCATTTCGTGGATTATTATCATCCTACAATATGAGTTTACTTCCTATATTATTTCAGTTTCTATAAATCCATATAACAACTCCATTATGTCTTCCAAACAAGAAAAATCATCTCTTTTCATAATTATTCTAACATGGACAATATACGAACTTAAGTTGCAATTATCAAACACTTGCCTTTACTGAAGGTCTGATCCTTTGGTTTAGTATATCTCAGTTGGTTGTCCCTTCTCCGGTCAAACTCCGGTGGTGGTTGGTGGTGGTGAACCTTGGTTCTTGTTCTTCTCCTTCCCAAGTAGGCTTCTCCCTTCCCAAGCACCCTTTTTCTCTCTCTAGGAAGATGACTTCTCTACTTTGTGAAGAGGAGATGAATAAACCACATACACTTAATCTACCAATACTTATAATAGGACAAAATCCGAAATCACTATTCACCCCCCTAGAAAAATGACCAAAATGCCCTTTCGAGTTGTCTATTCATTTCCAAATGACCCGAGACTCAAAATTAACATCCAAATAGACTTTTCTGACTATTTCAAACCTTCCGGACGCAACGACGCAGTAAAAATGACTATAAGGTTGATAGAAAATAAATTTCCTTTTTAATTTAATAAATTAGTCCCGACACGTCCCATACCGCGTCTGACTAAAAATTCAAATTACCGATTTTATATCACACCGTCATATCAATGACATCACATTCATATATTAACTAAATATATTTAAGTAATATTCTGAATCATCCATTTTAATATCCTCAATTCGGATAAAACCCAAATGAATTAATTAATAATAAAATCCAATTAATCCATTAATTTAAAATACAATTCATTTTAAAAGTCATTAAAATCACGGGGTATTACAATTGGATTATTATCAGGTCTCCCCAGGCTAGGTATTATAAAGCTTCCACAAGCTATAATTGGATATATATCAAGCCACCCTGGCTAATTGAAGCATTCTGGAAGCGAATAATGGGTATTGTAAGCCCCCGTGGCTAATAAGATCATCCAGAAGCATCTATCGGGCATTGTAAGCCCCATGGCTAGTCGAATCATCCCGAGAGTTGCTTTCGTGATTTTTAAATATCATATGCCTCTGTATGTATAGGCATCCTGAGGGGTGTTGTGAGACCATTAAGATAGTTTCTCCCTAAATTATTTTTTTGTCTTCATTTTTAAATTTGTTTAAGATGAGAGCCTTTTATGAGTTAACAGATAATGAAAACAAAAGAAATGAGATATGGAAAAATTAGCACAGTTTCATATATTCATGCATTCATATATTCATGACTTTGTTAGGAAAATACAAAGTCGAAAGAAAATATTTAAATAAATCTTTTTCAAAAATAAAAATAGAGACATAGTGGAGACTAAGGCAGATATGAGGCATGCATCCTGTCAGGTTAGGTTGCATCCCTTATGCATCCTTCATGAATCGCTGCAGCATCCCTTGCTTAACCAGCCTCTTAATTTCATTCTTCAGAGCATGAGACTGTTCAGTAAGGTGGCCAGGGTCTTGGTGAAATTTTCACCACTTGGCTTGATCCCTCTTGTGAGGTGGAGACTTCAACTTCTCTAGCCATCTGAGTAATTTTGCCTCAATGCTTCCAATTATATCTTCCAGGCTAGAGTTCTGCAGTGTGAAGTTCTCATATGGCTTTCATGCCTCCTTTTTCTCATGTTCTCTCTTCCTTTTCAGGGCCTTGGTCGCGGCCTTGCCTTCTGCGGCCAATGCTTTTAGCTGGGAGGTGAATTCTCTAGTTTTTGGAGCAACGACCTCTGGTGCTATGGCCTTTAGCATAGAGGTAAAGGCTGCAGACTCCAGCATGAGGACCCTCTGGGTCAGAAAATTGACCTGAGTTTGGAGTGAGGTGTGGTTGTCACACAGATGGTTAAGGTGGTTGTACAGATGAGAAATTTCATCTTTGATCTCTTCACTTTGGTTGGATTCTCCTTCCATTTCTGCTTTGTTAGTCTTTAAAATCTATATATTCTGAGACAAAACTAGCAAGAATGAGTGGTGAAAGAAATGTAGAGAAAATGACCAAGTATAGTAATAAGGATGTAGTCATTGGAAATTTTACAGTCCATACTGTTGTGGCCATGACATTGTGAACATATGGAGTTACTGTCGAGGCCTCTCTACTAGGGAGAACTAGAGTTCAAGTTTGAGGACCATTTTACCATGTCTTCTCCCAAGTGGTGAAATGTAGATATGCAGCATCCTGTACAAGGGCTGAGGCACTCGAGCAATTTACTTGCCAAGCCGCATCCTGCTTGCTACAGCGTATTGCAATTTCAAGGACCCACAAGTTAGGTTCAATCTATATGGCAATATGAAAAAATAAGCCTACTAGGGGTCTACCAGGGATAAATTAGTCTTCAAGTGCCCCAAAAATAGCACAACCATGCTAGAAAAACCTAGCTCATAGATTGAAAAAGTACCAAATGAGCGAATAAAACTCATCCCTAGTTACCCATCTTTGTGAGGGTAGATCCTTTTTTGCATTTTTTTCAGCACTATCTAGGTGAGGTAACATCATCGGGGTAATTAAAATAGATCGAAAGTCATAAAAGAAGACCGACGAGTAGATCTCAAAATATACAGTACCCAGTTATAGGTGTATATATGAAATACTAGCTCAATAACCAAAACTCACCCATGAGATGATGACTCAGGGGTCCCCATGAATTAAGTAAGGTAATAAGAACTCAAAATATAGAGACGCAAGATAGAAATACCTCATTCTCACAGACGGCGCCAGAATGTTGATACTAAAAATCGCACATATGTCATTCTCATATCAACATGTCAAGTATAAAATAGATATAAAGCAAGTAAAGAGATGAAACACAAGATATAGAGTGGTTCGACTATTAAAATGAGCCTACGTCCACTTTGTTTCCCTACTCTCATTATATATGCGATGTAGTACAAGTTTATAATGCAGTAATTGTCATACAAGATAGATGAGAGATAAGAATACATGTCTGTAACGGTTCCAGGTGATCCGGAGAGATGACTACGAAGAAGATGCATAGCCCCAAGCTATATTAGGGCTGTGTAGAGAGTTTAATGGGGCTTTACTAAGTATAGTAGTCTCGTATCTCGGGATCAAAATGAGGACTCATACTCTAATCTCGAGATGTGGACCTCTAATTATAGGAGGTATGAGAGTTGTGTCATGTGCCATGAGCACGTGACATATAGTAAGTCGGGAACAACAATGAATAAACTGGATGCGTCCATTTAGGTACACATACTGGGTGCCGTACCCTGTGTTGTATAAGGCTGAGGCCTGTATTCGAGGAACCCCATAAGATGTCCGCGGCTTATAAGCTTCAGTGCATGCCTTTCATTAATTCCGTGACAGGGTACTATGTTTTTCATATCCATGCACTTAATTCTTCTTTCGAGGGCGATCTTGAGCCCTACAATACATGCCTCATATTAGTCATGTTATTGGTGCAAGGGAAGTCTAATATGATGGTGATAGAAGTGTGAGAATCATCGGGGCGATTGAGAATATCCCAATACCATATTTTTTCTTGTTAGAAACTCTTTCAAAGAAGATTTTCCATCTGAGATCCTCGTAAGAGGTGAAGAGGATGTCTTTATATGGGAATTTAGAAATCCAAGCCTCAGTTTCCCCCATAGGATTATTGATAAGGTAATAAAAAATGGCCCTTTCCTTAATGGATTTTTACGTGAAATACGTGATGTCAAATTCTTCTAGTAACATCAACCATCGAGCCATGTGACTAGACAAAGCAGTATTCTCTAATAGGTATTTTATTGGATCCATTCAAGACATTAGTTTGATAAGGAATGCGAGCATGTAGTGCAGGAGCTTCTGCATGACCCAGACTAATGCGACACATGCCTTCTCCAATGCAGTATAGTTAACCTCATACCCATCTAGCTTTTGACTATTATAGTAGATGGATCTCTCCTTACGTGATTCTTTGATTTATTGGGCTAGCATAGCCACCTCTAAAATGTCGGTGATGGTGAGGTATAAGAGGAGGGGGAGATGATGCTGCGGAGGCATGAACCCCGTAGATCGGGTGAGGAACTTCTTGATCTGATCGAAGGCTTCTTGACATGCCTCATTCCAAACTTTGGTTAAATCTTTTCGAAGAAGTTTAAAAATAGGCTCACAAAGGGAGGTCAGTTGGTTGATGGACCGATTGATGTATTGGAGCTTGCCCATGAAGTCGCAAACTTCTTTCTCCATCCAGGATGGTGTCATCTCCAGTATTGCCATTAGTTTGGAAGGGTCTTCCTCGATCCCCTTTTTTATTGACCATGAAACTAAAGATTTTACCCTTTGTGAAACCGAAAATGCATTTATGTGGGTTGAGCCACAAATGGTATTGTCATAGCTGCTAAAAAACTTTCTTTAGGAAAGAAATGTGACTTCCTCGAGTTTTAGACTTGATCATCATGTTTTTTACATAGACTTCAACATCCTCGTGGATAACATCAGGTAGAATGGTTGTAGCGACCCCTTGGTAGGTAACCCGGGCATTCTTGAGATAAAAGGGCATGACTGTGTAGCAAAAGGTTCCCCACGAGGTGATGAAGGAGGTCTTTTCCTGATGGTATATCTTGATCTAATTATAACTAGGGAAATTAGTGACAAAATATTTGAGGGCATGACTAGCAGTGTTATTAGTGATTATGTTAATGTTAGGCAGAGAATGATCATCCTTCGGGGACGCTTTGTTCAGATCTCAATAGTCAATTCACATGCGGACTTTTCCTCTTGATTTCGGCATAGGGACGATGTTTTCAAGCCATGTAGGATATTCGACCACGCGAATGAATCATACGTTCAATTACTTAACTACTTCATCTTTGACTTTGAGAGTCTAGTATGTCCGAAGTTTTCTCAAATTTTTCTTAACAGACTTGCTTTCCAGGAAGTTAGGAATCTCGTGTTGTGCTATTTCTGGGTCAATACTGGAAATGGCATTGTAGGACCATGAAAAGACATCCCTAAATTCCTTCAAAAGTTCTTCAAATTACAACCGTTCATGCTCTTTGAGGGAGGACCCTATCCTAACCTCGTGCGGATGATTACTTAACCAAGATTGATAATAATAATCTCATTATCATTAGTTTGAATGAGGTTATGTTGTTTAGTTTTTTCCTTATTAAGATCACTTAAGAATTTCATTTTTTAAATCATCTTCATCAATCGTTTAATTAAAATCAAGGCAATTAATGTAAGTAACAACAAGATACTCGAACTCCTCCTTTATTTCATTGAAAACATTTTCTGAAAATACAGTGGGGAAGACCTCATCAAAGGAGGCCTCATTCACAATTACATTAAAAATAAAAGAAGAAACAGTAGGTTCAGGTGTTTCTTGGAGGAGATAAATAACGAAGTTCATGTTGACTTGGGAAAGCTTGACAGGGATGGCATGCCAGTTGAGGAGTGGTGCATCAGTAGTGGTGGTCTTTTTGCTCGAGTCAGACGGGTCAACTTTTAGGTAGATCATGCAGATATGCAGGTCTAATGGCTCATCCTTATCACTGCCCTCAAAGTTCTCGGTGCTTTTCATATCTTTGATAGTTAGAGGCTTTACCTTATGTTTTTGTTCTTCATCCCAAGTGACTTTATCTTCAAAGAAGATTTTTATCCCCGATTTCATATTTTTCTCTACAGAGTCGTACCATGGGTAGGGAAACCCACTGAAGGGAAAGTCTTCGCCCTTCGGTTCGTCGTTTTAATTTCAAAGTTTTTATCCCATTCGGTGGTAACTATGTCATCTTTCTAAGAAAAATTAATACATTCCACAACCTCCACAACTTCGTCATACAAGTCTTCTCATTCAACAGGGAAGTGCTGGAAGGAAGGGACTGAATGCCTTTGAATCATCAAAATCGTGAGCATCTCGGAGACAGTTCATATTTCCTATTTTCTGATGAATTCATCTGACATAACCTGCACAATGTCATCTAAATTGAACTCTTTTGCAGGTACAAACCATTCACCGGATTGTTGAGACCACTTTCGATCTTCCGTGAATCAATATTTTTTGCAGTTAATGTTTATCTCTGAGGGAAATTTCAGCCCAAATTCCTGAATTTGATCTAAGATCGTGGATAGTTCCATGGCTACCCCTTATAAATGGGTACAAACCTCTATGCAGGATCTAGTAAGTAGAGATAGATCTTGGTCAGCGGGATTCTCAGGATGTTGGAGAAATAAAGGACAGGCTTTCAAGGGTTTGGGTGAACTGGTGGATCAATCGGGTGTTTCGATGGGCTTAATTTTGGTGGAAGGGTCAAATTTAATGTTTTCTTCTTGGAGGTTACCAATCTTATAACTAAGTTGAGTAATGACTTCCATAAGATCAGGATAGACATTTGCATTCTGCTCAATGTTCTCCATGAATAGTTTTCGAAGGGATTTCTTGAATTTTGTAGAAATAGCAGAGGAAGTAGTGGAGCTTCGGGGTGTCTTGATGAAAGACCTGAACCAATAGGGATCCAGGCCAAGAATGGGGCATGTGATCGCACCCGAGAGGGAAAAAAGGATTTTTGCATTTATTTTGAGGAGAAAAGGAATATTTTTGGTTTATATATTTTTTTTAAAGGGAGAAAATATTTTTAGTATTTTTTAAGAGAGGGGAAAAAAATCCACGGCATATTATTATTATGTTACACTTGCATTATGTTCCGCCTAGGGTGCAAGTGATATATCGGACAAGACCCGAGTTTGGGGAAAAATACGGTTTGCAAGACCCGATTTGACTTCTTTCTAGACTCACGAATAGGGCTCAGTTTTAAAAAGGGAGAAATAGTGCAAAATTCGGGCAATAGGGTAATTCGAAATTTTGTCTGAGTTTCGTGTTGAAACCGATAGACTAGGTATGAGTGTATTATGGTAGATGCCTATATGAGGTTGTTGCATTAGTGGGTTAGTGGAAAGGTTCACTACACCAAAACACTCAAATAGTAACACTACTGTAGTGTTACTAAAATAATTACTAACGCTAAAAAAGCGTTAGAAAAAAGGCGTGGGGAATCAAATTACTAACACTTTTTTACTGTTACTAAATTATGTGTTACTAATACTATTTTATCGTTACTAAAGTGTTACTAACACTTTTCTACCGTTACTAAAGTGTTACTACTTTCGTAACACATTTCTAACACAATTTTTGTAACACATTTAGTAACGGTATAGGTCCATTACTAATATTAAAAAAACAATACACACACACACACACCCACACACACACTGGGTATACAATATTAAAAAAATCTAACATAATGGCAACAAAATAACTATCGATCCAACTTAATTTCAATACAAATAAATTAAATTTTTAAAAAAATGGACAAAATCTCATTTATTTATGTACTATCCACCTGTTTAAGGTATAAAAAATAGTACAATAATACAAATAATCGGCAACAACAATACTAATACACATCCAGACAATCACATCAATAAACATTAATAGCTCAAATTCCATTAATAGAAAATTCATCTCAATACACGAGACAATTTGGGAAATTTAAGAATTGTTCATCTCCATTTGGAAATTTGCTTACCACAACAGCTGCCCCTGCTATGAAAGATTCGTTGTGTGCTATATCTCTCAGAACTTATGCTCCTGGAAGTGTTGCTCATGTGTATGGTTAAAAGGAGAGTTTGTTACCTCATTTCTTATGTGCGTCCTTATTGTAGATACCCCGGGATCCTTGTCTAGTGGTCTGGATGAGCTAATGCACCACGCTTACTCGTTACGTGGGCCCGGAGTGGACATGATTGAGATTTTGAATGCCATTGCAAAGCTTGGATCTGGGCTTGAAGCTTCTTCCTTGACCTCTGATTCTCCAAGTTGTTCAACTCCTGTTCCCATGGAAACTGATGCTGAGGATCGGAATTCGGCTATGTTAGATTATAATGAATCAAGTAAGATTGTATGTTTCGATCAAGTCCTCCAGAAGCCTTCTGATCCTTCATTAGTGAATGTGGAGTCGCTCTCTTCAGGCAGACCATAAAACTCCTCAATAACCACATTTATTATCACATTTAGCTTCTTAAATGTCACGCAAATTCACGAGTTCAATTCGAGTTTGTTTAAGATGCTTTACCACCATATCCACTTCAATTCTACTTATCTTACAAACATTTAACTCAACAGATTCATAGCCATTAACTGATGAATCACCAGATGACAATGTGACATACCGCCTAATTAAATACCGGGTGATCAGTCCTTTATTAAATTAAAATCAAGGCGAACAGTTGGTTCATTCTTAGTATCACTGTCGCAAAATAAAATTTGCAATTTAAACACCCTACATAATTAAGCTAAGTGTCAAAACAATTTAAACCTTATTTCTATTTTATTTAATTCCATTAAGAAAACCTTTTCAATAATTAACACTTTGCGAATCGTATAAATGTTAAAGATGGCAATGAACACACAAGAATTTAACCATTCAGATAAACCAATACCAAGTCTAAAAATTACAAATTAAATCATCCTGACACGAATTACATCCCAAAGAGTACCAAATACTGAAAATAAAAGAATAAAAATCTCTGACAAATCCAACTGAATAGGGAAACGGGCGACACATGCCCTAACTAATCAGAACTATAATAAGAGTGGAGTCAATCAATGAGGTCATCTAAGCAATGGCCTTCAACTCCCACCTAAGCTACAGCGTGTCTGTTCCAAGGAACCTAAGCATGACACCCCTGTGGATGGGCACCTGTAATATATACATATATATACAAGAGAAAAGAAGTAAGAGGAAACGGGTCAGAGCCCGAGTATAAAACAGTTTAAAAATAGTTTAGCAAGTATTTAAAACGCTTACCAGCTAATGAAATAACCATGTTAGTGTGCAACACTCTCTTGATAAATTCTCACCTCTCATCTAGTGTGCACGCCTACCGTACTATTAATCTTAAAAGTTTATTTTAACTTAACATTCCCATAAGATTTCATTCCGATAAATACCGTGGCTAACATAATTAATTTCTAAAAATTAAGCTCTCTTATATATCTTATGATATTTAAAATAACCCAGTGATGTCACAAAATTCCCAAACACTTATAATAAAGTTGAAGTATTTATTCATTACTTAACTACTTTTATGCACAGTAGAAAGTTCCCATACTTAAGTGTGTGTGTGTGTATATATATATATATATATATATATATATATATTAGTCACTCATATAATATATATACTATCAGCACCCCACATGATATCTATGGTACTGGTATACTCTGCTATCAAGTCCCTGTATTACTAGTACTAAGGGATGTACTAGCTCGGAATCACTCTCGAACTGTATTAACATAAACACATACAATTTGGAGGCGAAGTATAGTTCCAAGTCACTAAGAGGTCAGTACATACCCTCACGTCTCTTAGGACCATATGACTATCACTCAAATAGCCTGTATCAAGGATACTATCTTCTAGGGTACAAGTCGTTATCCCCCATAAAGGCCCAATCAAGATAAGACTGTCCCGGCGCGAAAACCCCCGTGATAACAAGTAGCTCGAGTATGATTTTTACACAGATATATAATATATGCACAATTACACAATCATATATATATATATATATATATATATATATATATATATATATATATATATATATATATATATATATATATATATATATATATATATATATATTCACATTTCTAAATTTAGCGCGCCCACGGCCCATAATTATAATTATCCGTTATTAGCACATTTTATTCGATTATCTCGCATAACGGACCCGTCACCTTTATTCTCATATATAAGTTACTCCATACTTACTTCTTATTTCTCGAAGTATTCTATCTCCCTAGGTATAATTTCAGTAGGCACTCTCACTTATCTTCTAGTCTAACTTACTCACGAGTCTCGATCTTTGATTAGACGTACGCATGATTTCGTATGTGTGAATAACTCCCCGTTAACCCATAATTTCATCCTACCTTATAATTCATTATGCTCTATCAATGATGATTAAGGGTTCCTACGCATTTTAACCGGATTAAACTTAAAGAAGAAAAATACGTAGTTTTTCAGGAGTGATCGATCGATCGAGGGAAGGGGGTCGATCGATCGATACCATCGATCGATCGATGTTCTTGATCGATCGATCGATCAAGCAGTTATGATGAAACCTGTCGTTGTCCAGTTACGGCTTTACCTCTCCAACCTCAACCAAATCTCCATCAATGATCCCCAAACTCCCAAACAACAATTCTACAAGTACTATATACCTAACTACATGATTTTCTATGTAAAATATGTCTGAATTTATCAAGTATATCGATTTAATGGGGTAAAATTCACATAAACTTGAAGAACCCTAATTTTTCTTTAATTTCCATTCTTCCAATTCTTTTCCAGATTACTTGGTTCTAAATCCATACAAATTCGTGGCTTGTCCTCTACATGTGATTTAAATGTCCATAATATGACTACTTCCTCTACAACATATGATTTTAAGTCTCAAACTAGTAATTTCTTCCATGAAGCATGTTCTAAACAACCCTAGGCTAACATGATTGACACGTTAACTAAAAATAAAGCAAGATAAATACTTGCCTAGAATTTGGGTTTTTGATTTGTGAACGAAAGAGGTATATTTGCGTTTCTCGTCGCGCGATCTACACTTTGGTGGTGGTGGCGGTGCAAACGGGTGAGTCTTTGGCCTTGAGTTGCTTGGAAAGCTCTCCAACCCCTTCTCTAATGGTCGTTCTTTGATTTTTTGTTTGTTAACCCTAGAAAATAACTCCTAAAGTCTGATATATCCTTAGGAAACTCGTGGGTTTAATTGCCCAAAAATGTAAAATGTCTATAATACCCTCCCGGGATGCCAATTAGGCTTAAAATGCCTCGAGACCCGAACTAAACCCCCGGGTACATTATTTTGACTATCTCGACCCTTCCGGACACATTGGTGCACTCAAAAAGATCATAATGGTTACTTATAATTTAATCACTTTAAATAATAATAATTTAATCCCGACATGACACAGGCACGTCCCGATTTAATTTTCACAATTATCAAATTATACTCTCATGATAATTTCATAAATTCGATTATACATATTACTTTATTCATTAAGTAATACTCAACAAATTCCCAATAATTACTAACTCTCATCACGCTAGTAAATATTTAAAATAATTTTTGGATTAATATTAAATTAATATCTCAATTTAAATTTAATAAATCCCCAAATTTGAAGGTTATAAAAATACGGGATATTACATAACACTTAAATCAAATGGAGTAAGTATCTCATATGAAGGCGAAACATCTGAATTAGACGATGCGGCTAAGATCTGAAACATAAATAAACATTATTATTAACTCTCAAGTTGAAATTTAGAGTTGAGAAGTAAAAACAAAAAGAATTTCTCATTATATTGCTCTCATTTCACTTTGGCGTTATGAAATTCATTGTTGTGTCAACATAATGTAACGAATTGAAGATTTATTTTACCTCTGTGGATTCCGCGAGATGATTATTATTGGAAACCTCAAAAATCAAAGAAAAATCGATTGAGGCTTTTGGTGATTCGAGCGTCACATCTTCAAAAAAAGACGTAAATGCATAATTCAAACATTTTTTTGTTATCTGCAAAAGTAGATTCACCTCTAAACTCATTAATATACCGAAAAATTCACAAATCGAGAAATTGTTTCATAAATATGATGGTTATAAATGAAAGAATTCTCAAAGCAACAAATATTATAAAGAATTCAGATAGCATGGTTCATAGTTTATAAATAATAGGAATATTATTTTGCACAAGTCTCACATAAAAATACCAAACGCACTATAAATCAACATAGACGGAGGTTTGGTATAATCATTCTATAAGTCTTGAATATATTCAATCTAATAATAGTGATTATAAAGTAACAATCATACTAGAGTCAAAATATACCAAAAGCCCATATCATGAACTATGCAACCAGTTATAGATGCGTTTATAAATGAGCATGACACTTGTATCCAGTGTCATGCTCATTTATACATCACTGCACACTGAGTTTGATGTGAAAATGCAACACCACATCACTGAGTTGTTGCTATGGTATATTCTAAGAAACACAAAAGCGCTGCCATAACTTCACTTCCATTTAGATTCTAGACTGTTTTCTTTCCATATGTAAGAAGGTATAAAAACATCCAAATAGTGACTTTCTTTCCGCTCTGCTAAAAAAATAGGAGCCCATACACTCACTAACGGTCGACTTAAGTACAAGATCCAAAACACCATCTAAATATGATTTGGAATAGGGAAAATTTAACTTAATGGGATATGGTTGTTGTTGGAACACAGTTGTTATCCAACAGCTGTTGTTACCTTTAGCTGTTGCAAGAACTTGAAAAGCCTTTAAGGCAGTCCCACATCGGTGGGAAGGAAAATTTGTGGTGTGTTAATATACAATTTTTTGGGAACAAAGGTTCAGCCCTTTGGGCATTCAAGTTTTTGTGGGTATGTGGGGCAGACCCAATGGGCCAAGTCACACACGCGCGCGCGCGCCGCCGCCGTCCGTCCGGCCCGGCCCGTGCCCGTGCCCGTGTCCGGGTCCGGGTCCGGGTCTTGGGCTTGTGCTTGGGCTCATTAAGAATTAATTTTTTGGACAAATAAATTAACGTTTTTTGGGCCTTAAAAATTATTTTTTAACGGTAATTAATTCCGAAAAAATTAAAACGTGGTTTACTCCGTGTTGATTTCTTCAACCGAGTTGCCCACTTCTTCCAGTTTTTTCTCCACGTTGTTTCCAACGTCTCTTTTCTTTTTGCCCCATAAAAGAGCTGGTTGCCTCCGGTTTTGGCACACAGTTATCTTCTTCCAACACGAAAATTTTCTCTACAGTTCTGAAAAAACTTCTTTCTCCCAGAATACTATTTCCAGAATAATTAATCTCATTACAGATTAATTATAGAATCGAGCAATTAATACAGAATGGTTGTATACAGACCGGATTAATTCTTGTGCTATCAATCCGTAATTTAATTGGAGGCTGTTTTATCCTGGGGGTGACGGGGCTGCACACTGTCGGCACAATTAGAGGCAGAGCCGCGAAACACCTTAAAGAGAGCGACCTAGTCCGCGACTCAGCCGTGTTCTTCGCTGTCCAGTTTCCGGAATTCTTATATTATTTTTCTGCCCCAGAATTATTTGCTCCAATTGGGTAATTTCGTTCCTGAATTTAATTCTGCATTTAATTGTTTATTACTGCAACAACAATTTTAAGGTGTTCTTATTCTGCCATGGACGAAATTAATTCCAGTAACCTAAATAAGCCTTTCAAATATGAAGGCACTCATTTTAAACGTTGGAGCAAAAAATTGCTATTTTATTTAACTACGAAAAAGGTCGCATCATGTGTTCAATTTGACAAACCCGTAGTTAATAATCCACCTACTGTTGAGGAAAGCAAAACAATTAGAACTTGGGAGGAAAATGATTTTTTGTGCAAGAATTATATTCTGAATGCTCTAAGTGACGAACTTTATGACTATTATGCCAATTATAAAACTGCGAAAGATGTTTGGGACGCACTTTTTAAAAAATATGACACGGAGGAGGTGGGTGCTAAAAAATATGCCGTCAGCCGTTATTTGAAATTTCAAATGACGGATGACAAATCTGTTGTTGCTCAAACCCATGATTTGCAAATGATTGCCCATGAAATTATTTCCGAGGGCATGGCTTTAGATGAGCAATTTCAGGTGGCTGTGATTATTGATAAATTGCCTCCACTGTTCAAAGAGTTTAAAAATATTTTGAGGCATAAGTCTAAAGAATTCTCACTAGAGTCATTAATTACTAAATTGAGAATTGAGGAGGAATCCCGAAAACAGGACTATAAAGATGAAATTCTTGTTGTGTCTAACAACAAAAATCAGAAAAAGAACCACACTCCAGTTGTTTTAAAGGCAAACGGAAAAAATATGAAAAATCAGAAAAAGAGCCACAACCAGAATTTTAAAAATCAGACTCAGACTCAGAATAAGTATAAGAACCCTGGAAATGGACAGTCTAGCAACTCGGGACAGTTTCTCTGTTTCAAGTGTGGCAAACCTGGACATATGGCTCGCAAATGTCGCAATGTGCCACAAGCACAAGCGAATTTGACCGAAGAGGACCTATGTGCTATGATTTCAGAAATCAACATGGTTAGCGGTGCCGAAGGGTGGTGGTTGGATACTGGCGCTTCCCGCCATATCTGTTATGACCGTAGTCTGTTTAAGACTTATTCTGAGACTGCAGATAAGAAGGTGTTGTTGGGTGATTCTCACTCCACTGAGGTTGCTGGTACTGGAAATGTGGAATTGAAGTTCACTTCGGGAAAGACTATTATCCTCAAAGATGTTCTTCACACTCCCGAGATAAGGAAAAATTTGGTTTCGGGCTATCTTCTCAACAAAGCTGGCTTTACTCAAACTATTGGTGCTGATTTATTTACTTTGACCAAAAATGGAATTTTTGTAGGCAAGGGTTATGCCACTGATGGGATGTTTAAATTGAATGTTGATGCAATGAATAAAATTTCTCCTTCTGCTTATATTGCTTGTTCATTTAATATTTGGCATGCTAGGCTTTGTCATGTTAATAAACGACTTGTTAAAAATATGAGCACTTTAGGATTAATTCCCGAATTATCATTAAATGATTTTGAAAAATGTGAATGGTGTAGTCAAGCAAAAATCACTAAGACACCACATAAATCTGTTTTTAGAGAATCTGAACCACTTGATTTAATTCATTCGGATATTTGTGAATTGGATGGTGTCACAACTAGAAATGGCAAACGTTATTTTATAACTTTTATTGATGATTGTTCCGATTATTCATTTGTGTATTTAATGAAAAATAAAAGTGAAGCGTTTGACATGTTTAAAATTTTCCTTAATGAAATTGAAAATCAATTTAATCGGAAAATAAAAAGGTTACGTAGTGATAGAGGCACCGAATATGATTCTGGATCATTTATTGAATTTTATAAAACCCACGGTATTATTCACGAAAAAACTGCCCCTTATTCGCCCGAAATGAACGGTAAAGCCGAAAGAAAAAATAGGACATTAACTGAATTAGTAGTGGCTATTTTATTAAATTCCGGGGCTGCCTCACATTGGTGGGGTGAAATTATTTTGACTGTGTGTCACGTGCTTAATAGAATTCCTAAGACTAAAATGAAAATATCTCCTTATGAAATTTGGAAAAATATTAAGCCCAACGTGTCATACTTTAGAACGTGGGGGTGCTTAGCCTATGTACGTATACCCGACCCTAAAAGGTCTAAATTGGCAAGTAGAGCATATGAGTGTGCTTTTATAGGCTATGCTATTAATAGCAAAGCATACCGATTTTATGACTTGAAAAATCAAGTAATTATTGAATAAAATGACGCCGATTTTTATGAAGATAAATTTCCTTTTAAATTAAGGAATAGTGGGGGCGAATCATCCACTAATATTTCTTTAAATAAAAATAAAGAAAATAATGAATCCATTTTAGAAATTCGAAAAAGTAAAAGGGCTCGTGTAGAAAAATATTTTGGTCCCGACTTTTATGCTTACACCTTAGAGGAGGATCCTAACACTATTCAAGAAGCCTTATCTTCTTTAGATGCCGATTTATGGCAAGAGGCTATTAATGATGAAATGGATTCTTTGGAAACAAATAAAACTTGGCATTTAGTGGACCTTCCTCCTGGATGTAAAACAATTGGGTGTAAATGGATTCTTAAAAAGAAATTAAAACCTGATGGCACTGTTGAAAAATATAAGGCACGTCTTGTTGCTAAAGGTTTTAGACAAAGAGAAAATGTAGACTTTTTTGACACATTTTCACCCGTGACTAGAATAACGTCTATACGTGTACTATTTGCTATAGCTGCCTTAAATGATTTAATTGTACACCAAATGGATGTTAAAACTGCTTTTTTAAATGGAGAATTAGAAGAAGAGATTTATATGGATCAACCTGAAGGTTTTATTGTACACGGTCAAGAAAATAAAGTATGTAAATTAGATAAATCTCTTTATGGACTCAAACAGGCACCTAAACAATGGCATGATAAATTTGACAGCCTAGTCATCTCTAATGGGTTTAAAATTAATGAAAGTGACAAATGCATTTATTATAAATATGTTGAGAACATTTGCACTATCATATGTCTTTATGTTGATGACTTGCTTATTTTTGGTTCCAATAATCATGCCGTAGAAAATGTTAAATCATTATTATGTGCCAACTTTGATATGAAGGATTTGGGTGAAGCTAGTGTAATATTAGGAATTAATATTACTAGGTCAGAAAAGGGACTTTCTTTGGATCAATCTCATTACATTGAGAAAGTTCTAAAGAAATATAATTACTTTGACTGTAAACCTGCTAGTACTCCATTTGACCCTAGTGTAAAGTTATTTAAGAACACTGGCGACAGTGTAAACCAAAATGCTTATGCAAGCATTATTGGTAGCTTACGTTATGCTACAGATTGCACTAGACCTGACATAGCTTATGTTGTGGGAGTACTATGTAGATTTACTAGTAGACCTAGTATGGAGCATTGGCATGCTATTGAGAGGGTCATGCGGTACCTTAAAAGGACGATGAACCTCGGATTACACTATAATAAGCATCCCGCTGTCCTTGAAGGATTTAGTGATGCAGATTGGAACACCCTATCTGATGATTCTAAGGCTACTAGTGGATATATATTTAGCATCGCTGGTGGTGCAGTTTCTTGGAAATCTAAGAAACAAACTATTTTGGCTCAATCCACTATGGAGTCTGAGATGATAGCACTAGCTGCTGCTAGTGAAGAGGCAGGTTGGTTAAGAAACCTCCTGTCAGATATCCCATTATGGGAAAGACCGATTCCAGCCGTTTTGATTCATTGTGATAGTACCGCGGCTATTGCAAAAGTTGAGAACCGTTATTATAACGGTAAGAAACGACAAATACGTCGTAAGCACAGTACTGTTAGAGAATTTATCTCTATGGGTGCTGTGAGGGTGGATCATATACGGTCTGAACAGAACTTAGCTGATCCTTTGACGAAAGGACTAGCTAGGGAAAAGGTGTGGAACACCACGAAAGGGATGGGACTAAAGCCCTTGGATAAATTAGTCATTTGTGATGGTAACCCAACATATAGACTGGAGATCCCAAGAAATATGTTCAAAGGGTAATAACAAGTCACAAGTGATATGGGTTGAATCATGCGATTATTAATTAAAATAGAACGGGGTTTTACTCCGAGTCCATCCCTAAGGAGCATGATATCCTGAAGCGAGTTAAGGATGAGTTATGATAACTCTTAATGAGATCTATAGCTTTATTTTGAGTGGGGTACTTAGCTACAGGAGTATTCTTGATAGACTCACCTATGTGAATGTGGAAGTGTGGCCGCTTCCTATGGATATTTTGGGCAAATTCCTAAAGCGTTCACTATACTGGGATAGAAGCACATGGCCGTAAAGTGCTAGCTATTAGAACTACACCCAAGTAGGGTTGTGTGTGGGATGTTGTCAGAGATAGAGTTCAAAACTACGGTTACTCTAGTATATTCTGAATCATCTTTACTACGTAAAGGTTCAAGTCGAAAGACACCTTTGCTTATGCACAATTCTATGAATTATTGCTCGATAAAATGTTTTCAAATTTTGCAAGTGGGGGATTGTTGGAACACAGCTGTTATCCAACAGCTGTTGTTACCTTTAGCTGTTGCAAGAACTTGAAAAGCCTTTAAGGCAGTCCCACATCGGTGGGAAGGAAAATTTGTGGTGTGTTAATATACAATTTTTTGGGAACAAAGGTTCAGCCCTTTGGGCATTCAAGTTTTTGTGGGTATGTGGGGCAGACCCAATGGGCCAAGTCACACACGCGCGCGCGCGCCGCCGCCGTCCGTCCGGCCCGTGCCCGTGTCCGGGTCCGGGTCTTGGGCTTGGGCTTGGGCTCATTAAGAATTAATTTTTTGGACAAATAAATTAACGTTTTTTGGGCCTTAAAAATTATTTTTTAACGGTAATTAATTCCGAAAAAATTAAAACGTGGTTTACTCCGTGTTGATTTCTTCAACCGAGTTGCCCACTTCTTCCAGTTTTTTCTCCACGTTGTTTCCAACGTCTCTTTTCTTTTTGCCCCATAAAAGAGCTGGTTGCCTCCGGTTTTGGCACACAGTTATCTTCTTCCAACACGAAAATTTTCTCTACAGTTCTGAAAAAACTTCTTTCTCCCAGAATACTATTTCCAGAATAATTAATCTCATTACAGATTAATTATAGAATCGAGCAATTAATACAGAATGGTTGTATACAGACCGGATTAATTCTTGTGCTATCAATCCGTAATTTAATTGGAGGCTGTTTTATCCTGGGGGTGACGGGGCTGCACACTGTCGGCACAATTAGAGGCAGAGCCGCGAAACACCTTAAAGAGAGCGACCTAGTCCGCGACTCAGCCGTGTTCTTCGCTGTCCAGTTTCCGGAATTCTTATATTATTTTTCTGCCCCAGAATTATTTGCTCCAATTGGGTAATTTCGTTCCTGAATTTAATTCTGCATTTAATTGTTTATTACTGCAACAACAGTTGTACTGATGTTGTGACATACTGGCATCCATACATACTTTAAATATGTAATTTTTTTTATTGTTGTATTTTTATTGCAATTTTTGAGTGAAAATTTTATAGTATATTCTCTGATTTGGCCACTGCACTCATAACTGCAGTTGTACACACACACACGAGAGTGGATCCTCTGTTGTATAACCCTGAAGCGGTTTACTTGAGTATAAAGAGTTTTTCAGTTTTCAAAAATGTTTGAGACAATTATACCTCATAAACACACAAGGATAAAAACAACAATATATGAACCATCTCCATCAGTAGCGATACATAATCAAATCACGTGATGAGAAGGAATTCACATGAGTTACAATGAGAGGTGTAATTTATAATCATGTGTAGAATAATTTTTGAGTGAGAGAAAATAATATAGATATGCAAAAATCACAAGCATTTGTGTTGTAGTGAGAATGAATTAAAAGACACACTACATGTCTCTATAGTTTGTCCTAATAAAGAGGACCAATCAAGCATGCATCTGTAGCAAGAAATCCAATCCTCACACTACTCCCGGCTTTAAGTGTCTTAAGCTTAGCTTGTTTGATCTCCCTGGCGACACAATCTCCTACATTAAGGAAAGGCACAAAACATCCCTAGGATACCTCACTATGCCACACGTGAGATATGTGGCATGGCATCACAATGCAACGCGCTCCCGACTGCTCCAGACTTTCTCTTTTTCTCCTCAAATTCTCCACAATTTTACCATTCATACTTTAATTTTTTAGCGTCATAAATATAAGTATGATCTCAAATTATAAAGTGAGAATAAATACCTCTATTCTCAAATTCTACACAATTATAGGAGTTTTATCTTGGAGTTGTTAGCGTATGATCCATTCTTCATAATACGTGGAATATTCACCGTACAACTTTGCAAAACCTATATAAAAAACAAAAAGTACAACACTCATCATGACAATTATTTAAGTAAATAACATTATGTCTAATAAAAGAAACAAAAATTAAAACATAAAACACAACAAATATGATTTCCAACTAATTCTACTTCAAAAGATGAATTCCAATTTTTCAATATATATATTCAACAGTGAATAATTTAAAAAGGTAGGTTTAGATATCAATCATCACCACCGGGACTCAAAAGTGGCAACATCAATCTAAAAGAGAGTTACTTTCGTAATCCCAAAAATAAAATGTACATACCACTTGAATGACATGTTCTTGGAGAACAATAATACACTAATTGCAACTGTAAAAAAACACTAGATGGAACATTCCCAAATAATCAGAAATTTCATGTGAAATAATATTCAAAAGAAGTTTGCATCCATGGAAGCTTCATTTGATAGTTTAAACAGCAACAAACACAACTAGAAATATGGCAGCTCACAGGATCCCTCCCTCGAGTCCTTCATAAATAATGAATGTTCGAGGGTCCCCGTTCCCATAACTCTAGGCCTAAACAAGATTGTTGAGGCAGAGTATCCATGTCTCCACTGGCCCTGGTTAGCAGGACAGTAAAAATGCACGACGCTGCATACAGTGTGTACACACAAGGCAGATAGGGAGGAATTTTGAACAAATTTGACAATTTACCTTTCCACTGAACTTTTTCTCAAGTTCCCTTATGAGCCTAAGATGAATCTTATGAAAACTTTTTCTCAATCGGTAGGGAACATGGATCACAACAGCCTTGTGATTCTAAAGATATCAGTTTAACTTCATGTAGAGTATAAATAAAACATTATCACTGAGAGGTTAAAGATAGAAGAGGTCAAAAGTTTAGCATGCTATCAAATTATCAATAGAATCCTTACAGAGTCGAGTTGAGCTGAAGGTTCTTCAGCTCACTTTTAAGTTCCTAGTCTGTGTTTTCCAAATCAAACAACGCCTGTAGATATGTTTCAGACATAAACGTAGTTAATACGGACCATATGAAAAAATAAGCAAGCCAATAAATGATATCTCAGAACATTGAATAAAGGTAACAATAAAAACCTGTGCGAAGGTTTCCTTAAACTCAGTCGGTTCCACATCTTTATCCCTGTCGATCTTCTTCTTTGAAGTATACATCTTGATAGATCTGATTTACAACGCAATGATTTAGCAAAAAGGTACAAGGGAATCTAACATCAGAGTATAAGAAGAGGGACTATATAATTGAATGATAAATAACATCAATTGGTGGTTCTGGTACAACAATTGTCAAAGTACAAATGGGCTAGCTTTCATTGACTCTACTTACAAAATATGCATGGTTTGAAAAGGGAAGGGCATAAGGCATTTTCATGACAAAAAGTGTAAAATTTAAAACTCAGTAAATAACATTCACACAAACTGTTTACTTAAAAGTATGATCAAGTAAGTCGAAGGTTCTTTATGATGCCAGTATGCATAATTGTATATAGGAGTGTATATAGAGCAGTGTGCAGCTGAGCCGCTGAGGGCATTTTTCTAAATGAAGAAGAAGAAATAATGGGGGTGGGGTTTTTGGTTTTTCTTTCTTTTAATTTTTTCGTTTCATTAGTCTTAGGCTAATAGAAAGATGAGGGAGTGAAAATTGATAAAGGAGGCAAATCAAAATTAGTTTTAACCGTCTCATAAGGTATACCTTTTGAGATGGCTTCTAATATGTAGTCTCTAAATCCCACCTTTTGAGACTCAAATTTTAGCCGTCTCACAAAGTCCAGTCTCAAAAAGTATTTTTTTTTTATAGTGACTAGTAATAAGAAAACCAAAAAATCACATTTTAAATTTAATAAAGGGTGATCAAAGCACTATAGAAATAATCTAAAAATATGAAGTAATCTAACAATAAGATATAAAGTAATAATCAAAACGCCGACGATATACTGGAGTGGTAGATACGATATAGAGTAAGTACCTAACCACATTATATAATACATAACAACCCTAAGCCAAGATTCATTTACTTTCTTTTTTCTCAATCTTCAAAGCAACCAAACAAATCCCTATAGATCTTATTTAAACATGTTCAACTTCAATAATTAACGTATCATTGCTTTAAACACTTAAATGCCATCAAACCCAAATTCAACACACAAGCAACTAACAATCACCAGTATAGCATCCAATACATAATTGGCAATGGCATTACACCCTAAAAAATTATCCACAATCCAAATAGTTAATATACTTAACAAATAGTGAATATCCCATCAAACCCAAATTCAAGAAAGATTTAAACAGCTTACACTTACACCCATTTCATAAAATGTAGCATCAACACAAAAATGAGATTCATAAATATAAAAAAAAAAAAGACAAATGAAAGCATATAAACACATAACTACACATGATTTCGAGATGAATCTAAAATGAAGTGTAGATTAACAAGAGGTAGAATGAAATCTTACATAGGTTTGTGAATCCAAACCGCGACTCTTTCGAAGATACATACGATTTGCAGAAGGAGATGGCAGGTCTCGTTTTACACCCGATTCCGAATGAGCAAAACATACATAGGGTTTTCCAGGTCAGTTTGGAGAAGAAAGATAGGGTTTTGGCAGGTCTCGTTTGGGTGGAGATTTTGGCATGTATAATTGACCAAGTATAAATTCTTCTAAATTTAGACCCTTAAGTTAGTGATTTTTATATCCCGAACAAGGTAATTGAACCATTTTTATTCCATATCATTGCCATTGACTGTTTCTAACAATTTCCTCGAGTTTCATGTATTTTTGATGAATTTTTTTAGGAATGGAGTGCAAGAAAGAGATCGGAAGAAAGAAACAGAAGAAAGGAAGAAAAGTCAAAGGGTAAAAACGTAAAGTTATACCCAGAATTCGAATTCGACACCTAAAGGGAAGTTGAAGAGCTTGATTTCACAAGAGCATCGGAATAAATGACACGTAAATCGGAGCTTGAGATCAAAAGTTATGGCCAGTCAAAGAAGAAAAAGGAAAAAGTCAACTTGGAAGAAATCGGACCGATCCGGTGTAAAAACGGACCGATCCGAAATGACCCAAGTCCAGTAGACCCTGGATGGATGACAAACCGATGACAGCAGGACCGATCCGGTAGAATAAAAAAAGAACCGATCCGGTGGCTGAAAAATGGACCGATCCGAGGGCTATCCGGACCGGTACGGTCATGCGAAATCCTGGCATTTATTATGAAGATTTTGATGTGCATAGCTGGTGAAATCTTGCGCAACAAGCGATTCTGGCTGTCAAATTCGTACTACTTGGTGCTATAAAAGCCCATGCCCTACCTCATTCTAGGAGGTCGATTTAGAGAGAGCAATTCAGAAGTTAGGAAATTTTCATTTTCTTAGGTAGGAGTTTTCATAAACCCTAGTTTGTAAGGTTGAGAGAGAGAAAATTTCTGGATTCAAGTCTTTTTCTGTTGCTGAATACAAGTATAACAATTCCATTCTCTTATTTGGTATCTATGTTAGTTAAATTTCAATTTTATTGCAAATTATTCCCAATGTTTGGTAGGTCTATAATTATGTGTATGAATTTGTCTTCTAATCAAATAATTTCTAGCTAAATTCTTAAGGGCTGGGGTACATGAACTCACTCCGGGGCAAATTAATTATGTAGAAAATAGAGGGTAAATTAAATATTGACCGAATCGTGGAAGGAAATTACATGAACATGCCAATCTTTTAAACTCTCTTGTCCTAGGTACTTGAGATATTTAAGAACGTTTTGCAAGTGTAATTGTCCATTCACCGCTTTATATTTACCTTTGATTTCATATGGTGAGGGCTAGATCCTTCATATATGTAATGCTTAGGATTTATAAAGATTGGATTTAGTCAAGAATTTTAATTTACAATTATAGTATTCTACACGGTAATTCGTTAAGATTTGAGGGGTTGTAACCTACCCTATTTTCTCTTATTTTTCAATCTAATTTCTCCACAATTTTCTTAGGGTTTTCTTTTCTTTGAGTATATTTTATTCCAATTGCAATTTCTCATCATCTTTTTTTGGAGGAATCATTTCAAGATTTAATAACTTCTCCTACAAAAGTGCCAATTTTTAATCCCTGTGGATACGATCCCGATTTGTCGGATTATTACTAATGCGATAGGCTTGCACTTGAGCCTATAGAAAACGCACTTTTGAGACAAATGCTTAGTCGCGTCAATAATCAGGGTCTTTTTTGGGTTGGGGGCAAATTTACCTCCTTTTTTTAAGAAAACAATTTCTTTTAAAATAAAGAACTAATATTAGTAACACTAATTTAGTGTGAGTAACAGTAACGAGATAATAGTGTTACTAATAAAAAAAATAGTGTGTTAGTAAATGAGCGTTTTGGTGTAGTGGTTCCCCCCTTTGGTATGAATCCCATGATATACCTCTTGCCTATAAGGGTAGTCATTCATCGGTACATGTGGAAAATTCATTTGATATAACTGAGAGTACGTGAATTTCCTCACGATACACCTCGTGGAGATGGTATGTGCGAGAGAAAATCTAATATACTCGACGTACGTGAACAATTTTCCTGCTATATACCTTTCGTCATGAGTTTGGTCAAGAGGTACGATACGGGGGGAACCATTCGATATACATCAAAGGTTCTAGTCAATGAAATGTGGGAATTATATCTCTTAGGTTAACCACGCCCTACAAGACCGAAACTCATCACGAAGTGACACCCCAGTACATGATAAAATTTTGGTCAATATTGCAATGCTCAAGTGACATAGTGTGCAAGAATGCATGAATCTTAATTAGCATTTTATGGAGAATTTTATGTATGCTAAGAGAGAGAGAAATACTACTACTATGAGCTAGAGCATAGAATGTACAAGTAGCATAGGGAGTAAAACCAGAGAATATTTACATTAATCATAGAGCCTATACAAATAATGGTGATAGATACAAACATGAGACATGTGAATATACATAAATGAATAGGAAATATGTGCAAAGTGAGGGTGACATGTGAATATGTGTGGGCAAAGAAAATATTTGGATATATACAAGTGGGAGAAATGTAGAGGTGTGAGACTAAGCATGGATATCTACAAGTTATGTGTGAAACATATAAGAAACATGCGGTTATGTACAAGTGAGAAGAGTATGAGAGTGTGTTCTAGTGTGACTAATCATGGATATCTATAAGTGATTTGGATCATGTGCAAGTGTGAGTAAGTGCACTGAAACATGGTCACTATATAAAAGTTAGTAAAGAGAGGCATTTGATAGGGAGATGGTATATACATGTGATGAGAAAAAGGCATAGTAGAGATAAGGATATAAACATCATGATATGAAGAAGGAATATATATAACATTTAAGTATGAGAGTAAGAAGAATATACAAGTGTAGGCATATGTAAGTATGTATAAAAATAGAGAGAAGGGAGAGAAAACAAAATAAAACCCATGTGAATTAGAGTCTAGTCCTCTTAAAGAATAATTCCCCAGTGGAGTTGCCCCAATAGGCATCTGAGATTTCTTCGGCATGGGTTGGGCCCGAAAGGGATATAGAAAGGGTAATTTTGTCTCAGTGTGTGTGTGGGGGGGGGGGATTATAATATAGGAATCCTCTTTTTGCCACTCATTCTATCTTCGCGGGCTGCCATGGATATAAATTGGTCATAATCAAATGGGAGGAGTATGTAAAAATGGAGTCGCGAGCCTATTTTTCTCAAAACAGGCAAAAGAATGTAGTTATCCTCGAAAAACTAGCATCAAAAAAGAAATCGATTCATACAAAACCAAATGAATCGAGAATCCGGGGAATAAGTTATGGAATGGGAAGGTGTTAAGCACCCATTCTGACCTTTCGATCTCTCATGAGCTATAATGATGTTATCCTTTTTCTATAAGATATTACTCATGTGTATAATGTGTTATGTGAAAAATAAGTGAGAAAGAAAAACCATCCTACTCACGTCATGGAAAGGATGGAGAGGAGTCATTACAAGGAGTATACAAAAAAAGAGAATAATAAAAAATAGATGTTAATGCCCACTGAATCATAATTCACTACGAGAAAGGGAATATGCATGTTGTATTGGAACACTAGTATGTAGGCGTGCGTATATGTGTAATAACACTAAATATAAGATATAAACAAAGTAACGCAATGAGCAAATAGGACTCGAATCCCGATAATGACATGGGATGCCTAGGTTGCCAAAATAGGCTTCAAATTCCACATAGTTCGACATATCACGAGGGTGGGATTTATCCCATAGGGACTCCTCCTTAGTTGTTTTGGAAAAAGGTTCTCAAGTGTAAAAGTGTAGAAAAAGTGAGGAAATCATACTTAGGGGTTATAGGTGAACCCTATTTTTCACTTTTAGTTTTATGAAAATACATTATATATTTGAATACTAGTAATAAAAAAGTATATTAGTTGATGTGTGATGATGGAGTAAGACTAACAGATATGAAAAGAGGAATATAAGTAAATATACAACACTAATTCAATGAATTGGAAAAGAGTGAGAGTAAACCTCCTAGAAGATTTTGCTACTGATTTTTGAAGGAGAGTATGCTAATTTTATGGTGGAGTAAGGTTAAGGTAAGTTGCAAAAGGTGGTATAAAAATGAGGTAATAAAGGTGAAAAGAATATTAAAAATTTGAATTTTTGGGGGTGACTGCATACTGATTTAAAAGCAGGGAATGTTCTGATTGCTGAAAAAGGGGTTTGGGAAATAAGGTCATGACCTCCTTAAATAGTAAAATTTAGGGTTCAGGGGGGATCCCGATCCCCATAATCCTTATCTTGCCTATCGGATTGCCCCTTTATTGCTGGAGAAGCAATCTATACCCCTGCCTATAGGCAAGTGGTCTAGGGTGCCTATAGGTAGTCCAGAAATGACTTTTCGAAAAAATGAGCATAAAATGAAAATAATAAGTTCGAATCATGCACATCTGGGACCGTTGGAAAGGAGATTCAGAGCCTTATGAAAATATATGGATCCACTCTCATGTTCGAGAGTTGAATAAAGTCAAACGGGACTTGTAAGCCCCAGATGGCCTCTAGATGGGGCTTCTCGGAGTAAAAAGTTGAGACGTGCAAACTGTGAGGTCGATTCACCCATGGTATGGATCATTGGAAAGGGGGTTCAGATCCCTATAAAGGTTCAATGATCTTCACTCTAGATAAGAGATTTGACCAAAGTCAAATGGGGCTGAGGATCGCTCGATGGCCTCTGAATTAGGGTTTAGAGGACCTGGGGTCTTAGGGTAGGAGGAGAAGTGCTAGTGACCTAAGAAGGGATTTGGAGGGTATCAGGATGGGGTCTTTACACATGTCATTCACCTAGACATCCTTTTAATCTACCTATTTATATCCCTCTAAGTGCAATGAGTCATTCATCTAGCTTTTGCCATAGCCTATAGCCCAGACTGCGCGAGGACCTTTTCAAAACTGGTACCTTAGTTTTATATATTTTGGTGTAGACCATATCTGACTGTTTAATTATATTTGAAGGCTTGTATGAACTTTTTGATCTCTTCTCTTAGAGAAAAATTCTCAGTCTATAGCAGACCTACAATATTCTTAATATCTCCCAGCTCGACCTATAGGTTGATGGCCTTTTTAGTTTGGTCGCCATAAAAACTTGATATCCTCTGCAATGTTTGGTGGACAACCATAAAGGTTTCTCGTGCTTGCTCAAAGACATCCTTTTCCAATAAGGAAGTCAAAATCTTCATTCTCTTGGAAAATTGGCACCAAGCTAAGTTATTATTAGACTACAAAAGAAAAAAGGAAATGCATTCAAATTATAAAGAGAGCAACAATGTAAACAAGGATAAAACAATAGTTAAACAATACAAGATGAATCCAAAACTTTATATCCTTTCATTCATTGAAAATTAGGGCAACCCTTATAGAAGAATGCAAAAGAATAAATAAGGTGTTCAAATAAAATACAATATGATCTTAAGTTAATCGACTTAGTAGGAGTGTCCTTATCAGGAACAACCTTGTTCTGGTTGGTGGCCTCATGTTATTAGATGATGACCTCTTCCTCATCATCTTCCTCAATGTTAGGAGGAGTTCTAGGAGAATGCTCAATGAACAACTCAAATTAAGTAGAAACCCCAACCTTTTCTAGGGCCTTATACCAGACCTTCTTGTAGAAGGACTTACGGATGAAGTCCAATTATTTTTGGGCAAGGGAAAATGCCTTATCCCATCCTTTGTGAAACATAATATTATTGGCCTTAAATGTCACTGCTAAAGACTGGGAAGATTACTCTCTATCCTTTTCCAACTGCTTGACCTTCGACTTTAGAGTGAAGATCTCTGTGTCTTTGGCTTTAATTGCAGTATCCTACTTCCTTTCGTTACAGTGTGTTTCTTCATTTCCTTCTTCTAGGCAATACCGAAGGCCTTATTTTCCTCTTCCAATGCCCTCTTTAGGTCAACATTATCCTTTACCTTCTCGGATATTTAGTAGAGGAGATTGATGGAGTCTACCACAAATTTCAGATCAAAGAAAAAATGAAATAGTTAATTAGTACATGAAAAAGTTCAAAGCCATAAGAATTCAAGAAACTAAATACATTTATCAGAGAAAGAGTTTAGGAAACATAAAAGACAAGCCTATCAGTGGACAAGCTTCTGACCAAAGGATGGTCGACAAGGAAGCAACCTCCCCTCAGCAAGACAATAGCCAAGTCATGTTGCTTGGCCACTGACTCTTCGAAAGGTCCCTTCCCCTTTTTGGGTGTAATCCAATACCTTTTGGGGCGGGTAGATTGATTGAAATATTGGAGTTGGTATTGCTCTTCTTTACAAGATGAGACTTCATCTTGTCAAGGGAATACCCCATGATTACTCGATCGAATGGACCTTATAACTCCTTTCTTTTGGAGAGTTACGAAGGTGGTAAACTAGGGGAAATTTCCAGCTCCATCAGGTTTGGGATTCTTCTCATCAGCGTAATTCCTTCGCCCGAGGTCGAGGGGATGGCTATAGGGATAGTGTAAACTTTAACAAATTCAAACGATCCTGAGATGCTCGGAGATAAAGGGTCATACTCTGTAAGACCTTTACAAATTTATGGTTCAATGTCAACTGGTAGGGAAATAAAGGATGTAGTGGTGGATATTTAGGACAACAATAGTGAATTCGATCTAAGGTATTGGACAACATTTCAGCGTTGCCTTAGCTCTCAATCTTTCTTCAATTAAATAAAGTTTATTTCTTCGTGATGAGGATCTTTCTTATTTTGGCGAGTTGCATAACAAAAACCACAATATGAGGGAAGGTACAAAAAATAAAAAATAAAACATACGCGAATAAAAAGCATATCAAAGTATAACTCAACCTATTCATAACCCCTTCAGGGCATTTAGGCTCCCTGCAGAGTTAACCAGCCTATGGGATAGGCAAATGCTCCCAATTATTTATAACAAAATGGTGTGGCCAATAATCCTTATTGGAATCTAAAATTTTAACTATAAGCACCCTCTCAGCTCTCCTCTCCTTCAAGTTAAACATGTTCATCGAATTTTACCCACATATAACAATAGTGGATTTCAGGGATCTTTCGTTTGGTCCCATACAACTCAATAACTCCATTGAACTCGTTAAAAATCCTCCAATTATTTAGAGATCATTGGAAAAACTGGAGAAAAAGTTAGTTTAGGGGGAAAGTAATGTCAACTTTAACAACAAATTGGGATAACAACCAATGGCCTCATTCAATATTATAACAATCAAGGGGAGGCTCTCATATCTTGACCTCCATCCACTCAGCTATGTAATGATGATTAAGATCATCAATACTATTTTTATTTTTTATATAAATCATCCTTACAGTGATATAATGAAGAATAAATAAGAGGAAATAGACGATCGTGGAAGAAAATTATAGAAAATAAAGAACGGGATAAAGTATATATATAGTGAAGAAGCATAACAAATCTTTGATACAAAGTCTAAAAAGAAATAAGAAGATAGTGAGCTAAGCTTATGGATTAAAGGAGTTACTAGGGTGGAGCAACTTTTGAGGCACATCCCATCATTATAAGTATGCCCCCAAAATGGCGACCGGCACACGTTACCGCTTTTGGGTTAACCACTGCATATTTACCAGCATACCCGTAAAAACACTAGGGAAAATTACTCGCACATCCTCCAAGGTTTAATAGGAAGAATAAAGAGTTTTCCAAATTATAACACAAGTGTTATCATCCTTCAATAACAACACCTATGGATAGCCAAGTCTTGCCGGTGACCACGAATAAGTTCCAATTTGAAGGGCGAGCAAACCTTTTTATCCCTAACTAACTACAAAGATTTGGGGAAATTGTGGGGGATTATTCGACCACAGTCTAGGAGGAGACATGTGTGCATTAATCTTATCAACAATCTCACTTCGAGGGATGGTTGAGGCCAATTACAGAAAATCTCATAATTGAATACAATCGATTAAGTCTAGATAAATATCTAAGGTCAAGGAGTCCCACATGGCTCAATCTCTTTCTTTTCTCTACAAATATAACCCTCAAACCATGAAAAAGGGAATTTAATCCTTGTTATCAAGAGACGTCAATAAAGATAAAGTAACACCTTGCCAATATAGACATATTATCGAACTACATACATATTGTTCTTGTGTGTGAATATATATGTTTACATTGTACTCAGGTGTAATTTTTTTAATCAAATACTTGTAGTATTTTACCCCCTACAATACCTATACCATAAAATATCAAAATAGGTTAAGTCCTTTAATACATACTAGATACTATCCAACATAATATCCACATAAGCTCTACTCGTCTCTATGCTAACTACAGTATTGCCAAACATCCCTGTAAGTCATACTCATTGATATTCTAATTATTATATTACATAAAATACGTGCAACATAACCCATCAATAGCATAGCTACTATATTTATTAATCTTTGAACTAGCTGATATAATATACATTATATATATAAGTATTAAGCTTATCACATAACTATATATATAATATAAGCAAAACATGAAGGACTTATCCTTCGAGAACCTCTCATACCTATATTAGATAGATTCATAGGAGATCCCACCCCTAATGGTTCGAAGAACTCAAAAAGGAGAAACTATTTTACTCACACACCAAACTTGTAACCACATACCATATTACATGAAAAGATCTCGTTTCTTATGTCTCCCTGATGCGAGAGAGTTAACGCATAACATGTAAAATCAAGATATTAGACCGATACATAAATTTCATCATCAGCTAGAAGAGTAGTACCCGAACCCACGAACATTGCCATCAAATCTCCACTGATATATTCCTCACAAGTCTACTCACACACATTGGTATGTTTGCACACATATCGTACATAATATATAACATGTAATACATATATAAGAATACTATATACAATCCTAATTGTATTAGTTGGGGTGATCGTCTCCTCGAGATAACTTTAATACCATGTATATATTTAATTATATCTATGTAGGACTATATCTCATAAGTCATGTATAAATACCCTTTGGAATCCCCATGATGATAAGCTTAACATCTATACTAAAATCCTCAAGAAAATCCTCATGTCATCCCTATTGACTTGACTCGATTGATCGGCCCCCTTGAGACATGATCGATCGACAGGTCTGTCTACCCAATTGATAGTCCCGGTGGGCACACAATCGATCAGACCCTTATTGCCCTAATTGATCATCCCTCAAATGTTCAAATCGACTGGATACTCCTCGAAACAACCTAATCTTACAAAATTCTAGTCTGAATTAGTTATCTTTGATTTTCTCCTTCCCGGATCTCTATAAAAGGGGTTTCCCTCCTTTAATGAATCCCGAAAACATCCTAAAAGGGGTTTTAAAGGATTCTAAGCAAATCTAACATCATAATTTGTTAAAAGGTATAATTCGAACCTCTAAAAATGATTATTCCTCAACAAACGTATGTTCTTCCATTGGCTCCCTTTATAAATATGATTTTAACCATATAAATTACAAATTCATTCATTCATTAATCCAAGTATGTGAAACATATATCTCCAATCGATTTACATATTCAAACATGAATTAAAGTATTAATCTAATTTTTCAAGAAGAACATAATGATTAGGCCATAATAATAAGTTTCAACCTAACTAAGGTTCATAACCATAGCATTTTATCATAAATAAATTACAATTAATAAAGCAAAAAAGCTATGTATTTCTTTCTTGGATTCCTTGTTGGTGGTCTTTAGTAAAATTTCCTCTTCCCGATTCCTCTCCCCTGCATCTAGGATTTCGATTATTTTTAATATTATGATAATTAAATGAGTTAGTGACCTTATTTAATATCTAATTCTTTAGGCCCCCTATGGCCCAAACTGGTCCCCTAAATAATTTCAAAACATTACCCATATGCTTTCGAAACTTATCTCAGAGGATTACTCAACCTTGAGCCCCAACTTAACATATTTTTAACACGGTTTCAGGTAATTAGATTTCTCTCTAAACTGTTTAATGGTTCACAACCTGATATACCAAAACTTTCTAAATAAATTTATCAATTAACTTAAACATGCACTCATTCAAATTAATTTCCAATTATTTAAGTATTTAAAATACGGATATTATAAGGATATTTTTAAAGGATTGGATGTAATGTTAATGATAAAATAACTGTTCAGAATGATTATTACCACTAAGAAATAATCAGAATATGGAGATTTCTGGACATGACATATGATTGTGAGTTTATCGGGTGATTAATACTGATTGGAATAATTCATTTCGTGAGTTGAATCAATTAATTTCACACTTTGCTCAGGGGTGAACATAATGGGTCACACACATCAGATAAATGTGTCATAGAAGTACGATGGTAATTTTTAATTGCGAACTTTTAGGGGACTTTATATATGGGTGGGGTTGACATATTTAAGGTGGTTGTATTGACAACACTAACAACCATGTGTTGTATTTAAAAAATCACAAGTTAATGAAAGCCTTATGGATAAGGGTCTTAGAGTGGCCATTATATATATATATATATATATATATGAGAGAGAGAGAGAGAGAGAGAGAGAGAGAGAGAGAGAGAGAGAGAGAGAGACCCTCATACGTACCAAGTATACATACTACTGGCGAAAAATAGTTTTTTTAAATATTAAAAAAATTATTTTTGAGTTGTGTATTTTTGTATGGAGAAATTTTGAACGATTTTTAAAGTAGCAAAAAAAAGTTATTTTAAGATGATTTTTTTATATGGGTCCCTTGAAATGTTTAAACTTCATATAAAAAAATTCAACTAAAAAATATTTTTTTACTATTTAAAAAAAAATAGTATGTGTACTTGGTATGTATTGGAGCCTGTCCATATATATATATATATATATATATATATAGTTATTCCGTAACACCTACAATGGAACAATATATCTTATTTTTCTTTTCATGTGGATGCCATTAAAGAGTCTGACCAATTATGGGGCTTATTGTGTTCCTGCAATCATGTTAAAGATTGTTTGTGAGAACTAAAGATCAAAGATTTTTGTAAGTTTAAGGTATTAAATGTGATAATCTAGTAGATTGGTTTTAGTGTGTCATAACATTCACGGAACATATCTAGCTAAAACATTATGAACTTAACTTTTTTTTAGTTGCATAAATATGTTGTAAGCTATCAAGTTATTTATCAAATGATAGTACTAATCTTGTGTGGATCAGTCCGCATTTTAACAGTGCGGACTGGACATGTATCACCTGACGTTGAGCCTAGAAATTATCGGCTAAATTATAGGCACACTCTCTCTCTTTTCTGGGCTCACTACCAAGTGACACATATTCGGTCCGCACTCTTAAAATGCAGACTAGTCCTCACTAGAGGAGTATTGTATATATATATATATATATATATATATATATATATATATATATATATATATATATATATATATATATATATATATATATATAGAGAGAGAGAGAGAGAGAGAGAGAGAGAGAGAGAGGAGTTTAAGATTTTTAAGCTTGAGTTCAAGGTGAGACTGTGTATATTTGGGGTAGGGTTGAGAGTGAGTATTAATTTTGTATGTTCCTGCCATCTATATACTACTATAAAATGCAATACAGGCACTTAAAACTCCTCAACACTAAGTCTATCCACGTCAGGTACCATCTTTTAATCTATCCACCCCAGCTAAAAAACCAAGAGGTTCTCATAGTTGTGAGCCATCTGTAGGTACTGTTTATCCTAGTTTTCGGCATTTCTGTTTCTTCTTCTTCTTCTTCTTCCATTTCTAATACTTAATACAACCGTTTAACATAAAAGATACCCACGGCTTCTCACGTCCCTAAAATCTAAACCTCAATTTGTTTATTTGGGACGTTTTCCTAAGCGAAGACACCAGAGACAACTTCACCACCTGAGATCGAAAGTAACGACAACTCTCTCATCCCACTATCTTGGAAGCCATCGAAGACTAAGCCACTTACATCGCCATCATCTCTCCTAACTATGCTTCTTCCCGTTGGTGCCTCTATGAACTCTCCTAGATTTGCGAGTTCCATCGCCTCTTCCACCCCATATTCTACCAAGTCGACCTCTCAGACGTTCGTCGCCAAAAAGGTCCCTTCGAAGGCCACTTTCGAACTAACCAGAAAAGGATTGGGAACGAATTGGTCCACAAATGGAAATAAACTATGAAAAAAGTCAGCGGAGTCTCTGGTTTTGGTTGTTGAATGAGGATTGGGGTTTGAGTTGGAGTTAATATGTCGGTTAGGTGGGGATGGGGAGAGGAAGAAAAAATGGGAGTTTTGGTGAAGAAAGAACAAGTTGAGAAAGCTATACATGAACTAATGAACGAGGGGAAATCAGATATGATAAGAGATAGAGCAAGATGTTCTGGTGGATTTGGCTTGGTTGAGATGGAGCTATATGGGGATTTCTTGGAGAGGTCGTTTCAGGTTTTGCCGAGTGATGTAATTCCTTCACTTGATATTGAGTTTTGTTGGATTAGAATCATGGAGATGAGATTTCTTGTTGTGGTGGCTCTGTATTTTCTTTGGGTTTGTGAGAGACGAAAGAGGAAATGTGGGTATATTTTGGTCACTTGTGATTTAGTTAAGAGATGTCGTGGTTTTGTTTACCCCCAATTTTGGGTATGTGGTTTTAGCGCTTGGTCGACGCGTGTGTTGGGAGTAACCTAGATTTATTCATATTTTTTTAGACGTTTGGATGAAGTTTGTTTTTATTTTTTCTCTGATATTTGATGATAGTATTTTATCTATTAAAAAACAATTTTTTTGGATAATTTTTTTTTGGGAAATCATTTTTATTTTGCTAGAAAATTATTATTTTGGATGAAAATTATTTTTTTTACTGGAAATCTTTTATCAATGTCATTTTTTATGTTTTTTAATCAACATTAAAAAATTTATTTTTGGAAACTATTTTTCTTTTTTTATTGTTTATTAAATATGTTTCTGCATATTCCAAGTTTTATGTATTTATTGAATAATTTCCTAATTTTAATAGATTTTTTTTCATTGGAAATCTTTTTTGTTATTGGAAATTCATTTTTGCAGTATTTTTTCTAACTTTTTAGAATATTTAATCAGTTTGCAATTTTTTTTTAATGTATTTTTCATGTTTTTATTTATTTTTTTTGTGTTTTTTTGTATTTTCTAGATTTTCAGTAATTATTGAATATTTTTTTTATATTTTATTTGAAATTTGTATTTATTTGGCAATTTACTTTGTTATTGAAAATCAGTTTTTGCGCAATAATTTTTCAAACTCTTTGAAATATTTATTCAGTATTTGCAAACTTTTAAAATATTTTTCCAGATTTTTATGTAGAGTGTTTTAGTATTTTCCTAATCTTAATAGGAAATCTTTTTTTAATTGAAAATGTATTTTTTTTGTTGGAAATTTGTTTTTTTTATCAATTAAAAATCTATTTTTTATTTTTTATTGTAGGTGTGGAATTTGGATTATGAAACACACAGCAATGTTACGAATGATCAGTTCACTTGCTTGGTCAACAAAAATGGCCGTAAGTTTACTTTCTTGATTGTCTTTCTCAACAAACCAACTATGATGGTTATTAGGTGTTGAGACGATTTTCTATCGCCACCGGAGAGGAATGGATGGTAAATATGTTGGTATTTTTGCCCCTTTCTAATATGGGACAGTGGAGGTTTCGATTGTAATGGCAGGCTACTTTGTGTTTCTCGATGTGAAATTTGCTCATATAAAATTATCTTATTTTTATTTAAAAAAACAACAACGGTGTAGTTCTTATTAATTTGTGTTAATTTAGTATGTGTTGTTGTGTAAAGTTAGATTTCAACACATGTTGTTTATGAACTCAAAGAATCAATTAGTTATTTAGCAGGTGATGCGTTTGAAGAAATGTCCCAATAAGTATTTTACTTTATTTGCTGAAATTTATTTGAAATTGTTTATATATTAAACAACTATTAAATTTTATGTATTTATCTTTAGTCCACATTGTTGAATTTAATGTGGGATTACTCATATGCTGGGTTAATGTTTTTTTTCCCGGGTGTTTTTGTTAGAATTTTTTGTTGGGTGTTTTAGTTACTAATGTTTAACGGTTTGAATTTAAACTTGAAATTGCACTTGAAAAAATTACTAAAAAATTATTATCGATTCACAAGAAGGGATACATTATCGGTTGTTGCACAACCGTCTAAATCGCGCATCGCGCGGGTTTACACCTAGTTATAATATATTTTCTCAAATTGTGAGATTGTTCTTTATCTCTTGTGGATGCAGGCATGGTACTATTATGAACCATGTTAAATCTTGTGTCTTCGCTTTAGTATTTTTGTGACTTGTTTATATTTCTATTTTCGTCATTTTGCATATCTCCTTGTGTTTGGTTGAGTGTAACATTGAAGGACAATAAAAACAAAGCATAAATCTTCATTCGTTTGACATAGGCATTTACGCTCGAGTTTTACAAGTTTAATTTTAACTTAACTGATCTCAACTAGATTAATTATAATATTCAAATAAATGGGATAGGCTATGGACGTTAAGTCAAAATAACCCAAAATTTTATTTGAGATATGAGGTTAGATGAGATGTGTGAGTTATGAAAATTTGTTAGACTCATTTACACTCGCCATTACCAACCCATATGCTATAAGTTACCCGGAATGTATTGACTATGCATTTTTGAATTTTGACATTTCAACAATAAATGACATTTTATAGTATAATGTATTTTTCAAAATATTATATATTTGCATTATTTGTATTTTGAAATTCAGCATTTATAAGCAACTATAATTTGGATCCAAAGTTTTACATATATATATTTTGGGTGTAATTTTCACTTTTTGCAATGCTTTCGAAAGAAAAAAGTATCAACAAAAAGTATTAAAAAAAGGCTACAAAAAGCGAAAATGTCATCCCAGGTGTAATTATGCAAAATCTTGAACCAAAGCTATAAATACACATGATTGTTGGACCCGAGAATGCAAATAATCATTAAATTTTGAATATATTGGTCCTACTTTATTATCAATTTTATTATATGTTATTTGTTTTAATGATAGACACGAGCAAATATATGTAAGAACAAATTCGTTGTAGGCACGAGTTAAACAATAAAAACAGCTATTTGGTAGTCATATAATATAGAACATTTCTAGTACATTTAAAATAAAAGGAAAAAAAACATGTAAAGCATCACCACATGTCAATATCTGTTCAAATTTAAGGCTAAGAACAATCCAAAATATAGGGGGGCCATCTTAAGGCACATCATGTTGTTATGTGTTCATTTTTTTGAGAAGAGAAGATGAGTGACTCAAAGGCCAACTCCTTGCAATCATACCCTATAGGAGTTTTGTTGATTTGGTTCTCATAAGAATAATGTATTGTATAATATAGTAACGCAAATCCTAAACAGATAGTAGCCTAATTGAGATGTGTTCGATTGTTTAATTTTTTGTTTGTTTGTTGTAAAGTATGGTGTAGAATGAAAATTTAATTTTGAAGTGTGGCTATCTTTTTAATTTTTAATTTGATATTTCAAAAGTAACAATGTTAATCTTGATATTTCAAAAATTCATGCATTTTTAGCACTGTTTCACATCCTCATTAAGAGAGTTAACAAAATGACCGATTTAAGAGAATAACATGGGTAGGATCGCATGAATTTTCAAACCACGGGATTAACATTGCAATTTTTCAAATATCTGGTTCGAAATTAAAAATTATCCTGAACTTCACGATTAATTAAGTAGTTCACCCTAAAATGTCAAAATATTAAATTAATTAACAAGTTATTATTTACCATTGGCTTTTAATTTTGTTTTTACACTTTTCTGCTCTTTTGTCAGACCTAAAGAATTTGACTCCAATGCCTCATATTTGTCATATTTAGACTTTACTACTTGTTTTCAAATATTCCCCAACAATTAAAATTAAAGGTGTAAAAAGTGTTAAGAGGTAAATTTTTATGATAACACAAATATTCATTTCTAAGTTACACTTAGAATTTGGTATGGTCGCTAAATGTTGCCTTATGACGATATTACTAGACCTATCAACGGGTGGTATTAGGTCGTATACGAGTCGGGTGATAATGGGTTCCTGTCAAAACAGCCTTAACCCATACACGACTCGTTACACGCTTAATGGATTTAAAGACAATACCCAAACACGATTCATTAACATTAGCGGGTATACGATTCAAACAGTTAGAACTCATTAATATTAACGAATCGGTATGAGTCTAAAAGGGTGACCCATTATCTAACCGTTAGGTCCCCTCACTATTTATTTTTTATTTTTTACCCTGTGAATGTTGAAAGTTATTGGGTACGGATTGGGTGACCATATAGTACTTGTTAGTGTTAACGAATATTAATAGGTATAGATAGATTTTCAAATCTGAACCGTTATTTTAACTAGTCAATCGTGTTAACCCCATAATGACCCAAACTCAATATATGTAAATTCATTAACTTATAATTTCGTATCGGATCGTATCGTGTCAGATCGTATTAACGTGTTATCGTGTTTTTTGACATCTCTAGCTATGAGAGCATTGAATATCGCTATTGACTTTGACTGAATTGGGGTGAAATTGGGGTAAAGTTAAATATAAAAAAAATATATATATATTAAAGCCTAAATATGATTATAGTGAGTTACTAAAATAAAAGTCACCATTCAATTTATTACATTGTTGAAGTCTCAAACATTATTCTACAACCCAAAATATAATTACTATTCTAACCATACATTATGTTAAAGTGTCAATATTATACATTATATCGAAGTGATGCTAAACGAATTCTTAGCACCAACCGTGCACTAATAATGCTTGAAGGGTGCTACGTACACCGATTTTGTGCATCGAGTATACAAAACACTTGTAAAATTAATTAAAAATATATATATTTTATTTTTTTAGTTAACTATACAAGCGTGGTGCACAAAATCAATGCAAATATCATTTTTCATAATGCTTTCCTAACATTTTTGAAGTGCAAGTGCGTACCTCTTTTGTCTTGTTTTTTAATTATCAAATATAATTTCCGTATATCAATTGATTATCTTTTAAATTTTTTTTATTTTGTAAGTTTGGGTATATTAATAAAGGCTTTTTTTACTTAACCACATATGATAATCTCATATTTTTTACATAAGCCCCTGAAGATGAAAAAGGAGTCATAACCCTCCAAAACTAAACAGACGTTACCTGCCATGAAAAAAAATCTTTTGTGTATATTAACTTTCTCTCCTCAACATAAATACCTTCTTCTTTCTCGAAATTGTATGCACTTATAAAGTTTAAAAAAACAAATAAAACTAGGGTATTTGTGATTGGGGCCGGTAAAATAGACCCAAACAGTATCGTCAACCCATTTCTATCAATAATGATTGAGAATGAGTACGATCATATTTGTTTCAGGCGGATAGCATATGGACGATTAAAAGCTCAATGTTTATTTGCGGGTTTAGGTGAATTGAGAAATGACCCGCTGCCCTTTCTACTCATATAAACTAGAAATCTGTAATTAAAAATTTTGAATGAGAATAAGAGCCGATGGTTAATTCGACCCGCAACAACCATCGGTCGACTGTTAACCCGTCCATATCTGACCCTAAACCGTTAACGACACGACCAAATCCACCCTCAACCGCCCCTTAGTCGGCCTTATTTGTGTTTGAGCACCCATTGATTATTCATTATTTAGTCAAAATCCCATAGTTTTCACTTCTTAAGATTTGACCCCCATTTTGACGAATTTCGTTAGTTGACCGTTAAGCCACTTATTTCCACGCCTAATATGTCTATAATGTATCTCCCTCATTCATTAGCTAAGAACCAAAATTATTAAAAAAAATATTTAATAATAATAAATTATTATTTTCAATAAAAAAGTTTTGATATTTATAAAAAATAGTTTTTAACATAAAAAATAGTTTTCTAATTTTTTAAAACATTTTTTGATATAAAAAAAATTCAAATTTTAAAACAGTTTTTATTTATGTAAACATTTAAAAAATTTGATAATGGTTTTGTATATATTAAAAAGTTTTTTTTTTTTTTGATAACATTTTTTAAAAAAACTTTTTTTTAAATAAAGCTCACAAGGAGAAATGAATTTATTAAAAAGCTTTAATTAAAAACTATATTATTTTTAATAAAAAAAACTGTTTCTAACTTTTTTAACTGTTTTAAGAAATAAAGAATCTGTATAAACTGCCTTAACGGTTAAAAAACATTTGAACTGTTTTATAAAAACTAAAAAGTTGATTTTTAAAGTAATATAAAAACTATTTTTCTTAGAAGTAAACTATTAAAGTAAATTGTTTAAAAACTGTTTTTGATAAGAAATTTATTCTTAAGGGTTTTTTAAACATAAAAAAATGTTTGTAAAGTTTTTTAACTTTGAAAACAAAATGCCTTTCTATAAATTACGTGTAGTTTTTTATTTTTTTTTAAAATTGTTTTTGATAAAATCGGTTTACCTTTTTAACTGTTTTAAGAAGAAGAAAAAAATGTTTGAAGAAATGAAGAAATTGTTTTAAAGTTTAAAAAAAATTAACTATTGATAAAAACAATTGTTTTTTCAATAAATATAAAAATTGTATTCACAAAACTATTTTACATTGTTAAAAAAATGTTTTGAACTATTCAAAAACTATTTTTTATTAGAAATTATTAAAGGGTTTTTTTGTATGTATTAAAGAAATAGTTTTAACGGTTTTTTATGTTTTGAAAATTAAAAACAAATGTTTTAATTGTTTTTCAGTATTTGTTTATAGAAAACAGTTAAGATTTTTCTTTATAAATAATGTACAGTGTTTTATAAAAAAAATAGTTTATTATATAAAAAAATGTCTTTTATTTGTTAAAATAGTTTTTTTCACAATTTTATGTAAAAAATAGTTTTTTATATTAAAAAAAATAGCTTTTTAAAATATCAAAGCAGATTCTTTTACTGTTGCTTAAAAAAAGAGTTTTTTTTTATAAACATTTAAAAAAAACTTTAATTTTTAAATCATGGTTGTTAGGTAATGAATGGGAGAGGGTATTATGAATATATTAGCGTTGAAAATGAGTAACTTAACATTTAACTCACATAATGCATTAAAATGGGGATTAAATCCGAAAAAATAAAGGGCTTTTGTAAATTTAAGATTTATTGTAATAAATATTTTGAAAATAGGACAACCAACATTTCATTTATAATTTTAATTCTTATTTTTTAATAAAGTCGCTGGCGTGGATCCATATTCATAAAACGTCAACCAATCACAACATGCCACTTCAACCGATAATTTAGAAATAAAAACTAAACATAAAAACAAAATATTTGTTATCCATAAATTACAAAATAACCCATAAAACTAAAATGAATACTTATCATGAACATGAATCTTACTGTTGCTTTGTCATTACCAAAATGTACACAAATAGAGAAACTTGATATTCTTCTTGGGCGGCTCATCCAATCATTGATGGAAAATCGGATCTTTTCGTATGTTTTGTTGCTTGCGTTTTAGTGTGTTTTTAGTGAGGATGGATCGTTTTTTGGTTTTAAGCAAAAATGTTATTTTTACCAAAAAAAAAATTTACCGCATTTACTTACGGAATGCATTTAATATTTGTATCTTTAACTGAAATGCCAAATATACAAAAAAAAAATTCAAAATAATTCAGTAAAAAATATAAATGAAAAAATGTAAGTGTAAGACTCAAATTTGTTTCTCTATTGAAATGTCAAATATGTTTTAGTGTTTTTAGTGGATTAAATGATGGGAGTACTTGATACACAATCTTAGTAAGTATAGTTGACAGCGCTGTAAACAAATATTCAAAAATTTGCATCCGTCCGATATTCGAATCCGAATTTGCGAATATTTATCCAAAAATATGGAAACGGATACGAATATGAATACTCTATAAAAATATTCGAGGAAACGGATACGGATAGTACTAGTATCTGACACGGATAATCCAATATCCGATGCGAAGTATCCATTTTATCGGATATCCATTTTACCGAATATCCGTATCCGTCAAACATATGTTTAAAATATTACTAATAATATTAGTATTAGTATTACTAATAAAATAATATTAAAAAAACCTTAAACGTTTATTCCTTAAAACAAAATAAACACATACTCCACTCAAAACAAAAACACCCTAAAATTATTATCTTATTGGGCATATTATAAAATGTCATATATTATTATTTTATTGGGTATATTATCTTGGAGTTATACTAAAGTTACAATACACCCTATCACACACAACATACACCCACTAAAGAGCATATACTTCACTCAAAAAAATTAACTAACTTCATTTCATTTCTCTTTTATACAAAACAAGAGAAAGAAACCCTCGTGTAGTTATTCGTTAGTTTCCTTAATTATAAATAAATGTAAGAGAGAAACAGAAAATAATGTAATAGAGAAACATAATAGAATGTAAGAGAGAATCAGAAAAGTAAAGAGATGGTTTTGATTGTCATGAGAACTGAAGTTAACAACAATATATTATATATAAAATAAAAATCTATACTTATTAAAATAAAAATATCAGTATGTTTTGAAGACAATAGGTCCATGAGGTTATCATTCTCAATAAATTTTTATTTTATTTTTTGGATGGTTTTAAGCTTATATAGTTGTAAAGTATGGATGGATTTAAGCCATATTATTATTATGGAATGATACTATTATTATAGAATCCATAATTGTTGATGTTAGGAGGCAATAATTTTGTTAGATATTTATTTGGAGTGGATTGGGTTTCATTGGATTGGATATTTTAATAGTTATTTTTTACGATGGTTAAAAAATGTAAACGGATACGGATATTATCCGAATCCGAGGTATCCGAGCAGATACGGATATGGATAGTTGTTTTAACTATCCGGACGGATACGAATACGGGTAGTCCATTCAAATAGCGGATACGGATATGAAAAACATAGTATCCGATCTGTATCCGTTCGTTTACCACCCCTAATACTTGATACACCTAAAATTTTCCTTAAACCATTTCAATGCTCTGTGTGCGTTTTAGTGTTTGGCTGGGTGCGTTTTGGTGGGAGCTGGATCGATTTTTTCTTTTTACTATTTCCTTTTTTTTTGTTTTTTGGATATGCATGCAGTCAACTTTTTCTCCCCTTCCATGTTTGAAACGCACTCATAGTTTTTCTTTCGCCAATTCGGCACTCGATTAAGATTCAAGAAAATATGTATCACACACAAACACATTTGAACCCTTATAAGCATATTAGTTGTATTTGGTGAAGTTAACATTTGAAACTTATGGTCAATTTTATATGCAAGTGAGCAAATACTTTGGTTGATAAAAAATTTCATGATAAATTTAATAATTTTCTAGGTGTTTGTCTTTGATAACATTAATTTTGAAGGTGACAATTTCTTTTTTTGGGTTTATTACACTTTTTATTTCTGAATTTAATCTATTTTTTTACTTTATCAACTGAACTTTAATTTTCTTCACTTAATCTCTTGAACTTTTAAAGCAATTTTAAACAACGCCTTAGTAGTAACGTCATTAATTTATTGAATAAAAAATGGGACATGAACTTGTCACGTGAAGACATTTTTTCTAAGAGATAATTATATTTAAGTCCCATTTATCGGGTCAATATTTGTATGAGTCATATTGACTTTTCAACAATTAATTAGGTCATATTCCATCTTTTTTGGGAATTGTTTCATAATTTCACCCCTTTATAACTAATCATCCGTAACTTCCTTTAGGAAGTTACATAAGTGGTTGAACTTTTTTTTTATCTTAAAATGATCATAACTTTTGATGCACAAATCCGTTTTTTGCAAAATTACTATTTTTGAAATCTGCTCGACGAGATCTATCAAACAAGATCCATGAAGCCTATAAAATTTCAAAGAAAAAAATTTCCACAAACAGTAAACTTTACGGTATGCACTAGAATATGAAATAGTTTTATACATGTGACATTTTCACAACCAGACAGTAACATTTACTGTGGTAATATTAGAATATATATATATATCCGGTGGATCCAAACCCTCTTTTTTTCGAAATTACTTTATATTTAAAGGTTCGCGCTAGCGGCATCCAATCCTTACCACCAATATTGGAGCTTCAACGACCATTATTAGAGCTCCGATTTTGGGTGGGTAAGGGTGGCATATGGTGCCGCTGGCGCAGACCTTTGAAAATAAGAGACTTTTGAATAAATGGGTTTTGGATCCATCGGAGTGTCATGGGGTGCCGCTGGTGCGGACCTTTGAAAATAAGATTGGATAAATGGGATCTGAATCCTCTGGAGTGCCGGTTTGAGGTAAGTAGGGGTGGCATTAGGTGCTGGTGGTGCAGAGCTTTATAAATAGGAGCATATATATATATATATATATATATATATAATGTGATAACACAGTAAATGCTATTGTTTGTAAAAATGTCATAGATATTAAACTTTATTGTGTACACCAGAAAATGAAATAATTTTATATCTGTGACATTTTCACAAACAATAACACTTACTGTGTTAATATATTTATGAAATAGTTTTCACAAACAGTAATATTTACTAAGTTAATATTACACAATATATATATATAACATTTTCACAAACAGTAACATTTACTGAGTTAATATTACAAAATATGTATATATATATACACACACACGGTAGATCCAAACCTCTTTTTTTTTTTTTTAAATTACCATATTTTTAAAGGTTTACACTAGCGACATTCAATCCCCACCACTACCCATGCCCATTGTCGGAGATTCAATGACTTTCATCAGAGCTATGATTTGGGGTGGGTAGTAGTGGCATAGGGTGCCGCTGGCGCGGATCTCTGAAATTAAAATAATATTTGATAAATGGGATTTGGATCCACCGGAGCTCCGATTTGGGGTGAGTAGGGATGACTTGGGTTAGGTTTATATATATATAATATTTTCACAAATACTAACATTTAATGTGTTCATATAACACAGTATATATATATATATATATATATATATATTTCCAAACCTCTTTTTTCTGATATTATCTTATTTTTAACAGTCCGCGCTATAGGCATCCAATCCCTATCACCACCCACCTCCATTGTCGGAGCACCAACAACCTTCATCAGAGCTCTGATTTGAGGTGGCATGGGGTGCCAATGTAACATTTTCACAAATAGTAACATTTTATTATTTGTGAAAATATTACAGATATAAACTTAACCCAATGCTACCCCTACTCACCCCAAACTGGAGCTCCGGTGGATCCAAACCTCATTTATCCAATATTCTCTTATTTTCTAAGGTCCGCGCCAGCGGCACTCCATGTCACCCCAAATCAGAACTCTGATGCAGGTTGTTGGAGCTCCGACAATTGGGGTTGGTGGTGGTGAGAATTTGATGCCGCTAGCGCGGCTGTTAAAAATAAGACAATATCAGAAAAAAGAGGTTTGGATCCACCATATATATATATATACTGTGTTATAACACAGTAAATGTTACTGTTTGTGAAAATGTTACAAATATAAACTAACCCAATTTTAACCCTACCCACTCCAACCCGGAGCTTCAGTTAATCCAAACCACATTTATCAAATATTCTATTATTTCCTAAGGTCCGCGCCAACGGAATCCTATGTCACCCCAAATCAGAGCTCTGATGAATGTTGTTGTAGCGCCGATAATGGGGGTGGGTGGTGTTGGGGATTGGATGTCGGTAGCGCGGAGCATTGAGAATACGATAATATCGGGAAAAAGAGGTTTGAATCCACCGTGTATATAAATATATATATGTATATATGTGTGTGTGTGTGTGTGTGTGTTATAACACAGTAAATGTTACTATTTGTGAAAATATTACAAATATAAACTAACTCAATGCTAACCCTACTCACCCCAAATCGAAGCTCTAATGAAGGTTGTTGGATAGTGTAGACCTTTAAAAATAAGATAATTTTAAAAAAAAATTTGGATCCACTCTGTGTGTGTATGTATATATATACTGTGTTTACACAGTAAATATTACTGTTTGTGAAAATGTTACAGATATAAACCAATTTCTCTTTCTGGTGTACACAGTAAAGTTTACTGTTTGTGTAATTTTTTTTCTTTGAAATAATATAGGCTTCATGGATCTTATTTGATAGATCTCGTCGAGCAGATTTCAAAAATAGTAATTTTGCAAAAAAAACGGATATGTCAATTAAAAGTTATGATCATTTGAAGATTAAAAAAAAAAATTCAATCACTTATGTAACTTCCTCAAGGAAGTTACATATGATTGGATTTAAAAAGGTAAAATTGTGAAAAAAAAGTTCTAAAAAATTAGGAGTAAAACTTATATGTAAGGAGAAAATATGATGGAACTAAAATGTCTATAAAAAGATCTAATAAAATTTAAATGTAAATGTCCCTTTTTCTAATCTAATACAAACCCTTAATAAGCCCAACTACAACACACAAAACAAAGCTCTAAGCCTCTAAATCAAAACCATTAAACGGCTCAACCCACTACTCAAAGCTCACCTCAGGCAATCGTATCGAAATTCCAGGTATAGGGACAAAACAAAAACCTACATCTCAGGAAAACTCCAATTTGTTCCTCACTCCCTCTAGGTAGCTTTTGCCAAAACCCAAAAGATTTGAAAATGGACTCTATCTGCACCTCTTTCCGCCCCTAACATATTCCCCCAAATTCATCCCTAATTGAAAGAATTTTATTTCTACTCACGTGGCTTATGATTGTTAAGAATGTATTTTGTATTTTTATCTCTATTTTAGCCTTATAATCCTAGAATTTTTACTATAAAAATCTTCTTTCGCGTCTATCAACACCATATAACGAATCTTATCTTTCCAATGATTGTTAATTAATTCTTTATCCCCTGACATATGGACCAACCGTCTTTGTACATAATCTAGAATTTCCCTACTATATGCCCAGGGTCGACCCCGTAGGTTTTGGAGCTCAAGGCAAACTTGTAAAATGGGACCTTTTATATAATAATTCTTTTTATGCAAAATATATATTTTTGTATTTTTACAAGATAATAGGAAATGACTCAAATATATAAGCTGCCAGAATACTAATGATAAATATAATGTATCATTTTTAAACAACCCACCCTGGCCAAAAGACCTACAATTATCACTCAAGTACTCTTCCTCCTCCCCCTAAAAAAAAGTAAACAAAACAAGGATAATAAACTGAAAATATTAATTAAAATATGATCTTCTCGCCTTTTTTGTTGCAAAATCACTAATCAAGCTTGGATAATCAAGTTTTTTCACCATATCCTTTTCAATTGATAATAATGCTAGTCCATTCAACCTCTATTGTGATATTGTTGATCGAAGGTAAGATTTGATTAATTTCAACTTTGAAAAGTTTCTTTCTGCAGTTGCAACGGTGACTGGTATAGTCAATAATATTCTATAAGCTATCCACGCATTTGGAAAAGTCCCATCCATTGTATGCAAATAATTCAACACATCAACGACATTTTTCGCTTCCTTTGGCAAGTATTCTCTCAACAATTTTAACTCCAAAAATAAGTCCTTACCATCGATATCATAATGGCTTCCATGTTTGAGTTTTTCTTCAAGGTTGTCACACTGAGTTTTCAAATTATTATCATCCATGGACTTAAGCTTCTTCAAATCAAATAAAAACCCAAAAAACCCTTCATAACATTGGAATTGTTCAAACCTACTCTTGAGTGAAGAAATAGCTTGATCCACTACATGTAAAAAGTAGTTGATTCGATATGATTTTACGCCTGAAAGTTCCACCTCTTTATTAACACTCTCATCAAATTGCTTCTTTCTTTGAATGACTCGTTTTCCACGAAACACCGCTTCAATTTCCATATCCATTGCTAATTGTTGTGCTTCAATCATGGCTTTTTTGAACCCATTCTCTATGTAGTCCTGAAAGTATTTAATTAGTCCTTTCAATTGATCAATGGCAATATCAATTTGCATATCTTCTTTTTGTAGAAATTTACTAACAGTGTTGACAGCAAACAACAAATTATGCCAAATAACCATACTTAATAAAAACTCAAAATTCTCCATGTCATTAATTGCCAATGATTCGGCTTCGCTTTTTGTTTTCGGTTTCCGATCCACATTTGCTAAGTGAATTAACGCATCTCTTAATTTTCTAGCTTGAAATCTTACTGCTTTAACACTGTCAATGCGACTCTCCCATCTTGTTTATGACAAAGACTTCAGAGTTAAACCTTCAACATGTTCTTTCAAAATATCCCATCTTTTGGTAGAAGAAGAAAATAAAGTATAAAGTCGTTGTACCACAGCAAAAAAAGAAACAGCTTTAGAACAAGAGTTTGCCATATCACAAAGTGCAAGGTTAAGACTATGACAACCACACGGAGTGTAAAATCCTCTTGGATTTACTTCGAGTAACCTATTCTGAACACCTTTATTTTTTCCTTTCATATTAGATCCATTATCATAACCCTATCTTCTTACATCACAAATATTAAGTCCCAAAGTTGCCAACACTTCTTCAAGCTCATTAAAAAGCCCTAACCCTGATGTATCATCTACCTTTAGAAATCCTAGAAAAAACTCCTCCACATTAATTTGACCTTTTGAAATATCAACACAACGTATAATTAAAGTCATTTGTTCCTCGTGACTTGCATCTGGAGTACAATCTAGTATGACAGAGAAATATTTAGCTTCTTTGATTGTGTTAATGATTTCACGTTTGATCTCACTCGCTAATAATTCAATAATTTCATTTTGGATTTTATGGCTAAGATAATGGTTGTGGATTTCACCACTTTGATAACGTCGAATATGCTCTTTCATTATTGGATCAAACTCCACAATCATTTCAGTTAAACCTAAGAAATTTCCATTATTTTCTTGATATATCTTCTCATTATCTCCTTGAAAAGCCAAACTGTTCTTGGCTAGTGCTTTAACAACAGAAATTATCCTCACTAACACTTCTTTCCAATGCTCTCTCTCCTTATTTATCATTTGTTGTACCTCTGAATCAATTGTTTCATTCTTTTTCAATCTCATTTCTAAATCAAGCCAACTTTTCCTGCAAGAAATATGTTCATTCCCCCCCTCGTGACTTAAAAGCCTCTAACTAATATTTTTCCAATTGATAAATCCGTCAGTAGCCAATTGAGTCTTGTTCTCATCCGACCTAAACAATTTACAACAAAAGCAAAATACCCTATTTAAATAAAGTGAATATACTAGCCATCTTCTATCACGCTTCTCTCCATTCAGTCATTGTCGAGTGTAGTGCACTCGAGAGAAATGTCTACCATCATTATCTTTAGGAAAATCAACAACAACTCTTATGGGCCCTCGTTCCACTAAAAGCTCTCTATCACTACACCAAAACACGGCATTAGTAACACAATTTTACCATTACTAAAAATATTAGTAACACAATTTTTTCGTTAGAAAAAAGGCGTGGGGCACGAAGCTAGTAACGGTAAAATTCTGTTACTAATAGTAACGGAAAAATTAGAATTAGCAACGGTAAAATTCTGTTACTAATAGTAACGGTAAAATTCTAATTTAGTAACGATAAAATTCTGTTACTAATAGTAACGGTAAAATTCAAAATCCGTAATGGTAAAGTTCTGTTACTAATAGTAACGGTAAAATTCAAAATTCGTAACGGTAAAGTTCTGTTACTAATAGTAACGGTAAAATTCAAAATTAATAACGCTAAAGTTGTGTTACTAATAGTAACGGAAGATTCAAAATTAGTAACGGAATTTATAATTAGTAACGGTAAAATTATGTTACTAATCTTAGTACATATTTAAAAAAATATATTTTTCAAGGGCCCTCCGTAAATCCATCTCATTACCTCCAACTTTTTCACGAGAGTTAATGATAATGCCAGAGATCCCTCCTTTCAACTTTACTACATTTTCCATATATAAAATGTATAAATAAATAAAAATAAGTACAACAATAGACCGGGCATACCCTCCCGTGACTAGTGAACATAATGCAAGTAGCCAACAAGAGACAGGAGCCAAAAGAACATACATCTCAAATTAGTAATGTGACACTTGGGGTGTGAAGGCCCAATCAGACCGAACAAAATACGGAAATAAAAAAACAATACAAAGCGACAAAACAGTCATTGAAAGGAAAACAAGCCCTAAACAAAGGCATCCCAAAAAAGGGAAAATATAACTATCAAGCCCACCCAAAGAGGGAGACACACCGACCCATAGAAAGAGGCCCAAAATATGCAGCATCCAAAAAGGGAAAGTCCATTCAGCAAGATCTGGCCCAAAAGGGCCCACGAGTCTGACGGGAAAAGATCTAATGACCAATCTGAAACCCGCATCCGTTACCGACACAAAACTCCATTGTGGCAACACAGTGCCCATGGTGAACATGCCAGATCTAGTGTGAAACAGCACGAACGACAGCAAACCAAGAACCCCAATAATCGAGACAAATCATCCTAAGATGAACCATAAGCAGGACCACATGCTGCGCCAAGCCAAAACGGTAACCAACAAACAACATAGGACAAAAAGATGAGGGCCACCAAAGCTCCAATATTGATATTGACTGTCATGAACTGCACCATTTAAGAAACTAAATCACAATTGAAACTTTCTTTAATTAAAAAAAGACTTTACTATTTGAGTTGGCTAGATGAAAACCCAACTTGAACTTATATTCATCAATCTTGGAACCATCTATCATAGGCTGCAGGGTAATCATAACACAAAACTTATGCAACTTAATGAAATACAAGCATTTTACACATTACCTTTTGGTATTTACCATTCTCCGTAATTCTGGTGAGGGGGAATTCAATCACGGAAGCGGATGGGGAGACTGGTATCTACTATTTCCCAGGACGAGCCTGTGCCGACCATAGAATAAGATTTATCTGAGTCGATCCTTATTCTCCAAACACGATTCAGTAGAACTTAATTTCTGTACAGGTTGATCTTAATTTTTGCACAAGCAGAATCGATCCATACTCAAAGTGTAACATCATTTGATTTCTTAACACTAACACTGCAAAAACAGAAAAAAGTAACATCCCAAATGAGCTAATTAGCAATTCAAAAAACCGTAAATTACGCGTGTAAATATACGTTTGACGAACCTGCAGTGTGTATTTCCCATCATGGTATGTATATGTTGGTCAACTCAAAAGGTCATACAGCATGATAAAGTTTTACAACACAAATGTATTTTTATTCCTGCTAAACATAGTGTCGCAGTAGACACGCCCTTGCAAGATCAGTGGGTTTGACATGTGAAAGATGTTAAAGAGATTTTTTATCTCTCATCTTTTTTCCAACTGCAATAAATCATGTTATTCGTGTTCTGATTTTTTTTAACAGTATCTTACGCTTCATAGATTTGTACCTCATAGAGTTTTTGGCACGACAAACTAATATTTAAAGTAACTCACCCTCCAAGGCTCGCAATAATACTAATGACATATATATTATCGATCATAAGACATAAAATATATACCAGTTTGGAAGCCCATGGAATTAAAATGAGAAACTGTCACAAGGGAACCAGATGCATCAAATTCTTACCTATGGTTCCTACAATAAAAGCCTGATAAAATAAATTTCGTGTGTTAGGACTAACTATATAAACTGATATACAAGTATATGTTTTGATTGATTCCAAGAAGAAGTTACTACTTGAGATGCGCTAGTGAGTTCGTTGTAGATAAGGCAGGCCACCTTAGCATTGGTGGTAATGGCAGTTTTGTACTCCTCCATGGATTTTATGACAGTGCATACATATTTTATATCACCACGTTCTGTAAAACACGACATTTGGACATGGATTTCTCCATGTCTTCCAGCCTAGCAGACACATCTGCCAGCTCACGAGTAACAGGGGTCACACGCATATTATTGTTCCTTGCTTCTCGCCCTCGCCATGAGAACTTATACTTTGTCCAACTTGCCTGAAACACGCCATAACTAGTTCTAATATTACTTGGTCATAAAAAAATCAAATTTCTATTTAGATTTGGAAATTCACAAACTTCTAAAGATAGTAAAAAGACCTTAAAGTATCGCAAAAATGGCGTGGTAGCAAGATCTTATAGCAAAGGATTCAAAACCGCCTCATTAGGACTCTACTATCTCATGATCACAACAACAATCCTCAACTATTCCTGTATATTTACGAGAATCCTGCACGAGAAAATGAAAAGAAAAAATAAAGACAGGCAATTAGTCACAGAACCAAAATTCTATTAAATTTTCAGGTAATCTTCTTAACCTTATCAAATTAGCAAAATTCTATTAAAAAATAACAGTGATGTCTTCACCCCTTCTCTAATACTGAAAACTCCAAAAATTAGTATCATAACAAACATGTGTGATACCTTGGTAAATATATTACAATAAACTTAAACTCAAAATGTTAAGAGATAAACTGGTTCTTAGCGGATCAAATTTTCTTAACTCATAACTAAGAATGAAAATGGACATACTTATAACACGAGACACGAGACACAAGATATAATACTCGAGAGTGAAACTTCACATAAAGTTAAAAGAAGATGAACTGAGTTGAAGAACAAAATATTAGGGTTACCTATTGTTTGCGTTATTTGCAGTCAGGATTGAGAAGAAGAATGGCGGGAGGGCAGCGAAATTAGGTCTTTGGGGGAGGGAAATGAGTAAGGAAAAAACGTATACGGGCTTCTCATTAATTTCAGAATTGATATTCAAACCAGCTCTAGAATATGCATTGAGAGCTGCCAACATGCCCAGATTACTCTCCGACATTCCCAGCCCAAGATGTTGAGAAGGTGGTTGTTGCTGCATCAATATGGACCCCAATTACAACGGACTTGCTCATCCGCCTTGAAAATCAAAATTCCCCAGAATGTTAAACCTGGGCATGAAATGCAAAGGGGCCTGCAACGTGTTCGCGGACAGTTTGTGCAGTGGGAAACGGCCACATCTGGTGGGCTTCAGCTGGTGCTGATGTTGTTGCTACAAATTGAGATTTAAGAGTGATTATTGACAGTATTGATTCAAAATTGAGCATCTCTCTCTCTCTCTCTCTCTCTCTCTCTATCTATCTATCTATATATCTATATATATATATATATATATATATATATATATATATATATATATATATATATATATATATATATATATATATATATATTTGTTACAGGTTTTTGACAAATTGAGATTTAGAGTATGTGCAATGACAGAATTAATTGAAAAAACTGAACATGTATTTACACACGCACATAAATATGTATCGGAATTTTGAATTGGTTAATTTTTTTGGCATATTGAGGTTAGAGAGTATCTATTGACAGTGTTGATTGGGAAAAATGAGCTTGTCTATTTCAGTAAAGAGTCTAAGATGATAAAAATATAAAAACAAAACGATAATTTACACACACACATATAAGTGATAGTTTAATACCTTGGATCTAGTTCTGTTTGAGGATGTCTTCTTCTTTTTTCTCCTTTGTATCTGTATTTGTGCAAATTGAGATTTGAGAGTGAGTAATGACTGTTACTGATGACAAAACAGAACAATTGTAATCAATTTAAAACGGATGAAACTGAAGAAAATGAATATATGCAAATATAAATATTGCAAATTGAGATTTTGAGTGTGAGACAGTAGTGATGAAAAACTGAGCATGTAAAAGGCAATATTAGTACCGACGATGTTAAGTGGAAAAAGTGAGAATCCAATATTAAAGAAGAAGAATATACCACAATCAAATCGCTCGTAAAGATATGAGTACAAAAAATGAAAGAAGTTTGGCGTCGCTCGGGTTCGAACCGGAGACCTTCGATTACAAAGAGGCCCAAACTCCCAGTTGACTAAATTCCTTGGCTAATGATACCCTCTGAATAATTAGTGAAACAATCTTGAACTATATATCCACTAGCCTTATATATACAGGATGAAATAATATATGACATGATAAGCACTGTTGCTCAAACCAAGCATATTTCAAGAAACTCTCCAAATACATCAGATACATACTGCCGTGCTACATGGTTGCAGAAGATGAGTACGTATTCAATTAAAGACTTGAGCATACCTTACGTTTATGTCGTTGACTTCGATCAATCATTTTTTCACAAACTAATTTTAAATCACATGTGATATTGAACTGGATAAAATTCGTGGAAGATGCTTTTTTCACTGATTCCCAACTGCAGATCTGAGGAGGGAAGAGAAAAGAAAAAAGTAATAGTTTAAACACACTAGAAGCAACGAAAGACCTAAAATATTTATAGTAATTTCTGAAACTTTAAGAATGATCATAATAATCAACTTCATTTCCTGAGCATTTATTTTCTAAATCAGATCAGCAAGAAAAGAAGTATTCTCTGCTCTGTTTGTTCAGTTTGAAAACAAAACCACAAGAAATTTAGAGAATAGCTAATAGGAGCACATTCAGAACGACAATGAAGAAAATGAAAGACATGGGCAGTAGTTTCTTTTGAAATCAAGAATAGCTAATAGGAGCACATTCAGAATAGCAATTACCGGTCACGCACAGTAGTTTCTTTTGAAATCAAGAATGAATTCCTAAGCAGGGAGCTAACTGAAGTTAAAAACAATGATCAGTCCCCAAATCGGTTTCAGGAGCATCATTGCAGATCTGAAAATTTCTATAGTTCAAAGTCCAAGCATCTAGCTTCAAAAAAATATATTTAAAGTGAGGTTTACTGCTATGAATGTCCTTCAACTTCAAAATAATATATTTGATTTCTTTTGAAACATAAATCATCCACTTCATGAACAAGAATTCTACAAGAAGCTTACAAAGTGAGGTTTATAATGAGTCATTTAACTGACAATAAAAATTTAAGGCTTGTGGTGTACATTTATAAGAAGAAATTGAACGTGTTGATTTTAATTTAAACACAGGTGACATACATGTTTCAAATTTTCATTTCATATAAATGAGCACTCACGAAAATAGGGATATCGATAACTGGGCTATGCTGACCAACTGAAGTAGGGGAATGGCCAAGGGTAGGAGATACATCTACTGAAGTAACAAGGCAGGGGACAACACCAGCAGAGTCAACATTATCTGCAACAATAAATTCCTATTCAAAGTAGTATTCAGATACATCTACTTCTTGTTCAAAGCAATCCATTTGATGAGTTTTAAATTAAGTATTATAGCAATAAACTCTTTGTTGGCCATAATAATATGTAGCACTCCATTTAAAAAGTGTGTAGTGTATATTGTTTGAAAAAAAGTGTACAAAGTAATAGAAATACAAACAAGAATAATTATGATTAGATAAAATCACTCAGTGGTTGTCTAGTGTAGTCATTTAAGTAGTTTACCACTGATGTAATAATGCAAAGTTACTCCTATGGGTTAAATAAACTACCTGCATGGTATTGGCGCCAAGAACAAGCTAACATGTCCTCGTATTGAAAAATTTCAAGATCTCAACAACACGATTTAAAACCTCCGAAGATAATCCTAGCAAGCTCTCTGCATAACAATATCCATAAGTAGTCCTCTAACAAGCACTCTGGGGTTAAAATAAGGTCTAAAACTGTAATAATTTTAAGATCAAGTACTAAAGGGTTTCTCTCTATATGAACATATCCCTTATTTCGAAACTGACCAAGCAGCTCATTTGATTTCTGAGTCCTTGGATAAAGAAAAGCAAAATGAATGACATTTGTGATAGAAAGAAAAGAAAAATGAAGAATGAGAACAAAATGAAGAATGAGAATAAAGAAACCAAATCAATGACCTTTCCCTCCTCCTTCATCCGGGCTTGGGACCGGCAATGCTCAAATAAATATTAGCATTAGCGGAGTTAAAAGGGGTTTCACAATAAAAAAAGACAGTCCAGATTAATTCCAAATCAAATATAGATAGATCCAAACAAAGTTCACAACGACACATATTGCAAATTAAGTCCAAATATAGATAACTCAAACAAAGTTCATAACAAACGCATAATGCAAACTAAGTTCACATATAGATAGCTCAAACAACGTTCATAACATAAACTAAACATATTTAAGCCAGCAATCCAGCCAAGTCAAATATCCCCCCAAGACTAGGTCAGCAAAAGTATATTGGTCACCTTGAGGAGCATCAAACAACCTAGCATCCGGCTTCATCACTTCCTCCACATATACTTTCCTCTCCCTGACTCCAACTCGCTTACCATGACATATAACCTGTGTTGCATCTGTCACGACATACCCCTTTGCCAGTTCTTCATTATACCTATCAAGCAAGATTACTTTGGGATTGTTGGTAAGAGAAGGTGTGGTCATGCAAACAGGACGAGAAGCGGATGCAAAAATATTATCCAAAATTTGACAGAGATTCCTATGTTGTAGACTTGTATTGGATGCATGATCACTTATCGGTGTGATTGGTGGACCCTTTCCATTTTGAGCATTGAAGGCATCAACCAAACGTTCTATAGCATCCTATGAAAAAACGGATCAAACAATAGTAAGTTAATATCTGTTATATCTAAATAAGTCTTTTTAATAAATAAAATTATATAAAATACATATATACCATAATTTGTGTGTTATTTTCCTCAAATCTTCTATTGACGGAAGAGATGATATCTTCCTTCAATGAATCCACATCATCATTTGCCTTTTTTCTTTATTTAAGTTTGGCACTTGCCACCCCTAAATGCATCAACTTCTTCTTCGAAATTAGGGGACGAACTCCACGAACTCCTCCCTTTTTCTCCTTCCCAAAAACCTCTATCAACTCATCATTCTCTATGCATTGGCTCTTGCTACTACCCTCTCCACTCTCTCTCTTTCTTTTCTCCATCGCATCCTTTACTTTATCCTCTCAAATGAGAAAATTTCATTAATAAACGCAATAAATAATACTAAAAATATTATTATTTTTCATGTAAATACGCACATAGTAAAGCTTAGCACTGTTTAAGGCATTCCCCGTTTTGTCCTCGTGTCCCGCAAGCCATGTGTCTACTCGCGTTAATTCTTCTTCTGGGTTCGATTGAACCTACAATTTAAATATCACATGTTATACACAAAATTAGTGTTCATATTTGAAAAACATTATGATACATACCATTTCATATTGCAAAGCAGCATAGGTGCGACGCCCAAGTGTATGGGAATATTCTAAATTTGTTCGATTCTTGGCATTTTGAATGTTTTGTGACTTCTTTTTTGCTTTCCTTTCGTTCTCACAAAATAATATCCATATATTGGGATCAACACCTTCCGGTAGGACTCCAGGATTGTCTTCGGTAGGCAAAAAACATCTCATATTACTTTTGTGTGTCCTAAACTTTTGTGCAAACCGTTTCTCCATCAGCGGGCGAGCCACCTCCGGTTCAACATCTAACTCAAATCCTACCATTAAAGCATTCCAAACATCATCTTTGTAATTGTTTGGCACAACTCTCCAATCTTCGTAACTAATCGGAATATAAGATCTAACAAGATCACCAACACGAGTGCTCCATCTCCCGCTCCATGGACCGACTACACTCCCATCCACTTTAACGGTGACTCTCATTTTACCATCTTGGGTCATATATTGTAATTGTTTAGCCTTTTTATCCATTTCTTCTTGCTTCTTTTTATTTTCTTGATGCGGAGTGGATGATATTTGTTGCGGTGTTGATGACGTTTGTTGTTTCGAACCACCACTTGCACTTGAAGCCATGATGCCCAATACAGTGATGCCAAACAAAAAATAGATGCCAACAATAGAAATAACTGTTATAAAATAATATGCATTGAATTATCATATTAATACAACATTAGCATATTGATAGAGATATATATAGAAATAACAAGATGATATCATTAAAATCACAAGACGCTACTTTCAACGGTTAACATACCACCAATAAATTTATATATTAGCAACGGGGTAAAACAAAATGTAGTCATGTTGGTAAAACAAAACAGCTTTCGACGGTTACAATATCCAAAAGAAAATATTAAAACAACTAAATCGAGTTGTATTGCTTGAGCAAACTTTCCAAGTGCGGTTGGTCTTCAAGAATAGATTGGAAGATTGTTGGTGTCTCTAAGTCGTCCACTTGACTCGTCAATCTCTTAGGTGACTGTATAACAACCCACCAATTGGGATTTTTAAGATCTTTCGAATAGAATACTTGACTAGCCTAGGATGCGAGAATGGCAGGCTCATCATACTCATTATCAACCCTCTTAAACTTATCAAAATTTACCATCACTAAGTTGGAGTCCGGACAAAGCTTACAACCATTAGTCTTATCCTCCACTCTCACCCAATCACAATAAAATACCACCTCCTTAAACAAGGTATAGTCCAGCTCAATAATTTGTTTGATAACTCCATACCACATAGTCCAAGTATTTGTGAGATTCTTATCACTTTTTTTAGCTCGAAATTGTGTCCATGCCTTCAAGCAAACGCCGTTATCCTGTGTGACAACAGTATCGTTGTGATACTTAGGAGAGAATACGAAACCATTTACACGATACTTTTTATATGTTTTAGCCTTGAATTGCAGCCCTTGAACTAACTGCCACAATGTTTCATTTGTCTTCGTCTCTCCTGATTTCAGCAACTGTTTGATGAAAACAAATCATAATCACTACAATGTTTCAATTCTCATCATACTTAATGGAAAGATTAATAAAAATATTAGTATTTATATAATCACCTTCTCGGATAACCAAGGGATAAAAGAAGTTTGTTTCTCCACTTCTGTCATTTCAATCCCCTTCCCTTTAGGACGAGACACGGATTTCAGTGATGATTCATATTCACTGCAATATGTAGTTTGATATAAGTAATTATAACTAAAAATGATAATTAATTCTTAACTATAAACAAACAAAAGAACTCAAACCTATAGTACTCTTGAAATCCATAAACAATTAGTCGAAATAATACCCATCGACGTATTTGTTAAAACTGTACGGGTCCCAATGTTATAGTCTTATCATCAAGCAAAGGCCCTTCATCAGAGAACTCTGCACCTTCCTCTAAAAAGGCCTCACGGGATCGTTTATGATTTCCATCAGATGGATTTGGCATGTACTCCATGCAATATCTAACAGATTCAGCAACAACGTAGGATTCTGTAATTGAACCTTCAACATACCGCTTATTGCTGGGTATATCTTTGAAATCTTTCATCGTCCTATTTATATTAGGTAATAAAAATTAATAGCAAGCATTATTAACTTAAATGGGGAATATTTTACTATATTAAAAGGTAAAAAAAATCACCTTTCGAACGGATACATCCAATGAGCGTCGGTGGGTCCACAAACCAGGGCTTCATCTCCTAGATGCACAGTGAGGTGAATGCTAATATCAAAAAACGTAGGTGGAAAATATTTTTCCAACACGCACAATGCTTCAACAACCATGTATTTGGCCCTTTGGATATCTTGCCGAATTAGGACCTTAGAGCACAACATGTTAAAGAACAAACTTAATTGTTGGATTGCTCTTCTTAAATCTCGATGTTTTGAAAAGGCATGTTGGAGCAACACAGGTAGAAAATGTTCAATTATGACATGATAATCATGCGACTTTAAGGAGTGCAAAGATGGGGGACTAAGACTTACTATATTGCTCACGTTAGAGGAAAAACTGGTAGGAAGCTTTAAGTCCTTCAAAATTTGGCAGAATTGTTTTTTTTTCTTCTTTATCCAAGATAAATGGTGTTGTTGGTTTTATCATTTTTTCAGTGCATACATCAACTTGAAGCCATTGACCGCTGTGTATGCCCATACCCTTCATATCCAATCGACCCTTTTCAGTATCCTTTGTTTTATTATCATCAAGAATTGTGTTTATCAAATGCTCTGCAACATTCTTTTCGATGTGCATCACATCAAGGACATGTCGAACTTGATGATATGGCCAATATTCCAAATCAAAGAAAATAGATTTTTTATACCAAGCTTCTTTAACTTCAACATTAGCACTCCCATTAACATTATTAGACTTTCAATTCTTAGCGGGAACTTTTGAGACTTTTCCAGGTACATAATTTATATTTCTTAACTTCTCCACAAGTGCATCTCCGTTTAGTCGAATCGGGGGACATCCAACTTCTTGTGTCCTAAGTCCCAAACCTCTACCACTCCTAAAATGATGATCGCTTTTAAGAAACATACGATAGTTTGTGTAAACTATCTTCATGCTATGTTCTAGCCAAATGGATGGAGTGTCATCGCCACAAATAGGACATGCTTTGTAACCATGTGTTACACACCCAGATAAGTTTCCATATGCGGGAAAATCATGAATCCCCCACATCAATATAGCTCTCAACGTAAAAGGTTGCATTTTGTGCATGTCAATAGCTGGAACTCCTTCCCATAGTTGTTTCAACTCATCTACTAATGGTTGAATAAAAACATCAATGTCTTAACCCGGTGCCTTTGGCCCAGGAATCAGCAAAGATAAAATTTGGAACTCACGCTTCAAGCATAAAGAAGACCCCACATTATAAGGCGCGGTCATGACAGACCAGCAACTATAACTACTAGACTGAATACCATGGGGATTAAACCCATCTGTTGCTATTGCAAGCCAAACATTTCACCCTTCCTCAGCGAAATCGGGCCATATACTTTTTATCATTCTCCATTGGGATGAATCACAAGGATGTCGCTGATAATCCCATAAACTTGTTGCCCGATGGTGCCATGTCATTTCATGCGCTATCCAAGGTATAGTGTACAATCTCACTAGCCTTGGAATTAAAGGGAAATGTCTCAACATTTTCATCGGTTCTTTGCATATCCTCTTCCCTTTCTTTGAGGTCACTGCATATCTCGGTTCTCCACACTGAGGACATTCCTCCAAATCTTCATTCTCTTTCCAATATAAAATACAGTTGTTAACGCAAGCATTAATGTAATTTGCTTTCATAACTAGGTCTGTCATCATTCTCTTCATGTGCGGATATTTTTCTGGTAATGTGTTTCCTTTTGGAAGCCACCTCTTTAAAACCGACAAGAGAGAGGTCACGCTATTTCCCGACCAACCAAACTGCTTTTTCAAATTATGCAATTCAACAATTGCAGAGAGAGTAGTCTCAGAACCCTCACATGAAGGGTACAATTTCTCCATCGCTAATTTATTATATTGATCATACTTCTCATTATCGACATACGATTTTTCAGAGAATCCTTCCTGATCGGGGTCTACACAATGTTGTTCGTGCACTCCGTAACATGCGTCAACTAAATTTCACAAACTTCCATTCTCATTGTTATCAGCTTCATCATGTCCTTCACAATCAATAGTATCTACTACGGGACATGTTAGGTTTGATGATAGTGTTTCACCATGTAAAACCCACTTAGTATATGTCATGTCTATACCGTGAATTATCAAATGACCCTTGATATCTACCGCAGTAAAACGCTTCTTATTTCGGCACTTAACACATAGACAAGGAAAGGTCGAGAATTGATGGCCATTGTTTGCAATTGCAAAATTAATAAAAGACGCAAGTCCATGTGTGTACACCTCACTTATTCTATTCCTCTCATTCATCCACTCTTTGTTCAATGTTTGTGACATTCTGCACTACCAAAAAAATATGGTTTACACACAAGTTATATGATTATATAAAAAAAATAGAATTATTGATACACATAAGAAAAATCACAGTTACAACATGTAATTTTGTTAGAACAAACCTTAAAGTTCAGGGGAGGGGTGCAATTTCCTTAGTTATATAAAATTATGTGTTTTAATAGTATAAATCAGTGTATACAATTATGTGTTTTAATAGTATAACAGGGTATTAAATACCAAGTCTAGTAATGTTATAAATCAGTATATAAAAAACATTCTAAGCTTTGGATTTAATACAAAATAATCAAAAACTTGAACCAAAAAATACAAAAAGTATGTACCCAACAACAATAACAAAAATACATTGCATTTTACCAAAAAATAAACTTGTAACCCAAGAGCAAATCTCTTATGAACAGTAAATCGCTTAGAACGTTTTAGACAAATCTCTTATGAATGAGATAATTACCTTATGAAAGCAAATCGCAATTCCCAAACCCTAGGTTGTGATGTGAGCACCGAATGCTTCCAAAACCCTAGGTCACACTAACTGAGACTTCTTCCAAAACCTAGGTCACGCTAGAGCATCGTGTATTGGAGAAGAGGAAGAGCATTTTGGAGAAGAAGAAGATCGCGCTATCTTTTTCAAACGCTAGGTCACGCTAGAGAATTTTGGAGAAAGACAATTTCTTTGTCGGGGACATTTTGGAGAACGCTAATGCTAGCTAATTACTTTTTTTTAATTACTTTTAAAATATTTAAATAATATTAGTAACACTTATCAGATATTAGTAACGGTATGATGTGGTGAGAAATAGTAACAGTATAATACTGTTAGTAATACAAAAAATAGTCTGTTACTAAAAGCTTGTTTTGGTGTAGTGTATACTTTCTACCAATCTTATCCCAATTTCCAGGATCATAAATATTTAACGGTCCATATTCATTACTAGATTCTTCATTCACCAAATTTTCATGCTCTTTGTTTAAACCTTCTTCATCATCGCTCTCATTAATATCGTCTTGATGCACCAAATTTTCATCTTCAATAAAAGCTTCTTCATTTTCAATCTCATGTTCATTTCCCGTTTCATTCAATTTAAAAATAAATTTATCAAGAGCTCCCGTTTGGGATTGCATAAATTTTCTATCTTTTGCATCTTCTTTAATTTTTTCCATCCTGAAACATACTTTCTAGGAGGCATGGTATAAATAAACAATAATTCAACAATCAATCTAAAAAATTCCAACTGCAACCAAATAAAGGAACAATGGAACCTGATTTGCTGAATTTGTAAATCAAACTTGAAAGCCTTTCCTCGCTAAAAAAATCCTGAAAATACATTAAAAAAATTAACATCATGAACTTATTACACAAAAAATATTAGCATTTTGGACAAACATAACAGCATTTAGAATAAAAAATAAATAATAATAAACAACATTTAGAACAAAAAACAAACATAAATCAGGTTGTACTCTTTTTTAATGTTGTTAATTTTTTTATGTTTTTTCTTTTAATAAATTAGGTTGCGATTTTTTTTAAGTTAACTTAAAAAATGTTACTAATCAGGTTGTACTCTTTTTTAATATTTGTTTTAGTTAATGACAGATTAATAACATATTTTATTAAATAATGCCGGATAAAAAAAAATTAACTAAAAAACGCAACCTAATTTTATTAACAGATTAATAACAGATTTTATTAAGTTAACTAAAAAAAATGCAACCTAATTTATTAAAAGAAAAAACATAAAAAAATTAACAACATTAAAAAAGAGTACAACCTGATTTATTAAATAATGTCGGATAAAAAAAATTATATGGAAAAAAAACAAACCTCTTGATTTTGAATATATATGCATTAAAACCTCTTGATCTTGATTTTCCTTTTCCTATCTTGAAGATTTTGTAAATGCACTTAAGAGAATGAGAGAAGAGAGAGAAACGAATGCACTTTGGTTGGAATGATAAGGGTAGGGTTTATTTTGGGTATAAAGAATAGAGGGGTGTTAGTGGGTTTTTAGTTTAAGGAATTTTGGGCCTAAAAATTTATACAGCATACTAATAAAAAATTTGGGCCTAAAAATTTATATAGCATACTAATAAAAAATTTGGGCCAAAAAATTTATGTCAAATTTGGGGGCCCAAGGCGGTTGCCTCATTGGCCTACCCCTTGGGCCGACACTGTATATGCCACCCTAACTACCTTAATTGAGATATTTGAATACCATTTTTATATAAACTCTTTAAATATGCTTTCGTCGACGTCAATTTCTGCGATACATTGTACATTAGACTTCATTTCATCTTTTTCTTCTAATTTTCTTTTCCATCTAATTTTGTATAAGGAACTCTTTAAAATCCCCTTTTTTAACCAAAAATCAAAAAACTTAAAAGGTTTATTGAGTTTTTCCGCTTAAATATTTATTAACTACAATAAAAACAATGATTTGAGATTTTGGCAAATCTGTGGTTACTTCACAGTTAACAAAGTCCTTAAGAAAATTCTCATTATGTAGTACTCTGTCAATTTTACTCTGAATGTTCCCGTTTCCTTCTCTCCCATTGTCTCACGTAAACGAAGGCCCTTTTGACGCACATTATTCAAGGCATATACTAATTATACAATCATTAAATTCACTAGCCACTTCCCAATTTATACCATAATCCTCTCCTTTCAGTGTCACTTCTAACTGCATTGAAATTTACAAGAATTAACCAAGGATGGCTATTAATTTTAGGATCACTATGCTTCAAATACTTCCAAAGTCCTATTCCAATTATTCTGTCATTGCCTCTGCAATTAGCCATAATAATGAATAACTCCCTTGTTCCTCTAATATCTACTTCTGTAGTCAAAACTTGATTATAATTATTTTACTACACCACATCAATTGTATTACTATTCCACGCAATTAAAATTATACCAAGGCCATCAACTGGAGTATTAAGAATTGAATTATAGTCATTGAAAGAATTTTCCCTAACATTGTCTATATTTCCTCTATTAACTTTAACCTTTACTAAACACATAACATCAGTTTGATTATTTATAATGAATTTCCTAACCTCTCTCTATTTATGATAGTCGTTGAAACCCTTTATATTCCATATTGTGATCTTCATAATCATCATCAATGTTTATTTTTTCCCTTCACTCCACCTATCCCCGACTTCTTCCCCGATTTTCCCCATTTTTTCTTCGGTTCCAGCTTTTATATTTTTGTTATTTCCCGAAATCTGGTCCTTAGATTTTCCTCTTCCAATTATGATAATAAATTCCTTACTTCTCCCTCCACAATCTTTGCATTATCCGCATTCCTTAAAGTATTAAACCCATTGTTTCTGATTGTGATAAATACCCGAATAGTAGATTTTATATTTTTTATTACCTTAATACTCTGCACTATATTTTAGCATCTTGCATCATTGTGGACTCAGGGTGTCGGTCATATTTATCTCGTCCATAAAAATACACTTAAAACCACAATCCACTAAAAAATACCAAGAATTTCAAGAATAAAACTCTGGTGACCAAAATATAAATAAGAGAATAACCAAAAAAGAGGCACAAATATCCTTAGGGGTCCTTTAACCGTTAAAAACCCCCAGCCCTTTAATCGCGCGATAAAAGGGATTTGATCGATTGTCCATCCCCTATTTTTTAATCATTACAAGATCTTAGGAGATCTTTTCCTAGACATACACGTGTCTCTCAATCCTATCCACCCTATACGTGTCACCGTGGATGACCAACCGGTCAAAGGCCACAAATGATCGATTTGTCAAAGGGCCTGCACTAACCCCTATAGATAAAGGTCCCCGCTAACCTTTTAAAAACCTCCAAACCCAACCTTGATTATATTTTCTAACTTTCTTTAATCCCAAAATCCCGAGATACATGAGCGCGTTCTGAAAAGTCCCAAAGAAGTTTGTACTTTATAAAATTTTCTTTCCTCCTGATATGTTACCGCAACAGATATCGACCCATCTCTCATATTATTTTTCTATCTCTCATCAAACCTCTAATGAGATACCAAACTATCGTAAGTCGTCACTTGTCATTCACACACTTACAGACATTAACGACCGCCATTTATTAGTCGAGCTTCCTCGCACTCTTAGACACATTGACGGCCACCCATCGCCCAAGACTATCTTTCTCGCACATTCACATACATATTAACGACCACTCATTAACCCAAATACAGAGTCATGCACAAGCACCCTTGTGTACCCACACCGGTTTAAGTGACGTTCATACACCTCTCACTTATATCGTTTTCATACCTAAACACTTATTTACGTTTTAAGGGATTCTAAAACTTAGCTCTCTAAGGATGTTATAAAATAAATTAAAAAGTAATTGAACAAGGTTAAGTGAGGTAATAAGCATATAATTAAGGAAGAACAAAGAATAAGTAGGGTGTCTAATACCTTCCTCACAACTAACCCGATTCCCAAACTCACATAACAAAAATCTCTAGAAGAATCGTAGACCTAAACCTCCCTTGGGATTAGCCCGAAATGGCTAACCCGAACCTTTTGTTTGTTTTTATATTGAACAAATCCATGAATCTAAGCAACCATCAACTCCTTGGCTGAAACACAAATTAGGTCCAAGGCCTAAAACAAGGGGCGTGCACCAAAAATGAGAATGGTGTCAAATAACTTCCAGGGGAAAATCATCGAGCGCATCAAATCGATAACCTGACTTCGGGAGGAGAGGCGGACCGGGGGGCAAGTAATCCAACTTCCACCGTCATAACAACAATTTACCCCGGGGTCATCACAACTTGGGACTTACAACACCACAGTGAAGACTCTGCTATAGACTAACATTTTAACATTGAAAAACAATATTGTACTTCATAGTTGGATTTCCCAGTTATGTCACATTAGCGACTCCTTTGGGGATAAATCAAGAGAACCGAATTATCCTTATGCTTTCTTCCTAATATGATGAGTATATTTCCCCAGCATGACTACTTTATGTAAACTTTTTAAAACTATTTAGCGGCCATAGTTTTAAGGTCCCTCAAAATGTAGATACGCGCTTAAGTCCCCATGTACAACATTGTACAATTTTATAGACGTATAGGTACACACAAAGAACCTTGCGATAAAACAAACATCGAAGTACGTAACAATAAAGATTATGTGTTTTTATATTGTTTAAACCTTATACCCTAGAGACTAAAAGAGGTTAGCCGAAAGAATAGTCGCCGATGAATATTCTCACTCTTTTCACCCACTCATCTGGTATATTGGGAAACTTTTCTCTCGATCCCAAAGTCTCGGTGATAGGGAACGTTTGAAGTTTGTTTAGTATTGGGGTATATCGAATAAGCTTTCACATCTAAACAAAATAAGCCTTCACATCCATTCTGCCAAAAATATAAGAATAATTTTGCTCACAATTTCAAAATAATGTGCATTCATATGTCATCACAATGCAAACTAAAACAACATAATGAACCATTTTGGTTTTAGCATTAATTTTAATTTTTGGGAATATTGTAGGCTTTAGCAATTATGGTCAGGGTTTTATAATTGGGATTTTTACAAATAGATTCCATTTACTAAGTTTATAGTCAAATAGATTTTATGGAATAGTTTTAAGTTCATTTTGGTCCCATTAGAAAACATGTAGTAAATATTTACATATGTTACTTGTGAAAAAATATAGTTATTATTTACTATTTGTAGTAAATTAGGAATGTAAAAATAATTACTACCTATATAAAACATGCAGTACAACCTATTGAAAAATATATATATTTTAACATACCTGTGTAAAACACGTAATCATAAGTATGTTTCACAAGTGGGTATTAGGTTGAATCTTTAACACACAATAGTATTGAGTTTATATTTTCGCTAAAAAAAGGCTTGAGTAAGAAGTTTTAAGCTCAAAATGGTTTTGGGTGGAGCATTTCTTCAAAGGAGTTTTGGGTTTGAAATGGGTTTAGGACTTTGTATATTTCTCTTGAATGCTTAAGTAGAGGGACACGAGCTAATAAACAGTAACATTATGTGTTTGAAAAAGGAAACCATGGGCTCCTTTTATAGGCCATTTAAAATTTAGTTGTTAAAGCTTAGTATGGTAATTTTTTGGACTTGTGGAATTCAAAATTTGAAAACTAGTTGTTGAAATTTTGGCCACCTAGACACTTTGAGTCAACTTAAAGTACTTTGAGTCAAATCAAACTCTTGGACCAAAGTAAAATCCTTTTTAAGCAAAATTGAGGCAGTTTAAGTCAACTTTATACCTCCTTTATGCTAACTTAAAGTGTCTAGTGTGATGTCATGCTTTTTTTTACTTTGGTTTGGCTTTGGGGAAGTTTTGGTTATTTGGTTTGAGAAAAAACAAGGCCATACATTTTCATTTATAGTATTACAATCATTTCTAAAGTACTTCAAATCTCTAGGATGATCCTTTGGAGTTTGATCATTTTGCATGGAACTTATGATGTCTTTTCTGATTTGGATATGGTTATCAATATCTTTGATTGCCAATGCATGGATGGAATGAACTTTTCCTAAGTATTGATGGGAAATGCTTGAAATGGACTTGTATTGATAGGTTGATCCCGCCATGGACTGAGTGTGCTTCTTATGGATGAACTTATGATGGTTAGCATGCATAGATCTTATTTTTGTTTCTTGGATTATGAACATCTGGGAATGAGTGTTGATGATGATCAATCTTGGATTTGTTCTTATTTGGTTCATGCTTGAAAATTATGATCTTGACTTTTGTTATGGTGCATGCTTGATTCTTCTTATGATATGAATGATACTAAGTGGATTTTAATGGGTTGCATGATCATTATCATTTTCTAGCTTCTTTTTTGTTAGGGTTTATACTTTGGGGACTTCCTTGAATGTCTTGAACACACTTGATTATATATATCTTCTTTGTATAATTCCCTTGAGGTTATTGATTGCTTGATTTATATATCAATTGTAATTGGCATCATACAAAATTTTCACTATTTGAAAACAATTTTAATTTCATAAGCTGTGATAAGACCAGAAATGGTATCATCAAATCAGTATGATAAGTAAGCTCAAACCATCACAATAATGGAGTATAAATAAATGTACGAGTATATAAAGAGATGAGGCAAAGAGGAAGAAAACACAGGATATAAGTGGTTCATCTTTGAAGGCCTCCGTCCATTATGTGAGTGTGTGAAATCCACTAAATATGGTCTCTAATAGCCTTGGGATACAAGCATTCAATCTTTCTCTCTCTAATAATGGTTTTAACAGAGTTTCAGTAGGGTTTAAAATATGCGATCCTCTACAATGTTATAGAAGATAAGTGTTTATATGGTTGGGATCGTCTCATACGCACCCCAGTCATGTATAAGGCATGCACAACACCAACTATTCAATGATATTGTGACATATGTCTCTTGTGCATGTAAGTAATGATTAAGATATTCTTCACATATGGGGATGATTCTGTTGTAACGGTTTAGCTCACATGGGACTGCTGCCCATGCACAATTTCTTACGCATGCTCATTTCTATGCGCCTTATGAGGCCAAGGACAACATAATGGACAAATACCTTGGAAGGGTAAAAACAACACTGAAGCATTTAAAAGAGGTTAAGCTGAAGAGATTACCTCGTTTAGACAACATCTGAGCCAATGCTTTGGCGAAACTAGATTCTAGCACACGAATATAAATTTGAAGGTTGGTGCTATGGACATCTCGATAAATCTTCGAAGGGAAGGGGGTGAATGATCCCTCAAAAGATAGCGGTTTTAAGCCCTTTTTCGGGGCGTTTCTGTCGTCATCGATGTGGGGTAAATATAAAGAGATGGAGTCTCCATCCTATTTTGCACAAAACAGGCAAAAGAACATGTTGCCACTTCGAGAGAGCGGCATCAAGGACAAACTGATGCATACAAAACCAATAGATCGAAGGTTTGGGGGCTAAGTTACGGAATGAGAAGGTGTTAGGCACCCATCCCGTCCTTTCGGTCTCTCATGGGCTAGTGTTATTATTTTCCCTTATTTCTCCGTGAAGTGTGTGTGTATGTGTGTGTATATAATGGAGATCGGAATTGTTCAACTCATACCATGGGAAAGGTAGAGTGAGGTCATTCATAGGAATGTTCCCAAAATAATATATATAAAAAATACGATTTGCGCATTTATCGCGATATTAATCGCTATTATGAAACAATAATACGTGTTTGATGAAATGCAAATAAGCATACTATGTAATGCAAGAATATGATAAATGTGGAAATGATAGATTTTAGGAAAATTGGGGAATTTGTGAAATTGAGAAAATTAGAAAATTAGAATTTGGGAAGTTAAAAAATTGGAAAATTGGACTCGAGTCTCGAGTTTTAGTCCGTAATTCCTACTTAGCCTATAAAGGCATCAAAGTCCACGTAGTTCTAATGCGGAATGGGTGTGGAGTTTATCCCATAGATCCGAATGGAATTTTATTATAGATGTGTGTGTGTATAAAATGTGTTTTTGGTTTTAAAAAAGTGTGATGGATAATTCCTTTTGAAATTTATGGGCGTGACCCTTTTTTCTTGTTTATAGAAAATAAAGTATGTGAAATATACTAATAAAAATGTAGATATTAATGTGTATGAACGAAAGTAGGAACTAGATTGCGAATCTAATGAAATTGATGCAAAAACAAGGAATTTAACGAGAGAGGGGAGGAATTGGAACTTTTTCGAAGCTTGATCTTTAATTTTGGATGAACTCCCTCGAATATGAGATGAGCGTTGGATGAGAGGGAATATGATTTTGCCAAATTAGGTATGAAAAGGAATGGAATGTAAGGTTGTATGGAACTTCACATGGGGAACTTCGTTGATTTCGAGCGAATATTGTTGAGATCCACTAATCCTGATGGATCTCTGATGTTGGTCCCCTAGTAGTTGAGGTCATGCCCTCCTTTTATAGGGTTAGGGGGTTGTCGATCGTCACTTCCCTTGTCTTGCCTATCGGCAGGTGACCCTAGACACACTGATGATAGGCGGGGATGTGGATCTGCCAATTGGCAGTCTCGTACAGATTTTCCGAAAAAAAATGCTCATAGAACGTAATTCATTGATCTGAATCGTGTATGGGGCATACCATTAGAAAGGTACTTCAGATACCTTCAAGATTCCTTTAGGCCATTTCCACGTCCAGGAGTTGACTTTGGGTCCAAAGTGGCTCTGAAGCGAACGTCGATCTTTTGGACGGGAGATCGTCAAATATAAACGGATCATTCATCCCCATGGTAACTCATAATCGCTCAAGAGGCATACCATTGGAAAGTTTAGGAGATGTACTTCGGCATTACAAAGAGTTTTTATTGGTTTGGAAAGTTGACAGCACCCATTGACCTCTCAAAGTAAAACGGATCGTTCGTCTGTAACGTAGGTCAGAATCGTACATGGGGTGGAACGTTAGAAATGATATTTAGTTCCCTTCATAAATTCATTCAGTATTATTCGAGACGAAGGATTAACCTTGGTCAAACAGAGCCCGGGAGCGCTCGATGGCCTCCAGATCAATTTTTTGGGGAAAACTGAACCGTTATGTCGATTCATGCACGGGGTAGACCGTTGGAAAGGGAATTTATATCCCTTAAAACATTTAAAGAGATTTCTCTCTGATAATAGAGTTGACCGAAGTCAAATGGGGCCTTGGAGCTCCCGATGGCCTCAAGATCGGTACTCGTAGGGCGACCTAGGGTTTATTGTGAAATGGGTAGGTGCTAGGGACCTAAGGAGAGACTTAGGGGGTCCTAGAATGTGGTGTTTATAGAGCCCCTCGATGGGTCATCTTGAATCAAGCGAAAGTCGTCGAATAGACACCACATGATAAAGGTTGTTCTACGGACCTAAGGGACGAGGATGACCGGTTCAAAGGGTCGAGGTCGATTCTGAGTGCCTAAGGGGATGCTGGTGATGGATTATTCTGAGGACCTAAAATGGGGTGATGACTTAAGTTAAAGGTAGGTAGTGACCAATTATGCATGTTTAGGTCAATTCTGAGGACCTAAGTCGCAGTGACCAATTCTGTGGGTCGAAGCCAATTCTGTAGGCTTAAGATAGGGCTAACCAATTCTGTGGGTTAAAGCCAATTCCGAGGGCTTAAGTAGAGGTGCCCAATTTTGCAGGTCAAATCAAATTCTAAGGGCTTAAGTAGGGGTGACCAATTATGCGAGTCGAAGTTAATTTTGTGGGCTTAAGTAGAAGGGACCAATTCTACAGGTCGAAGCCAATTCCGAGGGCTTAAGTAGAAACGGCCAATTCTATGGGTCGAAGCCAATTTTACGAGTTTAAGTAGAGGTGACCAATTCTACGGGTCAAAGTTATTTCATAGGGCTTAAGACATGGGTGACCATTTCTGCGAATTGAAGTTATTTTTGAGGGCTTAAGTAGAAGCGACCAATTCTGCGGGCTTAAGTAGAAGCGACTAATTCTGCAGGTCAAAGCCAATTCTGAGGGCTTAAGTAGATGTGACCAATTCCGTGGGTCAAAGACAATTCTACGGGCTTAAGTAAAAATGACCAATTCTAAGGGTCGAAGCTAATTCTGCCGGCTTAAGTAGAGGTGACCAATTCTGCGGGTCAAATCCATTTCTGCGGGCTAAAGTAGAAGTGACCAATTCTAAGGGCTTAAGATAGGGGTGACCAATTCTGTGGGTCAAAGTCAATTCTAAGGGCTTAAGTTGGAGTGACCAATTCTGCGGATTAAAGCCAATTTTGAGGGCTTAAGTAGAAGCAACCAATTCTGCGGGTCGAAGCCAATTCCTCGGGCTTAAGTAGAAGCAACCAATTCTGCGGGTGGAGGCTAATTTTGAGGGACTTAAGTAGAAATGACCAATTCTACGGTCTTAAGTATAGGTGACCAATTCTACAGGTCAAATCCATTTCTGAGGGCTTAAGTAGGAGCGAATAATTCTGCTATTCGAAGACAATTCTGCGGGCTTAAGTAGAAGCGACTATTCTGCAGGTCAAAGGCGATTCTGAGGGCTGAAGATAAGGGTGACCAATTCTGCGGGTCGAAGCCAATTCTGCGAGCTTAATCTTCTTGGGAAAATTTGGAGACTCCACTATGGATATGTATCTTATAGTTATGCTAGTGATTTGGTGAAGCATTTGATTTTAGGTTCCGTTGGGGAAGAGGGAATAATCCGAGGGTTGGACGTTTCTCAGTCGGGGAATTCATGAATTTTGTGGTGTCCTTTAGAGACGTTATCGGCGAGACATGAAATTGATTTCGAGAATACCGCTGGGGGAGATAAGAGCTCTTTTGGTGAAATAAGTGTGGTAAAAATATTTTTCTTGGTGGACAAGGTTATTAAATCCATTTGGGAATTTTGGGAATTTTTTGGGGATTTTTTGGCATCTTTTAGGCTTTTTGTAAGAAATTTCAAAGGAGGTGCCAATCGGCATAGATAGAGGGGTACCAAACGGAAGTGTCATGGTCTTTTAGGGTATGTCGAATTGGTGGAGGGATAGTTCCGATCTGTGGGTGGTAGGGATATGCCGATCGGCATGTCCCTTAGCCTCCTATAAAAAGGGGGCGGGTTCTCCTCATTTTTCACAGCTTTTCAACTTGCCTTCTTCTGCAATTACCTTCTGCAAATCATTCCAATGTTCCAAAGTCAAGAGATGGATGGGTTATCAAGTAGCGCAACACACATGGCGTGGCTTAATGCTGACGACTGGGTAGGCTTGGAATGGAGGGATAGGGTGCCCCTTGCTTTGGGAAGCGAAAACTCTTTTGACTCATTCGAGCCAATGGCGGATGACCGGGATATCTTGTTCGAGCCTTCACATCATCGCTCTTCTAGGGTGGTGAACCCTGGAAGCTATGTAAGTATTAATGACTTTTGGTATCCTCTTCCCTTTTATCTTAGGGAGATTCCCATATTTCTTGAACTTAACAAAGGTTTTTCTTATGCTTTTCGCTTTCTATATCAACTATATGTGCCTGAGGGACGACGGGGCTTAAGGATGTTTGGGAGAACCTTCCATCTGTGGTGTGTTGGATGGTGTCATCAACCGGTTTTGGGAGACTAGCGTCTGTTCTGGATGAGACGACCCATTCTACGGCTGTTCTTTGTGCTCTGGGGGAGAGATGGTGGGACACCACCCACACCTTTCATTTTGGCTTTAGGGAGATGACGGTGACTCCTATAGATATGTAGAAACTGTTGGGTCTGGATTACGGGGGTATGTAGATTGAGGTGGAGAGGACACTAAGGGTGACGCCAGAGGCGGTGACGGCGGCGTTGGGTGATGTGGAGAGGGTGGTTTCTTGGGACTCTCTTCATTTGTTTCTTTTGAGAAAGTTGTTTCTGAGGAGGAGGATTGATGAGAGCGACGGGTGGAAGGTACGTTAGATGGCTCGTCTATTTATTTTGCTGGTGTTGGGGGGTTTCTTGGTGGCGACGAGTGGTGACATCATCCATTTGTGGTTTCTTCACTTCTTAAGGGTATTTTCGAACATCCATCTTTATAAATCGAGAGACTGACCTTGGCGACCCTTTATTATTCTCTTGATGTGTTTAGCCAGTGCTACCGGTAAACTTTTATTGGAGCCACGTATCTTATTGAGGTATTCTTCATTTTTTGTATTTTTCTTTATGCATTCGCATTTTCCTTCATGCATTTTATTCTTGATTTCATAAATGTTGACCCTTTATCTTTTGCAAACGTAGTTCTATGAGGTAATTGGGTTTAACACTAAATTGATAGCTTTAAAGGATGAGTCTGTATGGGACTTCTATCGAATGTATCAGTGGCAGAAGTCCAATCGGCAATTGAAGAAATCCCTATATCTGGAGATGGTGCATCAAGTCTTGAATGGCCTGATGAATGAGCGAGTAAGTCCCCATTTTTCTTGAGACTATCTTTCCCTTGATGATATTTTTTTGATATTGATCTTTTTTTCTCTTGTTAGGGAATTTGCAGGTGATCTTTTATCCATGGGGGACGGCTATCCAGCATACGGGGGTGAGATGTGTCGTCTGTTGGCGCAAGAGTTTGGCTATTTTTGGTACCTTAGGGAGAGGGTAGTTTGGCAGATTATGGAGGATGAGGTTGCGGTGCCCCCAGTGTTCATGAAGCGAGTGCGCGAGATGTCAGACAATGCTCGAGTGATGATAATGATGGGTGAGCCTTACTCGTCATATACCGACAAGACGGTGATATATGATTATATGGACTTTGTGTCAAGCTGGTTGAGCCACCTAGCATATATGACGTGGTGTCTCTTCCTCGTGCAGGCTCGAGTTGGTAGTGGGGTCCTCCCACAGTGCAGGCGGTGTGACAACATCAATGGTTACGAAGAATTTGGAAGCTCCCTTTGTACAGCTGTTCTCGCCTGGTTATAACATTGGGCGGGTAGATGGAGGGTCGGTGTGTATGCTACACCGTTCAAATGCGATGGATCCGAAGGAGTTGAGCTTGACATATGAGGTCCTTCGACCCGAGGTATACTTTTTGTATCTTTATCTTTTTATTTCCTAATTTCTTCCTTTGCCTCAGACTGATTGATTTTCTCTTTTCTATTTTCTTTTCCAGTATATCTGGGTCTCCACTACTTGGCTGAGGGATATTAGGGATTGGATATCTTCAGCGACTGCCCACATTAAGGATGCGATTCAGGTTCCTTTTTGTCGGGTGTCGTCTACCTCGTTTGAGGAAGGTTCGGGCTCTACGAGTGGTGGCACATCATCTCACCGCAGAGGGAAGAGGGCATTCCGGGGGGAGTGAGGCTCTTAGAGAGAGTGAGAGAGAGAGAGAGAGAGAGATTGTAAGTGGGTTTGGGCTGAGTCCCGCTGTATATTCTTTTTTATGTTTCCTGTAAAACAATGTAACACAGTAAATATCTATGCCAATGAAATGAACCTTTTTGTTAATTAATTTGTTTTTGAGTGATTAATGCACATGCTCTTTTTACTTTGCTGCTGAGACTGTAAAAAGAATTAAAAATGATTGGAGAAAGGCTTTATTTAAAATGGGATAAGTCAACAAAAGAAATTCGGAATTCCCTTGGAATAAAAATTATCTTTATTGAATTTTTTGGTTTTGACAAAAAAGGACAAAGGGGATTTTCCCAAAAATAGGGGGTTGCCGATCAGCATGACCCCTGTATCGGCATATCAGTCCAGTCCAATCAACCTAAGGCTTTGATTGCACTTTCTTCAATTTCTTGGTACTTGGTGGGGTAAGTTTTCCTCCTATTTTTGCAGGATTTCTTGTCTTTTCTTGAGCGTTTTCAACTATAAATAGGGGTGTGGATGGAGATTTTCTTCACACTTCCACATTCTATTCCCTTTACATCCTTCTTTTTTCTCACTTTCTTCTTCTTTTGTGATATAGCTCTCCCTGATAGTGTTGAGTTTGCGAACTACCTCGAAACCTTGGAAGCAATGTGTTCCAACAACATTGACTACGATGCTTTCAACATGCGGTGAGTCTCTTTATGGCATAATCGGACCATAGAGGGGAATATGCTGATGGAAGACGTTGAATTATGGCACCCAGAAGACCCTGTCTTTCATTTCGAGTTAGAAGAAATATGTTCGACCTATGAAGGTTTTCTACCATGTTGGGGATAAATCACAGCGTTGCAGCGACTATGGCTGAGTTATCATAGTAGGGAGTTATTGGCGGGACTTCTCCATATTTCACCTTCGGCAGCCAGGTTGTTGGTCATAGGAGGAATGATTTCTCTTCCTATGATGCTGCATTCTGTGCATTTATGGGATATCGGTGATGCTGGTCACGCTGGGGGCATCATTCTAGGCCTGGTTTCAAAATTTTTGTTGGTAACTAGGTAAGTACATGTGGACCCCCAACTTGAAGCTATTATTTCTTGGATGTCGTATCGTCGCAATCCTGCGACAGTGATACTGGCGGAGACTTTGAATGGTATGGATGCCTGGTAGGAAGGTCGTTCTGACTTTCTCAGGAGTAGCCCTGTAATGCTGTTCATGTTGCTATCAGAGAGGTTCCGTATGGCGGTTCCAGCTCAGTATCCTTTGCCGACGATGCCAAACTTCTTCTCATTCTATTTCATGAGTATGGTCCTGGACATCAAAAGCTAGGAAAACTGGTTCGTGGAGCATGGGTCTAGAGGCTTGCGTTGGTCAGTGCCTTAGTAGGGGGAGTTGCTGCCCATTCTAGAACTCGAGGATTACCAACATGTCTGGTGAGTAAGCCTCAGGCAGACCTCTTTCTACTTTCCCTGATGGCTGCTATGCCAATTTAGTTTGGAATAAATTGTGCCACCACGAACACTAAACTTCTTTCCTGTGGAGGAATTGACAGAGAGTATGCGCATGCGGCTTGGTTCTCTGTAGAAGAATTATCGTCCGTCGACACGTTCCTCCCAATCTATTGGTAGAGTCTGGCACGTCTCAGGCGACTACATGAAGTGGTTATGGAAGAAGGTAGATGCCAAGATGCTGGCTGTAGAGACTGGGCAAAGGTGGTTTGCCATATCCGACACAATGGAGGGATCTTTTGTGGTATTCCTCAATCTATTCCAATTTTATCGCTCTATGGAGCGTTTGCGACACTCCGTTCAGGCAGGGGAAGTTTGGGGACCCAGGATGTGGGTGACGATGGAGCTGGTTCCTCTGGTAGGTGCATGTAGAATTTTGTGAAGCTTTTGTAATGGGTGTGGTTTTGGGTTTGCAAATAATTTGAGGGTTATTTTGGGAGTAGTGGGGCTTATTTTTATTTTGATTTTAGGAAGGTAGGAGTAGCCTTAACAAGGGAAGTCGTTTGACTCCCTATGTCGATGTAATCGTATCAAAATTTTGAATAATGAAATAAAGCAGTTTTTGATCATCTAGTTGTGCTTCTTTGTGAGTTTTGCATTTGAATTATCTATACCAATCGCTAAGGCATACATAATCCTCTTGTTCATGTATATGTTAGAATGAACTATTGTTCTCGGGGGTAAGAAAAGAATAGCATTTTATGAAAAAAGAAGGGGGTCATGCTCATGTAAGGAAGATGGGCTGCCTACGTACCTATGAGGGTTTCTTGAAACGGTCCAGGTTGACTGGATGCCCCATTTCTTCTCCATCAAGGTCGATGAGCATAGCGACACCGCCAAACAGTATCTTCTTCACAATGTAAGGGACGCTCTAATTGGGCTTGAATTTCCTTTTGGGGTCCCGGATGGGCTCTACTATTTCTTTGAGGGATAAGTCTCCTTCTCGGACACTGTGGTCCTTGACTCTCTTTTTGAGTAATCACACTCTATGGCGATGGTACCCTTGTATGTGATATAAATCTTTTAGCCTCCTTTCATCTAAGAGGGATAACTCATCGAGATAACTTTGGTGCTAGTCTTTATCGGTGACTTTTCTTTCTAGCATAACACGTAGCGAAGGGATTTGATGCTCTACAGGTAGGACTACTTCCATGCCATAGACTAGAGAGTAAGGGGTAGCCCCAGTAGAGGTTCGAACTGAAGTTCGATAGCCTTGAGGGTGTAAGGGATCCTGTCAGTCCAATCTCGATAACTCTCAATCATTTTACTAATGATGGACTTGAGGTTCTTATTAGCTCCTTCGACTGCTCCATTGGTTTGGCATCGGTATGGAGAAGATTTGTATCTCTGAATTCTATACTTGTCGATCAGCTCTGTAATTTCTGGTTCGAAGTGTAACCTGTTGTTTGATACCAACTCGTACGGGACCCGATATCGATAAATGATTTTTTTTGTTATGAACTTTGCCACTTTCTTGGCATTTAGGACTGCGTATGACTCGACTTTGACCCATTTAGTGAAGTAATCAATGGCGACTAGTATGAACTCATGCCCGTTGGATGCTTTTGGTGTAACTTTCCCTATGATGTCGATGCCCCGTGTGGAGAATGGCCAAGGAGAGGTCATGTTATACAATTATCGCGAGGGCAAGTGTTGTAGGTTGGAAAACTGCTGGCATTTGAGGCATCTTCGAATGTAGGCTGTGCAATCCTTAACCATTGTAGTCCAACAGTATCCTTATCGAATGATCTTCTTGGCGAGCATATGGACATTTATGTGGGGTCCGTACTCCCCATTGTGGATTTTCTGCATTATTTCTTCAATGTCAGCCCTGCGATGCAGTGCAAATGGGTTCCATCGAAGTTTCTCTTAAATAGTGATTTATCGCAGATAATGTACTGGGCAACCAGTCTACGGAGGGTTACTCGGTCTTTTTTATCAGAACCTTGGGGATACCTACCATGCTTGAGGAGGTGCCAAATATCATAGTACCAGAAGTTGGTTATCTCGAGATTTTACTTTGTGATGAGCTCAATGCGGTAGTAGTGGGTTGGTTTAACTTGCTTTTAGATAAGGAAAGGGGACATGGTTATTACTTCGAGCATGTCAATCATGGAGGCTAAAGTAGCAAGGGCATCAACCAGGTTATTCTTTGATCAGGGTAAGTAGTGGAAGGTGATTTCTTAGAATTGGGAAGCTATCTCAAGAGGTGGGTATGGAAGGGTAAAAGTTTCTCTTCCTTGACTTTCCATTTTCTGAGTAGTTGAACGATAATGAGGGTTGAATCCTCGTAGACATCGAGGTATCGAATTCCTTTATTGAGGGAAACTTTGAGTCCTAGCGTGCGTGCCTCATATTCAGTCATATTATTGGTGCAAGGAAAATCCAGATTGATGGCAATGGGAGTGAGAGAGCCATCAGGGGCAATTTGGAGTATCCCAATTCCATACCCTTTCTTGTTAGCAGCGCTATCGAAGAACATTTGCCATTGAAGGTCTTCTTGTGAGGTACATAGGATATACTCGTCTAAGAACTCAGAGATCCAAACGTTGGCTTCTTCCATAGGGTAGTCAGCAAGGTAGTCAGAGATGGATCTTCCTTTCATGGATTTCTGTGTAACATATACGATATCAAACTCGGCTAAAAGCATCAACTAATGGGCCATTTAGTTAGACAAAGCAGGTTTCTCGATCAAGTACTTGATAGGATGTATTGGGGATACAAGTTTGATAGGAAAGGCGGGGATATAGTGCAGTAGCTTTTAGGTGACCCAGATAAGGGCCACACATGCTTTTTCAAAGGCGGTGTAGTTAACTTCGTAACTGGCTAACTTGTGATTGGCATAGTAGATGGCTCTCTCTTTGCGGGTTTCTTCAAGGTATTGGTCTAGTAAAGCCCCGGCTACAGTATTGATTATGGTTAGGTATAGGAGTAAGGGAAGACCAAACTAAGGTGGCATGAGTACCGTAGGTTGGGTTAGGTATTACTTGATTCGATCAAAGTCTTCTTGGTAAGTTTTGTTCCAGACCTTGGTTGAATCCTTTCGGAGGATTTTGAAGATGGGTTCACAGATGTAAGTCAACTGGCTGATGAACCGGCTGATGTACTATAATTTCCCAAGGAATCCCCGAACTTCCTTCTTTGTTCGGGGTGGTGTCATCTCGAGTATGGCTTTCATCTTGGCAGGATCTGCTTCTATCCCTTTATCACTAACCATAAATCCCAAGATTTTTCCTTTGGTAATGCCGAAGGTACATTTCTGTGGGTTAGGTCTCATTTGGTACTGTCGCAATTTCTCGAAGAACTTTTGGAGAGCTGGAGAATGACCCTCCCTAGTCTTGGACTTGATAATCATGTCGTCTATCTATACCTCAACTTCCTTATGCATCAGATCATGCAAAATGGTTGTGGCAGCCCTTTGGTAGGTAGCCCCGGCGTTTTTAGACTAAATGGCATGACAATGTAGCCAAAGGTTCCCCAAGGGGTGATGAATGTATTTTCTCTTGGTGACCGGGGTGCATCTTGATTTGGTTATATCTATCAAATCCGTTAACGAATACTTAAGAACATGATTGGCCGTGTTGTCTACAATCAAATCGATATTAGGTAGCGGGTAGTCTTCCTTTGGAGAGGCCTTGTTCAAGTCTCGGTAGTCGACACACATCCGAACCTTCTTTCTTGATTTTGACATGGGCATGATATTGCCTAGCCATGTGGTATATTCGATCACACGAATGAAACCCTCGTTTAACTATTTGACCACTATTTCTTTAACCTTGAGAGAGCATTCGGTACGGAGCTTTCGCAATTTTCATTTCACCCATTAGCATTCTGGGAGAGTAAGAATCTCGTGCTGAGCTATCTTGGGGTCGATACCGGGCATGTCATCGTAGAACCATACGAAGACATCCATAAATCCCTTTAGTAATTCCTTGAGTTGCGTGAGCTCATGTTCATTAAGGGTGGCCCCTATCCTAATCTCGTACAGTTGGCTACTAGAATCGAGATTAATAATAATAGTTTCATCTTCAATAACTTGAACGCGATTATGTTGTTTGTTATTAACCTTATTTAGATCAGTTAAGAATTGTTCAGTTACAAAATCATCATCATCAAGAGTTTGATTAGAATCAAGACAATTAATGTAAGGCACAACAAGATACTCAAAATCTTCATTTATTTCATTGATAAGAAAAACAACATTAAGAACCTCATCAAAGGAGGTTATGATTACATCAGAGTTAGAAGTAGCAACTAAATAAGGGGAAATGGGATAAACATCAGGTTTAGGTTGAATATCAGCAGGTGGCACTAATAGAGCATGCTAGTTGAGGAGAGGTGCATCAGCAGATTTGATTAGACGGGATGGATCCGACGAGGTACCCCTGTGTGGATCATGTAGAGTGTTAGCCCTAGTGTCTATAAATCGAAAGAATCATCAGAGTCATTTTCCTCAGAATCTTCGGTATCCTCAATGAGCGGCTGTATACGGTGTTGGGAACTCTCGATCTATAGGTAGTTATCCTGAAAGAATATCTCCATTCTTGGTTTCATCTTTTTATCGGTCTGGTCATACCATGGTTCGAGGAAGCCATAGAAGGCGAAATATTCACCCTCTCTAATAAATCTTCCATTTAGAGAGTCTCTCGAGACAGTTTTGGGGCATTCAAACCTCCTCTTCAGTCGAGGCTAATGGATCATTCTGAGTTCTTCTTCAGATGGATGATAACCCAAGCCACAGGGAGGAAAGGCCTTCTTCAACACAATAGGTTCAAGTATCCATTATTGTATTTTTCATAGCCCCAGTCTGAGAATGAAATGCATATTCTTGGACATCTGGATTACATTGACGTTTGTATGGGGGTCATATTCGGGATGAACCTTATCTTTAAAATCATTCCATGCTGGGAGTAGAAGTGGTTCAACATGAAAACCTGACAGAAGCATATCATTTATCCCTTATTGTATTTTAAGTAGTAGATTATTGGTGCTTGCATTATCGATATTATCATCGTCGCCCAAGATGGCGATGACCTGTCCATTGGTGAAGAATTTTAGTTTCTAATAAAGGAAAGAATACACCCTCTTGATGTTATGGAGCCACGGTCGTCCGAGCAGCAGATTAAAATAGACTGGGATATCGATGACTTGTAATTAAACAACAGGATTTATAGGTCCATCCCCTATATCAAGCTTTATATATCCCATTACCTCTCAGCGGGTATTATAATAGGCACGTACGATGATAGAGGTTGGAGCAAGGTCGCTCACTTTCAATCCCAAATAATTGAGGGTCCTCAACGGGAAAACATTAAGAGTTGATCCATTATCGATAAGAGAGAGTGGGACAGTTTTCCCCATGACTTCGACAGAGATGTTGAGAGCATAATTGTGGTTTGGTCCCATCTTGGGGATTTCTTCTTCTGAGAAGGAGAGCATTCTAGTAGAAGTCAAGGATCCGAGTAGATTCACTACTTATTTTGGCAAGGTTGAGGGAGGAACTGTAGGTCTAATGAGTAGATTGATCAGGGCATTTCAGTGAAGCTGGGAAGACATAAAAAGTCCCCATAGAGTGATATTAGCTTGGGTTTTCTGTAACTGATCGAGGATCTTGCTTTCCTCGAGGGTCATTTCTGGCATAGGAAGATTCTCGAAACCCTTCCCTTTATCGCTCACTAATGGTTATAGACTTAGTATTTAGTAATGTCTTTCTGAACTGGTCATGTGGTTCACAGAAGGTGGGGAAATCAGGAATTATGTTTCTTCATCGATATCGGGTTTTTATCCACCCTATTGGTCTCTCCTAGTAACTCCTCAAATAAAAGCATCCCATACAAGCTGACTATCAGACTAGTCTTTTCTGAACTCTGATCTTCGTCTGAATCATCGAATTCGTCCCCCCATCCGGTGGCAATGATATTATTTTTCCGTGAAAAGTTGATACATTCCATGACTTTAATGACCTCTTCATATAAGTCCTCCTATTCGACGGGGAGATGTGAAAGTGCACTTATAGTTTCAAAGCATCGAGTAGCCCATATATACTGCAAATATCACCCTTCTATTGGAATAAATCCATCATGATCTTGACCATATTATCTATCCTGACTTCATCGATCGGTACCACCCAATTATTTGATTCTCGGGCCCATTTTTGAGCTTCTAATAATAATATACTGAATCTCTAACAGTCGACGGTCATCTGGGGGGTAATTTCAGCCCAAATACTAGGAGTTAGTTCAACACTTCTGACAGTTCCATATCTTTACCTCCAGAACGGGTGCGAAAAATGATGCATGCTCTGGTGAGGAGTGATAAGGCCTGATCGAGAAAGATAATTGGGTATAAGAGAAAGTATGGTCATGTTTGGAGAGGTGTGGGAGAGTATACGGGTATGGTTGGTGGTTTACTTGGTATGATATGGGTAGATGGGTTAAATTATGGGTTTTCTTCTAGGAAGATGGCATTTATATGATTCGGGAAGGGATTATGGGTAGTGTTTGGTTTAGGATTGGATGGTGGGTTGATGATAACCCCGGTCAATCAGGCCTTGGATTTCATTTCAGAGGTGAAAACATTAGTTGGTGGTATGGCCGGTGATTTGATGGAAGTCATAATGGGCATCTGGCTTGAAATTTATGGGAAGTGGGTTTGGTAATGGACGAGGGTCTAAAGGCTTGATAAGATTTTGGCTCAAGAGGGCCTGGTAAACTTTAGAGAGGGGAGCGTAAAGCTCGGTGTATTCCTTTCGGACTGGGTTAAAGAGACTTTCTGGTGCCCATGAAGTGGCAGGCTGAGAGATGATGTTGATGTTGGAAACTTCGGTATTGACAGGTTTTTCAAACTTTCAAGGAGTGAACTATCAAGATGTTTTCTTTGGTTCGACCTCTCTCTTGGATAGACCTTCTTCGATCTCCGCTCCTTCTTCTCAGAGGGATAAAAAATGAGGGTAATACTGTCCTCCCATCGTTGCTCGAACATGGGGTAAGAATTTCTTCTTCACGATACTGACATGTTCCTCTTCGGAAGGCCGATTAATCATGGTGGATGCTTTCTCTCTCCACCTTGCAATGAAGTTATTTATTGACTCCCCAGGATTCTACTCTAGCAACTCTAAATCGCGGCATGGTAACCTCTAACTCCTCATTGTACTTGTACTATGATAGGAACTCGAGGGCAACATCTTCCCATCTGTGAATTCTGGACTCTTCGAGAGATAAGAACTAACAGAGAGCGTTATCCTTCAAGGTCTGTTGGAACATTTGGGCCATTATTTCCTCGAAGGCCCCTAGGAGAGTCATGGCTTGGTGATAACTACGAAGATGAACAATTAGAGGTCCACTACCCCCAAATTTCTCGATATTGGGCATCTTAAACTTTTCTGGTAACGTGGCTTTAGGATATGGAGACATGTGGATGTATTCCATGTAATTTCCAGAGAGTCTGACTTAGTCTAATTTCTTGGTCAATATGAGGTCTTCCTTGAGTTTGTTCAATTCTTCCTCCTTCGGATCAATGGTCACGGGTAATTTAGCCCCTAGCTGGGCAACATTTAACATAGGAAGTTGGGTTGGCGACGGCCCGTTGGCAAGAGGAGCACATGGAGCATGCTGATATTCCTCGGGAACCCAAATAGGATCGGGTGCATACGAACCCATAGCACAAGAGAAGAGGACCTCGGGCGCTTTGGGAATAGGGACTCGGTTTCGTTGCATCTCATGAACTTTGATTCAAAGGTTGTCAATCTTTAAAGTAAGTTGAGCTATAACTGTTAACAAATTCGACTGCACATTTGGTACTTGATCTGTGTTCTCAATGGAAAGTGGATGAATCTTAGACTTGGAGCAAGTAAGGGGACTAACGGAGCTTTGGGTAGGTTCGACTGAAGACCGAAGCCAATAGGGAGCCTGGCTAAGGGTATTCGATCGACCTGAGAAGGAGAAAGAATTGGGGTTTATTTTTGGAAAAGAGGAAAGAATATTTTTGGAATTTTTTGGAAAAGATGAGGACAAAATGTTTTTTTTTGTAAAGGGAAGGAAATATTTTTGGTATTTTTGGTAAAAGAGGAAAATATACTTTTTGGAAAAAGAAAGAAGGAAAAGTGAGAGACGTGCCTCATCATGATTATTATTATGTTTATTAGGTTCGCACTTATTAGGTTTACCTAAATGCAAAAAGAGAAATGCCAGATGGGACCTGAGCCTGGAAAAAATTGGGTTTGAAAAATTGTAAAAACTATGGTTGAACTTGTTACCAGGCTCGTTGTCAGGGTCTCATTTTAAAAATTGCGCAAAAATTTGGGCGGGTTGAAACCAACAAACTGAATATGCGCATCCTAGGTTTGACACCTATATGCAGGTATACAGTTGTTGGGTTAATTGGAAGGGTTCCCCGCTTTGGCACGACTTTAAAGATATATGTCTTGCTTTTAAGGGCAATCGGTATGTGTGAACAAGCTATTTGATATACCTGAGTGTAAGTGAATTGCCTCACTATATACCTCGTGGGGACAGTATGTGTGAGAGAGAAATTGATATACTCGACATACGTGAACGAGTTCCTTGCGATATACCTCATGTTATGACTTTGGTCAAGCGGTACAATGCGGGGTAACCATTCGATATACGTTGAAGGTACTTGGCCAATGGAAGGTGAGAGTTATATTGCTTAGACTAAATGCGACCTGCCGGACTAGTGCCCATCATGAAGTGACCCCCCAGTTACGGGACAAAATTTGGTCAATAGCGATGCCCTTTGGTGATGTTATGTGTATCATGCATGATTCTTTATTAGTATCTTATGGAGAGTGTATCTTTATTGATGAGCATTATGCCAAGCAGGGGGGTGATGTACAAGAAATAAATCAATACTAAGCATGGATATGTGAGAGTGAGTAGTGTGTGATTATCTACAAGTGAGTGTGTGGTAGTGAACCTAAGCATTGATCAACTACAAGTGGAGTGTGATAAGTGTAAGTGATCATGGGTATATATAAGTGGACGTGTGTTTTATAACACCTAAGCATGGATTTCTAGGTGGTGTATGGGACCCTAAGTGCACGTGGTGTGAAGTGTACATGGAGAATTTCTACAAGTGCGTGAGTAGTGGCATAAGCATGAGGTGTGTATGTACATGAAATAAGGAAAGAAAAGAGGAACATACAAATGGGGGTATACACACACAAGAAAACAAAAACACCCATGTAAACAGAGTCTAGCCCTCTTATGAAAAATCGTCCTCAGCGGAGTCGCCACTATGGCCATCTCGGGAAATCTTCGAAAGGAAGGGGGGGTGAAGGATCCCTCGAAAGATAGCAGTTTCACGCCATTTTTCGGGGCGTTTCGATCGTCGTCGATGTGGGGTAAATATAAAGAGATGGAGTCGCCATCCTATTTTGCACAAAACAGGCAAAATAACATGTTTACACTTCGAGAGAGCGACATCAAGGGCAAACTGATGCATACGAAACCAATAGATAAAAGGTTTGGCGGCTAAGTTACGGAATGGGAAGGTGTTAGGCACCCATCCCGTCCTTTCGATCTCTCATGGGCTAGTGTTATTATTTTCCCTTATTTCTCCGTGAAGTGTGTGCGTGTGTATATAAAATGGAGATCGAAATCGTTCAAATCATACCATGAGAAAGATAGAGTGACGTCGTCCATAGGAATGTTCCCAAAATAATATATATAAAAAATACAATTTGCGCGTTTATCACAATATTAATCGTTATTATGAAATGATAATACGTGTTGGATGAAAAGCAAACAAGCATACTATGGGGTGCAAGAATATGATAAATGCAAAAATAGGAGATTTTAGGAAAATTAGGGAATTTGTGAAATTGAGTTGGGAAGTTGAAAAATTAGAAAATTGGACTCGAGTCTCGGACTTTAGTCTGAAAAGCCTATGTAGCATATAAAGTCATCAAAGTTCAAATAGTGCGAATGTGGAACGGGGGTGGGATTTATCCCATATATCCGAACGGAATTTTATTATAGATGTGTGTGTGTAGAAAATGTGTTTTTGGTTTTGAAAAAGTGTGATGGATAATTCTGTTCGGAATTTATGGGTGTGACTAGGGCTGTGTTTCGGCCGGATCGGATCGGAAAATGACCTTTCGGAAAAAATTCCAATTTTTTCGGAAATAAAATATTTGTTCCAATTTCCTATCCAATTTTTTCGGAAAATAAAAAAAGTTTCCGAATTCGGAAATATCGGAAAATCGGAAAAAAATCGGAAAAATTCGGAAATTAGAAATATGGTATTTTTTTTGTTCTGCCGCATGAAGACAGTATGAGAAATTAGAAATTAGTTTTTTTCTGTTACCTATTAAACCTATAAATCGATCCCAACAGATGTAAACAAGATCAAAATAAGTAGATGAAATAAAAAAGATGTAAACAGAAGTAAACAGAGCCTATAAATCGATGTAAACAGATCTGTATATAAGTAGAAATAAAAAAAATAAACAGATAAAAATAAACTAGAAAAGGCTTACCTATGTTCGAGACTATAAGGGTCGGACGATGTAAACAAATATGCGCCGCCGAAAGTAGAAGAAAGGGGTTGGACGACCGTATAGAGATTGGGTCGAGAGAGAGAGGTGAGATATATGCACCGCCGAGGAGAAAGGGGCGAGACGAGAGAGAGAGAGAGGGAGAGAGAGAGAGAGAGAGAGAGAGAGAGAGAGAGAGATGTGAGAGATATTTTAATAAGGATATCATACAACCCTAGTTGCTCTCTACTAACAGCATATATAAATATATGGGGTAAGGTAAAAAATAAAGGAAATCTAAATTGTACACATTCTTATTACATAAGGATATAACTTATAAGGTAAAAAAATATATATAGAAAATATTCGGAATATTAATCGGAAGATATATTCGGAATATTAATCGGAAAAAATATTCGGAAATTATATCGGAAAAATCGGATCGAAAAAATTGGAAAATCGGAATTTAAAACATAGTTCCAATTTCCTATCCAATTTAATTCGAAAAAATCGGAAATCGGAAAATCGGAAATTGGAAACCTTATATATGTTCCAAAATCGGAAAATATCGGATCGGACATCGAAAAAATCGGAATGTTCGGAAAAAAAACACAGCCCTAGGTGTGACCCTCTTTTTGTTTGTTTTGTTTTTTTATAGAAAATAAAGTATGTGCAATATACTAATAAAAATATAGATATTAATGTGTATGAACTAAAGTAGGAACTAGATTATGAATTTATGCAAAAACAAGGAGTTTAAAGAGAGAGGGAAGGAATTGGACCTTCTTTGAAGCTTGATCTTTGATAATGGATAAACTACCTTGAATATGAGATGAGTGTTCGAAGAGAGGGAATATGATTTTGCCAAATTGGGTATGGAAAGGATGAGAATGTAAGCTTGAATGGAACTTCACATGGGGAACTTCGCTAATTTCGAAAGAATGTTACTCAGATCACTGATGCTGATGGATCTCTCCCGTGGTAGTTGGGGTCATGCCCTCCTTTTATAGGGTCAAGGAGTTGCATATTGGCACTGCTCTTGTCCTTCCTGTCAGCAGGTGACCCTAAACACACTGTCGATAGGCAGGGATCTGGACCTGCCAATTGGAAGTCTCGTGCAGATTTTCCTATAAAATAGCTTGTAGAACGTAATTCAATTATCCGAATCATGCACGGGGCATACCATTATCGTTAGAAAGGTAATTAAGATACCTTCAAGAATTCTTTGGGCCACTCCCAGGTCCGGGAGTTTACTTTGGGTCGAATGTGGCTCGAAAGCACAAATCGATCTTTTAGACGGAAGATCGTCGAACAAAAATGGATCGTTCGTCCGCATGGTAAGTCAGAATCATTCATGGAGCAGACCGTTGGAAAGTTTAGGAGATGTAATTCGACATTCCAAAGAGTTTTATTTGGTTCAGAAATTTGACCTTGGTCAATCGGGGCTCAAAAGTGCCCGGTGACCTCTCAGAGTAAAACAAATTGTTCGTTCGTACTATAGGTCAGAATCGTGTACGGGGCAGACCGTTAGAAAGGGTATTTAGTTCCCTTCAAATATTCATTCAGTCTCGTTCGAGCCGAAGGGTTGACCTTGGTCAAATGTAGCCTTGGAGTGCCTGATGGCCTCCGAATTGATTTTCGAGGGAAAATTGATCGTTTGTCTGAATGATTATGCCATTTTACACTCGGGGTGGATCATTAGAAATGGTTTTTAGTTCCCTTCAAAGATTCAAACAACTTTTGCTCTAACGATGAAGTCGATTGGGGTCAAATCGGGGCCCGAGAGCGTCCGATGGCCTCCGAATTGAATTTCGGTAGTAAAATGGTAGGTTTGTCTGAACCATTTTGTCGATTCACGTGTGGGGTGAACCATTGGAAAGGGGATTCAAATCCCTTTAAAATTCAAATATCCTTCACTCAGACGATAGAGTTGATCGAACTCAAACGAGGCCCGGGAGCCCCCGATGGCCTCTAGATCGGTACTCGAAATGTGACCTAGTGTTTATAGTGAAATCGGTAGGTTCTAGGGACCTAATGAGAGACTTAGGGGGTCCTAAAATACGGTGTCTATAGGTTTCAGTAAATATATTACATCGGTCTACCATTGAAGAGGAATAGAGTACTATGGAATTTTTCTTGAACTTGAACATGGGAGCTTTTTGGATGGATCCTATCATCCAATACATTAGGGATGGGGAATTGCCCGATTCAAAAGTTGAGAAGAATAAACTGAGGTACAAAGTTCTCCATCATAGGATACATCCTATACAAGAAAGGATTCCCACCCTCACTACTCAGATGTGTCCACCCGTATGAGATAGAGTATATTCTAAAAGACGTACACGAGGGATCTTGCTCCTGTGTTATCAGAGGAAGGTCACTAGCAAAGAGAATCATCACTCAGGGATACTGGTGGCCGACGATGGCTAAGTATGCCACTGTATATATGAAGAAGTGTGATAAGTGCCAAAGGTTTACCACCATACCCCCATCAACCTCATTAGACTCTTACTTCTATCACTTCTCCCTGGCTATTTACAGTCTGAGGGATTGGTTTGGTAGGGCCATTGTTGAGATTGGTAAAAAATTACCACTATCTGATTGTGGCTATTGACTATTTTTCAAAGTGGCTAAAGGACGAGGTGATGATCATGATAACGGAGAAGAAATACTTTCAGTTTATTTGGAAAAACATTATCTGTAGATACGTCCTGCCTAACACTTTGATTTTTAATAACAGGAAGAAGTTTAAGAACATCTCCCTTGAGACGTACTGTGAGCGGGTTGCCATTAAATAGTTATTTTCAACTCCAGGTCGACCCCAGGCCAATGGGAAGATAGAGGTTACGAACAGAACAATTCTTGATGGAATTAAAAAAAAGTTGGAAGATGCCAAAGGGAGATGGATTGATGAGGTTCATGTCGTCCTACGGGCATATAGGATGATAGACATGATTCTAATGGGGGAAACTCTGTTCATATTATCCTATGGCTCAAAGTTTGTGGTGAAACAAAGATAGGTCTCCCAACCCATAGGGTCCGAACATATGACCCAGAGCAGAATGTTGAAGAACGTAGTCTAGACCTAGATCTTATATAGGAACGAAGAGAAGACGTTGAGGTGAGGCGGGCTACATATCAACAAAGAACAACAAAGTTTTACAATAAGAGATGAAAAAAGCGTTACTAAGGCCGTTTAATACAAGATTAAACTATTGAAGTTACTCCGAACTGTTTTTTGAAGAAACTCTTTTCTTTAAATCAAATCAGTTTAATCACAAGATGTGTTTAATAAAACATGCACGCGATCTATTCAAGATTTTATTAACAGGATTAGTAAAATAGTTTAAACAATTAAACTCAACACAACCACGAGAATGAGATGAGTAGATGTAGAAAGATTATGGACAAGTGATTTTTAATGTGGTAAAGCCTCACCCAACTGAGGAAACATCCACGGTGACTTCTAAGTCGCAAACCAAAAATCCACTAAAACAAAATTCTCAAGTTACAAACTATATAACACACATGCACACAAAACAATCTTATCTAAGTTTAGAAATGTACCCACTTGTTGATTCTAACTTCTCTGCAGTTCTGTTTGTTGATGTGGCTTTTCGAGTTTGCTAACTTCTCCAGTTTTGTTTCAGTCTTTACGTAGACTCTTTAGATTCAAGATCTTATACCCAACACTTCTGTGTTGTAGTGTGACAAGTATTTATGAATGTGATTCTAACACATGCATGCACACACACACACACACACACTCACACACGCACTTATTTTATACAAACAGTCCTAATGAATTACAAATCAGATTTAAGATGAACTGTTTTTGGTTTCTCTCTTTTTTAGAAGAAGAAAACTGTATTTGACCTTTAATACAATCCCATAATCCAAGGTTACCTTTCTCGTAAGACTTCCAAGGTCATATCCAATTTCATAGGGTTTTGAAAATGGTTTTAAAATTGGAAACCACTAATTGCGATTCCAACTAGGTCAACAGTCTTGTTTCGTAAGAATTAGAAACATACAATAATTTGTTGATCTAGAGTTGAAAAATATTTACAAAAAATAAATCAACAAACTGATTTCTCAAGATGAGAAACTAAAAATGCAGATCTACGAGTAATGTAACATAAAATGACCAGATCAATAATTTCTACGAATAAGAAATACAGATCTAACCTAAAATGTTTAAGTTGGACATAAGATCTTAAACTCAAGAGGATAAAATTTATCAACGACCTTCAAACCCCTACCAACAACACTCTCAAACACAAAAATGGCGTTTGGTAAAACTTATTTAGGATAAGGAAGATTAGGGTTTGAATACGGGTTAGGGTTTCTCTATCTATACTTTTTTCTTTCTTCTCTCACTTCTCTCCTCTCATTACTCTCTTCTCTCTCTGGTTAGAAGAAGTGGCACAAAGTTCTCAGAGGCAAAGGCTTAGCCTCCTTTTATACTGAGGGTCGAAGATTCGAGAAGGCTATTAAAAATCAAGGGCTGAGATTTGGTCTTGCCAAATTGACTTTGATCCAACGGTGAAGTAAAAGAGGTGAGTTAAAAGGCTTCTGATTGATTGAGAAGGGTTACATAGGGATTGACCTCAAACACATGCAGAGCGTTGATAACAACGATCCAAGGGCTGATAATGGACAACGGTTATGTGTTTTCAAAGAAACACAAATCAGGCCCGTATATGGATAACATGTGTAGGGCTGAGATCAAGGCTCACTCGCGTGTTGAAAATAATTACAAGAGCACCCTAAAGTCTTTAGCGCTTTCGGATCCTACCCAAAGCAACTTTCACGTTAAAAACCATAAAGTCAAAAATTACACAACAACCCGAAAAGTTTTAGAATCCAAATTTTATTATGAAAAAATTATTAAAAATTTTTTTAAAAAATCCCAAAAATTATTTAAAGCCAATTTAAACGGGATTAACAACACACAACTCACATACAACCAATTAAAGAAATATATGAACCATGTATGCAATCCTAGAGTGTGTGGATGTGATTTATACCTCCAATTGAATCAAGAGTGGCATAAGATGAAGATTCTGAGGCTCTTTGGTTTCTAGGGAATGGGACACTGATTGCCACTATTTCCAGACTAGATGAGCACTTATACAATGTAGACTCAAGTGAGTCAAGAGTATAAGGTGCTTCAATCTCCCCCTTTGGAAATATGAGATAAAATCTCCTTTGAGTCTTCCAGGACTCGTAGGGCTACAAGGAAATAAGGAAAAACCTATTCATATACAAAAAAATCTATCTACCCATTTCCTAGAAAAAGCAAATTACATTAACTCAACTATTTACAAACGAATACCCTGATAACATCAACGATACAAATTTCTACAAAGAATACTAAGATCAATCTTATTAGAATTATGTACAAAAAATGACTCATAAGACTCAAGTTACTCCCCCATTTTGTCTCAAATGGACAAAGGGAAAAAATCAAGTCGAAGGAGTTTATTCAGCACAAACCATTCCTATTGATTTTCGCAAAGAAATAAACCTATTGTAATCCAAAGGTTTGGTAAACATATTTGTGAGTTGCAAATCAGTAGGAAGATAATTGATTTCTAATTCTTTAGTCTCAACTAATTTGCGTATAAAATGATATATAATTTTTATATGTTTAGTTCGCGGGTGTTGAACCGAATTTTTAGAGATATTGATCGTGCTTTGATTATCACAATAAAGATGTAATTGATTTTCGTGAATACCATAATTGTGGTGACAATTATATTCAACACAAATTAATAAGAAATCGCAATCACCAAAGATAATAAAGAATGAAAAATGCCAATCACACAACAGAGTATGTACGTGGTTCGGCAAGAGTGCCTACGTCCACGGTGGTGCAGTCAGTATTATTTCTATATACTCCGTGGAACGTTTTACAGAGAATACAGTGCGTGTCTTTTTCCCCAGGCTTAGGGTTAATTATATACGTGTTTATTCTAGGGGAGTGGGGGTGTTGGACTCCCCCACGTCCATCTGTACTCCTAGAATATCTCCCTATGAGATTTCAGGAGTGGACTAGGTCATAAATGAATTATGTTGAGATTCGATGGGCCCAAACTTTGGGCCATTCTTATTGGGCTACTCGTTTGGGCCTATGATGGCAAATTCGGGTACCCACAATTTCCCCTAAAGTTGTTGGGCCACAATTTGGGCTTAATAAATTTAAATGATTTGTCATAATGGCTCTCTTATAAATTGTGTAACTCTTCCTAAAGTTGAAAACTAATTTGGGCGGTAGCTTGCTTTGTGTCCTGTGCACGATGATTGGAAGCATTTAAAAGTCATTTGGAGCGGCATTTTTATACTGTCGTTTCAAGCTTCTTAACATTTTCTCATCCTCTGCAAGCTTTAGTTGTTGCGCCCTCTTCTTCAGGTCTTCATTTTCTTTGCTTTCAATCTCCCTTATCATCTGGGCTTGTGATCTTGCGTTATCCAAGCCAAGCTTTCATCTCGTAAGTCCCCTTTGCTCTCTCTATGTGCTTTGTCTGTTGAGTTTTCCTCGAATTTGTAATTTAGGGTTTACAAATGACGAAGATAGGTAATAGATCAGTGCCTGAGTTTAGAAAGTTTTATAATATCCCAGAATGGGTAGAGATTGAATGCGTCTCTGCCCCTAAGAATGTTAGAGAGATAAAGGGCTCTCATTGGATTCACGTCCTGTTGCTTTCCCAAGGGGGTCTTACTTTTCCTCCAAACAATTTGTTTCTGCATTTCTTTGGTTACTTCAATATTTTCTCTACACAGTGCTCGCCCAACGTCTGGAAGATTGTCAATGGTGTCCATAGAATAAATCAACTTTATGGCACTAAATTAGGGCTTGCTGAAATTTGTTTTTGTTATTCTTTCTCTCGAACTAGCTCTAGTCTTCTTTACCTCAAGTCCAGGAATCCTGATAGGGTATTGGTAGTAAATCTACCTGATTCCCACAAGGACTACTGCCAAGAGGGTTTTCTTGCTAGAAGTTGGTAATTTCCTCCCCATACCGAGGGGTCGAGGTCTAACAGGTTCATGGTCCCCTTTTATGAGGAGGAATTTATACGTAGGATTAATTTATGTTCTGCTCTTTCGATCTTCTTATTGATGTGTGATTTCTCTAATATTATTCTATTTTCTTTTCAACAAGGATAAAGAACTTGGAAGCTGCTCTTAGCGAGGTTCGAGCTGCCGAGCTGATTAAGGCTTGGAATATCAGGTAGTCTTTGGCTGACAGTGAACATCCTCGGTCAGCTACATTTCTTCTAGAGTAAAAGAATGTCGGGTTAGTTTTATTACGAGGACCGTGGATAGCATTCTTGCTTTAGATATTACTGAAGAGGCTTCTGCTGACCCATCCAGTTCGACGAGGAAGAGAGCAACTCTGAATGTGATATCAGAGGAGGTGATGAAGGTGGTTATAGCGAGGCGAGCTCTAGTGGTAAAGAATCATATAGCTCAGACGAGGTCTCTGAGGCTCAAGATTCTTCAAGTACATATAGCAGTTTTAGCGAGGAAATAGCTCCCCCTAGGAGGAACCTAATCCTTGATGATGATGATGAGGATGATGTGCTTCTCACTCAGCGGTCGAAGAAGCAAAAATCCAGCAGTAGGGCTATTGCCACTGGTTCTCAATCTGCTGCTCATGAGAAGGAGAAGAAGATAAAAGAAGAAGAAGAACAGTTAAGAGAGAGAGAGAGGAAGAGAGAAGAGGAGAGGAAGAAGGCTGAAGAGAAAAAAAAGGTGGAAGAGGGCGGAGAGGGAGAAGGAAGAGAGGAGGAGAGTGGAAGCGAGGACGAAGGCTGGGCAAGCTTTAGTGCCCATGTTTGTATTGCTAGAGGGGGCCTCAGTTTCCATCTTTCCCCAACTGGCTCCTTCACTGCTCGAGAGAGAAGTCCTGCCTGTTGATCGCCAAAGGGCAATGGGGACTAACCAGTTAGCCTTGCAAGCGAGTCAAAGGCTAGCCTTGGTAAGTCTGTTTCTTTTCTTTAACACTTGTAAAACTTTGTTTGTTGCTTTCTTCTAATGCTTTCTTTTTACTTGCAGTTCGTGACTGAATTCTCCGTTCTCTATCGCTCTTGTGACGAGCTGGTGAATAAGAATGCTGAGTTGGAGAAGGATAACGCAGCTCTGAAGGGGAAGAGTATCGAGCTCAAGCCAATTTGAAGATTGGTGATACTAATCAGATGTCCTCTGATATTTCCCTTGTTGAAGCCAATCGAGTGAGGGAGGCAGCAGTCAAGGGTCTGAATGAGCTGCAGCAGGCCTATGATTTAGTTTGCTCGAGTAAGCTAGCATTGTTGGAGGAGAATAAGGTGCTGGTGGAGAAGCTGAAGGAGAAGGAGTCCGAGGTAGCCACCATTAAGGAAGGTTCATATAATTCCAGGTGGGCTGCCGCATATGAGGATGCTAAGGTTCATATAGGCTACATCAGCCGTCTGAACTTCAAGAAGGGATGGAACAAGGCTCTTCTGACTGCTAGGGTGGATATTGATTCTCCTTTATTCGATGAGAATGATCCAGGCCCAAGGCCTATCATAGAGGAAGCTCCTTCCCCAGCCATCAAAGGTATTGACTCCGCCTCCCAGTCAGTTCTTGTTGATGCCCTTCTTGCTCAAGGGACATAAGTTATCCCTTCTGAGGGAGATGCTCCTACTGTTGCTGATAAGGGGAAGCAGCCAACTTCTTCTGAACAAACCGAGGTCGCTAGCTAGTCTGCTCTTAGGGGTTCTCTCTATTTTTACTTTACTTGTACTTCTCTAGAACAAATCGATGTAATTGTACCCTTTTATTTCAATAAAGTGAAAGTTCTTTCCTTTTTATACATTGATTCTTCTGCTTTTTTACTGCTTGTATGGCTTGTAGTTGATCGATGTAGATGAGTATATACCTACTATTTCTCAGTTGGGAAGGATCCTTGGAACTAATGCGAGCACCCAGGTTCGTCAGGCCTTCGTTAGGATTTTCAAGTCCATCAGGTAGAGAAATAAGAGCTTTAAGGACCAGTCTGAGCTTATCACCAAACTGAAGGATAGACTTTAAGAGATGGAAAAAGTTGGTGCCTCAGTCCAGGAAGAAGTGAATACTCTGAGAGCTAGACTTCGGGATGCCTCTGAAATCAATCGGGTCAGAGAAATTCTTTAACAGGATAACGAGGCTTTGAGGAGGGAGGTTTCGTGACTCAAGGAGTATGCATCGAGTATCGCCCCTTGTGTACTATGAGGTTCCTCTTCATTGACTATTCCGCGAGCTGGCATAGAACCGAGCGGTGTTCCTCTAGAATTGTGAGGCTCTACCTCATCGGCTGCTCCGCGAGATGGTCCAAACGTAGGTGGTTCATCTAAGGAAATGGATGAGCTATGAGAAGATGTCTATTGATCATACATGATTACTGCTGGGCTTCAAATGGATGTCATATGGTTAAGACATCTATTTAAGAAAGGTCCTCGATGATTGTGGGCTGATGGTTACGACCAAGGTTGGGCAGATGCTCTGACAAGGCAGACAGAGTTTGAAGAGCTCGCCTTTATTAGGCGATGGTTGAGTGTCCTCAGGGAGCTGCATTTTCTGAGGAATTTAGTACTCTGGTACCATCACGAGATCTCCCCTTCAACTTTAAGGACTAACCCTTTCAGGAGGGATGATCAATGGATCCCTATAGATGCTATCCCCAGACAACTGTTAGAGCCAAACACGAATGAGGTCGAGGAGGAATTAGCTCCTCATCCGGATGATGGTCAAAGAGCACAAGTGACTGATTATCTTATTCAGAGGCCTCAGTCTCATTAGGATTTTACCAGCTGTAATTCTTTGTATATATGTAATGAAGTAATGTAATATTGATGTTTTGGGCGATCTCGCCGACTAAACAAGGGTTGTACATTCTTGTTGTAAATGTGATGACGTAATATAATATCTGTGTTTTGGGCGACCTCGTCGACCAAACACGTGTTCATCATTTATCTCTTACTTAATTATCTTGGGCCCCTGATGGCCGACTAGATTGGTAGGGTTGCAATGTTGAGTAAGTGTCCTTCCAGTCCAGTATGCTTATAAGATACTGTTTTGCCTCATTTTACCTTTTAGGTTGTGTCATCACACTCCCTTAGGCCTAAGTGTGGCAATGGCGAGGACACACCTGGTCCTGGATGTTCTATCCGAGTAGGTTTTTTGATCCAAACATAGTTTGGTGACCAATTCTCTTTTGGTCTAATTGCCTAAGGATCCCCTGTAGTGCTTCATGTATTGCCAGGGCAATGCTAGGAGGTTGTTCTTGTTTCGTAATGAATACCTGAGGAGGGTGATACCCTGGTTTTATGATTTGAGTAAGGTGCATGTTATTTGGAAAGGGTGTGCAAGTTATAAAGTTCTCAATACATAATTAACACTTAATAGAATGCAACTGTCAAACATCTTTTATTAATTCACGAGTAAATAAAAAATGAATTGCCTCTTCCAAAAATTTGATAAAAGAGCTAAGAAAAAGAAAAATCTAGAAATAAAATTTCTTTAGGTTGGCTGTGCTACATGCTCGGGGTATTTCTCTGCCCTCCAGCGTTTCTAAGTGATAGCCTCCTTGTAGATCGTCTCTTGTTATCTTGAATGGTCCTTCCCAGTTCGGCCCTAGCTTGCCGTCTGATGGTTTTACTGCACTGCCAAGGACTTTCCTTAAGACATAGTCCCTAACCTAGAATGCCCTCAGATTGACCTTCTTATTATATTATTTCACGAGCTGTTGTTGATAGCTCGCTAGCCTTACTAGGGCTAGTTCTCTGCATTCGTCAGCTAGGTCAAGTTCAACGAGTAACGCTGCATCATTTTGGCCTTAGTCGACAATGGTGGTTCTCATCGTTGGTAGGCCAGCTTCTAAAGGGATGATTGCTTCCATTCCATACGTTAGTGAGAATGGGGTTTCCCCTGTTGCTCGCCGTGGGGTAGTGCAGTAAGCCCACAAAATATGCGGCAGCTCACTCACCCATGCACTTTTGGCTCGCTCTAGTCATTTCTTCAACCCATCAATCACTGTTTTGTTGGAAGCCTCGGCTTGACCGTTGCTCTGTGGGTATGCCATCGAGCTGAAATAGTGCCTGATCTCGTGTTCATTATAGAAGTTCTGGAAAGGGCCACTCTCGAACTGTGTTTTGTTGATTGTGATGATGGTTTTGGGGATTCCAAAATGGGTAATTATGCTTTCCATATGAATCTCATCATATCTGCATCTCGGATGTTTGCTAGTGGCTCTGCCTCGATCCATTTGGTGAAGTAATCCGTTGCGACCAACAGATACTTGCGGTTTCCAGCGGCGGTAGGAAGGGGGCCTACGATGTCCACCCCCCATTGGGCAAAGGGCCATGGGCATGTGATAAATTTTAGGTCACTGGCAGGTTGGTGAACCATAGGAGCATGTAGTTAACATTTTTCGCATTTGCGAGCATATACTGCCTAATCTTTTTGCATATACGGCCACCAATAGCCATCCTTCATTGCTCAAAAATCTAGTAACCTTCCTCCAATATGGCTCCCACGGATTTCTTCGTGAAGCTTATGTAGAACTTTCTCGACGTCCTTCAGGTGGAAACATTGAAGGTAAGGGCCGGTGAATGATCTTTTGTATAGTTTTCCCTCAGGAGATAAGTGAAGCGAGCAGCATTGACTCTTATCTGATGAGCAGACTTTTTGTCGTCTGGAAGTGTACCATATTTTAAATACTCCCTCAGAGGGTCCATCTAACTGGGCGCTGACTCAATCTGGAGCATGTGTTCTAGGTTTTATGGCTCATCACTCTGGTTGATGCTCAGATGGGCGAGGAAGACAATGGGGATCGTCCTCTTCAAGTCGGAATCGATCGCTGAACTTAGGGATGCCAGGGAGTCTGCATGGCTGTTCTGTCCTTTGGGAAATTATTAGACACTGACTTTCTAAAAGCTGGACATTAGCTCCTTTACCAAGGCAAGGTAGGATGACATTCTTTCCACTCTTGGGTTAAAGTTCCCACTTATCTGATTGGAGACCAATTGTGAGTCACCGAACACACTTGTAGTTACTTTTCCCCCACTGCTTGTGCCTTCTGCAGGCCAACTATCAAAGCTTCGTATTTAACCTCGTTGTTGCAGGCTTTAAATCCAAGTCTGATTCCTTGCCCGAGGATTGTGTCCTCTGGAATGACGAGCACAATGCCTACTCCTGCCCCCTTTGAGTTGGAGGCTCCATCGACAAACAGTCACCAGACCTCTTCTGATGGGTGTTTTTCCATTTCCTTCATGGGTTGAAGTTGATTATAAGGCTATTCGCCAGTGAATTCTACGATGAAATCTGCGAGAACCTGCCCTTTGATTGAATTCGTGGGATAAAATTGGATATCAAATCGTCTGAGCTCGACTGACCACTTGGATAGTCTACCAGATAAATCCGCTTTCCGCAGGACTGCTTTAAGGGGGTGTGATGTAAGGACGGTGATAGTGTGAGCTTTGAAGTAATGTTCTAGCTTCCTTTAGGCTATTACTAGTGCGAAGGAGATCTTTTCCAGTGGCAGGTAACGCTGCTCGACGTCCAATAAGGTCTTGCTCGCGTAGTAGACTGGATGCTGGATTCCTTCTTTCTCGTACACTAGTGCAGAGCTGACGGCGTGGCTGGAGATGATGATGTATAACTAGGGGGAATCATCTTCTTGATGTATGACGAGCAAAGGCAGCTTGCTAAGATAGGTCTTGAGTTCCTCTAATGCTTTTGAGCAATCTTGATTCCACTCTACTGTTTTGTTTCCTTTCAGGATCTGGAAGAATGGCTTGCACTTCTCAGAGGACTTTGAAATGAAACGGTTCAAGGCGGCGAGCATAATTGTGAGCTTATGCACATCTCGTATCGTGCGAGGTGGTCGTACCCTATTGATCACATCGATCTGGTCCGGGTTGGCCTCAATGACTCTCTTGCTAACCAAATATCAGAGAAATTGGCCTGAATGGACGCCGAAAGAACACTTTCTTGCGTTGAGCTTCATTCGGTATTTCCTGAGGATTTCGAAGGTATTAGATACGTCTGAGAGATGTACGTCTTTTCGCTTGCTTTTGATGAGAATATCGTCAATGTAGACTTCCATGGTTTCTCCTATTTGATTTTTGAACATCTTGGTTACTAGACTCTGGTAAGTTGCTTTTGCATTCTTGAGTCCAAAGGGCATAACTTTGTGGCAGTATAATCCGACAATAGTGACGAATGTTGTCTTATCTTGGTCTGGTGCATGCAGGGGGATCTGATGATACCCCAAATATGCATCCAAAAAACTCATTCACTCGTGAGTTGCTGTGGCGTCCACCAACTGGTCAATTTTTGGGAGAGGTAAACTGTCCTTAGGTCATGCCCTGTTAAGGTCAGTGAAGTCAATACAGACTCTCCATTTCCCATTACTCTTCGGAACTACTACTGGGTTGGATAACCATTTAGGGAATTGAACTTCCCGCATGGATCCTACATCCAATAGTTTTTCAATTTCTTTCTCTACGGCTTTAGCTTTCTCTGGTGCGGCTCATCGTGCTTTCTGTGCGATAGGCCTGAAAGTGGGGTCGACGTGTAACCTATGGAAAACCATATTGGGATCAATGCCAGGCAGCTCGTAAGGTTCCCATGCAAAAACTTCTAGGATGCTTCTCAGTAACACCGTCAATTCTTTCTTTTCTTATTTTATAAGATAAGTTCTGATAAAAAAACTCCTTCCTTCCTTGTTTCCATCGGTCGTTATTTCCTCCAGGTTCTCGACGACCCACTCAGAGGGGAGGAGCCTGGTCTCCTCCACTCCGGGCCTTCCATATCTTAGTTGCTATTTTGAAGGTATCAGACCTTCCTGTTCCTCGACTTTCTCTTTGGCCTTCTCGACCTTCTTCTCTGGTTTCGGGTGGATGCCTGCTATGAAGTACCTTATTGCCATCGCTTAATCCTCGTGAATCTCCATTACTCCTTGCTCGATTACGTACTTCAGTTTTTGATCGTAGGTCGAAGGGACTGCCTTCATTGTATGCAGCCACCCCCTGCCGAGGATAGCTTGATATGGCGAGTCGATGTCGACCACCAGAAACGCGATCATCTTGGAGACACTTCCTACCCTTGTCGGCAGCACGATCTTTCCCAATGGAATAGTTACTTTTCCAGTAAAGCAAACTAGAGTGACAGTGGCTTCCTCCAATTCGGCAACGCTTAACTTCAATTTCCTGAAGAGGTCGAGATACATTACCTCGAATGAGCTTCCCTGGTCGACGAGTAGCTTGTCGACGTCGTATTTGGCAATCCTGAGCATAATGATCAAAGAGTCATAATGTGGGGTTCTTACTCCCACCAGATCTTCATCTGTGAACACGATATGTTTTCTATAGTCGACGTCATCTGCTCTCCGACGCTTTCCTGATTGTGTCTTTGCTGGATCGATCTGTTGCATTATTGCTGTAAGCTTTTTACCTCCGTTCGAGCTAAATTCCCTTAAATCTGCTTCATATCAGATGCCCCATGAATTATTGTGAATTTATGGCCAGCATCGTCCTCCAGTACGTTCTCAGGTCTTATTTCCCCATTGGTAGCAACTTTCTCTACCTTTTTCTCTGCAAACTCGTTCAGGTACCCAAACAGGGCCAGTTCTTCGAGGTGAGACTTAAGAGCTTTGAAGTGCTCAGTCTTATGTCCTCCCTCTTTATGAAAAGCGCATCTCAGCGCGTTGTTTCTCTTTGAGGGATCTCCTCCCATCTTTCTGGGCCACTTAACAAATGGCTCGTCTTTGATCTTCTCCAGGATCTTATAGATTGGTTCTTTTTAAGACAATGTTAACTGTCTGGAATGCTTTTGAAGCATCATTATTTCCTCCGTTCTTGGATCTATTTTTGCCCCCATTGTTGCCCCCTTTATTCTAGTTTTTAAATTTGTTGTTAACCTTGGCAGTGAACTTAGTTTGGCCGTTCTCCCATGTACTGAGGCGGGTCACATCCTCCACTTTGGCGTACTTCTCGATGCAAGCCATCAGGTGATCGATAGTTGTGGCCTCCTTCTTCGTTAGGGATTGGTTCCGAAGGTAAGAGCTGGGTAAAACAATCTTGAAAGAGGCTACTGCTACCTTTTTCGAGCAGTCCTTAACCTCGTTGAACAACTCCCAGTACCTCTTCGCATAGTCCCAGAGGCTCTCTTGAGGCTTCTTTTTCATTATTAGAAAAGCATCCATCCTTTTGGGATGGGAGCTGCTAGTAATGAAGCGGTTCATAAAGAGCTCAGCCAGGGACTCAAAATTCTTGATAGACGTGTGAGGGAGCCTCTCGAACCATTTCTGTGCCACATCATGTCGACTCAAGGGGAAAATCCGGCACATCAGTGCATCCCGGTGGTTCTAGAGAGTCATGGCTTGCCTATACTGCCTAACGTGATCAATAGGGTTAGTTTTCCGTTATAAATCTTGAATCTCAGAATAGCAAATTTCTTGGGGGCTTCCTCTTCTTCTATCTCCCTTGAGAAAAGGGATTTCATCTGGGTCTTGAGAGATCGTCTAGAAAGCTCCCTGGTCAATTTTGCACCGCGATGTGTTGGGTGTTGGTCCATCTCCCTTCGGACCAAATTTCATATGTTCTCATTACTGCGAGTTGGGATCTTGTAACGACGAGCCGATTGTTGGTGCTCGAGTGAGTCGTCGCTTAAATCGTGCTTCTCACTCTTCTGGGATCCACGTCTAGGGCTCCTTCCTCGGTTGCGAGACTTGCTCGCCTGAGGGCTAGGAGTGCGATATGGACGTCACCTAGTGCTGCGATGGAGCTCTTTCTCCATCTTCTCTAATTTCCTTTTGAGGCGAGCATTCTCAGCCTCTTGCTTGCGAGCGGACTCCCTCTGCTCTTGAAGCCTTGCCTCATAGGCATCAATCAATCTGGAGAATTATGTGGACCTTGCTGGTCCTTAGCTCTCCTCTGAGGCTGGCCTCTCTGGGCGAGCCCCTGATCTGAATGCCGAACTTTAGATCTGATCCCGCGAGGGGCAGGCTGTTCGTGGATATTCCCTACCTGAGGGGCGTTGCTACTGTGACTAGACATTTTAGCTTCTTTGTTGGTGAGGGATTTCTTAAATAAGACACATGCTTCCCACAGACGGCGCCAATTGTGGTGATAATTATATTCAACACAAATTAATAAGAAATCTCAATCAGCGAAGATAATAAAGAATGAAAAATGCCAATCACACAACACAATATGCACGTGGTTCAGCAAGAGTTCCTACGTCCATGGTGGTCCAGTCAGTATTATTTCTATATACTCCGGGGAGCATTTTATAGAAAATACAGTGTGTTTCTTTTTCCCCAGGCTTAGGATTTGTTATATACGTGTTTATTCTTGGGGAGTGGGGGTGTTTGACTCCCCCACGTCCATCTGTACTCCTAGAATATCTCCCTATGAGATTTCAGGAGTGGACTAGGTTATAACTGAATTCTGTTGAGATTCGAGGGGCCCAAACTTTGGGTCATTCTTATTGGGATACTCGTCTGGGCCTATGATGGAAAATCTGGGTACCCACAATAATCGTTAAGCATTTGCTTAAGCCAAAGTAATTGGGCACATCAACTACCAGCAGCTATGTACTCAGATTCAGCTGTTGATAAAGAAGTGCAATTTTGCTTCTTACTACTCCAACCTACCAAATTGTTACCTATATAATAGCAAGCTCTTGATGTGCTCTTAATATCATCAGTACACCCAGCCCAATCGGCATCAGTGTATCCAATTATAGTATTAGGAGTATCATTGGTGTACCAAAGTCCTAAATTTAGAGTGCCTTTTATGTACTTAATGATTCTTTTTACACATAATAAGTGGCTCTCTTTAGGATTATTTTGATAATGGGCATACACGCAAATAGCGTACATAATATCAGGATGCGAGGCAGTAAGGTTCCTATCATACTAAGATATAGAGTAGGATCTATGGATTTACCATTCTCATCCCTAGAGAGTTTTATCGTAGTACTCATGGGAGTTTTAGAATCTTTGGAACTTTTAAGACCGAATTTTTTGACAATCTCTAAAGCATATTTAGATTGTGAAACAAATAAGCCTTCTGAATTCTGTTTGACTTGAAGACCTAAGAAAAACTGTAACTCCCCCATAAGTGACATTTGAAATTCTTTATGCATAATTTCAGAATAGGTTTTAACTTCTGAGGGAGAAGTGGATCTAAAAATGATATCATCTATATAAACATGAGCTATAATAATATGTTTGTCAAAATGTTTGACAAAAAGGGTTTGATCATTTCCACCTCTCTTAAAACTTTGTTTAAGAGAAAGTTGGAAAGGCGCTCATACCAAGCTCTTGGAGCTTGTTTTAAGCCATATAGAGTCTTTTTAAGACGAAAAACATGACTTGGATATTGAGGGTCAATGAACCTTTTTTTTGTTCTACATAGGTCTCCTGAGTCAATATTCCATTAAGAAAGGCATATTTGACATCCATTTGGTAAAGCATAAAATGTAAGTAACAAGCTATAGCAAAAAGAAGACGAACAGATTCTAAGAGAGTAACAGGGGCAAAAGTCTCGTTAAAATATATTCCTTCAATTTGATAGTAACCTTGAGCTACTAATCTAGATTTGTTTCTAATGATTATCCCACTTTCATCAGATTTATTTTTAAATATCCAATGTGTGACAATAACCTTTTTGTGATCAGGCCTAGGTACAAGATACCAAACATCATGAATGACAAATTGAAGAAGTTCTTCTTGCATTGCAGAAATTCAATGAGGATCATTCAATGCCACATTTACATTCTTTGGTTCCACAAGGGAAACAAAACATGCATAATGAGAATAATTTCTTAATTGAGATCTTGTACGCACAGGTTCACTAGGGTTACCAACAGCGTTATCTATATGATGTTCTTTAGAAACCAATTAGTTACTTCAAGTGTCTCAATTGGTAAAGAATCATCTATTTCTGGAGAGTCATTTTCTAAAATATTTTCAAGCTCTTCCACAATAGTTGGTTCTCCAATCTTCCCCTCAACAGTAGTGTCACTCACAATAACTTTTATGGATTCCATTAAGGTCTTAGTGCGAAGATTATAAATACAGTATGCTCTACTGTCAGGAGAGTATCCTAAGAAGATCGCTTTATCTCCACGAGTCTCAAATTTGGAAAGGCATTCTCTGTCTTTGTAGACATAACAAGTACTACCAAAGGTTCAAAGGTACTTAAGGTTGGGCTTTTTCCCATACCATAGTTCGTAAGCAGTTTGTTTATACTTCTTCCTAAGATAGACCCTATTGATGATGTGACACGCAGTTCTAATAGATTCTACCCAAAAGTATTTAGGTAGGCACTTGGCATGAATCACAACCCGTGCTATCTCTTGAAGAGTACAATTCTTGCGCTCAACAACTCCATTCTGTTGGGGAGTTTTGGGAGCACTTAACTCATGTTTGTAACCATTACAGTCACAGTACTCTATAATACCAGTATGTATGAATTCTCCACCTCGATCACTACGAATTCTATTTACTTGAATGTCCTTTTCTTATGAGGTTCTTTAACAATTTTTCCTTCCTGACATGAGCCACGGATAATATTAGGGATAGGTTTGATTTTGGGAATTCCTCTAACTATTTCTTGTGAAGACAATCTACTAAGGTTATCATAATTTATGTGACACATCTTGTTATGTCATATTTCATTGTCATCTATTCTGGCAATGTTACAGACATCAGTGACAGTCTGGACAGTATAACAATTGTCAGGTGTCCTGAGTCCTGTAAGAATGCGCTCACCTTTTTCATTTAAAATTTTACAATTATTCTTTGAAAAGGTAACAATATGATTTGAGTCACAAAATTGCGAGATACTAAGTAGATTATCCTTAAGACCTTTTACTAGAAGAACATTTTCAAGTATAGGTAATACTTTATCTTGGAGTGTTCCTTTACCAATGATATGAGATGATACACCATCACTAAAAATAACTTTTCCTCCAGCAAAGATGCTTTTGTTTAAAAGTTTTGTATCATCACCAGTCATGTGTTTTGAACATCCCGAGTCTAAATACCATCCAGAAGGAGTGTGTTAAACTTTTAAAGCAATAATCACAATATTACACTTCATTTGGGGCAATAGCTCATCTTTTTTAATCCAAATAACTCTTATTTTCATTTTGCGCTTATTTTCTCTCATTTGATAAAATTTGCGAACATTAGATTTTTCTTGAAAAATATTTTACGCATGATTTTGTATTTTATGGAAGATATGAGCATTTGGTTTACAAACGTGCTTAGTCGTCATTCTTGGAAATGTTCTTTTAGTATTGGTCTTTCTCTTTCTATAGTTAGAGTTTTTTTCTGGTTGTCTAGGCAGGATATAATTATTACGGCCTCTCCTAGAATAGTTAAAGTTCTGGAATAGAGGAGTATTACAGACAGGTATTACTAAGAATTTAGAATAGCATCCTTCAAAAGAGTGACCATATATGTCACAGTAGGAGCAATATAGATTTCTAGATGAGGGTATCTCCTTAGGAAAGTTTCTAAACATGGGTTTCTTGGAATTTTGATTTTGGACCTTATTCCTAGGGGGAACAATTTGAAAGGTAGACTCACACTTCCTAATTTGAGGGAAAATATATTTAGCCTTGGATGGACTTTCACACTTAGAATTACTTGATTTCCCAGTATCAAACTTTAGTTGATTTTTATCAAACTCATTTTTTAGGGAATGAAAATCCGGGAAAGTTTCTATAGGTCTTTTGCCTCCTGACACAAACTTGATTGATTCAAAGTTTTTAGTTTGTGCCTTTAATTTTGGGCAAAACCCTATTCCAGTTCGATCATCAGAATTGATTTTTGAATCAACAACAAAACCATCAAAACAGTTTGAATTATTTTCAAATTTTGCATTTTTTTTAAAACAGTTGCTGTCTTTTCTTTAGATTGCTCCAATTCTAATAATGTCCCCTTATATTTTTTTCTCCAGAGTTTCATTTGTTTCGATCAAAAATTTCAATTTTTGATCAAAAAGTTTGATTTCATTTTCATGAGTTAGACATTGGATAGTATACTCTTCAGCGTTAAGTTTAACCATCAGGCTTAGGTCTTCTAATTTCCTAGTGAGATCTTTCACAGTCTTTTCTAGTCTAGTGCTTTTCTTGAGAGTCTTAGCATAAAGTGTGTGAATATCAGGGAGGTCTTCAGTGTCAGAATCACTAAGTGTAGTATGTGAAGTGACCCCCGAGGATTCAATTTTAGAACTCACACACACATTGACATCGTCATTATCGCTTTCCCTTTGACTCACACACCCCGTAGTAGAACTAGCATTGTTCTTAGAAATTAAAGCATCTAAACCAGTAGCATCATGATTCATAACAACAGAAGTAGAGCTATTATCATCATTTTCATACACAGGCAAAGGCATATCATCATTATAGATTATCTTAGCATAGAAATACATGCAAGGATAAAAAACATCAGATGATTCGGGTTCCTCATTTTCAGAATCACTTGAATCATCCCATGTCTTGCAAATGTTGTCCCTAGTATGTTTATTGGTATTGTTTAAGTTGACTCTACAGTCTTGTGCTATGTGACCCAATTTACCACATCTATAACATTCAGTATTCTTATAGTCTTTGTTAGGTCTCGTATGGTTGTCCTTGTGATGTTTGTCTTGAACTTTCTCATGAGATTTGTGATTAAACTGTGTTGGATAATTTGCCTTGCCTTGTCTAGTTGCCATTTTATTTCTAAAATTCATAATTTTCTTAAACTATTTTGACATCAAGGCAATTTGATTATCCAAACTATCTATATCACATTCCTCATCAGAGTCATCATTGGGAATAGTAATCTCAGGTTTCATCAGCTTAGAGGAGAAACTCAAATTGGAACTAGTCTGTTTCCTATGGGACATGGCCAATTGTTTCTTAAATTCTAATTCCATTTCCACAGTTCTCAATTTACTACTGAGTAGGAGTGAGATTTCGACCACTCATTTCCTCAATAGCATATCTTTTCTCATCAAATTTATGTGGTAATGATCTTAGAATTTTAGAGACAATTTCACGTCTATCATAAGTTACTCCATTAGCGTGCAATTTGGTTACAATATCAGTCAATTTCATGTAAAAGTCATAAAAGGATTCAGAGTCTGACATAATTAAAGAGTTATACTACTGGACAAGCATCTGTGTTTTAGCAGTCTTAACTCTAGTGTCACCTTCATGTGAGGTAATCAGTGTATCCCAAGCTTTAAAAGTGGTACAGGATGAGATTCTTTTGAACTCATGTTCATTTATAGACATAAAAATGGCATTCTTTCCTTTGTTATTGTTTTGAGAAACTTGCTTCTCTTCTTGAGTGAATTCACTTAATACTTTCTTAATCCTCTCACTACTTCCTTCAGTGGTTGGTTTAGTAGGATAAATATATCAATTTTTAATAATATCCCAGACATCATCTCCCAAGGTTCCTTATATGAAAGCAACCATTATTACCTTTCAGTAAGCAAAGTTTCTTCCATCAAAGAGGGGAGGTCTGGTCAAGTTACCAAATCTTTCATTTTTCTCGTCCATAGTTTGATTTTAAGAAAACAATTTCGGAAATACAAGATCTTTTGAAAAGAAATTTCCCAAGCTTCGATACCAATTGAAAAAAGCGTTACTATGGCCGTTTAATACAAGATTAAACTATTGAAGGAACTCTGAACTGTTTTTTGAAGAAACTATTTTCTTTAAATCAAATCAGTTTAATCACAAGATGTGTTTAATAAAACATGCACGAGATCTATTCAAGATTTTGTTAACAAGTTTAGTAAAATAGTTTAAAACAATTAAACTCAGCACAACCACGAGAATGAGATGAGGAGATGTAGAAAGATTAAGGACAAGCGATTTTTAACGTGGTAAAACCTCACCTAACTGAGGAAACATCCATGGTGACTTCTAAGTCACAAACCAAAAATCCACTAAAAAAAAATTCTCAAAGTTACAAACAATATAACACACATGCACGCAAAACAGTCCTATCTAAGTTTAGAAATGTACCCACTGGTTGATTCTAACTTCTCTGCAGTTCTGTTAGTTGATGTGGCTTTCCCAGTTTTCTAACTTCTCCATTTTTATTTTAGTCTTTACGTCGACTCTTTAGATTCAAGATCTTATACCCAACACTTTTGTGTTGCAGTGTGACAAGTGTTTGTGAATGTGATTCTAACACATGCATGCACACACACACACACACACACTTATTTTATACAAATAGTCCTAATGAATTACAAATAAGATCTAAGATGAAATGTTTTCGGTTTCTCTCTTATTTAGAAGCAGAAAACTGTAATTGACCTTTAATATAATCCCAGAATCCAAGGTTACCTTGCTCGTAGCACTGCCAAGGTCATATCCAATTTCATAGGGTTTTTGAAAATGATTTTGAAATTGGAAACCACCAATTGCGATTCCAACTAGGTCAACAGTCTTGTTTCGTAAGAACTAGAAACATAAAATAATTTATTGATTCTAGAGTTGAAAAATATTTACAGAAAATAAATCAACAAACTGACTTCTCAAGATGAGAAACTAAAAATGCAGATCTACGTGTAATGTAACATAAAATGACCAGATCTATAGTTTCTACGAACAAGAAATACAAATCTAACCTAAAATGTTTAAATTGGACACAAGATCTTAAACTCAAGAGGATAAAATTTATCAACGACCTTCAAACCCCTACCAACAACACTCCCAAACACAAGGATGGTGTTTGGTAAAACAAATTTAGGATAAGGAAGATTAGGGTTTGAATACGGGTTAGGGTTTCTCTCTCTCTTCTTTTTTCTCTCTTCTCTTACTACTCTCTTCTCTCTCTGGTTAGAAGAAGTGGCAAAAAGTTCTCAGAGGCAAAGGCTTAGCCTCTTTTTATACTGAGGGGCGAAGATTCGAGAAGGCTATTCAAAATCAAGGGCTGAGATTTGGTCATGCCAAATTGACTTTGATCCAACGGTGAAGTAAAAGAGGTGAGTTAAAAGGCTTCTGATTGATTGAGAAGGGTTACATAGGGATTGACCTCAAACACATGCAGAGCGTTGATAACAACGATCCAAGGGCTAATAATGGACAACGGTTATGTGTCTTCAAAGAAACACAAATCAGGGCGGTATATGGATAACAGGTGTAGGGCTGAGATCAAGGCTCACACGCATGTTGAAAATAATTACAAGGGCACCCTGAAGTCTTTAGCGCTTTCGGATCCTACCCAAAGCAACTTTCAGGTTTAAAACCATAAAGCCAGAAATTACATAACAACCCCAAAAGTTTTATAATCCAAATTTTATTATGAAAAAATTATTAAAAAAGTTTTAAAAAATCCTAAAAATTATTTAAAGCCAATTTAAATGGGATTAACAACACACAACTCACACACAACCAATTAAAGCAATATATGAACCATGTATGCAATCCTAGAGTGTGTGGATGTGATTTATACCTCCAATTGAATCAAGAGTGGCATAAGATGAAGATTCTGAGGCTCTTTGGTTTCTAGGGAATGGGAAACTAATTTTGCCACTATTTATAAACTAGATGAGATCTTATACAATGTAAACTGAAGTGAGTCAAGAGTATAAGTTGCTTTAAGAGAGTGAAGGCCCGACCATTAGAAGTAAGAGACCTAGTTTTGAAGAATACTTGGTAGAAATCCAACAAGCTTCATCCTAACTTGCATGGTCCTTATCAAGTGGTTGAAGAAGTGGTTCCAGGAATGTATCGGTTAGAAAATTTAGATGGAGAGCCATTCTCCAACCCATGGAATGCCAATCATCTCAAAAAATATTAACAGTAAGAATTATGTGTTGGCTTCATTTCCATTTGTTTCATTTGTCTATATATATGAGAAAGAAGATTATATGAATGAATGAAAAATCCTAAGCTACAGAACATGTGTTCTTTCCTATTCTGTTATTTGAGTTATTTTGGAATTTATGTGTTAGTTAATCCTAAGATACAGAACATCATTCGTGGTGTAATAGCTCCAGCTTACTCTCGGTGACATCGCAGTCCATATGGGGTCAACCTCATCCATGGACTCTCGATAACACTAAGAGGGGGGGGGGTAACAACATGTTAAACATCATTAATTTGGTGAAAATTCTCTCTCGACTGAGACGGCAATGCTTGGACGAGATGGCTCTCGTCCATACACTCTCAAAATGGCGAGAGGGGACGTGATGCAAACAACATAATTTGGTGAATTAAAATTTAAAAAATCACTTTAGTATGGTTCAAGTTAAACATCATTAATTTGGCGAACATTCTTTCTCGGTTGAGACGATGGTGCATGGATGAGATGCCTCTCATCCATACACTCTCAAAATGATGAAAGGGGACTGTGATGCAAACACCATAATTTGGTGAATTCAAATTTAAAAAATAACTTTAGTGTGGTTCAAGTTAAACATCATTAATTTGGTGAAAATTCTATCTTGGCCTAGACGAGAGTGCATGGACGAGATAACTCTCATCCATGCACTATCAGAACAATGAGAGGGAACTTGTAAAATTTGGTAATCAATCCATTCTGGATTAAAAATCATTATCTCTCGTCTTTTGATGAGAAGATGTTAATATGAAGAAATTTATTACTTATGCTCGTCACATCTAAAGATGGGACGATATCTTGTCAATTGGTGATATCAAGGTTACAAACCAGTTTAATTGTGGTTACTTTATAAAACATCAGAAAAAAGGCATGGGCATAAATGAATAAAGGAAAATAAAAAATATGGAAATGAAGGATCAGAGCAGTTGTCATTCACAAGTATGGTACAAGAAATGTTCAAAAGCATGTTGAAGTGTTAAAAATTTATACAATCAAGAGAGACATTAGGCCACAGGCGGCCGCCTAAATAGAAAGACAGAGAAAAACTAACATTGGAGGTTCATCTCTTCAGTATTTGGATTCTCGATTTCATTGAGAGCCGACTCCTCCCCAGCTGCAGTAGTGTGAATTTTGGCATCTCCGATAGGCTTAGTCTCATCCACCTGGTTCGTAGTCTAGACTGTGGGCTCCTATTCAGCCGAGGCCTCAACCTGAGTCAAGGCTATCATTACAAGAGAGTCGTCCAAGCTGAATGTCTTCAACTGATCAGAGAGGTGGGTGATCTCCGGGAATTTCATTATTGGCCATAGGCAACCAATGTGAGCATCCCTCTCAAGGTACTTCACACTATAACCCAGTAACTCTTCAAACGATTTGAAGGCCTCAATCGCCTACTTCTGAGCCTTAGAGAGCTTGTTATCAGTAGCCCCTTTATCTTTATAGAAATCTCAGTTGAGTGATATTTTTCCAGGGATTGGATAGCCTCATCATGACTGTTGTTCAGGTTAGTGATTGCTTCGGAGTGTTATGTCTTCAGGGTCACAATCTGAGCCTCCATCTCTTTGATACGGCTCTTCTCAGCTTCATAGCTTGACGAGCCAAATGGATCTCAGGGATTTTCTTCTTAACCCACAGATAGAGCTTCTAAAGATAAATAGTAAACTACGTAAAGCAAAGTGAGTCAGTACGAGACGACCTTATGGGACGAACTTATAGTTATTGATAAAAATGAAGAAAATAATGACTCACTTGGACATCTCTATGAAGAATAAAGCCATTCATCAGGGAGATATTATTGGACTCCAAAAACCTGCTGTCAGACTCAGAGGTGTTGGATGTGATGAACTCTAAGGACTTGTCCTTGTTTCCCAAGGTGGAGTCAGGGTTGATCTTCAGGTTCTTCAGCCTCGCAATAAGCACATCCTCTAAAAAAAATAGGGATGGCTTGACTCAAAGCGATCTTGGATGGGTCGTCCCTACTCTTCTTGCTATGGTGGGTGGAAGGGAGATTCTCATGACCATTTTTTCTCTTCTTAGACCCCTCGACTTGGCTGGGGTTTGCAATCATTAAATTTTAGTCATAGGTGCAAGGGGAAATTTCTTCCCAACCTGTTTGAGTAAATTGGTAATGCTTGGTACTGCAATATTCCACACAGATGCAGGGGTATTTGGTGGCGGGTCTGCAATAAAGAGCATAGGATCATCAGTTTACACAGTTGAAATACAACACAACAGTTGGGAAGTAAAATATTAACAAACTTATATGGCTCAAATAGAGGGTTCACCCCCATACCCGTCTGCTTTAAGAAGTATGAGGTCATCAATTATTCGAATTTGATGAAACCCCTATTATATCCTTGTCTCCTAACTTTCTCAAGGTTCTTAGTGGATTCAACACTTAAACCCGGATCAACTTTGACTGATATTGTGTCTTTAGCCCATCTCTGGGGGACTCGAGGCTCAGAGGCAGTGCAAGGGACGTCGGGGTCAAATTTCCAGACTCTCGAGATGAATAAATAATGCAGTTTCTAGTTATGATTGGAGGTTTGGGTTACTAGTAGATCTTTCTTCTTAGACTTCATGTCTACGAGGTGATAGTAGCCAAATTGAGTCTTAAGGGATGAAACGGTGTAACATCCTCTCAAGACGTTAACTGGGAGGTCTGTGCAATGAAGTACCTTCCATAGGACGATGAAGCTGAGAATAACTCCCCAGGTATTTGGTGAAAGTTGAGAAGGGGCATTACCGAGACCGTCTAGAATGGATCGTACAACCGGGTGCATAGGTAACATGAAGCCGAACTTGAAAATTTGTTTATATATGCAAATGTAACCATTTTGGCCTTGAAATGCTCTCTCGTCGGTCGAAGGTTCTCTCATATGTATGGAAGGTCCAATACCAAAGAGATTTCTCCACAGCAAGAGGTCAACCTTAGTTACTGTACTAATGTAGGATTTAATATAGGATGTGTCAAGTGTGCCCTCGACTATATCTTCATTGTCATCTTGGTTTGCAGTCAAAACGACACCTAGGGTATGAGAAGCACTGGCAAAGTACTGGCCCGAAAAAACTGTGAGAGGAATGGCTTCTATCAGGGGTGGCATAGAAACATCCACCCTCGAATCTTCATGAGACGAAAGGATTTATATCGAAGAATTTGACCCCTAAGAGAACTCAGATTGTTTGATGATGACTCAGCTCAATTAAATGACTCGGCTTGATGAGAAGACAAAGCTCTAAAAAAACCCTAAGCCTCCTTATACCCATCATGTGGGACTTCCATTGTCACTTGGAAAGAGTCAAAACTCTCAACATCCGACTCAGACATGGAATCACTAAGTTCTACAACTGGAGGACGAATGGTTGTAAGAGGGATTAGGCAGATAGGATGAAGAGGAAAGTCTTTGACCCTATGCTTGGCAGCTTCTTCGGCCTCGTATTTTTTGTTCTCCCTGGAGCAACTTTCTCTAAGTTTGGGGTAATCTTCAGCTAGCTCGTATAGTTTCTTCAAAATCTAGAGAAAGACCCTCAACTTGGTGGAAACAAGGGGAAAATGGAAAACAACTAAGGCTTTGATTGGGTTTGACTAAAGATCTAATGCAAGGTATATAAAAGGTTGGGATTAAGAACACTCAAGAACATAACACGTGGTTCACTGGAGAAGATGGCCGGTGAATCACCGGAGTGACCTAGTGAGGGTAAAATAAAGGGGAGAACCCCTAAAACCACCAATAAAACCTCAACCCACTCTCTCAACTCCCAAATTAATTTTTCAGTTAAAAAGCACCTAACGATCACTAAACGCAGTCACAGGAAAAGTGATAAACTCGCCAAAAAAGTAAAAACAATGTAAAAATGGAACAAATGATGAAAAGATAATGAGGGAAGGTAAAGAGGAGTAATTGGAAAGTTTCCCCAGCCTGGCAACCACAAGAGAGTCAAGAAAATGGTCGGATAATGCTGGGGAGGTGCTAGAGAGAGAGAGGAATCTCTGGAACTGAAAACTCTAGAGGGAGAAAAGAGCGCTCGTAACTGGAGAAAGAGAAGAAGTTTTGAAAATAAACATTTTTAAATCCCCTAATGGCAGGGTTAAACTCTCAATGCACCCATCATTAGGGCACAACTTCCAAGGTGAACACATGTAGCCGCCGCTACTTAGAGAACACGCTAGCGTAAGGAATATATGACAAGTGTCCCCCACTCGTACACATTATCACGTCAGCATCTGAAAAGTCAGAGATGTGCCTCCTATAGTGCAGTTTGATATTTTTTTCCCTCAGTCCTCTATCTACACAGAAGACTAAGGGTTATAGGGGGGGTGATTGATAAGCCAATACGAGACCTCGTCTAGGCTTAATTCAAGCTCGGCTCAAGCCAACGCTACAAAAAGTTCACTCTTGATAAATCCTGTAATTACTATCTCGACCGTGTCTAAAGTTAGGCCGAGACCCTACATTACCTTGGTGGCTTATGCCCTGCCTCGTCCATCTCAGGAAGACAAGACGACACCAATTGAAGAAGCCCCTCATCTCAGTCGAGTGTAAGTCTGTCGAGATTACACATGGAAATTATCAACATGCAATCCAGTGGAACATCATTAGTCTCATACTTGGCCAGACCAATACCTCATCCCAGTAAGACACATTCGACATTTGGCAATACTCCTAAAATTTGATTCACAACTAACCTAGAGGTGCTATGAACCCAGAGTTGGTCAACGTCCAATGCCCGAAAAAGTGAGAGACCTGCTTGGAGGGCCTTATATTATGATTCTTTGTTAGAGGCTTTGAAATTAAACCTCAAAGAATATTCAATGTCAGTCCCATCCGGGGCTAATACAATCAAACCTGCTGAACTTTTGGCCTCACATGAAGATCCATCAACGAACAAGTTCCACATAGTACCATCTTTGGAAAAATTACCCTCTTCTAGGGTCCAATTATTAAAGAGGTATCTCTCTTCCTCATTTTCGGATACCCTTCTCCTAGTTGTACTCGTCTCAGCCTCAGTCAGGGGAAGACATACTCTTCTTTATGGCTCACAAGCTGGAGCCTGAATCTTTTCTATATTGGCCTCGTCCCATGTGAACTCGGCTATAAAATCATCTACGGCCTTCCCTTTGATGGTCGTTCTTGGTTATTAGATGATATCAAACTCCCCCAACTCTATTACCCAGTCCATCAACCTACACAATTTCTTAGGTTTATGGATAACCTGTTTGAGGGGAGATTCAACGAGGACAACCACGGTATGTTCCTGGAAGTATGGATTCATATTCCTTAAGGCATGGATTAAATCATAGGCCAGCTTATCCATTTTAGGATATATCTACTCGTCCCCTTAGAGGGCCTTATTGTTAAAGTACACTGGCTTCTGTATTCCATCCTCGTCTCTAATAATGGAAGCACTAATGGCCGATTTTGACACTACTAAATACAAATACAATGTCTCTCCCTGAATTGGTCTTGTTAGCAGGAGTGGGGAGCCGAGGTTGGTCTTCAACTCGTGAAAGAGTTATCACACTCCTCATCCCACTCGGAAGATTTCTTGAGCACCTTAAAAAGGGGAGGCGCTTATCAGTAGCAATAAACACAAACTTGTTCAAAGCTGCCACCCAACCAGTTAACCTGTGCACATCTTTTATTATTGTTGTAGTCTTCATCTCCATTAAAGATTTGATATTCTCAGGGTTTGCCTCAATCCCCCTCTGGTTTATGATAAAACCCAAGAATTTGCCTGCCCCCATACCAAATACATACTTGGAGGGGTTGAGTTTCATCCTAAACTCGTCCATATTATCAAAAGTTCTCTCAAGGTCGGAAGCATGAATGTATAACTTGAGACTCTTTGTCAACATATCATCGACATAAACCTCCATTATCTTCCCGACATGCTCTTCAAACATCTTATTGACCAATATTTTTTATGGTGCCCCGACATTCTTTAAACTAAAGGGCATGACCTTATAACAATTGGTCCCCTTGTTAGTTATAAAAGATGTCTTCTCAGCATCAGTCGGGTCCATGAATATCTGATTATAACCTGAGTAAGCATCCATAAAGCTCATTAATTCATGGCCGATAGTAACATCAATCATCAGATCTATCATTGACAATGGGAAGCTATATTTGGGGTAAGCTTTGTTTAGATTTGTAAATTCAACACACATTCTCCACATTCTATTGGCTTTTGGGATGATAACTGCATTCGCTAACCACTCAGGGTAGATGACCTCCCTGATGAAGCCAGGCTTTTCCAACTTCTTGCTTCTTCTCTAATGACATCATATTTCTCTTGGGAGTAGACTCTTCTTCTTTATCTGATCGGCGTTGCATCCTCGACTACATGGAGCTTATGGAAGAGGATCTTCGAATCGATGTCGAGAATATCTTTATGGCTCCAAGCAAAGATTCCACGCCTCCTCTTCAATATCTTGTCCATATCTTCTTTGATCTCCTTTTTTAGGGCTTTTCCAATTTGGATGGGTTTTTTCAGCTTGTCCTCATCCCTGGGGTCCAAAGTATCAATGTTGTAAGTTGTTGTAGCACTTTTATATGCCTCCTTCTCCTCAGCCAAGTTGAAGTATCATGCGTATGCCTCAACTTGGTCACCCTGAACTTCCCCTACTCTATATGGAGTCGAGAATTTAATCATCTGGTGAATTGTTAAGGGCAAGGCCTCGAACTCCTTGAGGGATACCCATCCCCGAATTATGTTGTAGGATGAGTAGACGTTCTCATCCATGACAAAGAAGTTAATTTTCTTTATAGGGTATTTTGGCCAACTATTCCCCATTCTAACTTCCATCTCATAGATTCCTAAAGGGTGGACTTTCTCACCACTAAAACCGATTAGGGGTTAGTGATACGGGATCAACCTCTATTTTCTCAACGCCAGATCCTTGTATAAGTCCTAAGACATCATATCGACCGAGCTTCCATCGTCGACCAATATTCTCGAAACCTCATGCCCATGCACAAGGGTGGTAATTACTAATGGGTCATCATGTGGGGATAAGATCCCCTTAAAATATAGCCTATAGAAACCAAAAATAAATGTAACCATATCAACTTTAGTTCTTTTTAACTTCTTCGGCTCAATCATCGCCTAGTGTACTTCTTTGGGTTTTAGAGGAAGAAGCTTTGGCCTCTGCATCGTGAGCCTTTCTGTCAGCGATCTCCTTTCCCCCTCCCTCAAGTCCTCCACAAATCATCTTAACCCATAGAGATATTGTCTTATAATCGATGATAAGAGGTGTCAAGTCAGGGTCAACTTCGTCATCATTATTCGAGTCATCCGAGTCTCGGTTGGCTGGGGAATCAGGCTTACACTTGTCAATCTTCTTCTTTTGGGTGTCATCTCAGCCACCCTTTCAACTGCCCTTATAACATACTTTCTCAACTTTTTAACTTTTATCATTCTCTTAATCTTGTCCTTGGGAGCAAAACACTTGTCAATCATATGGACGTGGTCTTGGTGAAATTCACACCACATGTTCCTACTCCTCTTATGAGGATGATCTTTCATCTTTTCAGGCCATTTCAAAGACTGGTCATTCTTGATCTCATTCAAATGTCCTCTTATGAGTTTTTACTGATCATTCTTGATCTTTGCCTTTGGAAGGCATTGCCTTCTTCACATTCATGACCTTCCCGGATGTAGCCAGGAGTTCAGCCATAGACTTTAGAGGATCTTTGCTAAGCTTATAAAGTAACTCTCCTTTCTATAGACCTCCCATCAAGGCGGTCATGGTAATACTCTCTTAATAATTTTAAAGCTCCAATTGCTCCTTGTTGAACCTTAATATGTACTTTTTCAGACTTTTATTCTTTCCGTGCTTCACATACAATAGGTGGGTCGTCTTCTTCTGCGGCCTTACTCTATGGAAATATTATTTATAAACCTCTCTGCAAGCTGTTTGAAATTCTCAAATGAGTTTTTAGGGAGAGAGGTAAACCATACATACGCTGCTCCAATCAGTGTGCTTGAGAAGTCCCTACACCTCAAGTCGTCTAAGATGAAGTAAATATCAGCATCTAATTGGTACATATTCACATGGTAGACTGGATTAGTGTTCCCATCGTATTTGGGTGTGACCACCGATGATTTGAATTTAGCCGGGGTTGGATAACTCATGATCTTATCCACAAAAGAGGGATCCCTTACTATATCCCCTCTACAAAGGGTCTCGGATCTTCAGTATGTCCCCTATTTTTCCCTCCAGTCTCTGAATGGAATCATTCTAGGGCCTCTCGATCGTAGCTATAACCTTAGCCTAGTCCATGTTCTCTCCATCCCCCTCTCTATTAGCTGGTCGAACTGAGGGATCTTTGGTAACTGTCCTTTGTCAACTATTAACCTCTGGTCTCATACTCTAAATAGTCGATGGTCATCACCTCTATCATTTTTATGAGAACCAATGATACTAAAAGATCTAGAGAGGCGGTTCTTCAAGTGATCTTTCGCTAGGCCCATCCAATCAAAGGCCGACCATCTGCTTATTCTATCCAAAGTTGATGCCCTTAGCCTACACTCTTGGCTCAGCCTGCCGTTACATCCTCGGCTGTGCTGAATTGGTTGCACGGTGCCTCTAAAAATTAAATAAGGCTCCCAACATTCTATGTCATCCTCATCATCATACTGTTCATCCGGGCACTCCTGACCGGGCCTCCCCAGGTGGAAACGCTTAGGGTTAGCCACATCCTTACGCATTTACTGAGGAGGAAGATCTTTGAATGGGGCCTAGGGTGGTCCCCTGGCCGGTGGATCTTGAATAACTTCCCTAGTAGCCAGAGTTATCATCTCATCTCTGGCGTTGGCGGGTCTGACTGCCATGTTCTGACTAAACTCATCAAGTGTGTCCTGCATTTATCGTTGGCTGTCTACTTAAGAAAATAGGGCCACCACCACCTCAGTTATTTTTACTGAGGAGTGACTTGGCTGGTACTGGGTTCACCTATAGTAGGAGGATCTGATTCCATTAAAGACTTTCGGTGATAAAAAAACCAAGTGATGAGCTGAAAAAGTAAAAAATGAGTTAAAAATCCAACCAAATATCTTTCAATGGTGGTTCAAGCTCAAACAATGATGACATTAGACCACCATCAGAGAATCCCCTAGAGTCACTACAAATGAAGGGAAGAAAATGGCTATCTTATTTCCATAGACGACGCCAGACTGATGATACCAAAAATGGTATCACCAAATCAGTATGATAAGTAAGCTCAAATCGGCACAACAATGGAGTATAAACATATGTAAAAGTGTAGAAAGAGATGAGGCAAAGAGGAAAAAAACACCAGATATAAGTGGTTCAGATTTTGAAGGGCCTACGACCACTGTGTGAGTGCGTGAAATCCACTAAATATGGGCTCTAATTGCCTTGGGATAGAAGCACTTAAGATTTCTCTCTCTAATAATGGTTTTAATAGAGTTTCTGTAGGGTTTACAGTAAGGGATCCTCTATAATGATGTAGAAGACAAGTACTTATATAGTTGGGGTGGTGTCATACGTACCCCAGTCATGAATGAGGCATGCACAACACCAACTATTCAATGCTGTTGTGTTATGTGTCTATTATGCATGTAAGTAATGATTATAATATATTCTTCACAAGTGCGGATGATGTTGTTGTAATGGTTTAGCTCACGTGGGCCTGCAACCCACGTGCAATCTCTCATGCATGCTCATTTCCATGCACCTTGTCAAATGTCAAATTTGTCTTGAGGTGTCGGCCTGGCTGAGTATGATATTACTGACATTCCACTAAATTACATGTTGATAATTTCCAAGTGTAATCTCGGCTGACTTGCACTCGACCGAGAGGAGAGGCCTCTTCATCTGGTGTAATCTCGTCTTCCTGAGATGGATAAGGTAAGTCATACAGCCACCAAGGTAATGTAAGGTCTCGGCCTAACTTTAAACCAGGTCGAGACATTAATTTAAGGATTTAACAGGATTCCATACTTTATAGGGTCGGTTTTGAATTGAGCCAAGACGAGGTCTCATATGGCATATTAAGCTGCATTATGCATAAAGAAAGTAATTTTCAATGTTTCTTTTATTCTTCAAATATTAATCCATGGGAAAAGATATATCTACCCTCACATCGATGCACCGTAAACACTCCATCTCTACTACTTCCCTGCCTTAACTTATCCTCTCCGTACTACAAAACATCCACTCCACCTAGACAATCAAACTTCTTTTCCCCCTTCACTAACTCTCAATCTCAAAATATCTTGAATTACATATCTCTTTGATCCCCAAGCCCATCACATGATCTTATACCAAACCCTCATCTCTCGGTATTCTATAAAGCCCTTGGAACAACTTCTCCAATGTCGTATCCCTCGCACCCCACCTATCCTTCCAAAATTTAACTATGTTCCCATTATTACCTAACCGAAATAATGTATGATTTAATAACTCTCTCCACCTTCCTTAATGTCCTTCTATGAACCCACCTATGAGGAAATTGGCCCACCCCTTGTCCCCACGCATTTTGAACAATTCTCCAAGTCACCTCAACCACTTAACTCCATAACATGAGCTCCTCCCTAAGGAATCTCCACAACCAACGCTTTAATAATGCTTCAATCAAACGAGATAGACTCTTCAACCCGACACTATCTCCTTTATTATCTTACACACCTTCTCCTGACTCACCTAACAATACTAAATCTATCTTTATTACATTTCCAAAATAAATCTCTCATAATTTTCTCTAACTTCTTATGCACTGAAACTGATAGTGGTAGAATCGATAAGGAAAAAGTGGTAAGTCTTTATAGTGTAGCTTTTATTAAGGTTAATATTCCCCCTTATAACACTACTTTCATCCCACTAACGTCCTCCCTACCCGCTCTAGGTAGTAAAATCCTAATAGTTATGTTCAACACAATATTAAGTCGAACAGAAAGTCAATCTTGCACAATCATACAAAAAGTATTTAAGTGCTTCACATTGGGACTACATCTATGGGAGGTTTTCTCTTTTCTATTAATATTATTCCATTAATTATTAATACACATCCTTTCTCTTGGGGGAAGGGTTACATTTATAAGGAAATAAATAGTTGAGTTATGTAAGTCTCAATGACTGTAGTAGTTATCCCAGCTTGATCGGTTGTATCTCGTAATTTAATTTTTACAGGTCGGTTAGCTCCAACAGTCCTTATCGTTAAGGATGAGATCTTGACCGGATCAGTGGGCAAGTTTCTGTTGGTGTTTTATTCTTAAGAGCATGTAAAAACATTTGATTTTGATTAATAAAGGATTGTCTTATTCATTTTAAAATGAGAGTCATGTTTGTGAAAATGATTAATATTTGTTTAAATATATAATTTGATATCAATGTCAGACAATAGAGATTATTAGGAATGCCGATGAGTTAGGTTCATCTTGATCACCGGAGACCAAAATTTCAGTTCTTTCACTATTAAAACGTTCACAACCTAGATAGGGAGTTTAATCCTATCAAAACGGTTACGATACAATCCTTGTAGTTTATCATATGCTATGGGAACCTTTTTGATCTTTCGAGAACTAATATGATAGTTCTATATATAATTGAGACTAGTACATCCTGGGAATGTATTGAATATGATCACCCGTGAGATTTAAGCCTAAGGGTTGTCTTGATTAGACTCGAGCAATCTCATATCATTTGCAAAGGGTGCATAGATTCTTAATCTTGAGAAATATGAGGATTGAAATGATTATATGATTGATACCTTGATTTCTATGGGTGAGATTCGATTTTATATTGAATCAAATGATCCCTTTATGTTTAGTGACAATTATGTGATTAGGTCTAAGATCTTAATTCAAAGGAATCCACATCTAGAGATACCTTGGATTGCAATACCCCCTTAATAGACTTACAAGATTAGTTTCCACCAGTAAACGTAATCAATATGTTATTTTATAACCATGCGGAGTAGCAAAATAAGTTAATTCCGAGAATCAAGGAATTGATGAGATGGTGGTTAAAGTCACATTATGTACTAATATCAACTTTGTAAATAAGATCCCATTATATCCGAGTGATTTTAGAAAAAGTTAAATTAGAGGGCAATCATAATTATTTAGTGGAATTAATTATGATTAAATAAATAAATGAAATGAATTATAGTATTTTTAATTCTAGATTTCCAAGTATTTGTTTGGAAGCCAATTTAATTATTTCTCTTGGGTCCTTAGTATAGTTCACATACCTAAGTAGTTAGGTCTATATTCTTAATAAACTTGGTTTGGTAAAATCCTCTTAAGCTAGTATATATTGGTTTAACTTGGGGCTATAAAAAGTATGATTCATCATTAGGGTTCGAGAGGGGTAAGGGAAAACACTATTCACATTTTTGTGAAGGAGTCGAGAGAGATGACCATATCTCACTCAAAAGAAGAGTTTTCATATCAAAAGGTGCCCATGCACATGCCTAACTTTGGGAGGATTATATACTAGAAGATTCAAGCATTTTAAACTATTTTAGAAAACTTTTAGAGATATAAAATAAAGGCCCCATTAATCATCGTCAAATACAATTAGCCCCCATCGAATTGCAAGTGGATACGTAAAGGCATTTTATTCGTAACCCTACATTTATTCTTCAGACCTAGTTATAGCTTTGTATCTTCCTATTATTTTATTAATCGAATATTCAAGGCCTAAATTTTTTTATGTTGTGTATATAGATCCCCAATAATTGGTATATCGATCCTCATTAATCATCCTTTGGAATGATCTGAGTTGTCCAATCATTAAAACTCTAGTTTTTCATGTTATAGGATTGTAAATTTTTCTATATGTTTTCGTATTAACATGGTTTTATGGATATTATTTGTTTTAATCCCTTACGTCATAGTCATACGTGTATTTTCTGTGTGAATAGATCCTACGATGGTTTATTCGTAGTTATTTTTCGCTCCTAGTTTCTATATATATTGTTATAATAATTAGGCTTTTTGATTATTTCATTATCAATGCATTTCTAGGAGATCGTGATCGGCTGTAATGTTTATTTACACTAGACATTATGTATTTATGAGGGTTTGGGTGATGGACAAAGTTGCATGGAGTTTCGTGAAGTTTTGGATGAGTTATGGTTATTTTTGCATGGAAATCCCTTAAGTGAGACAAATTTGTCAACACACATATTCGAATTGACCCGGATCGAAATCAGATCGATATGGAAGAGGAATTGGATTGATTCGACGGTGACAATCAGCGGTGAAGGTTTCTTTTTATGGTATTTTCAATGGATTTATGTGGTGGCTCATCCTCATCATTCTTACCATACTATAATGGATTATTTCCAATTGGAAAGATCATTAAGAACTCCTGTTTTATTTGAAATCTACTTCTAGTAGGACTGTACATCATGAAAAACTTTTCTATAATAAGGATTCTTAGGCTTGAAGAGTTTTAATTCAATGAGAAGTTTAGGCCATGATGGACAGAGGTAGTTTTGTTCTTTTTTTTTATTACATTTATTTATTTATTTATTTACAATGTCCCATTATTATATTTTGTTGCGTGATTTAGTGTTCTAGTGAATTGGATAATTAGGGACACCCGAGTTTATGGACAACATAGTTTATATTTTGAGATAGGTTTATATCACCCATTTTCCTTGCCCTGATGGCTAGGCTCCACAACTCCCTTGCTCCCTTTCGCATGGAAGCGATGATCCTGACAGTGGACAAGAGAGGCATTGACGACATCAGCATATGTCACCAATGTAGGATTACCTATCAAGTGCTGCCTGATCTTTCAGGTCAAACCGTCCATAAAATTTTCTTTTTTTTCATCTCCTTATTTCTCACCTCATCTAGAACAAAATTAGCCAGAAGGGTGAACTCCTCCTCGTACTCAGCTACCGAGTGGTCACCCTGTGCTACTTCCCCAAACTTCTTCCACATCTTTGAATTGACCGCAGACCAAAATTATTTGCAGTTGAACCGCACCCAGAACTCAATAATGATCATCATATCTCTCTCCTCAGCGGTGGTCACCGACTCCCACCACTGTAAGGTTGCTCTAGCCAGCCTAAAAGTAGCTAACATCTATTTCTGCGCTTCAGTACACTCCACCATACGCAGATGGCGCTGAATATTCTTCTTCCACTGACACGCCTCCACCACATCAGAACTACCCTGAAACTCGGACAAATGGCCCTTCTAAAACGTCTCTCTGACTCTCTGCCAAGTAGATGGTCGTGTCTGGGCCTGAATGACCAGTGCCACTGGCTGCTGTGACTGGTCTATGGGAAATGCACAGCGATAATTGTCATCACTACATTGATCGCCTGGGCTACAATATCTGATGCCTGGGCCATCGAGATCATCTCTGGTGGTGTTTGTGATTGAGGCACCTCCTGTGGCTCCTGGTGAGCCTCCCTCACCTCATCCTTGGCCGTTGCCCTAGCAGCTCGCTCTCTCCTTGGTGGCATCTGAAAATAGATCGAATTTTATAAGTACAGAGTTTATATAAAATTTAATAGCAAAAGCATGATATCTCAAACACTTGAAGATAAAAGCAATAGTCCTAATAATACGTCTCTATAACAAAATAACGATACGCTAAAATCGTAATAAGCCGTACAAATCCTATGGACACTAGAACCTGATGCTCTGATACCATCTGTGACACCCCGCCTAATTAAATACCGGGTGATCAGGCCTTTATTAAATTAAAATAGGATTTACAAATTGGTTCATTGTTAGCATCACTGTCAAAAACTAAATTAATTACTAATCACCTATTGGTTAATTAAGCCGGTGCCAAATTTTAATTTTCATTAAACAGATAAATAATAATAATATGCGAAAAAATTGAATTACAATATTCACACAATACTAGAGTCCAAACCATCTCAAGTAAATAATAAATAAAGCTTGCCGAATAAACCATTGGTGGAAAATCCCAAACCAAAATAATAAATCCAACTGATAAGAAAATATGAATACAAGTTTGAAACTGAAATACTGAATGAATAAAGTCTAATTGGGGCAACATGCCCAAATGAAATACTGAAATACTACTAAGAGGTCGTACACAAAGAATGAAGGAATGTTTCTAATGAAAACCCTGCAAGCCTCCACAGCGTTGCAGCTATACGTCCCTGTAAAGAATCATCAAGTCTGGCGTCCCTGTGGCTGTACACCTAAAATATTTTGAAAAGATTTTATAGCAAGGGTCAGAACCCATAAATTTTTTAAAAATATTTAGCAAGTATTTATCACAATTTAAAATTAGTTATTGATTACTCATGTTATGTTCACGTACATTCTATTGAGTTTCCTCACCTCTTAACTATTGTGCACGCCTAACGTTTCTACTTAGCCCACCTAGCTATTCTACCCAAGCTAACTAGATTTAAATATTTCTGAATATGAACACGTCTCTGTTCTCGTACCGCCGATACAGTACTTAACCCGTTAGTTAACATTTCTCATACGTTATATGAGTTGAAATTACCATTTCACTTATTTTCTCATTATTCATTAGTTAAGTTTCACTACTTAATTCAATCTTTAGATATACAGTATCTAACCGTCTACTGTCACACGTAAGTAGAATATTCACGTTGGTACGTATATATTTATCTCGATAATATATTTATCATTACGGCATCTCTAAAAAGGACCGCCGTAAAACATGGGCATACTCTGCTATCAGTCCAAGTACCTCTCGTACTAAATAGGTACCAATGGTTCGGTACATCTCCTCGAACCCAAAATCAAATAACAAGCAGTGGAGGCGAATATAGTTCTAAGACTTTGATCTACGCATATACCTAATGTACCCAAATGACATGTCGGACACACTAATACACGACATATAGTGAGCCGCCTTAAGTTCTATGTTCTAGGGCATAAATCTAGACCTACTTGGAATCGGTAAGGTGGGATCATCCACTAGGCAGAAACCTCTGTGATAGCAGGCAACGTAGGTATGTTAACTTATATCATTAATCATATAATAGGTACACACACAACCTAATTATCATCATTCGTTTGTAGTATATATCACTCGAATACTCACTGTATATTCAATTTATGATTATTCTCACTATCGCATTTAATGGATTATTATACTCTACTCTAAGGGTCTTAGTTACCCCTCATTTTATTTTAGTAGCTAAGTCTTCCTTACCCTACTGGTCCATACCATAAGATCATTTATACTTTATCATAATTACAATCTCATTCTCTCGAGTTAATTACATTATCGTTTAATCCCATTTGCTCATCATCTTAATTCTCTCGATAAGGCATAATCCCTTAACCCTATCATGGGATACTACAATATGATAGATCCCTCATTATATTTTAAAAATGTCCTAAAAGTTTTCCCGATAATAATTTAGGAGTTCTAGGCTTAAAAGGGAAAATTTCATATTTTTTTGGCAACAGAATCAATTCTCCACGAGGCAGAATCAATTCGCCTTGCCGAATCGATTCGCCTCTTGGCCGAATCAATTCAAAAACCTGTTGTATCATCTTCTTCCTTACGCAAGTACGTTTTTCACCATTAACACCCACATAACTTACATTTTTCTTCAACAAACTTGAAACCAATTGTCCCTAACCATTTCTACATGCATTAGGATGATTTCTAACATAAACACAACATCAAAACCTTATAATTTTCATTCAATAATGGATTTAAATATTTAATCCTCAAAACCCTAGGTTTTATGTTCTCCCACCATTATTCATAAAAAACCCAGATTTAATTCATGGAGGTTATCACATAACATCTGGTTTCTATTCCTTTACAGATATTAAATCATTATACATGAAATTCCTACCCATAACATGTATAAAAATCATTCTTTTCTTCCAAAAATCTCAATTTAATCAAAATATAATGAAACCCTAACAACATGGGTATTATAACCTCAAAAAAATTGCAAATAAACACGTGCCTTTAATCACTAGGGTTTGGTTTCGTGGCTTGTAGTTGGGTTTTATTATTTTCCTCCTCCAATATTCCTTCTCAATATGTTTGTGGTGAAGAACACACTGATTCTTCAAGAACGCTCCTAAAATCCCTAAGAATGGTCTCTCCTTCTTCTCTAAGGACTCCTCTTTGTTCTTGGTGTTTATAATGCTAGACCCTTATATCTAGCGTCTGATATAAGGCTATAAAATTCGTAGGTCTCTTTACCCTATTTTACAAAATGACCAAAATGCCCCCTAGGGTGCCGGTTTAGTCCAAAAATGCTCCAGAATCAAAATAACACCCCCAAGTATAGTATAATATTCTGACTATTTCGACCCTTTCAGAATCATATGTGACCTCAAAATCATCATCCGAGTCACTCTACAAAATTATTCCATCTCAAATTCAAATTAGTTTATACGCGACTCCCACTTGAGATAAATCTAATTACGCCAATATTACTCGCTATTACGCATAATAATTTCCATACGTTATTTACTATTCACTTAGTAAATTAAATTCATAATATTAATCACTATCTCACTCTCGATTAATATCTATTAAGGACATTATTACTCAATTCAATTAAATTACTTCTCTCTCATAATTTAAATTAAAACCAATCAATTAAATTTAAATACTCATAAATGCAGGGTGTTACATTAGGACATATCCTTTATCAGTTTGAACCGTTCCAAGTGATTGATACATGGGAGTCTTCCATAAGTTGGATTCTTCCTTAGCATGGTGCAAAAAAAGCTTAGAGTCTCGTATCCAGCACGTGCAGGGCCCCTGCTATTGAAATTCTGGTCCCCATAATTGCTCCCAAAGATCAAGGTTGCTTTGAGGACTTTGGGATTTGTTATATCTAGGCATTAAAAGGTATATTGGTGGACCTACATGAAAATGAACTCCGTATACTACATGAGAATATGTAAAAGACTTCAAATGATCTCGCCAATGCACCACCATCTTGCCATCAACCTCAAGGCCTTAACCAAACCCTAGTATTTTTCACAATAGGGGTTGGATATTTTATCCCCACTACCCATAGCTCCTGGATATTGTAAGTATACGGCACGGATTATTTTACCAAGTGGATTGAGGCCGAACCATTAGCGAACATAAGAGATGTCGACATGATTAGATTCATCTGGAGGAACATTATGACCCGTTTCGATGTGTCGAGGACACTTATCGCTGAAAATGGAACTCAATTTGAGAGTGGACCATTATAAGACTTCTATAACACCCACGACATTAGACACTACTTTAGCTCGATGAAATATCCTCAGACCAACAGACAGGCTGAAGCTCTAATAAAACTATACTTGACATAATGAAAAAAAGATTGGATAAGTCAAAAGGTGTTTGGGTGGACAAGCTCTCCTGCATCCTTAAGTGTATCGAACAACTCATAAGAGGTCGACCGTGCAATTGGCTTTTTTATTGTTCCAAATAATAGGCCAATATCCTTTCAAATTTTTCTGGCCACATTATGATTGTCATTTTGATACCTTACTATAAATACACCTAGTCATGTTTTAAGGTTACATATTTTCATCATTAATAAACATGAAAACATCAATATTTTCCCAATCAAGACAAAACACTTACGAGGGATCTCTAGGCACTAAATAGTTTGACCAGTCTTAATCGATTAAAATGCTAAACTGGTGGATTATCCAGTGACCAAGTGCATTTTTGCCAAAACTTAATGCTAGGCCTAAAGTAGTATGATGACGGAATCCTAAAAGTAAGACCAAAAACATATCCTAGGCATAACGCGAAGTGGGATAATGTAAGAAAATAGGAAATAAGATTATTTCGTTCATGGTACTAATTATATTTAAGGTTGATCAGGGTTAATTAGTTACATAATTAATAAAAAAAGAAACAAAGATAGTATATGTAAATTTCATTATCATCAATGATTCACCATCTCAAATTTAATAACCCACTAACCATCATCGAGGTTTAGGCTACAACTCGTCATCGCTATCATGGTCGATAATATAGTTTTTGACCAGTTTTATTGGGATTTCATTAAGTTCATGACGCATCACTCCCAATAGGAGGAATTGGAGAAAAGGGGGGATCCACATAGTACCAGTACGCAAACTGAGAGTCCCTTGGGATATTGTACACAACCAGGGTGTGTCCATCCGTGATTCCTCTGGCGCGGGTTGGCCCCGAAAGGGAGAGAAAGTGGGGGAATCTCTCTCGATATGTGTGGGGATTCGAGGATAGGAATCATCTTTTCGCCACTAGCGCAATCTTCGCGGACTGCCACAGATATAAATCAATTGTTGTCAAAGGGGAGAATAATGTAGAAAATGGAGTTTCCGATCCTATTTTGCTCAAAATAGGAAAAATAATGTAGTTATCCCCGAAGGAAAATCATCAAAAGACAAATTGATGCATACAAAACAAAATGAATCGAAGGTCCGAGGACTAAGTTACGGAATGAGAAGGTGTTATGCACCCATTCTGCCTTTTCAATTTCTCGTGAGCTATAATAGTATTCTCCTCTTTCTTCAAGATGTGACTCATGTGTATAATCTGTGTGATATGAAAAATAAGTGAGAAAGAGAAATCATCTTACTCATGTCATCGGAAGGATAGAGAGGAGTTGTAAGGATGCAATTTTCCAATTGAGTCTTATGTAGTGTTGGCTCAATTCCGGACAAAATCATTTGAGTCATAGGATAGAAGTTTGCTCCTATCAAGCCTATGACGTTTGAAGAAGTTTAAGACGTAGCGGCCAGATTTTAAAGCTTCATCATTGCCGAGTTTTTAGTGCCACGTTTCACTTCATCAACTTGAGGATTCTAATGTCTCCAAAAGGTATGAATCCATTTAATATATATAGGGAGACTTGGAATAGTTTTTTGGGTGTATTTTTTTGTCTAAACGACCTTTTATTTTCAGAAAATCTATTTAGAACTTTTTTCAAAAGTTTTTGGGCTTAAAATTAAAAATCAAATGTTCTGTTTTTTCATTCGAATTGTCGTTCGAACGAGAATACGAACGAGTTTTCTAACAAGCAACTAGAACGCATGCTTAGGCTAAAAAGATAAAATTTGGTTTAATTTGAAAACTTGCTTAATTTGGTGTTAAAATATGTTTGGGTGAATTTATATTAATTTAATTCAAGTCGGCAAAATTTAATTTGAGAAAATTTGGTTTAGCTTATATAAAAAATGAATTAATTATTTCTAGGAAAATTTTAGGACTTGTGTTGAATTAATTGTGTGCAAGTGAAAATTAATGTTTGAGCAGTTTTATTTCACTTCTAGTTTAGTTAAATCTAAATTTGGAAGAAATTAAAATTTGAAGTTTATTTTGAATTAAAATTTGAATTGAATTTTAGTTGGAAATTTAATTGGACCATTTCGTTTATTTTAAATAAGTTTAAAATTGGGGACCTCGTATTCCAACAAGTGGTATCAGAGCCAGAAGCGCTAAGTTATTGCATTTAGGTCCTTTTTATGTTTAGCTTAAAAATGGAATTTTTCCCGTTGTCAAATTTCCAGTTTTTTATGCTTCTAATTATGCGTACTGGAAAGTGCATATAAAATTGGCACTAAAGTACATATATGAGAGGGTTTGGATGTTTGTCGTTACCGAATGGTCTCCACCTACATGTTTAGTAGAAAATGAGCGTGTTCCCAAACCCATAGAGAGATGGACTGAGAATGAACTGAAATCAGCAAATTTTAATTCCCGAGGCTTGAATACTTTGTTTAGTGCGATCACACCGGATGAATTCCGACATATCACGACGTGTGAGACCGCAAAAGAAGCTTGGGATATTTTGCAACTCATCCATGAGGGAACTAGTGTCGTAAAAGCTTCAAAACTCCAAAACCTCACCTCTCAATTCGAGACCATAAAAATGCTTGAAAATGAAACTTTTGATGAATTTTATGTTAGACTTTTCGATATTATAAATACATCTTTTAATTTGGGAGAAAAGATACCCGACGATCGAGTAGTAAATTTTTTTTTAAGGTTCTTACCCGATAGATTTATTCCTAAAGTGACTGTGTTGAACTCTTTACCCACTTTAGCCTCTACGAAACTAGAAAAGCTCGTAGGTGATTTACAAACCTATGAACTTGACATGTTTTCCACTAATACTGAAACGAAGAAAGATAAGGGCATCACTTTGAAAACCCGAAAAGAGGAAAAATAAGTTTCGGATGATGAGAGTGATTTTGACTCTAAAGATATATCTATGTTTACTAGAAATTTTAGAAAATTTCTTAAGTTTAACAAAAATAATCTTAAAAATGATTTCAAGAAATTTGATAAATCTAAGTATGACAAAGTTAAAAAATTCTCTAAAAGGTAAAATGAAGATCTAAATTGGGACGAGTCAAATCAGTGTTTTGGTTGTGAAGGGTATGGCCATAGGGCGAGAGAGTGTCCCACTAAACTAATGAGGGAAGACAAATAACCAATCTCATATAATGCTCATGTGAGTAATAGTGAGAGCTCGTCTAATGATGACATTAAAATACATGACACTTCCAAGTCCAAAGTTTATGACTCCCATATTTTTTATGATTTAGAGACTGGAGAAGAGAGAGAGAGAGTGAAAATGAAGAAGAGGTTGAAGAGAGTGAACTTCAAATTACTTTTTAAGAATTGTATGCCGAATCAATTAAATTAAAAAGGGCAAATTTAAAGTTAGAAGCTAGTTTGAGAGAGCGTGCTAAGGTCATTGATGAGAGTGCTTTAGTGGAAGACCTTATGACACGAGAGAGAGATCTTCAAGAGAAGCTTGAGTAGGTTGAAGGCGAGAGAGATAGCCTTAGAGGTTTGATGGAAAAAATGAAGAAAGAGCTTCTCATGTTTGAAGAGAGGAAGGTTGTGCTAGAGTCTAGGGTCTTAGAATTAGAAGAAAAATTGAGATACTCTAGTAAGTTCAAATTTGATTTGGAATGTAGGTCCAAAAAATAGATAAAATCTTAGGCACGGTCCAAATAAAAAATGACACTTGTGGTTTAGGGTTCGATTCTTATAATGCTTCCAAATATCAATCCTTAGGTTCTACCTTTCGCCGAGTCTTTACTTTCTCACATTGTGGTCGAAAAGGTCATCTTAGAAAATTCTGTTTTGATCTAAAAACGATCGTAGTAAATCCAAGGGTACAGTCACCACGGTTCCCAAATCCCGATAGTGTCAAGTTTCACTAGTTTGGGTTAGGAAATCCAATTTAGCGGCATTACAAGATAGGATTTATGATTCTCATTTGCTATCACGTGAAACCTCCCATACTAAATTAAAAGGTTAAATGTGTTAGATTTATTTTCATACTCTAGCTTACGTGCATCATGATATATTATTTTTCTAGTTGTATGTTTTGTTTGCCCTTTTCTAGTATATACTCCTTGCTTAAACACATGATATAATTATGATGTGTGTATATCTTTTGTATTTAGTTTATTTATTTGTGTCTTATTGAGAAAAATACAAAAAGATCTTTTTCCTTATTTTTCTTTTGAGTTGAATTTTTGTTTGTCGAATTTTTTTTTAAAACTCAAAAAGATTTTTTTTGTATGTATTTTAGTTTGACACACTTTATGTGGCATATACTTGTGCTTGAATCCTTCTCCTTGTCTCTTTCATATGGCTAGAACTTTTGGTTAAGATTATCAATCCTTAAAATGTTATTTGTCATGCATTCATGGAGTAGTTGGATTTTGTGTTTCTTAATGGATTCTATTTTTATATGCCTCTATTCACACATGTACGAGCTCTTTTAAAATTTAAACTTCACATGTATATTTAAGTTAAGTGAGATGTTATCCTATCAATTTAGTCATCTACATTTTTCTATGACTATGGAGGATTTTTTCATGTATTAACCGTTTCCCGAATTTAAAAAAATAGAAAAATATGTTTATCCGGTGTAGTTGTTTATCAATGGAATCGGGCTGCGAAAGATAAAATTACTTTGCGTGAAAAGCCTTCATTGAACGTTAGGCCTTAAAAAATGTGGCATTAAAAAAGAATATCTGCCAAGGACAAAAATAGTTTAGTTAATATGTTCAAAAGAAAAAGAAAAACTATTAGGAGTTTGGTTGAATGTATTAACGGGTTTGCACAATGACTTTGTATCTTAGTTACGCTTTTATTGTCATGACTCTATTGGTTTGTATCACCATCGAAATTATAGGCTTATGTGTATTGTGTATGTTTGTTCATTGAGTTCAATTTATATTGTCACATGATAATTTCGTGAACATGTTTTAAGTGATTGGGTCAAAATTTAATTGTTACTAGTTCACACCCCTACACTTTCGTTTACCACATGTATTTGGACACATTTTTGCCATATGAGTGTGAAAAGCTTAATGTATTTTGTGTCATGTGTGGTGTTTATACCTATATATATGTGCATCTGCATTAGTAATATTCATTATGTGTATATATATATATGGTATAATTTTTATTTTTGAGTCTTTGCCTTGCTTGCTAGTCCATATATGCTTTGAAGTCATAATTGGTACCTATATTGTTGCGAATTTTGGTTGATATCCCATGCTTATGTGTAATACATTTTAGTTGGTATCATTTTTTTATCGCATCATGATTGGTATTTATTTTTCCTTGATTATGGATTAGTTTCTTGTTATTTGTTGCCCATATGCTTAATTGTTCTTACCACTTTAGTCGCCATTGCATTTTTAACTTGTTTTTCCTTAATTTATATCCCTTGTGTAGATTTAATGGGGGGGAAATGTTATTTGCATTAAATTGTGGGAGAAATAAGCTATTTATTTATTCTTTAACCTTTGTGTATTCCAGAACAAAAAGGTGTAGAAATAGTATCTAAACCTTTAGTTTAGGAGATCTAACTTAGGGGGAGAGCGCTATTTTTCTAGGTAGATTATTGTTAGAAAAAAGGAGAGAATTTAATTCTATGACCTTTATATTTTTTATATTCCCTATGTGTTTAATGGTTTGCTTAAGTGTGCAGGAAATTTCTTTTAGCGGCATCTTTAAAGCGGCAAAGTGGTTCATCCTTGGGTCGAGTCATCGCGTCTATATTTTTTTGTTTTGGGTGGGATGTTGTCTTATGTAGTGTTGGCTCAATTCCAGACAAAACCATTTAACTCATAGGATAGAAGTTTTCTCCTATTAAGCCTATGACGTTTGAAGAAGTTTAAGACGTAGCAGCCAGATTTTAAAGCTTCATCATTGCCGAGTTTCTAGTGCCATGTTTCACGTCATCAACATGAGGATTCCAATGTCTCCAAAAGGTATGAATCCATTTAATATATATAGGGAGACTTGGAATAGTTTTTTGGGTGTAATTTTTGTCTAAACGACCTTTTATTTTTAGAAAATCTATTTAGAACTTTTTTCAAAAGTTTTTGGGCTTAAAATTGAAAATCAAATTTTCTATTTTTTCGTTCGAACGAGAATACGAACGAGTTTTCTAACGATTCTAAGCTATTTCTCTTAATTTTCGTTAGAAACTCATTCGAAGGAAGTCGTTCGAACGAGATATCAAACGAGATATGCCTATAATTTTCTGAATTCTCGTTTGATTGTCGTTCGAACGACCTGGGGAGTTTTTCAGACACTTTTTTTTATAAAACTCCCCACTTGACCACTTGTTTTCCCACTTCTTTTTTATGAATAACTAAGTGCGGGAAACATTTTTTTAGTAACTTTTTGATTGCCTACAAGAGATAGAGAGAGAAACATACTTTAGAGAAAAAGTTCCATTTTTGTGTTCATGATTTTAATGGATTAAAATCTTTCAAAAACATATATACACCCATATGTTAGTTTAATTCCAAGCTCCCATATATATATATTTTTCTTGGAGAGTTTGTTTGGCACCGAATTTTCTCTACACTAATAAGAAACGAGTTTGGGTTCATTCTCTACCCACAAAGGAGAAGACGTTTGTGTTGCGGCTTTCTCACATGGTGAAAGTCACCATGTGTTGTTGACGGTGGGTTGTACCTCCATTGGTGGACTCCAAAAATGTGATGGACTTCGTGGTTATCAACTAGACAAAGGTATTTGCAAGAAGAAGCGACCGAGCTTGAGGGAAGTCAATTCTAGTGTTGTAAGCCTTTTTGTCTTGTAATTGTAAAACCTTATCTAGTGGATTTGTTAAGCTAGGGTCGTCCGAGATTTTTTCCGTTGTGGATTTTCCTCGTACATCTCCGCGTAGTGAGATTGCTTCTTTTATCTTGTATAACTCAACTAGAACGCATGCTTATGTTAAAAAGATAAAATTTGGTTTAATTTGCAATCTTGCTTAATTTGGTGTTAAATTATGTTTGGGTGAATTTAAATTAATTTAATTCAAATCGACACAATTTAATTCGATAAAATTTGGTTTAGCCTATTTCAAAAATGAATTAATTATTGTTAGGAAAATTTTAGGACTTGTGTTGAATTAATTGTGTGCAAGTGAAAATTAATATTTGAGTAGTTTTATTTCCCTTCTAGTTTAGTTTAATCTTAATTTGGAAGAAATTAAAATTTGAAGTTTGTTTTGAATTAAAATTGGAATTGAATTTTGTTGGAAATTTAATTGAACCATCTCATTTATTTTAAAGAAGTTTAAAATTGAGGGCCTCGTATTCCAACAGGAGTCATTCTAAGGAGAAAACGAAAAAAATATATTATAAAATACAATGTTGGTGCCCACTAAATAATGATTCACTATGATAAAATGAATATGCATGTCGGGTGGAAACACTAATATGTAGGAATTTGCACACGCACAATAATAGTAAATATAAGATACAAACAAAGTAACGCGATGAGCAAAATATGACAATAATCCAGATAATGACTCCGGACACCTACGTAGCCAAAATAGGCATCAAAGTCCACACAGTTTAACATATCAAAATAGGGGGTCTATCCCATAAATCCAAATTTAGGACTCCTCCTTAGTAATTTTGGAAAGAGGTGCTCAAGTATAAAACTGTAGAAAAGGTGAGGAAATCGTACTTAGGGGTTTATAGGTAAACCCTCTTTTTGGCTTTTTGGTTTTATGAAAATATATTATATTAGAAAAGGATATTAGTTTATGAATAAAAAAGGATATTAGTTTATGTGTGATAATGGAGTAAGTCTAAAAGATATCAAAAGTGGAAGAAAAATAAATATACACACTAATTAAATGAATTATAAAAGAGTGAGATTAGACTTCCTAAAAGATTTTAGTACTGATTTTTGAAAGAGAGCATGATGATTTTATGGTGGTAGGATGATGGGGGAGTAGGGGTGAGGTAAGTGGCAAAGGTGGTATGGAAATGAGGTAAGAAAGGTAAAAGAAATTTAAATTTTTTAGAGTGACGGTGCACTGATTTTGAGGCAGTGAATGTTCTGATTGTTGAAAAGGGGTTTTAGGAATGGGGTCATGACCTACTAATATAGTAAAAATTAGTATTCAGGGGGGTGGGTTACTGATCGTCATAGGCTCTATCTTACTTATAGGCATACCCCTCGCTTGATGGCGAAGTAAAGTACACCCCTGCCTGTAGACAGGGGGCCTGGGGTTCCTATAAGTTGTCCAAAAAGGATTTTTCCGAAAAATGGGTATAAAATAAAAACTATAAGTCCGAATTGTGCATGGCCTGGACTGTTGAAAAAGGAATTATGAGACCTATGAAAATCTATTGGGCCACTCCCAGGTTTAAGAGCTTACTAAAGTCAAACGAGGCTCGAAAGCACCCAATGTCCTCTAGGCGGGGGTTTTCATAGTAAAAAACGCCTCATGAAGGTGCAATGACTTTTGCTCAGGTTTGGGAGTTGACAAAAGTAAAACGGGGCTTAGCAGTGCTCAGTTGAAACAGGGTTTAGAAAAGGACCTAGAGTCTTAAGGTGAGAGGATAAGTTCTAGGAAACTAAGGAAGTATTTGAAGGATACTAGGATGGGGTGTTTATAGAGTCCCTTGATGATAGAGCCTAGAATAAGCGGAGGTCATCAAAAGATAGACACCTCATTAAAGCTTAAGAGTTTTCGATGATTGAGGCTTCTACTGGGGATTTGATAGAGTAATGGTGATCGAATCAAAGGGTAAAGACCAATTATATGTGCCTAGGTCAATTATGCAGACCTAAATAGTTGAGGTGACTGATTCAGAGGGTTGAGGTCGATTCTACGGACCTTGGTAAATTCTGTAGGCCTAAAGAGCTGAAATGATCGATTCAGAAGGTCGAGATCAATTATACGAACCTAGATAAATTTTGTGGACCTAAAGAGTTGAGATGATCGGTTGAGTGGGTTGAGGTTAATTATGTGGACCTATAGAGTTGAGAGTGCTTCAGACGTTCAAGGTCGATTCTGCAGACTAAAGGAGTAGAAAGTGACCGACTCAAAGGGTCGAGGTTGATTTTGTAGACCTAAAGAGTTGAGGTGACTGATTAAGAGGGTTAAGGTCGATTTTTCACATCTAATGAGTTGAGAGTGATCATTTCATAAGGTCGAGGTCAATTCTACGGCCCTAAAAAGTCGAACTGGACTATTTAAAGGGCCGAGGTCGATTTTGCAGACCAAAGGAGTTGAGATAGAGCGATTCAAAGGTCGAGGTCAATTTTATGGACCTAAAGAGTTGAGATCACCGATTCAAAGGCTTGAGGTCAGTTCTGTTGACCTAAAGAGTTTTGTTAACTACGGATGTTGTTTGGAGTGTTCTTAATGAGGACTCCACAAGTGATGGGGCATTTTTTTTTCTAATCCGATTGGGGAGTGTGCTGGTAATGCGAGTGCTGGCGCATTTTGATTTTGATCCCGCTAGGGAGTACGTTAGTGAGGTCTTTATAAGTGGTTTTATGCTTTATTTAACAAATTTTCTTGGGGATATCATGTATTTGATCCTATTAGGATTTTTTGGGTAATTTTTTGGATTTTTCTAGAATATTTACGACGAAATTTAATGGGTTTACCGATAAGCATAGTCAGAGGGGTTCCCATCGGCATAGGGCATGGAATCCTGGTCTTCTCGAGGGAGTTGAAAGGTTGTTGTTGACAAGCATGACTAGGGGACTGTCGATCGACAAACCCCTAGCTCCTTATATAAAAAGGGGCAGGACTCTTCATTTTTTCATACCTTCAAGTGAATCTCTTCTTTTCTCTTTTTGGTAATCAGTTTCCATCATTTCTTTTCGAAAGAATTTATGGAGGGTGTAGCAGATAATGCTTGGATGGATACTGATGATTGGGCTATCTTAGAGTGGCGTGATTCTAAGGCATTAATATTGGGGAGTAAGAATACCTATGATAGCTTTGAGACTGTCCTTGATGATAGAGTTCTATTGTGGGAGCCCACGAGTCATCATTCTGTAAGGGTTAAGAACCTGAATGTCTATGTAAATTTTTGGTTTTTATTGTCATTTTTTTTATTTTCCATATCTTTTATCCGTAGGATGCTAAAGGGTTTTTATCTTATATGCAGTGGATATTGCTTCATCGAGTAATTTTTCTTGTGGCTCGACGGGGATGAAGAAGGTGTGGGATAAACTCCCTAGGGTAGTGCAACTGATGGTGGAGGTTGTTGGACTTGGCCCTCTAGTTGGGGCTTTAAATGAGACATCGCATTCTTTTGTGGCACTGTGAACTTTGGGTGAGAGATGGTTAGGTACGACCCATACATTTCACTTAGGCATTAGGGGAATAATAATCATGTCTCTGGATGTTCATCAATTGGCTGGGCTAGAGTGCGAGGGTCATCATATCGTGGTAGACCAGACTTTGCGTATATCTAAGGTTGTAGTTTGGGTTACCCTAGGAGATATTGGGTGGATTATTTCTCAGGAATCTATTCAGATATCGATGTTGAAGGATACAATATTATCTAGGCAAATCGATGAGACTGACATGCAACAGGTGAGGCAGGAAGCTCATCTTTATATTTATTTTTTCTGGGAGGGTTCGTTGTTGAGATGAGTGGTGATGTGGTCCATTTGTTGTTTTTTCCTTACTTGAAGATCATCTCAGATATTCATCTGAATAACTGGGGAAGATTTATGCTAACGTCCCTTTAGGCTTCTCTTGATGTTTTTAGTCGATGTTGTCGATAAATCTTTACAGGTCCCACGTACCTTCTAGAGGTAACCCTTAGATATAATTTTATCTTATTCTCTTATTGTCCTTTCTATTTCTTCCTTTTTGACTTTTTATATCGCTTTCTAAAGATGTGGTTCTATGAAGTGATTGGGCACAACATTGGATTAGTTTCTCTAAAAGCGAGTGAGATGGGGAACTTATCGAGGATGTAGAGGTGGAGGAATTGATACAGGAAGTCAAACGAGTCCTTGGTTTCAAAGGATGTATGGGCGGTGTTGAACGCCTTGACGAGCGACCAAGTGAGGTTTTGGATTCTGTCCTTTTAGTAAATTTCACATTTTATTTGCATTTTTTAGATGATTGAACTTTGTTTAGGAAATAGAGAGATTCTACCCTTGGCATTTTTCCTTGAGGGATGCAGAGGTTATGGGTATGTATGCCCAAATGCGAAGGTTGCTAGCACATGATTTCGAGCATATATGGTACCATGGTGAGAGGGGGCTTGTTGTACGAGGCAATAGTGGTGGCGTTGGAGGGAAACCCCTATATGCTCTGTATGAATTTTACATCAAGATATTATTGCTTAGACTTTGGGACCAGTTGGTTGATGTCGCCGTCTATATGTGATGTGTAGGGTATGCCCCCGCCAATAGAAGGATTAAGGAGAGGTACTAGTGTGTTAGTGGCTTCAGCTCATAGCTCGGGGAATGGACCAATGACGACAGAGGAAGTTCCTGTTCAGTATATTTCCACTCTTTCTTACCATATTTAGCTGGGTAGTGGGGATGTTGCCTCATTGCCTCATCATCCTCGGGTGGAGATAGATGGTTTTGCAGGTCTTCCTCGGGAGGTTGTCCAGAGAGAGGTATAACTTTATTTTCAATGTTGTACTTCCTCTTTGATTTTTCTCATATTTATTACTGACTTTCTTACTTTTGTTGGACTCACTCTTTTACAGACTATTTGTGTATCGACATTCTAGCTATGGGACATTCAAGACTAGATGACTTTAGTGTCCGACCATGTGATGAAAATGGCCAAATCTTGTTTGTTTCCATAACCCACTTCAGATGAGAGATTCGATTCTAGGAGTGGGGGATATATAGCTCATCGTCAAAGAAAGCTCATTCGCCAAGGTACCTGAGGCATTAATTTTTAATTGATGGGGTTTTCAAAAAATTCGGGCTACGTCCTAATTTTTTTTTTATTGTATCCTTCTTTTTTTTCTTTTCTTATACTCTTTATACCTGAAAAATGTATGCAAGCTGACAAATATGTACATGATGCATTTTTTTATCTTTTTTTTATTTATCTTGGATTAAATGACCTATTCCATATGCACTTTAATTTTTAGGTAATGTTTTATTTCTTGCAAAGATAATTAGAAAAGATAAAGGGAATTCTTGAAAAACATTTTACAAATAGGTTATGTTTTTATAAAAGAAAAGGTCTCTTTTGGAAAGGTACATGCAAGAGGGGAAGTCCAAATGAGTACTTAGGAACATTAGTCATAATAACAGGTGGGTACTTTTGTTTTTTTGTGGGTGTTCTTGAGTATAAAAAAGATCTTAGAGGGTGGGTTCCATCATCATATTTCAATCTTCTCTCTTTGCAGTCTTATTCTTTTCTTGAAATGGCGCTTTCCATGACCGAAACATTTGCAGATTATTATGAGGGTTTAAAGGCCATTTGCCTCTACAATTTCAACTATAAAGCATTTAACCTGTGTCCTGTCTCTTTATGGCATAACCGTCCTTTGGATTGGAATCTCTTGGAAGCGGTATTATAGTTTTGGTACCCTAAAGCGCATGTATTTCGCTTTGGCATGGACGAAGTATGCCCCACTAATGAGGAGTTTTCTACGATATTGGGCATCAACTCAGGTGTTATGGCGGCTATGCCAGACCTGACCTATTTCTCTCAAGTGTTATAAGTTGAGTTACTTCACATTTCTCCTTTGGCTACCCGACCGTTGGTGTACGGAGGAAGTATTATTCTCTTGGTAGTATTGAATTGAGTATGACGAAGAGACTATACTGATAATGACTTTTCTAGTATTATGGCCTTCGAGTTGACTATCAACTACTTTTAGTGACCGGTGATATGACGGTAGACCTCCAAGTAGCCACGATAGTGTTGTTGATGTCCTAGCATTGTAATCATATTATTTTCATACTAGCGGGAGACCCTTAATGGACTTTATGCCTAGAAAGAAGGTCAGGACATTATTTTATGGGGGAACCCTGTGATGCTGTTTATGTGGTTATTAAAGAGACTATGCCTGGCGACTCCTCCTGAGTATCCTCTCACGGGCATTCCAAAATTCTTTTCTCAACCTCTCTTTAGTTTTGTCCCACATGGTGCCAAGAATCTTTATTAGATCGTACTGTGGTGGGGAAATCTACAGCCTATTTTCTAATTATGCGACTATCGATATATTCAGTTGGTGGGACTTTGATAGAATTCTTTCTATATTCCATGGAGGATTTATGTCAACTGAGATAGGAGCAGGTTGTTCCTCCACTTATAACCAACTTCTTTTTTGTGGAGAATCTGATTGAATCGCTGAGAATGACATTGGGGACTTTTTGGCAATACCGTCGACCATCTACCCGCCTATCTCAGTCTGTTGGGGAGGCTGGGTTCGTAGCCAGAGACTATTTAAAGTGGTTATGGAAGCAGGTGGTTATAAATATTTGTGATGAAGAGATGGGACAGAGATGGCTTGTGATGTTTGACACTTTAAAGGAGGGTGTCGTGGTTTCAACATAGTTGATCAAGGTATAGCATTGCATGGAGAAGATGAGGAATCATAACCAATATGGGGATTCATGGGGTCCTTCGGGGACTGGAAATAATGATGAGGTGGGTCCATCTAAAAGGTGAAGTAGGTCTTGAATATGGGGAAGGTGTTGGTAATATATGGGTTTGTTATGTAGGTTAAGTTTGAGTTGTTTGGTTTGTGAAGTTTGTAAATGGTTGGTTATTTTTTGTTCTTGTTGCTGATATGCCATGTAACTGCCTTATTTTTTTATAATAAAAGATGATGATGCCTTACTATCTATACCAATCGCTAAGGCATACATATTCCTTTTGTTTGCTTAAATGATGAAAGAGAGACTAATGTTCTTAGAGGAAGAAAATAACAACATTTTGTGAAAAAGAAAGGATCGTGCCTAAAGTGTCCTATGGGCTGCCTACGTACCTCTGTACGGCTTAAAAGTTGTGAGTTTCTCTTTTGAAAAGGTGATTTTGAGAGGATCAGATCCTACGTAGTTCTGAGTAGAGAGGGAGGAAGAGTTTTTTTTTAGAATAAAAGGGATGTGTGAAGAGTTGTAGTGCGATGAGAGTTCAGACTAAGGGTTAAATTTCTTAAGACTGTCCAAATTAAATGGATGCGTCATCTCCTCTCCAACGAGGTTCGCGAGCATAATGGTACCACTTGAAAAAAATATTTGTTATAATGTAGGGGACACTCTAGTTGGGTTTGACCTTTCCTCTCGGATCCCAGATAAGTTTTATGATTTTCTTGAGGGCAAGGTCTCCTTCTTGGCAATCGCAATCCTTGACCTTTTTATTGAATAATCGCACAATATGGCGATGGTACCCTTGTATATGATATAGGACTTTAACTATTTTCTCATTTAAGAGTACAAGTTCATCATAATAGATTTGTTGATAATCTTCTTCACTAACCTGACTTTCGAGCATAATTCCCAGGGAAGGTATTTTGAGTTCGACACGTAGGACTGCCTCCATGCCATATACCAGAGAGTAAGGAGTAGCCCCAGTGGGCTTCTGATGGAGGTACGATAGCACCAGAGGGCGTATGGGATTCGGTCGGCCCAGTCTCTACAACTATCAATCATCTTATTGACAATAGTATTTAGGCATTTGTCGGTAGCTTTGACAGCCCTGTTGGTTTAAGATCGATAAGGAGAGGACTTGTTCCATTCCATACTTGTCAACTAGTTTTATGACCTCAACTACAAAAAGGATCCCATTGTCTAATACCAGCTTGTGGGGGAGTCCATAGCGATAGATAATGTTCTTTCTGAAGAATTTAACTACTTTCTTTGCATTCAATACCGCATATGACTCGAATTCCACCTATTTTGTGAGGTAATCAATGTCTACTAGAGCGAAGTCATGCCCGTTTGTTGCCATGAGAATGAATATCCCGATAATATATATGCCCCAAGTGAAGAAGGGCCAAGTAAAAGTCATGTTATGAAACCCTCGATGAGGCAAATGCTGAAGGTTGGCAAATTGTTGGCATTTAACGCACCTTCTGATGTAAGTAGTGCAGTCTTGAACCACGGTAGTCCTGTAATATCCCTGGCGGATGATTTTCTTGGCAAGCATATGACCATCCATATAGGGTGCACATTCCTCACTATGGATCTGTAACACCCCATAATTTTATTTATTTTTAATTGTGGTAACAATTGAATTAAATATGAGAAATTTACTTAAAAAATTAATCCGAATTTAAATGAATATTAACTATTGAGACGAGGATTAGTATTTATTGATGTGAATTATATCAAATATTACTGAGTGAATAAAGTAATATGTGATTATGAATTTATTAAAAATTACCACGAGGGGAATATACGACAGTTTCGGTAATTAAATCGGGACGCGCGTGTCAGTTGTATCGGGACTCAATTTTATGGAATAAAAAGGTAAATTATTTTTATGTCATCCAAATGGTCATTTTCAGTGCGCCAAATTATCCGGAAGGGTCGACATAAACAGAAAAGTCTACTCGGGGTTTTGTTTGGGTCTCGGGCACTTTTAGGCCATACCGGCACCCCGGAAGGGTAATTTAGTCATTTGCATTTTTTAGCGAATTAAACCCACGAATTTTAGAGAGTGATATCAGATGAGGAGTTGTGTCTTCAAGGGTTAGCAACTACCATATTCACAGAAGCCATTAGAGGAGGAAGGAGGACCACCCCCAAGGCTAGAACCACCATTCCTACACCAATTTCACCACCGAGACCACCGTTACGTAGATAAAAAAGAGAGCATCGCCCCCATACCATATTCTTCAATAAATGAGATATTCCATTAAAGACAAGTATTTTCTCTTGTAAAGATTCAGTGCATATATTATCCATAGTAGTGTAGATTGAAAGAAATAACAATGAATAATTGATATTTCATAAATTTGGAGAATTGAATCATGATTATGGGTAATTTTTACATGTCGATGAATTTATGGAATCATTGGAAAAACTAAATTATAACCCAAGTGTTATAAATCATGGATTAAATCTGAGAATTATGGTGTTATTGAATAAAATTTGAGGAACTAGGGTTGTTAAGAAATATTCATGAATTAATCCAAGAAATCGATGCCCCATGATGATTTTATGATTCTTATACATTAGAACTCGTGTAATTATCATAGTACAACATTTAGTATGATTGATTGGGAGTTTGGGATGATTAAATTGAGGATTTGAGGTTGAAAATGGGAAAAACTAGTAAGAAACACATATGCAGATTTTCCATACCTGTACGAGTGAGCCGAATTGATTCGACTGCCAGAACTATTTTTCTATCCCTTATTGTTTAAAATTTTAGGAGATATTCGGGATTTAATCGTGGACTTTAATTTTAAATATATTGAAGAGTATTTGGAAATACCAGTAGACCTAGATGGTAATTTGGGTTTAGTTCCAGGATAACGGATTAAGGGCTAAACTTAATTAGGTTTATTCAAGAGAAATATCTAAATCGGAGACTAATTCAAATCCCGTAAATCCAAGGGATAGGATGACTTGGACCAGTAGGATAAGCAAGTTACTTACAGATATTATGTTAGGAAATAAATGAGACACTTCGAGTGGCGAGAATTACTCGGGAGTGTACGAAGAGAGCACTATTGTATTTCATTAACACATAAGATATTCGTGAGATAGATATACTACGTATAAAACATATTCTATAGGATGTGTGTACACTTATACTAAAGATAGATATTTATGTACTAAGGTTATGTGAATACCTAATGTATGATTGATAAAATGTGTGTATGACATACCTACCATACTTGCTATCACGGGAGGTCTTAGAAAGGGGACAGTCTTATCTTGATGAGCCTTGGGGGGGGGGGGATTTTAGATTGGAGCCTCAGAGCATAGGTCAGGTAAATACTTATCGGTGAGTTGATAAGTTTGTGGTCATGTGGGTTCTTAGGTACGTGCATATCCCATAGGTATAGGAACTATGTTAGCCTCCAATATGTGTAATTTGTATTGATACGGTTCCATAGTGATTTGGAACTCGTAATCCTTCTGTACGTGATATACCGAGATTTGATAGCAGAGTATGTGCGTACCGCTGGTTTAGCCTTTTGGGGTGCAGTATTAGTAGATATATATGATAGTGATTTACATATTTACACTTGTGATTATTCAACTGTGTTGCTTAGTAGATGAGGAAGATTTCATCATCTTATATTAATTAAGAATTTGGAAACTTGAATGAGTAATGAGATAATTGAATTCGATTTAGTTAATATTGAAAATGATTATATTATGTGGGTAATACGGGTAGACACAATGACTAGGGCATCATAGTAAGAGACTTGATTTAAACTAAATAATTGAGATAACTTAATTATGATGGTTTCGGAGCATACGTTAGGCGTGCACATTTAGTTGATGGATAAGAATCTCAAGAGAGGGCACGTGGAACTAACATGTATATAATATTTACTGTTTAATGCATTTTATACACTTGCTGATTTTAAAATATTTTCAACTCGGGCTCTGACCCGTTTTCTCCCAAATCTATTTTGTTTTTGTAAAAAACTTTTAGGTTCCCAATCACAAGGATGCCAAGCATAGGAGTTCTTATCATTTGACGTGTTGTAGCTGCTGTGGAAGTTATAGGACCTCGACACTAGACGCCTCCACACCTATCCTTGATTCTTTTCGAGTTATTTACTTCAGTCGAGCATGTTTCCCATTATTTTTCAGATGTATTCTGATAAAGTGATTGCAAACATTTATTTATGTTTCACTTGTTGGGATTTATTTCATTTCAGACTATTGTATTTGGGATTTAGACTAAAAATATTTATTCCAGACGCAGTTATTCTTTTATGACATTTTCTTACTATGAGATTGTTTATTGGATGGTGAATATTTAGTTAATTATTTATTTAGTTGTATGTTAATTCAAAAGATAAAATTTAACACCAAACTTTTTAACTACTAGGTGGTTAGAAATTAATAAATATTTTTCGACAGTGATGCTAAGACTGAACCAACTGGATATTCTATTTTAAATTTAATAAAGGACTGATCACCTGATATTTAATTAGGCAGGGTGTCACACGTGGTATTAGAGCATCAGGTTCAAGAGTCTTTAAGATATGTGCGACTTATTATGCTTTCAGCGTAGCATTCTTTGATATAGAGCCCTATATTTAGGAATGTTGTATTCATAATTGCTCATTTTACGCCTTCGGTTATTTTAAGATAATAAGTGTGGATTTATAAAACTTCTAACTCATTTCATATGCCTCCCAAACGTGCACAGAGAGCATGTAGATGTGTAGAGATCGAGCCTCAGCCGAATTCGGCCCAGGGTACTATGAATGATGCAGAGGTTGCCGCTATAGTGGCACAAGCAGTAAATGCAGCTTTAGTAGTCATACAACAAGCACCACCCCAGGCACAGGCGGTGGCACTAGCACCAGCTCTCGCATTCCCTTTCATTTGGAAGAGTGTTAGGGATGCCTTATAGAAGGCACATCCTCCGGAGTTCACAGGGAGTTTCGATGTTGTGGCAGCCAGCCAATGGAAGAAGGATATTGTAATACATCATATTTTTACATATTTATGATTTAATTAATTGGATAAATACGTTTTAGTTAAATTACATGTGTGATATAATTTAATGTGATTAAATAATAAAAGTGATTACTATCTAGAGATAGAGACTACTCAATATTATGTTACGAGATTTACTAAGTGCGTGAATAGTAAATAATGGTGGAATTTGATATACGACATAGCGAGTGATATGTGCGTATCTTATTTTATCTCACTGGGAGTCGCGTGCAAACCATTTTGAGGTGAGAAATGATAAGTGTATTTTAAGTGACTTGAAAGATAATTTTGAGTGCACCGTTGATCCCGAACGGGCCGAAATAGTCAAAATGAGGTACCCGGGGGTAATGTTTGGATTTTGGGGGCTTTTTGGACTAGTCGGGACTCGCATTTAAGTACACGAGTCATTTTACAATTGGGTATTCACCCAATTTCGGGATTAATAAGGGGATAACCCTAATTTCTCCCACATTTTCATCCCTAGGAGAGATAAAGAGAAGATAAAAAGAAAAGAAGAAAGAATAAGAAGGAAAAGAGGAGGAAGAAAAGGGATTTTCGGCCAAACTCCATGTGATTCGACTCGAGGTCGTCGGATTTTATCCACGAGGCAAGTGTTTACATTCTTTATTAATTTAGTTTGTTTATTTCTCATATTATTGTTGGTAGGTAAAACTATAAAGATTTTTGGGATGAGGTTTCGTGAATCAAAACGGGTTTTCAGAAGATTAATGAATAAACCCCGGATAATATCCAATTTGGGGAACTTTGGAATTAATTGAAATTAATTATGGGATATGGGTTCTACGATGATTAGAACCCTTTTTATGTGTGTATATATTGTTTGTTGAGGTTGGATTATGATGGGAGAAAATATAAAAAGACTGGACGTGCGTTAATGGAGATTTGTAATTTGGAGAAGACAGTGAACAGTAACGCAGCAGCTTGCGGGTTGATTCGGTCAGGAGGCGAATCGATTTAATTCTTGGTCAAAAGAAGAAAGTTATATATCTTTTCGATATGGTCATGAGGTCACTGATTGCATATTATTTTGATTTATTTTGGATTTATAATGATTTTACTAAGGAAGCAGTTTCGAGGTTGAAATCGTTATCTCGGGAATCAAACCAGAAATTTTATAGACAATTCAAATGCATAACATTTTCTGTATGATTTGAACTAGATGCTCATTTATGGATGAAAAGAAATTTCTAGAAGTTATCTTTCTAATGAGATTTGAAGGAGATCAATTTCACTTATGTAGAGCGAGTTATAGCTGTTTTAGTGCAAGGTGTTTAAGCTGCCAGAACAACTGAGTTACAAAAATTTTATAGACAATTAAAATGCATGCCATTTTCGGTAACCAAAGCGAGTAAAGGGACATGAGTATGGTGCCTATCAGGGAAATGATTAAGATAGTTTTGAGGTTCGATTTGGGTAAGCGTGTTATGTCCGAGAACCGTTTGAGCAGCCAAGGAGATTGGCAAGGTAGGAATATGAGTTGTATCCTCGGGCGAATAAGGTGTATTTTGTGTGAGCGAGCGAGTCATGATATTTTGATTAACGCTAGATTCACATGTGAGATGCGTTTAGTGGATATATCGATACGTTATTTTGTGAACATATTATACCGTTGTGTAGTGGGGTTATCATTGAACTCATTTGTAGGAAAGAGGGTTGAGCTTGAACTTATGATATATTTTTTTGGGTAATTTGGAGAGCATAGAGGTCTCGTTATAGTTAATCCCTATGTGTAGGGACTAGATTGATATGATTTAGGGTATACTGGGTTGCATCCAAGCGGAGAGATTGAGCTCGTTATTTTGTTTAGCGCGCAATACTTAGTGATAGAAAGAGCGCATTGTTATATCACACCTTTAGAGATGCGGGAGTCGAGAGATGTGTTGGATGCTAGGGTAGGGGATAACACTGTAGTTGTTGCTCATTTTACGTGTGGAGAGAACACGTCGAACTGAGAGATATTATGCAAATCAGGCATACCAAGCCTGTAGTGCCTTGAAAAAGCACTGAAATTTTTTCTCTCACCACAGGTTGAAGAGTGAGACGATGTCGAGGTAAATTATATTATGATTAGTCGGGTGATTAAGAATACCCATGTTTTTATGGGCAACCTGGTTAGTTAGTTCCAAAGATGTTCGAGATAGAAGGACATGAAAATGAATGTGTAGAATATATGCCTGAGGGGCAACTATAAACAAGGTTAAAATGGTATGACGGATTGAATTTCGTGTGAGAATGATGATAATTCAAGCATATATGTGCAACGAGAGCTAGCACACCCGAGATGGGTTGAAAGGCTATGAAAAGACATTTAAAAGATACCTCTTGATAAAAAGGGTACCAAATTATTGCGACAAAGTAGAGCGGAGTCTTACTCGAACGAGCGTTGAAGAGTGGCTTGCGCATGACCGTAATGTTATCATACTCCAAGGAGAGAAGGGGTGTATGTAGTATCTAATTCCGGAAGAGTATATGAGAATTAATACTTTAATTATTCGATATAAAGAATGTACCTTGAAGATTACGAGAGAGATAGTAATCTGAATATTTATACAATATGTAACAATGAGAATAAAATACGTATGGTAAGTATGCAAATAGGTTGGGAGAATACCAATAAATTTTAATAGGATGTGTGTATGCCTATTATTTGATATTTTGTCCACTAATGGGTGACAATTATGTTGTTTTATACACTAAAGGGTGATAACCCGGGGATACAAGAATATTATTGTTAAGTGTACTAATGGGTAATAACCTGGGGGTACAATAATATTATTATTAAGTGTACTAATGGGTGATAACCCGGGGGTACAAGAATATTATTGTTAAGTGTACTAATGGGTGATAACTCGGGGGGTGCAAGAATATTATTGTTAAGTGTACTAATGGGTGATAACCCGAGCGTGCAAGAACATTATTGATTAAGTGCGCTAATGGGTGTTAACTCGGGGGGTGCATGATTATTATGATTAGGTGCGCTAATGGGTCTTAGCCAGGGGGTGCAGGATTAGTATATATATGTATAGGGGTGATGTGACTATATGTGTATATATAGATATATGTGTGTGTGTGTGTGGATTTGCGAATATTTCTACTGTGTGAGACTAGTAGATATGGTATTAATAATAAATGCTTTGCACCAAGTGGTCTTAGCATAAGGGTGCAGGATTAGTGTAAATATATAGGGATGATGAGACTATATATATATATGAGAATACTCGGGGAACTTTATACTTTATGATTTTAAAAATCCTAAGTTTTAGTATCGGCATTGTCCTAATTTCGAGGACGAAATTCCTTTGTAAGGGGGGGAGTATGTAATACCCCGTATTTCTACGTAGTTATGATTTAATTTATTGGATAAATACGTTTAGTTAAATTACATGTGTGACATAACTTAATGTGATTAAATAATAAAAGTGATTATTATCGAGAGATAGAGACTAATTAATATTATGTTACGAGATTTACTATGTGCGTGAATAGTAAAAATGGTGGAATTTGATATACGGCATAGCGTGTGATATGTGCATATTTTATTTTATCTCACTGGAAGTCGCGTGTAGACCATTTTGAGGTGAGAAATGAGAAGTATATTTTAAGTGACTCGAAAAATAAGTTCGAGTGCACTATTGATCCCGAATGATTCGAAATAGTCAAAATGAAGTACCCGGGGGTAATGTTTGGATTTCAAGGCCTTTTTGGACTAGTTAGGACTCGCATTTAAGTACATGAGTCATTTTACAATTGGGTATTCACCAAATTTTGGGATTAATAAGGGGAGAACCCTCATTTCTCCATATTTTTATCCCTAGGAGAGAGAAAGAGAAGAGAGAAAGAAAAGAAGAAGAAGGAAAAGAGGAGGAAAAAATGGGATTTCCGGCCAAACTCCGCGGGATTCGACTCGAGGTTGTCGAATTTTATCCACGAGGCAAGTGTTTACATGCTTTATTAATTTAGTGTCTTTATTTCTCATATTATAGTTGGTGTGTAAAACAATAATGATTTTTGGGATGAGTTTTCGTGAATCAAAACGGGGTTTTCGGAAGATTAATGAATAAACCCCGGATAATATCCAATTTGGGGAACTTAGGAATTAATTTAAATTAATTATTGGATATAGGTTCTAGGATTATTAGAACCCTTTTTATGTGTGTATATATTATTGTTTGAGGTTGGATGATGATGGGAGAGAAGATAAAAGGCATGGAAGTGCGTTAATGGAGATTTGTAATTTGGAGAAGATATTGCATACTAATACAGCAGCTTGCGGAGTCGATTCGGCTAGGAGGCGAATCGATTTAGTTCTTCATCAAAGGACGAAAGTTATAGATATTTTTTATACGGTCATGTAGGCACTGACCACATATGTTTCTGATTTATTTTGGATTTATAATGATTTTTCTAAGGAAGCAGTTCTGAGCTTTAAATCGTTAGCTCGGGAATCAAACCGGAGATTTTATAGACAATTCAAATGCATGCCATTTTCTGTATGATTTGAATTATATGCTCATTTATGGATGAAAAGAAAGGTCTAGAAGTTATCTTTATATTTAGTTTTGAATGATATCAATTGGACTTATGTAGACCGAGTTATAGATGTTTTAGTGCAAGGTGTTTAAGCTGCCAGAACAGCTGAGTTACAAAAAGTTTATAGACAATTCAAATGCATTCCATTTTCTATATGGTTTGAATTAGATTCTAATTTATGTATGAAAAGAAAGGTATGGAAGTTATCTTTCTAATGAGATTTGATTGAGGTCAATTGGAATTTTTTAGACTGAGTTATGGTTGTTTTAGTGCAAGGTGTGAAATTTGCCATAAATTTAAAGTTGTGAGAATTTATGATTCTTAAGAGTTCTAATGGGAAAAGGACCCTTGGGATTCGAATAGGAATTTCGAATTTAATTGGGATACTAGCTAGTTGTGATAAGCTTAATATCCTGAATTTAAAAGAAATGTTATATTCATATTATAAGTAAGTGAATACTTAAGGAATTGGAATAAGTAAGTGAATACTTATGGAATTAAATCGAATATGTATATTCGGGATTACACGCTAATGCTATGAGAGATAGGCATGGATAGCTAGATTTGATGATATATATATATATATATACGGGTATAGAGATAGTATATATATGATATAATTATAAATATATCTGTGTGTGAATGGATATTTATGTGAAGCATACCCCTCTAGTGCTATCATGGGAAGTTGCATGATGTGGGTTAGGACCCTGGCTTGAGGAGCAGGGAGCGTATATCCATTTTATATTATGTGATTTTTATCAGGGGTGAGACGTGGTGGGTATGTTCCGTTCTCATTTTTAGTGAGGAACTAATACCGCTTCCCATACGTTGTGATTTGGTTTTTACCAAATCAGTGTGAGAGTCCGACCGCTGGTACCTAAGATGATGTGTGACTAATTCCCTGGAAGATGATAGCATTGAGAGACTGCATCCATTGAGTTATAACTCTGAGGAATGGTTATTATACTTATATATTGTGTGAGATATAAGTATGGATATACTTGATGTGTATAGTTTATATATATATATATATATATATATATATATATATATATGAGATGTGAAACATATATAAACGGATATAATAAGGAATGGAATGTGCGATAAATTCTAGATCTTTTGGGAGTATAAAATTCGAAAGAAAAATAGGGATATACGTATATAAAGATGATAATATTATATACGAGGTTAATAACACTAAAACGTGAATAGTGTATATAACTAGTTAAAGTTATTCATGATGTAAAGATGAATCATAAGTGAGAGATTATGATGTATAAGCTCAAGCGATAGCTTAGAGTATTCTATAAAGAATGAATAAAATGATATTCTCCTTCCGGTAGATTTATATCCGGATTTATATGTACATGGATCATAGGTTCTAGTGAGAATTATTGATATATACGGGATGGTATAAAATGTGGTATCACTGAGGGCCTAACGGATTTCGACGATCAACATTGCCATGTAGTAGTGTATCGGGGCGATTCTTTGTTTGGATTTCGTTTTACGAGACACCCCACGCACGAACGTAGTGTATTGTTGAGAATGGGGAAAATTTTAGTCCTTAGTAATCGGATTTATGAGGATCTTTAAAAGATGGGTGAAATGAATTAGTTAGGCAGGGTAGCTTAACTAAGTTGTTTAAAAGGTATGCGATAGTTGTGAACTATTAGAAGAGGGGCGAGGTGTATCTCACGAGAGTGCGATACCAATTTAAATATGAGAAATTGTATATTTAAAATATGGCATTTATGCACTTGAAAAATATTTTCAAACTCGGGCTTTGACCCGTTTCTCCATTTTCGCGTCTTTTGCTATATATGTATATATATATTAGGTGTCCAGGCACAGGGACGCCTGGATGATGATTCTTTCAAGTTAGACGTTTACTACAACAGATGTGGATGTATGTAGGTTAATTATAGATGCTTCTATCCTTGAGATCTTGATAGGAGGTATTGTAGAAACATTCGGGCCGATGGCCTAATTGTATTCATTTATTCTTTTACCGCCTTTTAGTGCGGCATTCGATTTGGCTGTATCAATTTGTATCGAGTTTTTGGTTATTTTATTTCATTTTAGTTGTTGCGTATAAACTATTATGATTGATTTATTTGAATGGTTTATTTAAAGAAAATTAGTTAATTAAAATTTTGACGCCAGCCTAATAGGTTATTAGTAATTAAATTTGTTTTCAACAGTGATGCTGAGAATGAACCATATGAGACTCTTGTTTTAATTTGGTATAGGATTGATCACCCGATATTTTATTAGGCAGGGTGTCACAAGTGGTATCAGAGCATCAGGTTCTAGTGTCCATAGGATCTATACGGCTTACTGCGTTTAAAGCGTATCGTTCGAGTGATATAGAGCCCTATTCTATAAGGATTGTTGATTCCTATTATGAGATTTCATCCTCCTTATATTGTATATAATTGTAGTAAATTTTATACACATTCGTATGTGATTCGCATGCCGAACAATGAAGGACGATCAGTGAGGTCCAATAGGAGAACAATAGGAGGTGGGGATCAGTTGGTGTTGTAAAATATATTTTGGGGATGATGATCGTAGTCGAGGTCACCTCTATTGTGTTTGAGTAGTTTATGCTTCTATGTGAAGGGAGATAAAATAATTTGAGAACTTAGTCAGGGTGTAAGACTGGAAGTAAAGGTTCTAGTGAAACACCATGGGGAGAGACCCATGTGGGGGACCCATTTAAATGATGCAGATAATTGACTTCTGACCAACTGACGGTAAATTCAGTCAGGACTGGTAAGGACAGTAGTGTGTTCCCTAGGGCTAGCGGAGCTAAAGGAACAACAGGGTCCAGTGTGGCCACAAATATAGGGGATTTTATCAAGATATATTTTTATGTGGAGAGTGAGATAACCAAAGCGAGTAAAGGGACATGAGTATGGTGCCTAGCCGGGCAATGATTAACATAGTTTTGAGGTTCGATTTGGGTAAGCGTGTTATGTCCGAGAACCGTTTGAGCAGCCAAGGAGATTGGCAAGGTAGGAATATGAGTTGTATCCTCAGGCGAATAAGGTGTATTTTGTGTGAGCGAGCGAGTCATGATATTTTGATTAACGCTAGATTCACATGTGAGATGAGTTTAGTGGATATATCGATACGTTATTTTGTGAACATATTATACCGTTGTGTAGTGGGGTTATCATTGAACTCATTAGTAGGAAAGAGGGTTGAGCTTGAACTTATGATATATTTTGTTGGGTAATTTGGAGAGCATAGAGGTCTCGTTACAGTTAATCCCTATGTGTAGGGACTAGATTGATATGATTTAGGGTATACTGGGTTGTATCCAAGCGGAGAGATTGAGCTTGTTATTTTGTTTAGCGCGCAATACTTAGTGATCAAAAAGAGCACATTGTTATATCACACCTTTAGAGATGCGGGAGTCGAGAGATGTGTTGGATGATAGGGTAGGGGATAACACTATAGTTGTTGCTCGTTTTACGTGTGGAGAGAACACGTCGAACTGAGAGATATTATGCAAATCAGGCATATCAAGCCTGTAGTGCCTTGAAAAAGCACTGAAATTTTTTCTCTCACCACAGGTTGAAGAGTGAGACGATGTCGAGGTAAATTATATTATGATTAGTGGGGTGATTAAGAATACCCATGTTTTTATGGGCAATCTGGTTAGTTAGTTCCAAAGATGTCCGAGATAGAAGGACGTGAAAATGAATGTGTAGAATATATGCCTGAGGGGCAACTATAAACAAGGTTAAAATGGTATGACGGATTGAATTTCGTGTGAGAATGATGATAATTCAAGCATATATGTGCAACGAGAGCTAGCACACCCGAGATGGGTTGAAAGGCTATGAAAAGACATTTAAAAGATACCTCTTGATAAAAAGGGTACCAAATTATTGTGATAAAGTAGAGCGGAGTCTTACTCGAACGAGTGTTGAAGAGTGGCTTGCGAATGACCGTAATGTTATCATACTCCAAGGAAATATGGGGTGTATGTAGTATCTAATTCCGTAAGGGTATATGAGAATTAATACTTTAATTATTCGATATAAAGAATGTACCTTGAAGATTACGAGAGAGATAGTAATCTGAAAATTTATACAATATGTAACAATGAGAATAAAATACGTATGGTAAGTATGCAAATAGGTTGGGAGAATACCTATAAATTTTAATAGGATGTGTGTATGCCTATTATTTGATATTTTGTCCACTAATGGGTGACAATCCGGGGGTGCAAGTTATGTTGTTTTATACACTAAAGGGTGATAACCCGGGGATACAAGAATATTATTGTTAAGTGTACTAATGGGTAATAACCCGGGGGTACAATATTATTATCATTAAGTGTACTAATGGGTGATAACCCGGGGGTACAAGAATATTATTATTAAGTGTACTAATGGGTGATAACCCGGGGGCACAAGAATATTATTGTTAAGTGTACTAATGGGTGATAACCCGAGCGTGCTAGAAGATTATTGATTAAGTGCGCTAATGGGTGTTAACTCGGGGGTGTATGATTATTATGATTAGGTGCGCTAATGGGTCTTAGCCAGGGGGGTGCAGGATTAGTATATATGTGTGTATATATATATATATATATATATATATATATATATATATATATATATATATGTGTGTGTGTGTGTGTGTGTGTGTGTGTGTGTGTGTGTGTGTGTGTGTGGATTTGTGAATATTTCTACTGCGTGAGACTAGTAGATATGGTATTAATAATAAATGCTTTGCGCCAAGTGGTCTTAGCATAAGGGTGTAGGATTAGTGTAAATATATAGGGATGATGAGACTATATATATATATATGAGAATACTCGGGGAACTTTATACTTTATGATTTTAAAAATCCTAAGTTTTAGTACCGGCATTGTCCTAATTTCGAGGACGAAATTCCTTTGTAAGTGGGGGAGTATGTAATACCCCGTATTTCTACGTATTTATGATTTAATTAATTGGATAAATACGTTTAGTTAAATTACATGTGTGACATAATTTAATGTGATTAAATAATAAAAGTGATTATTATCGAGAGATAGAGACTAATTAATATTATGTTACGAGATTTACTATGTGCGTGAATAGTAAAAATGGTGGAATTTGATATACGGCATAGCGAGTGATATGTGCATATGTTATCTTATCTCACTAGGAGTCGCGTGTAGACCATTTTGAGGTGAGAAATGAGAAGTATATTTTAAGTGATTCGAAAGATAAGTTCGAGTGCACTGTTGATCCCGAATGATTCGAAATAGTCAAAATGAAGTACCCGGGGGTAATGTTTGGATTTCAAGGCCTTTTTGGACTAGTTAGGACTCGCATTTAAGTACATGAGTCATTTTACAATTGGGTATTCAACAAATTTTGGGATTAATAAGGGGAGAACCCTCATTTCTCCCATATTTTTATCCCTAGGAGAGAGAAAGTGAAGAGAGAAAGAAAAGAAGAAGAAGGAAAAGAGGAGGAAAAAATGGGATTCCCGGCCAAACTCCGCGGGATTCGACTCGAGGTTGTCGAATTTTATCCACGAGGCAAGTGTTTACATGCTTTATTAATTTAGTGTCTTTATTTCTCATATTATAGTTGGTGTGTAAAACAATAATGATTTTTGGGATGAGTTTTCGTGAATCAAAACGGGTTTTTCGGAAGATTAATGAATAAACCCCAGATAATATCCAATTTGGGGAACTTAGGAATTAATTTAAATTAATTATTGGATATGGGTTCTAGAATGATTAGAACCCTTTTTATGTGTGTATATATTATTGGTTGAGGTTGGATGATGATGGGAGAGAAGATAAAAGGCATGGAAGTGCGTTAATGGAGATTTGTAATTTGGAGAAGATAGTGAATAGTAATACAGCAGCTTGCGGAGTCGATTCGGCCAGGAGGCGAATCGATTTAGTTCTTCATCAAAGGATGAAAGTTATAGATATTTTCGATACGGTCGTGTAGGCGCTGACCACATATGTTTTTGATTTATTTTGGATTTATAATGATTTTTGAAAGGAAGCAGTTCTGGGGTTTAAATCGTTAGCTCGGGAATCAAACCGGAGATTTTATAGACAATTCAAATGCATACCATTTTCTGTATGATTTGAATTATATGATCATTTATGGATGAAAAGAAAGGCCTAGAAGTTATCTTTCTATTCAGTTTTGAATAATATCAATTGGACTTATGCAGACCGAGTTATAGATGTTTTAGTGCAAGGTGTTTAAGCTGCCAGAACAGCTGAGTTACAGAAATTTTATAGACAATTCAAATGCATGCCATTTTCTCTATGGTTTGAATTAGATGCTAATTTATGTATGAAAAGAAAGGTATGGAAGTTATCTTTCTAATGAGATTTGATTGAGGTCAATTGGAATTTTTTAGAGTGAGTTATGGATATTTTAGTGCAAGGTGTGAAATCTGCCATAAATTTAAAGTTGTGAGAATTTATGATTTTTAAGAGTTCTAATGGGAAAAGGACCCTTGGGATTCGAATAGGAATTTCCGATGTAATTGGGATTCGAGCTAGTTGTGGTAATCTTAATATCCTGAATTTAAAAGAAATGTTTTATTCATATTATAAGTAAGTGAATACTTATGGAATTGGAATAAGTAAGTGAATACTTATGGAATTAAATTGAATATATATATTCGGGATTACACGCTAACGCTACGAGAGATAGGCATGGATAGCTAGATTTGATGATATATATATATATATATATATATATATATATATATATATATATATATACGTGTATAGAGACAGTATATATATGATATAATTATAAATATATATGTGTGTGAATGATATATTTATGTGAAGCATACCCCTCTAGTGCTATCATGGAAAGTTTCGTGATGTGGTTGAGGCCCCTGGCTTGAGGAGCAGGGAGCATATAGTCCCCAGGCCATAGCGTCCATTTTATATTGTGTGATTTTTATTAGGGGTGAGCTGTGGTTGGTATGTTCCGTTCTCATTTTCGGTGAGGAACTATGATCGCTTCCCATATGTGTTGATTTGGTTTTTACCAAGTCGGTGTGAGAGTTAAACCGCTGTTACCCAGGATGATGTGTGAGTAATTCCCTGGCAGATGATAGCATTGAGAGATTGCATCCATTGAGTTATAGCTCTAAGGTATGGTTATTATACGTATATAGTGTGTGATATATAAGTATGGATATACTTTATGTATATAGTATATATATATATATAAGATGTGAAACATATATATACGGATATAATAAAGAATGGAATGTGAGATAAATTCTGAATCTTTCGGGAGTATAAAATCCAAAAGAAAAATAGGGATATACGTATATAAAGATGATAATATTATATACGAGGTTAATAACACTAAAACATGAATAGTGTATATAACTAGTGAAAGTTATTCATGATGTAAGGATGAATGATAAGTGAGAGATTATGATGTATAAGCTCAGGAGATAGCTTAGAGTATTTTATAAAGAATGAATAAAGTGATATTCTCCGTTCGGTAGATTTATATCCGGATTTATATGTACATGCATCATATGTTCTAGTAAGAACTATTGATATATACGGGATGGTATAAAATGTGGTATGTACTGAGGGCCTAATGGATTCTGACGATCAACATATCCATGTAGTAGTGAATCGGGGAGGTTCTTTATTTGGATTTCGCTTCGCGAGACACCCCACGCACGAACGTTGTGTAATGTTGGGAATGGGGAGAAGTTTAGTCCTTAGTAATCGGATTTATGAGGATCTTTAAAAGATGGGTGAAATGAATTAGTTGGGCAGGGTAGCTTAACTAATTTTCTTAAAAGGTATGCGATAGTTGTGCACTATTAGAAGAGTGGCGAGGTGTATCTCACGAGAGTGAGATACCAATTTAAATATGAGAAATTGTATATTTTAAAATATGGCATTTATACACTTGAAAAATATCTTCAAACTCTGGCTTTGACCCGTTTCTCCATTTTCCCCTCTTTTGCTATATATGTATATATATTAGGTGTCCAGACACAAGGACGCCTGGATGATGATTCTTTCGAGTCAGTCGTTCGCTGCAGCAGATGTGGATGCAGGTTAATTATAGACGCTTCTATCCTTGAGATCTTGATAAGAGGTATTGTAGAAACATTCGAGCCGATGGCCTAATTGTATTAATTTATTCTTTTACCGCCTTTTAGTGCGGCATTCGATTTGGCTGTATCAATTTGTACCGAGTGTTCGATTATTTTATTTCATTTCAGTTGTTGCATATAAACTGTTGTGATTGATTTATTTGAATGGTTTGGTTAAAAAGATTAGTTAATTAAAATTTTGACGCCAGCCTAATAGGTTATTAGTAATTAAATTTGTTTTCGATAGTGATGCTGAGAATGAACCATATGAGACTCTTGTTTTAATTTGGTATAGGATTGATCACCCGGTATTTTATAAGGCGGGGTGTCACAGATATCCAGAGGCATTTGAGTATGAATTAGTGCACGAGGGTTTAGAAGCAGATACTAGCTACTTTCAAGCTAGTAGAGGCAGCATTACAATGGTGGGATTCCACTACTACTGCAGGGGAGCACGATATGATGACGATTCAAAACTTTTGGGTGTGGTTTGACCGTAAATATTTCCCTTATGCCGTTTAGATTGAAATTATTGGACATCACCTAGTCGGGGAAGACCGTTGTTGAATATGAGAAGGAATTTACAAGATTGAGTAACCTGGTTCCAGATGAGGTACCTACTGAAGAGAAGAGAATTTGGATGTTTATGGATGGCTTGACTTGGAGGATTCGTCAGCACCTTTTGGGAAATCGTTCATTGGGGTCACACACTGATGTGCTTAATACTGCCTTATTACACTACCAAGATCACCGCTTCCACCTGAAGGGAAGTAAGCGAGTAGGGGAGTCCATCCAGAAGGGCAAGACAAGAGGTAGTAGTGCCACTGGGGCAAAAATAGCTCAGGGTCAGCAGAGACTGGGTGAGCAAAGTTCTCATCAAGGGGACCCTGCTAAGTAACAAAGATTCGGTGATTACAGGCAGGGACAGGGAGGCTTTAGGCAGGGCCAACAGGTCGATCCTGGTCAACAAAATTAGCAGGGATAGCAGCGTGCACAATAAGGCCAGGAGGACCAATGGAGGGGCGGTAACGGCCAGCAGGTCTGAGGTCAGCAGGGGCAAGAGGAGGAATATTTGTTGGTAAATGTTACATATGTGGTAATACTGGCCACAAGCTCCACGAGTATCCTGGGAGGGGCACTGCCCCACAGCATCAGCAGCAGCAGCAAGGGACCTATATTCCCCGTCGCCCTCCTAGAACCACCACAGATGCCAACTTTGCCTGCCATTCTAGAAGTTTCAATTCCGTAGGGGCAACTAAACTATGGGCGTGTTTACAACGTCCACTAGGCCACAGTCCCACAGACTCCACCCGCAGTTTAGGGTATCTTTTCTATCCAGGGGACTATGGGGCTCATTTTCTTTTTACACAAGGGCTTCACACTCACTTATTGCCACTAGATTTGCACGTGATTTGGGGTTATTAGATACAGCGGATAGTACTGTTACGTGTGTAGACTCGACGTTGGGTAATGGAACGTTGATTTTCTTTATCTGTCGGGATGAGGGTATAAAAATTGGGAGATTCATTTTACCTACCGATATACTTGTGTTGGTTATGTTAAAGTATGATGCTATTATTGGGATTGATTAACTAGTTGCGTATAGAGCCATGATTGATTGCTATAGTCATACTATTTTATTTGCCATATCGGGTTAGGAGATGTTTCTGGTGGCGATGCCTCACCCTGAGGGTGGATCGTCCACTCACTTGTATTATATAGAGAAGGAGACCTCTAAGGAGGTGGTGATCCTGCTTGAGTCGATTTCGGTGGTCTGTAAGTTTTCTGACGTGCTCCAGGATATACCGACGTTATCGCCTAGCAGAGAGATAGATTTTGTGATAGATTTGATGTCAATCACTCGGCCAATAGCCCATGCACCTTACCATATGGTTCTGAGGAAAATAAGGGAGTTACGGGATCATATTGAGCAGCTATTGGGATAGGGCTTTCTCTGTAGGAGTACCTCTCCTTAGGGTTCTCCTATGATGTTTGTAAAGAAGAGAGATGGGTCATTACGGTTGTGTGTTGACTGTCGAAAGTTGAATAAAGTTACGATACAGAATAAATATTCGTTTCCTCGAATCAATGACATATTCGACCAGTTGACAGGAGATGCCTACTTCTCGAAGATAGACTTGAGGTCATGGTACCATTAATTTTAAATCAGGGAGCATAATGTGTCGAAGACTGCTTTCCTGATGAGATATGGGTCTTACGAGTTTCGGGTTATGGCATTTGGGCTAACCAACGCACTAGATTTGTTCATGGACTTAATGAATAAGGTGTTCAGAGAGTTCTTAGATCAGTTTGTTATTATCTTCATAGACGACATCCTGATTTATTCCCAAACTGAGGAAGAGCATGCCGAGTATTTACATCAGGTATTGCAGACACTGCGGGAAAATCAGTTATATACAAAATATGAGAAATGTGGGTTTTGACTAAGGGAGGTTCAGTTTTTGGGGCACATTGTATCTAACAAGCAGATGTTCATAGATCCGAGGAAAGTATTAGCGGTGAGGGAGTGGGGATAAACCCATGACACTGACGGAGGTGTATAGTTTCTTGGGGCTAGTCGGATATTATAGGCAATTTATTCGGGGATTCTCGAAGATAGTGGGTCCATTGACTAACTTGACTCGCAAGGAGATTCCATTCATTTAGGATGAGGCTTGTCAGTTGGCTTTCGATGAGCTGAAGGACAAGCTAACTTCAGCACCAGTTCTTGCACTGCCCAGGCCGGGAGTGGAGTACTTAGTCTATACTAATGCATTCCTACAGGGACTTGAGGGTGTGCTTAAGTAAGAGGGTCAGGCTTTAGTATATGCCTCCCGTAAGCTTAAGCCTTACGAGAGAAATTACCCCACCCATGGCTTGGAGTTAGTGGCAGTCGTGTTTTCACTTCGGATATGGAGATATTATCTCTTGGGAGAGAAATTTTGCATGTTCATGGATCATAAATCACTACTGTACATGTTCACTCAACAAAAGCTGAACATGTGTCAATGGAGGTGGCTTGAATTTTTAAAGGACTATCAATTCTATATCTAATATCACCCGGGGAAGGCTAATGTGGTAGAAGACACGTTGAACCGTAGGCCAGCACGTGAGGTGGTCAGGTATGGAAGGCGAAATGTAAGGAGTTGGTACACCAAGATGAAGTGGTCTGATATTTTATGTCAGTTATGACCGTTATGCCCCAGATAGTCACAAGGGTTATATAAGCTCAAGCAACAGATCACTACACCAAAAACAGGAATCTGGCACGGTTTAAAACTGTGCCAGATCAAATCTGGCACGATTTTGAACTGTGCCAGAATCAGGTGTTCCAAAATGGCCATTTTTTTCTGGCACAGCTCAAAAGTGTGTCAGATTCGGCCAAACAGGAACACTTCTGGCACACTTTTGGCACAATTTTTAACTGTGCCAGATTCAGCACAGTTTAAAAAAAACTGGCACACCTCAAAACCATGCCAAAATATGATACACTTTTGCCACGATTTTGAACTGTGCCAAATTTTTTTATAAAAAGAAAAAAAAATTATTTGGAACCACAAAAATTCACAAATTAAAAATATTGCACGTTGTTGATAAACTAATGTACATACAAACTTCAAAATATTACAAGTCTTTAATAGTTCACAGGCCAAAAAAAATTGGGCAGAGTTTCCTCTATTTTCAGGACATTCCAAAATCTGCTAATACAAAACCTGCCTAAAATAAAGCCCGCACGAACACAAAATATAACAATTAACTTACAAAAGCCCGCACGGTCATAAAAGTTAACAATAAAATTAAAAAAGCCCGCACGACCATAACACAAAAAATGGAATCATGAATAAACCCCTTGTTGTAAACCATTGTGTTCTCTGTGCGTTCCACGTGAATAAATGCCAACGATAAACTGTTATCCTGCAAAAAAAATAGGATAAAAAAAGATACGATATTAGTAACCCAATAATTTACAAAAAAAAATTTACTCAAACTAAAAAATTACATATAGGAGTGGAAATTATCGTCATATTCTCAAACCGAGAGACCCGGGACTACGCGGTCAGTTTCTACAAGTTACATTGGTCCCGTGCGAGGTGTTCGTGCTTCTTACGGGGTCGTTTGGGGGCTGGTTTAGATTTTCACCCTTTAACGGCTTGTTTTTAAGTCTAAGTGTTATTTTTGCAAATTATCGTCATAATCTCAAACCGGGAGACCCGGGACTACGCGGTCAGTTCCTACAAGTCACATTGGTCCCGTGCTAGGTGTTCGTGCCTCCTACGGGGTCATTTGGGGGTTGGTTTGGGTTTTCACCCTTTAACGACTTATGTTTAAGTCTAAGTGTTGATTTTTGCAAATTATCATCATATTCTCAAATCGGGAAACCCGAGACTACGCGGTCAGTTCTTATAAGTTGCATTGGTCCCGTGCGAGGTGTGCGTGCCTCTTACGGGGTCGTTTGGGGGTTGGTTTGGGTTTTCACCCTTTAATGACTTGTTTTTAAGTTTAAGTGTTTATTTTTAAAAATTATCGTCATATTCTCAAATCGGGAGACCCAAGACTACGCGGTCAGTTACTATAAGTTACATTGGTCCCGTGCGAGGTGTTCATGCCTCTTACGGGGTCGTTTGGAGGCTGGTTTGGGTTTTTACCCTTTAATGGCTTGTTTTTAAGTCTAAGTGTTGATTTTTGTAAATTATCTTCGTATTCTCAAATCGGGAGACCCGCGACTACGCGGTCAGTTCCTACAAGTTACAATGGTCCCGTGCGAGGTGTTCGTGCCTCCTACGAGGACGTTTGAGGGCTGGTCTGGGTTTTCACCCTTCAACGGCCTGTTTTTACGTCTAAGTGTTATTTTTCCCAATTATCATCGTATTCTCAAATCAGGAGACCCGCGACTGAGCGGTCAGTTCCTACAAGTTACATTGGTCCCGTGCGAGGTGTCCGTGCCTCCTACGGGGACGTTTGGGGGCTGGTTTAAGTTTTCACCCTTCAACGGCCTGTTTTTAAGTCTAAGTGTTATTTTTGCAAATTATCTCCGTATTCTCAAACCGGGAGACCCGCGACTATGTGATCAGTTCATACAAGTTACATTGGTCCCGTGCGAGGTGTTCGTGCCTCCTACAGGGACGTTTCAGGGCTGGTTTAGGTTTTCACCCTTCAACGACCTGTTTTTAAGTCTAAGTGTTGATTTTTGTAAATTATCGTCGTATTCTCAAACCGGGAGACCCGCGACTATGCGATCAGTTCGTACAAGTTACATTTATCCCGTACGAGTATTCGTGCCTCCTACGGTGACATTTCGGGGCTGGTTTAGGTTTTCACCCTTCAACGGCTTATTTTCAAGCCTAATCTACATGTTTTGAAATTATCGTAATCTTCAACAACTTTTATCACCTATGTAATCTCTAAATTTTTTAAGGATGTGGCCTACTCATTCAACGAGGATTAGGAAGAAGAAAAATAGTCGTCTAGAGCCATTGAAATTAATATTATTAAAGAAAGGCAAAGATATGTAAAAGTGTGATGGGATTTTTCGAGGACTGAATAGGAGATTGAACACAAATCTATAGGAATTTTCAGCATACTAAAACTAAGTATGAGAGCTTCTATCGTTATCTCTAACTCAAGTTCAGTTAATTTCAGCACACAACAGCATATATGCAATAACTTTATGCATATATGCAGTAGCTGTATGCATATATGCAGTAGCATATATGCACGCAGCAGTATATATGCAACACATATGCATACAATTGCATATATGCAGTAGCATATATGCACGCAGCAACATATATGTTGCCTATATGCTCACAATAGCATATTTGTTGCATATATACAACATATTGAATGGGAGAACAATTGCTTAAATACCTGAGTTTCTGCTTCCCAATCTTGGGCCTCCGTCTCGATGCGCTAAGAAGAGGCGGATCATAAACGTAATTTCTCTGATCATCATAAAGAAGAACCGACCTCGATGAAGATCAAAAACCATGTTTACAACAAAACCTGTTGAAAACAAAGATAAAAAACACGTCACCAATGTTAATCATAAAGATATATACATACACACAAATATTAATGGACGAATATTAATTAGCAAAGCTTAAATTAAAACAGAGGTATGTAATAATATTTTAGAGAAAAACCAACAACGGCATCATAGGACAAACACCGGTACTCATATTAGTAGCTTAAAAGAATAGGTCGATAAATGATGGGTTTACAAAAGCGCGATTGATCTCAATCATGAGAGCAACTATTACCTGATGGACTAACTCCTCTGGAAATCAACTCAAGCAAGTATTTCTTCTCACACTTTCTCCTCTCTTTTATATGCACTTGTGTGCCTTCAAATTTCCAACAGAGGTTAGATATGAGCAGGAAGTGGAATATGAAAAACTCCAAACTAAATGCTCTCATTGCGAAATTTTAAGACATTTGGTTATTGACTATAAAGTGGTTAGAATAATTCAATTGGATGGAGTTGACATGAAGAAGCAAACACATCCATGAGACAAATAAAATACTTCAAGAATATCAAGAACTGCACTAGAGGTATATCTTAAGTCAAGTAAGTTTATGTTCCTAAATTCGTTAATCATTCAAATTTGGAAGGCATTTCTGGTACTAAAGATCCTCTTATTTAAGAGGTAGATCTTCACTCTTTTCTCAATGGTTGCCCCACGGTTTGACGCACACACACAAACACGCACACACACGCCCCCTGCCCGTCCCCTCCCCTCTTTCCCACTCACACACGCGCACACAAACACACGCACGCACACACGCACACACTCGCACTACATATATGCATATGCAGATTGCATATATGCATACCTGCCCCGTCCCCTCCCCTCTTCCCCACTCACATGCACACAAACACACACACACACACGCACACATGTTCCCCCTTCCCGTCCCCTCCCCCCGTCCCCACTCACACACGCACACACACAAATATGCACACATGCGCCCCCTGTCCGTCGCCTCCCCCCTTTCCCACTCACACACGTGCACACACGCACACACTCGCACTACATATATGCATATGCATATATGCACTGCATATATTCAGATTGCATATATGCATACCTTCCCCGTCCCTTCCCCCTTTCCCCACTCACACACGCGCACACAAACACACACACACGCACACATGCGTCCCCTGACCGTCCCCTCCCCCCATCCCCACTCAAACACGCGGACACAAACGCACACACAAACATGCACACACGCACACATGCGCCCCCTGCCCGTCCCCTTCCCCACTCACACACGCACACACGCGCACACAAGCACACACACAAACATGCACACGCGTGCACTGCATATATGCACTGGCATATATGCATATGCATATATTCACTGCATATATGCATACACGCAAACACGCGCACATGTACACATGCACACACACGCCCCCTCCCCCCTTCCCCACTCACACATGCACACACGCGCCCCTGCCCGTCCCCTCCCCTCTTCCCCACTCACACGCACACACGTGCACATGCGCACACACGTATTGTTATTTGTTTTATTTGTAGACCAAATATGATAGGATCAAACTCGAAACTGCATTTTTGTATAAAAGAGGTAATCCAATTGGATTCGGCTGAATCAATCTCGAATTTAGACAATTTGGATGTGATTGTATATTTCATTTTACTGATTGTATATTTACTTATGTGACTGTATCTTTGTTCGAGAAACTGATTAATTTTGTTTATTGTTTGTCAAATCGTACAGAAAACCGAGAGGGAGAGAGTGATCATGGCTAGAGGTGGGAAGAAGGATGGGAAGACAGCAGTAGTAGCACCTAATCCAGAAGCACCATGGCACAGACATTTTGAGGAGGTCCCACGTATTCTCCTTTCCCTGCCTTCTAGCTCCCATCTTCGAATTTGGGATTTTTTTTTAATTTGTTGGATTTGTTGTTATCCCTTAAATAGGGTGGATAGTCCAATAAACAAAGGAGATTATGCCCAATTTTTTTTAAAAATTGACACTTTGTTTTATTGAGACACGGTTAATTTGATTGGTGAATATTGTATATTTCATTTTATATGTGAATTTGTTTGAGGAATTTAGACAATTTGGATGTTGGACTATTTGTTATTTGTTAAGCAGGGTGAATAGTTCCATAAACAAATGAGATTATGCCCAATTTTTTTAAAAATTTGACACTTTATTTTTTGAGACAATGTGAATTCGATGGATGAATATTGTATATTTCGTATTATATGTGAATTTATTTGATGAATCTGGACTATTTGAATGTTATTGGACTATTTGACATTGTTTTAAAATTACACTTCGAAATTTTTGCTTTTCGCTATTACGTACTTTGAAAAATTATCGTCGTTTGGCGATTACGTACTTTGGAAAATTTCGTCGTGCCTTCAGGCACGGGCATACGCCAGTGTATATATATATATATATATATATATATATATATATATATATATATATATATATATATATATATATATATATATGTACATGTATAAAATATGTTTATATAATATAGTAGTTCCGAATAACAACAATGACATTAGGAACCAACAAATGAAAGCAACAAGAATCATAGTAGATATAAATCTTACTGTAAAATCAGGACAGCTTATGTAATATATATACATAGGTTTAATCAATTGTCACTACCAAGTTAATATATATGTAGAAACTCCAATAAGTAATGCCCTAAAATTTACTAAATTGATTCATTAAATCAGCAAATATTTGGTTCTTGGTGGGGTGAATTTGAGTTAATTCCCGGTGAGACGAGGAATAAGCTTAGGGTCGAATCAAGGCGTAAGACTCAATTTGAAAAAACAACAAAAATATTAAAAGGAGACAAATTTTGTCGAGGAGGTCAACATACATTGACTTTAATTTCCTAATTAGGTCAACATACATTGACCCTAGAGACAGATCTATTGCCCAAGCAAGGTTGACAGCTGTTCACCTTAATTGTCGAGAAGGGGGGAATTATGTATGTAATAAAGTTAAATAGAAAACTAAAATATATCATCCCCCTTTTCAGGATGAAAGTGCAATTATTAAAATGTAGAACAAGATTAAAATTGAACGTTGCTTCAGATGCACAGAAAATCACATTTCTTGCTTTTCCACATGCATGTAAAAAAATAAAAAAATCATAGTCTTCATGGGTGCCATTCAGAGTCCAAAGAGAATACAGAGTGGACGTAAGAAATCGTAGTAAACACACCGTAATTAACTCACTAGTACGCACAAAAAAGAATAATCATAATGAAAAGCCAAAGCAATTTCTCAAATATTATATGGCAAAATTAAAGTAATGTAGAATGATTATTAAGATTGACCTTATTTATAGCCTAACTAACCACAGTACTAAATCTAACAAATTATTAAAATGAAAACCTAGATAAACTAAAACACAATTAAATATAAACCCTATTCTAAATCTAGTAATCTCCTATTCACATCAGAAAGACTTAAATATGATTCGACTACAACATAGATACGAGTTTACTCGAAAGATATTTCTTCAATTCATCACAGCAATGAGGTATTAATAACTCATGAAAATTAAAAGAAGAATGTTCTTATACTTTCTATCTTTATTCTTTTTCTTTTGTGACAACTCAGGATATTTGGGAAGGGCAAAAACTTATAGCCATGGATGAACCAAGTTGAACAACACCATGAGGAAGAACAGGGATGACTGCGAGTGTCTGCAACCAATAATAAATGTATCGTGAAGAAGTAAAAAACCCATAATGGTCTGGAAACACTTAGAAAACTATCATACCTATACGCCAGCTGAAAATTGGTGACGCGCGAATTTGCTTGAGCGTGAGAGAGAAAGAGAGAGAAGAGGGAACCTGATATTGAGAGAGGGAAGAGAGAGGGAGCCTCAAAAAATTAAGGGGGTTAATTTTTTAAGGTATTTATATTTTAGTGAAGTGTTCTTAATTTTGGCACACTTTTAAACAGTGCCAAATTTTGGCACGGTTATAAAGTGTGCTAGATTGTTATTAAACCGTGCCAGATTTTGGCACAGTTTTAAGCTGTGCCAAATTTTTAATATCAAGGTGTGCCAAATTGCTATTTTTTGTGTAGTGGATCCATTCTTCCAGAATCAGATTGTACAACTTCTAGCTAAGGGAGTCGAGTCTTATTCTTTGGGTTCAGATGGGGGCTTGCGCTTCAACGGAAGACTGATGGTTCCAAAAGGGGAGGACTTGCGACATGAGGTAATGACAGAGTCGCACGGTTCACGCTTTGTGGTACATCCCGGAGGGGATAAAATGTACTAGGATATGCAGCGACAGTACTGGTGGAGTGGGAGAAAGAAGGAAATTGCCGAGTTTGTTTCAAAATGTGCCACTTGTCAGCTAGTGAAGGTGGACCACCAGAAGCCAGTAAGGCTTCTTCAGTTGCTATATATTCCTACGTGGAAATAGGAGATCATTTCCATGAACTTTATTTCATGTTTTCCTACTTCTCAGAGGTGTTATGATTCCATATGGGTGATTGTGGATCGGTTCACTATGGTATCTCATTTTCTTCCAGTCCGAACATATTACACTTTGGGACAGTATGCCCAAATCTTTATAGCCAAGATAGTGAGACTTCACGGGGTGCCCCTTGATATCGTGTCCGATAGGGATAAGACTTTTGTATCTCAATTTTGGCAGAGCTTTCATGAGGCCATGGGTACAAAATTACCATTGAGTACGGCCTATCACCCACGGACTGATGGACAGACAGAGAGGATAAATTAGATGTTAGAGGATATGTTGCGTATGTGTGCCCGTGATTTTAGCGGGGATTGAGAGTAGTATCTTCCACCGGTGGAGTTTTCTTATAACGACTCCTACCAATTTACTATTGTCATAGATCCATTTGAGGCACTATACGGTAGGCCTTGTCATTATCCAAAGTGTTGGCTAGAGGTGAGAGGCAATAAGCTACTTGGGCCAGAGGTGATCCAGGATACTTTAACTAGGATTGAGGTGATTCAGAGTGGTATACAGGTTGCTCAGGATAGACAGAAGAGCTATGTCGATGTCAAGAGGTTCTTCAGGGAGTTCAGTGTGGGGGACCAAGTATTTCTACGAGTATCTCCTATGAAGAGGATAATGAGGTTTGGGAAGAAAGAGGCGTTGGCACTGAGGCATATAGGACCATTCCCAATTATTGAGTGAATTGGACCAGTGGCTTATAGTCTTGGGTTACCCTAGCACTTACATAGGATTCATGATGTATTCCATATTTCTTCACTAAGGAGATATCTTCAGGATGAGTTGGCCCACACTCATATTATTTTAGAGGAATTTGATTTACAGCCCGATAGTTCCTACGAGGAAGGTCCAATTGCTATCCGAGACCGTAGTGAGAGGAAACTGAGGTCGAAGTTAGTGTTGTTAGTACGTGTTTAGTGGCGGCATCATAATGTCGAGGGGTCTACTTGGGAGCGCGAGTATGAGATTCACGAAAAATATCCAGTGTTGTTCTTACCAGGTATACTTTTATTTTCGAATTTCGGGATGAAATTCCGTTATTAAGGGGGAAGTATGTAATACCCCATAATTTTATTAATTTTTAATTGTGGTATTAATTGAATCAAATATGAGAAATTTACTTAAAATTAATCCAGATTTAAATGAATATTAACTAGCGAGATGAGGCTTAGTATTTATTGATGTGAATTATATTGAATATTACTGAGTGAATAAAGTAATATGTGATTATGAATTTATTAAAAATTATCGCGAGTGGAAAATAGGACATTTTGGTAATTAAATCGGGTAGCGCGTGTGAGTCGTGTCAGGACTCAATTTTATGGAATAAAAAGGTAAATTATTTTAAAGTCATCCAAATGGTCATTTTCAGTGCGTCAGATTGTCCGTAAGGGTTGAAATAAATAGAAAAGTCTACCCGGGGTTTTGTTTGGGTCTCGGGGCACTTTCAGGCCATACCAGCACCCGGAGGGGTAATTTAGTTATTTACATTTTTTAGGGAATTAAACCCACGAATTTTAGGGAGGGATATCAGATGAGGAGTCGTGTATTCAAGGGTTAGCGGCTACCATATTCACAGAAGCCATTAGAGGATGAAGGAGAACCACCCCCTAAGGCTAGAACCATTCCTACACCAATTTCACCACAGAGACCACCGTTATGTAGATAAAAAAGAGAGCATCGCCCCCATACCATCTTCTTCAATGGATCATAACTTCCATTAAAGTCAAGTGTTTTATCTTTCAAATATTCAGTGCATATATTATCCATGGTAGTTTAGATTAAAAGAAATAACCATGAATAATTGATATTTCATAAATTTGGAGAATTGAATCATGATTATGGGTAGGTTCTGCATGCAGATGAATTTCGAGAATCATTGGTAAAATGAAATTACAACCTAAGTGTTAGAAACCATGAATTAAATATAAGAATTATGGTGTTCTTGAATAAAATTTGAGGAAATAGGATTCTTAAGAAATATTCATGAATTAATCCAAGAAATCGATGCCCCGTAATGATTTTATGATTCTTATACATTAGAACTCGTGTAATTATGTTAGTACAACATTTAGTATGATTGATTTGGAGTTAGGGATGATTAAGTTGAGTATTTGAGGTTGAAAATGGGAGAAACCCGTAAGAACACATGCAAATTTTTCATATATGTACGAGCGAGCCGAATCGATTCGGCCGCCCAGAACTATTTTCCTTTCCCTTTTTGTTTAAAAATTTGGGAGATGTTCAGGATTTTACCATGGACTTTAATTTTAAATATATTGAAGAGTATTTGGAAATACCAGTAGACCTAGATGATAATTTGGGTTTAGTTCCAGGATAACGGATTAAGGGCTAAACTTAATTAGGTTTATTCGAGATAAATATCTAAATCGGAGACTAATTCAAATCCAGTAAATTCAAGGGATATGATGACTTAAACCAGTAGGATAAGAGAGTTACTTTCAGATATTATGTTAGGAAATAATGGAGACACTTCGAGTGGGGAGAATTGCCTGGGAGTGTACGAAGAGAGTAGTATTGTCTTTCATTAACACATGGGATATTCATCAGATAGATATACTACGTATAAAACATATGCTATAGGATGTGTGTACACCTATATTAAAGAAAAAGATTTATGTACTATGTTATGTGAATACCTAATGTATGATTGATAAATTGTGTGTATGACATACCTACCATACTTGTTATCACGGGTGGTTTTAGAAAGAGAAAAGTCTTATCTTGATAAGCCTTAGGGGGAATTTTAGATTGGTGCCTCAGAACATTGGTCTGGGAAAGACTTATCAGTGATTTGATCAGTTTGTGGTCATGTGGGTGCGTAGGTATGTGCGTATCCTATAGGGCTGGGAACTATGTTCGCCTCCAATATGTGTGACTTGTATTGATACGGTTCCAGAGTGATTTGGAACTTGTAATCCTTATGTCGGTGATGTACCGTGATTTAATAGCAGAGTATGTGCGCACCGCGGGTTTAGCCTTTTGGGGTGCCGTATTAGTAGATATATATATGATAGTGATTTATATATTTACACTTGTAATTATTCTGTTGTGTTGGTTAGTAGATGAGAAAGATTTTGTCATATTATATTAATCAATAATGTGGAAACTTGAATGAGAATGAGATATTTGAATTCCATTTACTTAATATTGAAATTGCAGGATTGTATGATGCAGGTAATACAGGTGGACACAATGACTAGGGAATCATAGTGAGAGACTTGATTTAAACTAGATAAGTGGGATAGCATAATTAGGATGGGTTAGGAGCATACGTTAGGCGTGCACATTTAGTTAATGGGTGATAATCTCAAGAGAGGGCACGTGGAACTAACATGTATGTAATATGTATTGTTTAATGCATTTTATACACTTACCGATTTTAAAATATTTTCAACTCGGACTCTGTCCCATTTTCTCCTAAATCTATTTTATTTTTGTAAAACCCTTTTAGGTGCCTAGCCACAAGGACGCCAAGCATAGGAGTTCCTATCATTTGACGTGTTGTAGCTGATGTGGAAGTTACAGGACCTCGGTACTAGACGCCTCCACACCTATCCTTGATTCTTTTCGAGTTATTTACTTCAGTCGGGCATGTTGCCCATTATTATTCAAATGTATTCAGAGATAGTGATTGCAGATATTTATTTTTGTTTCAGTTGTTGGGATTAATTTCATTTCAGACTGTTGTATTTGGGATTTAAACTGGAAAAGTTTATTCCAAACACAGTTATTCCTTTATGACATTTTCTTGATATGAGATTATTTATTGGATGGTGAATGTTTAGTTAATTATTTATTTAGTTGTATGTTAATTTAAAAGATAAAATTTGACACCAAACTGTTAAACTATTAGGTGGTTAGAAATTAATAAGTATTTTTCGACAGTGATGCTAAGATTAAACCAACTAGATGTTAAGTTTTAAATTTAATAAAAGACTGATTACTCGGTATTTAATTAGGAGGGGTGTTATAAGATCTTTCACATCACATCTTCTACCTTAGCATTTGCTATGAAAGGCAAGTGAGTTCCATCAAAATTTCTTTTCAAGAGTGCTTTGTCGTTAATGATGTATTGTGCAGGCAACCTGTGAAGGGCCACGTGGACTTTCTTGCCAGCCACCTGAGGGTACCTACCATGATTGAGGAGGCATCAAATGTCATAATACCACAATCCTGCTACTGGATCTTCTTTTGTAAGGAGATCTATCTGGAAGGAGTGAGTTGGTGCTGCCTAATTTTGAATCAGAAAGAGGGCCATTGTTATCCCCACGGGCATATTGACTATGGAGGTCAGGGTTGCCAGTGCATCAACTAGGTTGTTCCTTAAATGAGGAAGGAAGTGGAAGGTGGCATCTTAAAACTAGGAGGCGAGCTCTTCTAGGTGAGCATAGAAGAGTAGGAGTTTCTCGTCTTTGACTTTCTATTTTTTGAGGATTTGCTCCACGATGAGAGCTAAATATCCATAGACAACAATGCGCTTAATTACTCTTTCGAGGGCAATCTTGAGCCCTTCAATACATGCCTCATATTACATCATGTTGTTGGTGCAAAGTGAGTCTAATACGATAGCGATGGGAGTATGAGAATCATCGGGGGAGATCAGTAACATCTCAATACCATATCCTTTCTTGTTAGCGACTCAGTCGAAGAAAATGTGCCATCTGAGATCCTCATAAGAGGTGAAGAGGATGTATTCATATGGGAATTTAGAAATCCAAGACTTAATTTCCCCCATAAGATTAGCGATAAAGTAATTAAAAATGTCCCTTCCCTTCATGGCTTTTTGTGTGAAATATGTGATGTCAAATTCTGCTAGTAACATCGACCATCGGGCCATGCGATAAGATAAGGCGGACTTCTATAATAGGTATTTCGTTGGATCCATTTAGGATATCAGTTTGATAAGGAATGCAAGCATATAGTGCTGGAGCTTCTACATAACCCAGACTAAGGAAACACACGCCTTCTCCAATGCAGTATAGCTAACCTCATACCCATCTAGCTTTTGACTAGCATAGTAGATGGCTTTTTCGTTACTTGATTCTTTAATTTATTGGGATAGCATAGCCCCCACTGCGATGTCGGTGACGATGAGGTATAAGAGAAGGGGGAGACCATGATGTGGAGGCATGAGCACCGAAGATCAGATGAGGTACTTTTTGATATGATCGAAGGCTTCTTGACATGCCTCATTCCAAACTTTGGTTAAATTTTTTCGAAGAAGTTTAAAAATAGTCTCGTGAATGGAAGTTAGTTGGCTGTTGGACCGATTGATGTATCGAAGCTTGCCCATGATCTCACAAACTTCTTTCTCCATCCGGGGTGGTGTCATCTCCAGTATTTCCTTTAGTTTAGTAGGGTCTGCCTCGATCCCCTTTTTGCTGACCATGAAGCCAAGGATTTTACCCTTCGTGACACCGAAGATGCATTTATGTGGGTTAAATCGCATATGGTATTGTCATAGCTACTCGAAAAGTTTCCTTAGGGAAGGAATGTGACTTTATCGAGTTTTACACTTGATCATCATGTATTCGACATAGACTTTAATATCCTTGTGGATAAGTTCATGCAGAATGGTTGTAGCATCCCCTTGGTAGGGTAACCCTGGCATTCTTGAAACTAAAGGGCATGACTATGTAGAAAAAGGTTCCCCACGAGGTGATAGAGGAGGTATTTTCCTGATGGTCAAGATGCGTCTTGATCTAATTATACCCAAGGAAACTATCGACGAAAGATTTGAGGGCATGACTAGCAGTATTATCGGTGATTATGTCAATGTTCGGCAGAGAATGATCATCCTCCAAGGATGCTTTGTTCAGAATTCAGTAGTCAATGCCCATGTGGACATTTCCTCTTGATTTCTGTATAGGGACGATGTTTTCAATCCATGTAGGATATTCGACCACGCGAATGAATCCTACGTTCAATTGTTTCACCACTTCATCTTTGACTTTGAGAGACCACTATGTCCGAAGCTTTCTCCATTCTTGCTTAACAGACTTGCTTTTTAGGAAGTTAGGAATCTCTTGTTGTGCTATTTCTGGGTCAATACTGGAAATGTCATTGTAGGATCATGAAAATATGTCCCCAAATTCCTTCATAAGTTCTTCAAATTGCAATTGTTCATGCTCGTTGAGGGTGGACCCTATCCTAATCTCGTGAAGATGATTACTAGAACCAAGATTGAGAATAATAGTCTCACTATCATTAGTTTGAATACGATTATATTATTTAATTTTTTCCTTATTGATATCAGTTAACAATTTAATTTGTTAAACCATCTCCATCAATCGTTTGATTAAAATCAAGGTAATTAATGTAAGGCACAACAAGATACTCGAAATCATCCTTTATTTCATCGAAAACATTTTCAAGAAATACAGTGGGGAATACCTCATCAAAGGAGGCCTCATTCATAATTACATCAATAATAGAAGAAAAAATAGTGCGTTTAGGTGTTTCTTAGAAGGGATAAACATCAGAGTTCATATTGACTTGGGAAAGCTTGATAGGGATGGCATGCCAGTTGAGGAGTGGTGCATCAATAGTGGTGATCTTTTTTGTCGAGTAAGATGACTCAATTTTTAGGTAGATCATGAAGATATGCAGGTTTAATGGCTCATCGGTATCACTGCCCTCAAAGTTCTCGGTGATTTTCACAGTCTTGATGGCTAAAGGCTTCAACTTATGCTTCTGATCTTTATCCCAAGTGACTTTATCTTCAAAGAAGATTTCTAGCCTCGATTCATCTTTTTCTCTATAAGGTCGTACCATGGATCAGGAAACCCACAGAAGGGAAAGTCTTTGCCCTTCAGTTCATCGCCTCAATTGTCGAAGTTGTCATCCCATCTAGTGGAAACGATGTCATCTTTCTAGGAAAAATTAATACATTTCACAACCTCCATGGATTCGTCAAACAAGTCTTCCTATTCAGCAGGGAAGTGTTGGAAGGAAGTGACTGGATGACTTTGGAGCATCAAAGCTGTGAGCAGCTCGAAGATAGTGCATATTTCCTGCTTTTTGATGAACACAACTCATATAACCTTAATCGAATTATCGAGCCACTTTTGCAGGTACAAACCATTAATCGAATTGTCGAGCCACTTTCGAGCTTCCATGAACAGATCTTTTCGTAGTCAATGGTCATCTCTGAGGGCAATTTTAGCCCAAGTTCCTGAAGGTGATCTAAGATTGTGGGTAGTTCCATGCCTCCCCCTTTAAATGGGTACGAATGTCTATGCAGGATCTAGTGAGTAGGGACAGAGCTTGGTCAATGGGATTCTAAGGATGTTGGAGAAATAAAGGACAGACTTTTAGGGGTTTGGGTGAACTGGTGGATCAATCGGGTGTTTCTACGTGCTTAATTTTGGTGGAAGGGTCAAATTTAATGTTTTCTTCTTGGAGGTTACCAATCTTATAACTAAGTTGAGTAATGACTTCCATCGGATTTGGCTAAACATTTGCATTCTTTTTAATGTTCTCCATGATTAGTTTTCAGAGGGATTACTTGAATTATGTAGAAATAAGAGGGGAAGTAGTGCAACTTCTGGGTGTCTTGATGGAAGACCTGAACAAATTGGGAGCAAGTCCAAGAATGGCGTATGCGATCACACTCAAGAGAAAAAAAAAGGGCTTTTTTCATTTATTTTGAGGGAAAAAGGAATATTTTTGGTATATATGTTTTTAAAAAAGGGAGAAAGTATTTTTAGTATTTTTTAAGAGAAAGGAAAAAGAAAAATCCTCAACATAGTTATTATTATTAGGTTTCCCTTGTATTATGTTCTGCCTAGGGTTCAAGTGATATATTGGACATGACTCGAGTCTGGGTAAAAGATAGGGTATGCAAGACACAGTTTGACTTCTTTCTAGACTCACGGATAGGGTTCAGTTTTAAAAAAGGTCAAATAGTGCAAAATTCGGGAAATATTGTAACTCGAAATTTTGGCAGTGTTTTGTGTTGAAATCGACAGGCTAGGTATGAATGTCTTATGGTGGAAGCCTATATGAGGTTGATGCATTAGTGGGTTAGTGAAAAGGTTCCCCCAATTGGCATGACTTCCATAATATATCTCTTGCCTATAAGGGTAATCATTCATTAGTATGTATGGAAAATTCATTTGATATACCTGAGAGTACATGAATTTCCTCACGATACACCTCATGGAGACGGTATATGTAAGAGCAAATCCAATATACTTGACGTACGTGAACCAGTTCCATGCTATATACCTCATGTCGTTAGTTTGGTCAATCGGTACGATGTGGGGGGAACCATTCGATATACATCAAAGGTACCAGACAATGAAAGGTGGGAATCATATCGCTTAGGTTAACCACGCCCTACCGGACCGACACCCATCATGAAGTGACCCCCGGTAAAGGATAAAATTTTGATCAATATTGCAATGCTCAAGTGACATGGTGTGCAAGAATGCATGAATCTTAATTAGAATTTTATGGAGAATTTTATGTATGCTAAGTGAGAGAAATACTACTACTATAAGCAAGAGCATAGAATGTACAAGTAGCATAAAGAGTAAAACTATAGAATATGTACATAAAGCATAGAGCCTATGCAAATCATGGTGATGGATACAAAATCTGAGACATGTGAATATACACAAATGAATAGAAAATATGTGCAAAGTGGGGGTGACATGTGAATGTGTGAGTGAAGAAAATATTTGGATATATACAAGTGGGAGAAATATAGACGTGTGTGCTAGTGAAAGTAAGCATGGATATTTACAAGTGATGTGTGAAACATATAAGAAACATGTCGCTATGTATAAATGATAAGACTATGATAATGTGTTCTAGTGTGACTCAGCATGGATATCTATAAGTGATGTGGATCATGTGCAAGTGTGAGTAATTGGTGTGAAACATGGTCACTATATAAAAGTGAGTAAAGAGTGAAGCATGTGATATGAAGATGGTATATACATGTGATGAGAAAAAGGCATAGTACAGATAAGGGTATAAACATCATGATATGAACAAGGAATGTATATAACATGTAAGTATGACACTAAGAAGGATATACAAGTGGAGGCATATGTATGTATGTAGAAAAATAGAGAGAAGGGAGAGAAAAGAAAATAAAACCCATGTGAAATAGAGTCCAGTCCTCTAAAAAAATAATTCCCCAGTGGAGTTGCCCCTATGGTCAATTGAGATTTCTCCGGGATGAGTTGGGCCCAAAAGGGAGATAGAAAGGGGAAATATATCTCAGCATGTGTGGAGATTCTAAGATAGGAATCCTCTTTTTGCAACTCACGCGATCTTCGCGGGCTATCATGAATATAAATCGATCATCATCAAATGGGAGGAATATGTAAAAATGGAGTCAGGAGCCTATTTTGCTCAAAACAGGCAAAATAATGTATCCGTCCTTGAAACAATAGCATCAAAAAAGAAATTGAGGCATAAAAAAACAAATGAATCGTGGGTTCGGGGACTGATATACCTGTATATACCCTCGGCCATGCCGAGGGCGCCCTGCACTTCATCAGACTCCGGACGATCCCTCAGGAGGTCGACCCTTCATCAGGCTCCGGACGACCCCTCAGGATTCCGACCCTTCATTAGGCTCCGGATGACCCCTCAGGAGGCCGACCCTCCATCAGGCTCCGGACGACCCTTCATCAAGCTCCGGACGACCCCTCAGGCGGCCGACCCTCCATCAGGCTCCGGACCACCCCTCAGGAGGCTGACCCTTCATCAGGATCCGGACGACCCCTCAGGGGGCTAACCCTTCATCAGGATCCGGACGACCCTCCGAGGGTACGACAGTACGAGGCCCTAATTAGGCCAGACTCATTACCGGAAGGAACTTTGCCCTCGGCCTCATATCAAAGGCTGAGGGTGACATCATCACAGCGCGTGGTTTGGGAGACGGGTGGAACAGTGCGCGTGAGGCTCACATGGCACATGGGAGACCGTTATAACAAAATCACACCCTCACGTGAGGGAATATTATGTCATCATTTGGCATCTACAGGTGTCAACAGGGGATTGGCTAGATCATCATTCACATGCACCATGCATACTTGGGGGGTACACTACACCCCCCAAGACCTATATATACTTGTCACCTACAACCCTACAGGGGATCGACTGATAATTGGAACCCTAGCTAAAACTCTGTTTGTACACACAGTAGAGATAGAAAGTGAGCTTATGTGCATTGTATCCAAGGCAATTAGTGCCCTACTTAGTGGATCACACACTCACAGTGGATGTAGGCCAAATTGGCTGAACCACTATACATCATTGTCTTATTCTTATTATACTCATCTCCTTCTACACACTTATACACTTACATCTCTATGGCGGCCATAGCTGCCATTGTTTGAGCTCATCATCACTTATCCGGTGGTGCTAAATCTCAGCATCATCAGTTTGGCGCCGTCTGTGGGAACGAGAAGACATCTCTTCCTTTGTACAGCTTGACCTTACTGGGCACTCTGGTGGTGAACCAGTTCTCCCCCTGAGAGGAGATGTTTCACCATTGAAAGAGACCCACTTAGGTTCTCAAGCTCACCAGTCTTTTTTCCAGTTCAGTTGTTCACAGCTCAAACACATGGCACCAGAGATGCCACCACCACCACTTCCCCCACCGGATGATAGGGGAGGACCCATCTCCAGTCAGCCACCACCTTAGTCTGAGATGGCTGATGTGGCGGCAGCCTTAAAGTCTCTGGTAGCAAGCCAGCGGATGATGCAGGAGAAGTTCACAGCTCTAAGACAGAACGTACTAAGACCACCAGGGGTTTCACCTGAGATGATTACCCCGGCGGCACCAGCTCTGGGACAGCATGAAACCAGGGGACCACCCCAAGCACCACGCAAAGACCTGCCACCCCCTCAGCGGCGTAGGGATGTTGCTGACCCCCGGCGTCTACGCCTAGGGAGGCAAGGGAACCCTTGCCCTGAGGACAGGTATGACGACCTGGAGGGAGAGGAGGCTCCTATAGAATGCTGGGAACCATATGAGGTCTCCAACAATACTGTATGACCTCTCCAGGACAGTGGAGGAAAGTGAGGTAGACCAAATCCAGATGATCGCCCGAGAGGCTCTGCTTTTGATCGCTTGAGCAGGGGGTCAGTCTTTCAGAGGCTGGGCCCAATAAATGACCTGCGGGAAAAATTATCCAGGTCAAGGAGTGCTGCGAGGTCCAGGAGGGAGGCAGCAAATGGCCGACCCCAAGTACGGGATGGCGATTAAAGGGAAGTAAACAGCCGACACAGGCTTATCGCAGCAGAACCGTCCGTCCACCTTAAAGAGGCGGCAGGGGATAACATCGGCCAAGCCGACCCTGCGAGGCCCTGGAATGACTCAATCCAGCGACTAGAGGATAAGATCGGTGATATAATGAAGAGCCGGGACCTTCTTCAGAAGGGATACACCATAGGCTCACCCTTTGTGGAGAAGATAGTCAACTTCCCTACGCCATCAAGGTTCAAGCCACCTGTGGTCACCCCAAGATACGACGGGAGCACCAACCCTGTCCACCATATTGAGATGTATCAATCAGCAGCAGACATATACTCTATCTCAGATGAGATGAGGTGTCGTGCCTTTTCTGGTACCCTGACGGGGGCTGCACATGTCTGGTACACATCTCTTCCAAAAAATTCCATTGAAAACTTTAAGCAGTTGGCAGACCGGTTCATCCACAACTTTTGCTTTGGGGTGAGGCCATAGAAGAAGACCACCCACCTGCTCTATGTTAAGCAGGGGAAGAATGAGAGCCTGAGGGACTACATAGCCAGATTCAATAAAGAGAAGCTGGAGGTGGAAGACTATGAGGAGAGCATAGCTATGACAACCCTGATTGGAGGACTCCAAAAGGGGAAGCTGTTATGGAAGCTTGCTGAAGACCCCCCTAGGACGATGGATGAATTGCTGTCAATAGCAGGAAAGGTGATGAATGCCGAAGAGGCGATGGCCGCAAAATGTGAAGACGAAAAAGGAGGCGCTAGTGGGGGTAAGTACCCTAAGAAGAACAAAGAGGGGAAGAAGAGGTCTACGGATGACAAGTTCACTGGTTACACCCCTCTAACGGTCATCTGTGAACAAATTCTCAATGAGATAAAGAGTGATCGATCCCTGAAGTCGCCTGAGAAGTTGAGGGCGGCCCCCAACAAGAGGAACAAGAACCTGTGGTGCGAATTTCACCAAGACCACGGCCACGTAACAGACAAATGCTTTGCTCTGAAAGATGAGATTGAGAAGATGCTGAAAGAAGGGAAGCTCAGAAAGTATGTCGACAAAGGTGCCTTCAAGAGGGGCCGAGGGGACGACCCCAGAAAGAAGCGAGGCGATGCATGTAGAGAAGGTCCTCAAAAAAGAGGGGACAACCCTTCTGATGATGAGGACGACCCTGACCTCCCGCCAAGAGACAGCCAAGGCCCTGTCAAGAGGCTTAATATGATCTCGCTCGGAGTGGGAATGATCTCCGGGGGTCTAGCAGGAGGAGGGTCTGAGGTCGCTGACAGGAAGGCCCATGTGGCTGAGGCCAAGGCAGTGATGAAGACGGTACACTCAACATCCCTGGAGGTCAAGTCAGAAAAGAGGAAGAATGTCGATATAGACACTCTGATAGTGGGGTTCTCGAGAATGGACTTTAAAGGCCTCCTAGCCCCACACGACGACCCACTCGTCATCATAACTAGGGTGCATGGGTGTGAGGTGCCGAGGATATTGGTCGACGGGGGAAGTTCTACAGATGTAATGTTTTGGCCGTGCTTCAAAGCCTTAGGTCTCAGCCGTGCTAGCCTCGTCCCATACCATCATCTATTGATTGGGTTCAGCGGGGAAAAGGTTCATCCCCTTGGAGTGTATGAGGCCGATGTCAGGATGGCGGACGAGTGGCCGAGATGGCTTACTAAGAAGGTTAGTTTCTTTATGATGGATGAACATGTGTTTTCGGCCTACAACATCATACTGGGGCGTGTAGCCCTCAAGGGGTTTGAAGCTGTGCCGTCTACGGTCCATCAGATGATTAAATTTCCTACCCCTTACGGGGTGGGGGAAGTTCAGGGAGACCAGACGACAGCGCGAGAATGTTACTACAACTCCGCTGAAGAAAGAGAGGCACACAAGAGGTCTACAACCACTTACAATATTGATACCCTAGACCCCAGGGATGAGACGAAGCTAAAGAAAGGAGAGGCCGCGAAAGAGGTAGAATCCATCATCCTCGATGAGGATGACCCGGAAAAAACCGTCCAAGTCGGCAAGTCTCTGAAGCCCAACATCAAGGAAGACCTTATTAAACTGTTGAGGAGAAGACGAAGCGTCTTCGCGTGGAGTCATGTAGATATGCCAGGGATTAACCCTGAAATCATGTGCCACAAGCTCAATGTGGTAGAAGGAGTGAAGCCGATAAAGCAGAAGAGGAGAATTTACTCTAGAGAAAAGTATGAGGTCATTAAGGATGAGGTCAAGAAATTAGAAGACGCTGAGTTTATCAGAGAGGTCATCTACCCTGAATGGCTGTTCAATGCAGTCATTGTCCCAAAGGCCAACGGGAAGTGGAGAATGTGTGTGGACTTCACCGACCTCAACAAGCACTATCCCAAAGGCAGCTTCCCTCTCCACCACATTGACCAGATGGTAGACGCTACCGCAGGCCATGAGCTCATGAGCTTCATGGATGCCTATTCAGGGTACAACCAGATCTTCATGAACCCTGAAGACTCGGAGAAGACAACCTTCATTACTGACAAGGGGACATACTGTTCTAGGGTCATGCCCTTTGGCCTAAAAAATACGGGGGCAACGTACCAGCGCCTCGTAAATAAAATGTTCGAAGACCAAATTGGGAAGTCTATGGAGGTCTATGTAGATGACATGCTGACTAAGAGTTTGAAGGCAGAGGATCATGTGGAAGACCTGGAGAGGACCTTTAATATGATGGACAAATACCAGATGAAGCTTAATCCGGCCAAGTGTGTCTTCGGGGTCGGAGCAGGGAAGTTATTGGGATTCATTGTCAACCAAAGAGGCATCGAGGCCAATCCCGAAAAGATAAAGGCCCTTGTTGAGATGAAGACCCCCAAGTCCATTAAAGACGTTCAGAGGCTCACGGGGAGAGTTGCTGCCTTGAACAGGTTCGTATCTAGGGCCACAGACAGGTGTCTACCATTCTTCAAAATTCTCAGAAAAGCCTTCGAATGGATTGAAGAATGCGATGAGGCCTTCAAGGAGTTAAAATCATACCTGGGGTCTCCCTTATTGTTGTCACGACCCATGCAGGGTGAACGACTTTATGTGTACCTCGCTGTCTCAGAGTCAGCCATCAGTGCAGCCATTGTGAGAGACAAAGATGGAATACAGAAGCCTGTGTATTTTAACAGCAAGGCACTACAGGGGGCAGAGCAAAGATATTCAAGGATGGAGAAGTTGGCCTACGCCTTGATCCATGCATCAAGAAAGATGAAGCCGTACTTCCAGTCCCATACGATGGTCATCCTCACTGACTCACCCCTTAGGCAGGTTTTGCACAAGCCCAAAAAATCAGAGAGGTTAATGGCCTGGACTATAGAACTGGGGGAGTTTGACATAGTGTATCAGCCTAGGACGGTCATTAAGGGGAAAGCATTGGCAGACTTCATGGCTGAGTTTACTTGGGAAGATGATGAGGCCGAGGGTGAGAGCCTCGGGAAGATAGATACCCGACAGGGTGAGCTCACCGACACGCCTACAGATAAGGCTGAGACGAGCACCACTAGAAGGAAAGTGGTTGAAAACGAAGAGGGAAGCTATCTCTTTAGACAGGGGTCACTCACCGAGGGAGGTTTCTCAGATGAACACACCGTGTGGAGTCTCTTCATCGACGGGTCCTCTTACGAAAGCGGAAGCGGAGCTGGATTAATAGTATCAGTACCCGATGGCATAGACATCGAGTAAGCCCTGAGGTTCAACTTTAAGGCCTCCAACAATGAGGCCGAATATGAGGCCTTGATAGCAGGCCTCTCCTTGGCTAGATCTCTTAGTATCGGCCATATTTTGGTTCATAGTGATTCGAGGCTAGTGGTGAATCAGATACTATGCGCCTACGAGGCCAAGGACAAGATGATGGCTAGATACCTTGAGAAGGTGAGGTCGATACTGAAGGGCTTTAGAGAAGTGAAATTAAAGAGGATACCTAGGCTCGACAATGGTCGTGCTGATGCCCTTGCGAGGTTGGCCTCGGCAACTAGGACAAACATCAGGAGGACGGTCCCAGTAGAAATTTTGCTTCGGCTAACTATTGAAGACGCTGAGGGAACACTTAGCAATTGCCTAAATGTTTCTCAGGAAGCTTCGTGGATGGACCCTCTGATTAGATACATTAAAGAGGGAGAGATGCCAGAAGCAAGGATAGAAAGGAAGAAGTTGAGATACAGGGCTGCAAAGTTCACTGTCATTGGGGACACCTTATACAAAAAGGGATTTTTACTCCCCTTACTTAGGTGTGTGCACCCATCTGAGGTCTCATCCCTTTTGCAGGATGTGCACGAAGGATCGTGCTCAAGCCACATCGGGGGCAGATCCTTAGCGAAGAGGGTGATCACCCAAGGGTACTGGTGGCTGACCTAGGGTAAAGACGCCGCGGCATATGTAAAAAAGTGCGATAAATGCCAGAGATTTGCCACCATCCCTCACAAACCCCATCAGCCTCTTACCTCCATTACATCCCCATGGCTATTTGCAGTGTGGGGGATCGACCTCGTAGGACCCTTACCAAGAGCAGTCAATAACTATCGATTCCTCATCGTAGCTATTGACTATTTCTCAAAATGGGTGGAGGCCGAACCGATGGTCATGATTACAAAGCAGAAGACCTTCCAGTTCATCTGGAAAAATGTTATATGCAGATATGGTTTCCCCAACACCCTCATCTCGGATAACGGGACTCAGTTCAAGAATACCTCTCTACAGAGGTATTGTGAAAGGGTGAGTATCAAACAATTTTTCTCTGCCCTAGGCCGACCTCAGGCCAATGGGAAAATAGAAGTTACAAATAGGACAATCCTAGATGGAATCAAGAAGAGGCTTGAGGAGGCAAAAGGAAGATGGGTCGACGAGTTATATGCCGTGCTATGGGCATACAGGACGACAGTGAGGACCTCTACCGGAGAGACCCCATTCATGCTAGCTTATGGCTCAGAAGCCGTCATCCCCAACGAGATTGGGTTTCCTACTCATAGGGTCCAAATGTATGACCCCCAGAGAAATACAGAAGAGAGGAGACTCGACTTAGACCTGATTGAGGAAAGGAGGGAGGACGCCGAGATAAGGCAGGCCGCCTACCAGCAGAGGACCGCAAGGTTTTACGATCAGAGGGTGAAACAGAGGCCAATCGCAGTGGGGGACTTGGTCCTCAAAAAGACTTGGCAAAAACCCAACAAGCTCCATCCTAATTGGCATGGCCCGTATCGGGTCATCGATGAAGTCGTCCCTGGGACCTATAGACTAGAAAACCTAGAGGGGGAACCCTTTTCCAACCCCTGGAATGAAAATCATTTGAAAAAATACTATCAGTAGTGTTGTAAGGTGTTGATAGACCACAATTGTAATAGGAGTTGCTCCAACAGAGCACTTGGAAAATTAATGATAAATATGAGTGTTTCCCCTCATCCTGTGTTTATCAGTTCTAGTACGCATGAAACACCTTCAGAAAATGGCCCTCGACTATAATGAGGGTCAATGGAGGGGACGACCCCACCATTGCCCTCAAGAAAGACGATGGATACTTGATTAAAAACCATTAGTTTGGTTATTGTAACCCTCGGCTATAATAAGGGTCAATGGAGGGGACCACCCCACCATTGCCCTCAAGAAAGACGAGGGAGCACTTGATTTAAAGCCATTAATTTGGTGATTAAAACCCTCGGCTATAATGAGGTCGCATGGAGGGGACGACCCCACCATGGTCCTCAAGACAGACGAGGGAAAACTTTATTTAAAACCATTTAGTTTGGTTACTGTAACCCTCGACTATAATGAGGGTCAATGGAGGGTACTACCCCACCATTGCCCTCAAGAAAGACGAGGGATACTTGATTAAAAACCATTAGTTTGGTTATTGTAACCCTCGGCCATAATAAGGGTCAATGGAGGGGACGACCCCACCATTGCCCTCAAGAAAGACGAGGGAGCACTTGATTTAAAGCCATTAATTTGGTGATTATAACCCTCGGCTATAATGAGGTCGCATGGAGGGGACGACCCCACCATGGTCCTCAAGACAGACGAGGGAAAACTTTATTTAAAACCATTTAGTTTGGTTACTGTAACCCTCGGCTATAATGAGGGTCAATGGAGGGGACGACCCCACCATTGCCCTCAAGAAGGACGAGGGAATACTTGATTAAAAATCATGTTTGGTTATTGTAACCCTCGGCTATAATAAGGGTCAATGGAGGGGACGACCCCACCATTGCCCTTAAGAAAGAAGAGGGAGCACTTGATTTAAAGCCATTAATTTGGTGATTATAACCCTCGGCTATAAAGAGGTTGCACGGAGGGGACAACCACACCATGGTCCTCAAGACAGACGAGGGAAAACTTTGTTTAAAGCCAATAATTTGGTTATTGTAACCCTCGGCTATATTGAGGGTCAATGGAGGGGACGACCCCACCATGGTCCTCAAGACAGACGAGGGAAAACTTTATTTAAAGCCATTAATTTGATGATTATAACCCTCGGCTATAATGAGGTCGCATGGAGGGGAAGACCCCACCATGGTCCTCAAGATAAACGAGGGAAAACTTTATTTAAAGCCATTAATTTGGTGATTATAACCCTCGGCTATAATGAGGTCGCACGGAGGGGATGACCCCACCATGGTCCTCAAGACAGACGAGGGAAAACTTTATTTAAATCCATTAATTCGTTTATTGTAACCCTCGGCTATATTGAGGGTCAATGGAGGGGACGACCCCACCATGGTCCTCAAGACAAACGAGGGAAAACTTTATTTAAAGCCATTAATTTGGTGATTATAACCCTCGGCTATAATGAGGTCGTATGGAGGGGACGACCCCACCATGGTCCTCAAGACAGACGAGGGAAAACTTTATTTAAAGCCATTAATTTGGTGATTATAACCCTCGGCTATAATGAGGTCGCATGGAGGGGACGAACCCACCCTGGTCCTCAAGACAGACGAGGGAGGGGTTAGTGATACTGTTAGTACAAAAAAAATATACACAATGCAAATCCCATAAGAGGCGAGTATGGAAGGAAACGAGACATTATATTACAAAATGTTGTTCCTTTTACAAAAATAAAATACAAAAATGGATTACACGAGGAGGGTATTGGCTACAAACAGCCACCATATTGAGCAAAATCAGAGGGCAAGGCCTCGACATCAATTGGAGATTCTTCTATGACCATGACAAGCCGACCCTCAGACGTGCCCATGCCTTCGATATACTGAGACTCCACTTGAGCTACGGCTTCAGCAATGAGGGGATCATCCAGCTGAACTGCTTCAAGAGAAGGTCGAACAGACGACACTACATTAGCGAACTTTAAGACGACCCATCGACAGTCCGTCTTAATTCCCCTCTCCAAGTATTCAAGGCCGAATCCTTGAAACTCGTCTGAGAGTTTGTAGGCCTCCACAGCATCGGTCTCGGCTTTCTTGACAGCTGCTTCCAGATCGGCCTTGTGCTGAGCCTCCAAGTTGAGTAAAGCCTCATCCTTCTCCTTTATCAGTAAGTCCTTGGCCTGCTGGTCGGCATCGTGCTTCCTCGTCAGCTCATCTAAGACCCTGGCATGCTCGGTCCTAGCACTCTCCAGTTCAGCCCTCACAGTCTCGAGCTCTGTCTGTAGGTCGTCCTCATGCTGAATGGCCCTCTCGGCCTCATGAAACTTCTGTTGATTCTCAGCCATCCACTTAGTGGCCGAGGTGAAGGCACAGACGGACTGCACAGGAAAAGACACTTGTTAAGAGGCTGAGGAAATAGTTAGTGAAAAATTAAATTAAATTAGATGAGGTAAAGATAATTACCTGAGCCAGTGCGTGCAGACCATAGTCATACACCTTGGCCGGAGGTATCTTTGACAGAAATTCGTAGTCAGCAGCCGAAGGGGCAGAAAACATGGACGCCTTGGCTGCCCTTAGGTTCGTGATCAAGGAAGATGGCTCGGCTTTTAGTGATGTCAAGTTTTGGGACCAGAAGGCTCCCATGCTAGAAGAGGAACCAGCCCCCTCAGATGACTCCACCCTCGCCCTCGTCCTAGAATACAGCCGAGGGTCAGCAGGGACTTCAGGCTCCTTTCTTTTGCGACCATCGACTGTCGGTTCAATAAGTGTCGGCCCCACGGCCTTTGTCTTCCTCGGAGCCTGCTGAGGCTCCTTGCCCTTCTTCTTGCCTAAACCAGACAATAATATCGGAGCAGTCATTTCCCAGAGTTGATCTGATATACCTGTAGGACGACCTGAAAGGAGGACGATACGTTAGAAAGATGCAGAGACAAAGATGAAACACTTGAAAAAAAAGTAAAGAATGAGCAAAAATTAATGTAACTCATATAGCTTTGTCAGGGGGCCGACCCTCAGACCAGCTTCTTTGAGGAACTTGGGGGTCATCAGGTCTTCAAATTTTGCAATCTCACCCCCTCTCCCTCATTCCCTCAGATACTCAACTATATCTTTTTCATCCAGACTAAGCCTGGGATCAGACTTGGCCTTCATCGAGGGGTTTGACCATCTTCTGGGAACCCTCGGACTGTCGTCCAAATGTTGAGACTCGGCGGAAAATTCCCACTCCCCAAAAATGAAGAAAAATCTCTTCTTCCAATCGTGGTTTGAGGTCTGTGCCACGTGGAGAAGTTTTTTGTCAGATCTCCTCGCCCCCAGGTGGTAGTACCCAAGTTGTTTGGACGAGGAGGTGATATTGTAACAGGCCAAAAATACGTTGGCCGATGGCTCATCAGTGAAAGCATTCTTCCACAAGGAGATGTAGCCAAGGATCGTCCTCCAGGAGTTGGGAGGAAGCTGAGAGGGGGCAACGCCGAGGGCTGACAGGATATCTACGACAGCAGGATGCAGAGAGAATCCGACACCTACCTTAAACATCTGTTCGTATACTGCAACCTCTCCCTCTTCACCCTCAAAGACCCTCTCAGACTCAGAAGGAACCCTTATAGTTATATTTTGGGACACTCCATAGGCATGCCTCCACAGCAAGAGGTCACGAGCCCTAACTGAGGAGACATAGGATGAGGCATGGAAGGTGTCAACCTGGTCATTATCTGAGTCCTCACCCTCGTCCTCTGTCCCCTCTCCCTCGGCCTCATCACTTACCAGAGCCCTCTGGGGAAAATCCATCTGGAAGGCAAGTGGAGATAAGGTTGTCACAGGGACAGCCTCGGAAGTAACCATACCTTCGGCCTGTCGGCCCGGGCTTAGGTCAGACGACACTCCTCTCCCAGAAGGCCGACCCTTCATCAGGCTCCGGACGACCCCTCAGGAGGCCGACCCTTCATCAGGCTCCGGACGACCCTTCGAGGGGTCGACCCTTCATCAGGATCCAGAAGACCCCTCAGGAGGCCAACCCTTCATCAGGCTCCGGACGACCCCTCAGGAGGCCGACCCTCCATCAGGCTCCAGACGACCCCTCAGGAGGCCGACCCTCCATCAGGCTCCGGACGACCCCTCAGGAGGCCAACCCTTCATCAGGCTCCGGACGACCCTCCGAGGGTACGACAGTACGAGGCCCTAATTAGGCCAGACTCATTACCGAAAGGAACTTTGCCCTCAGCCTCATATCAAAGGCCGAGGGTGACATCATCACAGCGCGTGGTTTGGGAGATGCGTGGAACAGTGCGCGTGAGGCTCACATGGCACATGGGAGACCGTTATAACGAAATCACACCCTCACGTGAGGGAATATTATGTCATCATTTGGCATCTACAGGTGTCAACAGGGGATTATCTAGATCATCATTCACATGCACCATGCATACTTGGGGGGTACACTACACCCCCAAAGGCCTATATATACTTGTCACCTACAACCCTACAGGGGATCGACTGATAATTGGAACCCTAGCTAAAACTCTGTTTGTACACACAGTAAAGAGAGAAAGTGAGCTTATGTGCATTGTATCCAAGGCCATTAGTGCCCTACTTAGTGGATCACACACTCACAGTGGATGTAGGCCAAATTGGTTGAACCACTATACATCATTGTCTTATTCTTCTTATACTCATCTCCTTCTACACACTTATACACTTACATCTCTATAGTGGCCATAGATACCATTATTTGAGCTCATCATCACTTATCCGGTGGTGCTAAATCTCAGCATCATCAGGGACTAAGTTACGAAATGGGAAGGTGTTAAGCACACATTCCGCCCTTTCGATCTCTCATGAGCTATAATGATGTTATCCTTTTTCTCCAAGATGTGACTCATGTGTATAATGTGTTTTATGTGAAAAATAAGTGATAAAGAAAAATCATCCTACTCACGTCATGGGAAGGACGGAAAAGAGTCATTCAAAGGAGTATACGAAAAAAGAGAATAATAGAAAATACGATGTTAGTGCCCACCGAATCATGATTTGCTATCAAAACGTGAATATGCATGTTAGGTTGGAACACTAGTATGTAAGTGTGTGCATACGTGTAATAACATTAAATATAAGATATAAACACAGTAACGCAATGAGAAAATCGGACTCGAATCCCGATAATGACTTGGGACGCCTAGGTAGCCAAAATAGGCATCAAAGTCCATGTAGTTCGACATATCAGAAGGGTGAGATTTATCCCAGAAACCCAAATTTAGGACTTCTCCTTAGTTGTTTTGGAAAAAGTTGCTCAAGTGTAAAAGTGTAGAAAAAGTGAGAAAATCCTACTCACAGGTTTATAGGTGAACCCTCTTTTTGACTTTTTAGTTTTATGAAAATACATTATATATTTGAATACTAGTAATAAAAAAGTATATCAGTTGACGTGTGATGACGGAGTAAGATTAAAAGATATGAAAAGAGGAACATAAGTAAATAAACAACATTAATTCAATGAATTATAATAGAGTGAGAGTAGACCTCTTAGAAGATTTTTCTACTGATTTTTGTAGGAGAGTAGGCTGATTTTATAATGGAGTAAGGGGGAGGTAAGTTGCAAAAGGTGGTATAAAAATGAGGCAAGAAAGGTGAAAAGAATGTTGGAAATTTAATTTTTTTGGAGTGACGGCACACTGATTTAGAAGCAGTGAATGTTCCGATTGTTGAAAAATGGGTTTGGGGAATGAGGTTATGACCTCCTTAGATAGTAAAATTTAGGGTTCAGGGGGGCTATCGATCCTCATAATCCTTATTTTTCCTATCGGAATACCCCTTGCTTGCTGGTTAAGTAATGTATACCCTTACCTATATGCAGGTGGTCTAGGGTGCCGATAGGTAGTTCAGAAAGGAATTTTCGGAAAAATGAGCATAAAATTAAAATAATAAGTCCAAATCATGCACAACTAGGACCATTGGAGAGGAGATTTATAGCCCTGTGAAAATATATGAATCCACTCTCAGGTTAGAGAGTTGAATAAAGTCAAACGGGACTTCGAAGCGCCAGATGGCCTCTAAACGGGGGTTCTCGGAATAAAAAGGTGAGTCGCGCAAACTGTGATGCCGATTCACACATGGTATGGATCATTAAAAAAAGGGGATTCAGATCCCTATAAAGGTTCAATGAGCATCACTCGAGTTAGAGATTTAACCAAAGTCAAAAGGGGTTCATGAGCACTCGGTGGCCTTTAAATTAGGGTTTAAAGGACCCGGGGTCTTAGGGTGGGAAGAGAAGTGCTAGTGACGTAAGAAGGATCTATTTGGAGGGTACTAGGATGGGGTCTCTACACAGGGCATTCACCTAGCCATCCTTATAATCTACCTATTTATATTCATCCAAGTGCAATAGGGCATCCATCTAGCCTTTGCCCTAACCTATAGTCCAGACTGCGTGAGTACCTTTTCAGAATTGGTACCTTAGTTGTATATATTTTGGTGTAGACCATATCTGACCATTTAATTATATTTGAAGGCTTGTATAAACTTTTGAGCTCTTCTCTTAGAGAAAAATTCTTAGTCCACAGTAGATTTATAATGTTCTTGATATCTCCCAGCTCAGATTGTAGGTTGATGATCGCTTTAGTTTGGTCGACATATAAACTTGATATCATTTGCGGTGGAGAACAACTATAAAGGTTTCTTGTGCTTACTCAGAGACATCATTTCTAAAAAGGAAGTCCAAATCTTCATTCTCTTAGACAATTGGCACTAAGACCAAGTTATTATCAGACAACAGAAGAAAAAAGGAAATTCATTCAAATTATAAAAAGAGTAGAAATGTAAACAAGGATAAAGAAATAGTCAAACAAAACAAGATGAATCCAAAAACTTTATATCATTTCATTAATTAAAAATTAGGGCAACCCTTATAGAAGAATGCAAAAGAAGAAATAAGGTGTTTAAATAAAATATAATAAGATCCTAAGTTAATCTACTCAGTAGGAGTATCCTTCTTAGGAACAACCTTGCTCTGGTCGGTGGAGTCATGTTATTAGATGATGACCTCTTCCTCATCGTCTTCCTCTAGGCTAGGAGGAGTTCTAGGAGCAAGCTTAATGAATAACTCAAATTCAGTATGAACCCCAACCTTTTCTAGGGACTCATCCCAGACCTTCTTGTAAAAGGACTTATAGATGAAGTCCAACTATTTTTGGGAAAGGTCAAATTCCTTATCCCATCCTTTGTCAAAGGCAATATTATTGGCCTCTAATGTCACTGAATGTCACTGCCATAGACTGGGTAGATTCCTCTCTATCCTTTTCCAACTGCTCGACCTTCGACTTTAAAGTGAAGATCTCTGTGTCTTTGGGTTTAATTGCAGTATCGTACTTCCTTTCGTAACATTGTCTTTCTTCTTAGCCTTCTTCTAGGAAATAGTGAAGGCCTTATGTTTTCTTCCAATGCCCTCTTCAGGTCGGCATTTTCCCGTACCTTTTCAGATATTTAGTCGAGGAGATTGATGGAGTCTATCACAAAATTGAAATCAAAGACAAAATGAAATAGTTAATTAGTACATAACAAAATTCAAAGCCATAAGAATTCAAGCAAATAAAGATATTTACCAGAGAAAGAGTTAAGGAAACATAAAAGACAAGCCTATCAGTGGACAACCTTTTAACCAAAGGCTAGTCGACAGGGAAGCAATATCCCCTCAACAAGACAATAGCCAAGTCATGTTCCTTGGCCACTGACTTTTTGGAATGTACATTCCCCTTATTGGTTGGAATCCATAACCTTTTGGGTGGGCAGATTGATTACGATACTAGAGTTGGTATTGCTCTTCTTTACAAGATGAGACTGAGTATTGTTAAGGTAATACCCCGCGATTACGTGGTAGAATGGACCCCATAACTCTTTTATTTTGGAGGGTTGGGAATTTGGTAAACCGGGGGGAAATTTTCCCCTCCATCAGGTTTGGTATTCTTCTCATCAGTGCAATTCCTTCTCCCGAGGTCGAGGGGGTGGCTATAGGGATAGTGGAAACTTTAACAAATTCAAACGATCCTGAAATGCTCGCAGATAAAGGGTCATACTCTCTAAGACATTTACGAATTTATGGTTTCATGTCAACTGGTCGAGCAATAAAGGATGTAGTGGTGGATATTTAGGACAACAATAGTGAAGCCGATCTAAGGTGTTGGACAATATTTAAGGGTTGCCTTATCTCTCAAGCTTTCTTCAATTCAATAAAGTTCATTTCTTTATGATGAGGATCTTTCTTATTTTGGCAAGTTGCATAACAAAAACCACAATATCAGAGAAGGCACAAAAAATAGAAAAAGATATACTTTAATAAAAAAGCATATCAAAATACAACTAAACCTATTCATAACCCCTTCAGAGCATATAGGCCCCCTGCACGATTCACTACCCTCTGGGATAGGCAAATGCTATAACAAAACGGTGTGACCAATAATCCTTATTGGAATCCAAAAATTTTACTATAAGCACCCTCTCAGCTCTCCTCTCCTTCAGGTTAAACCTTTTCATCATATTTTACCCACATATAGTGGATTTCAGAATCCCTCGCTTGGTCCCATACAACTCATTGACTCCCATTGAAAATCCTCCAGTTATTTAGAGATCATTGGCAAAACATGAGAAAAAGTTAGTTTTGGGGGAAAGTAATGTCAACTTTACTTTCCAATTGGGATAACAATCAATGGCCTCCTTCAATATTGTAATAATCAAGGGGATCATCTCATATCTTAACCTCCATCCACTCAGGTATGTAACGATGCCTAAAATCATTGATACTGTTTTTATTTATTACGTAAATCATCCTTATAGTGAGATAATGAAGAACATATAAGAGGAAATAGACGACCATGGAAGAAAATTGTAGAAAATAAAGATAACGAGATAAAAGCATATATATATAGTGAATGCATAACAAATCTCTGATATAAAGTCTAAGAAGAAATAAGAAGACAGTGCGATAAACTTATGTATTGAAAGGAGTTAGTGGGGTGGAGTATCTTTTGAGGCACATCCCATCATTATAGGCATGACCCCAAAATGGAGGCTGGCACACGCTATCGCCTTTTGGGTTAACCAGTGCATATTTACCAGCATACCCCTAAAAACACTAGGGAAAATTACTCGCACGTCCTCCAAGGTCTAATAGTAAGAATAAAGTGTTTTCCAAATTATAACATTAGTGTCATCATCCTTCAATAACAACATCTATGGATAACCAAGTCTTATCGACGACCACAAATAAGTTCCAATTTGAAGGGCGAGCAAACCTTTTCATCCATGACTAACTACAATGATTTGGGACAATTGTGGGGGATTATTTGGCCGCACTCTAAGAGGAGACATGTATCCATTAATCTTATCAATAATCTCACTTCTAGGGAATAAGGATAGCTTAGGCCAATCACAAGAAATATCATAATCGCATACAGTCAATTAAGTCTAGATAAATATCTAAGGTCAAGGAGTCCCACACGACTCAACCTCTTTCTTTTCTCTATAAATATAACCCTCGCACCATGAAAAAGGGAATTTAATATTTGTTATCAATAGACATCGATAAAGATAAAGTAACACCTTGTGAACATAGGCATATTATCGAACTACGTACATATTGTTCTTGGGTGTGATTATATATGTGTACATTATGCTCGGGTGTAATTTTTTTAATCAAATACTAGTGGGATTTTACCCCCTACAATACATATACCATAAAATATCTAAATAGGTTAAGTACTTTGTTACATACTAGATATTACCCTACATAATATCCACGTAAGCTTTACTCGTCTCTGGGCTAACTACGGTATTACCAAACGTCCCTGTAAATCATACTCATTAATATTCTAATTATTATATTACATAAAATTTGTGCAACATAACCCGTAACTAGCATAGCTACTATACTTATCAATCTTTGAGTAGGTTATGACCACCACTAGACTAACTGATATACTATACATTATATATATAAGTAGTAAGCTTATCACATAACTAAATATATAATATAAGCAAAACACTAAGGACCTATCCTTTGAGAACCCCTCATACCTCTATTAGATAGATTCATAGGAGATCCCACGCCTAATGGTTCGAAGAACACAAAAATGAGAAATCATTTCACTGACACGCCAATCTTGTAACCACATACCATATTACATGAAAAGATCTCGTTTCCTATGTCTCCCTCATGCGAGACGGTTAACGTACAACATGTAAAATCAGGATATTAGACTGATACACAAATTTCATCATCAGCTAGAAGAATATTACCTGACCCCACGAACATTGCCATAAATCTCCACTGATATATTCCCCACAAGTCTACTCACACACATTGGTATGTTTTCATGCATGTCATACATAGTATACAACATGTAATACATGCATGACAATACTATATACAATCCTAACTGTATTAGTTGGGCTAATCGTCTCCTCAAGATAACTTTAATACCATATATATATATATATATATATATATATATATATATATATATATATATATAGGACTATATCTCATAAGTCGTCTATAAATACCCTTTGGAAGCCCCATGATGATAAGCTTAAAATCTATACTAAAATCCTCATGTCATCCCTATTGACTTGACTCGATCGATAGGTCCCTTTGAGACATGATCGATCAACATGTCTGTTTACCCGATTTATCGTCCCGGTGGGTGCACAATCGATCAGACCCTTATAACCCCGATTGATCGTCCCTTAAATGTCCAAATCGATCGCATACTCCCCAAAACAACCTAAGTTTACAAAATTCTAGCCTGAATTAGTTATCTTTGATTTTCTCCTTCCCGGATCTCTATAAAAGGGGTTTCCCTCCTTTAATGAGTCCTAAAAACATCCTAAAATGGTTTCTAAAGGATTCTAAGTAAATCTAACATCATAATTTTGTTAAAAGGTATAATTTGAACCTCTAAAAATGATTATTCCTTAATAAACATATGTTCTTCCATTGGGTCCCTTTATAAATATGATTTTAACCATATAAATTGCAAATTCATTCATTAATCCAAGTATGTGAAACATATACCTCCAATCGATTTACATATTCAAACATGAATTAAAGTATTAAACTAATTTTCCAAGAACAACATAATGATTCGCCCCTAATCATAAGCTTCAACCTAACTAAGGTTCATGACCATAAAATTTTATCATAAATAAATTACAATCAATAAATAAAGAAGGCTATGTATTTCTTTCTTGGATTCCTTGTTGGTGGTCTTTAGTAAAATTCCCTCTTCCCAATTCCTCTCCTCTACATCTAGGGTTTTGGTTCTTTGTAATATTATGATAATTAAATGAGTTAGTGACCTTATTTAATATATAATTTCCCAGCCCCCTGTGGCCCAAACTAGGCCCCTAAATAATTTCAAAACATTACCCAAATGTTTTCAAAACTTAGCTCAGAGGAGACCCAACATAACATATTTTCAACACTATTTCAGACAATTAGACTCCTATCTAAACTGTTTAATGGTTCACAACTTGATATACCAAAACTTTCTAAATAAATTTATCAATTAACTTAAACATGCACTTATTCAAATTAATTTCTAATTATTTAAGTATTTAAAATATGGGATATTACTAGGATATTTTCAAATGATTGGATTGTAATGTTAATGATAAAAGAACTGTTCACAACGATTATTACCACTAAAAAATAGTCAGAATATGGGGATTTCTAGACATGACATATGATTGTGAGTTTAACGACTGATTAATACTGATTGGAATAATTTGTTTCGTGAGTTGAATCAATTAATTTCACACTTAGCTCGGGGGGAACATAATGGGTCACACACATCAGATAAATGCGTCATAAAAGTACGATAGTAATTTGTAATTGCGAAACTTTTAAGGAACTTAATATATATGAGTAGGGTTGACATATTTAAGGTGGTTGTATTAACAACACTAACAACAATGTGTTGTATTTAAAAAAAATCATAAGTTAATGAAAGCCTTATGGATAAGGATCTTAGAGTGGCCGCCATATATAAGAGAGAGAGAGAGAGACTCATACATACCAAGTATACATACTACTGGCGCAAACTATTTTTTTTTTAAATACTAAAAAAATTATTTTTGAGTTGAGTGTTTTTGTATGGTGAAATTTTGACCGATTTTTTTAAAATCGCAAAAAAAAAATTATTTTAAGCTGAATTTTTTACATGGGTCCCTTATATATATATATATATATATATATATATATATTCTGTAATACCTACAGTGGAACAATATATCTTATTTTTCTTTTCGTGCGGATGCCATTAAAGACTCTGACCAATTATGGGGCTTGTTGTGTTCGTGCAATCATGTTAAAGATTGTTTGGGAGAACTAAAGATCAAAGATTTTGGTAAGTTTAAGGTATTAAATGTGATATTCTAGTAGATTGGTTTTAGTGTGTCGTAACATTCACGGGACATATCTAGCTAAAACATTATGAACTTAACTTTTTTTTCGTTGCATAAACACGTTGTAAGCTTTCAAGTTATTTATCAAATGATATATATATATATATATATATATATATATATATATATATATATATATATATATATAGTCCTGTTCTTGTGCGAACTAGTTCGCATTTTAAGAGTGCGGACCGGACATGTGTCACCTGGCGGTGAGCCTAGAAAAGAGAGAGAGTGTGCCTATAATTTAGGCGATAATTTCTAGGCGCATCGTTAGCGGACACATGTCCGGTCCGAGTTCTTAAAATACAAACTAGTGAGCATTATATATATATATATATATATATATATATATATATATATATATATATAGAGAGAGAGAGAGAGAGAGAGAGAGAGAGAGAGAGAAAAGTTCAAGATTTTTAATCTTGAGTTTTAAGGTGAGACTGTGTATATTTGGGGTAGGGTTGAGAGTGAGTATTAATTTTGTATGTTACTACCATTATAATATATTTTCTCAAATAGTGAGATTGTTCTTTATCTCTTGTGGATGTAGGCATGGCAATATTATAAACCATGTTAAATTTGGTGTCTTCGCTTTAGTATTTTTGTGACTTGTTTATATTTTTATTTTCATCATTTTGCATACATATTTCCTTGTGTTTGGTTGAGTGTGGTGACATTGAAGGACAATAAAAAAAAGAGCATAAATCTTCATTCGTTTGACATAAGCATTTATGCCCGAGTTCTACAAGTTTAATTTTAACTTAACTAATATCAACTAGATTAATTATAATGTTCAAATAATTGGGATAGGCTATGGACATTAAGTCAAAATAATCCAAAACTTTATTTAACATCTTAGGTGTCTGAGTTATGAAATTTTGTTAGACTCGTTTACACTCGCCATTACCACCCCATATGCTATAAGTTACTCAGAATGTATTGACTATGCATATTTGAATTTTGACATTTCAACATTAAATGACATTTTGTAGTATAATGTATTTTTTCAAAAAATTATATATTTGCATTATTTGTATTTTGAAGTCCCGCATTTATAACCAACTATAATTTGGATCCAAAATTTTACATATATACAATTTAGGTGTAATTTTCACTTTTTGCAATGCTCTTGAAAGAAAAAAGTATCAACAAAAAGTATTGAAAAAACGCTACAAAAAGCAAAAAATGTCATCCTAGGTGTAATTATGCAAAATCTTGGACCAAATCTATAAATACGCATGATTGTTGGACCCGAGAATGCAAATAATCATTAAATTTTGATATATAGGCCCTACTTTATTATCAATTTTATTATATGTTATTTGTTTTAGTGATAGACACGAGCAAATATATGTAAGAACAAATTCGTTGTAGGCACGAGTTAAACAATAAAAACAGCTATTTGGTAGTCATATAATATAGAACATTTCTATTACATTTAAAATAAAAGAAAAAAAACATGTCAAGCATCACCACATGTCAATATTTGTTAAATTTTAAGCCTAAGAACAATTCAAAATATAGGGGGCCATCTTAAGCCACATCATGTTGTTACGTGTTTATTTTTTGGAGAAGAGAAGATGAGTGACTCAAAGGCCAAGTCCTTTCAATCATAGCCTATAGAAGTTTTGTTGATTTGGTTCTCATAAGAATAATGTAACGTATAAAATAATAAGGGGATAAAGTAAATAATTTCTCGAATATTTTTAAATATATGTTTAATTTAAATTTTTTTATTTTATTTAAACAAAAAATTCATCATGTCGTTAATGTTGATCTTTAAAAATAAGATAAAGTTAATTAAATGGGTCTTTGAGGGACTTTTTAGTACAAAATAAAAGGTTTGACTAAATGTGTATTCAAAAAATATTTGAAGGACTTTTTGGTATTTGACCCAAATAATAACGCAAATCCTAAACACAAGGTACCCTAATTGAGATGTGTTCGATTGTTTAATTTTTGTTTATTTGTTATAAAGTATGGGGTAGAATGAAAATTTAATTTTGAATTTTGGTTACATTTTTAATTTTCAATTTGATATTTCAAAAGTAACAATGTTAATCTTGATGTTTAAAAAATTCAAGCAATTTTAGCGTTGTTTCACATCCTCATTATGAGAGTTAACAAAATGATCGATTTTAGAGAATAACATGGGTAGGATCGAATGAATTTTCAAATCACGGGATTAACATTGCAATTTTTGAAATATCTGATCCGAAATTAAAAATGATCCAAAACTTCACGATTAATTTAGTAGTTCACCCTAAAATGTCAAAATATTAAATTAATTAACAAGCTATTATTTACCATTAGCTTTTAATTTTGTTTTCACACTTTTCTACTCTTTTGTCAAACCTAAAGAATTTGACTCTAATGCCTCATATTTGTCATATTTAGACTTTCTTACTTGTTTTCAAATATTCCCCAACAATTAAAATTAATGGTGTAAAAAGCGTTAAGAGGTAAATATTTACGATAACACAAATATTCATTTCTAAGTTACACTTAGAATTTGATAAGGCCGCTAAATGTTGCCTTAATGACAATATTACTAAATCTGTCAACGGGGCGTATTAGGTCATATACGGGTCAGGTGATAATGGATTCTTGTCAAAACAGCCTTAATCCATACACGACTCGTTAGTTTATGGATTTAAAGTCAATACCTAAACACGATTCGTTAACATTAACGGGTATACGATTCAAACCGTTAGCACTCACTAATATTAACGAATCGGTGTGGGTCTAAACGGGTGACCCATTATCTAACCGTTAGCCCCACTAACTATTTATTTATTATTTTTTAGCCCGTGAATGTTGAAAGTTACTGGATACGAGTTGGGTGACCCTATAGTATCTGTTAGTGTTAACTGGTATTAATGGGTATATATAAATTTTCAAATTCGAACCGTTATTTTAATTAGTCAATCGTGTTAACCCCTTAATGATCCAAACTCAATATATATAAATCTATTAACTTATAATTTCATATCGTGTCGGGTCGTATTAATGTGTTATCGTGTTTTTTGACATGTCTAGATATGAGTGCATTGAATGTCGCTATTAACTTTGACTGAATTGGGATGAAATTGGGGCAAAGTTTAAAAAAAAACATAAAAGTATCAAAGCCTAGATATGATTATAGTGAGTTACTAAAATAAAAGTCACCATTCAATTTTTTACATTGTTGAAGTGTCAAACATTATTCTGCAACCCAATATAAAATTACTGTTCTAACCATACATTAGGTTGAAGTGTCAGTTTTAAACATTATGTCGAAGTGATGCTAAACAAATTCTTAGCACCAACCGTGCACTAATAATGCTTGAAGGTTGTTACAATGATTACCCTCCGACCCCTCCTTTCAAGGGGCCGTGCGTTCGATCCCGCTCCTCCCTCCCTTTCCTACCAGCAGGTAAGTTAAAAAAAAAAAAAAAAAAAAAAAAAAAAAAAAAAAAAAATAGGTTGTTACATACACCGATTTTGTGCATTGGGTATATAAAACACTTGTACAGTTAACTAAAAATATATATACTTTATTTTTTTAATTAACTATACAAGTGTGATGCACAAAACCGATGCAAATATCATTTTTCATAATGCTTTCCTAACAATTTTTAAGTGCAAGTGCGGACCTCTTTTGTCTTGTTTTTTAATTATCAAATATAATTTTCATATATCAATTGATTCTCTTTTAATTTTTTTTTTATCCTGTAAATTTAGGTATTTTAATTAAGCCTTTTTTTAACTTAATCACTTACAATAATCTCATATTTTTACATAAGGCCCTGAAGATGAAAAATGTGTCATAACCCTCCAAAACTGAACAGACATTACCTGCCATGAAAAAAAAAATCTTCTGTGTATTTTGACTTTCTCCCCTCAGCATAAATACCTTCTACTTGCTCGAAATTTTATGCAATTATAAACTTAAAAAAATGAATAAAACTAGGCCATTTGTGATTGGAGCCGGTAAAATGGATCCAAATAGTATCGTTAACCCATTTCTATCCGCAATGATTGAGAATGAGAACGATCATATTTGTTTCAGTCGGATAGCATATGGGTGATTAAAAACTCAACGTTTATTTGCGGGTTTAGGTGAATTGAAAAATAACCCGCTGCCCTTCCTACTCATAAACTAGGGATCTGTAATTAAAAATTTTGAATGAGAAAACGGGTCGATGGCTAATCCGACAGAAATCCGACCCGCAACAACATCAACCCGCTGTTAACACATCCATATCTGACCCTAACCCGTTAACGACCCGGCCAAATCCGTCCACACCCGCCCATTTGTCGGCGCTATTTGTGGTTGACGGATTTTGTTAGTTGACGGTTAGGCCACTCATTTTCACGTCTAATATATCTCCCTCATTCATTGGCTTAGAACCAAAATTATTAGAAACAAAAGATCTTATTTAAAAAAATATTTTATAATAATAAATTATTATTTTCAATAAAAAAAAGTTTTGATATTTTTAAAAAATAGTTTTTAATATAAAAAAAAACAATTTTCTAACTTTGTTAAACATTTTTTATATGAAAAAAATTTAAAATTTAAACCAGTTTTTATTTATGTAAACATTTAAAAAATTGAAGCATGGTTTTGTATATATTAAAAAGTTCTTTATTTTTTATAACATTTTTTACAAAAAACTTTAATAAAAAACTATATTATTTTTAATAAAAAAAGAACTGTTTCTAACTTTTTTAATTGTTTTAAGAAATAAAGAATCTGTATAAACTGCTTTAAAGATTAAAAAACATTTCAACTATTTTATAAAAACTAAAAAGTTGATTTTTAAAGAAGTATAAAAACTATTTTTCATAGAAGTAAACTATTAAAGAAAATTGTTTAAAAAACTATTTTTTATAAGAAATTCATTTTTAAGGGTTTTTTATACATAAAAAAATGTTTGCAAAGTTTTTAACTTTGAAAAAAAATAAAATGCTTTTCTATAAGTTACGTACAGTTTTTTATTTTTTTAAAATAATTTTTCAAAAACTAGTTTTGTTATCAAATAAAAGGGACACGAGAGAAATTTAGAGGGAGTGGGTCTTTCATTTCATCTATCTGTCCATACTAAATGAGTATGCCCATATTTATAGTACATAATAAGGTAATTCAATAGATCCCTTAATAATTACGGAATACCAGTGGATTGGAATACAAGTGGATATCCACTTAAATAAATATGTTACAACACTCCCCCTTGGATGTACATTATATCCACCATTTAATGATTGTTGCCTCATTAAAATCTTACTAAGAAAAAATTCAGTGAAAAAAAATCAAAATGAAGGAAAAAGAGTACAACTTTTATGACCATTGAATTGGTGTTAGACGCGCTTAATGTTGCATCGTTAAAACCTTTAACTGAAAAATTCAATGGGAAAAAACCTAGTTAAAGGAAAAGAGAACACCGTGCATATGTCCAAAACATCATGTTCTTGGATCCCTCCCTGATTAGGATATTTCTCCGATGATTGAGTTAATGCATATCAGTCTCATATGCAACCTTCTGAAATGTTGCTTTAACACGGTGAATAGATTTGATCTGCTGTTACTTCAATTTCATTTTTCTTCATAAGATCGACTTTCATAAGAGTTGGGTGAAGAGGAATGGACATATCACTTTATCAGATATATTTAACTTCATTAGCATAACTCTTTAGGAGTTTGTAAGTTGCATAACTCTTCTTGAGTTCATGGATTTAGAAGAACTGAAAAGTTTTAGACATATCTCCCTCGTGGTAACCTCTTCGAGTTTGAGATATATAAGCGTCATTCATACGTGGTAATAGGACCATATGTCATTTGTGGCAAGTCATAAGTTCTTTGATTATTCTTTATGAGGATCCCAGAGATAACCTGCATCTATATAACTAATTGGACATAGAAGGTTAGATATAAAAATATCATATAATATGATTGATATTAATCACATACTATACAAGTCAATTGTAATTGTTTCTTGCTAATATATTGACTCCAATTATAATATCTAGTATCATGCACTATATCATGTATATCAATATACTAATAACGTACATGTATTGGATATTATAACCCCTTGAATAATGTAAAGATTATTTACTAGTGTAATTCACTATTTATTTCAATATGATTGTTGATACCAAATTTAATCTGCTGACATGGACCAATCATATGAAGACACGTGGCTATCTACATGGCAACAACAAACACTTCCGAGGAACCCACGCGCTCCGAGGAACAAGACTACAACGAGGAAGACTAGTTCCCCGAGGAACTCACACACTCCGAGGAACAATGCCTCTCCGAGGAACTCTTGAGTACCGAGAAGCTTAGGCGGTCCGAGCAACTTAGGCGGTCCTAGCTGCACCTCGAACAAAGCATTAATGACGGGACAACTAACAGTTTGACTATTCATTAAATGCTTATCATTCAGACGCATGCGCATAAAGGGCATTGAATGTATTACCCTTTCATATGTACATCATTGAATGTATCACCCTTTCACATGACAGCCCCAGGGCTATAAATACATTGTACAATCCTCATTGTAAAAAGGGACCCCCCGGACCGGAATTTCTTGAGATAATTTGTAATCGAGAATTCCCATACAAACAGCAATACCAAAACAGTGGATGTAGGCCATTCTTATAAGGCTGAACCACTTTAAAAATTCTTTGTCTCATTTATTTATCTGTGATTGAATAATTAGAGTGATCTAATTTTTTACATCAACAGATTGGCGCCGTCTGTGGGAACGACTGGTAATATCGTTTTCTCACCAAAAACAATCCATTACAAATGGCTGATATTCCTGAATCCAGCAATCGAAACGCTGGAACCCCTCTAAATCCATCTGCTCCCCCAATTATTCCAGATCTGACTGGAATAATGGCAAATCTGGCTCAAGGCCAGACCTTCATGCAAGAAACAATGCGACAACTCATCCAAACCCTCCATGGCGGTGCATCAGCCCATTCCGGACCACAAAGCATTCAGAGAAATACCCGTGCACCTTCTTCGCGTACTAGGCGTACTAATTCATATCGCAATGAGGAATTTGAAGATTTTTCTTATCAACCTGGACGAACTTCGTCAGTGCGAGCCACAGATACTGAACAACGTGTCACCCTCTCCCCAGAAAGGACCAGCGCATTGGAAAGATTAAGTAGGGTTTCTCCTTTCGACCGATTGGGCCCTAGGAGGAACAAAAGTCCTCTTAATGCAACGTCGAGGAGCTTTCGATGACCATCAGATTTAAGGGAAGGATCTGCCCAGTCGCGACCAGCTGCTCGTCAAAATAGATCCTATGACCGACCAGCTGCTCGTCAAGATAAATCCCAGGAAGTCACTTCAACGCGATCAGTTGCTCGAACCAATAGGCCCGAGGAATGAAATGATGCATGGAAAGGATCTATTCAGAGGCTGGAGGATAGATTAGGGGAAATGGCTAAGGCCAAGAACCCTCTACAACGAACCTTTGTTCGTGGAACACCTTTTGTCCAGGACATTATTGATTTTCCAACACCATCAAAGTTCAAAGCACCTGTTGTGACTCCCAAGTATGATGGGAAGACTGACCCTGTCCTTCATATAGAACAATACCAAGCTGCAGCCGACATCTATGCTGTCCCATATGAGATGAGATGTAGAGCATTCTCGGGAACACTTACCGGATCTGCTCAAATATGGTATAATAATCTTCCTCGGGGTAAGATTTCAACTTTTCTTCAACTGGCCGAGTTATTCATTGGGAATTTCTGCTTTGGACCAAATCCAGTTAAACGAGTAGCACATTTGTTAAGTGTTAGACAAAAAGCTGGTGAGAGTACCAGAGATTATATAACTCGTTTTAATAACGAGAAACTCGAAGTCATTGATTATGAGGAGAAGACAGCGATTACTGCTTTGATGAGTGGACTACTGCCGAATAAGTTGTACTACACTTTGGCCAAAGACCCACCTCGAACCATGTCGGACCTGATGGGAAAAGCGTCCAAGATTATGAATGCCGAGGAGGCTATGTCTGCGAAGAAGAATATGGACGCCAAAGAAACCAAGGTGGAAGGTGATAAAGCTAAGAAGAAAGAACATAAGAACAATGGTGGTGACAAACAATCCAAAAATAGGTCGTCATGGGAGGTCTTGAGGAAATTTGATAATTACACACCTTTGAAGGCAAATATTAACCACGTCCTGAAAGAAATTAAGAACAGCGAGGAGTTAAACTGGCCAAAGAAAATAAAGGCAGACCCTGACACGAGGAATAGGGAAAAATATTGCGAGTTCCACAAGGATCATGGCCATATGACCAAAAATTGCATAGCTCTTCAGAATGAGATTGAAACACTCATCCGACGAGGAAAGTTAGCAAAGTATGTTGATCGGGGAGGCGAAAGAAGAAACAACGACCGAACTAGAAAGAGGTCTAGATCTCCTTGTCGAGCAGAGGAGAACAAGAAGAGAAACCATGAAGTTGTTCCAGAGGATGACCCCGATCTTCCCAAGAAACCAAGGCAGCCAGAACGAGAGGTATTTTCAATACGCTTTGGGTCATTTGATTGTAATGTATTTACAGGAGGAGATGCAGGAGGAGGAGACCTTACTGCAGAAAGAAAAGCTTACCTCGGTGAGGCTCAAGCTTGCTCGTACATTCAGCGAATAAATCTAGCTGAGGAAGATCGCCCGAGAAAGGTGAACAAGGAGAAATTAGTCATCGGTTTTTCAAAAAATGACCTTGCAGGTGTTTTATATCCTCACGATGATCCACTGGTGATCAAGATGATAATGAAGGAGGTAATGATTTCAAGAGTGTTGGTCGACAATGGTAGCTCGGCAGACATCATGTTCTACTCGTGTTTCGATAGTTTAAATCTAAAGATATCTCAATTGGAGCCTTACCATAGACCCCTCATCGGTTTTGCTGGCGAGAAAGTATTTCCACTTGGGACGATCAAGTTGGATATATTCATTGGTACGTGGCCAGCTTGTCGGACAGAAAGAATACGATTCTTCATGATGGATAAGAATGTTCAATCATCGTACAATATCATCATGGGAAGAGTAGGATTGAAGAAGTTCGAGGCTGTACCATCTACAGTGCATCAGTGCCAAAAATTTCCAACAAACTTTGGAGTAGGAGTTGTGAAAGGTGATCAGAAAGTAGCTCGGGAATGCTATTATTCATCCGCCGAGCAAGAAGAACTGGAAGAATCAAAGAAAAAGACTACTACCTATCAAGTGGATGAAGGTGCAGAAATTGAAACACTGGATCCTCGAGATGAGTCACAACTCGTGAAGGGTCAAGTGGTGGAAGCTACTGAAAATATCATTCTAGACGACGAGCACCCTGAGCGAACTACTAAAAAAAAGTCATCGTTGGAAGCCTCATTAAAATAGGAATTGATAACGTTCCTTAGAAGCAGAAGACAAACTTTTGCGTGGAGTCATGAAGATATGCCTGGGATAGACCCAAACTTTTTATGTCACGAGCTCAATGTGAATAAGGAGATCAAGCCTGTAAAGAAGAGAAGAAGAGTATTCAGTCCCGAGAAGAATCAAGCTATACAGGAGGAAGTCGAGAAGCTCCAGAAATCTTGTTTCATTGAAGATGTTAAATATCTAGATTGGTTAGCTAATGTGGTGATGGTAAAGAAGAAGAACAACAAGTGGAGAATGTGTGTATACTTCACCGACCTCAACAAAGCATGCCCAAAGGATCACTTTCTATTGCCCCGAATTGATCAACTGGTGGATACTACCTCGGGACACGAGTTGCTGAGCTTCATGGATGCTTATTCTGGTTACAATCAGATCAAAATGAAACCTGAAGACAGGGAAAGTACTTCTTTCATTACCCCTAGGGGAACTTATTATTATAATGTTATGCCTTTTGGTTTGAAAAATGCAGGTGCGACATATCCGAGGCTGATGAACAAGGTATTTGCTGAACAAATCAGTGACAATATGGAAGTCTATGTTGACGACATGCTGACAAAAAGCAAGAAAACTGCCGACCATCTAGTTGATTTAAATCAGACTTTTGATCAACTGGATAAATATCAAATGAAGTTGAATCCGATGAAGTGCATATTCGGAGTACGAGAAGGAATGTTTCTCGGGTACATTGTCAATCAACGAGGCATTGAAGCAAATCCTGAAAAGATCAAAGCTCTATTAGGGCCGCGATCTCCAACGACGAAGAAGGAAGTACAGAGTCTCACAGGACGAGTAACGGCACTCAACAGATTTGTGTCACGATCAACTGATAGATGTCTCCCATTCTTCAAGACACTCAGAAAGACTTTTGAGTGGAATGATGAATGTGAGAAGGCTTTTCAAGACTTGAATAAATACTTGGGAGCACCTCCACTGTTGTCTAGACCGGTGATGGGAGAAAAATTGTATTTGTACCTTGCAGTGTCCAAGAATGCAGTTAGCTCGGCGTTAATCAGAGTGGAGAATGGAGTACAAAAGCCAATTTACTATACAAGTAAGGCCTTCCGAGGAGCAGGGATTATATATCCAAGGCTGGAGAAATTTGCATTGGCGCTGATTGAGGCGAGTAGGAGAATGAGGCCATACTTCCAGGCTCATACTATAGTAGTATATACCGATGCGCCATTGAGACAAGCCCTTCATAAGCCAGAAAAATTAGGGAGATTGGTGTACTGGGCAATAGAGCTCGGTGAATATGATATAATTTATGAACTCAGATCATCATTAAAAGGGCAGGCTGTAGCAGATTTTATAGCGGAGTTCACCTATCCTGATACTGCCGAGGAGCAAAAGTTGCTCGCTGATCAACCTGTGGATGTTACAGGATCAACAAACACAAGCTCAGACCAATTCCGATTGGTAAAAGGGCATGTGGATGTTACAGGATGTGATGCAGGGAAAGTTGTGAGCATTCCGGACGAGGAACAAAAGTTGCTCGCTGATCAACCTGTGGATATTACAGGGTTAACAAACACTAGCTCAGACCAACTCCGGTTGGTAAAAGGGCAAGTGGATGTTACAGGATCATTGAATTCAAGCTCAGACCAACTCCGGTTGGTAGAAGGGCAAGAAGAAATGATCGACGAAGAGCAAGAAAAATCCGAGGAAGAAAAGAAACAGCAGATATTTCACCGAGGAACTCTGACTGATCAGAAATTTGATGACGAGTTACCTATATGGAGGTTATATGTAGATGGCTCATCTTGCACTGCAGGATGTGGCGCGGGGATAGTTTTGAGCACTCCGGATGAGGTCGACATGGAATACGCCTTGCGTTTCCAATTCAAAGCTTCCAACAATGAGGCTGAATATGAGGCCATGATTGCAGGGCTTAACTTGGCAAAAATTATGGAGGCTCAGCAGGTTGTGATCTTCAGTGACTCTCAATTAATAGTAAACAAAATGATGGGAGTATATGCAGTTAGAGGAGAATTAATGATCAGATATCATGCAAAGGTAAAGGAGCTGGTGTCAGAATTTGCCGCTATTCAACTGGTCAGAATACCAAGAATGGAGAATGCGAGAGCAGACGCCCTAGCTCGACTAGAATCAGCTACTCGCACCGAGCTACGACGAACGATCCCAATTGAAGTGTTAGCTGGTCAGAGCATAGATGAAGATCTGATGATGAACTTTATCACCCTTGATTTAGGACCATCTTGGATGGATTCCATCAGGGCGTATATCGAGGAGGGAGAATTGCCAATTGACAAGCTCGCTGCCAAAAAATTGAAATTTAAAGTTGCTCGGTATGTATTAACTAATGGTGTTTTATATAGACGAGGAATTATGGCAGGTTTGCAGAGATGTGTACACCCCTCCGAGGTGAAAGAATTAATTGAAGAGATCCATGAAGGGTCCTGTGGAGCACATGTAGCAGGTCGGACGCTTTTGCAAAGGGTGATGACACGGGGATACTACTGGCCGATGATGAGGGCTGATTGTATAGCCTATGCAAAGAAATGTGACAAGTGCCAGCGCTTTTCCTCCATCCGAAGAACTCCACAAGCATTGTTGACACCCATAACCTCCCCTTGGCCATTTGCCATTTGGGGAATTGATTTGGTTGGCCCACTGCCAACGACTCGAGGAAGGTTCAAGTATCTCGTCGTAGCAGTGGATTATTTTACTAAGTGGGTAGAAGCTGAGCCACTCATTGACATGACGTACGAGAAGGTGTACCAATTTGTTTGGAAGAACATCATTTGTCGATATGGTCTCCCTCATGCCTTCATCACAGACCATGGAACACAATTTGATAACGAGGATTTTGCCGCCTATTGTCATCAGTCAAACATTTTAAAGGTCCACTCAGCACCAGGCCATCCTCAAAGCAATAGACAAACTGAAGTGACAAACAGAATGTTGCTGAATGGTTTGAAGAAAAGATTGGATGATGCAAAAGCAAACTGGATCAACGAGTTACAATCAGTACTCTGGGCTTACCGAACTACTCCCCGAGTAGCAACTAGAGAATCACCATATATGCTGGCGTTTGGAAGTGAAGCTGTCATACTTGCCGAGTTGGGCCTCCCAACACACAGGGTACTTAATTTCAATTCCCCTGTCAGCGAGTTAATGAGAAGATTGGATTTAGACATGCTCGAGGAAGTCAGAGAAGAAGCAGCCATTAGAAATGCTGCTTACCAGCAGCGAACAACTTTGTTCTACAACAAAAGGGTGAAGAAGTGCGACCTGAAAGAAGGAGACTATGTGCTGAAGAAGGTAATTCAAAAGCACAATAAGCTGGAAGCAAACTGGCATGGACCGTATCGAGTTACAGAAGTTGTTCGACCAGGAACTTATCGAACAACAACTTTAGAAGGCGAGGAGTTTAAGAATGCATGGAACGCAGAGCACCTGCGCAAGTATTATCAGTGATGTATATGTAACACAATTCCATCAGTATGAATAAAATGAAGATATTCTGTCAAAGTCTCTCCTTTTATTGAGAATTTTTCGAGGAATACTAGTGCTACACACTACTCGGCAAAACTCGACAAAGCTCCAGACTGCTCAGCAAAATATTCCTAAAAATGCCAACTTCGGTTGGTTAGGAAACCAAATATTCCTAAAAATGACAACTTCGGTTGGTTAGGAAACCAAATATTCCTAAAAATGCCAACCTGTTTGGCTAGGAAACGAAATATTCCTAAAAATGCCAACCTCAGTTGGTTAGGAAACAAAATATTCCTAAAAATGCCAACTTCGGTTGGTTAGGAAATAAAATATTCCTAAAAATGCCAACTTTGGTTGGTTAGGAAACAAAATATTCCTAAAATGCCAACCTGTTTGGCTAGGAAACAAAATATTCCTAAAAATGCCAACCTGTTTGGCTAGGAAACGAAATATTCCTAAAAATGCCAACCTGTTTGGCTAGGAAATGAAATATTCCTAAAAATGCCAACCTGTTTGGCTAGGAAATAAAATATTCTCGCAAATGCCAACTTATGTTGGTCGGGAGGTGCATATATTCTCGAAAATGCCAACTTATATTGGTCGAGAGGTAAGATTATTCCAGAAAGTGCAAAAGTTACCAAGTATGGCTGGTCGGGGATAAAAACCCACTAACTGTAGTTGGTCGACAAGAAGAATTTATCGACCTTGGTTGGTCGGACACATTTTATGAAAAAGTTACCAAGTATGGCTCATCGGGGATAAAAACCCACTAACTGTAGTTGGTCGACAAGAAGAATTTATCGACCTTGGTTGGTCGGACACATTTTATGAAAAATCTACCAAGTATGGCTGGTCGGGGATAAAAACCCACTAACTGTAGTTGGTCGACAAGCATAATTTAACGACCTTGGTTGGTTGGAAAAATTTTAAACAACATTTTTATACTCATTACTTTATTATTAAGTGATCGAGCAACAGTACTGATACTTGTAATTTTTTAATTATTACTGAGTTGGTTGACAAACAACACAATATTGTTATCTTTTTAATAGATATACGCAAATATAATGTGTTTGATAACTACAAGACAATAGCAATCAAGATTTGCAAACAAAATGAGAGTTTTTCATTGAATTCAAAATAAATTACAAGTACATTGATATTGAAATGTATACTAACTATTACATCAAAAATTCCTATTCTACTGGTCTCTTCCCCTCTGCTTTTGACACAGGTTCCTCGCCAGCAGGCGGATCATTTAAAGACAGAGGAGAATTGATGAAATTAAGATCTTTCAACATCCTTATATTCATCACAGATGGTAGATCTAAAAGATGCTCGGGATGAGATACCTCGATTTGAGAATATAAATTATAGTCACCGAGATACTTTGAAATTAAGCTCCGAGGAATGTCCCGAGCAGGGATCCAATCCATGTCCAAATTGTATGGTAGCACAAGCAAGTCGAGCAACTCGGGATCATGATAGTCCCACACATAATGACCTTGTTCGAGCTTCAACACACCTAAGGCATTCAGCCAGCCTTTCTTGTAGCCCTCATTGTTGGCATTCTGGATACGATCGTCCAAGTGGAATAGTGCTTCGTTGTATCCAGCCATCCAGAACTCCCTGGGCTATTTGTGGAATTGATATGTTAGCCTTTCTAACTGCTCGTGGAGATTCTTGATGAAAAGCTCCTTATTCTCCAAGACTGACTTCTGCGCGGAGAGCTGTTTTTCCAGGTCCCTAATCTTCTTTGACATATCAGACAACGCCTGGTTCTTCGCCATTAGTTGGAAGGCCTGGCTCTCTAAGGCAGACTGAGTCCTCTATTCCTCGATAAGAACCCGAGCTGCTCTTGCTCATCCCTGAGGAGCTCTTGCTCGTCCCCGAGAAGATGTAGAAGGGCCCGACCTCCTCAAGGTGTCCAACTCTTCCCTTAACTTAGCATTCTCAACCTCTAAGAACGAAAATCCCTCGTCGGTCATCGGGATCAAGGCACTAGAAGTGGAAGCTGCAGACTTCAATTGTGACAACTCCTTTTGCAGGTTGTTGTTTTCCTTTTCCAGTAACTCAGCAATCTGTCTACATTCTTCGATCTCACCTCTCAAGGTTCTCTCTCTTACATCGTACCCAGCAAAAATCTTCTCGTAGCCCTTGTCGGCAATGATCTGCTGGTACTTCTTCTCGTACCCCTCATGCAACAAGGCAGTGGATTCTTTGTATTGAAGCTGAAGGTCTTCGAGGGTGCTTTGAAGATCCTCGATCATTTCATAATAGGCAACGTTATTGGCTACAGCCCTATCAAGCAGACACTTCATATATTGATATGCTTCCACTGCCTGTTCTGAAGCTTCCTGACTAAGTATGTCGACAACTTGTGCAGCACTCGGGTCTGTGTGACCAGCCTTAAAGTACTCATTACATTGTCGCAGCAACTTTATATCATGGGCAGATAACAGTTCCATCCTAGCCAGAAACTAGCAGAGAAAGAAGAGCAATCATCAATAAGAAGAATAAGCAGAGTATGAATGAAAAATAGACAACAGCATGCAAAAAGTTCAAGTTTCATTAGATCATAGTTCAGAGTTACATCTTCTGGGTTACATTTGATAAAAAGAAACAAAATAAAGAGAAACCCGAACAACACTACACCTTTTCCTTATCTCCCAAAACCTTCTAAGGAGGTTGGGATGAAGAGGTAGGTTACTCGGAGGGAAGGGATAGTTGCTCGGGGAGAGTAGGCAGTTGCTCGGAGGAAGAAATGACTTGATGATTTTACTCAGCTGCAGGCTGGATGGCTAGGGCATGATCTCCCATCACCATCGAAGACTCTTCGGAGGTAGCTTCGTCCTCTTCTAATTCTTCTGGAGTTGGAGGGGGACCAGAGATATGTTTCTGGAAGAGCTCGGAAGACTCGTCGACCTTCATCTCCTGAAGGGCAGCAACCCATCCATCCCTAAAGTATTTGAGACTGCCATAGTCCACTTGCGACACCATGGCAGCCAACCCCTTGTTCCACCCCTTTTCCCAGCCAGAGCTGAAGGACTTCTTCACAACAGCTTTCCTCTTTAGCTTCTCCGAGGAAAGTTTCTCGGATAGAAGGTTCTCGGCAGTATTCAATCGGCTCTCAACCTCCTCCTTCTGCCGACCTACTTCTTAAAGCTGGCCCAACCTTTCCTCAGCAACCCTGAGCTTATCTTCAAGCTCTCCAGTAGCTTTGAGCTTCTCTTTGAGCTCTTTATTTGCCTTCTCCAGGGCATTATTTTTCTTCTCCAACTCCTTGGAGGCATCAACAGCCCGAGCTTTTTCTTGCTCGGTGGAGACAAGATTTTTCTCCCAGAGAGCTTTATCATCAGTATATTTCTGGCGAGAATCTGCCAGAGACTTGGTAGCTTCTTCCAGAGCTCCCTCCACACTGGACGAGGAGCAAGAAGCTTTAATTGCTTCATCCTTCTTCAAAATTATATTGAAGCAGCTCGTCAACTGTAAACAGAAAAAGAAAGCAAGTTAGAAACAGAAATGACAGAGGAAATATGAAAAGTTGAAAGTAAGAAAACTTACAGAAGCAAGGTGACGAGTAGCTAGTGAGGTGACCATGTCCCGAGTAAGGTTTTCTTCAGTACCTTGGACCTTGGGAATGATCCAGTACTTTACCGAGCTCATGGCAGAGCTCGGGGGAACAAAAGTTGGAACCCCAGTTCCAGTAACTGGGGGCTGAGTGATGGTATCAGCCAAATTGACCGAGGAGCTCTTCTTCAGCCTCCTCGGGGGAACAGGTACAGATTCAACCAAGGAAGAATCCTTGGTCGATGATATCACAATCACCTCTCCAGGAGCAGCAGACCTTCTCGGAGCCACCGCAGGCTTCTCAGCAACCTTCACAACTGCAGCAGTTGAGGAAGGTGCATCATTCTTCTTCGTCCTCTCCCTTGGGACATCAATCCTACTCCTCTTTACCTCCCCAGAACCGGTGGCAGTCTTCTCAAACAGGGTAGGAGGTCTTCTCTTCTTCATCCTTTCACTTAAAAGAATATGGGATTCAGGCGATGAGCTGGTGGAAGCTGGTACTGGCTCTGATTCACTTATCACTGGACGAGCAGTGAAAGAAGTGGTATAGCTCTTGTACTGGAGCAGTTACGAAGCCGACCTAATGTGCTCGTCGACAACACTCTGATGCATACTCCAGATAAGTTTCAGATGTCTTACATTAACATCTGCTTCCTTTGGGCACTTTTTTTGTTATTAACTGCAAATAAACAAATATTGAGATATCAGTGGCACATTTTATCAAACATAAAAGAAACATGATTTCAAAATAAATAAAATGAAATAAAAATAACTTATCCCATTACCATAAGGAGGGCATCTGGGACCCTGGTAAACCTCATCTCCAGTTAATGGAGGGTGTTGCCAATTTTTTATGACAACCCCATGTTCAAAATAATCCCTATTGGCATCAGGGAGATTGACTACTAAGGCTCTATTTAAAAATCTAGTTTTTAAATAAAAAATATTATCATTAACTGCCCATCTATAGCAGTACATGATTTCTGGAATTCCTATGCGAGTTCCATGAATTTGATTTAATTTATGCACCCCATTAACTATCCTCCATGCATTGGGGGCTATTCGTGCAGGAACAACGTCAAAGTACTGACAGAATTCCAGACACAAGGGATTTGGTGGAAAAGAAAATCCACACTCAGCAAAAAAGAGACTGGGGAACCAATGTCCCTCAGCCAAATTGAAATAATCAGAAGGCTCAGAAAGCTCTTCCAAGACAACCCAAGAGGGAATGGAAAAATCAGAGCGAAGCTTCTCAAGAGACTCAACAGGGTAAACCATGGTTAATAAAGAAATGAAGAAGAAGGAAGAAGATCTTATAGGAAAATAATGGATCTACTGACAACGAACGACGAAAAAGATGAACGCACAAGAGAGTAGTAAGAGACGACGTAAAACTCGAAGATAAAAATTTGAAAAGGTAGAAGACGATGGGAGTGTCTGTGAAGTTTAAATACCTTGCCTTGGGAAATGGTGAAGTAATGATTACAAAAAAGGATGATTACATTACCGGCGGCTAAAAAGATGAAAAGTGGCGCGGGAATCAAAGGAGACAACAGCGGCTAAAAAGACGAAAAGTGACGCGGGAATCGAAGCATGCAGAAAAGTCCAAAAAAGCATGATTCTACGAATTGGTAAGGAGAAATAAATACAAGGGAAACGCTCCTAAAAATCAGGAAGACTATTTAAAGCTACCATATTCCGAGAAAGAATGTTCCATACTCCTCAAATTTCGAACTATGAAACATTGGGGGCTTCTGTTGATACCAAATTTAATTTGCTTACATGGACCAATCATATGAAGACACGTGGCTATCTACATGGAAACAACAAACACTTTCGAGGAACCCACGCGCTCCGAGGAACAAGACTACAACGAGGAAGACTAGTTTCCCGAGGAACTCACACGCTCCGAGGAACTCTTGAGTACCGAGAAGCTTAGGCGGTCCGAGCTGCACTTCGAACAAAGCATTAATGACGGGACAACCAACAGTTTGACTATTCATTAAATGCTTATCATTCAGACGCATACGCATAAAGGGCATTGAATGTATTACCCTTTCATATGTACATCATTTAATGTATCACCCTTTCACATGACAGCCCCAGGGCTATAAATACATTGTACAATCCTCATTGTAAAAAGGGACCCCCCAGACCGGAATTTCTTGAGATAATTTGTAATCGAGAATTCCCATACAAACAGCAATACCAAAACAGTGGACGTAGGCCATTCTTATAAGGCTGAACCACTTTAAAAATTCTTTGTCTCATTTATTTATCTGTGATTGAATAATTAGAGTGATCTAATTTTTTACATCAACAATGATGCCCATGTAAATTAGAATTGCTTTCATATAACTCATTGAATATGTATGGGAGGGTACCAAATAACAACATCACATAGGCTCTTCTGGAGCTTATGTTCAACTATGGTTGAAACCTCCACTATATTACATACCAAGTCAGAAAAAATTTATGGGTTCTCATAATAGCGTGAGTTATTCATTACCTGCTAGGCAAATTTCATCACCAGATGATTGTTCACAATCTCTACTTTTGATAGTCAAAATTGAAATATAGAGATGCTTAAGAATACAATAATATATTTTATGATCATACTTTTGTTAACCAATCTTTAAAAAGTGAAAGTATTAAAAAAATCATATAAGATAATAATCAAATATTCAAAGAATGAAGTAAATAACAAAAAAATTGTCAATTAAAGTTTAAAACTTTGAGTTGATAACTGATGTAATGCCACATATAAATGAATCTTCAGGTTCATAAAAATTATCAAATTATAACCTAGGACTTTAGGTCCTATATTAATATAACGCATAAAGTGCCTAGAGAGAATTTCGTATAAAAATTAAAGTTTTTATCATTTGGATGTGAGAACTTCTGGTTTTACACAAATGGTTGAATTTCAAGTTTAACATTCTCTACACATTCTCAAGACTTCAATGTCCATTAAATAATTAGAATGTGAAAAGGAGTTAAAATTAAATACCATTAAAAGTAATTTAATACTCAAATGAAGCCAAAGGTCAAGAGACAAAAATTTAATGGTGAAATCATTAATGTGATAGTTAAAGGGACACTTAACCATTAATAGAGTATTTAAAAAGACATTTTATTTAATAAAGAAAATAAAAATGCAAGAATTTGAAAAGATATGTTTAAATATTTAATTTATTTTGAAACTAATCCCAAAAAAATATTTTCTGAAGCTTCATGTCCAACTTATAAATAATTATTTAGAGAACTTTCAAAATTTATACCCTCTGAATAATCAAAACTTCAAGTTTTGATTTATGGTATATGTTATTAGAGCATCATGTCCACATATTTATTGCCTCAATTGCATAATATTTTGTGAACTGCTGGTCACAATAATGAATATGAATTTTCATATTACAAATCAATAATAATTGGGGGACTCTTGGTTTATACCCTTTCAATTGGATAATTAAAATTTTAGGTTTGATTGTGATATATTTTCCTCAACACTTAAGGTCCAAATAATTTATGAACTTTAGATCCCAAAATATGAAGGGACAAAAGTTCAATTTTCATATTTGAACAATGATTGGGGAACTTTAGGTCTCAGTTGTAAATAATTATCATTAAATGTTTTAGGGCTTTAAACGCCATTCCCAATTATATTCAAACTTCAAGATTAATAATGGGTAAAATTGCTTGGAACTTCAGGGCCAAAATATAAATAATTGTTATGAGACTTTTAGTATCTTTTGCCCTATTATAAAAATAATAAAAAACGTCAGGTTTAATTTTAGGGCATGTGTTCATTATCATGTACAAAAATTTGAACAATAATTGAGAACTTGTAGTCCCAATATAAAATAATTTGGGAACTTATGACCCCAAATGAAAAAAATTTACATAGGATTTTTTGGTCCCAAATAAAAAAAATTGACATGGGAACTTCAGCTCCCAAATTAAAATAACTATTTGGGAACTTCATGTTTCAAAATATAAATAGCCATTGGAAACTTCATATCCCAAAATTTGGATAGCTATTGAAAACTTCAAGTCCCTAACAATAATAATTGAGAATTTGAAAGCGCAAATTTCAAATAGTTTTGAAAACTTATGGTTCCATAATTTAATTTTATTACAACTTATAACAAACATTACCGTCAAATAGTAATTTTCAAAAAATTATCATGCATATTTAGTTAAATTGCCTCATACTTACCTTGCATGTAGGTAAAATAATAAAAAAAAATTATCACCTTATGAAAGAGTGTCGTTAACTTAATACATGAAAATTAAAACAAATAACTTTATTAAATATTTATATTTAAAATAATAATATCATACTTCATGTTCGTCCTTATTTAAATTGTAAGAACTGATTGGAAAACATAATCTATTTTATATAGAGATGTACGGGTGTTTTTCAATAAGAGTGTGGATAAAAATCTGAACTTTTTATTTTATTTATTATTTTATCTTCAAAAATTTATAGTACTAACCATTCATCTTCATGTGCTTTCAAAGCTAAAACAATTATTGAAGAGAAAAGGACACGCAAAAAAGTTATATCTGCTGGTTTTTCTTATTATAGTATTTTATATTGTGAATGACGGATGATAAAAGCCTACACATATACACAAACAAAAAATTATTAACAAAAAAAAATACCAGCATATTTTTTGTACCTTGTCCTCCACTTTTTCACTAGAATTGCAAATTTGCACCTTGTCGTCGACTTTTTCACGAGAATTCGAAATTTGTCATAAAACTTGCACACAAATCTTTGTTCTTGATGTTGCCTCATTATTTTATTACCAAAGGAAACCCAATAATCATTCAAGAACAAGAAACCCATAGCATAATTGAAAGAAATAAAACAGAACCTTATTTTCATAAAACTTCAGCACGAAAGTTGATAATGTGTCATAAAATAAAATAAAAGGGACATTAGAGAAATTTAAAGGGAGTTCATCTTTTACTTTATTGATCTGTTCATATTAAAGTGGTATGACTCATATTTATAGTACACAATAAGATAATTCAATAAATCTCTTATTAATTGCTGAATACCAGTGGACTGAAATACAATTGGATATCCACTTAAATAAATATTTTATAATAGGTTTTCCTTTTTAATTGTCTTAAGAAGAAAAAAAAATTGTTTTAAGAAATAAAGAAATTGTTTTAAAGTTTAAAAAAATTAACTGTTGATAAAAAAAATTGTTTTTTCAATAAATATAAAAACTGTTTTCACAAAACTATTTTACACTATTAAAAAAATGTTTTCAACTATTAAAAAACTATTTTTTATTAGAAATTTTTTAAAGAGTTTTTTATATATATAAAAGAAATATTTTTAACGGTTTTTTAACTTTTGAAAGTTAAAAACAAATGTTTTAACTGTTTTTCAGTATTTGTTTATAGAAAATAGTTAAGAATTTTTTTTATAAATAATGTACAGTTTTTATATACAAAAAATAGTTTATTATATAAAAAACAGTTTTTTATTTGCTAAAATAGTTTTTTTCACAGTTTTATGTAAAAAAAACAGTTTTTTATATTAAAAAACAGCTTTTTAACATATCAAAACAGTTTTTTAATAAAAAAGAGTTTGTTTTACAAAACATTTAAAAAAGACTGTATTTTATAAATCATGGTCGTTAGGTAATGAATGGGGGAGGGGTATTATGAATATATTAGGGCTGAAAATGAGTAACTTAACATTTAACTCACATAATCCATTAAAATGGGGATCAAATCCCAAAAATTAAAGGAGCTTTGTAAATTTAGGATTTATTGTAATATGTATGCTGAAAATAGGATAACAAATATTTTATTTATAATTTTAGTCTCTATTTTTAATAAAATCACTGACGCGGATCCATATTCATAAAACGTCAACCAATCACAGCATATCACGTCAGTCGATAATTTAAAAATAGAAACTAAAAATAAAAACAAAATATTAATTGTCTTATATCCATAACTAATATTTTTTTAAGTCATAAAAAATGTATAATTATAAAAAATAAAACTACGAAAATTTGACCCAATAACTAATAATTAAAAGGTACCCAACACAAATAACCCATAAAACTAAATTGAATACTTATCATGAACATGAATCTTATTGTTGCTTTGTCATTAGTAAAATGTACACAAATAGAGAAACTTGATATTCTTCTTGGGCGGCTAATCTAATCATTGATGCAAAGTCGGATCTTTTCGTATGTTTTGTTTCGTGGAATTTTATTCACCTCCTTGATTTTTTTTCATTATTTTTGGAGTTTTATTCAATTTTTGTATTTTTTTTATTATTTTTGGGTTTGGGTTTTTATTCACTTTATGTGTTTTTTTTCATTCGTTATGGGTATTTATTCATTATTTTTTTTTTACATTTTTTGGAGTTTTATTCACTTTCTGAATTTTTTTCATTTCTTTTGGGTTTTTATTCACTTTATGGATTTTTTTTCATTATTTTTGGGCTTTTATTCATTTTCTGGATTTTTCACTTATTTTCGGGGTTTTATTCACATTTTGGATTTATTTATTTAATCTTTGGAATTTTTATTAATTTTCTAGGATTTTTATTATTTTTCTATTTTATATATATTTTACTCTTTTTTTTCCATGAAAAATATTGGGAACCAAACACAAAAGATGAAAATAGAACATTTTTCACCTAGAAAATAATTGCAATCAAACAACACCAATAAATTTTTTCCATGGAAAATATTTTCAAGTTTTCAATTCCATGGAAATTGACTCTTGGCGCTTATTTTCCATCTTATTTATCAAACACCCTTAGTGTTTAAAATTTGTTCGTGAAAGACATAAGAGGACTTTTCCCAAAATAATTTTCCTTTAACCATTTAAATTCTCTGTGTGCGTTTTAGTGTTTGGCTGTGTGCATTTTGGTGAGAGCTGGATCAATTTTTTCTTTATACTCTTTTTTTATTTTTATTTTTTGGATATGCATGAAGTAACTTTTTCTCCCCTTCCTTGTTAAGATCTCATAGTTTTTCTTTCGCCAATTGGGCACTCAATTAAGATTCAAGAAAATATGTATCACAAACACACTTGAGCCCTTACATAGCATATTAGTTGTATTTTGTGAGGTTAACATTTGAAATTTATGGTCAATTTTAGATGCAAGTGAGCAAATACTTTAGTTGATAAATTTTTTCATGAGAAATTTAATAATTTTCAAGGTGGCAAATTCTTTTTTTGGTTTTATTACACTTTTATTTTTGAATTTTATCTAATTTTTTACTTTATCTTCTCAACTTTTATTTTCTTCACTTAATCTCCTAAACTTTTAAAACAATTTCAAACAACGCTTTAATAGTAACATCGTTAATTTATTGAATAAAAAATAGGTCATCGTTAATAGTAACATCGTTAATTTATTGGACATTTTTATCTAATCTAATCTAACCTAATATAAAAGCATCTTTGTGTATATAACCATACTAGAGAGGATAATACTCACTCTTCTACTCCTTCACACTCACTTTTCACAAATTGTCCCTTTTTTTTTTGGATCCGATAATGATGGTTGAAGCTTTAAGTTGGATTTGTAGTCTATTCATGTTTTTTTAGATCGACTGTTGTTGATGTATAATTAAACATGACATCTTGTTGATTTAAACATGAATATTTTGGATTTTACTTTCTGATCTGTTTTTTTTTTTTTTTTTAAAGTGGTTTCAAGATTTATTAGAATTGATTCTTTTTTACTAACCTTTTTTTCGTAAATTTCATATTATTCTGTAATATTCTGATTTAAAAAAATAATTCTTTGTGTAAATTTTTGAGGTTTTGATTTTTACTCTCTAATAAGTTATTTTTCAAGGATCAAATACAAAAAAGTTCCTCAAATATTTTTTAATACACATTTAGTCCAAGCCTTATATTTTGTACCAAAAAGTTCATTATTCTCTTATCGTTAAAGGTCCGCGCTAGCGGAATGGTAAAACTATTTTGGCATGGTAAAGGACTTTTGGGTGCAAAATAAAAAGCTTTTGGACTAAACGTGTATTAAAAAAAGTTCGAGGGACTATTTGGTATATGCCCAATTTTTCAATATATTTCACATTTTCAATAATTTTGGATTTATTTTCAGTAGTTTTTTGTTTTTTTAAGTTTTTCCGTAGTTTCTGCAATTTTCAGTTAATTTTCTAGATCTTTATTTTTTCAATATTATTCAAACATCTTAAATTTATTTTCTAATATTTCCAGTTTTTTGAAATATTTTTCAGATATGTAAAATGCACACATTTTCCAAACTTTTAAAAATCTTTTTCAATTATTTCCAAAATTTGTAAAATGTTTTTAAGTAGTTTTTGTTTTTTTCATCTATTTTCCCATTTTTCTGTAAAAACAAATTCTTTTGCAATTTTCGGCCTTTTCCATTTTTGCTTTAATTTTTTTTATTTTCACCAATTTTCATTTTTACCGAGATTTTTAATATTTTTTTTTATTTTAAAGATTTTTTAATTATTTTTTACTTCATGTAATATAGAAATTTAAAATGCCCCTTTTAATTTGTAAGGGACAAAAATACCCTCATGTGCATATATGATCACCTTTACGTCCAAATATTTAATATCATTAGGGTTAGGGCGTATTATGAAGTGTATTTATAAGTTCAAGGGGACATATGAAGAAAATACAAGTTTGGGTGGCAAAGTTGAAAATGGGGTAAAGTTTAGGATGAAAAGAGTAATTAAACCTTTTAATAATTTTTGTAGGGAGTAGGATAAAAAGAAGAAAAATATATTTCACAAAAACAGTTTTTAACGTATAAAAATATTTTTCAATTTTTATAAAGAGTTTTATATTTTTTTTAAACAAACATTTTTTAAATATTTGTTTTTCATAAAATAATTAAAATATATATTTTTCTTAATTTTAAAATAGTTGTGTTATTTTGTAAAACAGCTACAAAAATTTGAAACAAATCTTTTTTTTTTAAAGAGAGTTAGTTATAAAAACATTAGGTTTTTTGTATTATAATTAAAGCGCTTTTTTATTTCAGTACAATTTTCTTCTTTAAAAAAAAAGCTAAACTCATTTTCTATAAATTAAAAAAACATGGAATTATTCTATTAAAAAACCAATTGTTTTACAAAAACTGTTTTTACAGTTTTTAAAATTGTAACAACCCCTATTTTCTCACGTAAAGTCTGGTCAAGCACAATACGCCAAAAATAGGGCTTGCTTGTCAATTAAAATCATTCTTGGCACAAATATAAGTATAAATAATTTTTTTTGTAAGAGCCCGCATTCGAAAAGCCAAGAATAAATCCATAGTAATTAAATAGATCCAAATCACCACAAATTAAATAATAAATTCAACTAGTATAATAGAAATCTCAAACAACATAAAGTACAGAAGTCTCGGGCTTATGCCCTTACAAATGTTCCTAATAAACAAATAACTATGGCAGAAAAAGCACCTATGATAGAATCGAAGAGTTTGAAAACTGATGTACAAAAGAGACTGCAAGACTGTCATAGTGCAATCCAGTTATCCATGTCTAGGAGCACCTTTGGGGGGGGGGGGGGTATATTTAAATTTGGTTCAGAGCCCTATGTGTGCAAAAATTAACTTAATTAATTTAAGATGCAATAATACAGTTGATGCAAAATAAATATTCCCCCTTCGTTTCTCGTATGCGTTTAACACCCCACCCCTCATTTAAATGTGATATTATTCGCATCCCAATACGTTCCAAGTAATTATTATGACATCGTGTCAAACATGAAATAATGAATTTATCGATAACTAAATAATTAAATGTAACAACTACATTTAATTGACAACACCATATATCCCAGTCTCATAAGTTTCACATATAAGGCATAAACATCTATTATGCATTATAGGGTAAAAAATTATAGTTATTGTCCCATCCTTAGACAATTATATTTATCTCATTACAATCGGGGTAAATTAATTATATAAGTCCTTTCATATATTTGACATACAAAGGTATCTACTGTTAGTTCTAACTGATATTCTATCAGTAAGACCGGAAGAATCTCTTATCCTAAGCGGACATCACAAACCACACATAAATTGGGGGTGGTCTCTATGCAGGATACATGTTCACGGTCCATACATAGTGGTGACACAGACTGTGTCAACGTCGACACCTACCTCTCGTAGATGGCTCCTCCACGTAGTATCTATATGCCTACTGTGGGTACCCTGAATTTAGCACCATAGGCCTGGACGAGTAGCCTCTCCCTAGCGGCCCAAAGCCCAGGCCCATCACCTTTGTATTAATCCAATTACCCCACGATCCCATGAAGAGAAGTTGTGGGGGAACGCGATCCCATGTAGGGGAGATGGCTAATAAGGAGGAACCCATCACCCCCACTACTCCAACACATACATGTATAAATTAAACCCTAAGTCCGGGGCAGAGGACAAGTTGTATTCTCTGTACTTATTCTTCAGACTATAGAGAAATAACACTGACTGAACCACCATGGACGTAGGCACATATTTGCTGAACCACGTATACCCGTTGTTGTGTGATTGGCATCCTATTTATCTTTTCTTGATTGTTACCTCTTTCATATTTATTTGTGTTGCATAATAATTGTCACCACAATTGGCGCCGTCTGTGGGAAGCGTTTATCTTTCCCTGAGAAGAACCCACGCCAAGAGAAAATCTAAGATGTCTGGTCACAGCAGCAACGCTCCTCAAGCAGGAGATATTCAAGAGCCACCTGCTCCTCGCAGGATTAGGTCTGAAGTCCGACGTTCAGAACAAGGGGCTCGCTTGGAAAGGCCAGCCTCAGAAGAGAGTCAAGGACCAGCAAGGTCCACGCAGATATCCAGGTTGATCGACGCATACGAGGCAAGGCTCCACGAGCAAAGGGAGTCTTCTCGCAGATATGAGGCTGAGAATGCTCGCTTGAAAAGAAGACTGGAGAAACTGGAGAAGGAACTACGTCCCGATACCAGGAGACGCCCCTATCGCACTCCTAGCCCTCAGGCGAGCAAATCTCGCAGCTGAGGAAGGAGCCCTAGGCGGCAATACCAAGGGTACGAAGGTGGCGATTCAGACGACGACCTCCGCGAACAACTGAGAAAAGCTCGCCGCTATCAGAGCCCTGCTCGCAGCGACGACAACATACAGAACCTAGTCCGCAGAGAAATGGACCAACATCCTGCCCACCGCGGCACCAGGTCGACCAGAGAGCTCGCCAGGAGGGCCCTCAAGACACAGATGAAATCTCCCTTCACGAGGGAAATTGAAGAAGAAGAAGCTCCCAGAAAGTTTGCTATTCCAAGGTTCAAGATTTACGACGGGAAGACTGATCCCATTGATCATGTCAGGCAGTACCGGCAGGCTATGACCCTCTAGAATCACCGAGATGCACTGATGTGCCGTATTTTTCCCTCGAGCCTTCATGACGTGGCCCAGAAATGGTTCGAAAAACTCCCTCACCGATCCATCAGAAATTTCAAATCCCTGGCCGAGCTCTTTACGGCCCGGTTCATCACCAGCAGCTCCCATCCCAAAAGGATGGATGCTCTATTAACAATGAAGAAAACGCCACAGGAGACACTCCGAGACTACGTGAAGAGGTACTGGTAGTTATTCAACGAAGTCGAGGACTGTGCGGAAGAAGTGGCAATGGCTTCATTCAAAATCGGGCTACCTAGATCTTCCCTCCTTTACCAGTCCTTAACAAAGAAGGAAGCGACGACCATTGATGACCTGATGGCCCGGATTGAGAAATACGCAAAGGTGGAAGATGTCACCCGCCTTAACGTGGGAGAAAACGGTCGAGGCAAGCTCGCTACCAAGGGAAGTGAGAAAGTTGATAACCAGAAGAAAGGAGGAAAGAATGGGAGCAAGAATGGCTCCAAAAACGGAGGGAACCCTGACGTTGCAAAGTCGTTCCAGGCGTTCAACACCGTCTTCAAAGAACCAATTTACAAAATTCTCGCGAAGATCAAGGATGAGCCGTTCATCAAATGGCCCCGAAAAATGGGAGGAGACCCATCGAAAAGAAATAATGCACTGATATGCACCTTCCATAAAGAGGGAGGGCATAAGACCGAGCACTGCAAGGCTCTTAAGTCCAACCTCGAGGAGTTGGCTCAATCCGGAAATTTGAATGACTTTGTGGAAAGGAAGGTAGAAAGAGTAACTGTCCACAAGGAGGCAAAACCCGACAACGTATTGGAAGACGACGCCGGACACGAATTCGCAGTAATCCATGGAGTATCCGATGTTAAGAAAATCCAGGGTAACTCAGCTCGAATGGAGGTAAAGAAGCTGACAGCAGTAATGCAAGCTTTTCAGATTGATCCAGCAAAATCACAGGCAGGAAAACGTCGGCGAGCAAAGGACATCAACTACAACAACCATATTGTTTTCACGGATGAAGATCTTGTGGGAGTAAGGACCCCACATCACGATGCCTTAGTCATTACACTCAGGATAGCCAACTTTGATATCGACAGGCTGCTCGTCGATCAAGGGAGCTCATCCAAAGTAATGTACATGGACCTGTTCAGAAAATTGAAGTTGAACATCGCCGACCTAAAGGGAACAACTGTTCCTCTGGTCGGCTTTGCTGGGAAAATGACCATACCTCTAGGCAAGATTGTACTACCAGTGCTCGCTGGAAGTGTTTAAAAAATGATTGAATTCTTGGTGGTCGACATCGATTTACCGTATCAAACCATCCTCGGCAGGGGATGGCTTCATGCAATGAAGGCAGTCTCCTCGACCTACCACCAGAAACTCAAATATGTCACCGAGCGGGGAGTGATGGAGATACGTGGCGACCAGGCGATGGCGAGAAAGTGCTTCATAGCGGCCATCCGACCAAAGCCAGAGAAAAAAGCCGTTCAAACCAGCGAGAAAGTGGAGGAAGGTGCAATCCCTTCCAAATAGCAATTAAAATATGAAAGGCCCGGAGTGGAGGAGACCAGGCTCCTCCCCTCCGAGCGTGTTGTAGAGGACCTGGTAGAAGTAATTGCTAGAGAAGGCGACAACAGCAGGGTCTTCCTGATCGGGACCTCACTCACTGACCAAGAGCAAAAGGATTTGTTAACCTTACTCAGAAGCAACATAGATGTTTTCGCTTGGGAACCTTACGAGCTGCCAGGAATCGATCCCAATATGGTTTGCCATCGGCTGCACGTCAATCCTGCATTCAAGCCAATAGCGCAGAAGGCAAGACAGACTGCTCCCGAGAAGGCCAGAGCAATATAAAAAGAAGTCGAAAAACTGCTGGATGCAGGGTCCATACGGGAAGTGCAATTCCCCAAATGGTTATCCAACCCAGTGGTAGTTCCAAAAAGCAATGGGAAGTGGAGAGTTTGCATAGACTTCACTGACCTCAACAAATCCTGCCCCAAGGATAGCTTCCCTCTTCCGAAAATAGACCAACTAGTAGACGCCACTGCAGCTCACGAACGAATGAGTTTCCTGGACGCATATTCAGGCTATCACCAGATTCCCCTATATTCCCCAGATCAAGACAAAACGGCGTTTATCACGACGGTGGGTTTATACTGTTACAAAGTCATGCCTTTTGGGCTAAAAAATGCCGGGGCAACCTATTAGCGGCTGGTTACTAAAATGTTCAAGAACCAGATGGGAGACACAATGGAGGTCTACATCGACGACATGCTCGTCAAGCGCAAGGAGAAGGAAAATCACCTCTCGGACCTGTCAAATACCTTCGAAATCCTCAGGAAGTACCGAATGAAACTCAACCCGAGCAAGTGTTCCTTCGGTGTCCAGTCAGGAAAGTTTCTTGGGTATTTGGTCAGCAAGCGTGGCATAGAGGCTAATCCGGACCAGATTGATGCAATCAAAAGAGTGCAACCTCCTCGCACAATCCGCGATGTACAGAAGCTCACTGGAATGCTCGCTACTCTAAACCGTTTCATTTCTAAATCCTCCGAGAGATGCAAGCCCTTCTTCCAACTCCTAAAAGGTAGCAAAACAGTAGAATGGACCCCAGGTTTCTCACAAGCATTAGACGAGCTCAAATCCTACCTAAGCTCCCCACCACTGCTTGTCATACCGCAGCAAATGGATTCTTTATACCTCTACCTCTCTGTATCCAGCCATACTGTCAGCTCAACGCTAATGTGTGAGGTTACAGGTATCCAACATCCAGTCTATTACGCGAGAAAAACCTTACTAGACGCCGAGCAGCGCTACCTACCATTGGAAAAGCTCGCATTCGCCCTAGTAATGTCCTCGAGGAAGCTGAAGCATTACTTCGAAGCTCATACGATCATCGTCCTTACATCACACCCCCTCAAGGCTGTCCTAAGGAAGGCGGATTTATCGGGCAGACTGTCTAAATGGTCAGTCGAGCTCGGCCGGTTCGACATACAATTTCAACCAAGGACAGCTATTAAGGGTCAAATCCTTGCTGATTTCATAGCTGAATTCACAGGCGAAGAACCCTTTGACCAGCCTAAGCCAACAGAACAAAACAACCAGGCTACAGGGGGAAGCTGGAAACTATTCGTTGATGGAGCCTCCAACTCAAAGGGGGCAGGAGTAGGAATTGTTCTCATCACTCCAGAAAATACAGTCCTCGAGCAAGGAATCAGGCTGGGATTTGCAGCCTCCAACAACGAAGCAGAATACGAAGCCTTAATAGTAGGTCTCCAAAGGGCGCAAACTCTGGGAGCAAAGCATTTACAGGTATTCGGAGACTCGCAACTAGTTTCCAATCAGATAAGTGGAGACTATAACGCGAAGGATGAGAGGATGGCAGCCTACCTCTCCTTGGTAAAAAACTTAATGACGAACTTTGAAGAAATCAACATCCAACAGTTTCCCAGGGGGCAGAACAGCCACGCTGACGCCTTAGCAGCCCTTAGCTCGATAGTTGATTCCAGCCTTAAAAGGATCATCCCTATCGATTTCCTCAGCTGCCCAAGCATTTACCCCAACTGCGAGCTGACCAAAGCGAAACCAATACTCCAATTAGAACCAGCCCCCAGCTGGATGGATCCCTTGAGAGATTATTTGAAGAGCGGAACGCTCCCAGAGGATAAGAGGACTGCTCACCAGATAAGAGTCAAAGCTGCTCGCTTTCACTTATCCACGGGAGGCGACTTGTATAAAAGATCTTTCTCCGGCCCCTACCTTAGATGCGTCCACCCAGACGATGTCAAGATAGTGCTTCACGAAGGAATCTGCGGGAGTCACGTCGGAGGAAGGTCTCTAGCCTTCCGAGCAATGAAGGAAGGTTATTGGTGGCCATATATGCAAAAGGACTCCGCAGTATATGTCCGCAGATGCCTAAAATGCCAGCTTCACGCCCCCATGGTCCACCAGCCTGTCAGCAAATTAAAATCACTAACCAGCCCCTGGCCTTTCGCCCAATGGGGAATGGACATCGTGGGACCACTGCCCACCGCTGCCAGCAATCGCAAATACCTGTTGGTCGCAACTGATTACTTTACCAAGTGGATCGAGGCAGAACCACTGGCGAACATCTGAGATGCTAACATGATAAGGTTCATATGGAGAAATATAATCACTCTCTTCGGGATCCCCAGAACCATCATCACTGACAATGGAACACAGTTCGAGAGTGGCCCTTTTCAGGACTTCTGCGACCAACACAGGATCAGGCACCACTTCAGCTCGGTGGCTTACCCTCAAAGCAACGGACAAGCCGAGGCTTCCAATAAGACAGTGATCGCTGGATTGAAGAAGCGATTAGAACAAGCCAAAGGCACGTGGACAACCGAGCTGCTGCATATCCTATGGGCGTACATAACAACTCCTAGGCGAGCCACAGGAGAAACGCCATTCTCACTAGCATATGGTATGGAGGCAGTCATCCCACTAGAAGCAGGATTGCCTACAATGAGATCCGACCTTGTCGAGCAGGGTCAGAACGATCAGGCTCTGCTCGCTGAAATCGATTTGGCCGACGAGCGCAGGGAACTTGCCCTAGTAAAACTAGCGAGCTATCAACAACAGCTCGCGAAGCACTACAGCAAAAGGATCAATCCGAGGAAATTCAAAGTTGGGGACTATGTTCTAAGAAAAGTCCTGGGCAACACAGTAAAGCCATCAGACGGTAAACTGGGCCCGAACTGGGAAGGACCTTATGAGGTAATTAGAGATGACCTGCGAGGTGCCTATCATTTGAAAACGATGGAGGGCAGAGAGATACCACGAGCATGGAACGCAGCTAATCTAAAAAAATTCTATTTTTAGGAGTTCTATTGTTAGATCTTTTATTGTACTCATGATGGGAAAAGACAGTTTATTTCTCAATTCATCAATGAAAATCTCTCAGTTGATCACTCTCTAAAAAGTAACAATTATATCTTATTGAACATCCTCTTCAAAATGCAGTTGTAATGGTTGACATAGCAGGGAAACACCCCTCCTCAGGTCATCGTCATAAAACACGACAGACCTCTCAGCATTGCCCATGGCAATATATGAAGCCCTACAGAGTATTCTTAGGCATCAAACCTACTTTGGTTAAGCAAAATCCTGACCGGATAAAGACATCCAATACCAGGTGTGTCCTCGCCAATTGCCCTACTTAGGCCTAAGGGAGTGTGACGACACAACCTAAAAGGTAAAGGAAGGGCACAATGGTATTCTTATACTGGACTGGGCGGACACTCACATGACAAAAGCATTTACAATACAAAAATACAAAAGAATTGATGAACACGTTTAGTCGGCAAGGTTGCCCAAAACTCGAACTTCTCATTAATCTTTTATATTTACAAACAGAAAAAGTACATGTTTAGTCAGCGAAGCTCGCCCAAAGCATTTACAAAAAATAAATAAATAGTAAAAAATCTCAAGAAGGTGGAAGCCTCCGAGCAAGATAGTCAGCAACTTTAGCCCTCCTTCCATCATCAGGAGCAGGGGCGAGCTCCTCCACGACCTCATTTGCGTCCAACTCCAATAATCGTCGGGGAATAACATCAATGGGTATCCATCGATCATCCCGCCGGAATGGATTGGGCATCAGAGTGGAGGAGGACATCTCGTGTCGATACCACAACGTCGAGTTCCTTGGGACCTGCAGCTCTTTGAGGGCACTCAACCACCCCCTGATGAAGGATAACTCTTCAAACTCTGACAGTCTCGTCGGAGCGTCCAGCCAGCCTTGATCATAGCCGTCGGACCACACCTGTCGAGGACCATTCTTGAACAAATGTCGTAAACGGGTGACATCCCTCTGAAGCCCAGCAGCAGTCACATAAGCTCGCCGAACATCACCGCGCAGCTCCTCCATCTCCCTCTCATGTTGTTCCTCAACTTCCCTATTCCTACCCCTGGCACTCCTACCAGCACGCGGGAGGGGAGGCCGAGAAGCTCGCGAGGAAGAAGAGCCTTGTAGGACTGCTGGAACAATGCTCGGTGAATGCTCCTTAAGCTTCAAGACCTCCCGCCTTAGGTCTTCATTCTCCTGCTGCAGGAACTCCGCCACTTGGTTGATCTCGGTGGCCTCCAGTAGCTTCACTCTCAGCTCGCTAACTTCTCCTTGCACTGAAGCACCGATCTCTTCCATTTCCTGAAGCCTGTCCTTCAATTTGGCCACCAGCTCAGACTGGTCCTTATATTTTTTGTTACTTAACTTAGCAAACCTGCAGAGTCTAGCGAAGGCCTGGCGAACAGCAGGACTTGCATTTGGACCAAGAGTCCTACCCAGATGGGAAGTGGCAGGGATATATTCATCAACATCAACCAACTACAAGTAAAAAGGAAAGGAAGAGAAAAGAAAGAGATCAACATAAACAAATATAAAGCCTTTTTCATTGATAATGAGCGAGGTTACATCATTGATAAAAAGAAAAAAGTTACAAATAAGCCCTATCAATTAGCTATCAGTTGGCAACCTCGGTGGATGGACCCTTGTCCTTATCAGCATCAGCAGGGGCATTACCCTCTGTAGGGGTGCGCACTACCTCCTCGACCAAGGGAGCATCAGAAGGAGTCGCCTGAGAAGCAGGATTGGTGCCTTTAGCAGTTGGGGCTGGCTCCTCATCCACGACTGGCTTTGGCCCTGGATCATGCTCGTCAAAGAGTGGGGATGCAACGTCCACCCCAGCAGCCACGAGGGCCTTGTTCCACCCTTTCTTGAAGTTCAGACGGCTAATATAGCCTATCTGAACCTCGGCGTCCTCATACGCAGCAGCCCAGCCAGAGTTGTACGAATCTTCCTTGAGAGTGGATGCCTGGGCTTTCTCCGCCTCCAGTTGCTCGGCAAGAGCCCTGTTCTTTTCCGCAAAGTCTAGCTTGCTCGAGCATACCAGGTCATACGGCTTCCTCAGCTCGCCAAGCTCCCTGACAGCATCATCTCTCTTGCGAGCAGAAATAGCAAGGGCCGAGGCAGATATAGATCGAGCTGTGTCAGCAGCCTTCAGATCGGCCTCCAGCTGAGACCCCCTGGCTACCAGGATAGATTTTTTCTGTTCCAGCTAGCCATTCCTCCTAATCAGCTCATCGTGAGAGCGATAGAGCACAGCGAAGTCGGTCACAAACTGCAAAGAACAAGGAAAGGATCAAGAAGGATAAACCATCAAAATTTTCCAAAAGAAATTGAAAGAGGAACCTTACCAAGGCAAGCCTCTGGCTAGCTTGCAAAGCCAGTTGATCGGACCCCAACGCCCTCTCACGATCCGCAGGAAGGACTGCTCTCTCGAGCAGCGCAGGGGCAAGCTGAGGAGAGGTGGCCACCGAAGCCCCCTCAGGCAAGGCAGATACTGGGACCAGGGCTTGACCAGTTTTGGTCCTTAGTTCCATCTTCCTCCTCTTTTTCTCTCTCCCTTCTCTTTCTCTCTTCCACCTTCTTCCTCTCCTCCTCCTTCTTCTTCTCTCTCTCTCTCGCCTGCTCCTCCTCTCTCTTCTTCTTCTCTTGCTCTTGAGAAGAAGGACGAGAACCAGTATTTATGGCCCCGGAGACAATCTTCGATTTCTTGGACCTCTGTGCAAGAAGCACATCATCATCATCATCTCTAATTAAATTCTTCCTGGGAGGCATCTCTTCACCCGAACTGCTGGTAGTACTCAAAGAACTGCTGCTGTCAGCACTGCCTGCACCCAAATTACTCACAACACCTGCAGGCTCACTCTCCGAGCTGCTCTCTTCTTCGTCCAATTGGATGGGCTCAGCAGAAATCTCTTCGGAAGAGTCAAAGTCCGGAACTCTATCCACAGGTCGGGCTATGAAGCTGGAGTCTGTGTTCTTGTATTCAAGCAGAAAAGCAGCAGACCTAGGATGCTCGCCGTCACCCAAAGGTTCCCTGATGTTCCAAGCTTTCACCAGTTCCGAGATACGAACCTCGCTGAGAGCAGGCTCCAAGTTCTTTATCTTCGCTGTAAAAGAAAAAGCAAGGAGAAGTTAGAAAAATCACAAAGTCAGCAAAGGTTGAAACAATAATCTGACATCTACCTATATATTCTTCCCCATAAAAGGGAACAGTGAACCTCTCAGATCTCGACCCTTCAAATTGGGGGGAAAGTTGCCAATTCCTGACAAGAAAACCTTCTTGCCAGTAGTCCTTATGAGAATCAGGTAGATTTACTACCAATACCCTATCAGGGCTCCTAGCCTTAAGGTACAGAACACCTGAACTCGTTCGAGAAAAGGAGTAATAAAAGCAGACCTCGGCAAGCCCTAACTTTGTGCCATACAATTGATTTATCCTATGCACGCCGTTCACTATTTTCCATACGTTGGGCGAACATTGTGCAGGCACAATATTGAAATAGCTAAAGAAGTGCAGAAACAGATCATTAGGAGGGAAGGTAAGTCCCCCCTGGGAGAGCAACAGGACGTGAATCCAATGTGCATCCTCTATATCCTTAACGTTCCTAGGAGGCGAGGCACAACACTCAATCTCTACCCACTCAGGAATACTATAGAATTTTCTAAACTCAGTTACTGACCTATTTCCAATCTTCGCCATTGGAAAAATACAAGAAAAACTACAAACCAAAGAGAAAATGCAAAGAGCGCGAGAGACTTACAAGACAGAAGATCAGGTCAAATGGCGAAGAAGCAACGAAAGTAGAGATCGAAAACAGAAGGTACTACGCGCAAGAGCTCTCAGAAGATAGAAGATTGCTGGAAAAGTCTGAAGCGACAAAAAGAAATGCGCCTTATTCCAATGAGCCTTCAAGTCTAATCATAGCGCACGGATAGCGAAGCGGGTGCCGCCAAAGTAACTACACAGTTTTCAAATAAATCAACCATAATAGCTGATTATTTAAATTCATTGGACCTGTAAAAATGGCCCAACAAATTTAGGGGCAATTGTGGGTACCCTGAATTTAGCACCATAGGCCTGGACGAGTAGCCTCTCCCTAGCGGCCCAAAGCCCAGGCCCATCACCTTTGTATTAATCCAATTACCCCACGATCCCATGAAGAGAAGTTGTGGGGGAACGCGATCCCATGTAGGGGAGATGGCTAATAAGGAGGAACCCATCACCCCCACTACTCCAACACATACATGTATAAATTAAACCCTAAGTCCGGGGCAGAGGACAAGTTGTATTTTCTGTACTTATTCTTCAGACTATAGAGAAATAACACTGACTGAACCACCGTGGACGTAGGCACATATTTGCTGAACCACGTATACCCGTTGTTGTGTGATTGGCATCTTATTTATCTTTTCTTGATTGTTACCTCTTTCATATTTATTTGTGTTGCATAATAATTGTCACCACACCTACACATTGTCAAGCCCACATATGCCGACGTGTGGTACCCGGTCCGAACGAATGACCCCCCGAGATGATAGAACAGTTCAGGAATATTGGTATGTTCACACAAATATATAATAGTACATATTAATATCTCATATAATATGTATGGGTAACTACTCCATAATTACCATAGAAAGCCCATCTAAAGTCCACAACATATTCATTTATTAATAATTTACCATCTAGTGAATTATTAATTTCATTCCATAAAATAATTACTTAGCTATGTAATTTTCCCGATTAAATGTAGCATATCCTCACTTTTAATAATTTTCCCTTTTTACTCATTGTTAACGCAAAAATTCTCCATCTACGAGGACCAATCAGAAAAGGACACATGTCATCCTACGTGGCAATATTCGACACCCAGGAGAGTTGGTCGGCATCCGAGGAGAGTTGGTCGGCACCCGAGGAGAATTAGTCGGCACCCGAGGAGAGTTGGTCGGCCCCCGAGGAGAGTTAGTCGGCACCCGAGGAGAGTTGGTTGGCATACCAACCAGGAAGATCAAGGGATAACTATGCATTTAATGTGCATTAATGAAGATGACAACGCATTTAATGAGCCTTAATGTACATTTATACTATATTAATAGATGACAACACATAGCATACCAAGCAATTCAACAATCAGATTCGTTGAATGTAGACATAAATGTCTACATACAATGAATCTTTTTATCTCCCATCACTATAAATACATGTATTCCCTTAGCCAAAAGGGGAGAGATCCGAGATAACTTAGAAACACCATACACAAGATACACCTCTTTTCTCTCTCTACACCCTATGGTGCTATTGTAAATAACAGTGGACGTAGGCCTTATTCATAGCCGAACCACTTTAAAAATCTTTGTCTATCATGTGCTTGATTGGATTATTTTTATCTATTTATCTGTGGTCATAAAAATGGGATTCGGTACAGTTTTTTGCATCAATACTCATATACAGTAAGCCAAACCCAAACCCAGACCAAATCATGAAAGGAACTCATGTACAATAAACCAAACCCAGGCCAATTCGTGAAAGGAGCAAACTGCCAAAAACCACTTTACGTCCCTCGAACAAGATTGAGGCTCGCACGACATGATATGTTGCTCGAACGACATATGACGTCATTTGACAGACCCCTTCATCTTCTTCCCACGCTATTTCTCAATTTCAGTTCCTTCCAGCTTCGATTCAAACCCATAAAAGTTCATACGAAACCCAGAAACTAACCCAGAATTATATATATTCAAACCTAGAATCTACATCTATTGAGGAGTTTAACGATGGAAGATTTCTCCAAATTTCAACCCTATTCAATTTACCAGAAGACGCATCTACCATAGGATCTACATCCAAATTTCAGTCCGTAAATTAACGATGACATCCTCTACATCAATTAGTCATGTATCCCCAATGAACTATTAAAACCCTAAGGATTCTAACATCAATTTCCATATTTCAATGCCTAAATATGTGGGACTAATTATATATTAAATTCACTCATCTACATGCATTGTTCATCATCAAATTAATCATATCAAACCTAGATCCTTGAAATTTAAGGGGTCATTACAATGCATCAATAAATATATTGAAAACATAAATTAAGCAAGAGAATTTTTTACTTAAAAATATGTGGAGAAAAGCCCTTTGAATTCCCTTTGATTATTCTTTGGTTCCTTGGCCTTTTTCCTCTTTTAATTCTTCTCCTTTCCTCTCCCGTTAACAATTGTTTTTAGGTTTTTCTGAATGATAGTGGGGGAGTGGTTTACCCCCACTTCAACACTAATTAATGTTAATTGATGATGCCAGAAATAGCACCACCAGTCAAGGTGTTTGTAAGCTCAAATCAGTGATAGCAATGACAGCTCATGTATATACTAAATATAAGAGATTGAGATGAGGAGAAGAGGATGAACACCAATATATAAGTGGTTCAGCCAATTAGGCCTATGTCCGCTATGCAAGTGAGTGAATAAGGTCACTAAAATAGGGCACTAATGGCTATGGATACAATCTCTCAAGCTTTCTATCTCTACTATATAATTTGACAGATTTTCAGCTAGGGTGGGTTTTTTGGATCCTTCTCAAGGTAGGAGAAGATAAGTATATATAGTGTACCCCCCATACATGCAATGAGTATGTGTGTGTTGATCTAGCCAATCTGATGAAGACATCTATTTCTGTCACATGTAGAGAATGATGATGAAATATTCCCTTACGTGAGGGGATTGATTCGATTACAGCTAATTTTGTCCACGTGTTCCTATCCTTACATATGCTTGTAAATGCTCGTCCTTGCCCATGACGGGTGCAACCTCGGCATGGAAGAGTACGAGGTTGGTTAAGTCTGATTATTGCCTTATCCGAGGTTATTCATGATGATCTCGTTTAGGTAGAGCAGCCGAGGTAAGACTGGAGGGGTTGAAGCGTCGGCTTGGGCCGGGGTTAGGCAAGTATAGTTGGAACGTTGGCTTGGGTCGATGATGACGATGAAAGGTGGTTGAACCCATGAGTCCTTTCTGGCCTCGGCTGATTCCCAGTTGAGGTTGATGTAAGAGGTAGAATTTATGTAGCCTGTGGACGACCTGAGGGATAGTTATGCCAATGAGTTATGAGGACCTCGGCTGATGCCTGATGGTGGGGTAGCCAGTAATGTCGGACGTAGCCGACCTTATGTTCGTACGAGATCGCTGGTCATCAGCCTTGAGCCCTTATTACCTCGGCCATCATACTGGCCGAGGTTGGTGCCTCCGAGCTGTCAGGTACGCTTTGGGCATATCAATCACCCCTAGCCCTTAGTTACCTGTAAATAGGTGACTAAGGGGTATGAAACTCCGAGGTTGTTCTTCCTTTTGTGCCAATCTTTCTTTGACAAGTGTCAATTGCTGAAGTGGATTACGTGCTAGGCAAGTGCAATGATGATGGCCTTTTGGGCTCCCAAGGCAATGATGGCCCTTGGGGTTTGTGCCAGCGTGGTTAGGGTGTTTAAACCCATTTTCTCTCTTTTTCCTCCTCATTTCTTCTCATTTTCCCGCCAGAGATCCCTGTTCCCCCTCTCTCTTTAAGAGTTATACCGTTATTGAGTTTGGGGATTTTCCTTGGTTTTTAATCATCCTTTTCTTCATCTCGCACTTCCTCGGGTACTATTTACATCTCGTCTTTCCATTTTCAGCCTTATTTCTCTATTTCTTGCATTTTTTAGCGACTGCTGGCATTTTATGGTGGTCGTATGAGTTTTTCAGTGAGACTTTGAGTTTTTCGGTGACCTTTGTTCTTGGCTTGAACTTGGTTAAAACCAAGTTTTGATCCTTAGCTTATCTTGCGTCCAGTTGTTTGTCTTTGGCTTAGTGTCCCAAGTGTATGGTCGTCCTCTTATGCTCAGACCTCTATATCAGCTTATCTTGCGTTAATTTATTGGACATTTTTATCTAATCTAATCTAACCTAATATAAAAGCATCTTTGTGTATATAACCATACTAGAGAGGATAATACTCACTATTCTACTCCTTCACACTCACTTTTCACAAATTGTCCCTTTTTTTTGGATCCGATAATGATGGTAGAAGCTTTAAGTTGGATTTGTAGTCTATTCATGTTTTTTTAGATCGACTGTTGTTGATGTATAATTAAACATGACATCTTGTTGATTTAAACATGAATATTTTGGATTTTACTTTCTGATCTGTTTTTTTTTTTTTTTAAAGTGGTTTCAAGATTTATTAGAATTGATTCTTTTTTACTAACCTTTTTTTCGTAAATTTCATATTATTCTGTAATATTCTGATTTAAAAAAATAATTCTTTGTGTAAATTTTTGAGGTTTTGATTTTTACTCTCTAATAAGTTATTTTTCAAGGATCAAATACAAAAAAGTTCCTCAAATATTTTTTAATACACATTTAGTCCAAGCCTTATATTTTGTACCAACAAGTTCATTATTCTCTTATCTTTAAAGGTCCGCGCCAGCGGAATGGTAAAACCATTTTGGCATGGTAAAGGACTTTTGGGTGCAAAATAAAAAGCTTTTGGACTAAACGTGTATTAAAAAAAGTTCGAGGGACTATTTGGTATATGCCCAATTTTTCAATATATTTCACATTTTCAATAATTATGGATTTATTTTCAGTAGTTTTGTGTTTTTTTAAGTTTTTCCATAGTTTCTGCAATTTTCAGTTAATTTTCTAGATCTTTATTTTTTCAATATTATTCAAACATCTTAAATTTATTTTCTAATATTTCCAGTTTTTTGAAATATTTTTCAGATTTTTAAAATGCACACATTTTCCAAACTTTTAAAAATCTTTTTCAATTATTTCCAAAATTTGTAAAATGTTTTTAAGTAGTTTTTGTTTTTTTCATCTATTTTCCCATTTTTCTGTAAAAACAAATTCTTTTGCAATTTTCGGCCTTTTCCATTTTTGCTTTAATTTTTTTTATTTTCACCAATTTTCATTTTTACCGAGATTTTTAATATTTTTTTTTTATTTTAAAGATTTTTTAATTATTTTTTACTTCATGTAATATAGAAATTTAAAATGCCCCTTTTAATTTGTAAGGGACAAAAATACCCTCATGTGCATATATGATCACCTTTACGTCCAAATATTTAATATCATTAGGGTTAGGGCGTATTATGAAGTGTATTTATAAGTTCAAGGGGATATATGAAGAAAATACAAGTTTGGGTGGCAAAGTTGAAAATGGGGTAAAGTTTAGGATGAAAAGAGTAATTAAACCATTTAATAATTTTTGTAGGGAGTAGGATAAAAAGAAGAAAAATATATTTCACAAAAACAGTTTTTAACGTATAAAAATATTTTTCAATTTTTATAAAGAGTTTTATATTTTTTTTAAACAAACATTTTTTAAATATTTGTTTTTCATAAAATAATTAAAATATATATTTTTCTTAATTTTAAAATAGTTGTGTTATTTTGTAAAACAGCTACAAAAATTTGAAACAAATCTTTTTTTTTTAAAGAGAGTTAGTTATAAAAACATTAGGTTTTTTGTATTATAATTAAAGCGCTTTTTTATTTCAGTACAATTTTCTTCTTTAAAAAAAAAGCTAAACTCATTTTCTATAAATTAAAAAAACATGGAATTATTCTATTAAAAAACCAATTGTTTTACAAAAACTGTTTTTACAGTTTTTAAAATTGTAACAACCCCTATTTTCTCACGTAAAGTCTGGTCAAGCACAATACGCCAAAAATAGGGCTTGCTTGTCAATTAAAATCATTCTTGGCACAAATATAAGTATAAATAATTTTTTTTGTAAGAGCCCGCATTCGAAAAGCCAAGAATAAATCCATAGTAATTAAATAGATCCAAATCACCACAAATTAAATAATAAATTCAACTAGTATAATAGAAATCTCAAACAACATAAAGTACAGAAGTCTCGGGCTTATGCCCTTACAAATGTTCCTAATAAACAAATAACTATGGCAGAAAAAGCACCTATGATAGAATCGAAGAGTTTGAAAACTGATGTACAAAAGAGACTGCAAGACTGTCATAGTGCAATCCAGTTATCCATGTCTAGGAGCACCTTTGGGGGGGGGGGGGGGGGGATATTTAAATTTGGTTCAGAGCCCTATGTGTGCAAAAATTAACTTAATTAATTTAAGATGCAATAATACAGTTGATGCAAAATAAATATTCCCCCTTCGTTTCTCGTATGCGTTTAACACCCCACCCCTCCTTTAAATGTGATATTATTCGCATCCCAATACGTTCCAAGTAATTATTATGACATCGTGTCAAACATGAAATAATGAATTTATCGATAACTAAATAATTAAATGTAACAACTACATTTAATTGACAACACCATATATCCCAGTCTCATAAGTTTCACATATAAGGCATAAACATCTATTATGCATTATAGGGTAAAAAATAATAATTATTGTCCCATCTTTAGACAATTATATTTATCTCATTACAATCGGGGTAAATTAATTATATAAGTCCTTTCATATATTTGACATACAAAGGTATCTACTGTTAGTGTCTAACTGATATTCTATCAGTAAGACCGGAAGAATCTCTTATCCTAAGCGGACATCACAAACCACACATAAATTGGGGGTGGTCTCTATGCAGGATACATGTTCACGGTCCATACATAGTGGTGACACAGACTGTGTCAACGTCGACACCTACCTCTCGTAGATGGCTCCTCCACGTAGTATCTATATGCCTACACATTGTCAAGCTCACATATGCCGACGTGTGGTACCCGGTCCGAACGAATGACCCCCCGAGCTGATAGAACAGTTCAGGAATATTGGTATGTTCACACAAATACATAATAGTACATATTAATATCTCATATAATATGTATGGGTAACTACTCCATAATTACCATAGAAAGCCCATCTAAAGTCCACAACATATTCATTTATTAATAATTTACCATCTAGTGAATTATTAATTTCATTCCATAAAATAATTACTTAGCCATGTAATTTTCCCGATTAAATGTAGCATATCCTCACTTTTAATAATTTTCCCTTTTTACTCATTGTTAACGCAAAAATTCTCCATCTACGAGGACCAATCAGAAAAGGACACATGTCATCCTACGTGGCAATATTCGACACCCAGGAGAGTTGGTCGGCATCCGAGGAGAGTTGGTCGGCACCCGAGGAGAATTAGTCGGCACCCAAGGAGAGTTGGTCGGCCCCCGAGGAGAGTTAGTTGGCACCCGAGGAGAGTTGGTTGGCATACCAACCAGGAAGATCAAAGGATAACTATGCATTTAATGTGCATTAATGAAGATGACAACGCATTTAATGAGACTTAATGTACATTTATACTGTATTAGTAGATGACAACACATAGCATACCAAGCAATTCAACAATCAGATTCGTTGAATGTAAACATAAATGTCTACATACAATGAATCTCTTTATCTCCCATCACTATAAATACATGTATTCCCTTAGCCAAAAGGGGAGAGATCCGAGATAACCTAGAAACACCATACACAAGATACACCTCTTTTCTCTCTCTACACCCTATGGTGCTATTGTAAATAACAGTGGATGTAGGCCTTATTCATAGCCGAACCACTTTAAAATTTTTTATCTATCATGTGCTTGATTGGATTGTTTTTATCTATTTATCTGTGGTCATAAAAATGGGATTCGGTACAGTTTTTTGCATCAACACTCATATACAGTAAGCCAAACCAAAACCCAGACCAAATCATGAAAGGAACTCATGTATAATAAACCAAACCCAGGCCAATTCGTGAAAGGAACAAACTGCCAAAAACCACTTTACGTCGCTCGAACAAGATTGGGGCTCGCACGACATGATATGTTGCTCGAACGACATATGACGTCGTTTGACAGACCCCTTCATCTTCTTCCCACGCTATTTCTCAATTTCAGTTCCTTCCAACTTCGATTCAAACCCATAAAAGTTCATACGAAACCCAGAAACTAACCCAGAATTATATATATTCAAACCTAGAATCTACATCTGTTGAGGAGTTTAACGATGGAAGATTTCTCCAAATTTCAACCCTATTTAATTTACCAGAAGACGCATCTACCATAGGATCTACATCCAAATTTCAGTCCGTAAATTAACAATGACATCCTCTACATCAATTAGTCATGTATCCCCAATGAACTATTAAAACCCAAAGGATTCTAACATCAATTTCCATATTTCAATGCCTAAATATGTGGGACTAATTATATATTAAATTCACTCATATACATGCATTGTTCATCATCAAATTAATCATATCAAACCTAGATCCTTGAAATTTAAGGGGTCATTACAATGCATCAATAAATATATTGAAAACATAAATTAAGCAAGAGAATTCTTGACTTAAAAATATGTGGAGAAAAGCCCTTTGAATTCCCTTTGATTATTCTTTGGTTCCTTGGCCTTTTTCCTCTTTTAATTCTTCTCCTTTCCTCTCCCGTTAACAATTGTTTTTAGGTTTTTCTGAATGATAGTGGGGGAGTGGTTTACCCCCACTTCAACACTAATTAATGTTAATTGATGATGCCAGAAATAGCACCACCAGTCAAGGTGTTTGTAAGCTCAAATCAGTGATAGCAATGACAGCTCATGTATATACTAAATATAAGAGATTGAGATGAGGAGAAGAGGATGAACACCAATATATAAGTGGTTCAGCCAATTAGGCCTATGTCCGCTATGCAAGTGAGTGAATAGGGTCACTAAAATAGGGCACTAATGGCTATGGATACAATCTCTCAAGCTTTCTATCTCTACTATATAATTTGACAGATTTTCAGCTAGGGTGGGTTTTTTGGATCCTTCTCAAGGTAGGAGAAGATAAGTATATATAGTGTACCCCCAATACATGCAATGAGCATGTGTGTGTTGATCTAGCCAATCTGATGAAGACATCTATTTCTGTCACATGTAGAGAATGATGATGAAATATTCCCTTACGTGAGGGGATTGATTCGATTACAGCTAATTTTGTCCACGTGTTCATATCCTTACATATGCTTGTAAATGCTCGTCCTTGCCCATGACGGGTGCAACCTCGGCATGGAAGAGTACGAGGTTGGTTAAGTCTGATTATTGCCTTATCCGAGGTTATTCATGATGATCTCATTTAGGTAGAGCAGCCGAGGTAAGACTGGAGGGGTTGAAGCGTCGGCTTGGGCCGGGGTTAGACAAGTATAGTTGGAACGTCGGCTTGGGTCGATGATGACGATGAAAGGTGGTTGAACCCATGAGTCCTTTCTGGCCTCGGCTGATTCCCAGTTGAGGTTGATGTAAGAGGTAGAATTTATGTAGCCTGTGGACGACCTGAGGGATAGTTATGCCAATGAGTTATGAGGACCTCGACTGATGCCTGATGGTGGGGTAGCCAGTAATATCGGACGTAGCCGACCTTATGTTCGTACGAGATCGCTGGTCATCAGCCTTGAGCCCTTATTACCTCGGCCATCATACTGGCCGAGGTTGGTGCCTCCGAGCAGTCAGGTACGCTTTGGGCATATCAATCACCCCTAGCCCTTAGTTACCTGTAAATAGGTGACTAAGGGGTATGAAACTCCGAGGTTGTTCTTACTTTTGTGCCAATCTTTCTTTGACAAGTGTCAATTGCTGAAGTGGATTACGTGTTAGGCAAGTGCAATGATGATGGCCTTTTGGGCTCCCAAGGCAATGATGGCCCTTGGGGTTTGTGCCAGCGTGGTTAGGGTGTTTAAACCCATTTTCTCTCTTTTTCCTCCTCATTTCTTCTCATTTTCCCGCCTGAGATCCCTGTTCCCCCCTCTCTTTAAGAGTTATACCGTTATTGAGTTTGGGGATTTTACTTGGTTTTTAATCATCCTTTTCTTCATCTCGCACTTCCTCGGGTACTATTTCCATCTCGTCTTTCCATTTTCAGCCTTATTTCTCTATTTCTTTCATTTTTTAGCGACTGCTGGCATTTTATGGTGGTCGTATGAGTTTTTCAGTGAGACTTTGAGTTTTTCGGTGACCTTTGTTCTTGGCTTGAACTTGGTTAAAACCAAGTTTTGATCCTTAGCTTATCTTGCGTCCAGTTGTTTGTCTTTGGCTTAGTGTCCCAAGTGTAAGGTCGTCCTCTTATGCTCAGACCTCTATATCAGCTCTTATAAGAATTCCCTTCTCTTAGAGATAAGACTTTAGAAAAGATTAGGCAAATAGAACGAGCCCAAGAGGAAGCTCGTAGGGATGAGTCCTTTCCCCTTAGACCTATCTTTTCCCCGCCTCTGAAGGTGGCATACCCTGAACCACCCGAGACTGCTGAGTTACCAGAGGATCCAATTGATCCCCCTCCCATGTCTGAGTCGTCCACCTCAGACCCTATGTCTATAGATTTATTCCAAGAGGCAATGGATTTCTATATTAGGCAAGATCAGGCCCCTGATCAGGCCGAGGTTGAAAGTCATGCCTCGTCCTACAACGATTCCAGCACCTCATTGAGCTCTTCTGATGTTGAAATTATGGGGTCGAGTGTGGCTGTCCCACCGCCTATTAATGCAATTCCTCTGTCGGACGCCACAGGGGCTGAGTTCGCTCAGAGGTTCCCTAATGGCGTTCTTACGCCTACCCAAGCCGACGTCACCAAGGACGACAACGATGGTCATGAGAGTGACGTTGACGTCTCGGAGGCAGCCGAGATAGAGAGTATTGTCAACGAATTTGACCTCTTAGACTTTAGGCACCTTTATTCCATAGGACCTTCTATCAAACTTAGGAGACCTCTGAAGGATGATTGGGCCTTTGGTGGTCGAGATGGGGAAATCTGTGTATATGAGTAGATGTTTAAGTTAGGATTTCGTCTCCCCATCCATCCAATAATTAGGGCCATATTGTCCCATATTAACCTGGCCCCTTCCTAATTATCCCCTAATGCTTTGAGGGTGATGATTGGAGCCATCGTCCTATAGAGGGCAGTCCATCACTCAGACCTTCCTGTCATGGTCTTCATAGGGTGCTACGTGCCATCCTCTGTTAAAAATCATCCGAGCTATTACCACTTCCTAGTTAGGAAGTCTGATAAGAAGATGTTATTGGTTACCCAAACCTCAAATCATAATTGGAAACCACGATACTTCTTCGTTTTTAGGGCATGAGAATTTGGTACTGGTGTCCCCTCTTCATCTCTAGAGCCGAGGACCCCTCTCAGGTGGGGAAAACTGTCACTGGCTGCCAAAGCCGACCCTGGATTAATCCAGGATAACCTACAAAAGGTCAAAGACCTTCAAGATCAGGGGGAGTTTGGTTATCTGGTCAAGTATAAGCATCTGATGACCCCCTACTACCTCTCTGAGACTGGCATGGGGGGAAGTCCTTTAGCCGAGATTCGTAAGTGTTTATTTTGCTAAGTTATACCTATGATATTTAATATCTCTGATTTACTAACTCAGACATATTTTTTGCAGAACGCCCCGAAAGTATATCAGACGACCTGTGGGAGATGTCTTCTCCAAGCCTGATCAAGTTGGTGAAGAATGCTGGGCTCAATGCACCTCCTCCTCCCCAACCAAAGCAGAACGTCGGCACTTCTAAGGTCGACGCTACAAAGAAGAGGAAATCCTCCACCACTGTCCCTGAGGATCAGAGGTAAAGCAAAGCCTAAAAAAGCGATCGCGCCATCCCCATCTCGTTCGATGATGCACTGGCTGCTCGTTTGGAGCAGTTAAAGATCGATGATAGCCTAATTGGTCATGGTCTGAAGACGATGGATGCTATCGGCTCTGCACTGACTGATGCAGATAAGCCTTTTTTACGCTCCATTGATACCTCTCTGCTGGCCGAGTTTTTCCTTTATAGGTTTATCCAGGTATAAATTTTATCTTTTTTGGCACAAGTGTAACCTCATCCTTGAATTGAGTTATCTTGATCTCATACCTCCAACTTTGTGTTGCAGGGTATCCTTTCCATGCACCAGTTTATTGACTGGACCCTGAGGTAGCTGCTCTGATTAAGAAGGGAAGAGAGGCCCAAAAGGTGGAGGCCGCTCTAAATGCTGAAGTGGAACGTCTGAAGGCTGCCCTAAAAGGGTTCGAGAATAAAGTAAAGCAGAGGGAAAAGGAAATAATAAAGCTTTAAAAATACCACACCTCTGCCTTGAAGGCCAAGGACGACGTCCTCCAACAAAAAGTTAATACTGTAGTGAAAGCTGCCCTTGAGGATGCCTTTGAGAAGATCTTAGAAAAGTACAAGGTCTCTAACCAATTTATTAGCTTTAGCTTTGAATACCTCGAAAGAGGTGTTAAAGCTACTAGCAAATGGGCGGCCTTCAAAGAAAAAGAGTCAGGGAGTTTAACAGCCTTAGACTTTATTGGTCTCGGCTATGGTAACCCTCAGTTCGCTCAGGCCTTACAAGAGGTTGAGGAGGAAGCAGCTGCTCCTCCAAAGACTGCATAATTAGAGGTTATAGAGACTGAGGATGCTAATCCTCAGGATGATGGGTTTGAGGTCACCAATGTCGGCCAAAACGATCAGGCCGAGGTTACCAACCCTGTGGCTGCAGAAACTTAGAACATGACTTGTGAAGCTTGAGTTGTAATTATTATTTTTCATCTGCAGTCGTTTGTAACCCCTGATAGCATTTCCTTGCACAGTTTGACTTGTACTTCTAACTTCTTCATGCTATATCATCCTCTGAAGAGGATTTTGCGTCTTTTGATGAATGTTCTTTGAATGGTTTTATATGTCATGCAATGGTGTGTTTTAAGGTCTGAAGCCTCAATATAATGGTGTTTTCATCACTAAACTATGATGTTACCCTTGTAATTTATCACCAACTTAATGGTTTTAAGGTTTGAGGTCATCCAAATATGATGTTTCACCTCAAACCCTGTCCTCAAATTATGATATTTAAGGTCCGAGGTCATCAAACTAAGATGTTACCCCCAAAAATTTCACCAAATTAATGATGTTGAAGGTCTGAGGTCATCCAAATATGATGTTTCACCTCAGACCCTATCACCAAATTATGATGTTTAAGGTCTGAGGTCATCAAACTAAGATCTTACCCCCATAAATTTTACCAACTTAATGATGTTGAAGGTATGAGGTCATCCAAATATGATGTTTCACCTCACACCCTGTCACTAAATTATGATGTTTAAGGTCTGAGGTCATCAAACTAAGATGTTACCCCCATAACCAATTTAATGATGTTGAAGGTCTGAGGTCATCTAAATATGATGTTTCACCTCAGACCCTGTCACCAAATTATGATGTTTAAGGTCTGAGGTCATCAAACTAAGATATCCCCCCATAAATTTCACCAAATTAATGATGTTGAAGGTTTGAGGTCATTCAAGTATGATGTTTCACCTCAGACCCTATCACCAAATTATGATGTTTTAAGGTTTGAGGTCATCAAACTAAGATGTTACCCTCATAAATTTTACCAATTTAATAATGTTGAAGATCTGAGATCATCCAAATATGATGTTTCACCACAGACCCTGTCACCAAATTATGATGTCTAAGGTCCGAGGTCATCAAACTAAGATGTTATCCACATAAATTTCATTAAATTAATGATGTTGAAGGTCTGAGGTCATCCAAATATGATGTTTCACCTCGGACCCTCTCACCAAATTATGACGTTTAAGGTCTGAGGTTATCAAACTAAGATGTTACCTCTATAAATTTCACGAATTTAATGATGTTGAAGGTTTGAGGTCATCCACATATGGTGTTTCACCTCAGATCCTGCCACCAAATTATGATGTTTAAGGTCTGAGATCATCAAACTAAGATATTATCCCTATTAATTTCACCAAATTAATGATGTTGAAGGTCTGAGGTCATCCAAATATGATATTTCACCTCAGACCCTGTCACCAAATTATGATGTTTAAGGTCTGAGGTCATCAAACTAAGATGTTACACCCATAAATTTCATCAATTTAATGATGTTGAAGGTCTGAGGTCATCAAACTAAGATGTTACCCCCATAAATTTCACCAATTTAATGATGTTGAAGGTCTGAGGTCATCCAAATATGATGTTTGACCTCAGACCCTGTCACCAAATTATGATGTTTAAGGTTTGAGGTCATCAAACTAAGATGTTACCCCATAAATTTCACCAACTGCAAATATGTTGAAGGTCTGAGGTCATCCAAATATGATGTTTCACCTCAAATTTTTCACCACTAAAGCATGATGAAACAAAGAATTGACATAGGAACTGTTTTTCTCATTAATATTCTCGTAATAAAATGACACATTTACATAGAAATAATTGCAACATCATATGTAATACTTCTTCATATGATCAGTATTCCACGGATTGGGGAAAGGTTCGCCTTCGATATTTTCTAGCCATTAGGTACCGGGTACAACCTCATCAATCACTTTGTAAGGGCCATGCCAATTTGGATGAAGCTTGTTTGCCTTTTGCAGCGTCTTCTTTAGCACTAGATCCCTTACAACTATGGGTCTTGATTTCACCCTTTGATTATAGAACTTGGTTGTTCTCTATTGGTAGGCTTCCTGTTTGATCTCAGCGCCTTCCCTTCTTTCCTCAATCAAATCTAGGTCAAGTCTTCTCTCTTCTCCATTCTTTTCAAGGTCGTAAGCCTGAATTCTGTGAGTGGGGAGTCCAACTTCTATAGGTATGACGACCTCTGAACCATGTGCTAACATAAATGGGGTCTCCCCCGTTGGTGTCCTAGCCGTTGTTCTATAGGCCCATAACACAGCATAAACCTCTTCTGTCCATCTCCCCATAGCTTCTTCCAATCTCTTTTTAATTCCATCGAGGATCGTTCGGTTCGTGACTTTGATTTGACCGTTTGCCTGAGGTCGGCCAGGAGAAGAGAAGAATTACTTAATTCCGACCCTCTCACAGTATTTCTCCAACGAAAAATTCTTGAACTAGGTTCCGTTGTCTGAGATGAGGGTGTTCGGAAGGCCATGTCTGCATATGATGCTCTTTCATATAAACTGGAAGGTCTTCTGCTCTGTAATCGTGATCATCGGCTCAGCCTCTACCCACTTGGAGAAGTAATCAATTACTATTATCAAGAATCGATAATTATTCGCAGCCCTTGGCAATGGTCCCACCAAGTCAATCCCCCATACCTCAAATGGACAAGGGGAACTGATCGATGTCATAAGTTGATGCGATTAATGAGGAATAGTGGAGAATCTATGGCACTTGTCACACCTCTTCACGTAGGCTGCAGCGTCCTTAGCCAAGTCGGCCACCAATATCCCTGCATAATTATCCTCTTAGCCAAAGGTCTTCCTCCAACATGATTGGAGCAAGAACCCTCGTGTATATCATGTAAGATATGGGGGACATCTGTGGGATGGACGCATTTGAGAAGGGGCAATAGAAATCCTTTCTTATATAGGACATCTCCTATTATTGAGAACTTTGCAACTTTGTATCTCAACTTCCTCCTTTCTAACTTGGATTCTGGCAGCTCTCCCTCTCTGATATATTTGATAATGGGGTCCATCCATGAGTTTCCTAGGTTCAGGTTGAGGCAAGAGTTGGCGACCTCTTCTTCCTCAAAAGTCTATTTGAGTAGGATCTCTACTTGTACTGTCCTTCTGATGCTTGTCCTTATTACTGAAGTCAGCCTTGCTAATGCATCTGCATGACTGTTGTCTTGTCGAGGGACTCTCTTCATCTTTACCTTTTCGAAGCCTTCTATAATCATTCTTACCATCTTCAGGTATTTCGCCATCCTATCATCCTTGGCCTCATACACTCCAAGTATCTGGTTGATAACCAACCTCGAGTCGCTGTGAAGTAGGAGTCGGTCAACTCTAAAGGCTTTTGTTAAGGAGAGCCCGCAACAAAGGTCTCATATTTCGACTCGTTGTTCGATGCCCTAAAGTTAAACCTTAGCGCATATTCAACGTCGGTACCATCCGAAGCTGACAGTATCAGTCCTGCACCGCTTCCATTTTTGTAAGAAGACCCGTCGACGAAGAGGTTTCAAACATCTTCTTCTGAAGAGAAGTGACCCTCTGACAGGGTTCCTTTCTTGAATAGGTACCTGTCTTCCTCATTCTCAGCTACTCCTTTCCTGGCTCTGCCGGACACAACCTCTTTCGGGCCTCGGAAGACGTTACTGTTTGATTCCTCTTCGATATCTGGATTATTCTCAACCTCAGCCTCTTCCCATGTGAACTCAACAACAAAGTCTGCGAGTGCCTGCCCTTTGATGGCCACCCTAGGTTGGTAAATAAGGTCATACTCTCCCAACTCGATAGCCCAAGTCATCAATCTGCCTGACTTCTCAGGCTTGTGGAGGACTTGCCTTAGTGGGGAATCGGTGAGGATGACCATATAGTGGGCTTAGAAATAGGGTTTCATCTTCCTGGAATCGTGTATCAAAGCGTAGGCCAATTTCTCCATCTGAGGATAGTTTTGTTCAGACCCTTGAAAGGCCTTACTATTGAAGTATACAAGCCTCTGTACCCCAACATCTTCCCTTTGTGACCCTGCTCCACTTCTTGACCTGGATAACCTCTGCCTCAAGTCATTTACTGGGCCGAGCCTTTCAAAGGCTGACCCTCTTCTCAAGCGATCAAAAGCTGATCCTCTCTGTTGGGAACCACCATCTCTTCTATCCCCACAACCTCGGCTTTGGTGGATAGGACATATAGTGTTGTTCGAGACCTCATACAGCTCCCAACAGCCCTCTGGAGCATCTTTTGCCTCTAGATCGTCATACATATCCTCAGGGTAAGGGCATCCTTACCTCCCCAGGCATAAACGCCTAGAGTCAGCAACGTCCCTCCTTCGATGAGGAGTAGGTTGGTCTTTTCTCGGTGCCTGGGGTGGTCCCCTGGCTTTAGGATGGGGTTGAGAAGCTGCCGGAGTAATCATCTCCGACGAGACCTCGGGTGGCCTCATCATATATTGACTGAGCTTGGAAAATTTCTCCTTCATCGCTTACTGCGTTGCAGCTAAGGAATTCAATGCCGCCGTCACTTCACCCATTTCGGATTGGGGCGATGCCTGACTGGAAGTAGGTCCTCCAACACCAAACGGCGGAGGAGGTGGTGGCAACTTCGGTGCCATATGTCAAAACTAAAGAGATTATGAAGAAAATGAGCTTAATACCTTAAGGGACCTCTTTGAATGGTGAAACAGCTCCACTCAAGGGGTGAGGCCCGGTTCACCACCAGAGTCTCCTTTGAGGTTAAGAGGAAAAAGAGAAAGAGACAGCTTCTCGTTCCCACAGATGACGCCAAAATGATGATGCCGAAAATATCACCACCAGTCAAGGTGTTTGTAAGCTCAAATCAGTGATAACAATGACAACTCATGTATATACTAAAATATAAGAGATTGAGATGAGGAGAAGAGGATGAACACCAATATATTAGTGGTTCAGCTAATTAGGCCTACGTCCACCGTGCAAGTGAGTGAATAGGGTCGCTAAAATAGGGCACTAATGGCCATGGATACATTCTCTCAAGCTTCCTCTCTCTACTGTATAATTTGACAAAGTTTCAGCTAGGGTGTGTTTTTTGGATCCTTCTCAAGGTAGGAGAAGACAAGTATATATAGTGTTTGGGGGGTGTAGTGTACCCCCCAGATATGCAATGAGCATGTGTGCATTGATCTAGCCAATCTGATGAAGACAGCTATCACTGTCATATGTAGAGAATTATGATGAAATATTCCCCCATGTGAGGGGATTGATTCGGTTACAACTGATTTTGTCCACGTGTTCCTATCCTTGCATATGCTTGTAAATGCTCGGCCTTGCCCATGACGGGTGCAACCTAGGCATGGAAGAGTACGAGGTTGGTTAAGTCTGACTGTTGCTTTATCCGAGGTTATTCATGATGATCTCAGCCAGGTAGAGCAGCTGAGGTAAGACTGGAGGGGTTGAAGCGTCGGCCTGGGCCGAGGTTAGGCAAGTATAGTTGGAACGTCGGCCTGGGCCGATGATGACGATGAAAGGTGGTTAAACCCATGAGTCCTTATTGTCCTCGGCTGATTCCCAGCCGAGGTTGATGTAAGAGGTAGAATTGTTGTCGGTTGTGGACGACCCGATGGATGGTTTTGCCAATGAGTTATGAGGACCTCGACTGATGCCTGATGGTGGGGTAACCAGTAACATTGGTCGTAGCCGACTTTATGTTCGTACGAGATCGCTGGTCATCAGCCTTGAGCCCTTATTACCTCGGCGCTCATGCTGGCTGAGGTTGGTGCCTCCGAGCTGTCAGGTACACTTTGGGCATATCACTAATCTCGAGTTTGGCTTAAAACCCAACTTTTAGATCCCCAAATGGATCTGAATTCATAACTCAACTAGCCCAAAAGTTCCCCAACCTATATACTATTGACACAGGGCTATTTTTAAACGTCTAAAACATCAAAATGAGCCCATATGTGTCCCGAAATATATCTTGAATCATTTATGTCAATAATAGGTACTTTTAAATTGTGTCACATATTAATTTATGTATTTTTCTTACGATACATGCAAATGTTACATTCATACACAGAAAAATCAATGATTCACAAATATAACTAAATAACAAATCTTGGCTATGCAATTATTGAATTAAAATTTTTAATTAAGTCCAATTTTCGCAAATTTTTATTTAATCTAAAAATATTGTTTTATTATTTATTTTAGAAAAATGGCGGGAGATTGCAAAAATAGTTGAAAATGTACCATTTTTTGTTATATAAAGACATTTTTTCGAAATGTACATTTATTGTATAAAAAATAGTTAAATAATGTAAAAAGACATTAAGGTCCATTAAAAAAATATACATTTTATTATATAAAATAGTTAAATAATGTAAAGCTTTTTATATAACAAAAAATATTTTTTTTCTTTAAATGTAGTTTTTCTAAACAAAACAATTTTTTAGAACAATCAAAACATTTTTTTAATAATTTTTTTTTATTTTTTAATTTTTATTAAAAAGTAAAATAAAAATTATTTTTAAAAGTAGTGGTTGTTAAAAAAACTGATATAAAAACAAACCATTTATTTTAATAATATAAAAAAATATTTATTTAATAAACAGAAAGTGAGCAAATCTTAGGTGGCAAAAAATTCTTTGGGTATGATGTGAGAAAATTTTGCTATAAAAAGATGAAAAAGTATGATAAATAACACGGTGCATGAAAAAAATTAATGACAAATTGTGTCTATCAAATACGTGCAAAAATGAGTAAAAACTTCATTTTTTTCCCCTTTATCTTGGCAAATCATGCCTCAATTAGAACCTTTTTTTTAAGGATAAATTGTAAGAATATATTAACACAAAGGCAAAGCCTAAATTTTTCAAGACAATACAAACCCTTAATAAGCCCAACTACAACACACAAAACAAAGCTCCAAGCCTCTAAATCAAAACCATTAAACGGTACAACCCACTACTCAAAACTCACCTCAGGCAATCGTATCGAAATTCTAGGTGTAGGGATCTGAAAAAAAAACTACATCTCAAGAAAACTCTGCTTTCACCCAAGCCAAAGAAATGAACGTCTACCCACCATCATCAACCCATAAACCACACAACGAGACCTCTTCAGAGCTGTTAAATAGCCCAATCCTTTAATGGTTTTGTATTTTCCGTGAACTACTTTTATATATGATGCAGGGTCACTGGAAAAACAGTATTGAGAATTGGAAGATATTTTATTTTATATTTTCCCCCAAACCCTCGTCTATCTTACCTTTTTTAGCAGATTTCAAATTTATTTGTAAATATTAATTTCCTTCATTATCCTTTATACGATTTGCAGAGAGGGGTCTATACCTACCAAGTTTACGTACCGACTTTTAACATAGTAGTAAATTATTTTTTAGTTGAGTTTTTATTTGTGTGGTAAGTAAGGAATCAAAATAAAAAAGTTTGATCGATTTTTTAAAATAGTAAAAAATATTATTTTGAACTATTTTTTTTAAGATCAAATATTAAAAAGTTTTTCAAATAATTTTTAATATATATTTAGTCAAAGTCTTTTATTTTGTACCCAAAAGTTCCTTACTCTCTTATCTTTAAAGGTCCGCGCCAACGACATGGTAAAGCCTTTTGGCATGGTGAATGACTTTTTTATGCAAAATAAAAAAATTTGGACTAAACTTGTATTAAAAAAAGTTCGAGTGACTATTTGGTATATGCTCCTTTTTTTTATATGGATCTTTTGAAATGTTTATATATCATATAAAAAAATTAGTTCAAAAATATTATTTTTTAATGTTTAAAAAATAAGTTTACATAAACAAGTATGTAAACTTTGTATATACGAAATTTGTCTTCATGGTTTGTAATAACTTCCCCATTCCCTTCTCTCTTTTATCCTATACTTGTTATGTTTCTATCTTGATCTTCTACTCAGGTAAAAATATCTTCCATTATGCCCCATCTTTTAACTAATTCCCATTTGATGTTATTTCTTGCATGCTTTCCTCAAATGATTGTTGCAAACTGCATATTATCTTTAGTCTTTCTAGCTTGATTTGTGTCCACACCATGTTTTGGAATGCCCGATTGTTTATTTGTCTCCAAATGAAGCATATGCTAGTAGTAATTTCAATGTACCTTATAATTATCTGAAGAGATTTAGCTGGACACATATTTTATTCTCCTCCACTTCTTGAAAAATATCCATATTTTGTCAAAACATACTACAAATACTACTGTTATTTAACACTTTCCCCAACATTGAGATGAGTATTCACAATGAAAAACTAATTGATTTATGTCTTCTCTTGCTTCATCACATAACACACACTTGTCGTCATGAGTAATCCCCTACTAATATAACATATATTTTGTTATAATTTTTTCATAACACACTAACCAAATAATGAAAGAACATTTGGGGATTATTTTTTTATTCAAAACTATTGAGCACCAACTAACTTTACTTTTTTTTCTCCCTCCTGTTATTATATGTATTTTCTCACTTAAATGAATCATCTTCACTAGGGATCCATGAAATTTAATCTTCCCTTTCAATTTGAGGAACTATTTAATTAGTTCCCTAGTTATTTGCCTTGGTAGCTTTTATGTCCCATTCTCTATATACTTCTCAACTTTATGCATGATGTTCCCAGTTGCATCATAGAATTATGGGAGGTTTGAGAATAAGTCCTCATAATTCTCAAAGTGTATAAAATAGGACACTCCACATAATTTTATAAATTTAGTCCCTGTACTAAAAACAACTTGAAAATGATGAAAAATGGTGCCGCTGGTGTGGATTAAAAAAATGACCTCCTAACTCTGAAGGGACTACACAAAAAAATGTTATTGTACCACAAGGACTAGATTTATAAACTTGAAAAGCATTGTCCTAAAAATCCAAATATAAGAAGGAACATGACCTTTACCTTAATTCTCTATTGAATTATATATACCCAAATTGCTCCAAAAGTGTTCCCCTCTCATACCAATTGTCTAACCAAAAAATGTTTTCCTCCAATCGCCAATGTTGCACTTAATCATTTCTTGAAAACATCTCTTAAGCCCAGTAGTTTCCTCCACGTCTGAAAGAGTTGGCGCTTGCGTTCAATTAAGAAATAATATAATAAACACCTTTTAACCTAAACAAACCCTAAACATGCAACTAGGTGTGATAGAAACAATATGAAATCATGCACAAGATATTCAACACACAAAGTTTAAGGAAAAATCCCCCACAGGGGCAAAACTATTTGTATATCACTATAATTTGTAAGAGAAACGGCTTACAATCGGATTACACTGAAATACAAGTTTTTTGACTAAGAATTACCCTCAGGTATCGGATTCTGTAGTCGCGGCTGGAATAATCCCTTTCCAGTAGGGCTGCAATGAAGAGGAAGAAACGGTCCACTTCACAAGGGTTGAACAACAGCAATGGTGTTCTTGGGTTACCAAACTTGATTCACATAGATATGGAAGATGTGTGAATCTTAAAAAACCTAGAATCATAGGACTCAATAGGTGAAAACTTTAGGGTTGATATGCTCTGAAAATCATGGGTAAGTCTTAAGGAAACCATCTTCTGATCGTGGTATAAATAAGGTAGCCATAGCCCTAAAAAATATGAATCACGATCTGGGAAATTCTATCCAGGGTGGACCGGTCCGGGCCTGAGGCGGATCGGTCCGATAGCGAATCGGTTCTTTTAATTTGATGCAGATTCGGTTTGCAATCGGTTCGGTGCTCTCTGGATACAATTTGCAGGGCGGACCGGTCCGGGACTGGACGGATCGGTTCCTTTTTTATTTCAGCGGATCGGTCCGGTTGCCTGGGCGGATCGGTTCTTTTTAATTAGAGGCGGACCGGTCCAGATTTCTGGATTTCTGATTCCTTCTTCTTTTGATCTTCGGATTTCGGATTTCGTTGATGACGATGTGATCATTTCAACCATCAATCTTGTAACGGCGTATGGCATAACATATACAAAAAGATGGACAAATTGTCCTTACAAATCTCCCCCTATGTCTATGCCGGAACAAACATAAAAAAAATCCGAATTATCAAGTATGAAAAATGCCTATACAAATCTACCCTTCCATGAACCCAAAAACTGAAAGTGGTACAAATGACTAAGGCTGCATCGTTTGTTCTTCGAATCTTCAGAAATCTCACCGCTTTTCTCATCAGGGTGTGCAACATGGGTTTATCAAAAGATGTATGTACCTACACACATGAGACAAAGAAAATACCAAGTGACGTATCGAGTTTGAAATGAGATAAACATAAGCATATATATCAATTTAAGATGATATTCTCAGAATTTCAAAACTCCCCCATAATCAGATAATTCATTCTCCCCCTTTTTATGATGTCCCCAAATAGACAAATGAGATAAATAAATCAAGCAATCAAGTACCGGGGTGACACAAGGCATAAAATCACAACATGAATGAACATAAAACAACCAAGTCGATGATAACGTAAAAGAAGTGGTGTGATCAAATTCGATAGGAAAATTAATGCATACAAACATGACATATGTGCACGATGAATATTGGATATTCCTAACGAATGAACTCAAATGCTTCCTTTGGTGAAAAAGATTGGAAATATAAGACATTGACTATATCAAATCTACAAATCAAAGCTCAAAGTGATTTCTACACCAATAACGTCCAAAATGATTTTCATGCTTTTTCAGGACTTTCAAGGAAGTGCAAACCCGTTTTTTTTTTCAATCTCCAACCAAACTCCCTCAGATTTATATTAATATAGAGGTATACTAAATTCTCAAACTTTGGAGAATTGGGTGAAACCGAAATGGCCCATATTTGGCATGAATTGCTTTTTATTGCCTTATCAATTTTTTCGGGCTCTTTTAACCTCTTAGGACCTCGGATATTAAAATTCCTCCATTTTTTAGGTCCTTTTTAACGGTGGCTTTTGCGCAAAGGATAAGAATCAACTTTCCCAGCCCCTCCCCGTTATGAAAATATACACACAGTCTCACCAAAACGGTTTTTACATGCAATCCAATCTTGTCAAGTTTTATCGTATATTGTACATTGTATAGACATAATTGAGATAGAAACACTCAAGCCAATATGTGATAGACAAGTGCAATAATTAAATATAGCAGTGCATGTGTGCATTAAAGGATATAGGAGTCAAACATGTAGGAAGATATCACTAATTACATCTCAAGGACTCCAATCAATGTTAAGCACATGGATGAAATGATGTAGCCTCTCAAATCTCTATCAAACAGTCACATGGATATATGGAGTGAAGTTGTGACTTGGCTAACTTAAATGCTCATCCATAAAAGGTGCAAAAACAGAAAAATCTTTTTGGCCTTTTTCAAAAAATATTAACAAAATAAAATCTTTTTGTGCTTTTTCAAAAGAAATATAAAAAGCAACAGGAATAAAACAAAACTGTACAACTAAGCAATGGTACATATAAACAGACTAGAAATAGGAAGCATATGATATGAACATGAAGAAGCATCATATTCTAGACATAGACCAACCCCTCAGTCAACTGTGCAAATCCCTAAAGATTTCCTAAGACTCTCAAATCTAAGGGCATCTAAAGGTTTCGTGAAAATATCGGCTAACTGACGGTCGGTAGGAACAAAACTCAGGGATACGACTTTCTCTTCAACTAACTGACGTATAAAGTGCTCACGTATCCTGATGTGTTTTGTGCGCGAATGCTGAACTGGATTGCGGGATATGTGTATCGCGCTCGTGTTATCACAGGAAATGCTCATGGTGTCCTGTGATATCCCATAATCCTCCAGCATTTGCTTCATCCACAAGAGTTGTGTGCAACAACTCCCGGCGGCTATGTACTCAGCCTCCGCAGTGGACAAAGAGATGGAATTTTATTTCTTGCTCAGCCAGGAGACAAGAGCAGAACCAAAATAGAAACACCCACCAGAAGTGCTCCTACATCCATCTACATCCCCAGCCCAATCTGCATCCGAATAGGCGGACAGACGATCATCGGTATCAAAGGAATACCAAATCCCGTATGAGAGAGTCCCATTTACGTATTTAATAATAAGTTTTAGAGCAAGTAAATGTGACTCTTTTGGGGATGCCTGATATCGCGCACAGACTCCAACACTAAAGGCGATGTCGGGACGACTGGCAGTCAAGTAGAGAAGACTACCTATCATACTCCAATATAAGGTTTGCTCTATGTCCTTGCCTGAAGTGTCCTTACTAAGCTTGGTAGTGGTACTCATAGGTGTACGTGCATGCTTAGCGGAGTCTAAACCAAATTTCTTCACTAGGTCTCTAGCATACTTGGATTGGGAGATGAACATCCCATCCTCTAGCTGACGAACCTGGAGACCAAGGAAGAATGTAAGCTCACCAACCATGCTCATCTCAAACTCACTTTTCATCTCCTTCTCAAAGTGGTGAGCATGTTGGGACCATGTGGATCCAAAGACTATGTTTCCACATAGACTTGGGCAACCAAAATAGCACCGTCATCTCTCCGGACGAACAACGTCATATCTACTCCCCCTCACTTGAAGCAGCGAGCTAAGAGATATGAAGTAAGCCGTTCGTACCAAGCACGTGGTGCTTGCTTCAAACCATACAAGGCTTTCCTCAGATAGTAGAAGTGCTCAGGGTGCTGAGGGTCTTCAAACCCTTTTGGTTGTTCCACATAAACCTCCTCCTGTAGAATGCCATTCAAAAAGGCACTCTTGACATCCATCTGATACACCTTGAAGCGCAGATGACATGCAATGGCGAGCAGAAGACGGACGAACTCAAGCCTCGCAACAGGAGCAAATGTCTCCCCAAAGTCTACACCCTCTATCTGTGTGTAGCCTTGAGCGACCAACCTAGCCTTATTTCGGATTATGGTACCATTTTCATCCATTTTGTTCTTAAAAATCCACCGGGTACCTATCACATTAATCTCACTAGGTCGGGGGACAAGTTCCCAGACATCATTCTTTTTAAACTGAAGCAACTCATCCTGCATAGAAGATATCCAGTGTTCATCCTTGAGTGCTTCTTTATGGTTCTTGGGCTCGACTTTGGACGTGTAACAAAGATGGCTAACAACGTTCTCTAGCTGAGCACGAGTCTTGACCCCTAGAGTGGGATCACCAACAATAGCAGAAGGGTCATGACTCTTGCGAACCCAAGCAGGTGTGTCCCCTAACACAGGAGTAGGGTCCACAGAGTGTGAGAGAGGAACAGGTAAATCACTGTCAGAACAATCCTCATCCTCACACTGAAGGTTAGGATCAATAATCGTCGAAGGTTCGTCATCTTGCACAGTGACGTTTATTGATTCCATAATCTTAGAGCTCTTTAGGTTAAAAACCCGGTACGCTCTGCTATTCGATGAATATCCTAGAACTATTCCCTCGTCGCTCCGGGAGTCGAACTTTCCTAATTGCTCTCTATCCCGTAGGATGTAGCATTTACTCCCCAAAACACGGAAATACGCCAGGTTGGGCTTCTTGCAGGTCCACAACTCATAAGGTGTCTGTAGTGTGTGTGGACGCAAATAAACCCTATTCACCGTGTGGCATGCAGTAGACACTGCCTCTGCCCAAAATCTCCTAGAAACTTTACGACCTAGAAGCATAGATCTAGCCATCTCTTGGATCGTTCTATTCTTTCTCTCAACAATCCCATTTTGCTGAGGAGTTCTCACAGCAGAAAACTCATGTTTGATCCCAAGGCTATCACAATAAAGATCTACTTTTGCTTCCTTAAATTCAGTGCCGTTGTCACTACGTATTCTGTTAATAGTGACACCGTGTTGATTTTGCAGGACACGGCACTTGGTCGTTAAGAAATCTACAGCATCGGATTTCTCTCTCAGAAAACCTACAATGGAGTACCTGGAGAAATCATCTACCATCACGAGGATGTACCTCTTACCACCTAGACTCTCAGTACGAGTGGGACCCATAAGATCAATGTGAATCAATTCCAGAACACGAGAGGTGGTAATGGAATGCAACTTCCTATGCGGACTACGAATTTGCTTTCCCAACTGACAGGGTCCACAAATCATGGAAGTTGGCTTTCCAAGAGATGGTAAACCACGTACTAGGTCCTTTTTGACTAAACGAGATAAGTCTCTAACGTTCACATGACCTAGACATTGGTGCCACAGATCCATAGGAGTGATCGTGGCGCTGTTGCAAACAAGTGAGGATATGGGCTCAGTCCCATAGCAGCTATCCTCTGTCCTCACCCCTTGCACTAATAGTTTACCGGCTTGATTATAGACCTTACAAGCTTCCCGGTCAAACTTTACTGCAAAGTCATCGTCGCACAGCTGACTGATGCTGAGAAGGTTTACTTTTAAACCTTGACGTACAAGACATTTTGTAGCTTAGGAAGTCCTGGTAACTCTACAGTACCTCATCCTACAATGCTAGATTTACTCCCATCTCCAAAAGTAACTCTCCCATCATCATAATCCTCAATCTGAGTAAAAAGGGAGACATCACCTGTCATGTGTCTGGAGCATCCACTGTCAAAATACCACTGAGAGGTATTATGTGCTTTGAGAGCAACATGAACAACAAGGGACTTTTTCTCTTTCTTAGGAACCCAAGAATAGGTAACCTTTTGTTTACCGTTGTTGTTGTTGGTTTTAGCCGGAATGTGGGAAGCTTTCATGGACGGTGAGGAAATTCGTCGGAATTCCTTCATCAAACTCTGTGATGTGGCGGCTAGAAACTCAACTTGCTCTCTCAGACTAGCAAACTCATCAGTATGATGTGGAGGAGTAAAAGTACGTCGTGTCCGACCAAATCTATAGCAAAACTCCCTGAGGTGTCCATTTCTTTTGCAATGGGAGCAAAAGGGCACAGTATTAGGAGGACCTTGGTTTGCTTTTCTTGGTCGAACTCTCCTTCTTGGTTTTTGATGACGGCCATAAGGAGTCGTAGTAAACTCAGGAATTGGTCCTGGTGCAATTTGAGATGTGGAGGCACCATCCAAACCAATTCCTTGCCTGTCACCAAAACCTAAAGCGGGACCGAGGAGCATCTTTTCCATCTTCCCAGATCTGTCCTCGATTTGTACCTTGACTTTCCTAGCTCTCTCAAGGTCATGAGTAAGCTGAGCAACAAGGGATTCAAGTTTCTTTCGAGTCTCCATGGAGGAATGGAGCTCACTAGTAAGACTAGCCACTTGTGTAGTCAAGTCCGCTTTCTCTTTCTCAAAACTGCTCTCTCTCTCTCTAAGCAAATTCTCTTTACTAACCCAGGCAGACTCTCTCTCTCTCATGGCGGTGCAGGTGGAGGACTTTCTCTCTCTCGTCTCTTCTAACGCGGTGATCCTAAGAACTAACGCCTTGTTACGTTTTTTAGTTTTGAAAGACTCATTATATAACTCGGCGTAGGCGCGTTGAAGGTTACTCTCGTCCTCACTACCTTCCTCCTCCCCCTCACTTTCTTCGCTCTCATTGTCGAGGTGTCCCTGTGAGGCATCATCCTCATCGTCGTGAGGAGAACTAGGAGTATTCACATGACTAGCCATGAACGCGGTGAAGTTACGCTCATGCGGTGACTCATCTCCCGAGTCCACCGACTCGACCTCACTGTCGTCACTAAGGGTTGCATTTAGAACAGCTTTCCCTTTCTCTCTATTCAGACGATTGTCACACTCAAAGGCTCTATGACCCCTACCATCGCACTCAAAACATCTCTCACTTTCTTTCAGAGGAGGATTTTTGGAAACTTTTTCATTTTTCTTTTCAAACTTATTTTTCTCAAATTTCTTTTTATCTTTAAAATTGCCATTTTTCTTAAATTTGAGAATCCTCTTGAAATTTTTTGCGAAAAGAGCCAAATCATCTAAGTCAAAATCGCACTCCGAATCTGACGTGTCAGTCTCTCTCTTTCTAGATGACTCTCCCCTCTTTCTAGCTGACCCCTTACTCCTTCTCTCTTGGGCTTTAAGTGCAATTCCCTTATCTTTAGATTTAGCATTTTTAGGGAACATATCAATTTCATAAGTTTGCAAATCTCCTACAAGTTCTTCCAATTTTAGCGTATTTAAATTACCCATAGAATTTAGCACAGTGACTTTAGGGATAAAACGCTTAGGCAAAGAACGAAGAATCTTTTTAACAACTCTAGCATTTGGAATTTGTTCACCAAGATTAAAACTAGTATTCACAATGTCAGAAAGTCTAGCATAAAATTCATCAAAGCATTCAGAATCATGCATGGTGATTGTTTCAAATTGAGTTGTCAAGTTTTGCAACTTAGACTCTTTCACAGCATTAGTTCCTTCATGGGTGAGTTGTAAAACATCCTATGCCTCTTTTGACGTGGTACACGTCATTATGCGTTTGAACTCATCAGGTGTGACAGACCCAGAAATAGCACTTAGACCCTTAGAATTAAAAGATGACCATTTAATTTCTTCACCAGACCAAGAAATGTCAGGTTTCAAGTTGGTCACATTATCAACAGTCACGGTGGGAGGAGTCCACCCTCGTTCAACAAAAATCCAGACACGTTCATCAATGGCTTTTAAAGCCGACCTCATACGGGCTTTCCAATAAGCATAATTTGTCCCGTCAAAAACAGACATTTTATAATATGACTTCTCCATTTGAACACGCACTTTTTCAAAAATCAATTTTTTTAGAAAATTGATATCTTAGAAAAATTTTGCGGAAAAAGGAATACGCGATAAAATAGCGTAACCTTCTCTGATACCAATTTGAAAGAGTTGGCGCTTGCGTTCAATTAAGAAATAATATAATAAACACCTTTTAACCCAAACAAACCCTAAACATGCAACTAGGTGTGATAGAAACAATATGAAATCATGCACAAGATATTCAACACACAAAGTTTAAGGAAAAATCCCCCACAGGGGCAAAACCATTTGTATATCACTATAATTTGTAAGAGAAACGGCTTACAATCGAATTACACTGAAATACAAGTTTTTGACTAAGAATTACCCTCAGGTATCGGATTCTGTAGTCGCGGCTGGAATAATCCCTTACCAGTAGGGATGCAATGAAGAGGAAGAAACGGTCCACTTCACAAGGGTTGAACAACAGCAATGGTGTTCTTGGGTTACCAAACTTGATTCACATAGATATGGAAGATGTGTGAATCTTAAAAAACCTAGAATCATAGGACTCAATAGGTGAAAACTTTAGGGTTGATATGCTCTGAAAATCATGGGTAAGTCTTAAGGAAACCATCTTCTGATCGTGGTATAAATAAGGTAGCCATAGCCCTAAAAAATATGAATCACGATCTGGGAAATTCTATCCAGGGCGTACCGGTCCGGGCCTGAGGCGGATCGGTCCGATAGCGGATCGGTTCTTTTAATTTGATGCAGATTCGATTTGCAATCGGTTCGGTGCTCTTTGGATACAATTTGCAGGGCGGACCGGTCCGGGACTGGGCGGATTGGTTCGCTGGCGGATCGGTTCCTTTTTTATTTCAGCGGATCGGTCCGGTTGCCTGGGCGGATCGGTTCTTTTTAATTAGAGGCGGACCGGTCCGGATTTCTGGATTTCTGATTCCTTCTTCTTTTGATCTTCGAATTTCTAATTTCGTTGATGACGATGTGATCATTTCAACCATCAATCTTGTAACGGCGTATGACATAACATATACAAAAAGATGGACAAATTGTCCTTACAACGTCCACGATTTTCTTTGACTAATTTTAATGGTCAATATAATATGCACTTCCTTTTAATCATGTAGGATCCACCTAACCCATAACGTGTCCTTTTTCCTTGATGTATCCCGCAAGTACTTCAACATACAACCTTTATTTATCATCACTAATTTTTAATCCCCAAACTTCCTTACTCCAATGAATAACAAATTCCCTCCCAATCTAATTTATCTATTGTTTTCTTTGAAGCTGAACCATTCCATAGAAACGCTCTCAAAATCCCATAAATCTCTTTTACAATGATTTTTGGTAGAATAAAAATATTAATCCAGTATATATTGATGCTTCTTAAAATTGAAATAATGATTGTAGTCTCCTTGCATTGGATAGCCATTTTTTGTCCACGATTTGATCTTTTGCAAAATCTTCTCATTAAACAAATAGTAATACTATTTCATTGCTTTAAAATCTTCCATCTCTGAAATGAGACATCACTGCTTCTGTTACATGCAGATCCACAATATCCCTGTTATCTTCAAAGAACCTCCTATAATAACCATCCGGACTAGGAGCCTTTCTTGGATTAATATCAAACATATAATCTTTGACCTCCTCTATTGCTACCCCTTTATACCCCCCCCCTTTGAACTTCATCCAGATGGATCAAGAATAGATAGTTGTCTCATCACTAGATAGAAATAGGAGATTGCCCTTTATTCTTGATAGATTCTTTCTCAATCTCTTTCAATCTATCAGAACAGATTAGGCTATCTATCAATCGATTTAAAAATAACACGTTCGTATCGCTTTCGTTCATTTCCACCACGTCAACATAGCCATTATAATAAGAAACAGGCGAAGCAGCTAGAAGCGCTCTCTTCATGCCTCTGAATTCTTATTCATGAATGAATTAATAAAGCCAATAGAAATATTTGATTCTGACTTCGTAGAGCTGATGCTGCTATTGCTTACGTGTAGGGCCATCCACCACTCCCGTCTCGAGGCGCTAAAGGCTTTTGTTTTTGGAACCGATGGTAGTGTTTTACTGATGCCTCGAATCACGATTTTGTTGCTAAAAGACCGTACAATGAGCCATAGAGAGAGGGAGGCCAATGTCCCATCAAATACCACGACCCCTTTGTTTGATAAACTCCAATTTGTTCTTCACTCCATCTGGGTAGCGTTTGTCAAAACCTAAAAGATTTGAAAGCGCCTTAATGGCCTAATTCTGCACCTCTTTATACCCCTAACATATTCTCCCATATTCATCCCTAATTGAAAGAATTTTATTTATACTCACGTGGCTTGTGATTGTTAAGAATGTATTTGGTATTTTTATCTCTCTCTATTAGCCTAGTAATCTTAGATTTTTTACTATAACCGCCTCTATTAACACCATATAATGAATATTATCTTTTCAATGATTGTCAATTAAGTCTTTATCCCCTGACAAATGTACCCCCTCTTTGTACATAATCTAGAATTTTCCTATTATATGCCACCCTGACTTACATTGTACATTGGAGTTCCTTTCATTTTTTCCATATAAGTTTTTATAAGGAACTCTCTAAACTCCTTCTTTTTAACCAAAAATAAAAAAACTTAAAAGGTTTATTGAGTTTTTCCTCTTAAATATTCATATTAATTACAATAAGGCAATGATCTGAGATTTTGGCAACTTTATGGTTACTTCACAGTTAACAACGTCCTTAAGCAAATTCTCATTATGCAACACTCTATAAAATTTACTCTGAATGTTCTCATTTCCTTCTCTCCCATTGTCCCACATAAACCAAGGCCCCTTTGATGCAAACTATTCAAGGCACATACTATTTATGCAATCATTAAATTCACTAGCCACTTCACATTTTATACCATAACCCCCTCATTTCAGTGTCACTTCTAACTGCATTGAAATTTACAAGAATTAACAAAGGATGGCTATTAATTTTAGGATCATTATGATTCAAATACTTCCAAAGTCCTCTTATAATTATTGTCATTAGCTCTGTATACAGTCATAATAATGAATAACTCTTTATTACTCCAATATCCACATATGCAGTCAAAGCTTGATTATAATTATTTACTACACCACGTTAATTGTATTACTATTCCATGCAATTCAAATTCTACCCAGGCCATCAACTGGAGTATTATGAATTAAATTATAGTTATTGAAATAATTTTGCCTAATGTTGTTTATATTTCCTCTATTAACTTTAACCTCTACTTAACACATAACATCAATTTTATTGTTTATAACAAATTTCCTGACCTCTCTATATTGATAACGGCCGTTGCAACCCTTTATATTCCATATTACAATCTTCATCATCATCGATGTTTATTTTTTCCCTTCACTCCACCTCTCCCTAACTTCTCCCTGAGTTTCCCTCTTTTTTCTTCTGTTCCATCTTTTCTATTTCTATTATTTCCATAATTCTTCTCCTTAGATTATCCTCTTCCGACTCTGCTAATAAATTCCTTACTTCTCCCTCCATAGTCTTTGTATTATCCGTACTCCTTAAAGTATCAAACCCATTATTTCTTATTGTGATAAATACCCAATAGTAGATTTTATATTTTCTATCTCCTCAATACTCTGCACTATATTTTTAGTATCTTGCATCATTGTGGACTCAGGGTGTTGGTCCTATTTATCTCGTCCATAAAATACACTTAAAAAAAAATCCACTGAAAAATACGAAGAATTCTAAGGACAAAACTATGGTAACCAAAATACAAATAAGAGAATAACAAAAAAAGAGGCCAAAAAATCCTTATGGGTCCTTTAATCGTTAAAGGACCCCATCCCTTTAACCGCGCGATAAAAGGGATTTGATCCATCGTCCATCCCCCATTTTTTAATCATTACAAGATCTTCGGAGATATTTTCCTGATCATACACGTGTCCCATAACCCCACCCACCCTATACGTGTCACCGTGGATGACCCATCGTTCAAAGGCCACGAATGATTGATCGGTCAAAGGGCTTACACAGACACTACACCAAAAATAGCAATCTGGCATGGTTAAAACTATGCCAGATCAAATCTGGCATAGTTTTGAGCTGTGCCAGAATTAAGTATTCCAAAATGGTCATTTTTTTCTAGCACGGTTTAAAAATGTGCCAGATTTGACCAAACAGGAACACTTCTGGCACACTTTAAAACCATGCCTGAATTTGATATTTCTGGCACACTTTATAACTGTGCGAGATTGAGTACATTTTGGTACACTTTTGGCACGATTTTGAGCAGTGCAAAAAAAAAATTATCAAAGAAAAATAATTAATTATTTGAAAATAAGAAAATTCACAAATTGTGAATCTCGCAAGTTGTTGATAAACTAATGTACATACAAATTTCAAAATATTACAAGTCTTAATAGTTCACAGACCAAAAAAATGGGAAAGTGTTTTCTCTATTTTCTGGACATTTTAAAATCTGTTAATATAAAACCTTTATAATGTAAAGCCCGGATAGCCATAAAATATAACAATAAAATTACAAAAGCCCGTATAACCATAAAAGCTAACAATAAAACTACAAAATCCCTCACGGTTATAATACAAAAAATAGAATCCTGAATATTAACGACATTAAATAAATAATCCCCTTGTTGTAAACCATTGACTTCGTGTGTTACACATGGATAAAAGCGAATGACAAAATGTTATCCTCGCCCGATATCCCCAAAACCCTTATCGGATCCATCTCCTATGCAATCCAACTCCGTAATGCCTCAATCCTATCCTCAAACAACTTCATCGCATTCTCAACAATAAGCATCTCATACAAATCAAATACAATAAAGAAACACCCAAAATTTAACATCCCTAAACATTCACTATACAATTTGATTAACACTTAATAGCACCAGAAACATGAAAACGTCTTCTGCTTACATGGCATTACAACTAAATGAACCTCTTCATCTCAAATGCACACCAAAGTTGTCTACAAAACAAAAAAAACATGACTACATAACACAAATAACATTGAAAATCTAATTATTGAATTAAATGAGAGCTTGAGATCGTAAAAGCAAGAGGTGTGAAGATTGATCAACTGAGATTGTTCAATTGGTGAGGTAGACTCCAATCTGCAACTAAGACTGTCCAGCATGAACTAGTTATCAAGAGTAAATATTCAATGAAAAGTCATTTTGTGTTTAGTTTTTAAAATCAGACGCTTGTAAACTGTCATTTCTAAGTCAGCCATTCAGCGCAAATTTCAAAGCATAATATACATGTATTCCTATTAACATCAAATCGCGTTTGAAAAAAATGATTGAATTCACATAATCAACAGGCTATTGCAGTTCCAACAACTGTATCCAATTTATAAGAGACAGAATACACCTATCTATACAACTCAAAATCCACAACAAATAAGACACATCAAGTTAAAGTTCTTTTAACTATAATGGAGCAACAGACATAAATGGATTATGGCAATCCGTGCAAATATGAAATGTTTCTCTCTTAAGTCTACATTTCAGTTTTACATTAAACATGTGAGAGAGTTATATTCCACATAATCAATTTGAGTATTTGCTATTTTTGTGCAATGTTTTTCACTTAAATCCTATGTAGGTATCAAATGTATATGATTAATTTGCCTCAATCAATCTAATCCCTAAATTTATCAGTTTGCATAGGCCAATAAGCTATACATATGAAATATAAAAATAATTTATCATATAAAAGAGACAATGTGTACGAGAAATTCTAACCTCCGAGTTAATGTGAGTCAAAACTATGTTCTTCTTCGGCCTCATAACCCCCTCCCGACCATCCAATTTCTTGGGAACCTCATGCAATTGAACCTTATACACCTTCCCATTATCCACAAGACAATCACTCTCAATGTACTACTTTAATAATGCTCCATCATCCATATAATGAAAGTTTCACAAGAAATCTTACAGTTGAAAGCTTCACAAGAAATCTTACAGTTGAAAGTTTCACAAGAAATCATTTTTTTACAAATAATGAAATAGTTTTTTTAATTACAAGAAAAAATTAAAAGGAACCCATGTTATGAAAAGAAGCATGGGGTACTAAACCATACACCACGCCACTATCAAGCATTGAGGTAGTGAATGAAAATAAACATATAACCTTAACTATAAATGTCACACTTAATATTCATTAAAATCATTTCAATAATATACATACACCCAAAATTATAACCCGACAACATTGTCCAGACTCTTTCTAGATTGCCTTATACTTTTGACCTTAACCCGCACCCTCTTGGGTCTCTTATAAAATTTAGTGCAACGCATCACGAATTCACAAAGCCCAACTCCATAAGCACCTTTGACCTTGGCATATACTAAATCCCTCCATGCACTCCTACAATAATATTTAAAAACTCAAAACGCGTTGACATCATCCAATGAGACGTAATAAGAGGGTGTCGGTTTTCACCTCTTAATGTTGAATTGAGGCCCGTTTAGCATCAAGGAGCTGACATTTTTTATTTGCTTTAGCCCGTCAATGTTCAATGTTAGAATGCTAAATTATTTGAATGAAATCTAATTCCAATTACCAATATCACTTTAACTAAATGAAACTATCATAAAACAATTTAATAAAAGGATTAATAATGATAAAATGGTAAAAAAAATATATGTATTTAGATTTGAGAGGTTGAAAAAGGATCCAATGTAACATGAAGTCTAATTAAACCCTAGATTGCAAATAACAATTTTACCTATGTACCTGCAATTGATGAAACCCTAAGTGTTATAGAAACAAACAATATTAAGGAGATGATGGGGCTTAACGTTAACAAAAAACCAAAGATATCATAAAACAATAAAGGAATCAGATAGAGATAGACCATAGTTAATTACCGAGACCTCAGTTTCAGTTTCTTGGCCCATCTCTTGACCTCGGATCTAGTGGAGAAGCGACCAAACCCATGGACGAGTTAGGGTTTGTACAGAGGGTTGGATGAGAGAGAGAGAGAGAGAGAGAGAGAGAGAGAGAGAGAGAGAGAGAGAGAATAAGAGAGGAACGTGAAAGTGAGAGAAAAAACCTTTGGAGGAGTATTATTTTTTTAGGGTACTTATATTTTAGTTAAATGTGTTTAATTTTGGCACACTTTTAAACAGTGCCAAATTTTGGCATGGTTTAAAGTGTGCCAGATTATTATTAAACCGTTCCAGAATTTGGCACAACTTTAAGCTATGCCAAAATTTTAATATCAAGGTGTGCCAAATTATTGTTTTTGGTGTAATGAGACCCCTATAGATAAATGTCCTCGCTAACCTTTTAAGGTCCCCAAAACCCAACATTGATTCTCTTTTCTAACTTTATTCAATCCCAAAAGCCAAAGATACTCGAGCACATTCTGAAAAGTCCCAAAGAAGTTTGTACTTCATAAATTTTCTTTTCTCTTGATATGTTATCACAACAGATATGCACACATATTTCATATTAATTTTCTATTTCTCATCAAACCTATAATGATATATCAAACTATCTTAAGTTGGGACTTGTTGTTCACACACTTATAGACATTAACGACCACTAGTTATTAATCAAGCTTCCTCGCACCCTTACACACATTAATGGCCACCCGTCACCCAAGATTAGCTTTCTCGCACATTCACATACTTATTAACGACCACACATTAACCTAAATACAAAGTCATGCACAAGAACCCTTGTGTACCCACAACGATTTAAGTGAAGTTCATACACCTCTCGCTTATATCGTTTTCATACCTAAGCACCTATTTGCGTTTTAAGGGATTCTCAAACTAAGGTCTCTAAGTATGTTCTAAAATAAATTAAAAAGTATCGAACAATGTTAAGAGAGGTAATAAGCATATAATTAAGGAAGTATAAAGAACAAGTAGGGTGCCAATACCTTCCTCATAAGTAACCCGGTTCCCAAACTCACACAACAAATATCTCTGAAAGAATCGTAGACCTAAACCTACCTTAGGATTAGCTTGTAGGGGCTAACCTGAACTTTTTGTTTGTTTTTACATAAAACAAATTCATGACTCTAAACAACCGTAAACTCTTTGCATGAAACAAAAATTAGGCTCAAGGCCTAAAATAAGGGGCGTGCACCAAAAACTAGAATGGTGTCAAATAACTTCTAGGAGGAAATCATCGAGAACATCAAATCGATAACCCGACTTCAGGAGGAGAGGTGGGTCGAGGGGCAATTAATCCCGCTTCCACTGTCATAATAATAATTTCCCCGGGAGCATCACAGCTCAGGACTTGCAACACCACCATGGAGACTCTGTTGGGGACTAAATTTTTCCATCAAAAAACAATATTGTATTTCATATTTAGATTTCTCTGTTATGTCACATCGGTGACTCCGTTGGGGATAAATCAAGAGAACCTAACTATTTTTATGCTTCCTTCTGAATATGATTAATATATCTCCTCATCATGACTATTTTATGCAAACTTTTTATAACTATTTAGCGGTCATAGTTTTAAGATCCCTCAAAACGTAGATACATTCTTAAGTCCCATGTACATCATTGTACATTTTTGCAAACGCATAGGTATGCACATTTAACCTCGCGATAACGCAAACATCAAAGTATGTAAAAATAAAGATTAGGTATTTTAATATTGTTTAATCCTTATACCCTAGAGACTAGACGTGGTTAGCTGGAATACTAGTCGTCGATGAATATTCTCACTCTTTTCGCCCACTCATCTAGTATATTGGACAACTTGTCTCTTGATCCCAAAGTCTCAGTGATAGTAAACATTTGAATATTTTTAAGTATTGAGGTATATCGAATAGGCTTTCACAACTAAACAGAATAGGCCTTCACATTTATTCTGTTGAAAACATAAGAATATTTTTGCTCACAATTTCAAAGCAATGTGTATTCATATATCAATCGCAATGCAAACTAAAACAACACAATGAACCATTTTGGTTTTAGCATTAATTTTAATTTTAGGGAATATTGTAGGTTTTAGCAATTATGGTCAGGGTTTTATAATTGGGATTTTTACGAATAGATTCCATTTACTAAGTTTATAGTCAAATAGGTTTTATGGAATGGTTTTAGGTTCATTTTGGTTCCATAAGAAAACATGTAGTAAATATTTACATATGCTACTTCTAAAAAAATATAGTTAATATTTACTACTTGTAGTAAATTAGGAATGTAATAATATTTACTACCTATATAAAACATGCAATACAACCTATTGAGAAATATATCTTTTAACATACATATGTTAAATAAATAATCACAATTTTGTTTCAAAAGTGGGTATTAGGTTGAATCTTTAACACACAATAGTATTGAGTTTATATTTTCGCTAAAAAAGGGCTTAAGTAAAAAGTTTTAAGCTCAAAATGGTTTTAGGTGGAGCATTTCTTCAAAGAAGTCTTGGGTTTGAAATGGTTTAGGACTTGTCTATTTCTCTTAAAAGCTTAAGTAGAGGGACACAAGATAATAAACAATAATATTATGTGTTTGGAGAAGGAAATAAACGGCTCCTTTTATAATCCATTTTAAAAACTAGTCATTAGAGCTTAGTATGGTAATTTTTGGGACTTTTGGAATTCAAAATTTGAAAACTAGTAGTTGAAATTTCGGCCACCTAGACATTTTGAGTCGACTCAAAGTACTTTGAGTCAAATCAAACCCTAGGCCCAAAGTAAAATCCTTTTTTTTAATCAAAATCGAAGCAGATATATTTAGGCAGTTTAAGTCGACTTTATACCTCCTTTATGCTGACTTAAAGTGTCTAGTTTGATGTTATAGTTATTTTGACTTTGTTTTGGCTTTTGGGAAGTTTTGGTCGTTTGGTTTGAGAAAATACAAGGCCATACATTTTCATTTATATTATTACAATCATTCCTAAAGTAGTTTAAAGCTCTGGGATTATCCTTGGGAGTTTGATTATTTCTCTGGACTGCATGGAACATATAATTCTTTTTCTGATTTGGATATGATGATCAATATCTTTGGTTGATATGCATGGATGGAATGAACTTCTCCTACGTATTGATTTGAAATGCTTGAAATGGACTTGTATTGATAGGTTGATCATACCATAGATTGAGTGTGATTTTTATGGATGAACTTCTCATGGTTGAACTTGCATAGATCTTATTTTTATTTCTTGGATTATGAACATATGGGAATGAGTGTTGATGATGATCAATTCTTAGTTTTGTTCTTATTTGGTTCATGCTTGAAAATTATGATCTTGACTTTTATTATGGTGTATTATTGATTCTTCTCGTGATATAAATGATACTTAGTGTATTTGAATGGGTTTCATGATTACTATCATTCGCTAGCTTCTCCTTTTATTAGGGTTTATACTTTGGAGGACTTTCTTGATTGGCCTGAACACACTTGATCATATATATCTTCTTTATATGATTCCCTTTCTGTTATTGATTTCTTAATTTATATATCAATTATAATTGGCATCATACAAAATTTTCATTCTTTGAAAACACTTTTAATTTCACAAGCTGCATGCTATACAAAGAAAGTAACTTTCAATCGTGCTTTCGTTTTTCAAATACTCTTCCATGGGATAAGATCTTTCTACCCTCCCATCAATGCACTGTAAACACTCCATCTTTACTACTTCCCCACCTCAGCTTATCCTCCCCACCCCGTAGAACATCCACTCCACCTAGACAATTGAAATTTTTCTCCCCATTCACTAAATCTCAATCCCTAAATATTTTGAATTACATCTCTCTTTAATCCCCAATCTCATCACATGATATTCCACTTAAACCCTCATCTCTTGGTATTCTATAAAGCCCTAAGAACAACTTCTCCAATGTCGTATCCCTCGCACCCCATCTGTCCTTCCAAAGTCTAACTATATTCCCATTATTACCTAACTGAAATGATGTATAATGGAAGAACTCTCTCCACCTTACGTAATGTCCTTCTATGAACCCGCCTATGAGGAAATTGGCCCACCCCTCTTATCCACCCATTTTGAACAAATCCACAAGTTACCTCAACCACTTAACTCCATAATATGTACTCCTCCCTAAGGAATGTCCACAACCAACGCTTCAATAATGATTTATTCAAACGAGATAGAATCTTCAACTCGACACTCTCGCCTTTATTAGCTTACACACCTTCTCCCGGCTTACCTAACAATACTAAAGATATCTTTATTACGTTTCCAAAATAAATCTCTCACTATTTGTTGCAACTTCTTATACACTGAAACTGATAAAGTTAGAATCGACAAGGAAAAGTGGTAAGGCTTGATAAGTAACTTTTATTAAGGTTAATATTTCCCCTTATAACACTACTTTCATCCCACTAACATCCTCCCTACCCACTCTAGGTGGTAAAATACTATTGGTTATGTTCAACACAATATTAAGCCGAACATATAGTAAACCATGCAGAATCACACAAGAATGATATTTAAGTGGTTCACAATGGACCTACATCCATGGGAGGCTTTCTCTTTTCCATTAATCTTATTTCAATAATTATTAATACACACCCTTTGTCTTAGGGGATAAGGATACATTTATAAGGAAAGATATAGTTGAATTATGTAAGTCGCGATGACCGTGGTAGTTATTCCAGCTCGATCGGTTGTATCTCTCATTTTAATTGTTGCAGGTCGGTTGCGTGTAAAAACATTTGATTTTGATTAATAAATGATTGTCTTATTCATTTTGAAATGAGAATCATGTTTGTGAAAATGATTTATATTTTTTATATATATGATTTGATATCAATGTCAAACACTAGAGATTATTAGGAACTTTGGTGAATTAGGTTCATCTTGATCACGGTAGATCGTAATTTTATTTCTTTCACTATTAAAATGTTCACAACCTAGATAGGGAGTTGGAATCCTATCAAAATGATTACGATACAATCCTAGTAGTTTATCATATGTTATGGGAACCTGCCTGATCTTTCAAGAACTTATACAATAGTTTGATAAAGAATTATGACTGGTACATCCCGAGAATGTATTGAATAGGGTCACCCGTGAGATTTAAGCCTACGGGTTGCCTTGATTATACTCGAGCAATCTTATATCATTTACAAATGGCGCATAGATTCTTAATCTAAAGAATTATGAGGATTGAAATGCTTATATTATTGCTACCATGATTTCTATGGGTGAGATTCAATTTTAGATTGAATCAAATGATCCTTGCATATTGAGTGACAGTTATGTGAGTAGGCCTGAGATCTTAATTCGGAGGAATCCATATCCGGAGATACCTTGCACTACAAGAAAACTAATTTTTTTTGGCACTTTTTTCTCGGTATTATTTAAAAATGTTGAGAATTTTTTTTTTACCATCATTTTTTATAAATACTAAAAATTCACAGTATTTATATTGACGTGCCGCATACATAAAACATTTGTTAATTAATGCCGAAATAAATGTGATATTTTTTAGGCATTTCATAACTAATGCCACTAAAATTAAACAAAAAAGTCACTTCCTTAGTTTTTGGCGGGTCAATAACAAAAGAGAAACTACAAATCTCAATCTCTTCAATTACAACAACTCTCTCGAATTAAATACAACAATTAACTCGAAAATAAAATACAAATCTCCAAAGCTCTATACATCAAAATAATACAAATATTTTCCAAAAAAATCCTCGCTAAAATCAATCTCCATAGCGCCCCAAAATCCGCACTAACATGCCACTAAAAGAAAATATGGGAAAGTACACAATACGACATGAAAGATGCTCAACAAATATATTAACGGTGAATAAAACGTAACAACACGAGTACGAATATTCAAATCAAAATGAAAATCTCAAAGCATTTATCAATATAATTTCTCAACAACACATCAATGGGTCACCAGGCCTCACCCCATTCGCATATGCTTTATCAAGCCATAGCCGGGAATAGGTATTTTGGCGGGTACTCAACATCCGTGCCATATTAAAATCTCATGACAACGTGCTCAACAACAATATAATTCCACATGAATCAAAATAATTCCGACAATTATTTTTCCAGATTTCCAAGAATTTATCAATTCAAATATGAGTTCAATTAAACAAGAATTCAAAGAGAATGACACTCGCGAGATTTAAGGAGCATATTGTGTAAAACCCCATACCTCAAACCATGATGAGAAACCAATGATCACATCCTCAAGATCAACACAAAATATCTACAAAAGCTCGTCCAACCTTAGATTAGAGGTGTTCTTGGGGCTATTTTGTTGGAGGTTCTTGAAGGAGCTTTTGTAGGTCTTTTGAGTTAATTTTGAGGATGTGATCATTGGTTTCTCATCATGGTTTGAGGTATGGGGTTTTACACAATATGCTCCTTAAATCTCGCGAGTGTCATTCTCTTTGAATTCTTGTTAATTGAACTCATATTTGAATTGATAAATTCATTGAAATCTGGAAAATAATTATTGAAATTATTTTGATTCATGTGGTATCATTATATTATTGTTGAGCACGTTGTCATGAGATTTTAATATGGCACGGATGTTGGGCACCTGCCAAAATTCCTGTTTCCCGGTTATGGCTTGATAAAGCATATACGGATGTGGTGAGGCCTGGTGACCCGGTTAAAGTTTTGTTGAGAAATTATATTGATAAATGCTTTGAGATTTGCATTTCGATTTGAATATTCGTACTCGTGTTGTTACGTTTTATTCATCGCTAACATATATTTGTTGAGCATCTTTCCTGTCGTATTGTGTACTTCCCCATATTTTCTTTTAGTCGCAGGTTAGCGCGGATTTTGGGGCGCTATGGAGATTGATTTTAGCGAGGATTGTTTGGGAAAGATTTGTATTATTTTGATGTATAGAGCAACCTACTATCTCCCATCACACCTCTTCCTCCGAAAGAATCTCCACCATCCCAATCCTTCCAAAACCTCTCTCCCCTCAATTAATTTGACCTAATAATCCTCAATCCTCTTGGTTGGGAATGCTCGTGCGTTTTGTTCTTTGAAGATGGTCGTCACTTTCTTGGTTGGGTTGTGTTTTGTTCTTTGAAGACGGTCTTGGACATGTTCGTCCTAGGTAAGTTGCGTTTTTTATTTTATTTTTTATTTTGGTTTATTTTTATTAGATTATTGTTGTTTTTTTTTTTATCATTATTGGATCATTGTTGTTCGTCTTAGGTAAGATTTAAAAAAAAAATTATTTCGGTATTTATGGATATTTTTCTTTGAAGAATGATTTGGACATGTTCATCTTAGGTAAGAATGCATCACTTTCTTGGATCATTGATGTTTTTTGTGTTTTTTTATTTATTTCTATCAATATGATGGGTTTTGATCTGCCTCTCCCTCTCTCTCTCTCTCTGTATATATATATATATATATATATATATATATATATATCATGAATCAATAATTTTTGACATCTTTTTCTTCTGTTATTGTTTATTATTTAAAAATTAAACTGTATTGATGCCCGATATATATATATGATGAAAAACAAAATAATTGATATGTGTGTGAGCGAAAGATTTTTTTTATACACCATTCTTGAATTGATATGGGTGTGAGATTTTTTTGTGAGTTTTCTGTTGAATTTTTTTGTTTAGTTTCTAAAGAATTGTAATTTGGTAGTTTCAAATCAATCTATATATCTCATATGCTTGGACATAATCTCCTGATAAATAATTGTTATTGTTTGAGTGTTTATTTATGTTTGACCCTTTAGCCCTAGTCTCGTCGCCCTAGTCACCAGTCATCGCCATCGCCATCGCCATCACCCTAGGTAAGTCATATATTGTTTTATATATTTTTTTATTACTCGCGTTACATATAGATCCGTGTTGGGTGCAATTTCTGATTATTTTTGTTTATTTGTAGTGGTGGTAGGAGGTTGAAGGTGAGCCAATTGAAAACCTGGATTGTCAATTGGTTGTTGTAGTATAGTTTTAAGATTAATTTATGAAAATAGTTGTCTACTTGTTTGTGTGAATTTTAATTAGAATTATTGATATGTTTGTTTGTGTTAATTAATTCATGTCCTTTGCAAGTATTTCATGCCATTAATTTGATATACTATTCGATTATAATTTTATTTTGTAATATATGTGATGGACCCAAATTAATTCAAACATGCATCACCATTGAAAAAATTCAATGGTTTAGGATAACATTTCGTCTCATATATCTCATCGTAAGTCTTGGTCCAGCATATTGTCGAAAAACAAAAGTGTATGTTTAATGTTGCACCCATTGACAAAATATGAAGATTATCAGTGTCATCCTTTACTGCCATTTTCAAGAATTTCGAACTCACAGCAGCGAGGAAGAAATGTTACTCTTTTAAAAATGTTATCAATTTCTTTATTGTTCGTTTCTCCCCATTTAGAAAGATTATAACATCATCTACAAAACTAAAGTGTGAAATAAGCACACTACCAATAGGAGTTGAATATGGTTTCGCATTGTTCTGTATAATAAGGAAACAATGAAGTAACCAAACAGTGAAGGAATCATTAAATTGTATGGTCATTTTTCTAGGTTTTGATTGATTTGGAGATCACAAACAACATGTCAACTCAAGTCTTAGTAAAACATAAAGGCATGAGTTTTAGCCGCAACCCATAATAGGGTCTCAAGAAATCATCTGTAGTTTGTTGGATTTCAATATGTACTCGAAATTTGGTTCTAGGGATAGTAATCTGTTTGACACTGCTTACTTTATTTCTTTCTCCTCGTATGTTTGATTTGTATGTATGTATGTGATATTTTTATGTATAATATTTGTTCAAATAAAGGTTTAAAATTTCAGATATGTATGCATATATACTTATTGCCAAATTATTTTCTCAAATATGTGTAACAATATAATAGTTAGGGTTGCAATCAAATTTTTTTCAAACCTGATTCTCATGGTTGTAGTGTATTCTTGAAATCGATTATAGTTAATCTCATTCATTCAAAATCAAGTGCTCATGAGATTTTGTGAGTCCATTGAGTATCGGGCCATTTTGTGCTATATACAAAAATCTCAACTTGTTGTGTGTAAACACCTTGATTGTTTAATTGTTAGAATGGAATTTGTTCCTAGTTTTGTTGTGCTAAATCTTAATTAATTAATCTTGTGCTCTGCTATATGTGTTTTAATATTGGTTCTTATGAAATATATAACAAAAAATATAGATTACGAACTAAAAACCGATGAGAACATCTAAAACTTTTGTCTAGTGAAAGTCATAGATAAACGACACATACTAATATTTTCGGGAATGAACAAAACCATGAAGTTAAAGTAACAATATGTATGAAATACAATATAGAATATCCAACTGTGTGTGCAGACACGCATGTATGGTTGCACACACACACACACACACACACACACACACACACACACACACACACACACACACACACATATATATATATATCTTCCCCCCTTCCTCGTTTGGGATACTACATTTGTTTTAGTAATTCGATTCAAGTGTGAACCAAAATATGTATCTTCCTCCCCTTCCTCGTAGGAGATGTGGTAGTTTACTAACGGTTAAAATGTTTGAAAAAATCGGTTGACCATCGCCTCGCACTGGTTAGCCGACATCTGATAAAGAACTTGCATCGTTCAGTCGATATTTGATCCTAAATGTCGATCAGCCGACCTTTGATAAAGAATCTCACATCGGTCGCCGACATTTGATTCTAAACATCTACTGATCCTAAATGTTTATCAGCCGACATCTGATAAAGAATTACGCGTCGGTCAACCGATATTTGATCATAAACGTTGGTTGATCCTAAATGTCGGTTAACCGACATTTGATCATAAACATTGGTTGACCCACGCATAAAGAATCTCGTGTCGTTCAACCAACATTTGATGCTAAACGTCGGTCAGTGTGTGTCTATGTAATGATTGGTTATATATTATTAGATACATAGTGTACTTAGATTCAATGGTTTCTACAGTATGTGTCTGTGTAATGATTTGGATATCGAAATTACTGCATAAGTAATTAAACACAATTAATACATTACCTGAACATAGTATGAAACTGTGTTCATTCCAGTTTATAAATTAGAACAGATTATGCCAAGTATATCTAAGAACAAATGAAAGGGATGCTCATAGTAGGTTCTCCATTTCTCAACGACATAGACTATAGCCCATAATTCCTTATCCTAATTGGAATGCCCCTTTTTTCTAGCGGGAATTGTTGCTTCGAAAAATAATAGGTCTCCATTCCTGTATAGGAACAACTCCCTTTCCCTCATTACTAGCATCTATCTCTAGGGAAACTATGCAAATGTCTTTTTAAAGTTGGGTAGAGAAAATACATGTGTTGGTAAGGGCAGCCTTGAGTGAATCAAAAGCCTCCCAAGATAGGGGAGTCCAAGTGAACTAATTTTTCTTCAACATGTTGGTTAAAGGCTGGCTAATTACCTCACAACCTCTTAGAAATCATTTGTAGTAACTAGTGAGTCCTAGGAACACTTTAAATAGAAAAAATTTATTTCAGGGAAAATGAACAACTTTCTAAGTATGAAGATATCAAAAGACGAAAAGGACTATAATGCTTAATGAGCTTAAGATGTTGATTAAGGAAAATCCTCTCATCCGTGATAAGATTTACTTTCCCACCTTAAAGAAATCAAGGCTACAGACACTAATCAATCAGAGGTAATTTGAGTGAGAGATGACCAGGTTCTTATTGATGAAACTGTAACACATCTTGTTACCTTTATTTTTTTATTAAATCTTATGAGATTACAGCTTAAATTGGGAACAACACTTTTTCAAGAATCCAAAGTCTAACCCTGAGATAAAAACCTTATTTGTGGACCATGCTTGTGGGAAGACAAATGGTGTGCGGGCTCCATCCCCTGTCACTAATCAGATACTGGGTTCCATACCTAAAGTAGGTGGTTTTCCACCACTAGGTGATCATGGAGTAAGTCACCAAGAATTCCTCTTATACTTAAAAGTTATTGCAGGAATTTTGGTATGGTCATTCAATCTTATTTTTTTCTTTTTCCTTTTGCTTCTTTTAGAAATTTCAAACTCCACCAGCACCTCTTAAAACGTCTCTTGGAGGATGGATGTTAGCCCATCTTCTGTGTTACGACAGGTTATTTCTGGAGGGCTTCTAGGCTCAGGTGCTCCTAACAATGCAGGTAAGTTCTCTAATAGGTAGTTCTAATAGGATTATAATTAGATTTGTATTGAAATTTTTCCTTACGAAACTGGTAAATAAAAAGAAAAATTGAATGGTAAAAGATATACTGACATACTCTTCATTTAAAGAACATACACCACTTTGCTTTTCTTCCTTAAGAATATCTGAAGTGTATCACGGAATAACAAATGAAGTCGGAAGGGGGGGGGGGGGGGGGGAGGATCTAATAAGTATAGAAGTGTATTGAAATGTTTCCTTAAGTAACTAGTAAATGAAAAGAAAAATCAAATCATACAAGATACTCTGACATATTATTCATTTAAAGAACAAACACCACTTTCCTTTTCTTATTTGAGAATGTCTAAAATGTCTCACAGAAGAAAAAATGAAGTTGTGCCCTTGGGATTTGTTATAGTAGTTAACACGTATAGTCATTGTAACAAAATACTTAGTAAACAATGCTCTGAGCTATTTAAAATTTAGAGACTTTGTTGTTAGACTACTTCTGTTGCATTCATTTAATATAAGAGAAATCCTGGAGTGATGGATAATCCTAAGGAGTAGAGGAAAGGTAAGCTGACGTCACTTTTCAAGTTAGATAAACATGGTGTTGAAAACTATATGTCTATGCTCATCCTTCTTTTTTCTTTCCTCGAGAGCTGCTAGTTTAGTAGGTAACCTCAAATTTTTTGCTTGTTTAAAACATCATAAGTTATATCGTCTTAGTCAATTAATTTATATAAGGAATCAAAGTCAAAGCTGTATTTACATCACAAGAAACTATCTACCACCATGATTTAATTGAAGAAAGTACAATATAGGTAAAAACTCATAGGTCTTAATCGAAAGCTTGATCATTAATTAATTAGTTAATAGTTGATTTGGGGTTGATTATTTGAAATTGTGGCAAGAGCTCTTATGAGAAGCTGAAAGCATTTGTTGAAGGTGGAGATATGTTGTTTTCATGTCCCACATTAACTAGAAGTGAATGTCCATGCTTTCAAACTTTCAAATTGATTGTTCTTCCTAATTTGGCTTGAATGACGCTGTTTTAAAAATCCGAATTAATCGTTAGGTTGTAAGTCTATTCGGTCTACGTCTAGGGAGATGGCACTACTATAGAAGTAGGGGAGTCATTTTAAATATGGCAGTGTTAAAATCAAGAGAGGTTCATATTGTATCGTATCGATTATAGTTTTACTTTTTTTGGTTTGATCATAATGATATTGTTGGGATTAGTTGAAGTAAAGTAAAGATATAGGACCCATCTAGTTCCACTCTAGACATGCATTGTATGTTTTCAGGACAAATGATGGAGAGAGAAAATCATCTTAGAGAAGGGGTTAGTTTGAAGTCCTTCACCAAGTCGATGAATATAAATGATCCAATGTAACTGCATGATTTCTTTAACTTGTGTGTTCAGTCTAAAATAATTACCAATTTCAAGAGAACTTAGATTTGCAAGTTGTAATGGGCATATCTACAGGGCAGTTGTATCTTCAACATAAGTGCTCGACCTTGGATCTTCACAATGGTTGTACTGAGCAGCGCACATATGATGTGTGTAGATGGGGTAAGAAAAGACTAATGGGACTTTTAAGTAATGAGCAATTGGGGGAATCTCGATAGTGAGACGCACGAATTGATGTTACGGAGACTTTTAAGTTTTTAGTTCAAAATAATTCATATGAATCGGATGGGCATAATCGTCTACTCAATTCAATCAGCTCAACAAAGCTTTTTCCCACTATTTGGGTCGGCTACATGAATCCTATTTGTCATATTTAATTATTTTATGTTTACTTTTTCTATTTTAATAGTAGTTAATGAGGGGATTATATAGGGATATTGGTGAAGAAGCATATTGAATTGAGAGATGTTAGCCTTTTTAACAGTGGTCCAGTGGTGCCATTTGTGACTCTTCACCGACATTTCTGTAATTCTTGTTATCGATGAACATTGCCAAAGAGTTTACATAAAAGGTCGTACCCAGTGCACAAGGCTCCCGCGGATCTTTTGTGTATAATCCTCATAATCTCGAATGTTATCAGTTCCGGTATATAGACCAAATAATACAATGCAAGCAAAAGTTCCTAGATTCATGGCGATATAGAACAACATATAAGTTATCATGCTTGCATATCCATAATTTGAGTGTCCAACAATTATTCCAATAATTACATATCCAATTTGACCTATGGACGAATATGCAAGCATACGTTTCATGCTTATTTGAGTAATAGCAATGAGATTCCCCAATGTCATGCTAAGAATAGCTATTATTTTCAGAAGAAGACTCCATTCGTTTGATGAGAAATAAAAAGGAGTATCGAAAATTCGAGAGGCTTGTTATTCAACAGTATAACATGACCTATATGCCCGTGTCAACCAATATCTATTTAGATCTTTTTGTAAATGAATAAAGTGGGTTGCAAAAATAGAAAATGGAGGGAGAGGCAGAGGCAAAGGCCATATACATGCTACTAAAAAATGTTTTTTTTTCCTTTAGAGAGTTCTTTCTTTTCCTTCTTAGATTTTTTTCCCTTAAGAGATGCCATATATATGTTGTGATATCATCCATTCCAAAGCATCCTAAGACCCCTCCTGCTAACAGTCTGACCATGGACTACCAAACTGCAGATTCCGAACATGTGCTGAAGATACCAAGACCTTTCGGGATAGCAGAGGTGGTACATATCTATGCCTTTCATCATTGGAATATAACTCATTGCAGTATGCTACTGTGTGATATTTGGGTCAATTTGAAATGTATATTGTAAAATTTTAATATATTCGAAATTTCTTTTCTGAGATATGCATTTCTTTCCCATGTGTTTTATTTAGCTAATTTGCCTTTTTTTTTTACTTTTGAGTTCTATAGATGAATGATCTCCCCAATAATGTATTGTCTGTCACATATCCTGGGTCGAGCCATGTCCATGCCATATATTCTTCTGATCACTTGCTCAAGACTCTTCTTATGAACCTGAATCAGAGTTCTGCTGTCAAGAGTATGGATTTCTATCCAGTGCAACAAACTTTTCTTCTTGGTTAGCTCACACCATCTTTGATTATTTAATTTGTGCTTTTGCTTTGAGTATTCTTTATTACAGTTCTGCATCTTATATATATTTAAAAAAAATCTTATTAAATCTAGGAAATCGATATTTAATTCTATTTTTTCATTTTCGTTTTCAGTTGGAACAATTATTGGTGATATTGCGATATGGGAGGTAGGTAGCAGGGATAGGCTTGTCTTTGGAAACTTCAAAGTTTGGGAACTTAGATCTTGTTCAATGGCTCTGCAGGTATGAAATCTTGGCTTTCCTTGCCATCCCACCGCATCCTCCCAGAAGGAAAAAAACAGTTTCTGGCCTGGATTGTTTCTTACTATCACCAATCGTGAAGCTAATTTTCCCTTTAATTATGGACAGGCATCTTTGGCCAATGAATATACTGCATCAGTGAACTGCGTTACGTGGAGTTCATTTTACTCTTTGGTATGTTTTTATTTATTCTTTTCATTATATATCTCGGAGTTTATGTTGAGGATTAACTTCCAACATCTGGCATAAATGAAGTTTTTCTTTACAATTTTTTGTTGTTAAGGAAACTAAGTGTTTTTTCCCTCTCTCCATGGAACGACAATATCAGAAGAGTAATTTTTCAAGAGATAGAGAGAGAGTGATGTTTTGATGATGAACCAATTTAGTTCTTATGGTCTGTCTAGAATCTTCATCCATAGGAAATAAAACAACAATTTAACTCCATGAATAATGTTGGGATCAATTTCAAAATTATTTTTTCCATTCCGAACATGACCCTCAACATCTTAAGATGATCTAACAGTGATCGGAACCAATATTAAGATGATCTAACAGTGATCGGAACACACTACTATGAAAATTTAATTCCTTTCATTGTGTAGTGTCTCAAAATCCTAGATTGATGCATCAGTGAATAATGTTAAATCTTGCCTAACATTTGATGTTTATTGCTTAAAAATGATAGGATCCATCTTCTTGAACTCATTATGGGGATTTACCTTTTCATTTGTGGATGCTATGATGTTTTCATGCTCCTGATACTGATGCAGGTCCTAATCACTTTTGCTATCATGTTCCTGATAAAGTTGAATGGAAGTTTGATAGATATATATATTATCCAAAGTGGATGGAGGTTTTGTTTAATTTTAATTGTACTGGTCTTCTCAAGAGTGGCCTAAAACACCACCCCGTTTTGTTTGAAGCACATTCTTCTAATTCTTAGCGACCTAAACCATTTACATTTATTTCTTCCTGGAATGACGATAGGTACTTAGTCAATTTAGTGAATAGAGAGTGGAATAATACTTCTTGCCTTGGCTGCCCTATGTTCACCTCTAAAGAGAAGTTAAAACATGTGAAACGTATTCTAAACAAATGTAATTATTAGAGCTTTGGAAAAGCTCTTGTCAATCTCATTCAAGCCAATGAGAACTTGTCTAAAATATATCATGACTGAGAATTTGGGGCATATGACCTTTGAATATATACTTCTCATAAGTTTACTTGATCCTATGTAAAAAATATTTTACTCCGAACTACAAACGAGACATAAGTCAAAATTTTCCGCATAAAAACACGGTTGGTGATAGAGCTGTTGGCAAGACCTGTCTCTTGATTTCATACACTAGTAACACAATCCCCACAGTCAGTCAATAGTGATCATATAACTGGTACTGTTGCTTGTCATCTCTGATTTGTCAATTAAGAAGTGTGTACCATGCAACTTAAAGGAGTTGAGGCGTATGACTGACGAAGCCGCAAACATCTGAGTATGCAGGTTTGCATTGCAATGTCTGGTGCATAACTGCTTCTTATATTTATAAACTTACTTATACTGATTTATCGCATGATTTAGGTGCATGGAATCTAGTGAAAGAAGATGGTATATTGAAACTGAATCAAACATGGAAAGTCCGGAGTTTCAAAAAAGGATGGAGGTCTTTAAAGCTATAGCTGATCTTGCAGAAGCATAAGGTATCTTAATTAATATTATTATTGCTTAAATCCTACTTGCCCTGTATTTTTAGGGAGATCAGTATCCATTCCTGTGCCTGTGCTGTTATAATATATTCCCACCTATGTGTGTGTGTGCCCTATTTATTTTTCTGTAATGTGTATTGCGTTCGTACATATGTCTATTTTCTGTTAGTAGTCCCTTGGGTTATGAACATTTGTTAGTGAATCTAGAGGTACATTACATATTTTAGTAGGTAGAGATCCCTGTCTTGCCACATGCATCACATTGGCCCTCACTTCTCGCCCCATGTCTTTTCAATTATTTTTTACCTTTGAATAGTTTTTATAAAAAATATTAATGTTTAAGAGAGGTGAATCACGTGATAAAGAAAAAGAACAAGGACTCCTCAAAAGATCGACAAGAAAATTGAGAAAAAAAGAAAGAACTAAATTGATAGTGGCCTAATGTTCTCACCCTTTTCTAGTGCTCACAAATCACACCGCATAATTTTTTGAGCGAACTAGTACGTAGCTCCCTCACTATTTTCGTTTTGTTGGGCTTTGGTATAGCCTAATGTCTGGGGTATTCTCTCATCAGACTCCCTAAATTCAGTCTCATTTTCTCCCACAAGAACGTCTAGAGTATGTGTTAAAGCTTGGCATATGTCTTAAAGCTGGCTTAGTATATCCTAGTAACAGGAGAAGCTTCCTACATTACAAGGCGACAATCCCGTTTTGAAAATTTTATTTTTTGCGCTAAAAGTAGTTTTATTTTTATGAATAATGGATTTAATGAGTGCTTATATAGAAGTTTGACCACCTTATTAAATGGTGTTATTTCAGTTTCTTTATAGTTTGTATGAGAATTTTTCACCTGTATAATGCAGGTCATCATCCTCATCTTCATCTCGTTGGATGGAACAATGTGAAAATTGAGATATGGACACATGCCGTAAGTAAGGAATTCCTAGTATCCGAACAATTCTTTGCAAACTCTACAGATATGGACACATGCTGTAGTCAGTCCATTGAAGACTCCCAAGCTTAATATTGCTCTGCTTAGGAAGGTACCTCACATTTTGTTTCTTTTATTCACTTTACAACTTACACTTGTATCTTATTGATATTGTTGAGAATATAAAACCCACATAGGGAAATTAAGCCTTGCACAATAGTTAATAAGATTCAATTAAAGTTAAATGCAGCCATCATAAATCTCTAAAGCTATCTAGTGCGTTATCTGCTGCGAGCTCTACGTGCAACTTTGACTTAAGATGTGCTTAGCAGTTATTTTCGAAAATGAGACCCCTTTCTCCTCACTGTTATCTGTTGTAGATTTACTTCTGTTGAAGTTACAGTCCCCAAAGAACAGCCAAAATGTCTCGAAAAGGCTTGATGGTACAAGATTTAAGTAAGCTAGATGTGACACAACTGCATCCTCTTTCACCTGAGCTATTCATGATGCAGGCCCTCATGATTGGCACATGTGGTGCTTCCAATTCCTCTGCTGGTACAAGCATTGGTGTTACTATAAAACTGCACCACTGACAGCTATGATAGTTATGGTAAGAATGGATGTCACTGTCGTCTGGATAAGTTGGGTCTTTTATTGAGCATAATACACAATTGCCATCAATTTTCATGTTTTTTTGTTATATGTAATGTAGGTATTTTAAGAACTTGTATTTGTAATTGGGTTGAAATGCTAATAGTTTTTCTTTTCCTTTTTAATTGTTCGACTGATTTGGATATTTGACTATTTATGTAGGATGGGGAAAGCCGATATTTACCAGATGTGAAACCTAGAATTAAGAATGAGTTGGAAAAACCTAAGATTTGGAAGTTGGTTGAAATCCACGATCCATCTCAACTTCGTTATCTGAGACTTGTTGAAAGCTTAATGGCAGCAAGAGTATGTATCCCGCTTCATATTATATTTTCCTGTAGTAGATACTTAATAATATGACATAAAATCTATTGAGACAAAATTATCCTGAGATTATGAGTAAATGTAAGAATACGAAGACAGGAAAAAGGGAACACACATTAAAGGGACCCTTGAAAGGTGAGATAAAGCTTTGTGCATTTTATCTAGTAAGGGTCAAATAAATGGGAATGCAAGTATTGACGTGTCCTGGTCTGAGTCATACCAAAATAGTTAATCATCAAACAATTTTTAAATGAAGTAAAAGATTTAAGCTATATCATATCTATAAAACCTTTCAACCTATATAATTTTATTATGCATGATTTTGTTGCATCAAGAAGCAAACACATCGGTGCTAAAGTATTTGACTAATTGTTTTCATCTTCCCCGTCTAATTGATTTAAGTAGGGCACAAGGGAATGGGTCATTGATGGTGGAAATAGTGAACTTGGAACTAGTATTTTGGACTGCTGTATATACTTAATTGCTTAATGGATTGTTAAATTCAGAAATATATCCTTACCCCTCACCCACCCAAAAAAAAAGTAAGAAGAATGAAAATTTATTCTTACCAAATTTTACATGTATACTATAGGTTTGATAAGAGAGATTTGTCCCTTATTAGTCATGAAAACTGATGACTTGAATTTTATAGCCTACTGGTTATGTAAATTACCCTATTTCTCTACTCCTTTAGTCTTTAATATGTATCATGTGTTCTAAGGCATGCCCAAAATGTGCGACATCATACTATATAAGATTCGATGATTGACTGTTACAGTAGCTATTTTAAACTGAAGAAAAATTAAATTTTTTAACGTAAATTTATACTATGTTCTTTTGGATGTTTGCATCTCCATGAACATTGGAGTCCGTATTAATTAGGCGGGCTATTTTTCATATTCCTACGCTACTACTCAAGTTGGATTTCTTGGTAATTTACTTAACTCTTCAGATCATCTTCATTGTTCGTTTCAGATTATGAGGTTGATTTATACAAATTCGGGATGTGCTATTTTGGCCTTGGCATATACTGCTCAGCATAAACTTTGGAAATGGCAAAGGAATGAGCGGAACATAATGGGAAAGGTATTGATACAGTAATTGAAATATCATTTTTGTCTTTCTTTGTTTCTTTAATGAGCTTTCCTTTACGTGTAATGTTTTGCCACTTGTAGGCATCTACTAATGTGCAACCGCAACTTTGGCAACCTTCTAGTGGAATAAGATGTCAATCAGTCAATCATCTTCATCATGATATTAAAAAATAAGTAAAATAAGATGTCAATCAAAGTGATTTCGTAATGCATACTTGCCGATAAAGCTTTGATCCAATTTTTCTTTCACTTACAAACATTTCTCCCACACTCGATATAAAAGAATAATGGCACTCCAAGATATTATCATTCATTATATATAGGATAAAAAATAAAAAAGAAAAGGCATTCCAAGATATTATCATTAATTATATATTCAATAAACCAAATAAAAAACTAGAAGCAACAACTTGGGACATATTTGAATGTGTAAAAATAATGAATGGTGTAATAAAAGCCATATGCACAAGAGACTTCAAAATAATAGGTACTTGTGTGTCTATATGCTAAAAAAATAAGGACTTTTACAACAAACCCAAACCAAAAGTCATTAAGATAATGAAAATACTTCTTGGGCATTTTGTCAACCAAGTAGAATACAAATCTAAACACTTGATAGATTCCCATAAAAAAATCAACTATACATTCGTAACTTGTTAATTATTGGGAAACTCGTGAGGCAAGGGTATGAATGTATTACTAGTAGTAAAGTTCTATAAATTCAAGTTAAACATATATTTTAAATATATTTTTGTAACAGAAAACGAGTCGAAGAAATAGTCAAACTCGTAAGAAGCAAAGAACACCCATACTTTTGGAAGAAAGAGTCGTGTGAATGTTGCTCATAAGGTGTTTTATAAAAGATTTTGATGTGAATATTATTTTATGTCAAACTTATATATGTAACAACTTGTGAGTCATTAGGATTATGCAAATGAAGGCTGATCAAGGGAAAAAGATTTCGTTGGTTGATGTTTACATCAAAACACACGAGAGGAACAATGGCTCAACCATCGATAAGGATTCCGCTGAAGGAATGGTACACAAATATCATCCACGTTCCTTCCCTTCTTTATTAGAAAATCTCAACGACGTCATTTTACCTATTAATCAAAATTTTTATTCTGTTTATAGGTCTATTTTGCAACCCGAGCAACAATTAGAAAAAACCAACCAATTTCAACCTGTAGTGGTACCACAATCAAATCACCATTTAGCTCCATCTCGACAGGTAAGTAGATAACTACTTTTTAAAATCATAATTTAAGACATTACATTTTCATGACTGAAATAATTCATTTTTTGTAGATTGCAAATTCTCAACACTTGGCATCCTCGCTGCTCGCGTTAGTGAACAAACGAATGCTACTTCAATTCAGGTATGTTACTAATTTAAAGGATTTTAAAGGGCACAATATATCTGCACTTTCTTGGGGAGTTTTTGTATACTTGACATTGGGTTGTTGGTTTATTTGGTTATATATAGTCTTAAAATTTTTGGGATGCCTTAAAAACAAATAAAACTCTGTCGATTTTTTTTCCAGAAATATATGGTTGATGAAATATTCATCTTGTTTGTAGAAAGAACCATCAAAGAAGAAGAAGCACCATCAACCATAACAAATGGTCTCAAATAATGCACTTCTTAAAATTGTAGACCTTATTACTTCCGGATTTCCAAAAGTGGTTGTGGCACGTGGATTCATTCTGAGCAAGGACCCTTCAATAAAAGTTGGGGGTACGCCATTGGGTGAAGACTTTTGAGAAGTATATATTGAGAAAACATTTGTAACAAATGAACCATTGCCTAGACCTTATGGAAACAAGTCCACAATTGGAGATTAATATCATTCGACTGTAGCGTAGCATATTGCTAATGTACTAATTTTTAATTTTAATTTTAAATTTTTAATTAAAATACTAGGAAATAAGTATCAATGACTAACGATTGGCCTTTTTATTTGTAGGTCGAAGAGGATGTTTCACTTTGATGAAAAAGGATCGTACATTATATAAAATTTCGTTTCACTTCATGTTTTCTCACTTTTTCTTATTGGACATGTGATACAATTTATTTTGTGGATGGATAATTGTTTAAATCACAATTATATTTATTTACGATGAATGTTATTGATTTTAATTTAATGATGTTTTAGTTTGATCACCGTCCTCTTAATTTAATGTTATGGTAATGTATTTGCACATATATACAATACTTATTATAAATGATTTTTTAAACACTTGTTCCTAGCCATATATTGCAAAATAATATCAACATTTTTTTAATGCCGCTATTATCATTTTTGGCATTTTTTTAGTGCCGCTAAAAGTGTGTTGAACATTTAATAGGTGTTGCCAAAGGTTATTATTAACATTTTTTAATGCCGCTAAAAGGTTATTACCAGCATTAATATAAATGCGTGAAAATGCCTTTAACTTTTTGCGGCATTTTTAAAAAATGTCGTTGTTCTTTTACCACATTGGCTACCGCACTTGTGGAAATGCCATTAAAAGTGCCGCCAATTTTTTGCGGCATTTTGTAAAATGCCGTTATTCTTTTACCACATTGGCTATTACCGCACTTGTGGAAATGCTACGAAAAGTGCCGCAAAAAGTGTTGCCAGCATTTTTAGTGCTTTTCTCAGCATTTAATTTATGCAGGGAAAAATCAATATTCCTGTAGTGTTGGATTTCGATACCCCCTTAATAGACTTATAAGATTTGTTTCCACCAGTAAACTTGATTAATGGGATTTTGATAATCCTATGGAGTAGAAAAATAAGTTAATTCTGAGAATCAAGGAATTGATGAGATGGTGGTTAAAGACACATTATGTACTAATATCAACTTTGTAAATAAGACCTCATTATATCTGAGTGATTTTAAAGATAGTTAATTTGGATTGCAATCATAATTATATAGTGGAATTAATTATGATTAAATGAAGAAAGGAAATAAATTACAATATTTTTAATTTGAGATTTCCAAGTATTTATTTGGAAGCCAATTTAATTATTTGTCTTGGGTCCCTAGCATACTTCACATACCCAAGTAGTTAGGCCCAGATTCTCAAAAAACTTAGTTTGGTACAAGCCTCTTAAGCTAATATAAATTGGTTTAACTTGGGGCTATAAGAAGTATTATTCATCATTAGGGTTCGAGAGGTGTAAGATAAAACACTATTCACATTATTGTGAGGGAGTCTAGAGAGAGGAGGGCCATATCTCACTCCAAAGAAAGAGTTTTCATATCAAAAGGTGCCCACGCACCTACCTAATCAAAATATGCCCACACACCTACCTAACTTTGGGAGGATTATATACTAGAAGATTCAGGCATTTGAAATTTTTCTACAAAAAGTTTAGAGATTTAAAATAAGGCAACCATTCACCATCGTTAAATACATTTACCCCCCCATCAGATTGCAATCGAATCAAAAGGCATTGTATTCGTAACCATACGTTTGTTCTTCAGACCTAGTTATGGATTTTAATCTTCCTATTCTTTGATTAATCGAATTTTTAAGCCCTTAAATTCTTTATGTCGTGTATATCGATCCCCAATAATTGGTATATCGATCCTCATTAATCATCCTTTGGAAATAATTATGTTGTCCAACCGTAAAAACCCTAGTTTCACATGTTGTAGGATTGTACATGTTGGTATATGTTTTAGTATTAACATGGTTTTATAGATATTATTTGGTTAAATCCCTTACATCATGATCATAAGTGTATTTTTTATGTGAATAAATCCGACGATGGTTTATTAGTAGTTGTTTTTAGCTCATAATTTCTACGTACATGGTTATAATAATTAGGCTTTATAATTATATCATTATCAATGTATTTCTAGGAGATTATGATCGGTTGTAATGTTTATTTGCAATTAGAATAATGTATTCGTGAGGGTTTGGGCGATAGACAAAGTTTCCTGGAGTTTCGTGAAGTTTTGAATGAGTTATGGTTATTTTTTAATGCAAATTCCATAAGGAAGACGAATTTTTCAACACACATCTTTAGAGCGACCCGAATCGAAATTGAATCAATACGGAGGAGGAACAAGATCAATTCAATAGTGACAATCAGCGACGCAGGTTTATTTTTATGGTGTTTTCAGTGGATTTATGTAGTGGCTCATCCTTATCATTATTACCATACCATAATAGATAATTTCCAACTTGAAAGATCATTAAGAACTCCTGTTTTATTTGAAGTCTACTTCTAGTCGGACTCTACGTCATGAAAAAGTTTTCTATAATAAGGTTTCTTGGGCTTAAAGAGTTTTACTTCGAGGAGAAGTTTAAGCTATGATGGACATAGGTATTTTTGTTCGTTTATTTTTTATTCCGTTTATTTATTTACAATAACTCTTTATTATATTCTTTTGCACGATTTAGTGTGCTCGTGAATTGGATAATTAGGGACACCCGATTTTATAGACATCATAGTTTATATTATGGGACAGGTTTAGATCTCCCATTTCTTTGAAAATTAGTGTTAATTTATTATTTTCTAAATTGAATTAAGTTGGGGTAATTAATTTTAAGGTGTAAATAAAATTTATAGGGAGAGATTCTAATGGCTATGTAGGAGAAGATCGTGTAGAATATGAGATAGTGCATGGAAGATATGATTTTGGAGATATGAATGCAAGTGGAGAGTCTATATTAGATTTTGCGATCGCTTATGATTTTGTACTAGTACATACATGTTTTAAAAAAAGGCTTGAGCACTTAATAACTTATGAAAGTGGAACGGATAAGAGCCGAATAGATTTTGCATTACTAAGAAAGGAGATCGATTAACATATATATATTGTAAGGTTATTCCAGGAGAGAGCCTAACCTCACAATATAGGATAATGGTGTTGGATATAAATATTAAAAATCAATTCCAAGTGCGAAAAGAGAAGATTTTCCCACAAAATAAGTGGTGAACCTTAAAAGGAGAGAAATTAGAACTAGTCAAAGATAAAGTATTAAATGAAGCATCATGGAATTTGAAGAATAGACTAACATAATGTGGGATAAGATAGACACATGCAATAGAAGAATATCAAAATAATTCCTTAGAGAATCAAAAGGTAAGGGGCCACAATCTAAAAAAACTTAGTGGTGGAATGAAGAAGTACAAAATATAGGGAGTACTTTAAAACATGTCAAACAACTAGAAACAAAGAAAATTTTGAGAAATGTAAATGGGATAAAAAGAAAGTTAAGAAAATGGTAAGAGATGCTAAGTTATATGCGTATGATGATCTTTATACAAAATTGGGAACATAAGAAGGGAAAAAGGTATTTATAAGCTTGCCCAACTTAAGGACAGAAAAAAAAATTCTAATAATGTTGAGTGTATTAAAAGTGATGATTCGAGAGTCCTAGTTAAGGATGATGAGATTACGTAAAGATAAAAAAAATACTTTGAGAGGTTATTAAATGGAGATAATGGGAGTAGATTAGATATAGAGGAACTTAGGGAGACTTGAGAAAATATATTTTACGCAAAATTAGGACAACAGAGGTTATGATTGCTCTAAAAATATGAAAATAAGGAGGGCTTTAGGACCAGATGGTATCTCTATTGAGGTTTAAGTGCTTAGGGGGGATAAGGAGTATCTTGGATTATAAAATTATTTAATAGAATTATAATGAATAATAGGATGGTCGATGAATGGATAAAGAGTGTTTTAGTACCTATTTATAAAAATAAAGTGGAAATACAAAGTTGTTCAAATTATCATGATATTAAGTAATGAGTCACACAATGAATCTTTGGGAGAGAGAGATTGAATATAGATTGAGATTGAAAACAATAGTATATGAGAATAAATTTGGGTTTATGCCTGGGAGGTTAAACATGGAAATAATCTATTTATTGAGGAGATTAATGGAGAAGTTTTGGGATAAAAAGAAAGATCTTCATATGATTTTTATATATTTGGAGAAGGCGTATGATAGGATATCAAGAGATAAAATATGGTGGGTTCTACAAAAAAGAGGAGTGACTCATAGATATATTGATGTGATCAAGGATATGTATGATTGGGACATGACTATAATAAGAACATCAACTGGAGAAAGTAGTTAATTTTCAATTACGGTAGGTCTACACCAAAGTTCGACACCAAGTCCTTATCTCTTTGCTCTTATTATGGATGAGTTGACTAGACAAATACAAGATGGGGTGCTGTGGTGTATGCTATTTACAGATATTTTAGTGGATGAGACTAAGACGGGAATCAATACTAAATTCGAATTATGGAGAGAAACTCTAGAGATAAGTGGACTTAAAATAATCAAGACTAAAGCATAATATGTGAAATGCAGTTTTAGTAGTAATAAGAGGACAAATGTAGATATGGTAAAATTGGAGTGTCAAGAGATACCTAGAAATAATTATTTTTTCTATTTAGTATCGGTTATCCAAAACTATGGGGATATTAGTGATGATGTTACTCAAGTGCTACAAGCATATTGTGTGATAGGCTCATACCTTTGAAGTTAAAAGGGTAATTTTATGGGATAGCCATTAGACCCTCCATGTTATATGGATGGAGTGTTGGGCAACTAAGAAACAAAATGTGCAGAAAGTGAATGTGGCGGAGATACGAATGCTAAGATGAATTTGTGGTAAATCTCAAAAGGATTAAATTAAAAATGAAAAACTTCGTGAAACGATAAAAGTTGCTCCTATAGAAGATAAATTGACAGAAAGTCAACTTAGATGGTTTCGACACATCAAGTGTAGATCAATAGATGCTCCCATAAGGAAGAGTTATTTAGTTAGTATTGATGGTAACACAAGGGGTAGAGGTAGGCCTAAATTAACATGGTGGGATATTATAAAATATGATATGATATTACGTGGCTTAATTAAAGATATTGCACTGGACATATTGAAATGGAAAAATAGGAATCATGTAGTCGACCCCAAATAGTTGAGAAAAGGTTTTGTTGAGTTGAGTTGAGAAATGAAATTGAGATCTTCAGATTTTATTTTAATTTAAGAATTTAAATTCTTATTTTTACTTTTGTAAAGATCAAGATATTTAATTTATGATAAGTAAATTAGAAATTACCAAGGATTTGATTCGAGCATTTGGAATTGAATAAATTATTTATCAAAACCCTCAAGTTTTTAATTAACAAAGTGGGAGAGAGGCTTCAACATAAACCATGTGGTCTCCATCGATATTTTAGAATTGTGATACGATTGATTTCTCGTGTCAGCTTGATTTGGCCTCCGGAGGAAGGTTTTAATCGTGGTATCGCAGAAATTTTAAATTTTTTGAAGTGGCTGTTTTGTGAAATTAAATGTAAGTGATTTCGATCGTCCTATCGAGAAAGTTCTACGAGAGAGGGTTTATCTTCATTTGACGAATCAGTGGCATATATTTACACATAACTTTTGATATCCTCCCCATTAGAATCACTGCCATTAGTTCTGGGATTAAAATTCACTGACTATTCAGTTATGTTGGACAGATGATCCTGATTCGTCATTATTATTCCATAGTTGTCCCTCTAGTTTCGTTATTTTATGGTCTCGAACATCGCATTTATTCCGGACTTATAACTAACTTATTTGGCAAGTTTTTCTTGTTTGTTATATCTTCCATGTGTTTTATAGGTAGTCCATGCAAATGAATGGAAGAGAATAGTGTAAAACGAGGTATATAAAGCAAAAAGGATAGTCAAGGGAAAATCAGTCATTTTCCAGCCAGAAGTCGAGAAAGGCACCAACATGAAAATTGTAAACCTCGAGTTTATGAGAATATAGGAAGAAATAGTACCTCATTTTGAGTCTTGTTGAAGAAGATACATCAATTTAAAGATTTGAACAAAGTTTTGAGGTTAAAATACAAAAAGGAAGAGTTTCACGTATGTTTAGAGTGCCAAAACAATACTAAAAACCAAACCGCTTCAGTTTTTGGAGCGAACCAGTTTGCTTTTCCCAAGTGGTTCAATTCATGGGTTCAGTTTGGTCAAGGGGTTTGGTTTGCTGTGAATTTTTGTCTCTTTTCCTATTTTGTTTCTAAGTGGGTCAATGTTTTGACGTAGCCATTTGACCATTTTAGGGAGTTTAAATAGGGATTTTAAGAGATTTTTTATACACACATATCTTATTGTTGGAATTACAAACATTTAGTAATTTCAACATTTGCATTGGAATATAAAGAAGAAGTTCATTCAATTTTCTATCAATTCTTGCTTCATTGGAATTTCATAGTTCATGCACTTTGGAGTCATCTCATTTGGTATCTACAATTCAATTCTTCCTTTATTCATATTTAGATTATGAATTCTTACATTCTTAATGTAATTTATTTGCAATTATTTTTCATGTCTAGCTAATTTCTTTTGTAGGTTGGGAAATATGAGCCCAACCTAGGGTTTCAAACTTTAAATTTAAAATTCGTAATAATTAACTAACTAATTCATAGGTTGGTACATTAACTGGGATTAATCATGTAGATCTTTTAACTCGTTTTGTAAAAAACGAGTATTTTTGGATGCATTTTACGAGTTAGTTAAGGCATCAATCACGTAAATCAATTCATTGACCAAATATTGTGTGAGTTAATGCCCAAACATATTTGGTGCTTCAAATAGACTTGAGGCTTTTCTTTTAATTCATTAATTAGTTTTAAAAAAATCATTTATAGTTGAAACCCTAGAATACGGGGGATTGATTCCCAACCTCTTTTCCAAAAATATTTCAAAACTTAACTTAGACTTTGCATAATATAATATAATTTTTGATTTCATTAGCATAAATCATTCCCATAACTATAGTTCACTTCACACAACATGTCATCACCATTTGTTTACTTTTCTGAGTCAAAGCTTAAAATATAGAGACTGTACCTATTATTCCCTGAGGATTCAACCCCGACTTACCGGGTTTTATTACTTAAGAGATCGACTTGCACTTAAGACATACATTCACCTGTAGCACACACATTTCGGTGCTTGTTAAGTTTTTGGTGCCATTGTCGGGGTGTAAATAATTGGTTAGGTGGAATTAGTTCTAAATTGACTTTAAACCCTAAAAAGTCAAAAAAAATCATAAATCCCAAAATACAAAGAAACTTAAAATTAAATATTCAATAAACATAAAAATAAAACATTTGCTCAAGCCCTTAGATGAAAAACGCCCATTCCAATCCAGATTATGAGCCAATAAACAATACCCCATCATCTAGTAATAACACTCCTAATTTCTGGGTACTACCTCCAACACGTCTTACCCCGAGAAGTAATACCCTAAGTCAAACATGGGGAGATTCCAATGACGATAGTGATTCATTGAGTATGAGATTGATGTCGAATAAGGCAACTGTTGGTGTGGGAGAGTGTGAGATTATGTACCTCCCTATGAGAGACTTCTTATATTCGCAGCGAACTATCGCTTTGGGGTGCATCATATTCCCATATAATGCAGAGAAATTTCACTTTTGAAATGGAATTATTCAAATCCTTTCTACATTTCATGGCATGGAGTCAGAGAAGACATATCTCCACATTCGTGAGTTCAAGAAGGCGTGTGAGACGTTTAATGACCAAACTTGATCACAAGATGCTATACGTATCAAGATCTTCCCCTTATCACTTAAGGCCAAGGCCAAGAATTAGCTTTGGTCTTTATCATCGAACTCTATTGGTACGTGAAAGGATATTCAAGTAAGATTTCTTATAAAGTTATTTCCCATCCATAGGACCAAATCTATCAAAGCTCAAATTCGAACCTTTATACAAAATAATATTCAGCCTTTTATAGGTGTTGGGAGAGGTTTAACGAGTTGGTTAACATGTACCCACATCTTGGTTTCGAGAAGTGGGGACTTATATCCTTCTTCCATCATGGACTTATGCTCAGTTTAAAATAACTTGTAGAAATAATATGCTCGGGAGAGTTCTTTGGGTTAAATGCAGACGATGCGGAGGTTCATTTTAAGTACATTACTGAGACTACTCAATCTTGGGACACATCGAATCCGAATACTAAATCCAAGGCTAGAAATACATCAGTAGCCCCTTCCTCATTCAGACTGTACCAATTAGGTAAGGAAGTTGAGTTGAAGCTTTAAATAAACCAATTAGCCAAGAAGCTAGATGATGTGATGGAAGCAAGGAGTAAAGATAAATTTGTCCCTTATTGATCTTCAAAGGAGGAGATGTGCACTATTTGTGAGGCGTGATATCAAATAAAAGATTGTCCAACCATTCTTGCCAACAAAGTAATTATTCAAGAGCGAGGTTAAGCTGTGGGAGGATATAGAGGGAATTTTAAAGGCCCTCATGGGAACTCTTGAAAACCCTCGTGGAGGAACCATCCGAGTTTCAATTACGGGCAACCAAATGTGTTGTTAAATCATAATCAAACGTTGCTTAACAATTTCCACTGGCCCCAAATTTTAAGGAGCACCACAAATGCAAGTGCTTCCTCCTGCATGTTATGTGAGTCCTCAACGAAAAAGCCTCGAGGACACTCTAGGACAATTTATGCATTATCAATCCTCGATTAATGCCCAAAATTCTCAAAACTTTGTCGACATGAATGCATCGTTGTTTAAGTTGCAATCATCTTTGAGTGTCCAAAAGTAGGGGATATTTCCCGCTCAATCCTAATGACCTCCCCCCAATGTCAATACTGTGTAAGCTCTAACCCCAAAGAAATTCAAAAGTAATGTAAAGCTATAACCACTCTATGTTGTTTTAAAGTAGTTAATTAGTCAAATTCTCCTCACGTAGAAAGAGACAATGAGGTTTCTCCCGACACGCGAGAGGCAAAGGATATCCCTTTGAGCGAGAGTGAGAAAGAAGACACAGTTGGGAAAGTGGTGGTAAGACCCCCAATAGCCGTACCATATCCTCAAAGGTTATCCCCTCCTCCAAAAAGGGCCTGCCAAGATGAAATTTTAGAGGTGCTTAAGCAAGTGAAGTTGAACCTACCTTTCCTTGAAGCCATATAGAAAATTCTCGTGTACACTAAGTTATTAAAGAACTTGCTCGGGTTAAACAAAAGTTAAAGGTGAAGAAAAAGGTTTTTCTTACATAAAATGTTAGCTCGGCACTTTTGAGCGACCTCTAACCAAACTACAAAGATCCAGGATCCCCCACCATTTAATGTACCATTAGAGAGAGTAAGATAGAGAGCTTTGTTAAATGTATGGGCAAGTGTTAACATTTTATCCTATTCAATTTAATAAAAAACTTAATTTGGGAGAACTTAAGCTCACTAACATCACTCTTTGACTTGCAAATCATTTCATGAAGGTTCCTCGTGGAGTAGTTGAGGATGTGATCGTCTAAGTTGACACATTCTACTTTCCAATAGACTTTGTCATTTTGGACACGAAGCCATCCTTCCCATCAAGAAACTATGTCCCCATCCTTCTTGGTCATCTTTTCCTAGCTACGGCTAACGCGTTAATCAACACGCATAATGCGAAAAAAGAAACTAACTTTTGAGAATATGACGCTTGAGATGAACATTTTCAATATCACCAAGAAAATGGGTGATGAAGACAGTCTACACGAAACGAATATTATAAAAGAGATAGCAAAAGAGCACTTTGAGGGTACTAGTTGTAAGAATCCATTAGAGGCGTGTTTGGTGATGACATTTGAAGAAGAGAGTGTGTATTCGGAGTACGATCCTGAAATGAGTAGGATGAGGGAGATGTTGGGTGAGAGTGAAGTTGAGAATAACATGAGAAGTGTAAGTTGGGTCTCACAATTTGAAGGGTTACCCCCAATAGAATCTTACGAGGTTCCCTCCGAGGTTCCAAGGTCAATATGCTTATTTGAGGAATATTCTTCCAAGGTCAATATGCTTATTTAAGGATGTGACATATCCCATTGTTGTCTCTTCTAACCTAGATATAGATCAAGAAGGGAAGCTTTTCAAAATATTGTGGAATTAAAAGGGTGCTTTTTATTGGTCGATAGCGGATTTGAAAGGTATAAGTCCCTTGATTTGAACCCATAAAATCCACCTAGAGGAGGACAAAAGCCTTCTAGGGAAATACAAAGAAGGTTGTAACTGGTAATGAAAGATGTGGTTAGAATGGAAATCATTAAGTTATTAGATGCGGTCATAATATATCATATCTCGTATAGTAAGTGGCTTAGTCCAATCCAAGTTGTTCCTAATAAATTGGGAATGACTGTGATAGAAAACGCTAAGGGAGAGATTATTTCAAAACCTAACACCACTAGGTGGCGCTTTTACATTGATTACCTTAAACTCAATGTCGGAGAAAAGAAATATCACTTCCCTTTAGCGTTTATGGATCAAATGCTCGAGAGAGTGTCGGTCCACCCATTTTACTATTTTCTACATGGTTATTCCGGTTATAAACAAATAGAGGTGGACGTACTTGATCAAGAGAAGACAAACTTTACATACCCTTTTTGTACTTTTGCCTATAATAGGATATCATTTGGGTTATGTAATGCACCGATAACCTTTTAAAGGTGCATGTTGAGTCTTCTAGTGACATGGTTGAGAGAGTCCTTGAGGTGTTTATTGGCGATTTCAGCATTTTTGGACCCTCTTTTGACCAATGTCTTGCTAATCTTGAGAAAGTACTTACTCATTGCGTTGAGAAGAACCTAGTGCTTAATTAGGATAAATTCCATTTCATGGTAACCAAGGGAGTGGTTCTAGGACACATAGTTTCATCCAAGGGGATTCAAGTAAATAGGGCAAAAATTGACATCATTGTCGAACTTCCCCGCACCCAAGTCGCTTAAACATGTGCGCTTATTTTTGGGGCACGCGGGATGTAACTGTAGGTTTATTAAGGACTTTAGCTTCATAGATCGACCCTTAAGTAACTTACTCGCTAAGGATATTCCATTTGAGTGGAACGAGGCTTGCCAAGAGGCATTTGATAAGTTGAAGAGTATGCTCATTTCTTCTCCCATTATGCAAGCTCCGAATTGGAGTCTTCCATCCGAGATACTGTGTGATGCAAGTGACTATGTGGCTGAGGTTGTTTTGGGTTAATGAAAACATAAAAAGTCCCACGTCATTTACTACACTAATCGGACTTTAGTTGTACCCTAAATAAACTACTCTACCACGGAGAAAGAATTTCTAGTGATAGTATTTACCCTTGGCAAAATTCCATTCCTATCTCATCGGGTCACTTATTATTTATTTTACAGGCCGAACGGTGTTAAAATACCTCATTTCTAAAAAGAATACCAAGTCGCGCCTCATTAGGTGGATCTTGTTACTCCAAGAGTTTTACATTTCCATCAAAGATAAGAATGGAGTAGAAAACGTCGTATTCGACCACTTGTCTAGGTTTTTATCCAACATACCTCAAGATCCCGTACCCATGGATGAATTTTTACCAGATGAGAAACCTTTTTGCACTTCTTCTCTACCTTGGTTTGCGGATATCGTGAACTATCTAGTGTTGGGATTCGTTCCCTCACAATGGACTCCATAAGAGAAAATAAAGTTTTTTACTTGGTCGCACATGTTATTTTATGAAGATCCATACTTATTCAAATATTGTGTAAATGAAATTATTCGAAAGTGTGTATTGAATGACGAAATCCAAAGCGTCATCTATTTTTGTCATTCGAAAGCATGTGGAGACCATTTTCCAGTAAGAAGACATCCACAAAGATTCTTCAATGCAGACTCTATTAGCCCACTATCTTCCAGGATATGCACGGGGTTTTCATTCATGCGATAGATGCCAAAATATAGGTGCCATTTCTAGGCCCGATATGATGCTTTTGACCCCTGTCCTTGCTATTGAGATGTTTGACTACTGGGTTATTGACTTCATGGGGATATTCTCCCCTCTTTTAGTTTTCTCTACATATTTGTTTTGGTAGATTATGTGTCTAAATAGGTAGACACCCCACCTACATGCATGAATGACAATAAGGTGGTGGTAAAATTCATTCATGAGTACAGTGTTTCTCGTTTTGGTGCTCCCAAGTCCGTTATTAGTGACAACGATTCATATTTTTGCAATAAGACATTCGAAAAGTTGATGAGAAAGTTTGGAGTTATTCACAAGGACAACTTATCACCCCCAAACAAATGGACACATCAAATTAGCCAATCAAGAGATAAAGAACATACTTGAAAAGACTGTCAATACCCCTCGTCGGGATTGATCTCTTCGATTGCTAGATGCGTTATAGGCCTATCGTACTGTTTATATGAATCCCCTTGGAATGTCACCATTTTTTTTCTTTTTGTATAACAGGCCCTGCCATCTTCCCATAGAGTTAGAACACAAGGCGTTTTGGGTGATCAAGAGGTTGAACTTTAATTTGGATAAAGCGGGTGAAACGCAAATGCTTCAATTAAACAAGTTGGAAGAGATACACAATGATGCATACGAGAGCTTCTCAATCTTAAAAGAACGAATGAAACTCGTTCTTTTGTAATGATGTGTATGAGAGCTTCCGAATCATTCGTAAAGAGTTTCACTCGGGACTAAAGGGAATTGTGTATAACTCGTGATTGCATTTGTTTCTAAAACATTTAAGGTCGAGGTGGTTCGATCCATTTTTTGTGAGATAAGTGTTCCCACACGAAGTTATAGTGGTAGAAAACCCGAAGGATGGGAGCACTTTCAAGGTTAATGGACAGTGCCTAAAGCCATATCTAAAGGCGTGTATTGGGAACGTGGAGATAATTTTATTATTGAATCCCGAGTATGAGGATGGTTAGGTTTTAGTGAGAGGTCATATCACCCCCGACATCTATAGGGTTAGTTTTTGTTGTACATAGGAGTCGTGTGAGTGTTTCGTGTACATAGGAGTCATTTATATGTATATAGGAGAGATTGGAGTATACTGATTTCGGGTTCCGACCTGAGAGTTATCCAAAAATCCATGGAGTTTTTGATTAAAATCCTTAAAAAACCTTATTTTAGGATAAATTTTGAGATATTTTAGGAAGCGCACCACCCATGTTTGAGAGGATGTGAAAATTGCGAGTGAAATGAGAAACTAAGGAAACATTACCTTCAGAAAATCGAACCATTCGCTCAAAAATTGAACCCTGGGGAAGAGGTTTGGTATTAAAAACAATTTGGGACATAAGCAAAAAAGTGAATCAATTTGATTTTAGAGACATATGGTTCGCTTCTTCAAGTGAATTGGTTCGGTTTGCAGTTTGGCAGGTTCAAAATTTTACATAGTTTTCTCATTTCCCACTCCTCTTTTCACCTTCCCTCCAACCCAAACCTTTTACCTCCCTCCCAAACTCAAAAATCCCTTCATTTTCTTTCCCTCCATTTTCCCACCTCTTAACCACCCAATCCAAACCCTTTCCACCAATCCAAACCTTTCACATTCCCTCCCATTTTACCTTACAAATCCACCCCCTCACCCCCCATATTTCCCCACACCTTCATTCAAAAATTTATCCCTCCTAAAATTCTTCAAATTCCATACTATTATTTTATCTCTATGGTTACCATATAAAATCTTAAGAAATACAACTCCACTGAAGTCATCGACAGTGGTACGACATCTACCATTCACCTCAAGAGCGAAATTGGTGCAGCGTGTACTTCTCAACACGGTGTACTATGTTCATAGAATAGTGTGTTATTTTGGATGACTTTCCCCATGAAGTCGTTACTCTCTTCTCCAAATTTGGATGGCAAAGTTAGTTTTCCCAAGACGAGGGACCGATTTATGATCACATTTATCAACCTTTTTACGGGACCCTTGTTCATGTCTCCAATGGAAATTACGAGGCTTATATCAACGAGGTAATTATACCTTTTTCAGTTGACATAATTAAAATAAAAATGCATGTGGTGGGAGTCTAATATTAACATTCATACAACTACCTGTACCATCGAACAAACATTCCAAAGACAAAGATGTCAAATCACTAGGCACCCACTATATCGTGCGTAAATGAGACTTTCTCATCGGGAAGTCTAACTCCGCAAAACCATCTTGAAGATCTTATCACGTGTGTAATGGTATTACCTATGAAGAATGATTCTGACATATGGATGAAGAAAGGAATTTTCCTATACTTATTGTATGACCCGATCACAAAAATTAGTTTGTCGCGTATCTATTTCAACAAAATCACGCATGCGGATTTTGACCAAACGGGGTTGGCATCCTTGCCTTATGGTTGATTTATCCCAGCACTATGTTTGGAAGCGGGTATACAACGCTGGGGCTAGGTGGCACAGACGACCAAACCGATTAATGAAACATCGGTCGATAGAAATGTTAGGAAGGCAAGAAATCGACCCCCTCTCCTGGGCCTGTTTTAAAGATGTTGAGATGGGGGAGGGTGGTGATGATGGAGATGAGAGAGAGGAAGAGTTAAATGTCGGCGGCGATGCCGCCACCGACGAGCAAGAGGATAATGATTCGACCGACCCAAATTTTAAGGACGAGATTAATGAACGGGCATATGAGACGACGGTGATTAATAGCTGCATGGATCATTTGGAGTCTCAGATTGACAACTTCTTAGTAGCGTATCTTCAATACCGGGATGATTTTCGATCCGATTACTATCGTGATACATCCATGATGATGTGGCTCCAAGTTGACTTCTTTTGATTTAGCATAGGTCTGGGAGCCAAGCTTCCTTCCTTGTTTATGAATCATATGCACGTGATCTAAATGCTCCCGGCTCTTCGTGTTGACTTTTTGGATTCTACAACTTGTTTATGTAGTTTCTTAATTATATATGTTTCAGTATTAAGAAGCTATGTAAAACTCCATCTTGTTTATTAATAAAATGTGTGTTTTGATTATATTTTCTCATATTTACTGTATAATTATTGCTAGTTTTGGATTCCGCACTTATTTTTACATATTTAGATTTTTTTCCTTCACATTGAGGAAAATGTGAGTTCTAAGTTGGAGGGGGGGGGGGGGGGGGGTACAAGAGAGTCTTTACAAACTTCACAGTCTTAAAATGCCCCCCCAAAATTGAAATTTTTCAAAAAGTCAAAAATATTTTTTTTAGAATAAGTAAAAATTAGAATTTGAAGTCCTTAAAAAAATCTCAAAATTTTTGTATTAAATCACAATTTGTAAAAATTTCATGCACTAAGACGAAATTAATCTAAAATGGAAATTGAACGAGAATTGATGACTTAAACGAATAAGTGTAGAGATTTATACCCGTTGAGTTATCGAGCCAATCGTTCTAATTTTATAGAGTTGATAACAATACTCCAAGTTTTCTTAACTCAATTTTCTTTCGATATGATTCATCGTAGATCTCAAATCCCTTATGATTGGTTACAGGAAACTACTGAAGATTTTGTTTTGAAAAGGCAACTAAAAATGTCTCAAAAAAATTATTCTAAAAAAACATGTGGTGATTAGATCGGTGTTCGGTTACATGAATTGACCAAAAAAATATTTGCCTGAAAATTCCCAAAAAAATGTCCAATGCTTGAAAAATAAATTGAGTAAAAAAAAATAATATCCATTTCATTTGTTAACCCAAAAAAACTCAAATTGGCCCAGAATTATGCAAATAAAAAAAATCAAAATTTTAGGTCCATAAGGTACAGAAAAGGGGTCGAAAAATCAAAGAATGCTCAATAAAACAAAATTTAAAAATATCGAAAAGAAATACCAAAAAATAAAAAATAGAAAAAAATTTATGGAATGGAGGAAAAAATTGAGCAAAAGCCCCAAAAAATTCCAATGGACCTTTACAAGAAATTTCCTAACTCTAAAAATTCTGAAAATTTCCATAAGTCTCTTAAATACCCTTAACTTGTAAAAAGTCCTAACCGAGTCCGAATAAAAAAGTCAATCATCGCGTGGGGAGATAATAATAATAATAATAATAATAATAATAATAATAATAATAATAATAATAATAATAATAATAATAATAATAATAAATCTATGCGAATAAAGAACTATATTTTTTCGTTTTCCAACAAATCTGTACGAATAAAGAACTTTATTTTTCCGTTTTCCAACAACTGTAATCCTTTCATAAGATCTGTTCATCGTAAAAGATTTCATCTTTCAATTAGTATGTGGGAACTCGTGTCCATTATATTTACTCTTACTTTTACGCACAACGAGAGAAAAATAAAGTTACTATCTTAGTGATTCATTTATAAGTGCATCCCATGAGAAATCAAAATCAAAACAAAGTTTTGAAAAGTAATGTGATGATCAATTGGTGGATGTTAATGGTTAATTTTCGGCTTCACACACGTGAACTATGAATTGAGATTTATAAAATAAAAAAAATTGTTACTTTTGTGGAATTTAAATTTTACAATTTTTTATTATTTTGATTTTCCCTTGAGTTTTGTCACGTGGCATAATTTAAATTTTGTGGATAAATTTATTGTGAACCCCCATGAGACACCACTCGTCCTACGAGGAGGCTTTTTGCATATGCCCAATGAAATCGCGTGCCATCGAAATAGGTATTATATCCCTCAGGAATAGTAATTTCTTGTTATTCCATTATTATCCCTCTAATATCGGTGTCTTTATGGCCCCGAACATCGAATTTATCCCAGACTTAACTATACTAATGAAAACTAGTCTTTTTGGCAAGTGTTTCTTATTTGTTGTATCTCTCTTGTGCTTTACAAGTAATTCGTGCAGGTAAATGGAAGAGAATAGCACAAAACGAGGAATGTAAAGCAAAAAAGGATAGTCAAGGGAAAATCGATCATTTTTCAACCGAAACTCGAAGAAGGCACAAACATAAAAATCGTAGACCTTGAATTTATGAGAACAAAGGAATAAACGACACTTCATTCCGAGCCTCAGTGAATAAGTTACATTAATTTGAAGATTTGAACAAAGTTCTGGGGCCAAAATGCAAAAAGGAAACGTTTTAAGCATGTTTAGTGCGCCAGAATAGTATTAAAAACCAAACCAATTCAATTTTGGATCAAATCGGTTCCCTCTGCCCAAGTGGTTTTGTCCATGGGTTCGGTTTGGTCAAGGGGTTTGGTTTGCAACGAATTTTTTTCCTATTTTACAGCTATGTGGGTTAATGGTTTGATCTAGCCCTTTAGTCATTTTGGAGACTTTAAATAGGGCTTTTAAGAGCTTGTTTATACATACTTTATATTATTTTAAGCTTTTAATTAATCTCTGATTATTGGAATTACGAATATTTAGTAATTTCAACATTTGTATTGGAATATAAAGAAGGATTTCATTCAATTTTCTATCAATTCTTGCTTGGTTAGAATTTTAAAAGGACAATTTTCACATAGTGTCAATTTGTATATATTGGCATTATTCTGGACAAAAACCACTTTGAGTCATAGGATAGTTTTTACTTTTCACGATTCCCATTAAGCCTATGACATTATGTTGAAGACGTAACGACCAAGCTTCAAAGATAGATCATGTCGAGTGCTGGTGCAAGTTTCATGTCTTCACTTGGTTTTTCGAGATTCTCTCAGGTATGAATTCATAGTGGCTTATGGACTCTACAAAAATTTATAAGGATGTTATTTTATTTAAATTTGATTTTTAAATATTTTTAACATGTCTTTTCTGAGTTATCTCGTGATTAGAGTCATATGATCTTTTCCTTTGTTTTTATCTGGTTCAAACGACAAGCAATTTCATTCCATCGAGATATATGTTTCATTTAAACGATATTATGGTTTCATTAAAACGACGTGCCGCCTTAAAAATATTATTTAAGGCATCTTTGGCTCAGAAAAACGTGTGTGCAGAACATACAAAACATAACAGAACCTATACATTTTTTGCAATTGTTTACCAAAGATTTTCAAAGTAAAACATCGTTCTTTGTTTATAAGATCCGATTTTACATATCCACATGTTATAGATATCTTGTATTTGCACCATTTTTTGATTCTTTATCATTCGAAGAACTTATTTCGTGTAGTGGACTTCGTACTTGTGAATTGATAATTGTTGTGGCTGTATCAGTGGATACCGAAGTACGCGTGGACTCGTGTACTATGGACCTTCCGTAGGTGGAATCCTACGTTGCACTGTGGAGGAGAGATTGAAGAGAAGAAGAGGTGTAAAGTCTTATGGGGGATAGAGTCATTGAGTAAGACTGTAATTCTTCCTTTATAATTTTTGTATTATAATTTCCTCGTACATCGGCGTATTTTTGTAATCTTTCTTTACACTATCTAATTAATCTAACCTAGATGCATGTTCAGGTTAAGAAGAGAAAATTGGGATAATTGAAATTGGTTCACAAAATTGGTGCATACTAAAATTGGAAAAAGTTTTGAAATATTATTTCCACCCAAAGTGCACACACATAGAGGGACCGTGTCTTTACAAATTGGTATCAGAGCTAGAAACACTATTTTATCGTGTAAGTGATCCCGTGTGTCTTTAGGTATCAATTTCAGTATGTTTTATCGCTTTAAAATATCTATGTTTGATCAGTCAAATAGATGTTTTGGTTGTAAGGGTTATGGCCATAGGGTAGCAGAGTGCCCCACTAGAGTTAAGAAGGGGGCAGAAAACTGATAGCATTTAATGCCCCCTTAGTGATAGGGAACCGGAAGAGGGAGGATATTCCCTTATTAGAGCTAGAAACACTATTTTATCGTGTAATTCGAATAGATGTTTTGGTTGTAAGGGTTATGGCCATAGGGTAGCAGAGTGCCCCACTAGAGTTAAGAAGGGGGCAGAAAACCGATAGCATTTAATGCCCCCTTAGTGATAGGGAACCGGAAGAGGGAGGATATTCCCTTATTGAGCGCAACTACACCGCGTTCATGGTTTGTTATCTGTGCGATGATGATAAATCTTCTCATGAAGATACTCATATGAATGACACTTTTGAGGCCATAGTTTATAAATCCCAAGTGAGTGAGGGTGAAGAGAGTTAGAATGAAGATGTATAGGAGAATGAGTTACAAGTTGCCTTTCATGAATTTTAGGAAGAAACGATGAAGGTGAAAAGGGCTAACTTGAAGTTTCATGCTAAGTTGAAAGAACATGCCATAAAAAATAATGATGCGTTAATTGAGGATCTTAGGTCACTAGAGAAGACTCTTTAGGAGCAACTAGAATATATTGAGGGAGAAAGAGATAGTCTTCATAGTTTCATGGATACTATAAAGAAGTAGATTCTACAGTTTGAGGAGTCTAGACATTTGATCGAGTCTAGGATAGGTGAGATTGAGGGATTTGAGTAAGGATAAGTTTGATTTGGAGGCTAGGTCAAAATTTTTGGATAGGATGTTTGGCACCATCCAAATCAAAGATGATAGGTATGGTATAGGCTTTGATGATCATTTTTCTCCCATTCCGAAAGCCAACGCCATATATGTGAGAGAGACAACTAGGAACGTTAGGAGAGGTCAACATTTAGGTAACATTCCTCTCCGTGTTTACACTTTCACTCATTGTGGTAGGAAGGATCACCTCAGGCGCTATTGTTATGACCTTATAATTTCTCCTAAGAAGTTTAAGAATAAAGTCGTTTCAGATCCCAAAACCTCCATGCATGATTACACACACTTGGGTTAGGAAATCGAACTTAGAGGCTTTAGGAATTGAATTTCATGACTCTTATTTGCTTGCACTTGATTCTTTTCATGATAGATTTTACGGATGATTGTGTTAGCATGTTTTTCATATGCTATTTATGCTTCGTGAAATATATTTTCTAGTGTTATGGCATGTATATCATTTGTATCTTATCTTCCTTTATTGGGTCTTATTGGAAAAATACAAAAAGATTTTATTTTTGATATATTTTTTAAAAATACAAAAATATTTTATTTTTTTTGGGTAAAAAATATTTTGAAAAATGATAAAAGTTTTTTTTTGTGTGTGTCATGAGTTTACACTTGATATGGTATATTGGTGTGCTTAGACCCCCTTCACTTCATCTTTTCACGCGGCTAGTACATTTGGTCATATTTTGGATGCATAGGTTGATCTTAACCATTTGTTTAATAGGATTGTTTCGAAGTTGATTTTCATTTATATTCAATTATGTTTATGCCATTGCAGACATGCACGAACTTATATGACTGTTTGACTTCTCGTGCACATTTGAGTTTGGTGAGGTGTTCTCCTACCAATTTTGTCATCTACACGCATATTAGATTTAACTAGGGGTGGCAATTTTTGACTCGACACGAAGTTAGCGGGTTAGGGTTGACGATTTCTTGACACAAACCCGAATATGACACGACCCTCCAACACGAATAATAAACGGGTTGGATTAGTGTCAAACACGTATGACTCAAAAATGACACGAATAGACCCGCTTAACTCATATTTTATAGAGAATATATTAGATAATTTATATATCTTGATAGGCATTCTATAAAATTCATGGAGAATCGGATGATAAATTATTTATGTGTTGAATGAAGTTGAAATTAATTAAATTTAAGTTATTGTAGGACTATGATTGGTTAAGAGAGAAGAAAAAAAATTATTTTATATTTTACTTAATGGGTTATGCGGGTCAACCCGAACACGACACGATAATAAACATGTCGGGTTAGTGTTTTCTTGTCTGACACGATTAGTTAAACGGGTCAGGTTAGGATTGACTAATACTTTACACGAACCCGACATGACACGACCCAAACACGACATGACGCACACGAATTGCCACCCCTAGATTTAAGGGGAGTTGTACATGTAAGAACCATTGCTCGTGAGGATATTTATTGCTTATTAAAAAATGATGAGTGTGTAATACCCCGTATTTTTATGCTATATTAATTTGGGGATTTATTAAATTTAATGTGAATTAATTATTTAATAAAAAAATCCGAAAATTAATTATGTTAAAATCGTTAACGTGATGAGAGTTAGTAATTATGGGAAATTTTTTTGAATATTACTAATGAGAAAAGTAATATATAATAGTGGTCATATTAAATGTCACGAGTGAATAAAATGACAATTTTAGAAATTTGAGTCGAGACGCTCCTGTGTCGCGTCGGGACTAAATATTGATAAATAAAAGTAAATATTTTATAAGTTGTTCGTATGGTTATTTTGAGTGCGCCAACGTGTCCGGAAGGGTCGAGATAGTCAGAAAAGTGTACTCGGGGGTTTAGTTTGAGTCTCGGGGCTATTTTAGGCTTAATTAGTACCCCGGGAGGGCATTTTGGACATTTCACATTTTGGGTAATTAAACCCACGAAATTTCAAGGGTTATATCAGATGCCAAAGGTTGCCTTATAGGGTTAGAACAACCAAAGCCAAGTGACGGCCATAGGAGAGGGAAGGAGAGAGCTTCCAAAGCAATCCAAGGCCCGAAATCAATCCGTTTGCACCGCCTCCACCACCAACGCGTAGATCGCGAGACGGGGAACGCAACCACACCAAATCCGGCACCAAACCAGAACGTCGAAAATCCCAGGCAAGTGTTTATCTTGCTTATTTTCGTTGATGCATCACTCATATTAGTTTAGGAATTATTAGGATGATTTGTATGGAAGAAAAACCCCATTTGAGATAGGAAATTGCATGTAGGGATGATTTAAATGATATTCTGGAAACCCTTTTTCCATGTAGAGGATTAAACCACGAATTTATGATGTTTTATAAGAAGGAAATTCTGTAAAAGATGTGTTAGAACCATGTATAAGAGATTTATAGGGTTCTTGATATTTACATGAATTTTGGGTTGTTAATCCATGTTTAGTGACGGAAACTTACATGCTTTACGTAGAAAATACATAATATGATGATATAATGTAAGTAGTATAAATTCTGGGAAGATTAGGAATGAAAACTATGGAATTGGTTGAGGTTAGAGGATGAAACCCGTAACTGCAAAACTGCAGGATTCGCAATACCTGCTTGATCGATCGATCGAGCCCAGAGCTTCGATCGATCGAAGGTTCGATCGATCGAGCCCCATACCTCGATCGATCGACCCCTCCTGGCAGACTCATGTTTTCCCTTATTAATTAGTTGAAATTCACTTTAATGAGGAATAATTCATGGACACCCTTATAAATATGTTTTGAGAGATAAAGAGGACCAGTAGGGTATATGAATAAGTTTTGGGACCTTTAAGGTTAGACGAGAGTTGTATCCTCGGGAGATTTCATATATAAGAAACGATAAAACTACGTATTTAAAGTGAGAAGATTATCTAAAATAGTTACGAAAGAGAATAGATGAATACCTACTGAATTTTTATAGGTGGGAGGATAAAACCATGAGAGTTATGTGGTAAGTTGGAATAATACCGAACCAAGGTTAGAAACGAACTGTTACATGTGATAACAAATAATGAGATATGAGAAATAATGTCGTAAGTATGGGATTTGAGAATATACCCAATATTGATATAGTAATATTAGTATAGTTATATGATTGTGTATGCATATGCTATCTATGTGTGAAAAACATGCCCGCGCTACTTGCTATCCCTGAGGTTACCGCGCTGGGACGATATTATCTCGTGTGCCTTATGGGGGATATTGACTCGTACCCTAGAAGATAGAAATCCTAGGTACGGGCTATCGGATCGATAGTCGGACGGTCCTAAGAGACGTGAGGGTATGTACTGACCTCTTGGACTTGGAAACTATGTTTCGCCTCAATATTGTTGTGTATGTGCTAATACAGTTCGAGATTGATTCCGAACTTATATTTCCCTTAGTACGAGTGATACGGGGATTGGATAGCAGAGTATGCCCGCACCATAATTTTTATGTGGGGTGCTGTTAGAATATATATATTATACGAGTATTTAATATATATATGAACTTCCAAAATTTGGGAAAACTGCCTACTGTGTTATGGTAAGTAAGACATGTGTAATGACTCAAATTGGAAATACTTGTTTTGAAAAGTATAATATGATATTGAAAAACTTTATGAATCAATAAAGTTAAAATGAGCGTTTTGTACTAAATGAAATTAACCTTTTAAACCATGATGTTGTTAAATCTTAAATCTTGAGAGTCACCTAAGATATGTTAAATCCTTGGGGAAAGATAGTGTGATATATAATGAGATAAACCATTGGGAAGGTTAGTGCGATAGGAGTGCACATTAGAAGAGAGGTGAGAATTTCTCAAGAGAGTGTCGCACTGATATGTTGTTGCATTGGCCTGTAATCAATTTAAATACTTTCTAAATGAATTTTTAAATCATATACACTATCGGGCTCTGACCCATTTCCATTTCTCTTTCTCTCTTGTATATATATATATGTATGTATTACAGGTGCCCAGCCACAGGGGCGTCTTGCATAGGATCCTTTGGATGGAACGCGCTGTAGCTTTTGTGGGAGTTGCTGGCCATTGTTTAGACAACCTCACTGTTGACTCTACTTCTAGTTCAGCTTTATCTAGTGGGGGCATGTGTCGTCCTTTTTCTATTATTTAGTTGATATTGTCAGAGATTGTAATTCTTTTAATTTCAGTATCTTTATTTCGAGATTGTTAATGTCAGGATGTTTTCCTTAGTATTTTAATGTTGGGATTTATTATTTTTGGGTAAACTCTTGAATGTTCATTTTATTCTTCTACTTATTGTGTGACTCTTTAGACGTTAATGGTTTAAGGTTTTATAATCGGATTTAATAAAATGAGAATAAAGGTTTAAATGGTTTTGACACTTAGCTTAATTAATTAGGGTGTTTAAATTGGAAAAGTTTTATTTTTTGACAGTGATGCTGAGAATGAACCAACTGTTCACCTTGAATTAATTTAATAAAGGAGTGATCGCCCGGTATTTAATTAGGCAGGGTGTCAGTGAGTGTACACAGGAAAAGGCTGTGAGAAACATGTGAACTCATCGCGAAAGCCATCGTTTAAAAGAGCCCAAGAAAAAATTATGGCATTAAAAAGAAAATATGCTAAAAAGGGCCAATAGGATCTCTTTAAAGAGAAATTATAACCTCAAAAAAATTGCGATAGAAAACGAATGATCAATTATAAGGGAGTTTGGTTGGAAAATACAACGGGTTTGCACAATAAGTCCTATGTTGAGAAAGTCGTGTCATGACTCTATTGTTTGGTAGAATCGTTAAAATTATAAACTTATGTGCACGATGTTTGTTTAGTTCATTAAGTTCAAATTTTAAGTGTCACATATGGCTAAATATAGTTTGATGACATTTTACGGTTAATTAGAGCTTCTTGAACGTGTCTTTGTGCTTAAATTATGATTCATGTGTGTTAGTTACACCCATTCTGTTCATCAGGCGTTCATATTTTTGGGTCATTTTTACACTGTTTTCTGGTTAGAATATTGGGTTTTTAACGTCGTTGGAACGAATTCCTCCAGTTGATTTAAAGAATTCTCTACGTCGTTCGATGTCTAGATCTAACGAGGTTTGCACGACTTGTAATTAACGTACAATGTTGGGTCGTTAGATGGTAGTTAGATGGGTAACTTCGAACGAGCTTCGAATGAGGGTATACTGTTTTCATTGTTAGTAGAAAGATTTTTTATGGTTTAAACGACATTGATATGTCATTTGAACGACATCTACCTAACGTTCGAACCGACTGTTTGTCTTTTCGATATTTTTTATCTGTTTTAGTACCTGCTTGATACATATTATTCTGTTATACTTATATGGTACTTCTGGACTGTTTTGGACAGTTTATATGCAACTTACTTGGATTCTTCGTGCATGATTATTATTCTGCATTGTTGGATGAGAGATTGTTTAGTCACATCATTTGGTATATTGATGATTACTTCTTGTGACTATTTTCTATCTATGATTGTTATATATTGATACTTTATTAGCTAGTTACTCATGGTTATCTATATATGCTTTATGTTATACTCATGCTAGACAGAATTTTAGATATTTATTTGTTCTTCTCGTTGTCTATTCCAGACAAAAAGGGGGAGAGATACATTTGTGATATAAGGGGAGATATTTGAGATTTAATATGATTGCTCATATTAGTTATATATCATTTGTTCCTCCATACTTCACTTGTTATTTATTTGTTTCGTGTGTGTAGTGATTTTTCAAAGATTCGAGATTTTGCGACTACATCACATTTAGGCAGTTCATGCTTGTTGATCCTACATTTTCTAGTTCAGTTCGTATCCTGTATTTTCTTTTGGGCTTATGGGATGGGTTTAAGGTCATTTGGCTTGACGGTCCGACTTAAGCATTTCACTATTTTGGTTTTATCCCGGAATAGCCAAAGGGCGAGATTTGTAAGGACAAATTTCCCAATAGTGTCAATTTGTATGTATTGACATTATTCCGGACAATAAATACTTTGAGTCATAGGATAGTTTTTACTTATCACAATTCCCATTAAGCCTATGATGTTGTATTGAAGATGTAGTAGCCAAGCTTTAAAAATATATCATGACGTGTTTTGGTGCATGTTTCATGTCTTGACTTGGTTTTTTTGGATTCTCTCAGGAATAAATGCCTAATTGTTTATGCACTCTCGGTAAATTTTTTTAAGGATGTTATTTTATTTAAATTTGATTTTAAAATATCTTTTTTAAGTTATCTCGTGTTTAGAGTCATATGAACTTTTCCTTGGTTTTTATCTGTTTCAAACAACATTATGCATCGTTCAAACGACATTGCAGAGTCACACAAATGACATGCAAATTTTTTTCTAACAATATATGTATTTCATTCAAACGATATCATGGTTTCGTTAGAACAATCTGCGGCCTCAAAAATATTATTTAAGGCATCTTTGGCTCAGAAAAATGTGAGTGCAGAACATACAAAACAGATTACAACTATATGTTTTCTGCAACTGTTTATAAATGCTTTTCAAAGCAAAAACATCCTTCCATATTTACAAGATCCGAGTTTATATAACCAGATGTCATAGAGATCTTGTGTTTCCACCATTTTTTGATTCTAGATCATTCGAAGAACTTGTTTCATGAGGTGGACTCCGTACTAGCTGAGTGACGGCTGTTGTGGCTGTATCAGTGGATCCATAGGTATGCGTGAACTCGTGTGCTATGGACCTTGCGTAGGTGGACTCCTACGTTGCACTGTGGAGGAAAGGTTGAAGAGAAGAAAAGGTGACAAGGCTTATGGGGGATCGAGTCGTTGAGTAAGGCTGTAATTCTTCCTTTGTAATTTTCGTATATAGTAATTATCTGGCCTGGGCCGTCTGAAATTTTTTCCCTTAGTGGTTTCCTCATACATCGGCGCGCTTTTGTGAGCTTTCTTTACTTTATCTACTTAATCTCACCTAGCTGCAAGTTTAGGGCTAAGAAGATAAAATTGGGACAATTGAAATTGGTTCACAAAATTGGTGCATAATAAAATTGAAAAAAGTTTTGAAACATTGTTTTCACCTAAACCACACGGATATAGATGTAATACCCTGTATTTCTGCGTACTTGGAATTTAATTAATTTTGTAAATTTTTCATCTTATTTTGAATTACGCGAGTGAAGTAATTTAATTGAATTAAATAAAAATGTGGTTATTAAATATTAATCAGGAGAAAGAGATAATGATTAATATTATGTGTTAATTTACTAAGTGAATAGTAAATAATTTATAGGAATTATTATGTGTCACGGGGAGTGAGGTTGGCGTAATTGAATTTATCTCAACCGGGAGTCGTATATAGACTAAATTGAGTTCCAGATAGGATAATTGTTTATAATGACTCGAATGATGATTTTGAGGTCACGGTTGACTCCGAAAGGGTCGAAATGGCCAAACTAGTTTATCGGGTGTGTTGATTGGGTCCTGGGGCAATTTTAGACTAAATCGGCACCATACGAGGGCAGTTTAGTCATTTGGTAACTAAGGGTTAAGAGACTTATGAATTTCCAACTTTTTTATCATTATATATATCGGAGAGGCTAGGGTTTAGAGGTTAGAAAACTCAGATAAGCCACTAGAGAAGAAGAGAGATCATTTGTGAAGCCTAAGAGAGTTTTTGAGAAATTGAATGGTGATCTTGATCCATTATCGATCTTGGAGTGAGGATTCAAAGAGAAGGTGCATCATCCAACATTTAAACCATGAAATCATATCGCACAAGACAAGGCAAGTGTTTATTTACAGTTTTATTTGAAGTTATAATGCCCATGTTGATAGGGTTTTGAAATATGTTGATTAAAGCCATGTTCTTGGAAGAAAAGAATAATTTAAATCCATGTTATGGCTAGAATTCATGTAGACTGATTATGTGCATGAGGAGGTTAAAAAATCAGATCATGAGTGATAATCTAGATGAGAAAAATCAGGGTTTTATGTTATGTATAAGTGAAGAACGTGAAAGTTAGGGTTTTTATGAATAGATGTTAAGATCCATGTTTAATTAGACATTTTAATATTTTAAGGATTCTATCATGTGGGAAATCATCCTAATACATGTAGATAATATTTAGGACAGTTGGTTTGAAGTTTGGGAAATAACTATGGAGAATTGAATGAGAAAAATGGTGAAAAATGCATTTGTGTATTAAGAAAGAAGACGATCTGCGTAATTTCGAATCGATTCGATCCAGAGGCAATTTCATTCGGAAAGAGAATCGATTCAGCCTCCTGGAGAATCGATTCGGTTTCCCAAAAAATGTGAAATTTCCTTTTTAAGCCCAGTAGTCCTAAAATTTGGTCGGGGAAACTTTTGGGACTTTATTAAAAGATAATGAGAGATTTGTTATATTAAAGTAGGCTTGTGATGGGATTCTGACTTAGTATTAATGAGAGGATTAAGGCGATATGTAATATGCTTAAATTAAGGCATAATTAATTCTAGAGAAGGATAATGAATTACGGGGAACTTAAGTGGATTTATGTTAGAGACCAGTAGTGTATGATCGAGCTAGCTAATAAAATTAATTAAAGGGGTAACTAGGACCCTTAAAGTAGAGAGTAATACTCAAATTAACTTGATAGTGAGAATGATCATAAAATTGATGGTACGATGAGTATTCAAGAGAAAAATACTACGTACGAAATATGGTAATATGGTGATGTGTATTCCTATTGATTTAATGTATATATAGGTTGTGTGTATACCTATGATATGATTGGTGTTACATGTGAACATACCTATATTGCCTGCTATCGTGGAGGTTCCCGCGTAATGGGCGATCCCACCTTACCAGTTCCAAGGAGGTTTGGATTTGTGCCCCAGGATATAAAGCTTAGGGCGGATCACTATGTGTCATGTATTTGTTAGACTGACAGGTCATTTGGGTACCTTAGGTATGTGCTCAGACAAAAGGCTTAGAACTATGTTTGCCTCCACTGCTTGCTATTTGATTTTTGGGTTTGAGGAGACATGCCTAACCAATAGTCCTCATTTTAGTACGAGAGGTATATGGACTGATAGCAGAGTGTGCCTATTTGTATGGTGGTACTTTTGAGAGACACCGTAATTAAATATATTAGTGAGATAAATAGGTAGAACCGTTTGAATAATTCTACTTACGTGTGATAGTGGAAAGACTGATAGTATGAATTTAAATAATGAATTAAGTAGTGAAACTTAATTAAATGATTAAATGATAAGAGATGGAAAACGATACTTATGATATCAATCAAATACAAGAGATGTTAATTAGGATAGCGTAATGTATGGGAGGTACGGGGAATTATAGGTGTCGATAGTCCAGATAGATACTTATGTCTAGTTAGCTTGGGTAGTATGGCTAGGTAGGCTAAGTAGAAAACGTTAGGCATGCACAATAGTTAATAGGTGAGAAAACTCAAGAGAGTGTACGTGAACCTAACATGTGTAATCAATAATTGATTTATAAATTGTGATAAATACTTGTTAAACGTTTTCAAAATATTTTGAATTCTAATCCTTACTATAAATATTTTCCAAAACCTTTTAGGTGTCCATCCACAGGGACGCCAGACTTGATGACCTATTCCTCGGACGATTTTATGTGGCACTGTGGAGGCTTGCAGGACTTGATTAGACGCCCCCACATTTTATTCCTAGTGTAGGATTTCATTTCAATATTTCAGTTGGGCATGTTGCCCCATTCAGACTTCATTTATTTCAGTTATTTATTTCAGACTTGTAGTGGAATTTATTTACTACATATTAGACTATTAGTAGGGGTGGAAATTTTGGGAATAAAACGATAACATGACACGAAACGAAACAAAATTGACAAAGTCTTTTGTGTTTGGGTCGTGTTTGGATATGGGTTTTTGGACCCGCTAACGGGTCGTGTCGTGTTCATGTCCAATTTCTGCTACGAAATTGACCTGATAAGGACCCGATAGTGACCCAATTAAGGACACGATATAAATCCTATATAGACCCACTATCAATCCCCATAATCAACCCACTATTTTTTTTAATTCGTCCATAACTAGTCTAATCGTGTCCAATCATGTCGTGTTGGGTCGGATCTAATCATGTCCCATCGAATCGTATTTACTTATCGTGTTATCGTGTCATGTCGTATTTTTAATGTATCATGTTCGAGTTAAAGAAAAAACACGTTATCTTGTCGTGTCGTGTTCGGGTCCGTTGGATTGTTATTGTGTCGTGTCGGGTTGTGTGAAACCACGACTCATTGACCTGTTTTTCCACCCCTAACTATTAGTTGGGTTTGGATTTTTAGCCGATGTTTTTTTGGCAACACGGTATTTATTTATTTATTTATTTATTTCAATGTGATGGTTGAGACTATATTAATTGTGTGAATGTCTTAATTTAATTTTCAGCATTTTATATCAAATTGTTTAATGAAAGATAAGAATTTTAACACCGACTTAATTATGAAATACGTGGTTAGTAATTAATATAGTTTTCGATAGTGATATTGAGAATGAACGAAATAGGAAACCTCTTTTAATTTAATAAAGGGCTGATTAACCGATATTTAATTTGGTGGGGAGTCATAATAGGAGGACCCTGTCTTTACATGTTTCGTAGTTCATGCACTTTGGATTCATCTCATTATGTATCCAAAATTCAATTCTTCCTTTCTTCACATTTAGATTATTAATTCCTACATGCTTAGTCTAATTTATTTGCAATTATTCTTCATGTCTAGCTAATTTTCTTTTTTAGTTTGCGAAACATGAACCCAACCTAGGATTTTAAACTTGAAATGAATTTTTTTTAGTAATTAACTAATCAATTCATAGAGGTTGATACATTAATCAGGATTAATCACATAGATCTCTTAACTGGATTTTTCAAAAGCAACTCGAGTATTTGAGGCTGCATTTTACGTGTTGGTTAAGGCATCAATCGCGCAAATCATTTTTTCACCCAATATTGTGCGGGTTAGTGCCCAAACATAGTTGATGCTTCGAATTGACTTAATGCTTTTCTTTTGATTAATTAATTAGTTCAAAGAATTTTACATTTATCGCAGAAACCCTAGAATACGAGGGATTGATTCCTAACCTTTTTTCGATAATTGTTTCAAAACTTAAATTAGTCTTTGCATAAATTAATATAATTTTCTATTTCATTAGCTTAAATTGTTCCCGTGTTATGGTTCACTTCACACAACATTTCATCACCTTTTATCAGTAAAATCATAGGATTTAGAGATTGTACATATTCTCGTTGTGAGTATTTTATCCCCTAAGGTTTCGACCTTCACTTATCGAATTTTATTACTTGAGAGAGCGGCTTGCACTTGAGTCGTACATTCACACTTAGAACACACATTTCGTTTGTCTTTAGATCCTAAACTGTCCAGGTGCATAATTGAAAGACAAGATTATGTCTAGTTCATGGTGAAGTGATTTAATTTCCCATCGGGAGATTATGTCTACTTTATAAAAGGACTAAGATGTTCAACAGGATTTTATTTTTAAATGACGGTGAGGGATGCCACTTTAAAATTAAATCAGAATTATATCCTCACATGTTTATTTTGAAATTAATTTACCTTTTTGTAAGGACATAAATTTCCAATTGAGTCCCTGTATTATTTAGACTTAATTCTGTGAACAAAACTGTGTTTGTAATATATCATAGGGAGATGTTTATTTTTGTCACGATCCCACTTGGTCTATGACGTATTGAAGAAATTGAAGATGTTGCGGCAAAGCTTCAAAGAAATAATCATGCTGATGTTTATTTGGTGCAAGTTTAATCGTCTTCAAAGTTAATTTTATTTCGAGATCACTCAGGTATGAATGCGTATAATTAATGGTGCTCGGAATTATTTTATAAAAGATAAGGATGTAATTTTTATATAGAAAAATGATTTTAAATGTTTTAAAAGTGTTTTTATGGTTTAAACTTCGTTTTATGATGATAATCTCGAAATAGAGTTTGAATAATTTGTATCTCTTTTTTAAGAGACGTTTTTATCTGAAAGTCAAAGAAAGTCAAACTTTTGCAAGGTCGCTCGAGCGACATTGGATCTCGTTCAAACGAGATACAATGTCGCGCGAACGACATGCTTAAGTCGTTCGAACGACAAGTTTTTTCGAGGCGGCGTTTAAATCCTATTTAAACAGTGTTTGCATCATAATTTCGTAAGTGTGCTTTCTGGAAAATAGTTTTACAAACCAGAACCTTGTTTGCACATGTTTTCTAAGGTTTAAAAGTCTTAAACACATCCTTAGAGTTTGCAAAGATTCGAGTTATCATTCTTATATGTTTAAGTGATCTTGCGGCACCAAAGTTGTTTGTTCTACACATTGAACATAAAGGGTTTTGCGGTGAAGAAGCGACGGACATCGTGGTTGACATCATAGACGTATCAAAGCCATATCGGTGGACATTGAGACATACGTGGAGTCGTGTGTTGTGGAAAGGTATCGTAGAAGATGGAAATTCTGCGTTGGAACTAATGAAGAACGGTTGAAGACCAGAAGGAGCGTCAAGACCCGTGGGGATCGAGTCTTAGTGTAAGGTTAATCTGTCTTTGTAAAACCATTATTCATAGTGATTGTCTGGCTTGGGCCGTCTGAGGTTATTTTCCCGTTTTGGGTTTTTTCCTCGTACATCCGACGTTATGAGTATTCTTTACTTTACTTGATTTAATCACTAGATGCATGTTTAGGATTAATCAAGATAAAATTGGTTTAAAGTAAGAATTGGGATTTCACAACTTGGTTGGTGCATAATTAAAAGTTGGATCTTTTTTGAAGAAAAATTGGTTTTGTTTAAAACACACATATCGGGCCACTCACACTTTTAAATTAGTATCAGAGCTAGAAAATATTTTTATTTGTTTTGTGATTCCGTGTGTTTTCAAAGATGAATTCTGGATATAATGAATTTTCTCGAACTCCTGTTTTTATGGCAGTAATTACACTTATTGGAAGATGAGAATGAGATGTGCTTTAAAATCTATTGATGAGCGTGTTTGGCTTGCAGTTGAGAAAGGTTGAACACCCCCTATCACTATTGTAGGTGAAGTCACTTGTTTAAAGCCTGTTGAGTCTTGGACCAAAACTAAACAAAAACTTGCACAATATAATTCTAAGGGTCATGTCACACATGAAGAATATAACAGAATTATGACTTGTGAAACATCAAAAGAGGCTTGGGATATTTTGGCACTCACACACGAGGGCACTAGCACGGTAAGGGTGTCAAAACTTCAAAATCTCACTACACAGTTTGAGACCATTAGGATGCTAGAGAGTGAGACCTTTGATGAGTTTTATGCTAGGTTGTCCAATATTATCAACTCGTCGTTTAACCTAGGTGAGAAAAGTCCCGACAACCGTGTCATTATGAAAATCCTTAGGTCGTTGCCTAGTAAGTTTGATGCGAAAGTGACCGTTTTAAACTCCTTGGGTAGGTTAGAGTCAACTAAACTAGAAGAGATTGTAGGTGACTTACAAACCTATGAAATCGACATGATTACCTCCAAGCAAGTGCCTAAGAAAGAAAAGGGTATTGCTTTGAAAGCCCGAAAGGAGGAAATTAAAGTTTCAGATTCCGATTCTGATTCCGATTTTGAGGATGTTGCTTTGTTGGCAAAGAAATTTAAAAAATTTATTAAGTTTCAAAAGCAATCGAAAGATGCCAAGAAATTTGAAAAATTCAAGAACAACAAAGTAGATCCCACCTTTAAGGATAAGTTTGAAAAGCCTAAGAGAGATGAGTCGGATAAGTGTTTTGGGTGTGAGGGGTACGGTCACAAAGTTAAGGAGTGTCCCAGTAGACTTAAGAAAGAGGGCAAGCAACCCGTTGTCTATAATGCCACCTTAAGTGATAGTGAACCGGAAGAGGGATAGAGTTCCCCCATTGAGCATAACTTTGTTGCATTCATGGCATGTCATGTGAGCGACGACGATACAACTCATGTGAATGACACTTTCGAGGAGGTTTTGAGTGAATCCCATGTTAGTGAGGGTGAAGACAGTGACGAGGAGGAGATAGATGTGAATGAATTGCAAAATACGTTTAATGAGTTGTATGCCAAAACGGTGAAGGTGAAACAGGCTAACTCAAAATTGCAATCTAAGTTGAATGAGAGTGCCATAGAAAATAATGATAGTTTGATTGAGGATCTTAGGGCACGAGAGAAGAAGTTTAGGGAGAAATTAGAGTTTTTGGAGAAAGAGAGAGATAATCTTCGTGGTTTGATGGAGTCCTTGAAAAAGGAGATTTTAGAGTTTGAGGAGACTAGGCATTTACTCGAGTCTAGGATTCACGAGTTGGAGGAAAGGTTGAAAGAATCGTCTAAAGTCAAGTTTGATTTGGAGACTAGGTCGAAAAAGTTAGATAAGATCCTAGGCACCGTCCAAATTAAGGGAGATAAGGGAGGTATAGGTTTTGTTGAGAGAGTTGTTCCCATTCCCCCCGCACGTGTGAGAAACACTAGGATGGTTAGAAAAGGTCCACATAAAGGTAATCATTCCCACCACCGCTACTCTTGCCCGTTTTGTGGTAGGAAAGGCCACCTTAGGCGTTATTGTTACGACCTTAGACAAGCTCCTAGGAAGATTAAGAATAAAGTTGCCCCGGTTCCCAAAACCCCTATGTGTCGTTTTACACCTACTTGGGCTAGGAAATCGGATTTAGTTGCTTTAGGAATTAAATTTCATTATTCTCGTTTGGGTGCACTTAATTATTCCCATGCTAAATCTAAAGGATGATAGTGTTGCCATGTTTGTCATATGCTAGTTTGCTTCATGATATATTCATTGCTAGTATTATGTCATATGTATAATTTTGTATTATAGTTTTCATTTGTTTGAGTCTTATTTGAAAAATACAAAAAGATTTTGTTTTTGAGAAAACTTTTGAAAATCCAAAAAGATTTTGCTTTTCTTTGAGTCAAAATATGTTTGAAAAGCCAAAAAGATTTTCAGTTTTTATTTTTGAGTTTACATTTTGATGTGGCATATTGGTGTGCTTGGACCCCACCCATCATTTCATTATCCATGTGGCTAGGACATTTGGTCATTATTATCGATGCTTAGAATGATCTTAACCATTGTTTATATGGGGTTGTTTCGAAGTTGATATGCATCTTGATTCGACTTTGTATATATGCCAACATCGCACACATGCACGAGTTTATATGGATGTTTGACTTCTCTTGCATATTCGAATTTGGTGAGGCATTCTTATCTCAATCTTGTCATCTATGCATAAGTAAACTTAAGGAGAAGTGTGCATGTAATAACCGTTTACCGTGAGGATTTGAATTCAAAAATTATGAGTGATTCACCGGAAAGGGCTGCGAGAGTTCAAAATTAACTCGTCGTGAAAGCCACCGTTTAAAAGAGCCCAAAAGAAAATGCAATATGCTGAGAAAAGGGCCAATAAGATTTTCTCTAAGTTGAGAATGCTAGAAACCTTAAAAGATCTTGAAAAAGTATATATATATATGAGGGAGTTTGGTTGGAGAAAATTTAAACGGGTTTGCACATCTAATCCTAATGTTGAAACATTGCAATTTGACGCTATTATTTGTAGAATCGTCAAAATTCTGGATTTGTGTGCATGTAGTATGATTAGTTCATTAAGCTCACTCTTTAATTGTCATTTGGCTATGATAAAGTCTAATGACTTATCGCTATCAATTAGAGCTTCTTGATGTTTCGATGTGTTGGAATTGTGACTCATTTATTGTAGTTTCACGCCCATTCATTCCATGTCCATGTTTGAGCACATCGATACTATGTTTGCATGTAACTCGCATTATAAGCTTTTATGAGTTTTTGCGTTTTGTGTTAAATGCTTACTTTTTTAGCATTGTTTGGATTCTGTCAGTCCCTTCCTGGAATTTTTCTGTGGAAATTTTTTCACTGGGCAATACTTTATAATATTTCTGGGAAACTAGAAATTTTGGCAGGTCGCGCGAAGTCATTCTAACGACATTGCATCTCGCGCGAACGACTTCTGTACTTCGTTCGAGCGACTTCCTCATCTCGTTTGAGTGAAGTCCCTGACTCGTTCGAACGACAGGGTGAAAAATTTCTTCCGATTAGTTTGCAGTCCTCTGGTTCTTATTGATACTTTTTTTTTGGTACTGCTAGAAGCATTTTTTTGTGGAGTGAATGATTTATATGCAGGTTCTTCTATGTTCCAATTTGGTATTTTGGCATATATGTCCGTTTATCACACTTTATCACACTTGATTTGATTGGTATACTCTTTGTGTGATTCTTTGGTTTACTAGCTATTATTTTGTCATTACATGATCTTATTTAGCTGGTTGTCTCATGTTTATCTAGCGGTTTTCATTTTTTTTTCAAAATTTGTATTAACTTGATTCAATTTGGTATCCTATTCTCAGGCTAGATATTTCATATTGGTTTGTCTTTTCACCGGATTGTCTATTCGAGACAAAAAGGGGGAGAGATTTGGTATGTGATGTAGGGGGAGATTTGTTGAGCGCTTCTTTATGATATTTGTTTCAAATTGCTATCAAATAATTGCTCACATGTTTCAAATGATTTGTTCTTATTAGAAATATAAATTGCTATCATTTGTTCCTCCATACTTCACTGGGTATCTGTTTGTCTGTTTCATGTGTGTAGGTATGCCTCAGCGATTCGAGATTTCAAGTCTACATCACATTCAGATAGTTCATGCTTGCCGGTGCTACATATAATAGTCTGTGTCCTGTACTTTTTGATTTTGGGTTTATGGGATGGGTTTTAGGCGTCATATGGATTGACGGCCCGATTAGGCATTTCACTGGTTTAGTTTTGTCCCTAAATAGTCAAAGGGGGAGATTTGTAAGGACATAAATTTTCAATTGAGTCCGTATATTGTTTTGACTTAATTTTGTGAACAAAACTGTGTTTGTAATATGTCATAGGGAGATGTTTATTTTTGTCACGATCCCACTTGATCTATGATGTATTGAAGAAATTGAAGACGTTGCGGCAAAGCTTCAAAGAAATAATCATGCCGATGTTTATTTGGTGCAAGTTTAATCGTCTTCAAAGTTAATTTCATTCCGAGATCACTCAGGTATGAATGCGTATAATTAATGGTGCTCGGAATTATTTTATAAAAGATAAGGATGTAATTTTTATATAGAAAAATGATTTTAAATTTTTTAAAAGTGTTTTTATGGTTTAAACTTCGTTTTTTGATGATAAGCTCGAAATAGAGTTTGACTAATTTGTATCTCTTTTTTAAGAGACGTTTTTATCTGAAAGTCAAAGAAAGTCAAACTTTTGCAAGGTCGCTCGAGCGACATTGGATCTCGTTCGAACGAGATACAATTTCGCGCGAACGACATGCTTAAGTTGTTCGAACGACACGTTTTTTTGGGGTGGCGTTTAAATCCTATTTAAACAGTGTTTGTATCATAATTTCGTAAGTGTGCTTTCTCGAAAACAGTTTTACGAACCAGAACCTTGTTTGCACATGTTTTCTAAGGTTTAAAAGTCTTAAACACATCCTTAGAGTTTGCAAAGATCTGAGTTTTCATTCTTATATGTTTAAGTGATCTTGCGGCACCAAATTTGTTTGTTATACACATTGAACACAAAGGATTTTGTGGTGAAGAAGCGACGGACATCGTGTTTAACATCGTAGACGTATCAAAGCCATATCGGTGGACACCGAGACATATGTGGAGTCGTGTGTTGTGGACAGGTATCGTAGAAGATGAAAATTCTGCGTTGGCACTAATGAAGAACGGTTGAAGATCAGAAGGAGCGTCAAGACCCGTGGGGATCGAGTCTTAGTGTAAGGCTAATCTGTCTTTGTAAAACCATTATTCATAGTGATTGTCTGGCTTGGGCCGTCCGAGGTTGTTTTCCCGTTTTGGGTTTTTTCCTCGTACATTCGGCATTGTGAGTATTCTTCACTTTACTTTACTTGATTTAATCACTAGATGCATGTTTAGGATTAATCAAGATAAAATTGGTTTAAAGTAAGAATTGGGATTTCACAACTTGGTTGGTGCATAATTAAAAGTTGGATCTTTTTCGAAGAAAAATTAGTTTTGTTTAAAACACACATATCGGGCCACTCACACTTTCGCTTTTCAAAATTTATAATTCTCATATTGCAAAACGGGATCTTCCTTCAACCCACTAGTATTAATCTTATAGGACAACAAGTTAATTGGAATGACTATATTGACTAGAAAAGTAATCTAGACATCATCCATACTGCTGAGGATATAAAATTTGTTTTGACTGAGATCTGCCCTGCCAAGCCTGAGGAAGGGGAACCTGAAAGGGATGTCCAAGCCTATCAGAGGTGGAAAAGTCTGATCATATGGCTCGTTGTTACATATTATCCTTTATGACTATTGTGTTGCAACACCAACAACAGTATATGTCGATAACTTACGATATGATTCTGAACCTTAGGGACATGTCTGAGGATCAAAATCGTGCCTAAGGTTAGATTCAATGGCAAGGTTGGTCAAAACTAAGATTTCTAAGGGTACTTCCGTATGCGAGCATTAAAGATAATTTCCATCTTAGGATAACTGAAGGTTCTTGGATCTAAAATTGATGGGTAAACTAAAGTCGATTTTTTTCTCCAATCACTTCTGGAGTCCTTTAAATAGTTTTTCCTAAACTATTTTATAAATAAGTTTGATTACTCACTGGTACAAATGATTATATAACTCCAGGTTTCAGAGAATAACAATAGGCATAAGGATGTAATTCAGGTTATTGAGAAAGGCCCATCTTCTTATATCCCGAAAGGTAAGAAGTGGAATCGGGGAAAGTCTTGTAACACTTCGTAATTTTGAGAATAGTTAAATTACAGATGTCATAGTAATTTAATTAATTAGAGAAATAAAGTAAATTTATATAGATATTTATTAGGGATAAATGGATTAATATTTATATGATATTATATTTACTTGTGTGATAAGTAAATGAAATTGAAATATTTTACATTACGTCGTAAGTGAGTAAAAGTGACGGGTTAATAGTATCTTATTTGAAACGCGCGTATGAGATCGTGTTGTGAATAAGATGGTAAATTGATTATGGGTGACTCAAATAATGATTTCGAGTGCATGGTTGATCCGAAAATAGTCAAAATTAAGTACCTAGGGGTAGTGTTTGGGTCTCGGGGACTGTTTAGACTAGTCGGGGCTAGTATATGGACGTTATGGTCTTTTTAATGGGATGTGAAGAGACAAAAACGGGATTTGTGTTATAAAATAAAGGATTTAGAGAAACAAACCTTCATTTTACAAAATACAAAAGGTTATTTGAGAGATACCAAAGGGTTAGAGAGAAAGTGAAGAGAAAAGTGACAAAAGCTCAAAAGTTTCTAGAAAAGCTAAAGAAATTCAAGGATAATTCAAGTGGGAGGATTTGTGAAGAAGTACTGGGATTTTTGGTTGTCATATACATGAATTCAGACACAACAAAACTAGAGGCAAGTAATTATCTTGCTAAATAGTTAAGTGCACATTTAATTGCATATCATGATTAGGAAATGGTTTTTGGGCGGGATTCATATGAAATTGAGTTTTAGATAAATGATTTCATAACATATATATGTGAATATTATGGATTGAAATCTGGAAATTAGAACCCATGTAAATAGACGAGTCATTGAATTAAAATATTGAGAAATAATAAATTATTGGGATGTTGATTAGAATTTCATACTTTGTGTAAAATAATAAGGAATTCCATGTAGAGATCAGGTATAGATAAATTACATGTTAAAACGGATTTAATATTTTTTTAGGATTCATGTTAATTGATAATTATTGAGGAAATATGATTTGGGATTGATTAATGGAGATTAAACCTTGCTGAAATTCAAAATGGGAAAACCAGGGTTGTCTGCTGGGGCGAATCGGTTCGGATGCCTTGCTACATCCAAGTTGGGTTGTGTGATTTAAATTATTGTGAATTAATTTTAGGATAAATAGTGCTTGTCCGAGGATTATTTAGGACTTCTTATTGACACTGATAAAAATGCCTTAGGATGAATGGGGATATATTATTATGTATGTGTGGATGATATAATTATGTGAACATGCCAATATAGTGCTATCATCGGAGGTTGTGCGATGTGGGTGATCTTCCCTAACAAAAAACAGCAGGCTAAGTATGAACCCCAGGTCATAGCGCCACGCATGTGTCCTTTGAGGTTTAAGTTCGAAGTGAGGTAATTTGGGTATGGTTATGACTCACTATCGAAGAACCTATGACTGATTTTAATACTTTTATGATTTTATTCAAGGTTCGGTGTGAGAGTCCAACCTGATGGCCCAAGATGATATGTGTATGCCCCAGTACATGATAGCATTTTAGAGATTCACATCTAGTGAGTTATTACTCTGAGGGATGGCAGTTATACATATATAGCAAGTGATATATATGTATGCTTGATGTGATATTAAACTACGTATGTATGTGTGCAGAAAAATATATACGAGCATGAAATATTAAAGTGTGAGTAGTAATTTAATAACTAGTAAAAGTTATTTGGAATGAACGGAGAAGTTGTAATTGAGAATAATAATCATTGAAAGTTTTCTGATATGAATTGATCAATTATAATTGAGAATTATAATTATTAAATAGATGGAAAAACTATTTATAAAATAAGCATGACACGGGATAGCGTATGGACTTATATATATTGGAGCTAGTTAGGCGGGGTAGCATAATTGGGGATTAAAATGCATACGTTAGGTGCGCACTGTAGTTGAGGGTGAGGATTATCTCATCTGAGTGCGACACCCATTTAAATATAGAAGAGTGTATTCATAATTATTATGCATTTTAATTACTTGTAAAATATTTTCAAAAGGTTTTGTGCTCTGACCCGTGTCAAAATATTTTCAAAAACTTTTAGTTGTACAACCACAGGGATGCCAAGCATGCTTATCACTTCTAGATCATTGGAGCTGCAACAGTTGTGGAGTGTTGCATGGATTGTTTTATCATTTTCTATCTTTGATATTATATATAGGATTTAGTCAGTTGTTATCCATCCATATCTCCCAATGTCAATTTTATTTTAGTTTTATTTAATTATGCTGTATTGGATTGTAAACCAATGGTTCATTCGGTTAATCTATTTTATTATATTCCAGTGTTCGTATTTGATTTTTTGATTTTGGATTTAATTATTGATCTGGCATAGTTGATGATGAATGGTGTTATTTATGTTAATTTAATTGAAGTTTAAAATTGACACACGACTTGATTGAATAATGAGTGGTGAATAATAAATTGGATTTTTGATAGTGATGCTAAGAATGAGCCATTTGGGAATCCTATTTTATTTTAGTAGATGACTAGTCACCCGTTCTTTTAATAAGTGGGGTGTCACAGGTGGTATCAGAATTTCAGGTTATAGTGTCCTTAGGATCTATACGGACTTACTACGTTTTAGAGTTGCTTTTCTTTGATGTAGAGCCATATGCTTAGGACCGTTGATTCCTATTGCGATTTATAATGTCTTTCTATTGCGTGTAATTGAAGGGAATCTTATATGAGTTCGATTGGTTGTGTATCACAAATAATAAAGAACGATAATGGAGGGCCATTAAGAGGACTGCAGGTGTAGAGCCTCAGCTAGGCCACAGAGTATTCTGGGAACGACGCCCATAGTAGAAGTCACCACTATTAATACCTTAGTAGTTAATGATGTGATGAACACTAGGGTGCAGTAATTTACTCAAAAACCACCACAGTAAACAATGGCGCTAATGCAGATTCACCTAGTTCAGTCAGTATGGGAGAGAGTCAGTAGGGACATCTGTCGGAGTCTCCAGTAAATATGAATGTTGTATTAACTAGCCAAAGGAAGGGGAACATCCAAAGGCGTTTGAGTATGGTGGAGTGCAGTAAAACTCATAAATAAACTTTGGCAATTTTTAAGCTCGTAGGGGCAGCGTTATAGTGGTGGGAGTCAGTCACCACATCTGAGAAAAGTTAGACTATAAATATTGAGAAATTTGGGTGTGATTTGATCTCAAGTCCTTTTATTTGGTGTTCAAACATAGATACGGAGAAATTTTTGGGCCTTATCATAGGACGGTTAGACTGGGGCTGAGTATGAGCAAAAAAAATTTCTTGTTTAGCGAACTTCTTACCCAATGAGGTGGATACGAAGGCAAACAGGGTCTTTAAGATTGATGATGGACTCACTAGTAGAATTATCCAGCACTTATGGGGAAATTCGGCTTGGACAACTTATGTCTATGTCGTCAATGTCGTACTGTTACCATGTCAATACGAATGCTTACATATAAATGGATATACGAATTAAAGAGTCTAGCCAGTAGAGAAAGAGGGGGTGTATGTGTGCTGGTGGGCCACCATAGGGGATACACCCAAGAGAGGGTCCCATTTAAAAGATTCATATCAAGGAAATTCCTACCAAGTGAAGGTGGATTCAGGCAGGGCCATCAAGTCCAAAAATGTGTTCCCCGGGGCCAATGAAGACCAGGGAATAAATGGGGGTAGCCATTAGGACCGAGGCTACTAGGTCCCAAGATTAAGGAAACCCTGACATGACCAATGGGGCCAACGACAAGGGGATTATACAACAAGGTTTTTTATATGTAAGAGAGAAGAACCACATGGATAGATCTTTCCCGTAGAGAGATAGGGGATAAGAGAAGGGGGCCTAGCAAGGGAAATAGTTACAGCAGTTTTCATTTTAGATTTAACGTGAGTATTATGTCCAAGAATAATTTAAACAGCTAGTTCCATTGGAAATGGAAGGTACAATTTTTATCCTTGGGCAAATGGGGTAAGTTTTGTGTGATACGAGTGCGTCACATTACTTTATTAGCACTAGACTTACGCGTGAGATAGATTTGGTGGATGTATCATTAGGATCACTACTATGTGTTTATATTTACCATTGAGTAGCAGGGATCTCTTTATTTCTACCTGCAGAGAAGCGGGTGCGGACGTTGAGATGATATATTTTAGTATATTTGCTCGTATATGAGAGATATATTATGCGGGTATGATATTATCTTGAGTATGATGTCCCACCTAAAAGAGAGTCGAGACCGCGTATATACTATATTACAGTCGAGATTGCAAAGAGTATAGTTGTCTCTCATTATTTGATCCAAGTGCGTAGGGATCGTATTGATTGGATTCGAGATATATCAGGTTTACTGCTACGTGAAGAGATTTAGCTTGTTATTGATTTTGCGTTGGGGACTTAGCGATAATATGATTGTCGTATTGTAAAACTCCTTTAGAGATATGGGAGTTTAGTATTAGACTTATATGTTTGGGGAAAGTTTTTTGAGTGTCCCAATTATATGCTTTGGGTCAAAGGATATCGATAATAGACAATGGCAGATAATAGGTCATTAGAGAAATTTCTTGGTTGGATTCAATTGCGTGACATCCCATACATGAACCTTAATAAACTTCAAGAGTTTGGAGACGTTATTGGATGCTAGAGTATCGGTTTTGAATGATGATCATTGTACATGTGGGAGAAATACTTTGAGCTAGGAGCTATTATACGATATAAGTACAGTGGCATTGGGTAGCTCTCTGTAGGAAGTACCGGGGAAATTTTACACCACTAGTGGATAGGTGGGAAATCTTGAGGATATTTAAGTCGCTATTAGTTTGTAATCGATAATACCCCTACAATATAGCCACACCGAACATGTAGGGTCGAGCTTAAGATAAGTATGTTACATCTGTAATGTTCGTGCAATTATGCACAGAACAAAGGGCGTATGGGTGCTCTGGTTAGTTGGAATTTCAAAATCGTTCGGGATAAGAGGACATGCTAATAAAAGTTGGATACGTATGCCTATAGGGCACTCAGAAACAGAGTTGGAACAGTATAATGGACGAAACTCAGTATGAGGAAGGAGAGAGTCCAGATTTATGACATAAAGGGTTATCATGCCCGAGATGAGTTGGAAGACTATAAAGTCATAGATGTGGGATCTCTTTGGCTAAGGGAGGGTTCAAAAATTTTGAGCATTCAAGAGGAGGCATACTCAACCAAATTTTAAGGAAGGCTTACGTATAAGTAGGATGTTGATTCTCACAAGCAAGGAGGACCGAGAAAGTACGCAGTTAAGAGCAAATAAAGGGGTCACAATTTTTGAAGTACCCCATGAAAGGAAGTAAGATGTACCATCTAACGTGGGATATTGAAATTTTGAATCGGTGTGGAGTAAGACATAGTGAATTTGTCTCCACGTTCATAGCTCGTGGATGGGAAAAGGGTTGGTCTGAAGTGATCCACAATTATTTTTTAATAATTGATGATTCTAGTGATGGAATGAATAGGTAGACTGATTAAGTTCATTGTGAATTACCTATATCAGGGAATGGTTTAAATTCCCTCTGGGTTGGTGAAATGGGTTAACTGATAAGGAGAAGTTTTTATTAATTTGGAAGAGTTACAGTATCGAGCAGTGTGTCCATCATTTCATTAAAGAAAAGGGAATAATTCGACACAAGGTGTCGCCCAACATTGTTATGAATTAGGATAAGACCTTTGAATCCCACCTTCGATTGGAATTATCAGGAGCCAATGGAGATTGAGTTACATTTTGAAAAATTCATATCACTCATAGATCGAGATGTAAACGGTAGGGGTGACTAAGATGTTGGAGTATATGCGAGGATGTGTGTTGATGTAAAAAATTAGATCGCTTTAATTATTCAATCACAGATAAATAAATGAGACAAAGAATTTTAAAGTGGTTCAGCCTTATAAGAATGGCCTACGTCCACTGTTATGGTATTGCTGATTGTATTGGAATTCTCAATTACAAGTTATCTCAAGAAATTTCGGTCCCTTTACAATGATGACTGTACAATGTATTTATAGCCCTGAGGCTGTAATGTGAAAGGGTAATACATTAAATGATATACATCTGAAAGGGTGATACATTCAATGCTCCTTAAGCGTATGCGTCTGAATGATAAGCATTTAATGAACAGTCAAACTGTTGGTTATCCCGCTATTAATACTTTGTTCGAGGTGTAGCTCGGACCGCCTGAGTTGCTCGGACCACCTAAGCTTCTCGATTCTTAAGAGTTCCTAGGAGAGTTCTCGTTCCTCGGAGCGTATGAGTTCCTCGGGGAAACAGTGTTCCTCGTTGTAGTATGGTTCCTCGGAGCGTGTGAGTTCCTCGGAAGTGTTTGTTGTTGCCACGTAGACTGCCACGTGTCTTTACTTTATTGATCCATGTCAGCAGACTAAATTTGGTATCAACGGAAGCCCCCAATGTTTCATAGTTTGAATTTTGAGGAGTATGGAACATTCTTTCTCGGAATATGATAGGTTTAAATAGTCCTCCTGAGTTTTAGGAGTGTTTCCCTTGTATTTATTTCTCTTTCCAAATTCGTAGAATCAGGCTTTTTGAATTTTCACAACCGCCTCGATCTCTGCGTACTTTTTGTCCTTTTAGCCGCCGGTAGCGTAATCATTTCTTCTCGCTTCGATTGCCGCGCCCTTTTTGTTTCCCTAGCTGCCGGTAGCATAATCATTTCTTTTTGTAATCATTACTTTACCATTTCCAAAGACAAGGTATTTAAACTTCATAGACACTCCCATCGTCTTCTACCTTTTCAAATTTGTATTTTCGAGTTTTCCATCGTCTCTTTCTCTCCTGCGTATTCATCTCTTCCATCGTCCGTTGTCATCAGATCCACTCTTTTTCTGTAAGATTTTCTTCCTTCTTCTTCATTTCTTTTATTCATCATGGTTTACCCTGTTGAATCTCTTGATAAGTTTCGTTCTGATTTTTTTATTCCCTCCTGGGTTGTTCTGGAAGAGCTTTCTGAGCCTTCTGATTGTTTTCGTTTGGCTGAGGGACATTGGTTCCCCAGTCTCTTTATTGCTGAGTGTGGATTTTCTTTTCCACCAAATCCCTTGTGTCTGGAATTCTGTCAGTACTTTGACGTTGTTCCTGCAAGAATAACCCCCAACACATGGAGAATAGTTAATGGGGTGCATAGATTAAATCAAATCCATAGAACTCGCATAGGAATTCCTGAGATTATGTTTTGCTATAGATGGGCAGTTAATGATAACATTTTTTATTTAAAAACTAGATTTTTAAATAGATCCTTAGTAGTCAATCTCCCTGATGCCAATAGGGATTATTTTGAGCATGGGGTTGTCATAAAAAATTAGCAACATGCTCCTTTATCCGGAGATGAAGTTTTTCAGGGTCCTAGATGCCCTGCTTATGGCAATGGGATAGGTTATTTTTATTTCATTTTATTTATTTTGAAATCATGCTTCTTTTGTGTTTGATAAAATGTGCCACTGATATTTCAATGTCTATTTATTTGCAGTTGACAGTAAAAGAAAGTGTCCAAAGGAAGCAGACGTTAACATAAGACACTTGAAACTTATCTGGAGTCTGCATCAGAGTGTTGCTGACGAACACATTAGATCAGCCTCATATCTGCTGCAGTATAAGAGCTACACAACCTCTTTTACAGCTCGTCCAGTAATAAGTGACGCAGAGCCAGTACCAGCTTCCACCAGCTCCTCGCCTGAATCTCACGTCCCTTTAAACGAAAGGATGAAGAGAAGAAGACCTCTCACTCTGTTCGAGAAACCTGCCTCTAGTTCTACTGAGGCAAAAAGAAGTAAAGTTGATGTCCCAGGGGAGGGGACAAAGAATAATGATGCACCTTCTTCGGCTGCTATTGTGAAGGTTGTCGAGAAGCCTGCAGTGGCTCCGATCAGGTCTGCTGCTCCTGGAGAGGTGATTGTAATATCACCGACCAAGGGTTCTTCCTTGGTTGAATCTGTTCCTGTTCCTTTTCCCCCGAGGAGGCTGAAGAAGAGCTCCTCGGTCAATTTGGCTGACACCATCACTCAGCCCCCAGCTACTAGAACTGGGGTTCCAACTTTTATTCCCCCGAGCTCTGCCATGAGCTCGGTAAAGTCCTGGATCATTCCCGAGGTCCAAGGTACTGAAGAAAACCTTACTCGGGACATGGTCACTTCGTTAGTTGCTCGTCATCTTGCTTCTGTAAGTCTTCTTACTTTGAACTTTTCATATTTCTTTTGTCATTTCTGTTTCTGACTTTCTTTATTTTTACTTTCACAGTTGACGAGCTGCTTTAATATAATTCTGAAGAAGGATGAAGCAATTAAAGCTTCATGCTCCTCGTCCAGTGTGGAGGGAGCTCTGGAAGAAGCTATCAAGTCTTTGGACGATTCTCGCCAGACATATGCTACTAACAAAGATGTTTGGGAGAAGAAGCTTGCCTCCACCGAGCAGGAGAAAGCTCAAGCTATTGATGTCTCCAAGGAGTTGGAGAAGAGAATAAAGGAGTTAGAAGGGAAAAATAAAGAGATCGACGAGAAGCTCAAAACTGTTGGAGGGTTTGAAGATAAACTTAAGGCTGCCGAGGAGGAGCTGGCTCAACTTCGGGAAGTAGGTCGGCAGAAGGAGGAGATTGAAAATAAATTGAAAGCTGTTGATACCATGCTATCCGAGAAGCTTTCCTCGGAGAAGTTGAAGAGGAAGATGGCTGTGAAGAAGTACTTCAGCGCTGGCTGGGACAAGGGGTGGAACAAGGGGTTGGCTGCCATGGTGTCGCAAGTGGACTATGGAAGCCTTAAATACTTCAGGGATGGATGGGTTGGTGCTCTTCAGGAGATGAAAGTGGATGAAAATTCCGAGCTCTTTCATCAACACATCCCTGGTCCCCCTCTAACTCCTGAAGACTTAGAAGAGGACGAAGCTGCCTCCGAAGAGTCTTCTATGGTGATGGGAGATCATCCCTCAGCCATTCAGCCTAATGCCAAGGAACTTCAGCAAATCATTACTTCCTCCGAGCAATTTCCAGTGCTCCCCGAGCAACTATCCATTCCTTCCGAGCAACCTACTTCCTCGTCCCAGCCTCCCGAGAAGGTTTTGGGAGATAAGGAAAAGGTTTAGAGTTGTTCGGATTTATCTTTACATTTTCTTTTTCGTTTTATCAAATGTAACCCAGAACTTGTAACTCTGAACTATGATCTAATAAAACTTGGAGTTTTTCGCATACTGTTGTCTTTTCTTCATACTCTGTCTTGATTCTTATTTTTTCTTTCTCTGCTAGTTTCTGGCCAGGATGGAATTACTATCTGCCCATGATACAAAGTTGTTGCGACAATGTAATAAATACTTTAAGGCTGGTCACACAGACCTGAGTGCAGCACAAGTTGTCGACATCCTCGGCCAAGATGCTTCAGAACAGGCAGTTGAAGCATATCAATATCTGAAGTGTCTCCTTGATCGAGCAGTGGCCAATAATGTGGCCTATTATGATATGATCGAGAATCTCCAGGGCACCCTCGAGGACCTTCAGCTACAATACAAAGAATCCACTTCCCTGTTGCATGAGGGGTACGAGAAGAAGTACCAGCAACTCAATGATGACAAGGGGTACGAGAAGCGCTTTGCTGGCTACGAGGTGAGGGAGAGAACTCTGAGGGGCGAGGTCGAGGAATGCAGACAAATTGCCAAGTTGCTAGAGCAAGAGAACAATAACTTGCAGAAAGAGCTATCACAATTGAATTCTGCAGCCTCTTCTTCAAAAGCCTTAATCCCAGTGACCGATGAGGGATTCTCGTTCTTAGAGGTCGAGAACACCAACTTGAGGGATGAGTTGGAAACCTTGAAGAGGTCTGGTCCTTCCACATCTTCTTAGGGACGAGAAAGAGCACCTCGGATTCCTATCGAGGAACAAAGGACTCAGTCTACCCTAGAGAACCAGGCCTTCCAGTTAATGGCGAAGAACCAGGCGTTGGCTGGAATGTCAAAGAAGATCAGGGACTTGGAAGAGCAGCTCTCTGAGCAGAAATCTACTTTGGAGAACAAAGAGCTCTTCGTTAAAAATCTCCACGAGCAGCTGGACAGATTAACATATCAGTTCCACAAATAGCCCAGGGAGTTCTGGATGGCTGGATACAACGAAGCTCTCTTTCACTTGGACGATCGTATCCAGAATGCCAATAATGAGGGCTACAAGCAAGGCTGGTTGAATGCCTTAGGTGTGCTGCAGCTCGAACAGGGTCATTACCTGTGGGACTACCATGATCCCGGGCTGCTCGACTTACCTGTGCCACCATACAAACTGGACATGATTTGGATCCCTGCTCGGGCCATTCCTCGGAGCTTGATTTCCAAATATCTCGGTGACTACAATCTCCATTCAATTGTTGAAGTATCTCGTCCCGAGCACCTTCTAGATCGACCATCCGTGATGAATGTCAGGATGTTAAAGGATCTCAATTTCATAAATTCTCCTCTGGCTTTAAATGATCTGCCTGCTGGCAAGGAACCTGTGTCAAAAGCAGAGGAGAAAAAACCAGTAGAGTAGGAATTTTGATGTAATTGTTAATATACATATCAATGTAATTTGTTTTGGATTTAATGAAAGACTTTCATTTCTATTCGCTATTGTCTTATAACACTTTATATTTGTGCATGCATATCTGATAAAAAGATAACAATACTGTGTAGTTTGAACTTGTGATAGTCATTTGGCGAAAATAATATTTTGTTTCTCGATGAACTTAGTAAAAGTTACGAGTATAAGAAATGTTGCTTGATCACTTAATAATAAAGTCTTGTTTCTCGACCAACTTAGTAAGAAAGTTACGAGTATAAAAAATGTTTAAAAATATTTCCGACCAACCAAAGTCGTTAAATTCTCCATGTCGACGAACTACAGTTAGTGGGTTTTTATCCCCGACCAGCCATATTTAGTAGATTTTTCTCTTAAATGTTTCCGACCAACCAAGGTCGGTAAATTTTCCTTGTCGACCAACTACAGTTGGTGGGTTTCTATCCCCGACCAGCCATAGTTAGTCTTTTTGAAATAATTTTCCCTTCCGACCAACTCAAGTTGGTATTTCCGAGAATATATTTACTTCCTAACCTACATAAGTTGGCCTTTTTTAGGAATACTTTTATTTCACGAGAAACATATAGTTTTATTTCCCTTAGGAATACAAATTTTACTTCCCTAAGGAATACAAGTAGCTTTACTTCCCGGAGGAATATTGGTAGCTTTACTTCTCGGAGGATTGTTGGTAGCTTTACTTCCCGGAGGAATATAGGTAGCTTTACTTCCCATAGGAATATTGGTAGCTTTACTTCCCGGAGGAATATAGGTAGCTTTACTTCCCGGAGGAATATTGGTAGCTTTACTTCCCGGAGGAATATAGGTAGCTTTACTTCCCGGAGGAATATAGGTAGCTTTACTTCTCGGAGGAATATTGGTAGTTTTACTTCCCGGAGGAATATAGGTTTCTCGACCAACCTTAGTTGGCATTTTCGAGAAAAAATTTGAGTAGCCTGAGCTTTTTCGAGTTTTGCCCCGAGTAGTGTGTAGCACTATTCCCCGAAAAACTTTCAATAAAAAGAAAGAATTCGGCAGAATATCTTCATTTTATTCATCACTGATAATATTTGCGCAAGTGCTCTGCATCCCAGGCATTCTTAAGATCCTCGCCTTATAAAGTTGCTATTCGCTAAGTTCCTGGTCGAACAACTTTTGTAACTCGGTATGGTCCATGCCAGTTTGCCTCCAGCTTATTGTGCTTTTGAATGACTTTCTTCAGCACATAATCTCCTTCTTTTAGGTCGCACTTCTTCACCCTTTTGTTGTAGAACAAAGTTGTTCGCTGCTGGTAAGTAGCATTTCTAATGGCTGCTTCTTCTCTAACTTCCTCGAGCATGTCTAAATCCAGTCTTCTCATTAAGTCGCTGACAGGGGAATCGAAATTCAGAACCCTGTGTGTTGGGAGGCCCAACTCGGCAGGTATAACAGCTTCACTTCCAAACGCCAGCATGTACGGTGATTCTCCAGTTGCTACTCGGGGAGTAGTTCGGTAAGCCCAAAGTACTGATTGTAACTCGTTGATCCAGTTTGCTTTTGCATCATCCAATCTTTTCTTCAAACCATTTAGCAGCGTTCTGTTTGTCACTTCAGTTTGTCCATTGCTTTGAGGATGGCCTGGTGCTGAGTGGACCTTCAAAATGTTTGACTGATGGCAATAGGCAGCGAACTCCTCGTTATCAAATTGTGTTCCATGATCAGTGATGAAAGCATGAGGAAGACCATATCGACAAATGATGTTCTTCCAAACAAAATTGGTACACCTTCTCATACGTCATATCAATGAGTGGCTCAGCTTCTACCCACTTAGTAAAATAATACACTGCGACGACGAGGTATTTGAACTTTCCTCTGGTCATTGGCAGTGGCCCAACCAAATCAATTCCCCACATGGAAAATGTCCAAGGGGAAGTTATGGGTGTCAACAATGCTTGTGGAGTTCTTCAGATGGAGGAAAAATATTGGCACTTGTCACATTTCTTTGCATAGGCTATACAATCACCCTCATCGTCGGCCAGTAGTATCCCTATGTCATCACCCTTTGTAAGAGCGTCCGACCTGCTACATGTGCTCCACAGGACCCTTCATGGATTTCTTCAATCAAATCTTTCACCTCGGAGGGATGTACACATCTCTGTAAACCTGCCATAATTCCTCGTCTATACAGAATACCGTTAGTTAATACATACCGAGCAGCTTTAAACTTCAATTTCTTGGCTGCGAGCTTGTCAATTGGTAATTTTCCCTCTTCAATGTATGCCCTGATGGGATCCATCCAAGATGGTCCTAAATCAAGGGTAATAAAGTTCATCGTCACATCTTCATCTATACTCCGACCAATCAACACTTCAATTAGGATTGTTCGTCGTAACTCGGTGCGAGTAGCTGATGCTAATCGAGCTAGGGCATTTTCTCTCTCATTCTCCATTCTTGGTATTCTGACTAGCTGAATAGCGGAAAATTATGACACCATATCCTTTGTCTTTGCATGATATCTGATCATTAATTCTCCTCTAACTGCATATACTCCCAACATTTGATTTATGATCAATTAAGAATCACTGAAGACCATAACCTGCTGTGCCTCCATAATTTTTTCCAAACTAAGTCCTGCAATTATGGCCTCATACTCAGCCTCATTATTGGAAGCTTTGAATTGGAAACGCAAGGCGTATTCCATATCGACCTCATCCGGAGTGCTCAAAACTATCCCCGCGCCACATCCTGCAGTGCAAGATGAGCCATCTACATATAGCCTCCATATAAGTAACTCGTCTTCAAATTTCTGATCAGTCAAAGTTCCTCGGTGAAATATTTGTTGCTTCCTTTGATCCTCCCCGGATATTTCTTGCTCTTCGTCGATCATCTCTCCTTGCTCTTTTACCAATCGAAATTGGTTTGAGCTCGAATTTGATGATCTTGTAACATCCACTTGCCCTTTTACCAACCGTAGTTGGTCTGAGCTTGTGTTTGTTGATCCTGTAACATCCACAGGTTGATCGGCGAGCAACTTTCGCTCCTCGGGGGTATCAGGATAGGTGAACTCTGCTATAAAATCTGCTACAGCCTGCCCTTTTAGCGATGATCTGGGTTCATAGACTATATCATATTCACCGAGCTCTATTTCCCAGTACATCAATCTCCCTGATTTTTCTGGTTTATAAAGGGCTTGCCTCAATGGCATATCAGTATATACGACTATAGTATGAGCCTGGAAGTATGGCCTCATTCTCCTACTCGCTTCAATCAACGCCAGTGCTAACTTTTCCAGCCTTGGATATCTGATCTCTGCTCCTCGGAAGGCCTTACTCGTATAATAAATTGGCTTTTGCACTCCATTCTCTACTCTGATCAACGCCGATCTAACTGCATTCTCCGAAACTTCTAGATACAAGTACAATTTTTCTCCCATCACTGGCCTGGACAACAGTGGAGGTGCTCCCAAGTATTTCTTCAAGTCTTGAAAAGCCTTCTCACATTCATCATTCCACTCAAAAGTCTTTCGGAGTGTCTTGAAGAATGGGAGACATCTGTCAGTTGCTCGTGATACAAATCTGTTGAGTGCTGCTACTCGTCCTGTGAGACTCTGTACTTCCTTCTTCGTCATTGGAGATCGCAGCCCTAATAGAGCTTTGATCTTTTCAGGATTTTCTTCAATGCCTCGTTGATTGACGATGTATCCGAGAAACATGCCTTCTCGTACTCCAAATATGCACTTCGTCGGGTTCAGCTTCATTTGATATTTATCCAGTTGATCAAAAGTCTAACTTAAGTCAACTAGATGGTCGGCATCTTTCTTACTTTTTATCAGCATATCGTCAACATAGACTTCCATATTGCAACTGATTTGTTCAGCAAAAACCTTGTTCATCAGCCGCTGATATGTCGCACCTGCATTTTTTAAACCAAAAGGCATAACATTATAACAATAAGTTCCCCTAGGGGTAATGAAAGAAGTACTCTCCTTATCTTCAAGTTTCATTTTAATCTAATTGTAGCCAGAATAAGCATCCATGAAACTCAGCAGCTCGTGTCCCGAGGTAGCATCGACTAGTTGATCAATTCGGGGGAGTAGAAAGTGATCCTTTGGGCATGCTTTGTTGAGGTCGGTGAAGTCTACACACATCCTCCATTTGTTGTTCTTCTTTTTCACCATCACTACATCTGCTAACCAGTCTGGATATTTAACATCTTCAATGAAGCAAGCTTTCTGGAGCTTCTCGACTTCCTCCTGTATAGCTTGATTCTTCTCGGGACTGAATACTCTTCTTCTCTGCTTCAGAGGCTTGATCTCCTTATTCACATTGAGCTCGTGACATAAGAAATTTGGATCTATCCCTGGCATATCTTCATGACTCCATGCAAAAGTTTGCTTTCTTCTTCTAAGGAAAGTTATCAATTCCTGCTTTAGTGATGCTTCCAACGACGAACCTACTTGAGTAGTTCGCTCAGGGTGCTCGTCATCCAGGATGATGTTTTCAGTAGTTTCCACCACTTGACCCTTCACGAGTTGTGACTCATCTCTAGGATCCAATGTTTTAATGTCGGCACCTTCATCCACTTGATAGGTCGTAGTATTTTTCCTTGATTCCTCCATTTCTTCTTGCTCGGGGAGTGAATAATAGCATTCCCGAGCTACTTTCTGATCACCTTTAACAACTCCTACTCCAAAATTTATTGGAAATTTTAGGCACTGATGTACTGTAGATGGTACAACCTTGAACTTATTCAATCCTACTCTTCCCATGATGATATTGTATGATGATTGAGCATTCTTATCCATCACGAAGAAACGTATTCTTTCTGTTCGACAAGCAGGCCACGTAACAATGAATATATCCAACTTGATCGTCCCAAGTGGAAATACTTTCTTGCCAGCAAAACCGATGAGGGGTCTGTGATAAGGCTCCAGTTGAGATAGCTTTAGATTTAAACTATCGAAGAACGAGTAGAACATGATGTCTACCGAGCTACCATTGTCTACCAGTACTCTTGAAATCATTACTTCCTTCATTCTCATCTTGATCACCAATGGGTCATCATGAGGATATAGAACACCTGTAAGGTCATTCTTTGAGAAACCAATGACCAATTTCTCTTTATTCACCTTTATCGGGCGATCCTCTTTAGCTAGATTTATTCGACGAATGTACGAGCAAGCTTGAGCCTCACCAAGGTAAGCTTTTCTCTCTGCAGTAAGATCTCCTCCTCTTGCATCTCCACCTGTTATAACATTACAGTCAAATGACCCAAAGCGTATTAAAAATACCTCTCGTTCTGGCTGCCTTGGTCTCTTGGGAAGATCGGGGTCGTCTTCTGGATCAACTTCATGGTTTTTTTATTGTTCTCCTCTCCTCTACGAGGAGATCTAGACCTCTCTCTTGCTCGGTCGTTGTTTCTTCTTTCGTTTCTCCGATCAACATACTTTGACAGCTTTCCTCGTCAGATGAGTGTTTCAATTTCATTTTGAAGAGCTATGCAATTTTTGGTCATATAGCCATGATCTTTATGAAACTCGTAATACTTCGCCTTATTCCTTTTGTCAGGGTCTGCCTTCATTTTCTCTGGCCAGTTTAGTTCGTCGTTGTTCTTGATTTCCTCTATAACATGGTTGATATCCTTCTTCAAAGGAGTATAAATATCATATTTCTTCATCACGTCCCATACCGATCTATTTTTTGAATGTTTGTCATTACCATTATTCTTATGCTCTTTCTTCTTAGCTTTATCACCTTCCACCTTGGTTTCTTTGGCATCCATATTCTTCTTCGCAGCCATAGCCTCCTCGACATTCATAATTTTGGACGTTTTTCCCATCAGGTCTGACATGGTTAGAGGTGGATCTTTGGCCAAAGTGTAGTACAACTTGTTCGGCAGTAGTCCACTCATCAAGGCAGTAATAGCTGTCTTCTCCTCATAATCAATGACTTCCAATTTCTCGTTATTAAAATGAGTTATGTAATCTATGGTACTCTCACCAACCTTTTGTCTAACACTTAACAAATGTGCTACTCGTTTAACTGGATTTGCCCCAAAACAAAAATTCCCAATGAATAACTCGGCCAGTTGAAGAAAAGTTGAAATCTTACCCCGAGGAAGATTATTATACCATATTTTAATAGATCCGGTAAGAGTTCCCGAGAATGCCCTGTATCTCATCTCATCTGGAACAACATAGATGTCGGCTGCAGCCTGGTATTGTTCTATATGAAGGGCAGGGTCAGTCTTTCCATCATATTTGGGGGTCACAACAGGTGCTTTAAACTTTGATGGTGTGGGAAAATCTACAATTGATTGGACAAAAGGTGTTCCTTGAATAAAGGTTCGTTGTAGAGGGTTCTTGGCCTTAGCCTTTCCCCTAATCTATCCTCCAGCCTCTGAATAGAGACTTTCCATGCATTCTTTCCTTCCTCGGGCCTGTTAGTTCGATCAACTGATCGTGTGGATGTGACTTCCTGAGATCTATCTTGACGAGCAGCTGGTCGCTCATGAGATCTATCTTAACGAGCAGCTGGTCGCAACTGGGTAGATCCTTCCCTTAAATCTGATGGTCGTCGAAAACTCCTCGATACGACTTTAGGAGGACTTCTACTCCTTCTAAGTCCTAATCGATCAAAAGGTGATACCCTGCCTAACCTCTCTAACGCACTAATCCTTTCTGGAGAAAGAGTGATACGTTGTTCTGTATCTGTGGCTCGCACTGACGAAGTTCGTTCGGGTTGATAAGAAAAATCTTCAGATTCCTCATTGCGATATGAATTGGTATGCCTAGTACGTGAGGATGGTGCACGAGTGTTTCTTTGAATACTCCGCAGTCCTGAATGGGTTGGTGCACCGCCATGAAGGGTTTGGATGAGTTGTCGCATTGTTTCTTGCATGACGGTCTGACCCTGAGCCAGATTTGTCATTGTTCCAGCCAGATCTGGAATATTTGGCGGGGCAGATGGATTTGGAGGGGTTCCAGCGTTTCGATTGCTGGATTCCGGAATGTCAGCCATTCGTAATGGATTATTTTTGGTGAAAAACGATATTACCAGTCGTTCCCACAGACGACGCCAATCTGTTGATGTAAAAAATTAGATCGCTCTAATTATTCAATCACAGATAAATAAATGAGACAAAGAATTTTAAAGTGGTTTAGCCTCATAAGAATGGCCTACGTCCACTGTTATGGTATTGCTGATTGTATTGGAATTCTCGATTACAAGTTATCTCAAGAAATTCCGGTCCCTTTACAATGAGGACTGTACAATGTATTTATAGCCCTGAGGCTGTAATGTGAAAGGGTAACACATTAAATGATATACATCTGAAAGGGTGATACATTCAATGCTCCTTAAGCGTATGCGTCTGAATGATAAGCATTTAATGAACATTCAAACTGTTGGTTATCCCGCTATTAATGCTTTGTTCGAGGTGCAGCTCGGATCGCCTGAGTTGCTCGGACCGCCTAAGCTTCTCGGTTCTTAAGAGTTCCTCGGAGAGTTCTCGTTCCTCGGGGAAACAGTGTTCCTCGTTGTAGTATGGTTCCTCGAAGCGTGTGAGTTTCTCGGAAGTGTTTGTTGTTACCACGTAGACTGCCACGTGTCTTTACTTTATTGATCCATGTCAGCAGACTAAATTTGGTATCAACAGTGTATTTTAAATTTTTGGGTAATTAAGAGGAGTAATTACCGTTGGTAAAGTTGCATGTAATAACTCATACCAGTTATTATTAGGAAAAAATCCTTTTGAGGCTTGAAATAGGAGGTCTTTAACGTCCGCTCTGTGATTGGTTAAGGTTTCACGAATTAAACATGATTTAGAGTCAATCGGCAGGGATTCATCACGAACCTAAGAGTTAAAGACTGATGTGTGTGGTCAAAAGTTATTGTGGGTGTCTCTAATGAAAGGAATTATGTAATTTGGTCAAGAAAGAATCGAAGTTTTCCCCTAGGGAAATTGGTAATTTCCTCATTATGGATGTGATAGAGCCAATGGAGTCTAGACTCATCTTATTGGAGTATTTTTAGTGGATTCACGATAATTTTATATATCATAGTATAGGTGCGACCTTAAGAATAATAGATTACAACAGCATGAAAGGATTGAATAGACATGTGGATAATCTTGGGCCATAGTGAGTAGGCCTTCAGTCAGGATGGTACCACTAACAAGTTTATAGTGGAGGTACCAAAATGTTATGAAGAGATGATGTTGGGTACGTTTTCGATTCCATGTGAGTTATATAGGATGACCCTCCATGCCACTATAAACTTTTTCTTGTAATTGTTGAAGTACATATGTCTATCTTTCATTAATTTCAATTTATGCTCATAATATTAATATTGGATTCTTTTATTCTACTTGAAAGTTTATGGTAGACCTAATCAACATGCTTGACAGTAAATCCGATTAGAAGAAGGAAGTGGTCGACCTAGGTGTTTACTTTGATGGGGCCCAAAATGCTCTTAATGCCTTCAAGTCCAAGGTGATTAAGCACAAGACATGTCTGAAAGCCGAGGATGATGAGATCATTAAGTTGAAGGCTAAGGTGGAGGGTTGGGGGAAGTAGAATAAGGAGTATACTGAGAACGTTATTGCAGCACTAGAGGCAAACAGTGTTGCTTTTGAAAAAGGATAGTATAAAGCATTTGCCAATGTTGTAAAGTAGTTGGACTTTGTCTAGAGGGCTTATTTCTAGAAAGTCTTGGATAAGTCCTCGGTTAAGGCTAGAGTTATTGCTAACTCCGACTTGTTCACTTAGCGTGTTCTCAGTTATCCTCTATATTTGGAGGAGGAAAAAATAAGAGAAGAATGAGGTTGTTGACTAACCCAAAGTTATAGAAGATCCTAAAGAGACACCTATAATCTATTTTTGTTTAGGTTCTTTTGTAATTTAGCATGTCTTTTTATTATCTTTTGTAACTATTGTAAGCACTTGCCTTGTTATTTGAATGAGATGAAACATATTTTTTCTCCAACCATGCTATGTTCAGCCACAAAACACGACACAAAACACTATAAGCTTTACACACTAGCATATAATCGATGAGTCTAAACATTTGGAATGGAGTGAAGGTGTGAGAATTAGATACAAATTAATAATGACCCATTCATCCAAAAATGTCCAAGGAGTTCTATTTTATCACAAAACTTTATCAAACTAAGATTTAGCCTCAAATGGTAAATTAAGTGAACTCAATTAACAAATAATCACAATGCACAAAATCTTAGATTTTTTATGATTCTATGAATCAATAGAATTAAGACATGATAAAAATAACTAGAATTTATTGTGCAAACCCTTTAATCTTTATCTTTAACATCCTCAAAATCAAATAAATATCATATATTTTCTCACTCGATTCGTTTCAGGATACCATTTTTGAAAATCAGTCTCATATTTATTTGAAAATCAGTCTCATAAACATGCTAAACTTAAACATTTTCTTTTGCTCTCATTTCTAGACTCTTGGCAATGGTGTCTTTTCCACAAAAGGAGATCTGCTTTTATCGTAGCCTTTCTCGTGCGCTCTCATATTTTAAATAAAAATCAACATACTCATAGGAAACAGTTCCCTCATGCACAAATCCACCATAGCCAAAAGATATTTAGATGATAAGATTAATGGGGGAACAACTAATTTAGCTCAAATATAACCTGTGAAGTTAAAATTCAAAAGATCTCATGCATATTTGTTTGGAGCATATACAAAGTGAATCCATTAAGCAACTGAAAGTCGAACAACTCCATGCAAGCATGATTAAGAAAAATCTAAGTATTAAAAATCATTATCAAATTTCCTAGCTACGTGGAAAGGTGGAATGAATTGGATTTAAACACACCAATATGCCACACCAAATTTGTAAAACTAAACTACACATAATTGAAAATCTTTTTGAGTTTTTAAACAATTTTTTAAAATGATACCAATTTAAAAAAGAAACTCAAAAGACAAATAAAATCTTTTTATATTTTAAAATAAGACCCAATAAATGAAAAATTAAAAGACAAAAGGAAAATATTATGCAACAAGCAAGCATATATATATCAAGAAGTACAAAATCTAGTGTAAGAAAAACATGCAAGAAATCACCCATAAAATATAGCATGTGAAGAGTCATGTGCAAGCATGTAATCACAACTAATTTAACATACAGCACCACCAAAACGGATCGCCTGACCCGAATAGATGAATACTCACTAGACTTTAACTTCCTAGGGACTTTTCTAAGATCATAGAAAAAATGACTTAGGTGACCTTTCCTACCATAGTGTGTGCACGTCTAGACGCTATGAGGAATATAACCTTTTGGTCGACCTTTTCTAACACCCTGACTTATGATTGACACTCTAAAACAAACAATGGTCTTGGCTTTGTCAGAGAAAGAATTCAAATTATCAAAGCTAGTAACATAATTACTTATGTCTCGTAGATCATCTTTTAATCTCAAAATTCTAGACTCGTGCAAAGAATTAGACTCTTCAAATGTTAAGGATTCCATATTTATATTATCAATTATTCTAAAAGGTTATCTCGCTCCCCATCAATGCAAGCTAACATATCCCAAGAGTCTTCTCACGTGCCCTCAAATCTTTTATCGATTTATCATTAACCTCAATGGCACGTACATCAACCCTAGAATTTGGGTCCTCTAATTATTTCATTGAAAACTAAACTCTATCCTCACTATTTTCTTAAACACTTCTAAAGTTTAAAATCAATATTCATGTCCTTGAGCTTCTCAAGAAGGACATCTCTTTGAGTTTGAACATTTTGCAAAAAATCAATTTCATATTTACAATAAAAAAATATTCTTTTTTCATAAATTTAAATCCTTTTACAAACTTCAAATTCACAAGAGTTAAATTTTGAGCATGGTTATGAAGCTTATTATACTCATCTCGAATATTTATGTCATCATCATTGCTAAATACATCGAAAAAACTTATCATTATTGTGACCCATTGAGAGAAAAACAAACAAAACTAACACGAGAGAGAGAGAGAGAGAGAGAGAGAGAGAGAGACCTTAAACAAAACAAAATAAGAATCCACATGATAACTTAGTGTTCCTTCTCTGATACCAGTTTGAAGTTGTAGGAATACAGAGGGATGGTCAAAATAAAAATCAATTTTTAATTTTTTTTCAAATTAAACATAAAACTTAAATAGAATAAACCCAAATAAAACATAGTACCAATTTTAAATCAATTTTTATGACAAACATTTTACCAAACTTTATCTTGTCCTAAAACATGCATCTAGGTGAGAGAATATAAAATCAGAGGAATCACACAACATGCCGATGTACGAGGAAAACCCACAACAGGAAAAAATATCGGACAACCTAGCCATGCAAATTTATTATGACGAGGAATTACAAAAGTCGACAGATGACTTACACATAGACTCTATGCCCTCATAAGCTTTGACGCTCTTCGATCTTTAAATTCTCCTCCACAACGACAATTCAAGAATCTACCCACGCAAGTTACCACAACGTACGAGTCCACACATGCCTTGGTATCCATCTATCCAGGCTCAACAACAATCTACAGATTGAAACACCGAGTCCATCTCTTCTTCATCACAACACCACACCACGGAGTCCACCGTGTATAAACATCAAACCGAATGCGAAATATTCCCTACAAAATGATTCTCAATTAAGATGAAGAAAATAAATTTCTTAGTGCCAATAAACAAGATCTCAAAGAATATATTATATAAAACATGGATCTTAAAATTTTTGGTTGAAACTAAGTTTTATAAGACTTTGGATGTATATATGAAAATATTTTTTTGCCAAAAGTCTCTCTAAAAACAAATGTTTGAAACCTTTAATATAGATTTTTTTTTTTAGGTGGCACATTTTTCAAAAAAATGGTTTCGAATGAAAACACAAGTTCATTTGAATGAAAACAAAACTCGTTTCAACGAACAACCAATCTTGTTCGAACAAAACCCATAAAGTTATTGGAACGACTTAAACAGAAATATTTTTCTTTTAAAAATCTTTAAAAATAGCTCCAGACATTTATAAAAACAAAAATCCAAAAATAAAACTTCAAGGATCAAAATGTATATGCATTCATACCTGAGAGATCCTCGGAACATAAAGATGAAACGTGGCACAAAATACGGTACGATATGTAATCTCTGAAGCTTTCTCGCTACATAATCAATCAAAGACATCATAGGCTTAAAGTTCAACAACACAAAGCCTCACCTATGACTAAAAATGTTTTGTCTGGAATTAAATCAATACATACAAATTGACTCAAGTGGAAATTTGTCCTTACATAGGTACCAATTCAGAAAGCAACGTCGCAATGTCTCGGCTCATAGATGTGATGAGGGTTGTATTAATGCCCCACTATATTTAGAGGAGGACAGACAATTTGCCTACAAGTATGGTTGGTTAAATGCCTTGGAAATCCTCAAAGTTCCTAAAAATTCTCAATTGTGGTACTGGTAGAAGGTGGAATTCCCCTTCTGCATACTCCCTCATAGTGGAAGTGAAGAGTCTTGTATTCTGATCGATGCGGTCCATATACAATTAATAAGTGATTATCTCACTGATCATGATACAATTTCCACCTTCTACCAGATACTGGTCGGCGAGCATACATAGCTAAGGAAATTTAACCTTTGAAGATGTCACAACTTTATCTTACAATTATATTATTTTTATAATTGATCGATCATAATCGACTTTGTAATTATTGACAATTTTGAATAAGATGAAGTTTAATTTTTTTTTTAAATTTATATTTCCTATATCCTATTTTAATTATACTTAGTATGTTCTCTTTAGTCTTACATTCTAGGATTTTATGGTTACACTACTTTAGGCCTAGTTCCACCTTATGGTGAGAATGTACCTATTCGTGGCGCAATCTACCCCTTCAGGATTTTATCTGACCAATCGTGGTCGGATTACTCAATGCCTAAGGATTCCCGCATATTTCTTTAGCTTACCTACACAATTTATAATGTTTTCATGTTGTTAATGATGAAACATGTGACCTTAATATTATAACTAAGTGTACTCAAACAATGGTCTGATCAAATAGAAATAAAATGACTTTGCATTAACATTATCCTACCATTTGAAATCATCAATGCTAGTTGTATTAAATGACCTGAATAAAAAGTGAATTAATGAATGTAAAAAGCCAATGAAAACTAAGATTTGACTAAAAGCTAATGGCTTAAAAATAAAATATTTTAAGTTTGGGGGAACTCTAAGCCCTAGATATCTCCATGTCCTCCATTGTTTCCAAATGATAAGTCCCTTGGAGGTCATTTGTAATGACCCTTAAAGGCCCTTCCTTTTTGGGTCCTGGCTTCTGATGGTTACCTCGCACTGTCGATGACTTTCCTTAGGACATAGTACCCGACTAAAAATTTCCTCTAATAGAAACCTTTGTTCTTGGTAGGCTTCCAGTCTTATCAAGGTGCTTTCATTCATCTCATCTACCATGTTAAGTTATATTTTGATGATCTCATTATTCATATTTTTATTGGTGTTGTTCATTATCATGGTCGACAAACCTTATTCTAGCGGTATTATGGCCTCTATCCCGTCAGCTAAGGCAAATGGAATTTTCCTGTTCGACCTCCTATGAGTTTTTTGGTATGCCTAGAGGACGTGGGAGAGCTCGTCCACCCATGTGTCTTTTTCCTTTTCAAATATTTTTCATTATGAAAGAATATTTTGTTAGATATCTCAGCATACCCATTGTTCTCAGGGTAAGCCACCGAACTCTAGTAGTGTCTTATTCCATGAGTGTTGCAGAAGTCTTAGAAATGGCCACTTTATAATTTCCTCTCATTATCGGTATTGAGATCTCTTGGAATATGAAAATGGGTTATAATGTTCCTCTAAATGATTTTGATTATGTCGACATCCCTTATATTCTCCAATGGTTTCTCCTTAATAAACTTAGTGAAATAATATATTCCAACAAGGGGGTATTTCCTATTCCAAGGTATCGTGGGTAGTGGACCCATAATATCGAACCCCATTGCTGAAAAGTCCATGGGTTGGTCAAGGAATTGAGGTTGTTGGTTGGCTCATAAAGCATTGGTGAGAAAAACTTACACTTTTTACACTTGTTTACATAAAAGATGGTATCTCTTTTCATATAATGTCACTAGTAGCTTTCTTTAATAGCTCTAAATTCCAAAGATCTTCCACCTGCATGACTTCCTCAAATTCCTTCATGTAGATCATAAAGGGCTTGGTCAAAATCGCTAGGATGCACACATTACAAGTATGGTCTAGTAAAAGATCTCTTATAGATTTTTTAATGGGGAGATAAATAAAAATGAATAGATTTTACACTTATCTAATGGGATTCCATCTTATCCATGGGTAGTATATCTTCATGTAATTACGTGACTATTGGGTCCATCAAGCTAAGAGCCTCTTGGATATCAAGTACTTGGTTAGCGTGAGGTTTCTTCTGATAATCAATTGAGACAGATATTCTTCCTCTATCACCCTTTTTAGGTCATATTTGACTTCCAATGCCAAAGTATCTAAGGCATTTGTGTTGTTGTTATTCCCCCTATGGAATTACTCGATTAAGACATGCTTAAACTTAGTACCAACTCCTAAGCTATCTGAAGGTAAGTTATCATGCATTCGTTCTTAATATTATAGTCTCCTAATATCTTGCCAAATACAAGCCTTGAATCATAAAATACATCATGGTGATTAGTTCCAAGAGATAAATCTTTCCTCATACCTTTTATGATAGCCTCATACTTCAGTTCATTATTTGATATCTCAAAGCCAAGTCATATTCCTCGCTCAAGGGAGGTATGATCCAGGGTTACTAATATTCTCCCTACTTCAGCCCCTAGTATTAGATGCTCTGTCTATATAAAGAGTCCATTTGTCACGTTAGTTGAACTGTTTCACAGTCACTTAATTAGTAAGTTCCACTTCCTACTCAGGTTAAACTTCCCCAGTTCCATCAATCATTTAGACATTCGTCTGAATAGGTCGGCCTTTTGAGGATCGTTTTTAATGGAAATGAAGTTACTATAATGGAGTGCGCCTCGAAGTAGTGCTTCAATTTCCATGAAGCTATTACTAGTTAATAGGCTAATTTTTCTGATGCCTTTAACCACTCATTATTCTAGACTCCCTTCTTTTCCTTTTTTAATAGTTGAAACAAAGTTATAATCTCTCATAAGACTTGGAGATTAGGTTATTAAGTGCCTCAATCATGTCATTCAGCATTTGGACATCTTTGCCAGTCTTTAATGGCTGGATGGTTCTTATTGCCTCAAGCTGATTGAGATTTTCTTTGATTCTTCTCTGGCCGACCAGATAACCCAAGAACTTATCAAAATAAATCCCAAATGAACATTTGACTTCATTAAGATTCATATTGTATTAATAAAGGACCTAAAATGTCTTCGTCAATCTGAAAAGTGACTACATTTTTGTTTACTTTTAACGAGCATGTTATCAATATACCCCTTCATGGTATCACCTAGTGCGTGCTTAAAAAACTTGGACAGTAGATGCTGGTAGTTCACACCCATATTTTTTAGTCTAAACAACATGAATGTATAACATTAAAGGAAAAGTGTAGTGATGAAAGATGTTTTCTCTTGGTCGGACCTGAATAGAGGAATATGACGATGGGTGGAATAAACGTCTTAAAAATTTATTTATTCATAGTTAAACGTGGCATCGACCAACTGGTTGATCTTTGGTATGGGGAAGCTATCCTTGGAACATGCTTTATTTGAGTCAGTGAATTCTATGTAGACTCTCCATTTTTTGTTACTCTTTCTAATAACGATTGGGTTTGAAATCCACTAAGCGAATTGAACTTATTTAATGGACCTTTCCTACATAAGTATACTAATTTCCTCTTCCGTTGCCTTTGCCTTTTCCTGGGGTTATTCACCGTGCTTTATGTGTAATCAGTAAGAATTCCGAGTTTACGTAGATTCAGTGGAACATTACTTCAATGTCAACACCAGGCATATCAGATGGCTACCAAGTGAACACACCCTAGTTCTCCTTGAGGAAAAAAACTAGGTGTTTTTTCTTGATTAACGAACGAGTTGTTTATCATAAATTTCTTTACTAGGTATGAGTTGTCAAACAAAATTTCCTATAATGGTTCCATGACTCTATCAGTGGGGGTTACCCTTGTGTCTTCTAACCAAGTATCCCATACTTTAACTTCTATTAGGAGGGGTAACTCATTTATATTCTCACATCTTCTCTTTTTTCTTTTCCTCCTTTGGTTTGATGGTCCGCGTATAGGATTGTCGAGCATAAGATTGTCTCCCATGTATCTCTATTCCCCACCGATCGGTAATGGATTTGAGCTTATGATGATAGGTATATGGAATTGCCTTCATTGATTGGAGCCATCCCCATCCAAGAATCACGTTGTGTGGAGATTCAATGTCTACCACTTGAAACTCAATCAATTTTTATATGTTTCTAGTTCGTACTGGGAGCACAAACTTTCATAGTGGCATCGCTATTATTCTTACAAAACCATCCAAAAGTATGGTCGGTTCTTTAAAATCTTCTACTTTTAAATTAAGGTGGTTAAATAGCTTGAGATACATCGCCTCTGAAGAACTTGTCTAGTCCACTAGCATTTTATCCACATCAAAGTTAGCAATTTGAGTATGATTACTAGCGCATCATGATGTGGAGTTTCCAACCATGTATTTTTCTGTGAAATTAGTGTTCTTATCATAGTCAATCTCCTTTGGTCGGTGATGTTTGCCAAAAGTAGGTTTGGCTTGGTCAATTTTAAAGTATTCCACCAGCGCAGTAATTTTCTTTTACTTCATTCAGACAGTATTTCCTTGGATCTGGTTAGGGCTTCAGGCCCCATGAATAATCGTGAACTCATGTCCCATATCGTCATCATCTAAAATGTTATCTATATTTTGATCGCATGTAGTGGAACCTTTGCCGTTATTCTTGTCTACGTAGTCATCCAAGTGGCCTACTTGGGATAGCTCTTCTAGATCCGACTTAAGTGATTTACAATTCTATGTTTTGTGATTATGCTCCTTGTGATAGGAGAGCCTCAAGGTTGTGTTCCACTTCTAAGGGTCCCCTTCCATATTCTTAGTCAACTTGAAATACTCTTGGTCCTTGATCTTTTAAGGATATTATATATTAGCTCTCTAAAAATAGTGTTGATAGGGTAATGATCCTTATTAGTGTCGTATTTTTTGTCGACCTTAGGTCCACCGTTGTGCTTATTTACCCTCTTTTAGGAGCATTTTCCTTATCTCCCTTTTTACTTTCCTTTGTTCGATCGTTATCTTATTGTGTTCCTATCATTACATCCTCCATTTTTTCATACTTCTCAAATCCTGGCATCAGGTCATCTATAGTAGTAGTTTATTTTTTGGTGAGGGACTAGTTCAATATGGATCTATTCGATAAGCCTATCTTGAACGAGGCTATTACTAGCAATTCAGATCAGTCTTCCACCTCGATGTGCATTTCCCACTATCATCGAGCATGCTTGTATAAGGTTTCTTGGGGCTTCTTATTTAACATGAGGAGGGATTATATCATCTTTATATGGATGTTGTTGGTGATAAACCTTGCGGTGAAGGACCTTGTGAGTTTTTTAAAGCTAGGGATGGATCGATGTGGTAGTATCATAAACTAATTTTATAATATGTCCCTCACACTTGAAAGAAATCTCCGAAACATAAAGGCCATATTATTATTCCAGAGCCTCATAGCCTGGTGGTACTGGAAAATGTGATCGGTGATATCAGTTTTTCGATAGATAATCTTAAATCTATGGGATTTAAACTTCATGTTAGGATCAAATTCATCGATTGATCGGGTGAATAGAGACTTTATTTGGAAGATAAGTGCATTTTAATCAGTTTCTTAGTGGTATTGGCTCCTTGGTGGGTAGGATGGTCATTTATCTCCCTTCGTACGAGGTTGCGAAGATCCTTCTTGTTGTAATGACTGATATGGCGAACTCTCCTTCCTGAAGATGTCCAATGGTAGGAAAGGCTTGGTTAATGATGCGAACTAATTACTTAATTATGAGTTTTTCTTGCCTAAGGGATAGAGGTAAGAGTGAGTTTATGGCGCTTATGTCAGTCTTCTTGGAGCTCTTGCTCCATCATCTATATATAACATTATAGGCGAGCATTTTCCTCATATCGATGGCACGTGGCTACCTCCTATTCAGAGAGTTATTTCTCGTAGGTATCCATGAGCCACGATGTCTAGTTAGATCATGGCGTCTCATTTCTCTCCACTATATTATCCTTATGTGGATGACTGAGGGTATTACACCTCTTGTTAGGTTGGATCATAGATATAATTTTAAGGAACGCAAGTCCATTCTCATTGTCCTGGAGACTACAGTGAGACAGTGAATGATCATTATGTGAATGAAACATAACTATTTTGGCTTGTAACGTTGAGAAAGGAAACTCATTTCCCTTAGACGGTGCCAATTGTAGGTGGTAAAATCCTACTAATCATGTTCAACACAATATTATGTTGATAAAAATGTAAATCATGCACAATCACAAAAGAACGGTTCGACAATAGGCCTACGTCCATGGGAGGTTTTCTTTTCTATTAGTCTTGTTTAAGTAATTACGAATAAATCTCCTTTCCCTAGGGGATAGTCTTATATTTATAGTAAAATAAATAGTCGAGTCGTGTATGACTCAATGACTAATGTAGTTATCCAAGCTTGATTGATTATATTTCACTAATTGATTCTCACAAGTCGACTAGCTCCAACAGTCCTTACCATCACAAATGAGATTTTGGTTAGATAAGTGGGCATGTGCCCTCCTCATACGTGTGTATGTATTATTTCACTCACACCGTCTCTAAAATTGGGTCCCAAATTTCCTTGGACTTGAATGGGCCCCCCAAAGGAATTCCAAGATAAGTCAAAGGAAGTGACCATTCCCTACACCTTATCTTCTCCAGCAAATATCCCACCCCTACTTCGTTACCTAACGGGATCATCTCACTCTTTAGCACACAAATGTGTAACCCCGAGAGAGTTTTAAAAACATTAATAGAAGGCTCATAGTCCTAACTTAGACCTAATTATATCCATAAAAAAAGTTAATGTTATTGTGATATAATAATTGTGAGACTTGAATAATTGAACCATTCAAATCCCCGATCATGAATCCATTAATGACCCCATTCTCTAATGCTCTGGAAAATAATATACTCAACTCCTCTATAACAAAAATAAAAGGAATTGGAGACAGGAGGTCTCCCTAACTGTGGTCATACCGATCCGAGCTTGGGCGGCTCGAAGAGGTCTCGTGTCCCGCTCGGGGATGCTTCGACCTTCATCGGTGTGGGGTATATGTAAGGAGATAGGGTCGCCAGTCTATTTCACTCAAAATTGACAAAAGAACATGTCTCCGCCTTGAGAGGATGGCATAAAGGACAAACTTATGCATACAAAACCAATAGTTCAGGGGGTTCGGGGGCTATGTTACGGAATGGGAAGGTGTTAGGCACCCATCTCGCCCTTTCGGTCTCTCATGGGCTTGTGTTATTATTTCTTTTATTTCTTCATGAAATGTGTGTATGTGTGTGTGTGTGTGTGTGTGTGTAATGGAGATAATAATCGCTCAACTCATATCATGGAAAAGATAGAGTGAAATCATCCAGAGGAATGTTCCCAAAGATAATATATTTATATAGAAAATATGATTTATGCCCTTATCACGTTATTGACCACTATGGAGAAATGACAATATATGTCGGATAGAGCACTTTGTATTAGGCAGATATAATAATGCAAGAATATGATGAAATATAGGAATAGATATTTTATGAAAATTGAAAAATCATGAGTTCAACTCGAGTTTTGGGTTTTAATCCGAAACGCCTATATATGCTATAAAGGCATCAAATTCCATGTAGTTCGCATGCGGCGTGAAGTTGGGGTTTTATCCCATAGATTCAAATGAGATTTTATAATAAAGTTTGTGCGTGAAAAAAAAAGAGTTTTAGTTTTGGAAAAGTGTGAAAGATGAATTCGTTCGGAATTTAAGGGCATAACCCTCTTTTTGTTGATTTTGGGTTTTTTTGTAGGAAATAAAGTATGTGTAAAATACTAGTAAAAATGTAGAGATTAGTATGTATGAATTAAGGCAAGAACGAGATTATTAATCTAATATAACTAATATAAAAATAAGAAATTTAAAGAGATAAAGGAAGGATTTGGACCTTCTTTGAAGAATGAAAGCTTGACCTTGATTTTGGATGAACTCCCTTGATGCTTAGTATGAATATTGAATGAAATCTTGCCAAATTGGGTATGAAATGGATGGGAATGTGAACTTGGATAAAATTTCACATAAGGGAACTTCGTTGATTGAGAACATGTTGCTAAGATCAGTGATGTTGATGGATCTGAGCTGTAGGTGTGATTTTGGAGTGAGGTTATGCCCTCCTTTTATAGGATCAAAAGGTTTTTGATCAGCATAGCCCCCTCGTCCTACCAATCGGCAGGTGGCCCGAGGCACACTGCCGATAGGTAGGGTCTGGGACCTTCCAATTGGCAGTCTCATGCAGATTTCCATTGAAAAATGATCATAGACCATAATCTATTGATCCAAATTTTGCACGGGGAATACCATTAAAAAGTTAATTCAGATACGTTCAAGAGTCCTTTGTACCCTTCCCGGGTCCGATAGTTGACTTTGGGCAAATATGGCTCGGAAGCACACGTCGGTCCTTTGGACGGGAGATCATCGAACTAAAACGGATCGTTCATCCATATGGTAAGTCAGAATATTGCATGGGGCAGCCTGTTGGAAAGGTTAGGAGATTCACTTTGACAATCCAAAGAGTTTCACTTGGGCCGAATAGTTGACCTTGGTCAATCGGGGCCCGAAAACACTCGATGACATATCAGAGTAAAACGGGTCATTCATCCGCACCGTAAATCCAAATCGCGCATGGGGTGAGACCGTTGGAAAGGGTATTTAGTGATATTTAAAGATTTATTTAGTCTCAATTGAGTTGAATAGTTAACTTTGGTCAAACAAAGTCCGGGAGCATCGGTGGCCTCCGGATCAGTTCTTAGAGGAAAACGAATTGTTCATCCGAACGGTTATGTCAATTAGCACATGGGGCAGACCGGTGAAAAGTGGTTTCAGTGTCTTTTGAAGATTCAAATAGCTTTCACTCTGACGATGAAGTTGATTGAGGTTAAATTGGGGCCCGAGCGCACCCGATGACCTCTAGATCAATTTTTAGTAGTAAAATGGTTCATTCGTCCAGACTATTATGCCAATTCACACACGGGGTGGACCCTTGGAAAGGTTATTCAGTCCCCTTCGAATATTCAAAGAGATTTTTCTCTATTTATAGGGTTGATCGAAGTCAAACAAGGCTCGAGAGTTCCCGATGGCCTCTAGATCTGTACTGGAAGTGTGACCTAGGTTTTGTGGTGAATTAGAGGAGGTGCTGGGGACCTAAAGTGAACTTAGGAGTCCTAGAACATGGTGTCTATAGATAACCTCAAAAGGTAAGCTTGTAACAAGTGATAGCCATCGAATAGATACCATAAGATGTTTTGAAGAGAGGTCGGTTCTGCGAACCTGAGGTAATGATGGGGATGGATGAGCCGAGGTAGATTCCGATGACCTAAGGTAGGGGCGACTAATTCTAAGGGTATAGGTCAATTCTAACCAAGAATAAGTGACGAAGGTCAATTCTGACCTAAAAGAGGTAACGATCGAGGGACGAGGTTAATTTTAACCTAAAAAGAGGTGACAATCGTGGGTCGAGGTTAATTTTGACCTAAAATAGGTGATGATTGAGGGCCGAGGTCAATTCTGACCTGAAAGAGGTGATGATAGAGGTCAATTCTGACCTAAAGGAGGTGATGATCGGGGGTCGAGGTCAATTCTAACTTCAAAGAGGTGACGAATGAGGGCCGAGGTATATTCTGACCTAAAAGAGGTGACGATCGGGGGCCGAGGTCAATTCTGACCTAAAAGAGGTGACGATCGAGGGCCGAGATCAATTCTGATAAAAAAAAGGTGATGACCAAGGGCCAAGGTCAATTCTGACCTAATAGAGGATGACCAATATTGTGGGTCAAAGACGATTATGAGGGCTTAAGTAGGGATTAACTTGGAAGACTCCACTAGGGATATTTATCATGCAGTTTCGTATCTCATTTAGGTTTCACTGGGGAAATTTTGATTGGAGACATCAATCATTTTTGGACATTCCGTTGGGGAGGTGAGAGTTTTGCTGGGGAAATGGGCGTGGAAAAAATATTTTTCCTCGTGAAAGGTTCTAAAACTGATTTGGAAAATTTAAGATTTTTTCTAGATTTTCTGGCATTAATCTGGAGTTTTGTACGAAATTTTAGAGGGGGTGCCGACCGGCATGGTTGTGGGATGCCAAGCGGTAATGGCACGGTCTTTTGGGATACCTTGAGCAGATAGAAGGCCAGTGCCAATTGGTGGGTGTCAGTTGACTGTCGATCGGCATGCCCCTTAGCCTTCTATAAAAAGGGGGCGAGTTTTCCTCATTTTTTACAGCTTTCCTTTGTGTTTTCTTCTACATTTGTCTTCTACAAACCACTTCGACGTTCCTAAATCAAACGACGGCCAACTTTGTAGGCAATGTGACACACATGGCGTGGCTTAATGTTGATGATTGGGTGAATCTGGAATGGAGGGCTAGTGTGCCTCTTGCTTTGGGCTGTGAGAATTCCTTTGATTATTTTGGGCCTGTGTGGGGTGAGAGGGTCCTTCTCCGTGAGCTGATGCATCATCGTTCTTCGAGGGTAGTGAACCCGAACGGTTATGTAAGTGCTTATGGCTTTTGGTTTTCTTTTTTTGCTTTTTTTATTGATTTTTCCTTGATTTCTTGAATTTTGACAAAGGGTTTATGCTTTGACAGACTGATGTTTCTATGTCGACTATGCGTGCTAGGGGGTTGACGGGTCTTAATAATCTTTGGGAGCATTTTTTGCCTGTGGTGTCGTGGGTGGTGTCCTCTATTTTGTTTGTGAGGTTGGCGTCTTCTCTGAATGAGACACCTCGCTCAATGTTTGTTCAGTGCACCTCAGGATAGAGATGGTGGGACACTACCCACACTAATCATTTTGGTTTGGGGGAGATAACGGTGACTCCCATAGATGTGCAGCAGTTACTGGGGATGGAGTGTGCAGGTTAAGGTTGAAAGATCTTTGAGGGTGATTCCATTGGTGGTGATGTCGGCGTTGGGAGATGTGGAGAGGATAGTTTTTGGGGACTCTCTCTGTTTGTATTCTTTGAGGGATTTGTTGTTGCATCAGGTGGTTGATGAGGAGGATGGGATACAGGTGCAACAGATGGTTCAGTTATTTATCATGCTGGTGTTGGGATGTTTTCAGGTGGCGTCAAACGGCGACGTCATTCATTTATGGTTTTTTCCATACTTGAGGATCTTTTGGAACATCCCTCTCTATGATTGGGGGAGCCTGACCTTGGTGACCCTTTATTCTTCTCTAGATGCATTTATCTGGTGCTACCATCAGACTTTTATTAAATCCACGTATCTTCTTGAGGTATCCTTTAATTTACTCACTTTTCTTTATGCATTCGCATTTTCCTTGCTTCCTGATTTATGATTGTCGACCTTTGTCCTTTGCAGACGTGGCTTAATGAGGTGATTGGGTTTAACACCCAACTGATTTCTTTGGAAGATGAGTCTATTGGGTACTTCTGTTGGATGTACCAGTGGCGAAAGTCCAACCGACGATCGAAGAAGCCTCTTTCTCTGAAGGTTGTGCGTCAGGTCTTAAATAGACTGACGAGCTAGCGGGTAAGTCCTTCTTATTTTTCTTTGGACCTTTTCCTTCATGATGTTCCTTTTTGATATTAATCCTTATCTATTGGGGAATTTTTCAAGTGACCTTCTACCCTTGGGGGACGACTATCTAGGATACGGAGGCAACCGGGGCGAACGTGCAAATGCGGTGTTTGTTAGCGCATGAGTTTGGCTACTCCTGGTATCTTGGGAAGAGGGTTGTTTGACAGATTATGAAGGAGTGCGAGAGATGGTAGACGATGACCAGGTAGCGGCAATGATGGGCTAGCCTTACTCGTCCTCATATACTGACACAGCGGTGTTGTATGATTATCTGGACTTTGTGTCAAGATAGCTGATGCCACCCAACATATATAATGGGATACCTCTCCCCAAGCAAGTTCGAGTCGATCGGTGGGATCTTCCCAAAGTGCAGGTAGTCCATCGACTTCCGCTACAGCGACATCCTTGGAAGTTTCTTTTATATGGTTGCAGTCTCCTACTTACAATATTCGTAGGGCTGATGGAGGGTCGGTGCGCATGCATCATATCCGTAATGTGAGGGATTCGGAGGAGTTGGGCTTGATAGAGGAGGTCCTTCATCTTCCAGTATACTTTTTATCTTTTTGCCTTTTGATTCTCTGATTTATTTCTTAATTCTCAAATGACTAATTAATTTTTTCTATACAACACATCTGGGTGTCGACCACTTGGCTGAGGGATGTTAGGGACTGAATATCTTTGACGACTGCTCATATCCAGAATACGATTCCGGTGCCTTCTTTTTTGGTACCGTTTTCTTCTTCTGAGGAAGGATCTGGCTCTGGTAGTGGAGGTACGTCATCTCGTCGCCCGTGGAAAAAAATCGCACCACATGGAAGGAGGTTCCTAGAAAGAGTAGAGAGAAAGACAGAGAGGGAAAAAATGTAGGTGGAAGGAGTGAGAGAGAGAGAGAGAGAGATAAAGGATGTGGGTGCGGGCTGAGTCCTGTTGTTATTTCTTGTTTCTCGTAAAACTGATGTAACACAACAATATATATCTATGCAATGAAGTTTTTGTTAATTTTATTGCCTCAGTGACTTAATACGCATGCTCTTTTTACTTCGCTGCTGAGACCGTAAAAAGAAATTATTTTGAGAGAGTTTATTCAAAATAGGGTCAAATAAAGCACAAGGATAAGGAAGTTTTAGAATAAAAAAATATTTTATTGAGTTTTTCAATTTTGATAAAAAAAAGGAAAAAGGGAAATTTTCCAAAGTAGGGGGTTGTTTATCGGCACGCCCCTTGTCCTGCCTATTGGCATGTCGGTCTAGTACAATCAATCTAAAGCCGTGACTGAACATTCTTCAATGGCTTAGTACTTGGTGGGGTACGTTTTCTATGATTTTTGCAGGATTCTTTATCTTTGTTTGAGCCTTTGTAAGTATAAATAGGGGGTATGAGTGGGGCATTTCTTCACACCTCCACATTCCTTATTCTTTGCATTCTTTTGCTCACTATCTCTCCATTCGCGATATAGCTCTCCCTAGTAGCATTAAATTTTCTAACTACCTCGAGACTTTAGAGGCAATGTGTTCATACAATGTCGACTACGATTCTTTTTATATGTGTCGAGTCTCTTTATGGATCAATCGTTCCATAGAGTGGAATGTGCTAAAGGCAGCCGTGGAATTCTGGTACCCTGAAGACCATGAGTTCAGCTTCGGGTTGGATGAGGTTTGCTCGACCTATAAGGAATTTTCTATCATGTCGGGAACAGATCGTGCCACTGCGAACACTTGATTTCTTCCTGGTGGAGGACCTGATAGAGATAATGCTCATGTGGCTTGGATATTTTTGGGAGAACCGTCCTTCACAGTCTACTGGGTGGGTTTGGCACGTCTCAGGGGTCTACATGAAGTGGTTATGGAGAAGGGTAGTTGCCAAGATGCTGGAGGTGGAGTCCGGTCAACGGTGGTTTATCACTTTTGACACCATGGAGGGAAGCATTGTGGTTTTCCCTAGGATGGTCCGATCTTATCGTGCTATGGAGCATTAGCGGCATTCCATTCAAGTAAGGGAAGTTTGGGGGGCCCAAGATATGGATAATTATGACGGGGTTGGCTCCTCTGCCAGCTGCGGATAGAGTTCCCTGAGAAGTTTATTTGTGAAGCTTTTGACATGGTGTTTGGTAGTGTATCTGGTAATTTTGGTTGTGTTATGTGGGAATAATTTTAGAAAGGTTGTTTTTAGGTGTGACTTATTTTTGGGAAAGTAGGAGTAGGTTGGTAAGGGAAGTTATTTAACTCCCTACGCCGATGTAATTGTACCAAATTTTTTAAATAATGGAATAAAAAAGTTTTTGATCATCTAGTTGTGCCTCTTGATGAGTTTTGAATTTGAATTATCTTTAATAATCGCTAAGGCATACATAATCCTTTTGTTCAAATATATGTTAAAATGAACTATCGTCCTCGGAGATAAGAAAAGAATAGAATTTTATGAAAAAAGAAGGAGATCGTGCTCATGTGATGCATATGAGCTGCTTACGTACCTCTGGGGTTTTTGAAAAGTTTGGTTTTTGAAAGCATAAAGGTGTTTATAAAGTATCAGGCCCCACGTAGTTCTGGGTAGAGGGAAATGAAGAGAGATGTTTTTTAAATAGAAGGGAGATGAGAAGAATTGTAGCGTGCTGAGATTTCGAATTAGGGGTAGAACTTCTTGAGATGGTACAGGTTCACTGGACGGGCCATCTCTTCTCCATCAAGGTCGAAGAGCATAGCGACGCCACTTGACATGATTTTCTTCACGATGTAGGGGTCGCTCAAATTGGGCTTAAATTTTCCTCTGGGGTCCCAGATGGGTTCTACAATATCTTTAAGGGCTAAGTCCCCTTTTTGGACACCGGGGTCCTTGCCTCTCTTGTTAAATGATCGCTCTATTCGATGATGGTACCGTTGTATGTGGTATAGAGTTTTTAATCTCCTCTCGTCCAAGAGTGATAATTAATCAAGATATCTCTAATGCCAGTATTCTTTGCTGACGTTTCTTTCCAGTATAACGCATAGTGAAGGAATTTCCAGATCCACGGGTAGGACTACTTCTATGTTGTAAACCAGAGAGTAAGGGGTGGCCCCAATAGAGGTTCAAAGTGAAGTGTGGTAGCCCAAAGGGCATAAGGGATCTGGTCGACCCAATCCTGGAAAATGTTTAACATCTTGTTGATGATGGCTTTGAGGTTCTTATTGGCAACTTTAACTTCTCTGTTGGTTTGAAGTCAATAGGGGGAGGATTTGTGTCTCTGAATCCCATATTCGTCGACCACTTCTGTAACTTCTTCCTCGAAATGCAACTCGTTGTCTGATATCAGCTCGTGCGGGATCCCATATCGACAGATGATATTTCTTCTAATGATCTTGACTACCTTCTTGGCATTCAACACAGCATATGACTCGACTTCGACCCATTTAGTGAAGTAATCAATGGCAACCAAGAAGAATTCATATTCGTTGGATGCTTTGGGAGTAACCTTCCCTATGAAGTCAATGCCCCGTGTCGAGAACGGCCAGGGAGAAGTCATGTTGTATAATTCCCACGGAGGCAAGTGTTGTAGGTTAGAAAACTACAAGCATTTGAGGCATTTTCGAACGTAGGTTGTGTAATCTTGAACCATGGTAGTTCAGTAGTAACCCTATCAAATGATTTTTTTGGCGAGCATATGACCGTTCATGTGGGGACCACACTCCCCATTATGGATTTCTTGCATCATTTCTTCAATATCAGCCTATGCAATGCAGTGTAAATGGGTTCCATCGAAGTTCCTTTTGAACAATGTCTTGTCACAGATGATATAATGGGTAGTTAGTCTACGAAGAGTTGCTCGGTCTTTCTTATTAGAGCCTTGGGGATACCTACCATATTTGAGGAGGCGCCGAATATCATAGTACCAGCAGTCGGCCATTTCCAGATTTTCCTCTGCGATGAGCTCAATATGGTAACAGTGGGTTAGTTTATATTGATTTTGGACAAGGAAGGGGGGCATTATTATTCCTTTGGGTATGTCAACCATGGAGGCTAAGGTAGCAAGGGCATCGGTTAGGTTATTCTATGCTCGAGATAGGTAGTAAAAGGTAATATCTTGGAATTAAGAGTCTAACTCTTCTAGGTGGGCATAGAAGGGTAAGTGTTTCTCATCCTTGACTTTACATTTTCTGAGCACTTGATATATAATGAGGAATGAGTCCCCATAAACATTCAGGTATCGAAATTCTTTCTTGAGACCGACTTTGAGGCCTACTATACACACCTCGTATTCAGTCATGTTATTAGTGCAGGGGAAATCCAGCTTGATGGAAATGGGAGTGTGAGAGGCATCAGGGGCAATTAGGAGAATCCTAATTCCATACCCCTTTTTGTTGGCTGCACCGTCAAAGAACATTTACCATCGAAGGTCTTCTTGCGAAGTACAAAGGATATTCTCATCTGGGAACTCAAAAATCTAGACGTCAGCTTCTTTTGTAGGGTAGTCAGTGAGATAATCATAAATGGATCTTCCTTTCATGGACTTCTGCGTGACATACACAATATTAAATTCGTCTAGAAGCATCAACCAATGGTCCATTCGGCTGGACAAAGTAGGCTTCTCGAGTAGGTACTTGATAGGATCCATTCGGGATACTAGTTTGATTGAAAAGGCGATCATGTAATACCACAGCTTTTGGGTGACCCAAACAAGGGCGGCACACGCTTTTCCCAAAGAAGTGTAATTGACTTCGAACACGAATAACTTGTGACTAGCGTAGTAGATGGCCCTCTATTTATGGGATTCTTTGAGGCATTGGGATAGAAAATCCCCAACTGTAGTATCTATAACAGTTAGGTATAGGAGTAGGGAAAGACCAGGCTGAGGCGACATGAGTATCGGAGGTCGAGTTTGGTATTGTTTGATTTGATCAAAGGCTTCTTGGCAAGCTCCATTTCAAACCTTGATTGAATCCTTTCGGAGGAGTTTAAAAATGGGTTCACAGATGAAAGTCAACTAGTCGATGAACCGGATGATGTACTATAATTTCCTAAGGAATCCTCAAACTTTTTTCTCTCTTCGGGGAGGTGGCATCTCGATTATGGCTTTTAGTTTGGCATGATTCTCTTCTATCCCTTTCTCTCTAACCATGAATCCTAAAAAATTTCCTTTTGTAACACCGAAGACACATTTCTGGGGGTTAAGCCGCATTTGATATTATCGCAGTCGCTCGAAGAACTTTCGAAGAGCGGGAACTTGACCTTCCTTAGTATTGTACTTGATAATCATATCATCCACATAGACCTCGAGTTCCTTGTATATCAGATCATGCAAAATGGTTTTGGCAGCCCTTTGGTAGGTATCCCCTACATTTTTTAGACTGAATATCATAACGGTGTAGTAAAAGATTCCCCACGGGGTGATGAATGTGGTTTTCTCTTGGTGATCCGGGTGAATCTTAATTTGGTTATACTCAGAAAACACGTCAACGAATGATTTTAGAGCGTGACTGTCCGTGTTGTCTACAATCATGTCGATATTGGGTAGTGATTAATCGTCCTTCGGAGAGGCCTTATTCAAGTCTTGGTTGTTGACACACATTCGAACCTTCCCTCCTGATTTACACAGGCACAATGTTGGCTAGACATGTGGGATATTCGATCACACGAATGAAACCTACATTCAACTATTTGAACACCTCTTCTTTAATCTTGAGAGACCATTCGGTGCAGAGGTTTTTTGTTTATGTTTGATCGGTTTTCATTCTGGGAGAGTAGGAATCTCATGCTAAGGTATCTCAGGATTAATGTTGGGCATATCGTCGTAAGACCATGCAAAGACATCCACGAACTCCTTCAGCAATCCTTTGAGTTGCATGCGCTAATGCTCATTAAGGGTGGCCCATATCCTAATCTTGCGCAGTTTTCTACTAGAACTAAGATTAATAATAGCAGTTTCATCTTCATTGACTTGAATGTGGTTATGTTGTTTATTATTAACCCTATTTAGATTAGTTAAGAATAGTTCATTTGCAAAATCATCATCATCAAGAGTTTTATTGGAATCAAGACAATTAATGTAAGGCACAATAACATACTCAAAATCTTCATTTATTTCATTGATAGGAAAAACAGCATTGAGAACCTCATCAAAATAGGTCTCTATTACATAAGAGTAAGAATAAACAACATAATAAGAAATGGGATAAACATTAGGGTTGAGTTGAGTTTTGGCAGGTAGAAATGGTATAGCATGCAAGTTGAGGAGAGGTGTGTTAGTATCATTGATCAAGCGGGATGGATTAGATGATGTATCCCCTGAGTGGATCATACAGAGTGATATCCTCAGTGTTTGTAAGTTAAAGAAATCTTCAGAGTCATTTTCCTTGAAATCTCCTGCATTGGCTATGGTATTTTTAACGAGCGGTTGCAAATGATGTTGGGAATTCTCGAGCCATGAATAGCCTTCTTGGAAAAATATCTCCATTCCAGGCTTTATCTTCTTATGCACGTGGTCATACTAAGGTTCAAGAAAGCCACAAAAGGGGAAATCTTAACCCTCTCTGATAAATCTTTGATTTAGGGAATGTCTTGATATAGTCTTGAAAAATTCTAGTCTTTTCTGCAGTCAAGGCTGGAGAATCGTCCTGAGTTCTTCTGTTGACGGTTGATAGCCCTGGCCACAAGGAGGAAAAGCTTTATTCTATTGTTTTCTCCCCAGCCCCTGTCCGGGCAGGAAGTTTATGTCCTTGAATATCTGGATCACGTTGACGTTGCCATGGAGGTCATATTTTGGACAAATCGTGTCTTTGAAATTGTCCCCTGTTTGGAGTAGGAATGGCTCAACTCTAAAATCGGATAGGAGTATATCATTTAACCCATGTTAACCTCAAGTACTGGATTACTGGTGCTTGCATTGTTAGTACTGTCATCATCGCCTAAGATGGTAATGACTTGCCCATTAGCAAAGAACTTTAGTTTCTAATATAGGGAATAAGAAACACCCTTGATACTGTGGAGCCATGGTCATCCAAGAAACAGATTGAAATAAGCTGGGATGTCGATTACTTGGAATTCTATGACAGGATTTATAGGGTCAGCCCCTATTACAAGCTTTACGGATCCCATCATTTCTCGACGAGTATTATCGTAGGCCCCTACAGCGGTAGAGGTTGGATCAAGGTCACTCATTTTTAGTCCCAAATAGTTGAGGGTTCTCAGAGGGAAAACATTCAGAGCATATCCATTATCGATAAAAGAGAGCGGGACAGTCTTTCCCATGACTTCGACAGAGATATTGAGAGCATAATTGTGGTTTGGCATGATCTTGGGATTTCTTCTTCAGAGAAAGAGAGCATTCTTATAAAGGTTAGAAATCCAACCAGATTTACTACTTCTGGCATGGTAGACAAAGGGACTGTGGGCTCGGTGAGTAGCTTGACTAAAATATTTTTGTGCAACGAGGAAGACATGAAGAGTCCCCATAAAGTTATGTTAGCTTGGGTCTTTTTTATCTAATCGATGACCTTACTCTCCTCGAGAGTCATTTCTAGCAGAAGAAGATTCTCACCACGTTTCCCTTAGTCACTTGCTAATGGCGAGGGGATTAGAACTTGGTAATGTCTCCCTGACCTGGTCATATGATTCACAGAAGAGGGGAAAAACATAAACCATGTTTCCTCATAGATCTCAAGTTGTTCAGCCACCCTGTTAATTTCTCCTAGCAACTCCTTGAATGGTATCATCTCACATATTTTGACTATCGGGCTAGTAATTTCTAAACTTTATCCTCATCTGAATTGTCGAATTCATCTCCCCATCCAGTGGCGATAATATTGTCTTTCCATGAAAAGTTATTACACTCCAAAACACCAATAGCTTCTTCATATAAATCATCCCATTCGACGGGGTAGTGTAGAGGTGAAGGGACCAAGCGTACTTGTAGTTTCACAGCATCTAATAGTTCGTACATGTTACTAATATCACCGATTTATTAAAATAAATCTTTCATGATCCAGACGACCTCATCTAGGCTGACTTTATCGATCGGTACCACCCAACTGTTTAATTCTCTGGCCTATTTTTGTGCTTCTAAGAAAAATGTACTGAAGCTTTAGCAATCGATATCATCTGAGAGGGAAATTTCATCTCGAACTCAAGGATTTGGTTCAATACTTCTACTAATCCCAAACTTCCATCTCTAGAATAGGTATACACAGCGATACATGCTCTAGTAAGGAGTGATAGTGCCTGGTCGGTGAGGCTAGCAGGGTGTAGGAGGAACTATGTACAAGTTTGAAGAGGTTTAGGAGAGTAAATGGATATAATGGGTTATTAGCTTGGTGTAATCTGGGTTGATGGATTGCAATCTGGATCTTTTTCCAAGAATATGGCATAGGTATGATTTGGGAACGGATTGTGAGTAGTGTTTGGCTTAGTATTGGTTGGTGGGGCGATGACACCCCAATCGATTAGACCTTGGATCATATTTAAGAGGTGAAAACATTGGTAAGTGGTATGGCCGGAAGTTTGATGGAAGTCACAGCGAGCATCTAGTTTGAAGTTATTGGGGAGTGAGTTTGGTAACGGCCAAGGATCCAGTTGCTTGATAAGGTTTCGGCTTAGGAAGGCATGGTAAACTTTATAAAGGGGAGCATGGAGCTAGGTGTATTCCTTTTGGACTGGGACAGGGCATCTTTTTAGTGCCTATGAAGTGGCTGGTTGAGAAATGTTATTAATAGTTGAGACTACATCACTAGCTGGCTTTTCATACTTCCTGGGAGTAAAACGTCCAGACACTTTCTTCGGTTTAACTTCTGTTTCGACAAAACCTTCTTTAAGCTCCGCTCCTGCTTCTTGGAAAACTCTCAAATGAGGGTAGTATTTTCCTACCATCATCTCCTGAATGCGAGGTACGAAGTTCTTCTTTACGATGTTGACATGATCCTCCTCAAAAGGTCGATTGGTCATGATGGCAGCTTTTCTCTCCACCTTACTATGAAGGTGCTAACTAATTCCCCAGGGTTCTGTTTGAAAAGCTCTAAATCCCAATGGGTGAATTCTAACTCTTCATTATACTTATATTGTGACATGAATTCCCGAGCCACATCTTCCCAACTATGGATTCTGGACTCTTCGAGATATAAGAACCAGCAAAGGGCGTTATCCTTCAAAGTTTGCTGAAAAATTTGGGCCATTATTTCTTCAAAATCCCTTAGGAGAGTCATTTCTCAGTGATAACTGCAAAGATGAACAATCAAAGGTCCGCTACCTCTGAACTTCTTGATATTGGGCATCTTGAACTTCTCTAGCAACCTCTTTTTTGGATAAGGAGACATGTGGGTATAGTCCATGTAATTTCCTGAGATTCTAACTTGGTCGAACTTATTGGTTACCATTTTGAGATCCTCGTTGACCTTGTTTAACTCCTCCTCTTTTGGATCAACAGTCACGGCTAAGTTAGCCCCTAGTTGGGTGAGATTTGGCATAGGAAGTTGGGTAGGAGAAAGTCCATTAGCAGGAGGAGCACATAGAGCTTACTGATATTTTTTGGGGACCCAAATAGGCTCGGGTAAGGGCGGACCCTTAGCACGATGGAAGAGGACATAGGGTTCTTCGGGAATAGGTACCCAATTTTGTTTCATTTCACGTACCTCAGCTTGCTAGCGAGTGAGCTGAGTTAGGACTGTCATTAGATCTGGTTTCACAATCAAGACTTAATCTGTGTTCTCCATGGAAAGTGGGTGAATTTCGAACTCGAAGGAATTGAGGGGATTGACGGTGCTTTAGGGCAGTTCTACTGAAGATCGAAGCCAATAGGGAGTTAGGCCAAGGGTATGTGATCGATCTGAGAAAGAGGAAAATCAAATTTATTTTTGAAAGAGAAAATGGGAAAATTGTTGTTTTGAAAAGGAGGAAAAATATTTTTGACATTTTAAAAAAGATGAAGGCAGAATGTTTTAGATAAAGGGGAGGAAAAATATTTTTGGTACGAGAAAAGGGAAAATATTTTTGGTGTTTTCTTTGGAAAAGAGGTAAAAGACGAGAGACGGGTCTTAGCATGATTATTATGTTTATTATGTTAGATATACCAAAATATACCCTCGATTGAGCCGAGGGTAGCCTCGTTAAGTACGAGATCTCAGCTCCACTGCTACCCACTTTTTTCCCATACCGAAGATATGGGGCCGATAGCACGACCCCACCATGGGGAAATACGAGTATATTGAATGACCCAAATCAGCCCAAGCCCATACAGAGTGAAGCCTCGGCTTGGGGACAGTTCAGGAGATCGTACGATCGTCCGACCCTATGTAGGCCGACAGTACAAACGTCTTACGTTTAATAATCAGGGCTTTCATAACGTTAACATCATCCTCGGCCTGTCACTATAGGCCAAAGGTGGCATCATCATGGCGCGTGAATCGGGAGACACGTGGAACAGTGACCGTGAGACTCATGTAGCACGTGGACGAAATCATTATAATAAGATCATTCCCTCACACGAGGGAATATTATGTCATCATTACCTACAAGTGGCCCAGCCAGGTGATAACAAGGGATTGGCTTGATCACCATTCACATATTCAATGCATTCTTGGGGAGTACACTACACCCCCCATGCCCTATATATATTGGTCTCCTTCAACCTTGTGAAGGGATCGATAATTATAACCCTAGCTGAAATTCTGCTTGTACACAGTAGAGAGACAAAGTGAGTGCATTGTATCACAAGGCCATTAGAGCCTTTTTCATATAGTGAAGATCACTCACTGCCTAGTGGACGTAGGCCTAGATAGGCTGAACCACTTATATTGGTGTGTTACTCCTATTTTCCTCACCTCCTTCTACATACATATATACATACATACATACTTGTGTTACTCCATTTGTTGCCATTGTTGCTACTGTTTGATATCTATCTCCTCTTTATCCAGTGGTCCTGTTTTAAGCATCATCAATGTTCTCACTTGTATTAGGTTTACCTAAATGCAAAAAGAAATTTCGAACGGGACCCGAGCCTGGGAAAATTATTTTTGGAAAATACATGAAAATATGGTTGAACTTGTTACTAGGATCATGGGCAAGGTCCCGTTTTAAAAAAATGCACGAAAATTTATGCGGCATGTCGACCCATCATTCCGATAGAGTTTCAGGTAGAAATCGACAATTAAATATGAGTGTCCTAGGTCTGACGCCTATATGAGGGTATGCATTTTTTGGGTTAATTGGAAAGGGTTACCCCCTTTGGCAGGACTTCCACAATATACGTCTTACTTTTAAGGGCAATTAGTACATATGGACAAGCCATTTGATATACCTGAATGTACGTGAATTGCCTCACTATATACCTCATGGGGGTCGTATGTGTGAGAGCGAATTTGATATACTCAACGTACGTGAATGAGTTCCCTCCGATATACCTCCCTTCATGACTTCGGTCAAGCAGTATGATGCGGGGGGAACAGTTCGATATACGTCTAAGGTACTTGGCCAATGAAAGGTGAGAGTCATATCGCTTAGGCTAACTGCGACCTGTCGGACCAGCGCCCATCACAAAGTGACCCTCCAGTTACGGGATAAAATTTGGTCAATAGGAATGCTCTTTGGTGATGTGGAGTGAAAAAATGCATGATTCTTTGATTAGTATCTTATGGAGAGAGTATCTTTATTGATTAGCATTATGCTAAGCAGGGGATCATGTACGAGTATATAAGGTAAATCTATACTAAGCATGGATATGTGAGGGCGAATGATGTGTGACTATCCACAAGTGAGTGTGTTTTAGTGAACCTAAGCATGGATCATCTATAAATGGTGTGTGATAAGTGTGAGTGTGTGTTAGTGACGCCTAAGCATAGATTTCAATGTGATGTGTGAAACATGTGGATATGAGTGATCCTAGGTGCACATGGTGTGAAGTGTACATGGAAATAATATGAGGTATATAAGTGTAAGAAATAATATAGGAGAAAAAGGGAACACACAGGTAGGTGCATACACACACAAGAAAACAGAATACCCATGCAAACAAAGTCTGGCCCTCTTATGAATATCCCCAGCTAAGTCGCCCCACTGTGGTCATCCCAATCTGAGGTTGGGCGGCTTGGAGAGGTCTCGTGTCCCGCTCATGGATGCTTCGGTTGTCATCGATGTGGGGTAAATGTAAGGAGATAGAGTCGCCTGTCTATTTTACTCAAAATAGACAAAAGAACATGTTTCCACCTTGAGAGGATGGCATCAAGGACAAACTCATGCATACGAAACCAATAGTTTGGAGGGTTTGGGGGCTAAGTTATAGAATGGGAAGGTGTTAGGCACCCATCCCTCCCTTTCGATTTCTCATGGACTTGTGTTATTGTTTCCTTTATTTCTCCGTGAAATGTGTGTGCATGTATATACAATGGAGATAGGAATCGTTCAACTCATATCATGGAAAAAATAAAGTGAAATCATCCAGAGGAATGTTCCCAAAGATAATATATATATATATATATATATATATATATATATATATATATATATATATATATATATATATATATATATATATAAAGAGAAAATACGATTTATGCGCTTATCACAATATTGACCACTATGGAGAAATTACAATATACGTTGGATGGAGCGCTAACAAAGAATTACGAAGATATAATATTGCAAGAATATGATCAAATGTAGGAATAGAGATTTTATGAAAATCGAAAGTTGGACTCAAGTCCCAGGTTTTAATCCAAAACGCCTACGTAGCCTATAAGGCATCAAAGTCCACGTAGTTCGCATGCGACAATAGGTTGGGGTTTTATCCCATAGATTTGAACAATATTTTATTATAAAAGTGTGTGTGGGAAAAAAAAGAGTATTAGTTTTGAAAAAGTGTGAAAGATGAATTCGTTCGGAATTTATGGGTATAACCCTTTTTTGTTGATTTTTTGGATTTTTTGTAGAAAATAAAGTTTGTACGATATACTATTAAAAATGTAGAGATAAATATGTATGAATTAAGGTAAGAACTAGATTATAAATCTAATATAACTAATGCAAAAATAAGAAATTTAAAGAGATAAGGGAAGGATTTGGACCTTCTTTGAAGAATGGGAGCTTGCCCTTGATTTTGGATGAACTCCCTTGATGCTTGATATGAATATTGAATGATATCTTGCCAAATTAGGTATGAAAGGGATGGGAATGTGAATTTGGATAAAATTTCACATAAAGGAACTTCACTGATTGAGAGAATGTTGTTGAGATCATTAATACTGATGAATTTGAGTTATAGGTGTGCTTTGGAGCGAGGTCATGCCCTACTTTTATAGGGTCAGAAGGTTGTCGATCGGCATATCCCTGGTTCTACCAATCGGCAAGTGACCCTAGGCACACAGTCGATGGGTAGGGTCTAGGACCTGCCAATTGGCAGTCTCGTGTAGATTTTCCTGAAAAATGATCATAAAACGTAATTCATTGATCTGAATCGCACACGGGGCATACCGTTAGAAAGGTAATTTAGAGACCTTCAAGACTCCTTAGTACCATTCTCGGGTTTGAGAGTTGAATTTGGGTCAAATGTGCCTCGCAAGTACACGTCGGTCCTTTGGATGGGAGATCGTCGGACGCAAACGGATCATTCATCCGTATGGTAAGTCAGAATGATGCATGGGGCGGACCTTTGGAAAAGTCAGGATATGTACTTACACATTTCAAAGAGTTTCACTTGGTTCGAATAATTGGCCTTGTTCAATCGGGGCTCGAAAGCGCCCGGTGACCTGTCGGAGTAAAACGGATCATTCATTCGTACCGTAAGTCAGAATTGCATACGGGGAGAATCGTTGGAAAGGGTATTCAATGACCTTAAAATATTAATTCATTCTCGATCGATTTGAAGAGTTGACTTTGGTCACACAGAGTTCGAAAGCGCCCGGTGACCTTCGGATCAATTTTCAGGGGAAAATGGTTCGTTCGTCTGAACGGTTATGCCATTTCACCCACGGGGCATACCATGGGAAAGGGGCTTCAGTGCCCTTATAATATTCAATGATATTTCTCTCTGACGATGCAGTTGATTGAGGTCGAATTGGGGCCCGAGAGCCCCCGATAGCATCTAGATCGATTTTCGACATGTAATCACCAAAGGGTCATCATATAGAGCTAAGATACCTTTGAAGTCGAGCCGGGAGAATCCAACTATAAGGCTATCCATATCTACCTTCTTTCTCTTTTGCTTAGCCTCTGAATATGGCAGGTTCACAACCTCTACTTTGGTCACCGACTTAGCCTCTGCCACATGATCTTTACGATAAACTACTTTGGAGCCACCCCTACTAGTCCTCCACATATCATGTTAACACTGAAGGAGATCATATCAACCCTCTTCACAGGGGTATTATCGTCTTTTGGTGGGAGGTCTGGATCATCCTATTCATCACCATCTGATTCATTGTCTCTTCTTGTTGGGGAGTCATCCCGACATCTGTCATTTCTCTTCTTCTTAGGGTCATCTCTTCCCCTCTTAGGAGATTTACCATCGATGAACTTCCTCAGCCTTTTGGATTTCAACATCTTCTCAATTTCATCCTTCAAGGCGAAGCACTTGTCTGTCACATGGTCGTGGTACTGGTGGAATTCACACCATAGTTTCTTGTTCCTCTTATGCGGAGGAGACTTCAGCTTCTCCGGCCATCTCAGGGATCGGTCATTCTTTATTTCATTGAGGATGTGTTCGCAGCTCAAAGTTAGAGGAGTATAGTGTGCAAAATTATCATCCGCGGACCTCTTTTTTCCGTCTTTCCTCCTTTGGAACTTCTCGCTTCCACTTCCGTTCTCATCCTCATACTTTGCGGACATAGCCTCTTCAGCGTTCATGACCTTTCCTGCAGTTGCCAATAGCTCCACCATGGACTTGGGAGGGTCTTCTGTAAGCTTCCACAACAACTTTCCTTTCTGGAGTCCTCCAATGAGGGCAGTCATAGCTATATTCTCTTCATAATCTTCAACCTCCAATTTCTCTTTGTTAAATCTAGAAATATAGTCTCTTAGGCTCTCGTTCTTGCCTTGGTTGACGTACAGCAGATGAATGGTCTTCTTATTAGGTCTCACCCCAAAATAGAAACTATGAATGAACCGTTCAGCCAAGCCCTTAAAGTTCTCGATAGAGTTCTTCGGAAGAGAAGTAAACCAGATGTGTGCAGCTCCCGTCAAAGTTCCAAAGAAGGCCCGACACTTCATCTCATCTTGGATTGAATAAATATTCGCTTCAGACTAGTACGTCTTAATATGATGCATAGGGTTGGTACTACCATCATACTTGGGAGACACCGTAGGTGGTTTGAACTTGGCAGGGGTTGGGAAGTTTACTATCTTTGCCACGAATGGGGAGCCCTCTGAGAACCCTCTTTGTAATGGGTCTCGACTTTTAATGAGGTTCCCTATCTTCTCTTTAATACGTTGAATGGAGTCATTCCATGGCTTTTCAACGTCGTCTTGGACGAGGTTTTCCCCAGCCACCTCCTAGGGGTGAACTGAGGGTTCCCAGCCGCTGCACAACGTCGGCTATTGACCTCCTCTTGAAAAAATGTGACTTATATGATAATGATTAAATTCGCAAATTTCTAAACTGGAACACTTATTTAATTAGAGTCTATTTTTAAACAAACTTAATTCAGCCCCTACACATGCATCTAAACATCATAAATAATTCAACCCATGCATGAAAAATAAAGACGACCGTTTCAGGAAAAAAACCTTCCTAGTAAAACCTTTTATAAACACTTTGAAGAATTCACAAGACCTTTAACTAACATACAACCTGATAATTTTCCACAAGTGTGTAATGCACGGTGCCTTCAACAAATCTTCAAAGATACGAGAGACAGTGAAATACCCTCCAGGCGTCGGTTCGTCATCTTCAGCTCATCCATATGCAGAATGACTACGCTCGGTATCCACCGATCAAAATATGGAGATCCCTTCTCCACAAAGGTTGAATAAAGGCAAAATTGTGTTCTTGAAACACCAAAACAATTCAATAAGTCAAGTCGTAGTTTTGTCAATTGAAAAACGAAAAAGGGAATTAAACCCCAAAAGGAAGAAGCCAAAAAGGATTCGGCTTTCGCAGTTTTTCTTTTAGGCAAAACGTTGTGACTTCTTAATGAAAACCTTACCAAATAATGAGTATTTAAAGGAAAAACATGTCGCCTCGAAAACAGAGCTCGTTCGAATGAGATCAGTATGTCGCTCGAACGAAGGACAACTGTCGTTCGAATGAGATCGCGCGACATGCCATCTCGCGCGAACGACATGCTATGTCGCTCGAACGACTGATGCGAAAAAATTATTATTTTAATGTCCACTTCAACACTTAGAAAAATACTCATTCTTAAATTTTGACGAAAAAGTCTGCTCCAACACTTAGAAAATATTTTATAAAAATATCCCAAAATCTCTAAGTGAAAAGTTAAGGTATTAAAAACATAACCTTACCAAAGAAAACTTCACGGAGTCTTGAATGATGAAGAACTTGAGTAATTTGGATCCGACTTTGATGTAGATGGATATTGAATGCTCTTTGACAGTGTAGCGGTATATGACATAATAAATTGATAACGAACCTATGAAAATATGTCCTTACAAATCACCCCTATGTCTATGCCGGTACATACATAAAAAATCCGAATTATCAAAAACCAAAATGCCTATACAAATCTACCCTCCCATGAATAAATTTGCAAGACCTTAAAATTGTTCTTCAATCATCTTCGTCAAATCTCAAAGATTTTCTCATCAGGGTGTGAAAAATTATGATCTTCAATCTTTGTACCTACATATATGAGATAAAGCAAAAACCTTCGTGACGTGTCGAGTTTGAAATGATATAAGAAAAAGCATGAATAATCAAATCTCCCCCATAATGAAAAAACTCCCCCATAACATGATAATTCTTTGTCCCCCTTTTTATGGTGTCCCCAAATAGACAGATAAGAAGAAAAAATCAAAACATGGAGTGTCACGATAAAATTGCAATGCAAACATGAATCAGTCAATGCGCATGCGAGGGAGTATCCCACAAACATCCACAAACTATTTTTGGATTTTTCAATTTTTTCATACAAAAATAAGATACTAAAAACCACACCATGAATTTAAACTAAAATAACCAAGTCATGGATACGGAATGTATGGGTATGAACACATTCGATAGGAAAATCAAATCAATCAATCATATGTGCACGATGCATAGTGTACTCCTAATGAATGAACATCAAAAGTATCCTTAGGTGTAAAAATTATTGAATTTAGATGACATCGTCTTATGCAAATCAACAAATCAAAGTCAAAGTGATTTCCACACCAATAACGTCCAAAACTATTTAGCGCTTTCTCAAGATTTTCAAGGACGTGCAAACCCGTTATAAAATCTCCAACCAAACTCTGTCATATATATTTTCTTTTAGAGGTAATATAAATTCTCAAACATTGGAGAATTTGTGCAAAAACCTAAATGGACCGATTTTGGCATGAATTTCTTTTTATTGCCTTTAAATTTTTTTCGGGCTCTTTTAAACCTCTTTGGACCCCGGATAATAAACTTTCTCAATTTTTTAGGTCCAATTTAAATGGCGTCTTAATCACAAAGGATAAAAAAATCTTTCGTATCCCTTTACCCTTTTCAAACAAAGCACACAAATTCACAAACGGCTCTTACATGCAGAACTTTCTTATCAAGTTTTATCGCATTTGGTTCGTTTTAAGGACATGATTCAAGTGAAAACACCCAACCAACATGTGATACGACAAGCACAATAATCAAACAAATCCGTGCATGTGTGCAATAAAGGAAATTATGAGTCAAACATGTAGGAGGTAACACTTAATTACATCTCAATGACTCCAAACATTATAAAGCACATGGATGAATTGACATATTGTCTCAAAACACTATCAAATAGTCACATGAAAAAAATTGGAATGATGTTGTGACTCGGTCATCCTTAGTGTTAATCCATAAACGGTGCAAACCAAATACAAAAATCTTTTTGGATTTTTAAAAATTTTATCAAACAAAAATCTTTTTGTATTTTTCAAAATTTTTCAAAAAAAAAAATCTATACCAAAAGTACATGTCACAACGCTAGCAAAAATATATCAAAAAGCATAACTAGCGTATGATAAACATGCGAACACAATCATCTATATGATATGGCAAGAGAAGAATCACGTGCAAGCAAATGAGAATCAACTATTCTAAAATCTAGCGTATCCAAAAGTGATTTTTTAACCCAAACGGATTTAACACGTCGACACGGGGTTTTGGGAACCAACAAAACACTAGACCTCGAATTCCTAGGACCTCTTCCAAGATCAAAACAAAATCTCCTAAGGTGACCTTTCCTACCATAATATGAACATGTGTAAACGGGTGGAAGGACACCTAAAGTGTGATATTTTCTAATATCCTTGGAATTAGTTGACCCTCTAAAACAAATAATGGTTTTGGCTTTAGCATTAGAATCATGAGAACACGATGAGCCATTACCATCACTATCAAACCTACTCGAATCGTTTAAATCATTTTTCAACTTAAAAATATTTTATTCAAGTAAAGAATTAAACTCTTCCAAAGACATGGATTTCTTTTTCAAATTTTCAATTAAACTTAACAGTTTATCTCGCTCTCCCTCAATTACAACAAACTTTTTCCTAAGAGTCTCTTCACGTGCCACAAACTCATTGATTAGAATATTTTTGTCATATTTGGCACAAACACAAACCATCGAATTTATAAGGTCTTCTAATTCTTTTTTCTAAAAATAGGACCCTATCATTACTTTCCTTCTTAGAAAATTTAAAGCAACAAAGTCATGGTCCAAGGAAACAAATTTCTCACGATAAAAATCTCTTTGATTTTGAACCATTTGCAAAAGATCCATCGCGGATTTAAAACGAGAATTTTCTTTTTCCAAAAAGTCAATTATTTTAGCAAATGTCAAATTCAAATGATTTATATTATCAAAACCCTGACTCGTGTCATCAAAGGGGGGCACCCGATTAGATAAGTGCTCTATCGGAAAAATTGCAATTTTTTACAAAACTAATGTTTCAAAAAAAATCAATATCACCCAACTTTTAAGGAAAATAGGAATACACAATAAAATAGTGTAACCTGCTCTGATACCAATTTGACGACGTGAGAAGTCAAATTTGTATCAAAAAAATAAATCCTTGAAAAATCAGGATCACACGATAAATTAGCGTAACCCGCTCTGATACCAATTTGAAAAAAAGTGGCTTGTGTGATAATGATTAAATTAGCAAATTTCTAAACTGGAACACTTATTTAATTAGAGTCTATTTTTAAACAAACTTAATTCAGCCCCTACACATGCATGTAAACATCATAAATAATTCAACCCATGCATGAAAAATAAAGATGATCGTTTTAGGAAAAAAAACTTTCGGGTAAAACCTTTTATAAACACTTTGAAGAATTCACAAGACTTTTGACTTACATACAACCTGATAATCGCCCATAAGTGTGTAATGCACGGTGCCTTCAGCAAATCTTCAAAGATACGAGAGACGGCGAAATACCCTTCAGGCGTCGGTACGTCGTCTTCGGCTCGTCCACACGCAGAATGACTACGCTCGGTATCCAACGATCAAAATATGGAGATCCCTTCTCCATAAAGGTTTAACAAAGGCAAAATTGTGTTCTTGAAACACTAAAACAATTCACTAAAGCAAATGGGAGTTTTTGTAATACCCCGTACTTTTAAAGGTATTTAAATTGCACGGTGGATGTAATTTGGCAATTTGAGGAATTATTGTGAATAGAAATTTTGGGATCAATGAGTGAAATTAAATAATTTTAATGATATAAAGTGAATAAAAATATTAGGTTTCGAGTGTAAGATTAATATTTACATGGATTACATTTTCTTACTAGACTAAGTATATGAGTGGATTATTTTTAATTATATGCCGCAAGTTGGGTAAAGCGACAAAGAAAATATTTTAAATTGGAAAATACGCGTATTGAACGTGTTGGGTCAAAATAGTGAATTTTAGTTAAGTGACTCGGATGGATATTTTGACTCCACCATTGGGTTCGGAATGTCCGAGATAGTCAAAATAGAGTACCCGGGGGTAGTATTTGGAATCCGGGCATTTTTGGACTAGTAGGGACTCATAAATGAGTACACGAGTCATTTAACAATTGGGTATATACCCAATTTAGGATTTAAAGAGGTGGAAGCCCTCATTTCTCCCAAATATCATCCCTAAGAGAAAGAGAGAGAAAGAAGAGAAGAAAGAAGAAGAAAGAAAAGAGAAGAAAAGAAGAGATTTCCGGCCAAAATTCGCGGGATTCGACTCGTGATCGTCGGATTTAATCCACGAGGCAAGTGTTTAACTTGCTTTATGATTTAGTGTGTTTAATTTCTCATATGGTAGTTGGTATAAAACTAAAGATTTTTGGGTTGAAATTTCGTGGATCAAACGGGTTTTCGAAAGATTAAAAAGGATACAACTCAATTAATACCCAATTTGAGAAACTTGAAATTAATTGTTGGATTTGGGTTCTAGGATGATTAGAACCCTTTCAATGTCTGTATTTATGGTTATTTGAGGTTGAATGATGATGAGAGAGGAGATAAAAAGATTGGAGGTGTTTTAATGGAGGTTTGGATTTTTGGAGAAGAAGGTGAATAGTGACCAGCGTCACTTCCGGACTGTTTCGGAGAGAAACACAGCCGATTCAGCTCTCGGTCAAAACACGAAAGTTATAGATCTTTTCGATACGGTCGCGTGGATGCAGACATCATATTTTTCTGATTTTCTACGAATTGTTATGATTTTTATAAGATAGCAGATCCGGGATGAAATCACCAACTCGGAAATGCACTCGGAAATTGGAAAAATAAAAGGCTAAAATTATTTGGAGATAAATATTTGGGGTTTCTAAAAATAGTGTGAGGACTTCTAAATATATTTTTTTTGTAAGGTGTGTATTTTGGATTAGTTGAAAGTAAAATCCAAGATTTACCCAAATAGGGGTGTTCGTGAGGAATAATACTTAAAGAGATATTTAGGTGTGATTTGAATATTAAATAAGGGAATACGTATTGGGGTATTTTAATTGTTTGACGGCTTATATTATTGCGAATGAGAATATTCGAGGCTATTGGCTATCGCCATAAGAGTTTGGAGATTATAGCTATGAAAGATTGAGAAGAGATAAATAATATATATCGATGTTGTTGATATAATCATTTTGCGGTGAGAAAAGCTCAGAAAATAATATATTAAAAATTGGTAAAATTGATCAATGCGTAGGATATCCAAGATATAAATATACTATGTATGGGATGTATTATATGGGCTATGAGTATGCCCTTATATTATATGTGTGTAAAAATCATGCCCGCGCTACTTGCTATCACGGCGGTTACCGCGCCGGGACAGTCTTATCTCAATGGGACCTTTATGGGGGATATTAACTTGTACCCTAGAACATAGGACTCCTTGGTACAGGCTATCTAATTGATAGTCAAAAGGTCCTATGAGACGTGAGGGTATGTGCTTACCTCTTAGTGACTTGGAACTATGTTTCGCCTCCATTTGTATGTATTTTGTGTTAATACAGTTCGAGAGTGATTCCGAACTAGTATTTCCCTTAGTTTGTGTGATACGGGGACTTGATAGCAGAGTATGCCAGCACCATAGATCTTATGTGGGATGCCGTTAGTATATATATTATATGTGTGACTAATATATATACGTATATTCATATGGGAACTTTCTATTGTATAAAAATTGATGTGTATGCATAAAGAGAATAATGTGCGTATACCGAAATCTTGTTTGGTGTCCTGTACGGATAACTAATATACTTGTTGCAAAAAGTATATTGTATATACGTGAGATGAGATATCATATAACCTAACCCTGTATAAAAAGGAGAAGAATGAATAAAGTGATATACTCCTTCCGGTAGATTTATATTCGGATTTATATGAATGTGAATCATAGGTTCTAATGAGAACTATTAATAAATATGGGATGGTATAAATATGTTATGTACTGAAGTCCTAATGGATCCCGATGATCAACATTGTCACGTAGTAGTGTATCGAGGGGGGTTCCTTGTTTGGATTTCGCTTCGCGAGACATCCCACGCACGAACGTAACGTAATGTTGGGAATGGGGAGAAGTTTATTCCTTACTACCCGAATTGATGAGGTTTATTAGAAGATGGATAATTACATTAGTGAGGCAGGGTAGCTTAACTAGGTTGTTTAAAATGGTATGAGCTAGTTGTGCACTGTTAGAAGAGGGGTGAGGTGTATCTCATGTGAGAGCGATACCAGTTTAAATATGAGAACTAATATATTTTAAAATTTGGATTTTAAGCACTTACTAAAATGTTTTCAAAAATCGGGCTCTGACCCGTTTCTCTATTTTCCCCTCTATTGCTATATATATATAGGTGTCCAGACACAGGGACGCCTGGATGATGATTCTTTCGAGTCAGACGTTTGCTACAGCAGTTGTGGATGCAAGAAGGTTTATATTAGACGCTTCCAACATTGAGATCTAGATAGGAGGTATTGTAGAAATATTTGGGCTTATGGCCCAACTGTACTCATTTATTCTTTTATCGACTTTTAGTGCGGCCTTCGTTTTGGTTGTATTATTGTACCGAGTGTTCGGTTATTTTTTTTTATTTCACTTCAGTTGGTGCATGTAAACTGTTATAATTGTTTTATTTGAATGGTTTGGTAAAAAAGATTGTTAAGTAAAAAAAAAAAAATTGACGCCGGCATAATAGGATATTAGTAATTAAATTAGTTTTCGACAGTGATGCTAAGAATGAACCATATGAGACTCCTGTTTTAATTTGATATAGGAGTGATCTCCCGGTATTTTATTAGGCGGGGTGTCACAGGTGGTATCAGAGCATCAGGTTCTAGTGTCCTTAGGAATCTGTGCAGACGTACTACGCTTTTAGCATTGCTTTTGACTTGATATAGAGCCTTATGATTAAGATTGTTGATATCCTCTTATGAGAATTCGTTCTCCTGTCATTATGTAGGATTATTATAAATCTTTTGTGGGCTCATTCGGGATTTATGTGTTGATCGGCGAAGGGCGACTAGGGAAGTCCGTTGTGTGGGAAGCAAGAGGCGAGGCTTAATTAGAGCTGTAGATTAATGTTGGAAATAAGGACTGCGGTAAAGGTCATTTTCCCTTGTGGCATTGTCGTGGATTGCTGCGATGACTACTATAGAATAGTAGTTATTATTATCTATGCACCGCTATAGTAGAAAATGGTGCTAAACTTAAATTACCCAGTGAAGTTAGATGGTGAAAAAGCTTAAGAGGTCTTTAATGAGGACCGTGCGTTAAAGTTGAGCTAGGAATAAAATAGTGTAATTTCACTTCTAGGAAGTCGAGGGCTCGGAAGCTTTGGCTTAGAGTTGGGTATGGAAATACCCATATGTGAAAATTTGAGGAAATTTTGTTCTCACTCAATGGAGCAATGTTGAAATGGTGGGAACACCACATTTGAGGGAGAAGGGTGTTTTGCTCATAAATGAGTCTTACAGATGGTTTGAAACTGCAAATTACTCTGATTTAGAAATAATAAAGTGAATGTGATTTCTAGCTTATTCACATAAGAATCGGTTAGAGACCGACGGTGAATAAAGAGTGACATGATTATGTGAACTTAGTACCGGAGTAAGGTAGGTACAATGGAGAAAGAGGCTTCTCCAGTGGAATAATAGACTCACTAGTAAATTGGACTTACGTAGAGTGAGTTATAGTTGTTTTAATTCAAGGTGTGAAATCTGCAATGAAAAAAATTAATGTCGTGAGACTTCGTGATTTTTAAGAGTCTAATGGGATAAAGACTCTTGGGATTTGACTTGGAATGTTATATGTAATTGGGATACGAGCTAGTTGTGATAAGCTTAATATTTATTTATATTAAGTGAATACTTATGGGATTAAATCGAATATGTATATTTGGAAAATATGGGTCAATGTTACGAGAGATATACATGATTAGCCAGATTATAATGTATATATATATATATATATATATATATATATATATATATATATACGAGCATATTGAGACGTATATATATATGATATGTTTAAATATATCTGTATGTGATTGGTATATTTGTGTGAAGCATACCCCCTTTAGTGCAATCATGGGAAGTTACGCGATGTGGGTGAGGCCCCTAGCTTGAGGAGCAGGGAGCGTATAGCCCCCAGGTCATAGTGTCCATTTTATATTGTGTGATTTTTATCAGGAATGAGACGTGGTGGGTATGTTTCGTTCTCATTTCCTCGGAGGAACTATGATCGCTTCCCATTCGTTGTGATTTGGTTTTTACCAAGTCGGTGTGATAGTCCGACCGCTGGTACCCAGGATGATGTGTGAGTAATTCCCTGGAAGATGATAGCATTGAGAGACTGCATCCATTGAGTTATAGCTCTGAGGGATGGTTATTATGTTTATATAGTGTGTGATATATAAGTAGGGATATACTTGATGTGTATAGTATATTATATATATATATATTTATATGAGATGTGAAACATATATATATATATATATATATATATATATATATAGACGGATGTAATAAATAACGAAATGCGAGATAAATTATGGATGATCTCGCCTTGATTATATGTTTAGATGGAACTTCGATGAGGAGATGTTTCATTACCATGATTTGAGTGCATGGGGACCTTATAGATATAATTTAAGGTATGCAAGATTTATTGTTGAGCTGTGAGTTTAAGCTCATTGTTGTTTGCACTAAGGACTTAGTGTTATTACAAGCTCTTGGTGGTGTGGCTCCTAGAAAGAATTAAGAGTTCTGACCACATTTTTGTCGATAGGAGAGATGGGATTATTCGAGTGGCATATTTGAACTAGCAGACCTCCGCGACTGACAAAGTTAAGTAATAGTGTATAGGAGGGGTTCCTTGTTTGGATTTTTCTTGCGAGACGCTCCGCGCATGAACCTTAACGACGTCGGGAGTGGAGAGATGTTATAGAATGCAAGGATGGTGGTTTTGACGATAAGTCGCCTAATGTTGAGAAAACACTATAGAGTGAGAGCCATTTGATGACTGTATAATTATATAGTTATATAAGTGCTACGGAGAAGCACTGGAATGATTCTCTCACCGCACGTGTGTGGGTGAGGTATGGCAAAAGAAATCGATTTGAGACTTATATCCAGGCTTTGAATAGAAGGAAAATTGAGAGGAAATACGTTTTGGGTGTGATGTCCATAATGCTTTTGCAGAGAGTAGGTGCCCGAATTAGTTGGACTCTCCATTTGGACAAGATGGAATGATTTTTTTGTGGTAAAAGTAAATTAGTAGGTTAACGAATAGGAATTAGAACATCCCGTTGGTGTCCCTTGGACCGTTATATCTCGATGACCGACGATGTGAGGGAGTAGTGTAACGGGAGGGTTCCTTATTTGGATTTCACTTTGCAAGACGTCCCATGCATGAAACCGAGAAAATGTCAAAAATCAGGAGAGGTATTGGGCACTAGGGAAATAATTAGAATAGTACTCATATTACGTGTATTAGAAACACCTTAATCTTAAGACTATCACAAAGTAAGGGAAATAAGGCGCTGATATAGGAAGACTATTGTGAGATAACCACAAGAAGATCGATGGGATAATCTTAAGTAGGATTAAATTTTCAGGTTTCGAAAGAATTAAATTTTAAATTATTCGGGTTAAGGGATACCCAGGTGTTAGTACCACGCCAATAAAATGAGGCCCATTATTTAGAGTGAGTGTGATATATCAAAACGTTTGCAATGGTGGTGCATATATGCACGGATGATAGGGGGTGTGGGTACCCTGATTAGTAAATCCCAAAAATGTCCGAGATGGAAGGACGTGAAAATAAATATGTGTAATATATGCCTGAAGTGTGGCTATAAACAAGGTTAAATGGTATAATGTATTGAATGTCATGCGAGAATGACGATAATGCAAACATTTATGTGCAACGAGAGCTAACACACCCGAGATGGGATTGAAAGGCTGTGGAAAGTCATTTAAAAAGGTACCTCTTAATGAAAAGGTTGCCCAATTTATTGTGAGAAAGTAGAGTAGAGTCTTACTCAAACGAGTATTGAAGGGTGGCTTTCACGTGATAGTATGGTTAGCATACTCCAAGTAAATAAGGAGTGTATGTAGTACCAAATTCTGGAAGAGTATATGAGAATTAATATTTTAATTAGTCGGTATAAGGAATGTACCTTGTAGATTACGAGAGAGATAGTAATCTGAATATTTATACAATACGTAGCGATGAGAATAAAATACATATGAGAAGTGTATAATTAGGTTAGGAATATGCCTATGAATCTTAATAGGATGTGTGTATTCCTATTATGTGATATTACTATTAAGAGCACTAATGGGTGATCACGGGGGTGCAAGAACATTATTGATTAAGTGCACTAATGGGTGATAACCCGGGGTGCCGGATTAATATATATATGTATAGGGATGATGTGACTATATGTGTATATATATGGATTTGCGAATATTTCTACTGTGTGAGACTAGTAGATATGGTATTAATAATAAATACTTTGTGCTAAGTGGTCCTAACAAAAGGGTGCAAGATCAGTGTAAATATATAAAGATGATGAGACTATATATATATGAGCATACGCCTTGAGATGGGTGGAATATAATTGGAGACCACTGTGTTAGACTTTATCTAAATTTGGTTAAGCTAGGATGTAATGTATATACCGATCCTAGAGTAGTGGTACAGGCTATATCTGAATTTCGAGGATGAAATTATGTTGTAAGGGGGGAAGTATGTAATACCCCGTACTTTTAAAGGTATTTAAATTGCACGGTGGATGTAATTTGGCAATTTGAGGAATTATTATGAATAGAAATTTTGGGATTAATGAGTGAAATTAAATAATTTTAATGTTATAACGTGAATAAAAATATTAGGTTTCGAGTGTAAGATTAATATTTACATGGATTACATTTTCTTACGAGACTAAGTATATGAGTGGATTATTTTTAATTAAATGTCACAAGTTGGGTAAAGCAACAAAGGAAATATTTTAAATTGGAAAATATGCGTATTGAACGTGTTGGGTCAAAATAGTGAATTTTAGTTAAGTGACTTGGATGCAGATTTCGACTCCGCCATTGGGTTCGGAATGGCCGAGATAGTCAAAATAGAGTACCCGAGGGTAGTATTTGGGTTCCGGACATTTTTGGACTAGTAGGGACTCGTAAATGAGTACACGAGTCATTTAACAATTGGGTATATACCCAATTTCAGATTTAAAAAGGTGGCGGCCCTCATTTCTCCCAAATATCAACCCTAAGAAAGAGAGAGAGAGAAAGAAGAGAAGAAAGAAGAAGAAAGAAAAGAGAAGAAAAGAAGAGATTTCCGGCCAAAATTCGCGGGATTCGACTCGTGATCGTCGGATTTAATCCACGAGGCAAGTGTTTAACTTGCTTAATGATTTAGTGTGTTTAATTTCTCATATGGTAGTTGGTATAAAACTAAAGATTTTTGGGTTGAAATTTCGTGGATCAAACGGGTTTTCGAAAGATTAAAATGGATACAACTCGATTAATACCCAATTTGAGAAACTTGAAATTAATTGTTGGATTTGGGTTCTAGGATGATTAGAACCCTTTGAATGTGTGTATTTATGGTTATTTGAGGTTGAATGATGATGAGAGAGGATATAAAAAGCTTGGAGGTGTTTTAATGGAGGTTTGGATTTTTGGAGAAGAAGGTGAAAAGTGACCAGCGTCACTTCCGAACTGTTTCGGACAGGAAGAAAGCCGATTCAGCTCTTGGTCAAAACACGAAAGTTGTAGATCTTTTCGATACGGTTGCGTGGATGCCGATCGCGTATTTTTATGATTTTCTACGAATTGTTATGATTTTTATAAGATAGCAGATCCGGGATGAAATCACCAACTCGGAAATGCACTCAGAAATTGGAAAAATAAAAGGCTAAAATTATTTGGAGATAAATATTTGGGGTTTCTAAAAATAGTGTGGGGACTTCTAAATATATTTTTTTGTAAGGTGTGTATTTTGGATTAGTTGAAAATAAAATCCAAGATTTACCCAAATAGGGGTGTTTGTGAGGAATAATACTTAAAGAGATATTTAGGTGTGATTTGAATATTAAATAAGGGAATACGTATTGGGGTATTTTAATTATGTGAGGGCTTATATTATTGCGAATGAGAATATTCAAGGCTATTGGCTATCGTTATAAGAGTTTGGATATTATAGCCATGAAAGATTGAGAAGAGATAAATAATATATATTGATGTTGTTGATATAATCATTTTACGGTGAGAAAAGCTCAGAAAATAATATATTGAAAATTGGTAAAATTGATCAATGCATAGGATATCCAAGATATAAATATACTATGTGTGGGATGTATTATATGGGCTATGAGTATGCCCTTATATTATATGTTTGTAAAAATCATGCCCGCGCTACTTGATATCATGGAGGTTATCGCGCCGGGACAATCTTATCTCGATAGGACCTTTATGGGAAATATTGACTTTTACCCAAGAACATAGGACTCCTTGGTACAGGCTATCTGATTGATAGTCAGACGGTCCTAAGAGACGTGAGGGTATGTGCTTACCTCTTAGTGACTTGGAACTATGTTTTTCCTCCATTTATGTATTTTGTGTTAATACAGTTCGAGAGTGATTCCGAACTAGTATCTCCCTTAGTTTGTGTGATACAGGGACTTGATAGCAGAGTATGCCAGCACCATAGATCTTATGTGGGGTGTTGTTAGTCTATATATTATATGTGTGACTAATATATATACGTATATTCATATGGGAACTCTCTATTGTATAAAAATTAATGTGTATGCATAAAGAGAATAATGTGCGTATACCGAAATCTTGTTTGGTGTCCTATACGGATAACTAATATACTTGTTGCGAAAAGTATACTGTATATATATGAGATGAGATATCATATAACCTAACCCTGTATAAAAAGGAGAAGAATGAATAAAGTGATATACTCCTTCCGGTAGAATTATATCCGAATTTATATGAATGTGAATCATAGGTTCTAATGAGAACTATTAATAAATACGGGATGGTATAAATATGTTATGTACTGAAGGCCTAATGGATCCCGATGATCAACATTGTCACATAGTAGTGTATCGAGGGGGTTCCTTGTTTGGATTTCTCTTCGCGAGAAACCCCACGCATGAACGTAACGTAATGTTGGGAATGGGGAGAAGTTTAGTCCTTAGTACCCGAATTGATGAGGTTTATTAGAAGATGGGTAATTACATTAGTTAGGCAGGGTAGCTTAACTAGGTTGTTTAAAATGGTATGCGCTAGTTGTGCACTATTAGAAGAGGGATGAGGTGTATCTCATGTGAAAGCGATACCAGTTTAAATATGAGAATTAACATATTTTAAAATATGGATTTTAAGCACTTGCTAAAATGTTTTCAAAAATCGGGCTCGGACCCGTTTCTCTATTTTCCCCTCTATTGTTATACATACATATATATATATATATATATATAGGTGTCCAGACACAGGGACGCCTAGATGATGATTCTTTCGAGTCAAACGTTTGTTGCAGCAGCTGTGGATGCAAGCAGGTTTATATTAGACGCTTCCATCATTGAGATCTAGATAGGAGGTATTGTAGAAACATTTGGGCTTATGGCCCAACTGTACTCATTTATTCTTTTATCAACTTTTAGTGCGGCCTTCGATTTGGTTGTATTATTGTACCGAGTGTTCGGTTATTTTATTTTATTTGACTTCAGTTGATGCATGTAAACTGTTGTAATTGTTTTATTTGAATGGTTTGGTTAAAAAGATTGTTAAGTAAAAAAAAAAATTGACGCCGGCCTAATAGGATATTAGTAATTAAATTGGTTTTCGACAGTGATGCTAAGAATGAACCATATGAGACTCCTATTTTAATTTGATATAGGAGTGATCTCCCGGTATTTTATTAGGCGGGGTGTCACAATTTTGTGAATTGAAAAACCAAAAAAGGGAATTAAACCCCAAAAGGAGGAAGCCAAAAAGGATTCTTCTTTCGCAGTTTTTCTGTTCGTCAAAATGTTGTGACTTCTTAATGAAAACGTTACCAAATAATGAGTATTTACAGGAAAAACATGTTGCCTCAAAAATAGAGCTCGCTCGAACAAAGAATAGTTGTCATTCGAACGAGATCGTGCGACATGCCATCTCACGCGAACGAAATGCTATGTCGCTCGAACGACTTGATAACTCTAAATTTGTATTCCTTCGGATATGAGTTGGAATGTCGCTGCTGTCAAACTTCGAGTATCAACATTCCTGGAATTACCAACAAAACTTATTAAAAATTCAGTATCGCGGTAAATTCGGGTATCAATCCAATTTCAAGCGTTGAAACCGTTATTGTGAAAACTTGCAATTTCAATTTTTATGAAAAATCTTTTTATGTTTTTTTTTTCTTTTTTTTTAAACAAATTTTAATGGAGAAAATGAAAATTTACTCAACTAAAGTAACTACGAAATTTTGAAAGTAATCGATTGTAGAATTTATGAAAAGAGAGAAGAGATGGGATTACTCCACACAATTACTTTAATTTAATTTTTCCAATTATTCATTTGATGCGTTCGAAATAATATTGAAATTTTAAAATTTAACTCTCGTTACAATCCTAAATTCAAAATTATTATTTTTTTTAGCAATTACATCAGAAAGTGTCACAACAGATAAAAAATTTAGATTCATACCCTTTTTTACAAACTACCCGCTAGGATCAAGTCATAAAAAATTGTACGGATCTTTGAATTGCACACACATGATTAGTATTTGAATTCAAGAATGAAACCTATCTCTAAGTTAAATCTAAAAAATCAAATATCAATTTTTAACATTAATTTATTAACTCTCGTTAAATAAATCAATGTGTGATTTTTTCCAATTTAATTTGCCTAGAACACATCAATAGAACAATTGTTCAATTAATTAAATTAACATACGTGTTTCATCCCACCCCTTGAATGGGGTGTTTATCCAGACATGATTAAATTTTCAGCACAATCACAATTAATCAGCAAGAAATTAAATAGCAGAGAAAGAAATACAATACGAATAATTCCTTGATTCAATTGTGGCATGAACACGGGTCCCAAACTCGTCACAAAATCTGGACTGGATTACAAAAGAAAAAGTAGAAAAAGAACCTACAAATTTTTTTAAACCTAAAACTATTTTCTTTTGTATTTTTCTGACTATTTTTTCTACACTCTTTTTTTTTCTTTTTCAGTGTCACCGTCTCTCTCTGTATGGGTATATCGGTTTTGTTATGCTGAGAGGGAGTCCCTTTTTATGAGAAGCTCTTGCTCATTTTAAGAAGTCACGATGTTGTGTTTGGATGAGAGATTTCCTTGGGATTTTGAGTTGCCAAGTCAAGGATTTCTTTGGAGATAATTATTGATAATGGATATGGTTCCGATTTTATTGGGTTTGACGGAGGCTGAATCGGGTTTGAAAAAGGAAATCGGGTTCGTTTTGGAACAGGGCTAGGCTCGGGTTGAGGATGACGGCTCGCTGCCGGCGGGTTCGGAGTAGCGGGATGGGGCGGGGATCAGAGTCGCCTCCGTCGACGGTTGTAGGGTGCCGCGAGTCGCGGTTTTCTGGCCATGGAGGTCCGACCGGTTGGGGACCACCGACGGTTTTGGCGCCGCTTTCTTTTGGCGGGGCTGGTCCGGATATAGCAGCTGGGGTTGGTTTGGGGTTTTGAGTGTGGAGAGATAAAGTGGAGGGTTTGGTTGGTGTATATGGGTTTGGGTTATTGTGGTTGTGGTTGAGGGAAGAAGATGAGAGGGAGTGATTTGGTGGGTGAGGGTATAGGTGTGTGTGGTGAGGGTGAGTGTGTAGTGAGTGTTTGTACCTAAAAAAAATGAAAATGAAAATAATTAAAATCCTAAAAATATAAAATCTATAAAAATAAAAATAAAAATTCTAATCTATAAAATAAAACAATAGAAATAAAATAAAATAAAAACTAAAAAAAAATAAAAATAAAAACTAAAGACCTAAAAAAAATCTAATAAAATAAAAACTAACATCTCAACTAAAATAAAATGAAATTTTATTAAACCTAAAAAATATAATTCTAAGAAAATAAAACTAAAATAAATATATATATATAAAATAAAATCTAATTACACTAAAAAATTATATTTCTAAAAATTAATCCTAATAAAAATAAAATAAAGATTAAAAATTAAAAACCAAAAATCAAAATAAAGAACTAGAAAAATAGAAAATAAATCCTATAAAAATCTAAATAAATCCTAAAAATAAAATGACTAAAAATAAAAATCAAGAAAAATAATTAAGGTACAAACTCAACACACACGGGGCTCGGGGAATAGTCTGGGCTCGGTCTAGGCTTAGATTTGGTTCGGAACTGGTTCGGGGTATTCGGAACACATCGGGGCAAGCTCAGATTGGACTCCAGACTTCGCGATCTCCTTGATTTCTTCGTTGCAAGCTTTTGACCGCTATTGAGTTGCAATTGTACTGATTTAGCATTATTTGTACCGCAACTGCGTATTGACCTGCAAAATGATAAAATACGCACATAAGGCTAATTTTAATTAAAACGAGTGACTAAAATGCATCTATTCGGGGTATAAAATATAGACTTTTGTGTTCTTATCACTGTTTTCTCTCTAACTTTTGCTCGAGGACTAGCAATGTTCTAAAGCCAAAAAGGATTCTGCTTTCGCAGTTTTTTCGTTCGTCAAAACATTGTGACTTCTTAATGAAAACATTACCAAATAATGAGTATTTATAGGAAAAAAATGTTGCCTCAAAAATAGAGCTCGCTCGAACGAGATCAGCATATCACTCGAACAAAGGATAGTTGTCATTCGAACGAGATCGTGCGACATGCCATCTCACGCGAACGGCATGCTATGTCGCTCGAACGACTGATGCGAAAAAATATTATTTTAATATTTGCTTCAACACTTAGAAAAAATACTCATTCTTAAATTTTGACGAAAAAGTCCGCTCCAACACTTAGAAAATATTTTATAAAAATATCCCAAAAGCTCTAAGTGAAAAGTTAAGGTATTAAAAACAAAACCTTACCAAAGAAAACTTCACGGAGTCTTGAATGATGAATAACTTGAGTAATTTGGATCCGTCTTTGATGTAGATGGATCTTTAATGCTCTTCGATGGTGTAGCGGTATATGACATAATAAATTGATAACGGACCTATGAAAATATGTCCTTACACCTCTTGATCCCTTTCTCGGCCTTGATGGGGTCGGTCATGCTGGGGTCAGCCAAGGTGAGGCTGATGTTCCCCATCTCTCCTCTGAGAACCAGCGGCACTTCGTGACCTGGATAGCCTCTGTCTTACGTCATTGACTGGGTCGAGCCTTTGAAAGGCTGACCCTCTGCTTAAGCGATCAAAAGCTGACCCTCTTTGATGGGCAACCCATCTCTTCTGCCCCACAGTCTCTGCTATGCTGGATAGGACGTACCGTGTTATTCGAAACCTCATACGGCTCCCAGCAGTCTTCTAGAGCGTCCTTTGCCTCAACATCGTCATACATATCCTCAGGTCAAGGGTTTCCTTGCCTCCCTAGACGTAAACGCCAAGGGCCAGCAACGTCCCTCCTCCGCTGAGGGGTAGGTTGGTCTTTTCGTGATGCCTGAGGTGGTCCCCTGGCTTCAGGATGGGGTTGTACAGCTGCCGGAGTAATCATCTCTGGTGAGACCCCAGGTGGCCTCATCATATTTTGATTGAGCTGTGCAAATTGCTCCTTCATTGCTTGTGTGTTGCGGCCAAAGATTTCAAGGTTGCAGCCACCTCAGCCATTTCAGACTGGGGTGGTGTCTAGCTGGAAGTGGTTCCTCCAACACCAGATGGTGGAGGAGGTGGTGGCAACTCTGGTGCCATATGTTAAAACTGAAGAGTTGAATGATCAAAAGACTAATGAACTTGAGAACCTTAATGGACCTCTTTCAATGGTGAAATAGCTCCACACGAAGGGGGAGAACTAGTTCACCACTAGAGTTTCCGGTGAGGTCAAGCTAGGAAATGAATAGTTATGTCTTCTTGTTCCCACAGACAGCGCCAAAATGAAGATGTTGGAAATAGCACCATAAGGCAAGGTGTTTGTAAGCTCAATACACTGATAATAATGGCAGCACAAGAGTATATTAAATATAATAGATTGAGATGAGGAGAAGAGGATGAACACCAATATGTAAGTGGTTCAGCCAATTAGGCCTACATCCACTGTGCAAGTGAGTGAGTAATGTCACAGGAATAAGGCACTAACGGCCATGGATACAATCTCTCAATCTTTCTCTCTTTTCTATATAAATTGATAGAGTTTTATCTAGGGTTGTAATTCTTGATCTTTTTCAATGTTGAGGATGATCTCTATATATAGTGCTTGGAGGGTGTAATTTACCCCTCAAACATGAAATGTGAATGTGCATGATGATCCGACCAATGTACGGTTGACACCTGGTTGATCTCAACTAAATAATGATGACCCCAATATTCCCTAATGTGGAGAGAATGATTTAGTTATAACAGACTTGTCCATGTGTTCTAAGTCATTCATGTGCATGTAGATGCGCGGCAGTCTTTGCTTGGTACTAACCTCGACCTATGTGAGTATGAGGTTGGTGAGGTATGACCCCTGCCTTGGCTGGGAATTAGATGATGACCTTGGCTGGGATGCCAGCCGAGGTTAGATATATGGAACGTCGGCCAGGGCCGATGTTGTCTTGGCACTTGATGTTGAGACTGCAAGGCTTTGTTGATTCTAGGTGAAACTTGTAACGTCGGCTAAAGCCAATGATGATGGGATTGGTCATTGTGCCTAAGAGGTTTTGCTGACTCTCGCGTGGTGCTTGAAACGTTGGCCATGGCCGACCTTATGGGTAGTTGATCCAATGAAACATGCAGATCTCGGCTGCTGCCTAATTGAGGGGTCATTAGTAACGTCGATCGTGGACAACCTTATGAAGGACGAGATTATTGATCATTTGTCTTAAGCCCTTGTTACCTCGGCCATCAAGTTATTCGAGGTTGGTGTCTCCGAGTAGGCAGGTATAATTTGGGCATTAGTGTAGCCTTGAGAGACCAACCTATCCTTATTGAGAATTATGGTACCATTATCATCCATCTTATTCTTGTAAATCAACTTGGTACCTATCACATTGGTGTTTCTAAGTTGCGGACTGACTCCCAGACATCGTTCTTGCAAAACAAAAGCAAGTCATCTTGCATAGTGGATATCCAATGATCATCCTTGAGTGCTTATTTCTCATTCTTCGACTCGACTTAGGAGGTGTAGCAAAGGTAGCTAACCACATTCTCAAGTTGAGCGCAAGTCTTGACACCTAGTGTGGGATCACCAAGTATAGAGAAAGGGCCATGACTCTTTTGCACGTAATCGGGTGAATCCTCTAAATCAAGAGTGAGGTCCACCGAGGTAGTATGACGAAGGATGGGATCACCACAATGGGGTGCATCATCCTCACACTTGGGGCTAGGTTAATAAATTTCGGTGGCTCGTCATCTGTAATTGTGATGTTTATTGACCCCATAACTTTGCAAGGTTAAACACCCTATAAGCCCTACTCAACGATGAATAACCTAAACATATACCCTCATCTCTCCAGCAATCGAAATTTCCTAAGTTCTCTTTATCTCTTAAGATGTATAAAGTACTCCCAAAGACACAAAAATACGATAGGCTGGGATTCTTCTCGGTCCACAACTCATAAGACGTGTGTAGTATATGTGAACGAAGATATACTCTATTCGCCATATGGTATGAGGTACTTACCTCATCTGCCTAAAAATTCTAGGCAAGATTCTCCTAAGAAACATGGATCTAGACATTTCTTGTATCATCTTGTTCTTCCTCTTAACTATATCATTTTGTTAAGGAGTACGAATGGCCAAAAACTCATGTTTGATGCCCACTCCATCATAATAGCTATACACTCCGGCTCCTTTAAATTCAGTGTCATTGTCACTATGCATCCGATTAATAGTGACACCACATTGGTTTTATAGGACACGACACTTGGTTCTTTGGAACTCAACCGCATCGGACTTTCCTCTAAAAAATCTCATTATCGAGTATTTAGAAAATTCATCGACCATAACGAGAATGTATTTTTTACCACCTAAACTCTACGAGCGAGTAGGACCCATAATATCCATGTAAATCAACTCCAAAATCCATGCGATAGTAGTACTATTCAAATTCTGATGTGGACTTCGAATTTGCTGGCCTTGTTGGCAAGGTCCACAAATCAAGGAAATTAGTTTTCCAAGTGATGGTAAGCCAAAAATTAGGTCCTTTTTCACTAATCGCTCAAGATCTCTAAAGATCACATGACCTAGTCATCCATGCCAAAGGTCCATAGAAGAGACCGTGGCATTTTTATACGCAAAGGAGGACTTGAGAATGATCCCATGGAAATTATTTTCGATCCTTACTCCTTGTAGTAAAAGTTTACAGGATTGACCATATACGTTACATTTGGACCGATCAAACTTTATCGCAAAATTTGCATCGCATAATTGGCTTATGCTAATTCAGTTCGCTTTCAACCCTTTTACGTACAACACATTATCTAGTTTATGAAATTTGGGTATCTCAATACATCCACGTCCTAAAATACTAAACCCACTCCCATCTTCAAAGGTGAATTTGCCTTCCTTGCGATCCTTAAGGTTGGTAAAAAATGATATGTGACCGGTCATGTGCCTAGAGAACCCATTATCAAAATAACATTCGGGAGTATTTTTAAACTTGAGATCAACATGAACAACAAAAGCTTTGTTATCTTGCTTAGGTTCCCAAGTGGAGGTAACTTTTGTTTAAAAAGCGCGGAAGTCCCCCCTAAATTTAGGACTACTTGCAAATTAAGAGATGGTTCAAAAACCTTCGAACTTAAATCTCAATTCAAAATTAATTAAGTTAAACCCCAAATTTTAATTTCTTCAAAAAAAAATTAAGTTAAACTAAAAGCGAAATTAAACTACTCAACAAATTAATTTCCACTTAAACAAAATTAACTTAACCCAAGTTTTAAAAAATTTGCCGAATAATAAATATTCAGTTTTTCAATATTGTCCAAACCAAATTATATCAAATTAAATTATGGACTTCAATTAAATTAAACTTTCCCAAATTATTAATTAGGACCAATTAAACTGTAATTATTATTTTTAAACCAAATTTTATCTTTTTAAACCTACGCATACATCTAAGTATTTTTGCAAGATAAAATAAAAATCACAACCACTACACGGTGATGTATGAGAAAAACCCAAATGGAAAAAATCTCGGACGGCCCTTACCTAACAAATTCATAAGATATGGTTTTATAGTTACAAGACAAAAGACTTTCTACACGCGACTTGACTCCCTTCAAGCACCGACGTTTCTTCTTGCAAATACCTTCGCCTGGTAAATAAACACGACGTCCATTGCAGTCTTGGTGTCCACCAATCAAAGCACAACAACTGTCAACCACACATGGTGCCTTTCACCATGTGAGAAAGTCGTAGTAAACACAAGATCTTCTCATTTGTGGGTAGAGAATAAACCCAAACTTCTCTTCTTGTTGGTGTAGAGAAAACCCGGTGCCAAAACTCTCCAAGCAAAATATATGTAAGTAGAAGCTTGGAATTAAACAAACATGGGTGTATATGTTTTTGGAAGATTTTAATCCATTAAAATCATAAACACAAAATGGAACTTTTTTTCTCATGAATGTTTCTCTCTATCTCTCTTGGAGGGAAGCCAAAAGTTTTGTGAAAAAGTGTTTTCCGCACATATTTAATCAAGAAAAAGTAGTGGAAAAAAAATTGGGCAAGTGGGAAGTTATAAAAAATTGTTGAGGTCGTTCGAACGACTTCACAAATGACAATTCAAAAAATAATGCCCCAAACTCGTTTGAAGTTCGTTCGAAGTTTCATTCGAAGGACTTCATTCAAACAACTTTTCTAACGAGAATTTAGAGAATATAAGAAAAACTCATTGGAAAACTCGTTCAATTTCTCGTTCGAACGACAATTTCGTTCGAACGACAATTTGAACGAAAATTCAAAAAAATTTGTTTTCACTTTTAGGCCCAAAAACTTTTGAAAAAAGTTCTAAAAAGATTTTCTGAAAATAAAAATTCATAAAAGGTATTTTATCAAATACACCTAATAAAATTTCCAATCTCCTATATATATATATATATATATATATATAAAATGCATTCATACCTTTGGAGCCTTGGAATCCAATTGTTGATGACGTGAAACATGTGGCATGAAACCCGACAAGGATGAACCTTTAAAACATGGTCGTTATGTCTTCAACACTTCAAACGTCATAGGCTTGATAAGAATAAACATCTATCATATGACTCAAATTTTTTTGTCTTGAATTAAGCCAATACTACATATGGACTCAATTGAAAATTTGTGCCCTTACGAATCTCAAACTTTGGCTATTCAAAGAAAAAAATCAACCAAAAATCGTTAAAAGCTGTTAAGCTTGTCTAGACACAACATCCCACCCAAAAAAAATAAAAATACAGACAATATGACTCGACCCAAGGATGTGCTTTGCCGCTTTACCGAATTTGTCGTTAGAAAGATAATTCCTACATACTTAAGAAAACCATTAAACGCATAGGGAATATAATGTTCATAAAATTAAATTATCTCCTTTAATTAATTCTCCCATTTTATCTAACAATAATCTACCTAGTAAGACCGCGACTACCCTTAAGTTAGATCTCCCAAACTAAAGGTTTAGATACCATTTCTCCCCCTTTTTGTTCAGGAATAGACAAAGGATAAAGAATTAAAATTAACTTATTTCTCCTTCACTTAAAGCAAATACCATTTCTCCCCTTAAATTCTAAGCAATGGATATGAATAAAGAAAAAAAATTAAACAGGCAATGGTGACTAAGGTGATAGGAACAATTAAGTATATAGGCAACAATTATTCCTACTGTGGTGACAATTATTATGCAACACAAACAGATAGGAGAAAGGAAATCACCAAGCACAAGTAAGGAATGTAAAATGACAATCACACAATAAAGGATGTACGTGGTTTAACAAAAATGTGCCTACGTCCACGATGGTGCAGTCAGTGTTATTTCTATATACTCCGAAGAGTGGTTACAGAAAAATACAATTTGTCATTTTCCCCGGACCTAGGGTTCAATATATGCATGTATATTTTGGTAAGTGGGGGTGTTGGATTCCGCCACGTCTTCCATCTCTCCCTAGAACCTCCCTTAATGGGAATGTGGGAAGAGACCGGATCACAATCAAATAAGAGATAGGGGTCTAGACTTTGGGCCGCCAGAATTGGGCTACTCGTCCAGGCCCATTATCTTAATTTTGGGTACCCACAATTGCCCCTAAATTTGTTGGGCCATGTTTTGGGCTCAATAAATTTAAATGATTAGTCATAATGGTTGTTTCATATATCTTGCAACTCTTTAGAAGGTGGGGGACTGATTTTGGCGGCACCCGCTTCGTGGTCTGTGTACTATGATTAGCAACACTTTAAGGTTTTCTAGAACAGTCATTTTTCGTTCGTCGTTTCAACCTTCCCAGCATTTTTCCATTCCCTGTGAGCTCTAGCGCTTCGTGTTTTCTTCTCTCAGTCTCCATTCTCATTGCTTCCTTGTTATTCGGGTCCGTGCTTCTTCATCGTTCGAGTCGAACCTCCATCTTGTAAGTCTCCTGTGCCTTTTCTTTGTACTTTCTCTTTGAATTTATAGTTTTCTAGGGTTTTCCAATGGCGAAGATTGGGAATAGGTCGGTCTCTGAATTTAGGAAGTTTTATAACATCCCAGAGTGGGTAGATATTGAGTGCTGCGCTTCCCCCCTAGAAATGTTAGAGAGAAAGAGGATTCCCATTGGATCCATGTTTTGTTGCTTTCCCAAGGGGGAGTCACTTTTCCTCCCAATGATATGTTCTTGCACTTCTTTGGTTACTTTAATATTGTTCATGCACAGTGTTCGCCCAATGTGTGGAAGATAATTAATGGCGTCCATGGAATAAACCAGTTATATGGCACTAGGTTAGGTCTTATCGAGGTCTGTTTTTGCTATTATTTTTCTCGAACTAGTTCTGGCATCCTCTACCTAAAGGCCAGGAGCCCTGACAGGGTATTGGTCGTGAACCTACCTAATTCCCATAAGGACTACTGGCAAGAAGGTTTCCTTGCTAGAAACTTGCAGTTTTCTCCCCAGTTTGAAGGGTCGAGGTCTAATAGGTTCTCTGTTCCCTTTCATGGGTAATAATACATAGGTAGATTTTGCTCTGCTCTTCTAATTTTTGTTGATTTGTGATCTTTCTGATTTTTCTCTGCTTTTTTCTACAGTGAGGTCGAAGAATTTGGAACCTGCTCTCAGCGAGGTTCGTCTCTTTGAATTGGTTAAGGCTTGGAATATCAGGGAGCCTTTGGGTGGCGGCGAACATCCCCGGTTTGTTGCTTTTCTGCTTGAGTACTAGAACATTGGCTCCAGTTTTATAGCAAGGCATGTGGACAATATCCCTGAGTTTGATACCTCTAAAGAGACTACTGCGGATCCTATCCAGTTGGACGAGGAGGAGAGCAGCTCTGAAAGTGATATCGCAGGTGGTGCTGTAAGCAATTTGGGTGGAGGGAGCTCTAATAGTAGCAGTTCCTTTGAACGTGGGGAAGTTTCTGAAGCTCGAGAGTCATCGAGCACATCTAGAAGTTCGAGCGAGGAGATGGTTCCTTCAAGGAAGAATCGAATTCGAGATGATAATGATGATGAAGACCACATGCTTCTCGCATAGAGGTCGAAGAAGCAGAAGTCCAGTTATGGGGTTGTGGCTACTGGTTCTCGCTCTTCTGCTCAGGAGCAGGAGAAGAAGAGGAAAGAAGAAGAGCAAGTAAGGGGGAGAGAGAGAGAGAGAGAAAAAAGAGGAGGAGAGAAAGAAGGTGGAGGAGAAGAAGAGGATAGAGGAGAGGAGAAGAATGGAGAGGGAGAAAGAGGAAGAGAGGAGTAAGATGGAGGCAAGGACGAAGGCTGGTCAAGCCTTAGTCCCGGTATCTTCCCTACCTAAGGGAGCTTCAGTCGCAATTTCTCCTCAGTTAGCCCTCGCGCTGCTCGAGAGAGAAGTTCTTCCCGCTGATCGCCAAAGGGCGCTGGGGTCTGATCATTTGGCCCTTCAGGCTAGCCAGAGGCTAGCTTTGGTAAGATTTTTTCTTTTCTCCCATATTTTGATGAATTTTATTACTTCTTTCCTCTGATGTTTTCTTCTTCTCACAGTTTGTGACCGACTTCACTGTGCTCTTTCGTTCTCGCGATGAGCTAGTGAAGAGAAATGATGAACTGGAGCAACAAAATAAAGCCTTGAGGTTGAAGGGCATAGAGCTCGAGGCTAGTTTTAAGGCCGTTGATACTGCTCGGATATCATCCGATCTGGCTCTTGCTACTGCCAACCGAGAGAAGGATGCAGCAGTTAAAGGGTTGAAAGAGCTACGGCAAGACTACGACATGGTTTGCTCGAGCAAGCTGGCTGTCGTGGAAGAGAATAAAGTGTTGTCTGAGGAGATGAAGAAGAAGAAGGAGTCTGAGACGGTCACTGCCAAGGAAGACTCATATAATTCTGTTTGGGCTGCAGCATACGAGGATGCTGAAGTTCAGATAGGCTATATTAGTTGTCTGAACTTCAAGAAGGGCTGGAATAAGGCCCTCATAGCTACTGGAGTGGATGTTGCATCTCCTTTATTTGATGGACATGATCTAGGGCCAAGGCCAGTTATAGATGAAGTCCATGCCCCGGCTGTTGAAGGCGCTGACCCTATCCCCCAGACAATCCCTGCGGACGTCTCCCTTGTTGTGGCGACAGAGGTTACCCCTGCTGAGGGCGGTGCTCCTGCTGATGCTGATAAAGGGAAGAAGCCTTCGACCTCTGGGCAATCTGAGGTTGCTAACTAGTCGTCATCTAGGATTACTTTGTATTTTTGCTTTTTCTGTTTGTAAATTTTCTTTTCGCTGCTCGATGTACTTTTAACCCTTATTAATGAAAAGGTTTCTTTTCCTCAGTGCACTGATTTGTCTTTTTCTCTCCCTTGTCTTTTTATTGCTTGTAGTTTATTGATGTTGATGATTACATTCCTGCCACTTCCCAATTGGGAAGGATGCTGGGGCTCGATGTAAGCTGTGAAGTTGGTCACACTTTTGTGAGGATCTGCAAATCTCTGCGACTGAGGAACAAGCACTTTATAGAGCAAACTGAGCTCTTCGCCAAGCTGAAGGACATACTTCAAGAGATGGAGGATATTGGTGCCTCAGTCCAAGAGGAGGTTAGCACGCTGAGGATGAAGCTATTAGAGGCCTCTGAGATCAATCAAGTTGGGGAAGTTCTTCAGCAGGAGAATGAGGCTCTGAGGAGAGAGGTCTCATGACTTAGGGAGCATGCGCCGAGCACTGCTCCAGTAGTATTATGGGGTTCCTCGTCATCACGAGCTAGGGCTGGTCAGAGTGATTTTGCCTCCTGCATTGCAGGGTTCTTCTCTTTCAGTCATTCCGCGAGCTCGCAGGAACACCAGAGGTTTAGCTAGAGAAATGGAGGAGCTTCATGATGATGTTCAGCGAGCGTATGTGATTTCTGCTGGGATCCAGAGGGATGTTACTCGGCTGCGGCACCTATTTAAAAAAGGACCTCGATGAGTATGGGCCACTGATTATGACCAGGGTTGGCAAGATGCTCAGACTAGGCTGACAGAGTTTGAGGAGCTCGCCTTCATCAGGGGGGTGGTTGAGTGCATTGAGGGAGATGCAAGTTCCAAGGAACTCAATGCTCTTGTATTGCCATGAAATCTCCCCTTCCACTCGGATGCCCAATCCCTTTTGGAGAGATGATCAGTGGATACCCATCAATGCCATCCCTCGGCAGTTGTTGGAGTCGAATGCTAACGAATTTGAGGAGGGGTTGGCCCCTCATCCTGATGATGGTCGAAGAGCCCAAGTGGATGATTACCTTGCTCAGAGGCCTCATCCTCATTAGGATTTTGCTAGCATTTTCTCTGTGTATTTTTGTAGTGTAAATGCTTTGGGCGAGTTCGCCGACTGAACATGTATCACCATTGTTGTAAATATAGTGAATTAATAAAATTTATGTTTTGGGCTAATTTAGCCGACTAAACAAGTGCATTATATTCTCCAAGTTCTTACTCCTTTGTGATCTTCTAAGTTTGTATTATCACGTAAGTGTCCTCCCAGTCCAGTATAACATCAAGATACTATTGTGCACCACTTTACCTTTTAGGTCGTGTCGTCACACTCCCTTAGGCCTAAGTGTGGCAATTGGCGAGGACACACCTGGTGTTGGATGTTCCATCCGATCAGGATTTTATTTAACCAAAGAAGGTTTGGTGACAAGTTTAGATTTGGCCATTTTGCCTAAGGATTTCCTGTAGGGCTTCATATATTGCCAAGGGCAATGTCAAGAGGTCTTTCGTATTTCATAACGACAACCTGAGGAGGGACAATTCCCTGCTATGGCGTGATGATCAATGTGCCTGTCATTTGGAAAAGATGTACGATAAAGATCATATAGATGTTACTCATTAGAATGCAACCGTTTAAATAACTTTCATTAATGACAAGGAAAATGAACTTCTAGTTCCATAACAAAAGAATAAAACAAAGATCTAAAAATAGAATCTCTTGAGATTGGCTGCGTTCCATGCTCGTGGTATTTCTCTGCCTTCCATTATTTCCAAGTGATAGGCGCCCTGCAGATCGTCTCTTATTATCTTGAAGGGTCCTTCCCAGTTTGGCCCTAGCTTGCCATCTGATGGTTTTACGACGCTGCCCAGGACTTTTCTTAGGACGTAGTCCCCAACAAGGAATGTCCTTAGGTTGACCCTTTTATTGTAATGTCTTGCGAGTTGTTGCTGATAGCTTGCTTGTTTTACTAGGGCTAGCTCTCGGCGCTCGTTGGCTAGGTCAAGCTCAGCGAGCAATGCTGCATCATTATGGCCCTCGTCGACAAGGTTGGACCTCATTGTCGGCAAACCTGCTTCTAGTGGGATGACTGCTTCCATCCCATATGTCAGCGAAAATGGGGTTTCTCCTATTGCTCGTCGTGGAGTGGTTCGGTAAGCCATAGAATATGTGGTAATTAATTTACCCATGCGCCTTTGGATCGCTCCAATCGCTTCTTTAATTCATCGATCACAGTTCTATTAGAAGCCTCAGCTTGGCCATTGCTCTGAGGGTAGGCTACCGAACTGAAGTGGTGTCTGATTCCGTGTTCGTTACAGAAACTCTAGAAGCAGCCGCTTTCGAATTGTGTTCCATTATCGGTGATGATGGTTCTGGTGATGCCAAAATGAGTGATTATATTTCTCCATATGAATCTTATCATATTTGCATCTCGGATGTTCGCCAGGGGTTTCACCTCGATCCATTTGGTGAAGTAGTCAGTTGCAACTAACAGTTATTTGTGATTGTCGGTGGCAATAGGCAGTGGTCCCACGATGTCGATTCCCCATTCGGCGAATGTCCATGGGCTGGACAGTGATTTTAGGTCGCTGGCAGGTTGGTGGACCATAGGAGCGTGAAGTTGGCATTTCAAGCACTTACGGACATACATCGTAGAGTCCCTTTTCACATATAGCCACCAATAGCCTTCCTTCATTGCTCGAAAAGCTAGAGACCTTCCTTCGATATGGCTTCTGCAGATTCCTTCATGAAGCTCATGTAGCACTTGCTCGATATTATCTGGGTGAATGCATTAAAGGTAGGGTTCGGAGAAGGATCTCTTATACAAGTTTCCCTCTAGAGATAAGTGAAAGCGAGAAGCTTTGACTCTGATTTGGTGGGCGGTCTTCTTATCCTCCGGGAGTGTGCCATCCTTCAAATAGCCCCTTAAGGGGTCCATCCAGCTGGGAGTTGATCCTACTTGGAGTACCTGTTCCAAGCCTGGTGGCTTGCTGTCGCGGTTAATGATCGAATGAGTGAGGAAATCAATAGGGATGGTTCTTTTTAGGTCGGAGTTGACTGCCGAACTCAGGGTTGCTAGGGCATCAGCATGGCTATTTTTCCCTCTGGGAAACTGCTAGATATTGATATCTTTGAAGCTCGCCATTAGTTTTTTCACTAAGGCGAGGTAAGCTGCCATTATTTTATCTTTTGCATTGTAGTCTCCACTTATCTGATTGGAGACTAATTGGGAATCGCCAAACACCTGTAAATGATTTGCTCCCAAAGTGTGTGCCTTCTGGAGGCCGGCTATTAAGGTTTCGTATTCTGCTTCGTTGTTGGAGGCTGCAAATCCAAGACTGATTCCTTATTCAAGGATTGTATTCTCTGGAGTAATGAGGACAATGCCTACCCCTGCCCCCTTTGAGTTGGAGGCTCCATCAACAAACAGTTTCCAGGTATCCTCTATCGTTAGGTTCTCCTTTTGCCTTGTTGGTTGAGGTTGGTTGGAAGGTTCCTCACCCGTGAATTTGGCTATGAAATCAGCAAGGATTTTCCCCTTCATTTGCATTCCTTGGTTGAAATTGGATGTCAAATCACCCGAGCTCGACTGACCATTTAGACAGCCTGCCCGATAAATTCGCTTTCCTTAGGATTGCCTTAAGGGGGTGCGATGTTAGGACGATGATAGTGTGGGCTTCGAAATAGTGCTTCAGCTTCCTCTAAGTCACTACTAGTGCAAAGGCAAGCTTCTCCAGTGGTAGGTACCTCTGCTCGGCATCTAGTAGGGTCTTGCTCGCGTAATCAATAGGGTGTTGGATTCCTGCAACCTCACATATTAACGCAGAGCTGATAGTGTGGTTGGAAACGGAGAGGTACATGTACAAAGAATCTGTTTGTTGTGGTATGACGAGCAGTGGTGGAGAGCTTAAGTAAGCTTTGAGCTCGACTAATGCTCGTGAGAAATCTGGGCTCCACTCTACCGTTTTGTTCCCCTTTAGAAGCTAGAAGAAAGGCTTGCATTTCTCGGAGGATTTAGAGATGAAGCGATTTAAGGCAGCGAGCATACCAGTGAGCTTCTGTATGTCTTGGATTGTTTGAGGAGGTTGTACCCTGTTAATTGCATCGATCTGGTCTAGGTTAGCTTCTATGCCTCTCTTACTGACCAAGTACCCAAGAAATTTTCCTGACTGGACACCGAAGGAACACTTCCTTGCATTAAGTTTCATTCGGTACTTCCTGAGGATTTCGAAGGTGTTTGACAGGTCTGAGAGGTGGTTTTCTTTCTTCTTACTTTTGACGAGCATGTCATCAATGTAGACCTCCATGGTGTTTCCCATCTGGTCCTTGAACATCTTGGAGACCAGCCGCTGATAGGTTGCCCCTGCATTCTTCAGCCCAAAGGGCATGACCTTGTAGCAGTATAATCTAACTGTCGTGATGAACGATGTTTTGTCCTGGTCTGGGGCATATAAGGGGATATTATGATACCCTGAGTATGCGTTCAGAAAACTCATTCGCTCCTGAGCTGTAGTGGCGTCTACTAGTTGGTCTATTTTTGGGAGGGGGAAACTGTCTTTAGGGCACGCCCTGTTGAGGTCAGTGAAGTCGATGCAAACTCTCCACTTCCCGTTGCTTTTTGAAACTACTACTGGGTTGGATAACCACTTGGGGAATTGTACTTCCCGTATGGATCCTGCATCCAGCAGTTTTTCAACTTCTCTTTCTACTATTTTTGCCTTCTCGGGTGCAGTTCACCGTACCTTCTGCGTGATTGGTTTGAAGGAGGGATAGACGTGCAACTGATGACAGACCATACTAGGATCAATTCCAGGCAGCTCGTATGGTTCCCATGCGAAAACATCTATATTGCGTCTCAACAGAGTTGTCAATTTTTTTGTTCCTGGTCAGTGAGAGATGCTCCAATCAAGAAGACTTTGTTACTGCTGTTATCTCCATCCGTAACCTCTACCAGGTCCTCGACGACATGTTAAGAGGGGAGGAGCCTGGTCTCCTCCACTATAGGTCTTCCGTACTTTAATTTCTATTTAGAAAGTTTCAGACCTTCTTCAACTTTCTCGCTGGGCTGATCAGCCTTCTTCTCTGGCCTTGGTCGGATGTCTGCTATGAAGAACCTTCTCGCCATTGCCTGATCACTGTGGATCTCCATTACTCCTCGCTCGATTACATACTTGAGTTTCTGATGGTAGGTCGAGGAGACTGCCTTCATTGCATGAATCCATCCCCTGCTGTGGATGGCCTGGTATGGCGAGTTGATGTCAATTACCAAAAACTCGATCATCTTAGAGATGTTTCCTGCACGTACCGGCAATACAATCTTTCCCAAGGGCATAGTTATTTTTCCAACGAAGCCAAATAAAGGGACAGTAGCTTCCTTTAGGTCGGCGATGCTTAACTTCAATTTTCTGAATAGGTCGAGATACATTACTTCAGATGAGCTTCCTTGGTCGACGATCAACTTGTCGACATCGAAGTTAGCTATATTGAGGGTAATGATCAGGGCATCGTGATGTGGGGTTCTCACTCCCACCAGATCTTCATCTGTGAAAACAATATGCTTGTTATAGTTGACGTCATCTGCTCGTCGATGCTTTCCTGATTGTGACTTTGCTGGATCGATCTGAAAAGCCTGCATTACCGCTGTAAGTTTCTTCATCTCCATTCGAGCTGAATTTACTTGGATCTGCTTGGCATCAGATGCCCCGTGAATTATCGCAAACTCATGTCTAGCGTCATCTTTGAGCACGTTGTCAGGTCTCTCTTCTTTATTGGCAGCCACTTTCTCTGCCTTTTTATTCATAAACTTGTTCAAATGCCCGGACTGGGCTAGCTCCTCGAGGTGAGACTTAAGATCCATGCAATGCTCAGTCTTATGTCCTCATTTTTTTGTGAAAGGCGCATCTCAGCGCGTTGTTCCTCTTCGTGGGATCTCCTCCCATCTTTCTGGGCTATTTGATGAATGGCTCGTCTTTGATCTTTGATAGAACTTTGTAAATTAGTTCTTTGAAGACGGTGTTAACCGCCTAAAATGCTTTCGACGTGTCATTGTTGGCTCCATTTCTGGATCCATTTTTTCCCCTGTTCTTTCCTCCTTTCTTCTGGTTTTCAGCTTTGTCACTGCCCTTGGTAGTGAGTTTAGGTCAACCGTTTCTCCCTGTACTGAGGCGGGTGACATCTTCCACCTTAGTGTACTTCTCGATGCGAGCCATTAGGTCGTCAATAGTCATAGCCTCCTTCTTCGTCAGGGACTGGTATAGAAGGGAAGAACTGGGTAGCCCAATTTTGAAAGAGGCCACTGCCACTTGCTCTGAGCAATCCTCGACCTCGTTGAATAACTCCCAGTACCTCTTCGCTTAGTCTCGGAGGGTCTCTTAAGGCGTTTTCTTCATTGTCAGCAAAGCATCCATCCTTTTGGGATGGGAGCTACTAGTAATGAATCGGGTCGTAAAAAGCTCGGCCAAGGATTTAAAACTCCTGATGGACCGGTGGGGGAGCCTTTCGAACCACTTCTGTGTTATGTCATGCAGGCTCGAGGGAAAAATTTGGCACATTAGCGCATCCCGGTGGTTCCAGAGGGTCATGGCCTGTCGGTACTGCCTGACGTGATCAATGGGATCAGTCTTACCGTCATAAATCTTGAACCTCGGGATGGCAAATTTCTTGGGGGCTTCTTATTCTTCAATTTCCCTTCTGAAAGGTGATTTCATATGGGTTTTGAGAGCTCGCCTAACGAGTTATCGGGTTGATCTGGTACCGTGGTGGGCAGGATGTTGGTACATTTCTCTGCGGACCAGATTTCGTATGTTCTCGTTGCTGCGAGTAGGGCTCTGGTAAGGGTGAGCTTTTCGCAGCTGCTTGCGCAGGTCATCGTCCGATTTGTCTCCCTCAACCTTTTGGGATCCTCGCCTGGGGCTCCTTCCTCGGCTGTGAGACTTGCTCGCCTAAGGGCTAGGAGTGCGGTATGGACGTCTCCTGGTATCATGATGAAGCTCTCTCTCCAGTCTTTCTAGTCTTCTTTTCAGGCGAGCATTCCTAGCCTCGTGTCTGCGAGAAGACTCCCTCTGCTCGTGGAGCCTTGCCTCATATGCATCAATCAGTCTGGATATCTGCGTGGACCTCGCTGGCCCTTGGCTTTCTTTTGAGGCTGGTCTTTCTAGGCGATCCCTCTGATCTGAACGTCGAACTTTGGATCTAATCCTGCGAGGAACAGGTGGTTCTTGAATATCCCCTGCCTGGGGAGCATTGCTACTGTGACCAGACATTTTAAACTCCTTTTTTGGTGTGGGATTTTCTCAGGGAAGATAAACGTTTCCCACAGACGGCGCCAATTGTGGTGACAATTATTATGCAACACAAACAGATAGGAGAAAGGCAATCACCAAGCACAAGTAAGGAATGTAAAATGACAATCACACAACAAAGGATGTACGTGGTTCAGCAAAAATGTGCCTACGTCCACGGTGGTGCAGTCAGTGTTATTTCTATATACTCCGGAGAGTGGTTACAGAAAAATACAACTTATCCTTTGCCCCGGACCTAGGGTTCAATATATACATGTATATTTTGGTAAGTGAGGGTGTTGGTTTCCCCCACGTCTTCCATCTCTCCCTAGAACCTCCCTTAATGGGAACGTGGGAAGAGATCGGATCACAATCAAATAAGAGATAGGGGGTCTAGACTTTGGGCATCCAGAATTGGGCTACTCGTCCAGGCCCATTATCTTAATTTCGGTTACCCACACCTACTATGATGAAATAACAAAAAGATACCACTTAAAGTGTATTTCTCTAAGTATGGGATATCAACTAAAATTCGCAACAATCTCGAAATAGATTATGACATTAAAGCATATATTAACTAGCTAGATTGGTGGAAAAGAGTCGAAAAAAATACCATATATATATATATACAGTGAATATCACTAACGTACACGCACATATACATAGGTATAAACGCCACACATGACACAAAATACAATAAGCTTTTCACACTCGTATTGTAAAAAAGTGTCCAAATACATATGGTAAATGGAAGTGAAGGGGTGTGAATTAGAGACTAGAGGAATATAGACCCAATCACTTAAAACATGTTCACGCAGTTCTCATTTGATTGCAAAACTTTCTCACATTTAGATATAGAATCATGTGATAATATAAATTGAACTCAATGAACAAACATACACAATGCACACAAGCCTAGAATTTTTATGATTCTATATACCAATAGAGTCATGACAAGATAGCGCAACTAGGATATAAAGTTATTGTGCAAAGTCGTTGGTTTTCCATCCAAACTCCCTCAAATATAATATTTTCTTTTCTTTTCTATTGATGAAAATATCAATCTACGCAAACTAGGCCTTGGCAATTTTTTTATTTTAATGCCATATTTTTCTTTTAGGACTTTGGACCACGTATTTCTTTTAGGTCCATTGCAAACGGTGGCTTAATCGCAAAGGATGATTGTTCCTTTCGTTGCTCTTCCCCGTGCACTAGCATATACCATTTTTTTTTAAACACACAATAATCTCACGTGCAACGGTTCTAACATACACACATCCTCCTAAGTCACAAAGTATCTACATGACTAGAATGGTAGGAGAACATCTCACAAAACTTTAATATACATGTTGTGGCCATCCCACGATCCTCGCCATGGAGGGAGGAAGGGATCCTTCGGGTCCCGCGCGTCCCCTCTCGGGAGAGCGCTTCGGCCGGCGTCGATTTGTGAGGTGTGAAAATGTAGAGAGATTTAGAGTCGCCAGTCTATTTTACTCAAAATAGACAAAAGAAAAGGGGGAGCCACCCCGAAGGATGGCATCCAAAGACATACTAGTGCGTGCGAAACCAAATGATTCGAGAAGGGTTCGGAGGCTTAGTTACGAAATGGGAAGGTGTTAGGCACCCATTCCGGCCTTTCAGGTTCTCATGGATATTTGCTATTTTCCTTTATATCCCCCCCCCCCTCCCGTGATATGTGTGCATGTGTATATATAGAATGGAGGTAGGAATCCTCGACTTGTACCATGGAAAAGATAAAGCGAGTCATCCGTAGGAATGTGAGATTAGTGTAGAAAATAAGATTTACGTGATTACCCCTACGTTGATCGTTATAAGGGAACGATAACACATATGGAGTAATACGTTGCTAAGAACAAGTATATAGAATATAATAGAAAATGAGATAAAGAGAAGATAGAAAATAAGAGAAAAAGTGAGAAAAGGACTCGAGTATCGGGTTTTACCCCAAGACGCCTACATAGCCTATAAAGGCATCAAAGTCCACATAGTTCGCATACAAAACGAGGGGTGGGGTTTAACCCATAAATCCAAATGGAGAAATCCCTTATTTGTGAATGTGTGTGTATGTGTAGAAAAAGTGTTTTAGTTGTGAGAAAAGTGTGGAAAAGGGTGGGAATCCCTATTTGTAATTTAGGAGCAAACCCTCTTTTTCTTTTCTTTTTTTTTGGGGGTTTTATTAATATGAAAATAGGTGATTTTCAATAATACTAGATAAAAAGTATGTTAGGATATGTGAAATAAGATAATAAAAGTGCTTTAAGTAATAAAACAAGTTATGGCAAATTTAAGAAGGTTTGAAGAGAAAGGTGAGAAATATGGACCTTCTTGGAGACTTTGAGCTTGATCTTGAATGTTGAAAAGAAGCCCTTGAACTTGGATGATGATAGAGAGTGGTTAATTCATCAAGTTTGATGAAGGGGATGATGAAAAATGGGAGTAAAAGGAGGATTTGGAAGTTGAAATCACGCTGCCTTCGAGAGAGGTTTATGGGATTCGCTGAAAGTGATTTTCTTCTGATCTGAGCTCCCCTTGCAAATGAGGCCAAGGCCTCCTTTTATAGGCCCAGGGGTCTGTCAATCGGCATTGCCATGGCACTACCTATCGGAAGGTGCCGATAGGCAGGGTCTGGGACCTGCCATTTGGCAGTGCGCTTCAGGCTTTTTCTGAAAATTAGCCGCCGAGGGCAAACCATTGGTCAGAATCGCGCACGGGGCATACCGTTGGAAAGGTATTTTAGATACATTCAAAAATCCTTTGGATCGCTCCCGAGTTCGAGAGTTGACTTTGGGTCAAATGTGGCTCGAAAGCGTTTGTTGGTCCGCTGGACGGGGAATTATTCGGACGCAAATGGATCGTTCATCCGCATAGTAAGTCCGAATCGCGCACGAGATGGCCCGTTAGAAAGGTTAAGAGATGTACTTAGACATTCCAAAGAGTTTGACCCGATTCAGGAAGTTGACTTAGGTCAACCGGGCTCGGGAAGCCTTCGGTGACCTCTCGGAGTCAAACGGATCGTTCGTCCACATGGAAAGTCGGAATCGCGCACGGGGCGGACTGTTAGAAAGGGTGTTCAGTGCCTTTCGAAGATTCATTAAGTCTCGGTCGAGATGAAGAGTTTGACTTTTGGTCAAATGGAGCTAGGGAGTACCCGATGGCTTCCAGGTCAGTGCTCGGGACATGACCTAGGTTTAAACTGATGAGTGGAGGTACTAGAGACCTAAGGAGAGTTAGGGGGTAACAGAATGAGGTGTCTATAGAGTCCCTCGATGGGTAAATTTAGAACAAATGATAGCCGTCGATTAGACACCGTATGATGCTTCTGGGAGAGTATGACCGATTCAGAGGGTCGAGGTCGATTCTGAGGACCTAAGCAAGCGAGGATGACCAATTCAGAGGGCCTAAGGAAGCGAGGATGACCAATTCAGAGGGTCGAGGTCAGTTCTGAGGACCTAAGAGTGGTGACGATCGAGGATCGAGGTCAATTTCTGACCTAATCCAGGTGACGATCCAAGACAGAGGACAATTCTAACCCAAAAGTGGTGACGACCGAGGACCGAGGTCAATTATGACCTAACTCAGGTGACGATCCAAGACCGGGGCCAATTCTAACCCAAGAGTGGTGACGACCGAGGTCCGAGGTCAATTTTGATCTAACTCAGGTGACGATCCAAGACCGGGGCCAATTCTAACCCAAGAGTGGTGACGACCGAGGACCGAGGTCAATTCTGACCTAACTCAGGTGACGATCCAAAACCGGGGTCAATTCTGACCCAAGAGTGGTGACGACCAAGGACCGAGGTCGATTCTGACCTAACTCAGGTGACGATCCAAGACCGGGGTCAATTCTGACCCAAGAGTGGTGACGACCGAGGATCGAGGTCAATTCTGACCTAACTTAGGTGACGATCCAAGATCGGGGCCAATTCTGACCCAAGAGTGGTGATGACCGAGGACCGAGGTCAATTCTGACCTAACTCAGGTGACGATCCAAGACCGGGGCCAATTCTGACCCAAGAGTGGTGATGACCGAGGACCGAGGTCAATTCTGACCTAACTCAGGTGACGATCCAAGACTGGGGCCAATTCTGACCCAAGAGTGGTGACGACCGAGGACCGAGGTCAATTCTGACCTATCTCAGGTGATGATCCAAGATCGGGGTCAATTTTGATCCAAGAGTGGTGACGACCGAGGACCGAGGTCAATTCTGACCTAACTCAGGTGACGATCCAAGACCGAGGCTAATTCTGACCGAAGAGTGGTGACGACCGAGGACTGAGGTCAATTCTGACCTAACTCAGGTGACGATCCAAGACTGGGGCCAATTCTGACCCAAAAGTGGTGATGACCGAGGACCGAGGTCAATTCTGACCTAACTCAGGTGACGATCCAAGACCGGGGCCAATTCTGACCCAAGAGTGGTTGCATTTCCTTTGGGGAAAGAAAAGAGTTCCACTAGGGATAATAATTGGATTTGAGGTTCCGCTGGGGATAAGAATTGGATTTGAGGATCCACTGGGGATAAGAATTGGATTTGAGGTTCTGCTGGGGAAAGATGAATGAGCTAGGGAAGATTTGGATCGTCCTTTGGGAGAGATCGCATGGGGCGAGTGATTCTTCTGAATTTTGTTGGAAAAGATACCATGATATATTGTTTCGCACCGGGTAGCCGATGGCTGGGGAGGCCTTTTGCCTTTGATTTGAGCGAAAGAGTTGATTATTGGGGAGATAACCGGTTCGAGGTTATATTCTCTACTGAAGAGGTGATTAGGTGGTCCGGGCGCATTGCTCGAGAGGTCATTCGCTTGGATTTTGAGGGTTCTGCTAGGGAAAAAGAGGTTTCGCTTGAAGGAATACGAAATTTTCTTGATAAAAATGTTCAAAATCCATCATGGGATTTTTAGAAATTTTCTGGGGATTTTTTTAGGCTTTCTGGCATTTTTTGGGAATTTGTGTATGAAATTTTAAGGGGGGTGCCGGCCGGCATAGGCTGAGGGGTGCCATTCGGCAGTGGCACGGACTTTTGGGCTGCCTCGGGAAGGTAAGGAGACAGTGCCGATCGGTATGGCTGGGGTCAGTGCCGATCGTCATGGCGCTTGGCCTCCTATATAAAGGGGGCGAATCCCCTTTATTTTTCACAGCTTCTTGCCTTCTCTCTTTCTGCGATTTCTCTCTACGAATTGTTCTAACGTTCCGATCTTCAAGAAATGGCTTCTTTTGTGAGAACTGCTGACCACCGAGAGTGGTTGACCGTTGATGACTGGGCGAACGTGGATTGGAGGGACAGGGTGCCCCTTGCTTTGGGGAACGAGAATGCCTTCGATGCATTTAAGCCGGTTGCGGATGAGCGGACCTTGCTGCGGGAGCCATCGTGCCATCGTTCTTTGAGAGTGATTCCCGACGGTTATGTAAGTAACCTGACCTTTGGCATTCCTTTCTTTTTGGGTGATTTTTCCTTTTTTCTTGACCTTTGACTGAATTTTTCCTTTTGCCAGTCTGATATTTCTTTGAAGAACATGCGTGCCCGCGGGACAACGGGGCTTAAGGATGTTTGGGAGCATCTTCCACCCGTGGTGTGCTGGATGGTATTATCAGCGGGTTTTGGGAGGTTGGCGGCTGCGCTGGATGAGATGCCTCATTCGACATCAGTTTTGTGTTCCTTGGGGGAGAGGTGGTGGGACATTACCCACACCTTTCATTTTTGCTTCGGGGAGATGACGGTGACTCCCATAGATGTGCAGCAACTGTTGGGGATGGATTATGACGGGGAGCAAATAGAGGTGGATCACTCCTTGCGGGTGAGGCCGGAGGCGGTGCATGCGGCACTTGGGGATGTGAGGAGGATAGTTTCTGGAGATTCCATCCGGATGTCCTTGCCGAAGGATGTTTTGCTGAGCAAGGTGGTTGATGTGGAGGACTGGCCGCAAGTGAGACAGATGGCCCGGTTATTCATCTTGTTGGTGTTGGGAGGTTTCATGGTGGCATCGAGCGACGACGTCGTCCATTTGTGGTTTCTGCCATACTTGAGGATGTTTTCGAACATCCCTTTCTATGATTGGGGGAGTCTGACCTTGGCGACCCTTTACTCTTCCCTGGATGCATTCAGCTGGTGCTGCCGGCAGACTTTTATTGGAGCCACGTATCTCCTTGAGGTTTTCTTTACTCTGCGCATTTTCATTTCACGCATTCGCATTTTCCTTTCATGCATTCGCATTTTCCTTATGCGTCTCTTGTGAATTCAGACGTGGTTCTATGAGGTGATTGGGTGCAACACCCCGCTGATTTCTCTGAAGGACGACACCGTTGGGGACTTCTGTCGACTGTACCGATGGCGTAAGGCCAACCGGCAGTCGAAGGGATCTCTTTCCCTGGAGGCGGTGCGTCAGGTCTTGAATGACCTGACTAGTGGTCGGGTAAGGTCTTTTACTTTTTAGTCTTGGTTTTTGCACCTTTTGATCTTGTACTGACTCATGCCTGCTTGGGGATTTTTAGGTGACCTTTTATCCTTGGGTGACAGCTATTCAGGACACGGGGATGACTGGGGTAAACGCGCAGATGAGGCGCTTGTTGGCGCATGAGTTCGGCCATTCCTGGTATCTCGGGGAGAGGGTGATTCGTCAGATTACTGAGGAGGAGGTGGTGGTGCCTCTCGCACAGCCTCCTATGTCTATGAGGCGGGAGCGATAGTTGTTAGAGGATGAGAGGATAGCGGCGATGATCGGCGAGTCCTATGCTTTGTACACTGATACGGCTGCGTCGGTGACTATATGGACTTTGTGACGAGCTGGTTGATGGCGCCCAGCATTCATGATGCCTTGCCTTTCCCTCCTGCTGGTTCAAGTCGGGCGGTGGGGTCTTCCCACAGTGGTGGTGGTCCGTCGGCACCTGCGGCGGCGGCGACATCATAAGTTCCTTTTGTTCGGCTGCACACTCCTTCGTACAACATTCGGCGGGCTGATGGAGGGATAGTGTCGATGCTGCACCATCCTCTTGCGATGGATCTGGAGGAGTTGGGTTTGACAGAGGAGGTCCTTCGCCCTGCGGTAAACCTTTCGGTCCTTTTCCTCTTTTTGATTTCTTTTGCTTGATACTGATTCTGTCTTTTTCCCTGCAGTAAATTCGGGTGTCGACCACTTGGCTGAGAGACATCAGGGATTGGATATCATCGACAACCACCCACATTCGAGATGATGTCCCTGTTCCTTCTTGCGTGGTGCCGTCAGCCTCGTCCGGGGAAGACTCTGGCTCGGGTAGTGGGAGCGCGTCGCCGGGGTGGAAGCTCTTGAGAGAGAGAGAGAGAATGTGGGTTCGGGCTGAGTCCCGTTATTTTTGGCTTTTTCTTTATTTCCTGCAAAATGATGTAACACATAAAACATATATATGCAATGCAATGTAGTTTTTTGGCTATCTTTTATTTTAATGATGAATGAATGCATGCACATGTGTTTTTTTACTTTGCTACTGAGACCATGATAAAAACGAATATTTTTTGGAATTTTTTCGAAGGAAAGTTGTTTTATAAAAAAAAAAAGGAAATCATATAATGAAAAAAAACAGGATTCTTGAAATTCTTTTGCGAATATCAATTTATTTTCATTGAGTTTTCTGATTTGACAAAAGAGGAAAGGAGGAAATTTCCAAAAATGGGGGGTTGCCGATCGTCAAGCCCCCTAGCCTGCCTATCGGCAGTTCAGTCTAGTCCTATCAATTGAAAACTTTGCTTGGTACCCTCTTCAGCTTTTGGTACCTTGTGGGGGCAGGATTCCCTCTGATTTCTGCAGGGATTATGTCTTTTGTGAGAGTTCTCAAGTATAAAACGGGGGTGAGGGTGGAGTATTTTCATCACACCTTTGGATCCTTATCCATTTGCCCACTATTTCTTTGCCCCACAAGATGGCTCTCCCTGGTAGCACCGAGTTTGTCAACTACCTCGAAGCCTTGGAAGCTATGTGCTCGTATAATATCGACTATGAAGCTTTCAACATGCGCCGAGTTTCCTTGTGGCGCAATCGACCTTTTGAGTGGAATATGCTGACAGCGGCGGTACAATTTTGGTACCCCGAAGACCATGTATTCCGCTTTGGGCTGGAATAAGTTTGTCCTACCTACGAGGAATTTTTTGCCATACTAGGGGTGAATCTTAGGGTTGCAGCGGCTTTACCCGAATTTTCCCGCTCTCCTAGGGATTTATTGGCCGGGCTTCTTCATATCTCACCTTCGGCGGCCAGGTCATTAGTTTCTGGAGGAATGATCTCCCTCCCGGCAGTGTTGCAGTCCTTGCATTTGCGGGAAGTAGGTGATGTTGGCTATGCTGGAGCCGTTGTTCTGGTCCTAGTTTCGAAATTACTATTGGTGACCGGGGAGGTGCGAGTGGACCCACAACTTGCATCCATTACCTCATGGATGTCATACCGTCGCAATCCTGCGGCGGTGATAGAGACTCTGAATGGCCTGGATGCCTGGAGAGAAGGTCGTTCGGACTTTTCGAGGGGTAGCCATGTGATGCTGTTCATGTGGTTGTCTGAAAGATTCCGCTTGTTGACTCCTCCAGAATATCCTTTGTCGGCTGTACCCAACTTCTTTTCATGCTACTTCATCAGCATTCGCCTGTATGTTGAGAACTGGGAGAATTGGTTTGTGGAGTATGGGGCTCGTGGGCTATATTAGTCAGTGCCTTGGTGGGGACAATTGCATCCTGTTCTGGAGCTAGGAGAGTATTCATATGTGCGGCTGGTTGGTCTCAGACAGACCTCTTTTCATTTCCCTTGGCGGCTTTTGCGTCAATTTGGCTGGGTGCAGGTCGTGCCCCCTCGGACCTTAAATTTCTTTTCGGTTGAAGATTTGACTGAGCGTTTGCGTCTGTTGCTTGGATCTCTGTGGGAAAATCGGCGTCCGTCGACCCATCCCTCTCAGTTTGTTGAGAAGGTTTGGCATGTCCCCAAAGATTATATGAGGTGGTTGTGGAGGAAAGTAGTCAGCAAGATGTTGGCAGTAGAGACTGGTCAAAGGTGGTTCATTTTATCTGACTCCATGGAAGGGGGTGTTGTGGTCTTTTCAAAGATGGTTAAGGCTCATCAATCCATGGAATGTTTGCGACACTCCATTCAGGTAGGGGAAACTTAGGGTCCTCAGGATGTAGATGATGAGGATGCAGGCTCTTCTGGTAGCTGTGGGTAGGATTTCTAGGGAGTTTGTTTATGTAACAGATGTGGGGGATTTTATCTGGTTTTTATGGTAGTATGGGGAAGGGAGTTATCCATTCCTTTTTCTTATATAATTTGTACTGTAGTTTTCTATTAATAAAATAAATAAGTTTCTGATCATCTAGCCGTGCCTTTCGATGAATTTAGTGTTTTGAATTATCTATACCGATCGCTAAGGCATACATAATCCTTTTGTTCAAGTATATGTTTAGAATGAATTGTCGTTCTCGGAGATAAGAAAAGAATATATTTTTGTGAAAAAGAAAGAGCCGTGCTCATGTAAGATGTATGAGCTGCCTACGTACCTCTGGGGTTTTTTGAAAAGTTTTAAAATAGTTTTTGTAGAGGATCAGTCCCACGTAGTTCTGGGTAGAGGGAAATGAAGAGTTTTTTTTTTTTTTTAGAATAGAAAGGGGATGAGAAGAGTCGTAGCGCGCCGAGATTTCGGACTAGGGGTAGAATTTGTTGAGACGGTCCAGATTGACTGGATGAGCCATCTCTTCCCCATCCAGGTCAGTGAGCATGGCGACACCGCTAGACAAGATCTTCTTCACAATGTAAGGGCCACTCCAATTGGGCTTGAATTTTCCTCTGGGGTCCCAGATGGGTTCTATCATCTCCTTGAGGGCTAAATCCCCCTCCCGGACACCGCGGTCCTTGAGTCTCTTGTTGAATGATCGCGTTATTCGGCGATGGTATCTCTGTATGTGATAAAGAGCTTTTAATCTTCTTTCATCTATAAGGGATAGCTCCTCAAGACGGCCTTGGCACCAGTCTTCTTCACTAACCTTGCTTTCGAGCATGACGCATAGCGAGGGTATTTCTAGCTCCACAGGTAGGACTGCTTCCATGCCGTAGACCAAGGAGTAAGGGGTAGCCCCAGTAGAGGTTCAGATTGAGGTTCGATAGCCCCAGAGGGCGTATGGGATCCGGTTGGCCCAATCCCTACAACTTTCGGTCATCTTAATGATGATGGCTTTGAGGTTTTTATTGGCGGCTTCAACTGCACCATTGGTCTGAGGTCGATAGGGAGAAGATTTGTGTCTCTGAATCCCATACTCTTTGACAACTTCTATGACTTTTGCCTTGAAGTGCAAACCGTTATTTGACACTAGCTCGTGTGGGACCCCATATCGGCAGATGATATTTTTCTTGATGAAATTGGCCACCTTTTTGGCATTTAATACCGCGTATGACTCAGCTTCGACCTATTTAGTGAAGTAATCGATGGCAACCAGGATGAACTCATGCCCGTTTGACGCTTTTGGCGCAACCTTCCTTATGATGTCGATACCCCAAGTGGAGAATGGCCAGGTAGAGGTCATGTTGTATAATTCCCGCGGAGGTAGGTGTTGGAGGTTGGAGAACTATTGGCATTTAGGGCATCTCCGAACATAGGCGGTGCAATCCTGGGCCATGGTGGTCCAATAGTAGCCCTGTTGGATGATCTTCTTAGCAAGCATGTGACCGTTCATATGGGGCCCGCATTCCCCGCTGTGGATTTTCTGCATTATCTTTTCAATGTCAGCACCTGCGATACAGTGCAAATGAGTTCCATCGAAATTCCTCTTGAGTAGTGCTTTATGACAGATGATATACTGAGCGGCCAACCTTCGAAGGGTAGCTCGGTTGTTCTTATTGGAACCCTCGGGATACCTACCATGCTTGAGGAGGCACCATATATCATAGTACCATCAATCGGCTAGTTCGGGGTCTTCTGTGGAGACAAGCTCAATATGGTAGCAATGGGTCGGTTTGTCCTGCTTCTGAACTAGGAAGGGGGTCATTGTTATTCCCTCGGGTATGTCGACCATAGAGGCCAAGGTAGCGAGAGCATCAGCTAGGTTGTTCTTTGCTCGAGGCAGGTAATGGAAGGTGATATCTTGGAATTGGGAGGCTAACTCTTCTAATTGGGCATGAAAGGGTTGGAGCTTTCGTCCTTGACTTTCCACTTTCTGAGCACTTGAACGATGATGAGGGAAGAATCCTCATATACATCAAGATATTGAATACCTTTCTTGAGAGCAACTTTGAGGCCCACCGTGCACGCCTCGTATTCCGTCATGTTATTGGTACAAGGGAAATCCAATTTTATGGCGATAGGAGTGTGGGAGTCATCTGGGGCGACCAAAACTATTCCAATGCCATATCCCTTTTTATTGGCAACGCGATCGAAGAACATTTTCCATCGGAGGAGCAGTGCAGAGGACATTTTCATCTGGGAATTCGGAGATCCAAACATCCGTTTCTTCCACAGGGTAGTCAGCGAGGTAGTCAGAGATGGCTCTTCCTTTAACGGCTTTCTTTGTGACGTACACGATATCGAACTCGGTTAGGAGCATCAACCATCAGGCCATTCGGCTGGATAAGGTGGGTTTCTCGAGCAGGTATTTAATGGGATCCATTCAAGATACAAGTTTAATGGGGAAGGCGATCATGTAGTGTCGCAACTTTTGGGTGACCCAAATAAGGGCGACACATGCCTTTTCTAAAGCAGTGTAGTTGACCTCGTACCCGGACAATTTGCGACTGGCATAATAGACGGCTCTTTATTTGCAGGAGTCCTCAAGGTATTGGGCTAGCAAAGCCCCAGCTGTAGTGTCGGTTATGGTTAGGTATAGGAGCAAAGGGAGACCAGGCTGTGGTGTCATGAGAACTGGAGGTTGGGTTAGATATTGTTTGATTCGATCAAAAGCTTCTTGGCAGGCCTCGTTCCAAACCTTGGTTGAATCCTTTCGAAAGAGCTTGAAGATTGGTTCGCAGATGGAGGTTAGCTGGCTGATGAACCGGCTGATATATTATAATTTCCCAAGAAAACCTCGGACTTCTTTCTCTATTCGGGGAGGTGGCATCTCAATTATGGCTTTCAGCTTGGCGGGATCTGCTTCTATCCCCTTCTCACTGACCATGAATCCTACGAGTTTTCCCTTTGTAACGTCGACGGCGCATTTCTGTGGATTAAGTCACATCTGGTATTGTCGCAGTCGTTCGAAGAACTTTCGAAGAGCAGGAGCATGACCTTCTCTAGTTCTGGACTTGATGATCATGTCATCCACGTAAACCTCAACCTCTTTGTGAATCAGGTCGTGTAGGATGGTCGTAGCGGCCCTCTGGTAGGTAGCCCCAGCATTCTTGAGACCAAATGGCATAACGGTGTAGCAAAAGGTCCCCCATGGGGTGATGAATGCGATTTTCTCTTGGTGGTCGGGGTGCATCTTGATTTGCTTGTATCCGGCAAACCCGTCGACGAATGACTTGAGAGCATGACTGGTTGTGTTGTCCACGATCATGTTGATGTTGGGTAGCGAGTAATCATCCTTCGGAGAGGATTTGTTTAAATCTCGATAATCCACACAAATTCGAACCTTCCCTCCTGATTTCAGTACAGGTACAATATTGGCTAGCCACGTGGGATATTCGATTACTCGAATGAAACCCACATTTAACTGTTTGACCACCTCCTCCTTGACTTTGAGCGACCATTCGGTGCGGAGCTTTCTCAACTTTTGTTTAATCGGCTTGTAATCTGGGAGAGTGGGGATCTCATGCTGAGCTATTTCGGGATCAATACCGGGCATATCGTCGTAGGACCATGCGAAGACATCCACGAACTCCTTTGGCAAATCTTCGAGTTGTGCGCGCTCACGCTTGTCAAGGGTGGCCCTTATCCTAATCTCGCACAGTTGGATACTAGAACCGAGATTAACAACAACAGTCTCCTCTTCATTAACTTAAATGCGATTATGTTGTTTGTTATTAACCTTATTTAAATCAGTTAAGAATTGTTCATTTGTAAAATCATTATCATCAAAAGTTAAACAATTAATGTAAAGCACAGCAAGATACTCAAAATCTTCGTTTATTTCATTGATAGGCAAAACAGCATTGAGAACCTCATCAAAAGAGGTCTCGATTACATTCGAGCAAGGATAGACAGGAGTAGAAGAAATAGGGTAAACATTGGGGTTAGGTGGGATTTCAACAGGTAGAGTTGGCGTAGCATGTGAGTTGAGGAGAGGTGTATCAGTAGCTTTGATCAGATGAGATGGATCCAGTGGTGTAGCACCTGAATGAACCATGCAGAGTGCCAGCCCCAGTGTCTGCAGGTTGAAGGAATCTTCGGAGTCACTTTCCTCAGTATCCTCGGTATCTTTGATAAGAGGTTGTATGTGGCGCGGGGAACTTTCGTCCCATGGGTAGCTATCTTGGAAAAAGATCTCCATTCTAGGCTTCATCTTCTTGTCTGTGTGGTCGTACCATGGTTCTGGAAAGCCGAAAAAGGGGAAGTCTTCACCCTTTTTGATAAATCGTCCATTCAAGGAGTCTTCTGGGATAGTCTGGAAATAGTCTAACCCTTTCTTTGATCGAGTCTGGCGGATCATCCTGAGCTTTGGTTCTGATGGTTGATACCCCAAGCCATAAGGAGGGAAAGCTTTCTTCAGTTCGATGGGCTCAAGTATCCCCTGCTGCCTTTGTCCTAACCCCAGTCCGGGCCTGAAGTGCATGTTTCTAAACATTTGAATCACATTGACATCGCCATGAGGGTCATATTCTGGGCAAACCCTTTCTTTGAAGCCATCCTCTGCCGGGAGTAGAGGTGGCTCAACTCGAAACCCTGATAGGAGCATATTATTTTACCCATGCTGTATCTTGAGAATCGGACTGCTGGTTCTTGCACCCTCGGCGTTATCATCGTCGCCCAAGATGGTGATGACTCGCCCATTGGATAAGAACTTCAACTTCTGATGGAATGAGGAAGAGACACCCCTTATACTGTGGAGCCAGGGTCGTCCGAGCAACAGGTTGAATAAGGCTGGGATATCAATGACTTGGAATTCGACGACAGGATTTATAGGTCCAACCCCTATCACAAGTTTTATGGATCCCATCACCTCCCGACGGGTATTATCGTAGGCACGCACGGCAGCGAAGGTTGGAGAGAGGTCACTTTCTTTCAAGCCTAAATATTTGAAGGTTCTCAGTGGGCAGATATTCAAAGCGGATCCGTTATCAATGAGCAAAAGCGGCACAACCTTCCCCTTAACTTCGATGGAGATGTTGATTGCATGATTGTGATTCGGCCCAATTTTGGGGATTTCCTCTACAGAAAATGACAGCATTCGGGTGGAGGTCAAGGACCCGACTAAATTTACTGCTTCTTCTGGTGTGGTAGAAGGAGGAACTATGGGTCCTGTGAGTAATTTGATTAAGGCATTTCCGTGTAGCTGGGAAGACATGAAAAGTCCCCATAGAGTGATGTTAGCTTGAGTTTTCTTCAGTTGATCGAGGATCTTGCTCTCCTCGATGGTCATTTAAGGCATAGGAAGGTTTTCAACGCCCTTTCCCTTGCCATTTTTCGGTAGCGAGCTTGGAACTTGGTAATGCCTCCCAGATCTGGTCATGTGATTTACTGAAGAAGGGAAAAACTTAAATCCAATTTCCTCATCAATCTCAAGTTGTTCCTCCGCCCTGTCTATTTCTCCGAGGAGTTCTTCAAATGATATCATCTCACATATGTCGGCTACTGGGCCAGTTCTTCCTAAAGCCTGTTCTTCGTTTGAATCTTCGAATTCTTCCCCCCATCCGGTGGCAACAATTATGTTTCCCATGTGAAGTCAATGCATTCCACAACTTCAACGGTTTCTTCATATAGGTCTTCCCATTCTGTGGGGATGTGTAAGGGTGAAGGGACCAAGTGTCCTTGCACCTTTAAAGCATCAAATAACTCGGTGATACTGCAAATGTCATTAGTTTGCCTGAATGCTTCCGCCATGATCTGTACAACATTACCTAAGCTGACTTCGTCGGTTGGTACCACCCACCTATCTGATTCTCAGGCCCATTTTCGTGCTTCCAAAAATAGCGCGTTGAACCTCTGGCAGTCGATAATCATCTGTGAGGGAAATTTCAGCCCGAACCTTAGGAGTTGATTCAATACCTCTGACAATTCCATACTTCCACTTTCAGAACGGGTCCGGACAGTGATGCACGCTCTGGTAAGGAGTGACACTGCCTGATCAGCGGGGCTAGTAGGGTGTAGGAGGAAATGTGGGCAACTTTGAAGAGGTTCAGGAGGGTATAGGGGTGTAATTTGGGTTGATGGATCAAAATTTGGATTTTCTTCCAAGAAGATGGCATTGGTGTGATTTGGGAGGGGGGTATGAGTAGTGTTTGGCTTAGGATTGGCTGGTGGGGCGATGGTACCCCGATCAATGAGATCTTGAATTATGTTTCGAAGGTGAAAGCATTGGTCGGTAGTATGACCAGTTATTTGGTGAAAGGCGCAATGGGCATCGGCCTTGAAATTTCTAGGAAGTGGATAGGGTAATGGACGGGGATCCAAGCGTTTTATAAGGTTTCGGCATAACAGGGCTTGGTAGACTTTAGAGAGGGGAGCATGAAGCTCAGTGTATTCCCTTCGGATGGGGGCAGGGCAACTTTCTGGTTCCCATGATGCGGTTGGTTGAGAGATGTTGTTAATGGTTGAGACTGTAGCATTAGCAGGCTTGTCATACTTTCTAGGGGTGAACTGTCCGAACACCTTCTTCGGTTCAACTTCTGTTTTGGCAAGACCTTCATTGATTTCTACTCCTGCTTCTCTGAGAGCTCGAAAGTGAGGGTAGTACTGTCCTCCCATAGTTGCTCGGACATGGGGCAAGAAATTCTTTTTCACTATGTTGACTTGTTCTTCTTCAGATGGCCGATTGGTCATGGTAGCTGCTTTTTCCCTCCATCGGTCTATGAAGTTACTGACTGATTCTCCAGAGTTTCGTTTGAGCAGCTCTAAATCACGACGGGTGACCCCAAGCTCTTCGTTGTATTTGTACTGCGACATGAATTCTCGGGCTACATCCTCCCAGCTACGGATTCTGGATTCCTCAAGAGATAAAAACCATCGGAGGGCACTGACCTTCAAAGTTTGTTGAAACAGTTGGGCCATCACCTCTTTAGAATACCCTAGTAGAGTCATGGAACGATGATAACTGCAAAGATGAACAATTGGGGGGCCACTCCCTCCGAACTTCTCGATATCTGACATCTTGAACTTCTCGGGTAACCTTGCTTTAGGATAAGGAGACATATGGGTGTAGTCTATGTAATTTCCAGAGATTCGGACTTGGTCTAACTTCTTAGTGAGCATCTTAAGATATTCTTTGACTTTGTTCAACTCTTCCCCTTTTAGATCAATGACCATAGGCAGGTTGGCCACAGGCTGGGAAATGTTTGGCATTGGAAGCTGGGCAGGCGGCGGCCCATTAGCAGGAGGGGCACGTGGAGCGTGCTGATATTCTTCCGGGACCCAGATAGGCTCGGGTGGACCCATAGCACGAGGGAATAGGGCCTCGGTCTCTTGAGGAATAGGGACCTGATTTCGTTGCATCTCTCGGACCTCGGTTTGGAGATTTTCAATCCTGGCAACGAACTGAGCTAGGACTGTTGGTAAATTCGATTGTATGACAGGTGCTTGATTCGCATTCTCCATGGAATATGGATGGATTTCGGACTCGAAAGAAGTAGTAGAGGAGCGGATGAAACTCCGAGGTGATTTGACTAAAGACCGAAGCCAATAGGGAGCCAGGCCAAGGGCGTGCGATCGACCTGAGAACGCTTAGGATGAGATTTATTTAGAGAAAAGTGGAAGAAACTATTTTTGGATTTTTGATAAAAATGGAGAAATGTTTTTGGAATTTTGATAAAGAAGGGAGAAATGTTTTTGGATTTTTTTTTTGGAGACGGAACTCAGCATGATTATTATGATTATTATATTCTGACTTGTATTTAATTCTCCTAAATGCAATGCCGGATGGGACCCGAGCCTGGAAAAGTGGGAGTCTTAATATATGCAAAGCCATATTTGGACTTGTAACCAAACTCGCGGACAGGGTCCCGTTTTAAAAATGAGCGAAAATTGGGCGGCAGGCCGACCCGAAATTTCGGCAGAGTTTCGGGTTGAAACCGGCAATCTAAAGTGCGTGTCCTATGTTTTACACCTATATGCAGGTATATAGTTGGTTGGGTGAATCGTCATGGGTTCCCCCCTTTGGTGTGACTTCCACGATATACGTCTTGCTCTTGCGGGCAATCGGTACGTGTGGACAAGCCATTTGATATACCTGAGTGTACGTGAATTGCCTCACCATATACCTCGTGGTGACGGTACGTGTGAAAGAGAATTCGATATACTCGGTGTATGTGAACGAATTCCCTGCGATATACCTCCCGTCATGACTTCGGTCAAGCGGTACGATGCGGGGGAACCGTTAGATATACGTCGAAGGTACTTGGCCAATGGAAGGTGAGAGTCATATCGCTTAGGCTAACTGCGACCTTCCGGACCAGCGCCCATCACGAAGTGACCCTCCAGTTACTGGGTAAAATTTGGTAAATAACAATGCTCTTTGGTGATATCGTGTGAATCATGCATTATTCTCTTATTAGTATCTTATGATGAGAATGCCTTTCTTGATTATGCCAAAACAGGGAGCCAAGTACAAGCACACCAAAAGGTACACCAAGTGTGGATTGGTGATGCGTGCAACATGGGGATATACATGTGATCCTAGGTGCACGTGGTGTGAAGTGTACATGGAGAATTTTCTACAAGTGTGTGAATATAAGCAGAGGCATGGGATACACATGTGAGAAAGGGGGATAGGCAGATATGGGGGGGAAAACATAAACAAATATATCATCCATGTAAATAGAATCAAGCCCTCAAAAAAAAAATCCCCAGTAGAGTCGCCATTGTGGCCATCCCCCGATCCCCGCCGCGGAGGGAGGAAGGGATCCTTCGGGTCCCGCGCATCCCCTCTCGGGAGAGCACTTCGGCAGGCGTCGATTTGTGAGGTGTGAAAATGTAGAGAGATTTAGAGTCGCCAGTCTATTTTACTCCAAACAGACAAAAGAAAAGGGGGAGCCACCCTGAAGGATGGCATCCAAAGACATACTGGTGCGTGAGAAACCAAATGATTCGAGAAGGGTTCGTAGGCTTAGTTACGAAATTGGACGGTGTTAGGCACCCATTCCGCCCTTTCGATTTCTCATGGATATTTGCTATTTTCCTTTATATTTCCTCCCCCCCCCCCACCCCCCCATGATATGTGTGCATGTGTATATATAGAATGGAGGTAGGAATCCTCGACTTGTACCATGGAAAAGATAAAGCGAGTCATCCGTAGGAATGTGAGATTAGTGTAGAAAATAAGATTTACGTGATTACCCCTATGTTGGTCGTTATAAGGGAACGATAACGCATATGGAGTAATACGTTTCTAAGAACAAGTATATAGAATATAATAGAAAATGAGATAAAGAGAAGATAAAAAAAATAAGAGAAAAGTGAGAAAAGGACTCGAGTCTCGGGTTTTACCCCGAGATGCCTACGTAGCCTTAAAGGCATCAAAGTCCACGTAGTTCGAATACAAAACAAGCGGTGGGGTTTAACCCATGAATCCAAATGGAGAAATCCCTTATTTGTTAATGTTTGTGTATGTGTAGAAAAAGTGTTTTAGTTGTGAGAAAAGTGTGCAAAAAGGGTGGGAATCCCTATTTGGAATTTAGGAGAAAACCCTTTTTTTCTTGTTTTTTTGGGTTTTATTAATATGAAAATAGGAGATGTGCAATAATACTAGATAAAAAGTATGTTAGGATATGTTAAATAAGATAATAAAAGTGCTTTAAGTAATAAAACAAGTTATGGCAAATTTAAGAAGGTTTGAAGAGAAAGGTGAGAAATATGGACCTTCTTGGAGACTTTGAGATTGATCTTGAATGTTGAAAAGAAACCCTTGCACTTGGATGATGATGGAGAGTAGTTAATTCATCAAGTTTGATGAAGGGAATGATGAAAAATGGGAGTAAAAGGAGGATTTGGAAGTTGAAATCACGCTGCCTTCGAGAGAGGTTTCTGGGATTCGCTGAGAGTGATTTTCTTCTGATCTGAGCTCCCCTTGCAAATGAGGCCAAGGCCTCCTTTTATAGGCCCACGGGTCTGTCGATCGGCATTTCCATGGCACTACCTATCGGCAGGTGCCGATAGGCAGGGTCTGGGACCTGCCATTTGGCAGTGCGCTTCATGCTTTTTCGGAAAATTGGCCGTCGAGGGCAAACTGTTGGTCAGAATCGCGCACGGGGCATACCGTTGGAAATTTATTTCAGAGACCTTCGAAAGTCCTTTGGACCGCTCCCGAGTTCAGGAGATGACATTGGGTCAAATGTGGCTCGGAAGCATTTGTCGGTCCGCTGGACGGGGACTTGTTCGGACGCAAATGGATCGTTCATCCGCTTAGTAAGTCTGAATCGCACATGGGATGGCCCGTTAGAAAGGTTAGGAGATGTAATTCGACATTCCAAAGAATTTGACCCGATTCGGGGAGTTGACTTTGGTCAACTGGGCCCGAGAAGCCTTTTGTGACCTCTCGGAGTCAAACGGATCGTTCGTCCGCATGGAAAGTCGTAATCGTGCACGGGGCAGATCGTTGGAAAGGGTATTCAGTGCCTTTCAAAGATTCATTGAGTCTCGGTCGAGATGAAGTGTTTGACTTTTGGTCAAATGGAGTCGGGGAGTGCCCAATGGCTTCCAAGTCAGTGCTCGGGACATGACCTGGGTTTATAGTGATGAGTGGAGGTACTAGAGACCTAAGAAGAGTTAGGGAGTAACAGAATGAGGTGTCTACACATGTGAAGTTAAATTTTAAATGATCTTGTGCATGTGTGATACGAGGCATACAAAAATAAAATCCATTTAGCAACACAAAATCCAACTACTCCATGTAACCATGATAAAGAAAATTTTTAAGGGTTGAAAATCTTAACCAAAAGTTCTTGCCACATGGAAGCGGAAAGGAAAGGATTCAAACATAAGTATATGCCACCTAAAGTGTGTCAAACTAAAATATACACAAAACAATAAAATCCTTTTGAGTTTTTCTAAAAAAAAATTACCAAAAAAAATTCAACTTAAAAGAAAAACAAAGAAAATATTTTTGTATTTTTCTCAATAAGATACCACTTGTTAACACATAAACAAATAAACATAAATACAAAAGATATACACAAATCATAATTCTATCATGTGATTAATAATGGCGCATGGACTAGAAAATGATAAACATACATGCAACTAGCATAGATATATCATGAAGCACAAAAACACTAGAGTATGTAAACAAAGGCTACACATTTAACCATTAAATTTAGCATGGGAGGTTTCACATGATAGAAATTGAGAATCATAAACCCTGTTTTATAAAGTTACCAAGTCGTATCTCCTAACCCAAATAAGTGAAGAGTGACAATCTCGAGATTGGGTGACCTTGGCTACCTTGGTGTGAAGAGTGACAATCTCGAGATTGGGTGACCTTGGCTACCTTGGTGACCTTACTCTTGGATTTCCTAGGATCCTTTTTTAGATCAAAACATAATTTCCTAAGAAGACCTTTTCAACCACAATACGAGCAAGTAAAGACTAGGAGAAAAATGGTACCTAAGGATTGACCTTTGAAAATGTTCCTAGGAGATTCTCTCAAAATAGTGGTTTTGGATTTATTAGAGGAAGCATTATAAGAATCAAAGCCTATACCAAAAGTGTAATTTTTTACTTGGACGGTGCCTAAGATTTTAACTAGTTTTTTGGACCTACACTCCAAATCAAATTTGACTCGACTTGAGTCTCTTAAATTTTATTCCAACTCTAAAATTTATGAGTCAAGCGAATACCTACTCTCTTCAAACATGAGAAGATCTTTCTTCATAGCCTCCATTAAACCTCTAAGGCTATCTCTCTCACCTTCTACATACTCAAGCTTTTCATGAAGAGCTTTCTCACATGTCCTAAGGTCTTCCACTAAAGAATTCTCATCAATGACCTTGACAGTCTTTCTCACACTAGCTTATAACTTCAAATTAGTCCTTTTTAATTTAATTCATTCGGCATACAATTCTTGAAAATCTACTTGAAGTTCACTCACATCAACTCCTTCTTCGTTTTCACTCCTTCCTTCATCTCCACTCTCACAAACTTCAAAAACATGAGATTCACAAACTTTTTCCTCAAAAGTGTCATGTATTATAATGTCATCATTGAACGAGTTCTCACTATCACTTACATGAATTGCCATGAACGCGATAAAATTGCGCCCAATGGGGGAATGGGGTTCCTCTTCCTTATCACTGTCACTAAGTGTGGCATCGTATGAAATTGGTTGCTTGGCCTATTTCCTTAGTTTAGTGGGACATTCAAAAGCCCTATGACCATACCCTTCACAACCAAAACAAATATTTGACTTGTCCCTATCTAGATCTTCATTTTGCCTTTTAGGGAATGTTCGGCTTTGTCATACTTAGATTTGTCAAATTTCTTGAAGTCAATTTTAAGATTACCTTTGTCAAACTCAAGAAATTTTCTAAATTTTCTAGCAAACATAACCATATCTTCCGAGTAAAAATCACTCTCATCATTCGAAACTTATTTTTTCTCCTTTCGAGCTTTCAAAGAAATGCCCTTATCTTCCTTCTTTTCGGTCTTAGAGGAAAACATGTTAAGTTCATAAGTTTGTACATCACCTTCAAGCTCTTCTAGTTTCGTAAATTCTAAAGTGGTTAATGAATTTAAAACAGTCACTTTAGGAATAAATCTATCGGGTAGGGACCTTAAAATTTTCTTTACTACTCGGTTTGTTGGGTATTTCTTCTCCCAAATCAAAAGATGAATTTACAATGTGGGAAAGTATAGCGTAAAATTCATCAAAAGTTTCATTTTCAAGCATTTTTATGGTCTCAAATTGGGTGGTGAGGTTTTGGACTTTCGAAGCTTTTACGACACTAGTTCCCTCATGGGTGAGTTGTAAAGTATCCCAAGCTTCTTCAGTGGTTTCATATGTCATAATACGTCAAAATTCATCCGGTGTGACTGCACTAAACAAAGCATTCAAGCCTCGGGAATTAAAATTGTTGAGTTTAAGTTCATTCTCAGTCTATCTCTCTACGGGTTTTGGAACACGCTCATTATCTACTAAACATGTAGGTAGGGACCACCCAATAATGACAGACATCCAAATCCTATCATTTTTGGACTTTAGTAACGATTTCACACGCGCTCTCCAATACGCGTAATTAGAACCATCAAAGACTGGAAATTTTAAAAAGGGGGCAAATTCCATCGTTAACAAAACTAAATAAAGGATCTTAATGTAATAACTTACCGCTCTCGCTCTGATGCCACTTGAAAGGTGCGGAAGCGCCCTAAATTTAAGAATACTTGCAAATTAAGAAATGGTTCAAAAAGTTTCCAACTGAAATCTCAATTCGAAATTAATTAAGTTAAACTACAAATTCTAATTTGTTTAAAAATTAAAATCAAGTTAAACTAAAATAGAAATTAAACTACTCAACAAATTAATTTCCACTTAAACAAAATTAACTTAACCCAAGTTCTAAAAAAATTTCTAACAATAAATATTCAATTTTTCAATATAGGTCAAACCAAATTATATCAAATTAAATTCTGGACTTGAATTAAATTAAACTTACCCAAATTATTAATTAGCACCAATTAAACTGTAATTGTGATTTTTAAACCTACACATACATCTAAGTATTTTTGCAAGATAAAATAAAAATCACAATAACTATACGGCGATGTAGGAGAAAATCCCAAATGGTAAAAACCTCGGACGACCCTTGCCTAACAAATTCACTAGATATTATTTTATAGTTACAAGATAAAAGACTTACTACACTCGACTTGACTCCCTTCAGGCCCTGATGCTACTTCTTACAAATACCTCTGTCTCGCAAATAACCACGACGTCCATCGCAGTCTTGGTGTCCACCAATCGAAGCACAACAACTGCCAACCACACATTGTACCTTTCATCATGTGAGAAAGCCGCAGCAAACACAAGATCTTCTCCTTTGTGGGTAGAGAATAAACCCAAACTTCTCTTCTTGTTGGTGTAGAGAAAACTCGGTGCCAAAACTCTCCAGGTAAAATATATATAAGTAGCATCTTGGAATTAAACAAACATATGTGTATGTGTTATTGGAATATTTTAATCCGTTAAAATCATAAACACAAAATGGAACTTTTTCTCTTAGGAATGTTTCTCTCTATCTCTCTTGGAGAGAGGCCAAAAGTTTTGTGAAAAAGTGTTTTTCGCACATAGTTAATTAAGAAAAAATAGGGGGAAAACAAGTGGGAAGTTATAAAAAACTATCAGAAAAACTGTCCAGGTCGTTTGAACTACTTTTCGAACGATAATTCAAAAAAACAATGCCCCAAACTCGTTTGAAGTCTCGTTCGAACGACTCTTCTCACGAGAATTCAGAGAATATAAGAAAAAGTCATTGGAAAACTCATTCGATTTCTCATTCGAACGAAAATTTGAACAAAAATTCAGAAAAATTTGTTTTTCACTTTTAGGTCCAAAAACTTTTGAAAAAAGTTCTAAAAAGATTTTCTGAAAATAAAAATTCATAAAAGGGATTTTATACACCCAATAAAAGTTTCAAGATCCTATATATATCTATAACTCATTCATACCTTTATAGCCTTGTAATCCAATTGTTGATGACGTGAAACATGTGGCACGAAACCCAACAAGGATGAACCTTTAAAACCTGGCCGTTACGTCTTCAACTCTTCAAACGTCATAGGCTTGACAAGAACAAACATCTATCCTTTGACTCAAATGGTTTTGTGTGGAATTAAGCCAATACTACATATGGAGTCAATCGAAAATTTGTGTCATTACAAATCTTCCATTTTGGCTATTCTGGGACAAAACCCAACCAAAAATCCTAAAGGGCCGTCAAGCTCATCTAGACACAATATCCCACCCAAAAGAAATAAAAAAATAGACGCTATGACTCGACTTAAGGATGTGCTTTGTCACTTTACTGAATTTGTTGCTAGAAAGATAATTCATGCACGCTTAAGCAAACCATTAAGTGCATAGGGAATATAATGTGCATAAAATTAAATTCTCCCCCTTAATTAATTCTCCCCTTTTATCTAATAATAATCTACCTAGTAAGACCGCGACTCCCCCTAAGTTAAATCTCCCAAACTAAAGGTTTAGTTACCATTTCTCCCCCTTTTTGTTCAGGAACAGACAAAGGATAAAGAATTAAAATTAACTTAGTTCTCCTTCAATTAAAGCAAATACCATTTCTCCCCTTAAAGACTACGCAAGGGATATGAATAAAGAAAAAAAATTAAACACGTAATGGTGACTAAGGTGATAGGAACAATTAAGCATATGGGCAACAATGAAGTACAACTAATCCATGCAAATATTAATGGATACCTACTATGATGCGATAACAAAAATATACCACTTAAACTATATTTCGCTAGGAATGGGATATCAACCAAAATTCGCAACAATATCAATATAGATATTGATTATGACATTAAAGCATATATAGACTAGCTAGCATGGAAAAGACTCGAATATATATATATATATATATATATATATATATATCACTAACGTACACGCACATCATTTTTGAATGTGGGTCCGCGCCAGTGACACCAATTAATCGAGAATATTTTTTCAATAAAAAATATCACGATTAATTAGAGTCGCTGGCGGGAACTCACATTCCCGGGACACATCATTTGTTGAATGTGGATCCACGCCAACGGCACTAATTAATCACGATATTTTTCATTGAAAAAATGTCATGATTAATATGTGTCACTGGCGCGGACCCACATTCAAAAATTGATGTGAGTCCAGTAATGTGGATCCGCACCAACAACACTAATAATGACGATATCTTTGGGTTTTTCATTCGTAGGAATAGTTGCAGCCTTTCAACTCTAAAGTTGAATGATGAAAATACATGTTTGAGCCGTCAGATGTAAATCTCCCACCAAAAACTGTGGAGAGAGAGAACAATGAAAAACCCAAAGATGGAAGAACACAATAATGACCTTCAGTGATCAAAACAAAACTACAAAACCCAACACCATTAGCAGACACACACATCTTTTTAGAAAGAAAAAATTCTAAAAAGGAAAAAACTCCACCATTGGTATTTCCATGAAAACATGATATACAACACTCTAAACAGTTAAATAAAAGAAAAAAATAAAGAAAGAGGAAGTAAAAGACTCACCTATTCCGTAATATCTGCTTTGGGACTTTTATATAGAGAGTAACTACTTAAAATCTCATTACTAATCCTACTCCACCTGCATCATTTATCTCCACCAAATTTTACCTATTTTTCGTTAAAAGAGACTATCCTTTTTCTAATATGGGGATTGATCATCTCCACCAGCTCTTTTATTTAAACAACCCAAAAAACATGGAGATGGTACCCTTATCATGAAAATGTCTACACCACCCAAAAAACTAACAATTATTTACCTCCTTAAAAGGGGAGGTCCAATTTTTTCTTTAAGCAGGCGTAGAGGTGAACTCACCCCCTTTGGAAAAAAATTAAAATAACAGAGTATTGGCAGAAGGCAGAGCAATGAACCCCATTTCTTCCCTTTCTTCATTTTTCCCCATTTCTTCCCTTTCTTCATTTGTCATTTTTGTTTGTGCTCCTGATCCTGTTCGTAAAAAAACACTAAGAACAAATATTGGGTTCAAATAAAACCCTCAGATAAAAAAATAGACACAAAAACGAATACAACAAACCAAAAATAAACGTGATTCAAACATATTACCAACAAAAGCAGACACAACACTTACGTTTTGCATTCTTAGATTTGCAACACACGTAAATATGGTGCGAACCCAAATTTGTAACACCAACCCTGTAGAGAGAGACGGGATGTACCAGGAGTACCCAGATTACAAGCATATGGTTAAAAAAATAGTTAATGACACAATCCAAACATTAATAAAAAACATATCTATAGCTTGCATATTTTCCCTCAAAAAAACCTCAAAATGGGTTGGCGCCAACCATGGAAATGTAACCCCCTTCCTCTAACCTTTTCTCAAAATGGTTCGGATCTGCAAAAGTTAGGTTACACAAAATGGATATTACCCATATGCTTTTAGATCGAGTGAAATGGTAGTGAGCAGTGATCTTATTGACAGTAATGATTTCCAATAATTTTTAATCGTGCGATTTGCTTTGTTCTCTCCTTTCTTCTTGGATATGCTCTACACCCTCGGGAGTAGTCTTTGTGTGCAACAACTACAGACTTGGCTAGTATTGATTTTATGTGTTTAGAGTAGTGTTTTTATTTTGTGATAGTTCTTGCAAATTTGTTGAGAGAGGATGTGAAATGAGGAGACGATGATAGAGGGAGAAAAAGAAAACAGTGTTTTTCTCGAGCCTTGTGCTCTGTCCAAGTGAAAAGACTACACAATAGTGTATCAATTTTAACTAATTTCTCACGCAAGCCATATCGATCTCAATCGTTAGATTTCTACCGTGTGGCCCATCTTGAATCTTTACATCCATTTAATCTCAACTGTCAGTTGATAAACACCAAACACAATAACTTTCGATCTGAGCCATCAGTTGGGGAGGACAAAAAGTCCCACCTCCTTTATTATATATATATATATATATAATGCATTCATATCTTTGGAGCCTTGGAATCCAATTGTTTATGACGTGAAACATATGGCACGAAACCCGATAAGGATGAACGTTTAAGACTTGGCCGCTACGTTTTCAACTCTTCAAACTTCATAGGCTTGATAAGGACAAACATATATCATATGACTCATATGGTTTTGTCGAGAATTTAGCCAATACTATATACGGACTCAATTGAAAAAAAAAATTCCTTACATTGTTTGTCCTTATCGTTGTTGGCTCTAGTCGTAGTATTAGAAACATTCTCAAATGGCTTAGGCATCCGTTGAAATTTTTCTATTAATCTTTGTGAAGTCACGACTAGTGTTGATGTAAAAAATTAGATCACTCTAATAATTCAATCATAGATAAATAAATGAGACAAAGAATTTTAAAGTGGTTCAGCCTTATAAGAATGGCCTACGTCCACTGTTGCTTTATTGCTGAGTGTTTGGGAATTCTCGATTATAAATTCTATCAAGAAAATCCCTTCTAGATTCAGGGTCCAGCTCTGGATCCAGGTCCCTTTACAATGAGGATTGTACAATGTATTTATAGCCTTGAGGCTGTCATGTGAAAGGGTAATACATTAAATGATATACATATGAAATGGTAATACATTGAATGCCCTCTTTGCGTGTCCGTCCAAATGATAAGCATTTAATGAGCAGTTAAATTGTTGGTATCCTGCTTCGAGGTGCATCTCGGACCGCCTGAGTTGCTCGGACCGCCTAAGCTTCTCGGTACTCAAAAGTTCCTCGGAGAGGCATTGTTCCTCGAAGCTTGTGAGTTTCTCGGGGAACTAGTCTTCCTCGTTGTAGTCTTATTCCTCGAAGCGCGTGGGTTCCTCGGAAGTGTTTGTTATTGCCATGTAGATAGCCACGTGTCTTCATATGATTGGTCCATGTCAGCAGATTAAATTTGGTATCAAAAACTAGGAACTAAACTTTCTCTATAAGCCTAGCAAAGTACCTATAGCAGTGCGCAGGAGTTTGTATACGTTGAGTTATTACTAACTTGTAGCAAAACTCTCTACGTGACATCTCCCTTTGCAATAGGTGTAAACATAGACTTGTTTGGGTCTACCTTGGTTTTCTCTCTTAGGTTGAAATCCATTTTATGGTTTAGATCGAATACCATAAAGATGTACCACTAATTTAATAATCGGTTCGGTGCGAAATTGGATGTGGATGCACCGTCATAACCTATTCCTTACCATTCCCTAAAACCTAAAGCGGGCCGACGAGCATCTTTCTAACCTTCCTCTATTTATCCTCTATAGTAACCTTGAAGTCCCGATCATGTTTGAGATCTTTTTTAAGATAGAATACAAGGGCTTCAAGTTTCTCATGAGTCTCCATAAATACTTGAAGATCTCTTGTAAGATTAGACATTTTCTTACTTAAGTCACCATTTTCCCTCTCTACAAAATCGACTCTTTCTCCTAAAGAAACTCTCACTAAGAACCCGCACTCTCTTATCACTTTCAACTCCATCTCTAAAGATAAAACTCTAAGTGATAAACCTTTATTTTATTTCTTCATTTTGAAGGACTTAGAGTAAAGTTTGGCGTAGGCAAGTTGAAGGTCACTCTCTCCCTCACTCAAGGCATCAATTCCTTCACTCTTTCCAAAATAACTAGACTCACTATCGAAGTCATCATGTTTAGCAGCTTCCTCATCGGCATGAGGCGTGTTACATGTACTAACATGACTAGCCATTAACACGGCGAAATTATGTCTATATGGTGATTCATCCCCGGAATCCACCGACTCGACATTGTTATCACTAAGCGTGGCATTGAAGTCAGTTTTGCCTTTGCCTTGTCTCTTTAATCTCATAGAACACTTTTGATCTTTGTGACCCTTTCCCTCACACTCATAACATCTATTTTCATCTTTTTAAGGATAAACTTTTCATTCTTTTTTAAAAAATTTCTTGCCCGATTTATTTTTTTGTCTTTCTCAAAACTCTTATTTTCTTTGGAAGTATTTTATTTTCTAAGTATGGGAATTTTTTTTGTAAAAAGTGAAAAATCATTCAGATTAAAATCATACTCAGAGTCAGACAATACTACCTATTTCCTTTTAGATTGAAATTTCAATGTAATTCCCTTTTACTTAGGTTTAACAATTTTGGGAAACATGTCGATCTCATACATTTGAAGGTCTCCTACGAGTTCTTCAAACCTAAGTGTATCTAATATCCCTAATAAATTAACTTTAGGAATAAAATGGGCTGAAGTGATCTCAAAATCTTTTTAACTGTATGCGTCTCAAGAATTTTCTCACCTAAATTGAAACTAGAGTTAACGATATCAGACAGTTGTGCATAAAATTTATCAAATGACTCAGACTCTAGCATGGTAATAGTCTCAAACTATGTGGTGAGATTTTGTAGCTTAGAAGCTTTCACAACATTGGCACCCTCATGAGTGACATGGAAGGTATCCCAATCTTCTTTAGACGTGGTGCACGTTATGATGAGGCAGAACTCGTGAGGGGTGACAGCTCTAAAAATGACACTTAACCTGCATAAGTTAAAAATAATCCATTTAAAATCATCTTTTGTCCAAGCAGAGACAGGTTTTAAGCCTATGGCATTGCCATTGGTCACTGTGAGTGGTGTTCACCCTCTTTCATAAAAAGCCAGACTATTTCATCAATAAATTTTAAGGCAGGCCTCATCCTAGCTTTCCAGTACGCATAATTTGACTCGTTAAAAACAGGCATCCTATTATAAAAATTATCCATCAAATTCAAATTTTTAAATATCACCAATTTAAAAAAATTGATATCCCAATTTTTTTTCTAAAGAGGATCATGGAATATTTTAGTGCAACATGCTCTAATAACAATTTGGGAAAGCAAATTCTATGAATTGATTCGTATCATAGGCCAAACACACACGAATTCAGATTTTAACAAATTTTATCTTAATTTAAATTAGTGTGCATTTAATGATGAAGCCCAAATTAAATAAGCCAAAACAAGCAACCAAACAAAGCATGCGAAGAACTAAGGAAAAATCCTTTCGGATAAAACCTCTATTGCACTGTACAAAAATTAACAAACACTATATGACTTACAGACTACTTAGCTCGCTAAGTATAATACACAGTTCTTCAAATCTTCTACAGTAACGGAACAGTCCAATACCTCCCAAGGGAAGCATGCTTCCCTTGGTATCCACTTATTAGCCTTCTTTTTCAGTAGTAGAGATGAACTCTATAAGGATGTGTTCTTCTTGATTTGATAAAGTTATATCTAAATTTTTGTGGGTTTTGATGAAAAATGATAGAGTTTGATCATAAAATGAACTCTGAAATGGCTTAGAAAAGTGTTAAAAAAAGTTCATTAAAACTTTAATCCTGCATCTTTATTTATAAGGAAGTTGGTTACAAAAGGATAAGCATTAGATACTTGGATCAAATTTAATTAGAAAGTAAAAACTCGCATGCTCATTCGAACAAACGGGTACCTCGTTTGAACGGCATACCCTCTTTCGTTCGATAAGGTTTCCAAAGTAACTTGGAATGACATTCCAGTGCTTGACCAAAAGTCATCTCATTCGAATGTGGGGATCTCATTCTAACGATGTACCCAATCTCGTTTAAACGACATCCATGAGACTTTGAACGAGATTCCATAAATGACTAAAAAGCCTTGTCTCATATTTCATTTGAATGATGGAATCTTGTTCTAAAGACACTTTAGTAACTCATTCGAACAAACCTTGAATCTCGTGATAACGATTTGTCAAAAATTTTAAAAACTTTTAAAAATTATTTTAAAATATTCAGAAAAACCTTTAAAAAAAACTATAATTTAAAAATCCCCGGATAAATAAAAACTTTACTAAACTACCGCATAACTCTTTTGAATGTTGTTGAGATGAATGATCTTCAATCTTGCAAATGTCATCAACTTCTTGTCTTCGACTAAGTGGAAGCAGTCATAAAGGTGCAGTGGTGTGTAATGGGATAAGCCAAATAAAAAATAAATTGAGAAATTACAAAACTTTATCTTACACCAACCATTAGAATATTATTGGCTTGACAATAGCTTTGATTTTATTCTCGGGGTATCCAGTCACCCAAAACACATTTTAGTAAAACGGTGATAACTCTCGCTACAAAGGTCCAAATGATGAACTATTTTTTGCATTGGAAGCTTGACTTCCATATGTTTATTTTGATATTGGATTATTTTATAATTTAAAATACACAGATAATGCCACGCTCAAGAAGTCATACCAAAAGTTTGGACTATTATAACATTTTGTGCACTCTTCGAAAATGAATTTTAGCAAAATGAACATAACTCTCTATAGAGGTCTGAATAATGAATCGTTTATTACATTGGAAGCTTGGCTTATAGGGCCTTAATTTGTTATATGTTTTTTTTTCTAGTTTAAAACACACAAATAATGCCAATCTTGGAAAGACGGGTCAAATTTCTAGACTATTGCAGTATGTTCCATAGTATTATTTATCATCTTTGAATAAAAAAAGTGTTGAAATTATTCACTATGTTTGGTGACCCTTAAAAGGGTAAAATTTTATGATTATTCTGTGACACCCCGACTAATTAAACACCGGGTAGCTACTCCTTTATAAAATTAATTCAAAATGCCAAGTTGGCTCAGTTAATAGCATCACTGTCGAAAACATTTTAAAGATTACTAACCACCTAGTATTTAAAAAGTAAGTGCCAAATTTTATTAAATCTGATTAACATGCAACAAAAGTAATGAAGAAATAAATAACACCATTCACCATACTGAAGTGAAATGAATAACCATCACAAAATGTAAATAAAACCTGGAGGAAGAACTCCTCAATACAAATCCCACAACTGGTAAGTAACTGAAATAAATAACTAAAACTGAATACTGAGCAATACATGCTAGAGTCTGAAAACTGAAATGTAAAAATGTCTAATAGAATTGGGCAACATGCCCTACAACTCATAGATGCTGAGACTGGAATCCAAATGAGAGAAGCGTCTACATGCAAATCCCTGTAGCTTCCACAAACAGCTACAGCTCGTCACCTGAATGAGAATCCTATGCTTGGTGTCCTTGTGGCTGGGCACCTAAAATGGTTTTACAAAAAAAATATATTTGGAAGCAAATGGGTCAGAGCCCGAAAGTGGAAGTCATTTTAAAAACCTGCAAGTGCTTTAAAAACATTTAAAACATTAATTGCAAAGTACATGTTAGGACGTGCACTCACATTAAATTCTCACCTCTCGACTAACTGTGCACTCCTAACGTAAGTACCCATCTATAACTACCCTTTCCACTAGCTGAGTGACAACGTAACTAGCTAGACTACCAAAGGTTCTACCCATTTACTCGGTTCCAATTAACATAACAACGCTCGTAATTAAATAGAGGTTTCACGTAAACTCCGTTATTAAGTATGCCATTGATATAACTAACAGCTAACTCATTATATATCTCGAAACAATACCGGAATATTTTACAACATTAACATGAGGATTTCCATTAAATAAATGTATATTATTCATCACATAAATATACGATATAAGCACCCCGCAATCTAAGCTGTAGTGCACACATACTCTGCTATCCATCCCGGTACATCACGTACATAAGGATTACATATTCCGAATTTCTCAGGAAAAATTTACCGATAACAACATCACAAATAATGGAGGCGAACACAGTCACCATCACATGGGTCACGCACATACCTACGCTCCCATGGTCAGCGGACTTATTAATATAACAATAAGTCTTTCAATGACCTATGTTCATCAAGGTACCAGTCTATATCCCCCCCGTAGGCACACAAGGATTAGAGGGTCATAAGCGAACGAAACCTCCCGTGATAGCAAGTATGGTAGGTATGTCATACATACAATCCATATATCAATACTAAGTAAACACACTTCTTAGTAATACCGTATTATATTCGTAGTACATATTGCACTCTCGTACTAATTATAATTATCATAACTTATCTCATTCCGGTTCATAATTATACGTGCCATAATTTATCCTCACATCGTAGTAGACACTCACGTCTCAACCCAAATGGTTCATTGAATATAATTCTAGTATATGATTCACTCCTCTCAATAACCCAAAAGTCCCAAATCAATCACTATATCATCAAAGGAATGCTAACTCTACCCTTGAACCAGTTTCCGGAACTCCAAAAGTCAAAACAGTCCAAAAAGGACCAAACTGTCAACTCGTTAGAAGTCTCGTTCGAACGAGACTGTTCGAACGAGATCCCAGTTCGTTCGAACGAACTGACCCTTCTAACGATATCTCGTTCGAACGAGATATCGAACGAAAACCCCACTCGTTAATAACGACTGGTCAACTCGTTAGAAGCTCGTTCGAACGAGCTCGTTCGAACGACCTGGGGGCTGCTTCTAACGAGATGCCAGTTTCGGCCCAGATTTTTCCCCAATTCGTTTTTCACCATTTATAACACTTCTAATCTCTCCCAAAGTCCATCCTAACAACGTTTTAGGGTCTATAATCGATACTAAACATATATAGTCACATCCTAACATGTTTCTAAGGGATCAATCCATCCAAATATTAATTTAATTTACACCTTTCTACACTTTTTCCAATTATCTCAAGAACATGAACCCTAACTACATATCATCAACAAATCCCAGAATTTAATTCATTTTCTTTCCTTCTAATCACAATTATAATAAGGGAAGTCATTTACCTATCATACTACATGCAATTCTCTTCACAATTTTTAAGTTCTAAACCTCAAACTACATGGGTTTTCATTATCTTCCAAGAACAGTTGAAATTTATCAATTTCTAACATGGAGGAAACATTCTACGAATTTAAATACGATTAAAACACTTGCCTTGGTTTGATTTCTGGTTTGGCGTAGGTTTGGTGAAGATTCTGCAGAGTTTCTTCTCTCCCAAGCTCTATCTCTAATGGTGGCTCAAGGTGGCTAGGGTTTTGATTTGGGGAAACTTAGAAAACCTAAATGACAACCTACGTAGCCTTCTAGGTTAATATGGGTTGGCTAATGGGCTTAATGGGTTAATATCCACATCAGATTTAATCTCTAATTTTCGTCACTTTTAATTCCTCAAAATGTAAAATTACCAAAATACCCTTTAAGTTACCGGTATGGCCTAAAAATACCCCGGGACCCAAACTATACCCCCGGCTAGTGTTTTCTGACTATCTCGACCCTTCCGGACGCGTTGGCGCACTCAAAACGACCATACGGATTATAGATTTTAAATTCACTTTTAATATCAAAATATTATACCGTGACGCGGCGGTCCCACGCGTCTCAACAAAATTTCTAAAATGCCGTATATAAATCCCACGACAAATTTTATAATACCAAGTACATATATAATCATATATGCACATACTCAAATACCAATTCGCATCACATCAGTATTTATAACCCGGATTAATTTCCAATTAATACGCATTTAATTAATTAATCCCAAAAATAAATATAGCCAAAAGTACGGGGTATTACATACTCCCCCCCTAATAACTGAATTTCGTCCCGAAATTCGAAACTAGAAAGTACCTGCTAAAAACAGCTCTGGATAACGTTCGCGCATCTCACCCTCGCGCTCCCATGTGGACTCCTCGACATTGTGATGTCGCCACTGAACACGCACTAACGGGACTATCTTTGACCGTAGTTTCCTCTCGCTTCGGTCCAAAATAGCAATCGGCCCTTCCTCATAAGAGCTATCCGGCTGGAGATCGATGTCCTCCACAACAATGTGAGAATGAGCCAAATCATCCCTAAGGTATTTCCTCAGCGAGGAAATATGGAACACGTCGTGAATCCGATGCAAATGCTCCGGTAACCCGAGTCTATACGCAACCGGTCCGATCCGCTCAATAATAGGAAACGGCCCCACATACCTCGGTGCCAACTTCCCCTTCTTCCCGAAACGCATAATCCCCTTCATAGGAGATACCCTGAGCAAAACCTGGTCCCCCACTTGGAACTCCCTGAAAAATCTCTTCGCATCAGCATAACTCTTCTGCCTGTCTTGAGCTACCCGAATGCGACTCCGAATCAACTCAATCCTTGCCGAAGTATCCTGAATCACTTCCGGCCCAAGTAGTTTGTTGTCCCCCACTTCTAACCAACATGCTGGGGAACGACAAGGCCTACCGTACAATGCCTCAAATGGAGCCATGCCAATCGTGAACTGATAGGAGTTGTTGTAAGCAAACTCCACCAGTGGAAGGTACTGCTACCATCCACCCCCGAAGTCAATAATGCACATGCGTAGCATGTCTTCCAACATCTGATTGGTGCGCTCTGTCTGCCCATCGGTCTGCGGATGATAAGCCGTACTCAACCGCAATTCCGTGCCCATGGTCTCCTGGAAACTCTCCCAAAACCTCGAAACAAATATCTTGTCTCTGTCAGACACGATATTCAGGGGCACGCCGTGAAGTCTCACAATCTCTGAAATGAAGAGCTGGGCATACTGTCCCGCAGTGTAATCAGTCCTAACGGGTAAAAAGTGAGCGACCTTGGACAACCTGTCCACAATTACCCAAACGGAGTCGTGGCCCCTCTGCGACGTAGGTAACCCCGTGATAAAGTCCATGGATATGCTCTCCCACATCCATACCGGAACATCCAACGGTTGTAGCAATCCTGCTGGTCTCTGATGATCCACCTTGACAAGCTGACAAGTGGCGCATTTCGAAACAAACTCAGCGATATCTCTCTTCATACCGCTCCACCAATACTACCGTCTCATGTCTTGGTACATTTTGTCCCCTCCGGGATGTACCGCGAACCGTGAGCCGTGCGACTCTGCCATAACATCGTGTCGCAATTCTTCTCCTTCCGGAACTACCAATCTCCCATTGAAGCGTAATCCCCCGTCTGAGCTAACGGTATAGGACTCGGCTCCCTCTGCAAGTAATCGAACTATCTGCTCCTGACAGAACGAGTCATTAGCCTGTGCCCGTACTACCTTCGTGACGATCTGCGGTGTAACGGTCATCACAGACATAAAAGATCGGGCCACTGCATCCTGGTGTCCCAATTCCTTCCACTTAGCTTTCCACACCTCTGCCACCTCATCTGCTGGCCTGCGGCTCAACGCGTCTGCTACCACGTTAGCCTTACCCGGGTGGTACTGGATGTCGAACTGGTAGTCTTTCACAAATTCAAGCCACCTACGCTGCCGCATATTCAATTCCTTCTGCGTGAACAGATACTGTAGTGACTTGTGGTCCGTGAACAGCTGAAACTTCTCCCCCAGAAGATAGTGCCTCCAAATCCGTAAGGCAAATACTACCGCTGCCAACTCCAAATCATGCGTGGGGTAATTCTTCTCATGAGGCTTAAGCTTACGGGAAGCATAAGCTATGGCCTGTCTCTCCTGCTGCAAAACACCTCCAAGCCCTTGCAAGGACGCATCGGTGTAAACCAAATACTCAACTCCCGGTCTCGGCAATGCTAACACAGGTGCTGAGGTCAATTTGTCCATCAACTCGTCGAATGCCAACTGACAGGCATCACTCCAGATATATGGCACACCCTTGCGAGTAAGATGTGTCAAAGGACCTGCTATCTTTGAGAAACCCCGAATAAACCTCCTGTAGTATCCTGCTAAACCCAAGAAACTACGAATCTCCGTTGGTGTCGTGGGCTGTCCCCACTCCCTCACCGCTGACACCTTCCCCGGATCGACAGATATTCCCTGGTCGGAAATAATGTGACCCAAGAACTGGACTTCCTTCAGCCAAAACCCGCACTTCTCATATTTTGCATACAGCTCGTTCTGACGAAGTGTCTGCAAAACCAGCCTCAAATGCTCGGCGTGCTCCTCCTCTGTCTGAGAGTAAACCAGAATGTCATCAATGAAGACAATGACAAACTGATCTAGGAAATCTCTGAACACCCTGTTCATCAAGTCCATAAACACTGCTGGAGCGTTGGTCAAGCCGAAAGGCATAACCCGAAATTCATAAGAACCATATCTCGACAAGAACGCAGTCTTCGAGACATCCTCCTCCCTGATACGCAACTGATGGTATCCCGACCTCAAGTCAATCTTTGAGAAGAAAGAAGCTCCCCTCAACTGGTCGAACAGGTCATCGATTCGAGGCAATGGATACTTATTCCGTATCGTGACCTTATTCAACTCTCGGTAGTCCACGCACAATCTCAGTGAACCATCCCTCTTCTTCACAAACAAAACTGGAGCGCCCCAAGGTGAGGTACTCCTGCGAATAAAGCCTTGCCCTAACAGCTGCTCTATCTGATCCCGTAACTCTCGCATCTCAGCTGGAGCCATACGGTACGGTGCACGTGCTATAGGTCTCGTACCCGGTAGCAAATCAATAACGAAATCTATCTCTCGACTAGGTGGTAAGCCTGGTATCTCCTGAAACACATCTGAATACTCCCTGACAACCGGGATCGAATCTAAAGGAATAACAACCTCCTTAGAGGTATCCTCCTCTATGTAATACAGATGAACGGTCGATCCTCCCTCTGGGCGAGGCATCGCCACTACAAACATCTCTTGCCCCGGAATGGCAAAAACAATGCTCCCGCTGAAGCAATCAATCATGGCCCTATATGTTACGAGCCAATCCATACCGATGATCACATCGTGAACATGCATGTCTAACACTAACATGTCTGCAGGCAATACCAAACCACCAACCTCTACCCCGACTCCCCGGCATATAAAGAAAATAAGTGACCCACTCCCCAATGGTGAGTCGACACACGTCACTGTGCTTTCTGTCGTAGCTAACAATCCTAAGGCTTTCGCGAAGTGTGTAGCAATGAAACAATGTGTAGCACCCGTATCAAATAACACCCGACCCATAGTGCCATGGATAGGAAACGTACCCTCGATTGCGGGCGGTGCCTGTGGAACTGCAGCCTGGTGAACGTTGTAGACACGTCCATACTGTAGCTGCCCCTGCTGAGCTGGAACTGCTGGAATGGGTGGCAAAGCTGCCATCTGTGGCGGTGCAGGAAGAGCGGCGGGAAACATAGGTCTCTGTGGCTCCTGGCGAGCACCCTGCTGCTGCTGCTGTGGGGCCCTGCCCCTATCAGGACAATCCTGCTTCTTATGGCCAGTCTTGCCACAAGTAAAGCACTTCCCTGGGAAGTTCCCTCCCCTCTGCCCCTGCTGTCCCCGGCCCTGGTGGCCGTTACAGTTCCTCCCTTGGCCCTGCTGGCCCTGATGGAACTGCTGCCCATTCTGCCCCTGCTGGCCCTGCTGGCCGTTTGGACCCTGATGGCCCTGACGGAAACCTCCCTGTCCCTGCCTGTAGTTCCCTGACCGGAACCTCTTATTGTCCTCCTGCTGGTTACCCTGCTCAGTCTGTCTCTGCCCCTGACCGGTCTGTGTCCCGCTGGCACCATGTCCTCCAGTCCTGCCCTGATGGCTAGACTCCCCTGACCGCTTGCCCTCGGCCATATGAAAGCGGTGGTCCTGGCAGTGTAGTAATGCAGCGTTAACCACATCAAAATACGTGGCCAACGATAGGTTCCCTAGCAGATGCTGACGGATCCTCCAATTCAACCCGTCGGTGAACTTCTCTATCTTCTTCTTCTCTGTTGGAATCTCGTCTGGAACGATATTCAACAGGTTAGTGAACTCGGCCTCATACTCGGCCACTGTCTTGCCCTCCTGCTTCAAACTCATCAGCTTCCTCCTCATCTCTGTATGAACTGCAGACGGAAAGTACTTGCGGTCGAATCGCACCCAGAACTCCTGAATCGTGAGGGTATCCCTCTCCTCCGCGGTGGTAATGGACTCCCACCACTGCAGTGCAGATCCAACTAGCTTGAAAGTAGCTAGCACCTGCTTCTGAACATCTGTGCACTCATGCATCCTCAAATGCCTCTGTATGTCCTTCCTCCATTGGCTCGAGACCACTACATCTGAGCATCCTGCAAACTCTGGCGGATGCACTTTCTGAAAAGCGTCACGTACACGCTCCCAAGAAGACGGGAATGCATTAACCTGTGCTGGCGCGGCAACCGGCGCCTGAGGCGGTGCCTGCTGGATCACGGCAATCGCTGCATTTACCGCTTGGGCTACTATGGCAGCAACCTCAGCGGCGTTCAACATGCCCTGAACTGGAGCGGGCTGTGGTTCGGGCGTAGCATTCCTGGGAACTCGTCGTGCACGTCGTGGAGGCATCTGAAATAAGAACAAAGTTTATAAGTTCGCAGTTTATAAACTTAATATAGCTGAAGAACGAAGCATACACAAAAGAGTACAACAGTCCTAAAATATAGGGCTCTATATCAAAGAAAACGTAGCGGAAACATAATAGCCGTACAGATCCTAAAGGACACTAGAACCTGATGCTCTGATACCACCTGTGACACCCCGACTAATTAAACACCGGGTAGCTACTCCTTTATAAAATTAATTCAAAATGCCAAGTTGGCTCAGTTAATAGCATCACTGTCGAAAACATTTTAAAGATTACTAACCACCTAGTATTTAAAAAGTAAGTGCCAAATTTTATTAAATCTGATTAACATGCAACAAAAGTAATGAAGAAATAAATAACACCATTCACCATACTGAAGTGAAATGAATAACCATCACAAAATGTAAATAAAACCTGGAGGAAGAACTCCTCAATACAAATCCCACAACTGGTAAGTAACTGAAATAAATAACTAAAACTGAATACTGAGCAATACATGCTAGAGTCTGAAAACTGAAATGTAAAAATGTCTAATAGAATTGGGCAACATGCCCTACAACTGATAGATGCTGAGACTGGAATCCAAATGAGAGAAGCGTCTACATGCAAATCCCTGTAGCTTCCACAAACAGCTACAGCTCGTCACCTGAATGAGAATCCTATGCTTGGTGTCCTTGTGGCTGGGCACCTAAAATGGTTTTACAAAAAAAATATATTTGGAAGCAAATGGGTCAGAGCCCGAAAGTGGAAGTCATTTTAAAAACCTGCAAGTGCTTTAAAAACATTTAAAACATTAATTGCAAAGTACATGTTAGGACGTGCACTCACATTAAATTCTCACCTCTCGACTAACTGTGCACTCCTAACGTAAGTACCCATCTATAACTACCCTTTCCACTAGCTGAGTGACAACGTAACTAGCTAGACTACCAAAGGTTCTACCCATTTACTCGGTTCCAATTAACATAACAACGCTCGTAATTAAATAGAGGTTTCACGTAAACTCCGTTATTAAGTATGCCATTGATATAACTAACAGCTAACTCATTATATATCTCGAAACAATACCGGAATATTTTACAACATTAACATGAGGATTTCCATTAAATAAATGTATATTATTCATCACATAAATATACGATATAAGCACCCCGCAATCTAAGCTGTAGTGCACACATACTCTGCTATCCATCCCGGTACATCACGTACATAAGGATTACATATTCCGAATTTCTCAGGAATAGTTTACCGATAACAACATCACAAATAATGGAGGCGAACACAGTCACCATCACATGGGTCACGCACATACCTACGCTCCCATGGTCAGCGGACTTATTAATATCACAATAAGTCTTTCAATGACCTATGTTCATCAAGGTACCAGTCTATATCGCCCCCGTAGGCACACAAGGATTAGAGGGTCCTAAGCGAACGAAACCTCCCGTGATAGCAAGTATGGTAGGTATGTCATACATACAATCCATATATCAATACTAAGTAAACACACTTCTTAGTAATACCGTATTATATTCGTAGTACATATTGCACTCTCGTACTAATTATAATTATCATAACTTATCTCATTCCGGTTCATAATTATACGTGCCATAATTTATCCTCACATCGTAGTAGACACTCACGTCTCAACCCAAATGGTTCATTGAATATAATTCTAGTATATGATTCACTCCTCTCAATAACCCAAAAGTCCCAAATCAATCACTATATCATCAAAGGAATGCTAACTCTACCCTTGAACCAGTTTCCGGAACTCCAAAAGTCAAAACAGTCCAAAAAGGACCAAACTGTCAACTCGTTAGAAGTCTCGTTCGAACGAGACTGTTCGAACGAGATCCCAGTTCGTTCGAACGAACTGACCCTTCTAACGATATCTCGTTCGAACGAGATATCGAACGAAAACCCCACTCGTTAATAACGACTGGTCAACTCGTTAGAAGCTCGTTCGAACGAGCTCGTTCGAACGACCTGGGGGCTGCTTCTAACGAGATGCCAGTTTCGGCCCAGATTTTTCCCCAATTCGTTTTTCACCATTTATAACACTTCTAATCTCTCCCAAAGTCCATCCTAACAACGTTTTAGGGTCTATAATCGATACTAAACATATATAGTCACATCCTAACATGTTTCTAAGGGATCAATCCATCCAAATATTAATTTAATTTACACCTTTCTACACTTTTTCCAATTATCTCAAGAACATGAACCCTAACTACATATCATCAACAAATCCCAGAATTTAATTCGTTTTCTTTCCTTCTAATCACAATTATAATAAGGGAAGTCATTTACCTATCATACTACATGCAATTCTCTTCACAATTTTTAAGTTCTAAACCTCAAACTACATGGGTTTTCATTATCTTCCAAGAACAGTTGAAATTTATCAATTTCTAACATGGAGGAAACATTCTACGAATTTAAATACGATTAAAAAACTTGCCTTGGTTTGATTTCTGGTTTGGCGTAGGTTTGGTGAAGATTCTGCAGAGTTTCTTCTCTCCCAAGCTCTATCTCCAATGGTGGCTCAAGGTGGCTAGGGTTTTGATTTGGGGAAACTTAGAAAACCTAAATGACAACCTACGTAGCCTTCTAGGTTAATATGGGTTGGCTAATGGGCTTAATGGGTTAATATCCACATCAGATTTAATCTCTAATTTTCGTCACTTTTAATTCCTCAAAATGTAAAATTACCAAAATACCCTTTAAGTTACCGGTATGGCCTAAAAATACCCCGGGACCCAAACTATACCCCCGGCTAGTGTTTTGTGACTATCTCGACCCTTCCGGACGCGTTGGCGCACTCAAAACGACCATACGGATTATAGATTTTAAATTCACTTTTAATATCAAAATATTATACCGTGACGCGGCGGTCCCACGCGTCTCAACAAAATTTCTAAAATGCCGTATATAAATCCCACGACAAATTTTATAATACCAAGTACATATATAATCATATATGAACATACTCAAATACCAATTCGCATCACATCAGTATTTATAACCCGGATTAATTTCCAATTAATACGCATTTAATTAATTAATCCCAAAAATAAATATAGCCAAAAGTACGGGGTATTACATATTCACTATCTTTGTTGACGTTTAAAGGTTACAAATGCTAAGATTATTAACTATCCTTATCGACCTTCGAAGTTAAAAGGGCTGAAGTTATTCGCCTAATCTGGTGACAATTAAAGTTGAAACCAGAAAATAAGTTATGTATTTTTTTACCATAAACTCCAACATTGATAACTACTTTAATTAGAAAGAAGTTTTGATGTAAAAATACGATAAAGCTTATTCAAGACTAAATTTATAACTTTTTCACCATGTAATGTTTTTTTCAAAACTCATATGGTGCAAGAGGTATGTTTACACCATATTTTACCGAGTTCATCTATTGATATTTTTTTACACATGGCTAGATGGTTATTCCAAGAATTTTTTGTGGAGGTGGTAAGTGGTTTAAAGAGGTTATTATTTGAATTTGAAATTGAGGTTATTTGGACGCAAGTGTGTGTGGTGATTGCAGAGAATCAATTCAAATTCGAATTGGATGTTACTTTGAGCCAAAATGAGTTAGTTATTGAAGACAACTATAAATTCATCCCTTTAGAAATACAAAAGACATCTCCAGTGGATCTAAAGGAGTTAGTTATCCTTTAACTTTCAGCACGTCTTTACCTTTTAACCTTTTGTGAGTTCAATTAATCACAATGAAAGGATTTCAGGAAGCAAGTAACGAAAGAATATAAAAATTCCCACACAACACAAAGATATACATGGTTCGGCAATTATCCATGTCCACGAAAAGGTTGTTGACTTCTTATTAATGTCTTTCAAAGTTTGAGAATTACATCCCTTTTACCCGAGGGTGAGGGTTATATTTACAATGGTATAAAGTACTTGAATTATTTAAGGAGATATCCCAACTTGTTATTGGCTCGTAGGGTGATTCCAGATTATCTCATTCGATATTGTTGGTATCCAGCTAAGCTTATCTATATTCAAATGATAAGTGCTTGTATTTATCCACGTGATAAATATAGGTGTTAATCTCTTCATTGCTAAACTGAATTATGGCTACATGATGATCCTGTTGGGCCTGCTCGGATCAGTCAAAACTGGGCTTTTATGGTTTGGACCCTAAAATCGCCCCTAAAATTCTTGGCCCACAGTTGGGCCAAAGAATTTAAAACCCTTTATAAGCCCAAAAAATTGATCCAAATATCGTTGAAGATTGTTAGTTGGGACTTTTCGTAAATAATTGAAATCCGATGGGGGTGCGCTAGTAGTTATAAAAAATTTGAACCTCCCAAAACCCACTCCTGAGCCTCGTTCCATATGACTGTTTGGCACAAAATTCAAACGTCACTTATTTCAAACTATGTACTCGTCACTTTGCTCTTTTTCCTTGCTCAAAAATACTCTGAAGCTCCTGTTTGCTTTCACTTGCCCTCTAAGTTTTTCCATGTTTCTTCTTGCATCTTGTTCTTCGTAATTCTTTTCTTCTAGCTTATGTTACATTTTTCTTTTGTTGTTATTCTATTTACAAAATAATCGAACACTCTTAATGGGAAAAACTTAGAAAATTTTAGGAAAACATACTCCATTCCTGCCTGGGTGACGATAAAATGTGCCCTCACGCCTAGAAATATTATTGCAGTAGATGGGGGCACTGGATTCATAACTTAGTCGTAGTTTCGGGAGGATTGACCTTTCCCACAAATCCACTTTTTTAAAATTTTATGAATATTTTGTGGTAACCCCAGCTCAGTGTGCCCTTAACACTTGGCATATTATCAACAGGGTGCATAAGATCAACGTGTAGTGTGGGACCAACCTTGGCATTCAAAAGATCATATATTATTACTCTTGATCTCATACCACTGATGGCCTTGCATACCCAGAAGGTGAGAAAGCACAACAGGATCCTAGTAGGGAACTTCCGAATTATAATAAAGGATATTGGTATTAGGGTTTTATTGCCCAAAATTGGTAACATCCACCTGATTCGGCTCGATTATTGTATATATGCACCCTCTTTACTTATGCATTTTAGCACCCTCGGGCACCTTAATTCCTATATTTATGCTCGTTAACCAGACAACCTCTATTTTATATGTTTACATGTTTTGCGAGGTATAATTGAGCTTTTGTAGGTATTACGGTGCTTAATGTGAAGTTCGGTAGCGTTCCGATGAAGTTCTGTCGATAATTGCACATACAGGGCATTTTAGTTTTTAAAATTTTGGGTTTCTGGCCCAATGTTTTCACAAAATTTTAAGCCCTCTGAGTCATCTTCGCGTGTCCACTAACGGTGCGCAATATTGATAAATAATTAAGAAGTTATGGAACTTCTCGCTGAGAAAGGACAATACCAAAACCACTTAGGACAAATCATTCCTTTTCCATTTATTTCTTTTAACACTTACGATATAAGTGGGTTTTGTGTATTTGAAGACATATCTTTTGCTATCGTGTTTTTATCATCTTTTTAGTAGTTAGGTTAGAGGAGGTTAGGGTTTGGAGGTGATTTTGGGTTGTTGCTTCTCTCTCTCCTAGAGTTTCACCCAAATGGGTTTGTAAGTACACTATTCATCATTTCTTTCATTAATCCATGCTTCCATTGTTTATATCGTTTTATGTTAATTATCTTTATTTCTTTGTTATCTAGTTTTTGTTGGTTAATTAGTTATTTTCTTTAGTCAATTAGTTGTTTTATTGTTCTTGTCATGTTTATTACCTAGCATAAGGGTTGGGGTCACATTTCCACCACTAATGGGTATTGAGCTTTAAAATCTAGGTTTTGGATAAAAATGCATTTAATTGAAACATTGTGTATTAAAGTTGGGATATTAGGCGTTTAACTATCTTTGTCACGCAATGTTAGTGTTTATAGCGATATTTCGAATTTAATCCATGTGTAACCATTTTCGATTAAATGATTAATCTTTCATTATTGAATTAATTTTCTTCATGTTTGATGTTTATAATTAATTGAATATGCTTCGTTAAATGTTTTGAAACCAAAATCCTTAATACGCGTTGTCTAGCGTATGGTGGGGATGTAATCACAATCTCATTTTATTAGTCTTGTTTAGTCTTTATTTGCGTAATTAACTCTTTTTCCCTTTTTCCTCTTTTAAACCATCATCATCTTTTACACTTTTATTTTAAAAGTAATAAATTAATTAAAGTCTCTCAAAGATTTTATGTGGATTTTCGATACCCGAACTGGCCGCTACACTCCATTTGTCGAGTGTAGTCATAGTTTAGATTTGTTTTTGTATTGCGGCGGTGAACCGATAACAACGACAGTGTCCTTACACGAACACACAATTCATGCTTCATCAAAATGGCGTCGTTGCCGGAGATCGAACCCGGGTCACCTTTTTTAAGACATGCTTCTCATATTTGGCAATTAAAGGCTTTGTTCAATGGGGAAAAATGAGGGGGTTCGGCCTAAAAAATTTAAAATAAAGAAATGTTATAAGTAAAAAATGAAATATATATATATATATATATATATATATATATAAACAAAATATACATTACAAAAAAATATTAAGGTATGGAATTCATAATGAGTGACACACACACACAAGAAAAAATATATGCAAAGGAGTGCGGATAAATGTGTGCAAAAAAAATATTTTTGAAGTTAATTAATTTTTTTATAGTTTGTTAACAACCACATGATTATTAACTAACATATGATTAAATCAATGGAAATAAATAATAAATGAGAATAATATCCCACACCCCCAAACATAAATGATATATTGTCCCCAATGCAGATCGAGAACACAACATAGAGAAAGGAAAAGAAAAATATTACCCAAAATGTAACAATCCCCGATAAGTTCACCTTGTGGATTTTCGACACCCGGATTGGCCGCTATATTCCATTTGTCGAGTATAGTCATGGTTTAGATTTTTTTGTATTGCGGCAGTGAACCAATAACAACGATAGTGTCCTTACATGAACACACAGTTCCTCCTCACATCAAAATAGCATCGTTGTCGAGGAGTGTTTTGTTATAGATTGTAGTTGATTTATTATTTCGTAATATTTTTTCCCATTATATTTTTATTCTTTATTTTATCCTTTATTTTTTACTTGTGCTAAATTGTTTTGAGAAATTGAAATTTTGGTGCTTATCGCTCTTTTCTTGAATTGCCTATTTTAAAATGTCTCAGCCTAACACTTTTGATAATTTTAATTCTTATGCTAATAATTCTCAAGGTTACACTCCTAAGACTATGTGTGAATGCCTACAAATTCTTGAGTTTGAGAGTCTTGAATGTGAAAGTCAAGAATTTGCAAGTAACCATTCATCGCCTTTGGAGGAAACTTTGCGTTTAGAGTAATCCATTAGCTATGAGCAAACCTCACAAGAATATGTTATGTCCTCTTGTTGGTTTGATCATGAGTTAGCTTTCAAGGAATTGAATGACCAATTCGAGAATTCTAGAGCTTGGTTTTTAGAAATAAACGACCAACTCGATTAGACCATTTCTTCTTCACAAAGTTCGGTTGAGGTTGAAACTTGCATTTCACCTCCACCCCTTTTTGAGGGAGAAATCATTGAGAGTGATCCAAGCACTTTTGAATTTCAACCTCGTATTAATTCTTCCAAATCTATTGAGGTTTATGGTACTTCCTTTCCATTGTTCCCCGCTATTAGTGAACCATTAACATTATCGCAAGAATCAAATGAAAGTCTTGAGGAGTTTGATCATATTCTTAAACGAAAGTGTTATTTTGAGATGCTTTATCTCATGGACTTTTCGCTTGCACTGTCCCCGCCTCCCCTTCCAATTGAAAAACCTTGGGGAGGTGATTTTAATTTTCCGAAGATCAATTTGGTCTTGTCCCCCTTAGTATCCAAATCGTCCATCACCCCTCTCAAATTTTCAATTGGTGATAGTTCATTTATTATTCCTTACACATTCCTTCCATTGTTCAAACAAAATTCTTATTTTTCGGGAGGCATGCATCCAAGGGAGGGTCCACCATTGATCCTTCAAAGTCAAATCGTATTTTGGGTGGATCCTCAAAAATTTCGACGTCTAATGTATAGTTAGTTAGAAGTTAAAATTCTAGGTTTTAAATAATTAGTTTTTTTTCTTATTTTTTTGTATTTCTCCTACCTGTCTAGTGTAATTATTTAAACTTTTTATTATTCTTTTTTGTTATGCTTGGTACTAACATGTTTTGTAGATTTAATGGACTCGTACTTATCGGGGATCCCTCCATTTTGGATAATATCTTTCTTTTCCTCTCTTTATGTTGTATTCTTGATTTGCATGGAGGAAAATGCAACATTTATGTTAGGGGGGGGGGGGGGGGTGAGATATTCTTTATCTTTATTGTTTAGTTCCATTGATTTGATCATATATTAGTTACTAAGAATGAGGTTGTTAAAAAACTAAAACACAAATTCATTAACTTCGAATATATATATTTTTGCACACACTCATACGCACTTCTTTGCATATATTTTTTCTTTTTTGTGTGTCTCTCATTGTAAATTCCATACTTTTAATATTTTTATAATATATATACTTGTTTATATTTATATATAGATATATAGATATTTTTCATTTTCTATTTATAGCATTTTTTATTTTTTATTTTTTTTAGGCCATCCCCCCTCATTTTTTTCCCATTTCCCCAAGCCTTTAATTTCCAAATATGAGAAGCATGTCTTAAAAAAAACTAAAGGCAACAGGTCATTACCCAAATAGGTGAAGCACGTATAAATAAAATAAAACATGAGAAGCAAGTTCTCGGTCAACACTAGCAGGTCCATTTGCAACCAAGTCTTGGCTTGAAATTAGGCAAAGACCTGAATCTAATTGTGGGCAAAATCGAAATTTGCCCATCTAATTGTGGGCAAAACATACAAAGTCTGGAGGAATTGAAACAAAAATCAGACCTGATCTAATTTTGCAAACCAATTCTCTATTCCTCCGCACTTTGTTCCAATTCCTAGGCAAAATCAAAAAGTTCGATCGATCGGGATCCCACCCGCGATCGACCGGTGGAAGCAGGTATATGGAATCTTTATTTTATTAAACGATTTATACTACTGTTTTCCTTCCCCACCATTTAGTTCCCTGTTCCCCCCCCCCCCCCCCCCCCAAATTCACTTGAATTCAACCAATTTCTACACATAAGGTATAAATTCTTCCTATGTTTGTTGTCTTTTTTGTGTGTGTTATTGGTTGGCAATTGTCTTGATTTTAAGGAATTAAGCATATTTTGACAATTTGTGTGTATAGTTGGGTGTGTCCCAATTTTTTGTTGTTCCAACTTCATTAATGCTCAATTGTAGATTAATACCCATTCATGAGAAAAAATTGTTGTTGGATTCTTGTGTTTGGTCATGAATGGGGCTTGTGTTGGTTCAAATGGTATTCACACACTCTTATACCATATTATGCACACCAAGTGTTTGCTAAAATACCTAAACCAATTTTTTTCAAAATGTTTAGCAAACACTCGCGTATTTTTCACTCAATGTCGCACCCCGACACATTGTGTCACAATGTGGTATGTTTTTACCTGATTTTCATACACTTGCACACACCATTTTAACTTGTTCAACGACTAACCTTAATTGCGCTTTACAATTTTTTTATCTTGCTTAATTATTGTTTATAGGCTGAAATAGCCGCAATAAAAAAGGAACGATTCGACCAAGTGTGTGTCATCTCGAGGATTCGAGGGGTTCCATTGTCTAAGGAAAAATTTCCAATCGAGTCATTTGTAGTATTGCCTACATTCCATTGGATAAAACTCTTTTGGATCATTTCTAATCAAGCTTCATACAACCTTAGAGAATCGGGCATTCAAAGTTCACGTTACATCAATACGCATTTCAATTCCATTCTCTTAAACAGGCATATGACCAAAACCATTTTTATGTGTTGGAGTAATTTTAATTTTCATAAGAACCATTTTTGAAATTAATTTTAAAATCTTTTTTAAAGAAACAGAATTCTCGTTGAAGTTTTTCCAGGTCGTTCGAACGACCTGGATCAAACGACCTAGCCCAGCCTGCACTGGTATCTCGTTAGAAGTTCATTAGAAATGTCGTTCGAACGAACTCGTTTGAACGAGGTTTATAATGACTTATCTAACAATTGTACTGGACTATCATTAGATATCTCGTTCGAACGAAAGGTCGTTCGAATGAGATTCGTCAGTTTTGAAATTTTTTTAGTTCTTTCCTGCAGTTATCTTAAAATAACTGCCCTTGTCCACTACTCTTCCTGTTTTATATTATGGTTAAAAAATCAGTTTTTGATAAGGGAGTTACATATTCTAGAGAGAAAAATTTCATATCTTCCTTTTTGATGAAAAATCCTTCTCCAATAAAATTTAACTTTTGAACCAAAACCCCATGCCATCAACCTGAAATTCAACAGGTACACTTGCGGCGGATTTATACGTTCAAGCTTATTGGAGATGGTAGTTTGGGCTTCGGTGGATACCGCGACACGAACAGTGTCGAGCAACAAATTGGATCTTCGCGTACTACAAACTCGGAGGTAGAGGACGACATCAGCATGTCTTGTTAAGTTAAAGTCTGTAAGTCTTTTGAGTCCTTTGTAAAACCTATTTGTAGTGGATTTTTCTAGGCCTAGCCGTCCAAGGTTTTTCCCATTTGGGTTTTCCTCGTACATCGGCACGTTACGGTTGTGTTTTTTCGCACTTTACTTTATTAAATCACCTAGATGTATGCATAGGATAAAAAGGATCAAATTGGCTAATTTTATTTCTCTTATACAAGTTAACAATTCCCATCACTTTAATTGTTAATTGTTCATGCTAACCTTCAAATTTGCAAGGGAAATTAAAATTAGAATATTTCTCTACTTGGCAAATTTTTATAGTGTAATGTGTGTATTCTACGAAATAACCTCAGTTCATATAACCTTACAACTTCAAATTTGTATCAGAGCAAGTCTCTAAAAGTTATTTAGATGAATCCTAGAGGTTATATGGAAAGTTTTTCGTCGAATTGACCATGTATATTTGATGGAACTAAGTACACCTATTGGAAAGCACGTATTAAATCAACCCTTAAATCAATTGATGAACGTGTTCGGGTTTCTGTTGAAAGAGGATGGTCCCCTCCTACTATGATTGTTGATGATGAAATTATTTTAACACATGTAGAAAATTGGAGTGAGGGTGAATTGAAATTGTGTAACTTTATCTCTGAAGGTTTAAATGCCTTTTTTAGTGTTGTGACTCCAGATGAATTTCTTCGTATAATGACGTGTGAGATGTCAAAGGAAGCTTGGAATATTCTCCAAGTTACTCATGAGGGAACTAGTGTAGTTAAATATTTAAAACTTCAAAACTTAACAACTCAATTTGAAACCATCACCATAAAAGAAACTGAAACGTTTGATGAGTTTTATGCTCGTATATCTGATATTGTTAATTTTTTCTTTAACTTAGGTGATAAAATTCCTGAAGATCATGTTGTTAAGAAAATTCTTAGATGCCTTCCTAAGCGGTTCATTCCTAAAGTCACGGTTCTTAATTCCTTAGGAAATCTAAATACTTTAAAACTTGAAGATCTTGTTGGTGATATTCAAACATATAAATTAGATATGTTTCCTAAAGATAACAAAACCAAAAATAAGGGTGTTGCCTTGAAAGTAAAGAAATAAGAAGTGTTTGAGTCTGATATAGATCCTGATGATATAACTCTATTTGCTAAAAAATTTAAAAAAAATCTCAAGTTCAAAAAGCGAAACTCAAAATTTGAAAAACTAAAATTTGAGAACAACAAAAATAAAGGTAATAGAAATTTCAATAATCAGGATCCTAAGAAATTTAAGAGAGATAACTTTAAAAAGGATGATTCGGAGAGATGCTTTGAGTGTGAGGGACATGTTCATAGATCATTTGAGTTCCCTACTAAACTTAAGAGACAAGGTAAAGAAAAGGCAGTTTACAATGCTACTCTAAGCGACAGTGATAATGAGTCTGAAGACTCTAATGACTCTAACCCATCTAGAAATAATTTCACTCCATTTATAGTAAGCCATGCTAGTATTTCAAGTGAGTCACATCCAAATTTTGACAATTTCGAGAAAAATCTTGAGGTTGCTTCCACTCACTTTGCTAGTAGTGATGAAAAAGGAAGTGAGAGTGAATTGCAATCCGCCTATTCTGATCTATACACTGAGTCTCTTTATATTCAAAAGGTAAATAAAATATTAACCTTTAAAGTTTTAACTTTAGAAAAGGAATTGAAAAGTCTGGAGGAGAAGGAGGATTTAGTTAGTCAACTCGAAGAAATTAAGATATCTCTTTCTGAGAAGCTTATCTTGCTAGGTAAAGAAAAATGTGACTTAATTATCTCCTTGGAAGGTGTCAACAAAGATCTTCATTAGTCTTTAGAGATTAGAAAATCTCTTAAAGCTAAAATTGTCCAACTTGAAAACGATCTCGAGTCCTCTCGTGAAGTCAAAGTCACACTCGAAGATAATTCAGGAAGAATGGGAAAATTATTTCTAGGTCCTGTTTTAGGATATAAGGAGAAAGGTTATCAAGAGAGAAAGGGTTTAGGATATGAAGAAAGAGAGTCATCCAAAGTCAAACCCGAACCCGTAGCTAAGTTTGTTACCAAATCAAATCCACCTAAATCGTATCTACCTAAAATAAGTTCACCTAAGCAATCTTCAAAAGCGAGTCCAAAATAACCCTATGTGTGCACTAATAGTCACAAACGAGGTCATCTTAGAGATTTTTGTTACAAGCTTGGGAAGAACTCTTATTTCACAACTCCTAAGCAACACTATAACTCATTTTCTAGTCTTAAGAGCCAATTTGAGTGAAGAGTGCCCAATATGTATGTGTTTTCTTTCAAACCATTTTTTATCAAAAATTATCCAACTTTTAATTAAGCACCAAACGAAGTTGTGAAAACCAAATTCTTACTTTAAACTAGTTTTATCTTGATTAATACTAAACATGCATCTAGTGATTAAAGCAAGTAAAGTAAATTAAAGAATACTCACAATGCCGGATGTAAGAGGAAAAACTCCAAAACGGGAAAACAACCTCGGACGGCCCAAGCCAGACAATCACTGTGAACAATTGTTTTACAAAGACAGATTAGCCTTAAACTAAGACTCGATCCCCACGGGTCTTGACGCTTCTTCTGATCTTCAATTATTCTTCAATAGGGCCCATGCAGAAATTTCATCTTCCACGATACCTGTCCACAACACATGCGTCCACGTATGTCTCGGTGTCCACCGATATGGCTTTGATTCATCTAAGATGTCGAACAAGAAGTCCTTCTCTTTTCTTCACCGCAAAACCCTTTGTGTTCAATGTGTAGAACAAACAACTTTGGTGCCACAAGATCACTTAAACATATAAGAATGATAACGCGGATCTTTGCAAACTCTAAGGATGTGTTTAAGACTTTTAAACCTTAGAAAACATGAGCGAAACAAGTTTCTGGTCGAATACTGTTTTCCAGAATGCACACTCGTGAAACAATGATGAAAACACTATTTAAATAAGATTTAAATATTGCCTCAAAAAATGTGTCATTCAAACGACTTAAGGAACTCGTTCGAGAAACATCCCATCTCATTCGAACGAGATTGGATGCCGTTTGAACGACAGCGCGGAAGTTTGAGTTTTTGACTTTTTTTTAAAAATGTCTCTTCCAATGAGAGATCCAAAAATGTCAAACTCTTTTATGAGCTTATCATCATAAAACGTAGTGTAAACCTTTAAAAACACTTAAAAACATTTTTCTTTATAAAAATTACATCCTTATCTTTTATAAAATAATTCTGAGCACCATTAATTATACGCATTCATACCTGAGTGATCTCGGAATAAAATTAACTTTAAAGACGATTAAACTTGCACCAATTTAACTACGGCATGATTAAATCTTTGAAGATTTACCACAACGTCTTCAATTTCTTCAATACGTCATAGAACAAGTGGGATCGTGACACAAATAAACATCTCCCTATAACATATTACAAACATAGTTTTGTTCACAGAATTAAGTCAAAACGATACAGGGACTCAATTGGAAATTTATGTCCTTACAAATCTCCCCCTTTGAATATTCCGGGACAAAACTAAACCAGTGAAATGCCTAATCGAGCCGTCAAACCGTATGACGCCTAAATCCCATCCCATAAACCCAAAATCAAAAATTTCAGGACACGGACTAGAATATGTAGCACCATCAAGCATGAACTGTCTGAATGTGATGTAGACTTAAAATCTCGAATCGCTGAAGCAGACCTACACACATGAAACAGACAAACAAATACCCAATTAAGTATGGAGGAAAAAATGAAACCAACATATTTATCCAAATGATACCAAACAATAATAGATATCAATATGAATAATCTCTGAAAACACTCATTTGTTAAAAACAACTTGAGCAACAAAATGATACCAATTTGATGAGTGCGAAAATGATACCAATGTGATCTACCAACATCGATCAGAGATACCAATTTGTAAAATATGAAATCAAAACATGCTCAAATCTCCCCCTACATAACATACATCTCTCCATCTTTTTGTCTCGAATAGACAACCCAATGAAAAGATAAACCAATATGAAATATCTAGCATGAGAATATAAACCAATAACCGCTAGATAATCAGGAAACAACCAGCTAAAAATGATCATGGAATGCAAAATCAGTAGCTAGTAAACCAAGGAATCACACAAAGACTATAGCAAATTAATCAGGTGTGATAAACAGACTATATGCAAAATACCAATTTTGAAATAAAAGAACCTACATATAAACCAGGCAAACTAAAAAATCCTTCAGCAGTACCAAAAAATATACCGATTTGAACCATAGGACTGCAAACCAATAAGAAGTCATTTTTTAGCCTGTCATTCGAACGATCTAGGGACTTCGCGCAAACGAGATGAGGAAGTCGCTCTAACGAAGTACAGAAGTCGTTCGCGCGAGATGAGTTGTCGTTTGAACGACTTCGCGCGACTTGCCAAAATTTCCCACTTTCCTAGAAATATTATAAAATATTGCCCAGTGAAAAAATTTCCACAAAAAAATTCCTGGAAGGGCCTGACAGATGCAAAACAGTGCTAAAACAGTAGGCTTTTCGCACAAAATGCAAAAACTCATAAAAACAAAAAATGCAAGTTACATGCAAACATAGTACCGATGTGCTCAAACATGGACATGGAATGAATGGGCGTGAAACTACAATAAATGAGTCACAATTCCAACACATCAAAACGATCAAGAAGCTCTAATTGATAGCGATTAATCGTCAAACTTTATCATAGCCATATGACAATTAAAAAGTGAGCTTAATGAACTAAACATACTACATGCACATAAATCCAGAATTTTGATGATTCTACAAACAATAGCGTCAAATTGTAATGTTTTAACATTATGATTAGTTGTGCAAACCCGTTTAAATTTTTAATCCATCCAAACTCCCTTAATAATATCATATTTTCTTTGGAATGAACTAAACAGATTTGGCCCTTTTCTTAACATATTGCATTTTCTTTTGGGCCCTTTTAAACGGTGGCTTTCACGACGAGTTAATTTTGAACTCTCGCAGCCCTTTCCCGTGAATCACTCATCATTTTTTTAACTAGATCAATTCAAATCCTCACGGTAAACGGTTATTACATGCACACTTCTCCTTAAGTTTACTAACGCATAGATGACAAGATTGAGATAAGAACACCTCACCAAATTCAAATATGCAAGAGAAGTCAAACATCCATATAAACTCGTGCATGTTGGCATATATACGAAGTCGAATCAAAATGCATATCAACTTCGAAACAACCCCATATAAAAAATGGCTAATATCATTTTAAGCATTGATAATAATGGCCAAATGCCCTAGCCACATGGATAATGAAACAATGGGGGGTCCAAGCACACCAATATGCCACATCAAACATGTAAACTGAAAAACAAAAATCGAAAATCTTTTTGGCTTTTCATATTTTGACTCAAATAAAAGCAAAATCTTTTTGGATTTTCAAAAGTTTTCTCAAAAAACAAAATCTTTTTGTATTTTTCAAATAGGACTCAAATAAATATAATACAAAGAGATACACATGTCATAATACTAGCAATGAATAAATCATGAAGCAAACTAGCATATGACAAACATGGCAACACTATCATCCTTTAGATTTAGCATGGGAAGAATCAAGTGCACCCAAACGAGAATCATGAAGTTTAATTCTTAAAGCCACTAAATCTGATTTCCTAACCCAAGTAGGTGTAAAACGACGCATGGAGGTTAGGGAAATCGGGGCAACTTTATTCCTAAACTTCCTAGGAGACTGTCTAAGGTCGTAACAATAACGCCTAAGGTGACCTTTCCTACCACAAAATGTGCAAATGTAGCGGTGGTGGGAATGATTACCTTTATGTGGACCTTTTCTAACCTTCCTAGTGTTTCTCACACGTGCGGGGGGGATGGGAATAACTCTCTAATCAAAACCTATACCTCCCCTATCTCCCTTAATTTGGACGGTGCCTAGGATCTTATCTAACTTCTTCGATCGAGCCTCCAGATCAAACTTGACTCTAGACGAGTCTCACAATCTCTCCTCCAACTCAAGAATCCTAGACTCGAGCAAACTCCTAGACTCCTCAAACTCTAAAATCTCCTTTTTCAAGGACTCCATCAAACCACGGAGATTATCTCTCTCTTTCTCCACAAACTCTAGTTTCTCCCTAAACTTCTTATCTCGTGCCCTAAGATCCTCAATCAAACTATCATTATTTTCTATGGCACGCTCATTCAACCTAGCTTGCAATTTTGAGTTAGCCTTTTTCACCTTCACTGTTTCGATATACAGCGCATTAAATGCATTTTGCAATTCTTTCACATCTACCTCCTCATCATCACTCTCTTCACCCTCACTAACATGGGATACACTCAAAACCTCCTCGGAAGTGTCATGCACATGAGAATCATCATCGCTCACATGACATGCCATAAATGCAACAAAGTTACTATCAATGGGGGAACTCTCTCCCTCTTCCGGATCACTATCACCTAATGTGGAATTATAGACAATGGGTTGCTTGCCCTCTTTCTTAAGTCTAGTGGGACACTCCTTAACTTTGTGATTGTACCCCTCACACCCAAAACACTTAACCGACTCATCTCTCTTAGGCTTTTCAAACTTATCCTTACAGGTGGGATCTACTTTGTTGTTCTTGAATTTTTCAAATTTCTTAGCATCTTTCGATTGCTTTTGAAACTTAATAAATTTTTTAAATTTCTTTGCCAACAAAGCAACATCCTCAAAATCGAAATCGAAATCTTAATCTGAAACTTTAATTTCCTCCTTCCGAGTTTTCAAAGCAATACCCTTTTCTTTCTTAGGCACTTCCTTGAAGGTAATCATGTCGATTTCATAGGTTTGTAAGTCACCTACGATCTATTCTAGTTTCATCGACTCTAACCTACCCAAGGAGTTTAAAATGGTCACTTTCGCATCAAACCTACTAGGCAACGACCTAAGGATTTTCTTAATGACACGGCTGTCGGGAATTTTCTCACCTAGGTTAAACGATGAGTTGATAATATTGGACAACCTAGCATAAAACTCATCAAAGGTCTCACTCTCTAACATCCTAATAGTCTCAAACTGTGTAGTGAGATTTTGAAGTTTTGACTCCCTAACTGTGCTAGTGCCCTCGTGAGTGAGTGCCAAAATATCCCAAGCCTCTTTTGATGTTTCACAAGTCATAATTCTATTATATTCTTCCTGTGTGACATGTGAAGAAATAACGTGCAGACCCTTAGAATTATATTGTTCAAGTCTTTGTTCAGTTTCGGTCCATGACTCAACAGGCTTTAAACTAGTGACCTCACCTACAATAGTGACAGGGAGCGTCCAACCTTTTTCAACTACAAGCCAAACACTCTCATCAATAGATTTTAAAGCACATCTCCTTATCATCTTCCAATAAGTGTAATTAGTGCCATCAAAAATCGGAGTTCGAGAAAATTCATTATATCCAGAATTCATCTTTGAAAACACACGGGATCACGGAACAAATAAAAATATTTTCTAGCTCTGATACTGATTTGAGGAGTGCCCAATATGTGTGTGTTTTCTTTCAAGCCAATTTTTATCAAAAATTATCCAACTTTTAATTAAGCACCTAACCAAGTTGTGAAAACCCAATTCTTACTTTAAACCAATTTTATCTTGATTAATACTAAACATGCAGCTAGTGATTAAAGCAAGTAAAGTAAAGTAAAGTAAAGAATACTCACAACGCCGTATGGACGAGGAAAAAACTCAAAACGAGAAAACAATCTCGGACGGCTCAAGCCAGATAATCACTATGAACAATGGTTTTACAAAGACAGATTAGCCTTACACTAAGACTCGATCCCCACGGGTCTTGACGCTCCTTCTGATCTTCAATCGTTCTTCAATAGTGCCCATGCAGAAATTCCGTTTTCCACGATACCTGTCCACAACACACGCGTCCACGTATGTCTCGGTGTCCACCGATATGGCTTTGATTCGTCTACGATGTCGAATAAGAAGTCCTTCTCTTTTCTTCACCGCAAAACCCTTTGTGTTCAATGTGTATAACTAACAACTTTGGTGCCACAAGATCACTTAAACATATAAGAATGATAACTCGGATCTTTGCAAACTCTAAAGATGTGTTTAAGACATTTAAACCTTAGAAAATATGAGCAAAACAAGTTTATGGTCGAATACTATTTTCCAAAATGCACACTCGTGAAACAATGTTGAAAACACTATTTAAATAGGATTTAAATGCCACCTCAAAAAGAGTGTCATTCGAACGACTTGAGGAACTCGTTCGAGCGACATCCCGTCTCGTTCGAACGAGATTGGATGTCGTTTGAACGACAGCGCGGAAGTTTGACTTTTTGACTTTTTGTTTAAAACGTCTCTTCCAATGAGAGATCCAAAATGTCAAACTCTTTTATGAGCTTATCATCATAAAACGTAGTTTAAACCTTTTAAAACACTTTCAAAACATTTAAAAATATTTTTCTTTATAAAAATTACATCCTTATCTTTTATAAAATAATTTCGAGCACCATTAATTATACGCATTCATACGTGAGTGATCTCGGAATGAAATTAACTTTGAAGACGATTAAACTTGCACCAATTTAAACTACGGCATGATTAAATCTTTGAAGCTTTGCCGCAACGTCTTCAATTTCTTCAATCCATCATAGATCAAGTGGGATCGTGACACAAATAAACATCTCCCTATGACATATTACAAACATAGTTTTGTTCATGGAATTAAGTCAAAACAATACAGGGACTCAATTAGAAATTTTTGTCCTTATATTGAGTATCTAGTTAATACTTTTAAAGGTATAACGGAAGAGTTTCTAAGGTTCTTTAAAGACCAAGGAAATAATTCCAACCAAAATACTAGAGTCAACAAAGGGAAGAATACAACTCATACTTGGGTTAAGAAAGATGATAGGAACAAAGCATTTGTAGCTCATGTTGCACTTAAGGCTCAAAATACCTCCCAATGGTACTTTGATAGTGGTTGTTCAAGACATATGACCGGTGACAAATCCTTGTTTACCACTCTTGAAAACTATAAATATGGTAAGGTAACTTTTGGGGATAGAAGCCAATCTCGAATCATGGGTAGAGGATCTATTAAAATTTCTGAGTTTCCTAAACTTGAAAATGTCCTTTATGTTGATGGTCTCAAGGCAAATTCGATAAGTATTAGCCAATTATGTGATGAAAATATTAATGTTAAGTTTAGTCAATCGAAATGCACCGTATATGATAAATCGGGTGCGTTTATTTTACAAGGTGTGATAACTGGTGACAATTGCTACGAAATAGTTCTTAAATCCGCTTTAGTTTGCAACAGTGCAAAAGCCTCATCTGCCGATCTTTGGCATCAACGGTTAGGTCATGTTAACTTTAGAGATATTGATCGTCTTGTGAGAAAAGAGTTAGTTCTTGGTTCACCATCTCTAGTCAAACCAACCTCCACTATTTGTGGGCCTTGTTAATTAGGAAAGCAAATTAAGAATCCTCATAAAGAGTTGAACTCTATAACTACCTCTCGAGTTTTAGAATTGATACACATGGACTTATGGGTCCCACTCATACCGAGAGCATAGGAGGAAAGAGATACATTTTAGTGATGGTGGATGATTTTTCAAGATACTCCATAGTAGATTTTCTAAGAGAAAAATCTGAGACTGTTGATTTTCTAACTGTTAAATGTAGAATTCCTCAAAATCAACACGGTGTTACCATAAATCACTTTAGGATTGATAATGGAACCGAATTCAAGGAATCCGGTGTAAATGCCTTTTGTGATGAAATAGGAATTAAGCATGAATTCTCGATTGTTCGAACACCACAACAAAATGGTATAGTTGAAAGAAAAAATCGAACGATCCAAGAAATGGTAAGATCTATGCTCCTAGGAATAAATGTGCCTTGTAGGTTTTGGGACGAAGCGGTTAACACCGCATGTCATGCCGTAAATAAGGTTTATTTACGTCCTAATACCAATAAAATGGCATATGAATTGTGGACTGGCAAGAAACCTAATTTGGCATATTTTAGAGTTTTTGGTAGTCCTTGTTTTATTCTTCGGGATAGAGAACTCCTAGGTAAATTTGACTCAAGGAGTGATGAAGGTATTTTCCTGGGATATTCTCAAAATAGTAGAGCTTTCAGATTTTTCAACTTAAGTAGTTCAAAAGTCATGGAATCAATAAATGTTGTAATAAAAGACGATGCTCCAGCCACATCTATTGAAAATGAGGAAGATTTGTCATGTGAGTGTGATGTCATTTTCGGTGTAAAAAATATTGAGTCTCACACTGACTTGATTGTTCCCACTACTGAGAGAAAGAATCCTTCTCCTTGGGTTTGTAAAAGTCATGATTTTTCAAAAATTATAGGAGATCCCGAGGTAGGCGTCAAGACTAGGGCTCAATTAGAAAATGAAGTTACTTACTTATGTTACATCTCTAAAATTGAACCTAAAAATTTTAAATAAGTGTTAAAATATGAACATTGGTTAATTCCATGCAAGAAGAGTTGTTCCAATTTAAGAAAAATGATGTTTGGGAATTAGTCCCTAGGCCTTCTAATACTAACGTCATTGGTACCAAATGGATTTTTAAGAATAAAATGGATGAAAATGGTGTCATTGTTCGTAACAAAGCTAGGTTGGCTGCCCAAGGATACACCCAAATATATGGTGTGGACTTTGAAGAGACTTTTGCTCCTATTTCTAGGTTATAATCGGTTCGCCTCTTACTAGCCATAGCATGTCACCTTAAATTTAAACTGTATTAAAGGGATGTCAAAAGTGAATTTTTAAATGGTATTCTTCAAGAAGAAGTCTATGTTGAACAACCTAAAGGGTTTGAGGACCCGAAGCATCCTAATTATGCCTTCTTTCTAAAAAAAAGCGTTATATGGCTTGAAACAGGCACCCCGTGCTTGGTATGAAAGGCTCACTTCTTATCTCCTTTCTCGTGGCTTTTTGAGAGGGGGAGTCGACATGACATTATTTGTCCGCCGTGATAAGAAATCTATTTTAATTGCTCAAGTATATGTCGATGACATAGTGTTTGGTTCTACGTGTGATAAACATACTCAAATTTTTTCAAAAGAAATGCAAGATGAATTTGAGATGAGTATGGTCGGTGAACTTACTTTCTTCCTAGGTCTTCAAGTTCGTCAACTCGATAGTGGGATATTTTTATCCCAAACTAAGTACACTAAAGATCTTCTAAAGAAATTTAAACTAGAATCCATTAAGCAGACATGTACTCCAATGAGTTCATCGGTTAAACTTAGTAAGGACACCGAAGGAAAGGATATAGATCACACACTCTTTAGGAGTATGATAGGTAGTCTACTTTACCTAATTGCTAGTCGTCTGGATATTTCCTTTAGTGTAGGAGTTTGTGCCCGCTATCAAGCCTCCCCAAAAGAGTCTCATTTACTTTCCATTAAACGTATTATCAAATATGTTAGTGGGACCCTGTCTTTTGGGATTTTGTATTCCTTCGACACAAATGATTGTCTATCAGCATATTCGGATGCCAATTGGGCAGGAGATATTGATGGATGAAAAAGTACATTTGGCAGTTGTTTATACTTTGGAAGTGAACTTGTCTCATGGATGAGCAAGAAACAAAATTCTATTTCTTTGTCCACGACAGAGGCCGAATACATAGTCGTCGGGAGTTGTTGCACTCAACTCATTTAGATGAAACAAATGTTGGAAGATTACGGTATTTCTCAAGGCACTATGACTATCTATTTCGGCAATACAAATGCAATTCTTATTTTCCATAATCCCGTTCAACATTATAGAACCAAGTATATTAGGATCCGTGAACATTTTATTCGTGACTTGGTTGAAGAAAAAATCATTTCCTTAAGCTTCGTAGGCACCGATCAACAATTGGTCGATATCTTTACCAAACCTCTAGATGCCTTTAGGTTTGAAAACCTTAGGAACTCGATTGGATTTTTCTCCATTGATTGAGATCGAAGTCGTCTATCTAGTTTAGGTTGGGTTTATTATCTATCTTCTTACCTATGAACTAGATTATTTTTGTAAATATTTTATTCAAAATTTCAAAAATATGTTTATCTTCTTTTCAAGGAAATCGGGAAAGGTTAGAAAAGCTATCACAAATTTTTGTCCCTATGGTGTTGTGTTTGATGTGTTCGGATCACTATTTTATTTCATGTCCACTTGGCTTTCGATGAGTAGTTAATACGGACTTCGTTTCACTTGTGCACAATAATGCTCTTTTATGATATGTATTTCTGTGATTGCCTCATATATTAGCCTTCTTGCACACACTTATCATGAAATATTGAGGATATCTTTTTCGCATTGCACTCGTGTGGTGATATTTGACGTTGTCTTTTCAATCTTAGTCATATATCTTATAAGCAATCAAAATTGTGCATGATCATACATTGCCCGGATTAAAAAAATAATTATATTCATCCGGTTGTTTGTTGTTTCTAGCAATGGACTCGGGCTACGAAATAGCCTCCATTTTCATTATAGAATAAGTGCTTAAAATTGAAGCATTGAAAAATGATATATATAATGCCAGGACCAAAATTATTTAGCTTTATTGATTCTTCAAAAGAAAAGTCTCAATCTATAGTTGCTAATGGGAGATATAAGTTGAAGATCAATGAGCATGCACATTTATTCGATACATTGCTTTCTTATTTTAATAACATTGGCGAGAAAATCATCAATCTTATATGTGTGTTACTTTAGTGATTGAGTGTCCTATGGTATTTCCTTATTGACACAAGGCTGATGTGAGTGCATATTGCGGCTATATATTGTTTGGCATTCTGCACTTGTGCATTGTCTTATGTAAAAGCTCTCAATCGTATTGTTCACACCCTTACATCTTTGCTCCCATGGTTTGGATATGTCATCACAACCTAGGAAAGTTAAAACATTCATTTTGGCAATTTTTTGGCCTTCCCAACTCCTTCACATATGTTATTTTCATTTTATTTTATTGTTCTTATTTTTTAACCTGTTTGAAGTTCGCCAGAAAATCTCGTTCAAACGAGTTTTTGAATAAAATTTCCCAATTCTTGACTGTCATATCGTTCGAATTATCGTTCGAACGAACTTCTAACGAAGTTTCAAACGAGTTTCATTAAATCCTTCTAGCATATCATTCGAAAGAAGTCATTCGAACGAGCTAGGTTTTATTTGGGCGATTTCGCCCTCTCATTTATGTCGCTTCAATTTTTTTTGGTTTCTCTCTCTCTCCTCATTTTCCCCATGTTTTCCCCAAATCTCTTCATCTCTCTTCTCCTATTTCCCACTACACCCATTAACCCTCCTTCCCAATAATCCCACTAACCTCGATTCCTATCCTCTCCTCTCATTAAACCTCTCCCATACTCTCACCACTCTCATTTATCCTCCAACTCCCATTTTCAGCTGGGATTCCGAGTTCTTCCTCTTCACTCATCCATTCTAGGTAATCTTCTTTATCTCTCTTCTTATATTTCTTATATATATATATATATATATATCTTTTTCTTTGTGGCAATATAATCTATGATTTTTTTGTTGCCCCTAATTAAGTTGATCTCTCTGAACATTATCATTTTTAAGTCAAAATATTTTTGTTGATAATTTCATGGTACTTCCCTAAATTAATTTTTTTTCTAATCTCTAATGGCGGACGGGAATTATTGATGTTTTGGTTTGTTGGTGTTGTTTGGCGGTTTGGATGGATTCTGTTTGGGTAGGTCCTAGTTTCGCCCTCTCGAATGGCTCCGCGTAGTCATCGCACCAGTCACATATGCGACTCTCCTGAGGAACGCTCTTCCTCTTCATTTTCATAATCATTCGATGAGGACTCCAATGTTAATTCTTCTATTCCCGACCTTTAATTGCATTGGAGGACTCTCACCAGTCATACCCAATACCATACACAAGGATTTTCCACTACGTTCATTATTAGAGAAAAACTTGTCCATCTCTCATCTCTAGCAGGCACCACAGTCCACTCTTGGATATCTGACTTAGGATAGGACCCCTTGTTCAACCTCACTGACACAATTTATCCCGACCTTATTCGGGAATTTTATTTTTAGTGTCTGCTCGTGAGGATCATATTTTCTCTCGAGTACGAGGTAGGGAAGTCATTGTCACTCCACAGCCCGTCTCCTCACTTTACCCTGAGTCACAAATTCATCCTACCCTTGGGCTCCCGATTCTCGTCCTGACTTCACTCTGATTATGAGCACTGTGTATAGGATTATCCAACCCGGTACTGTTACTATTTTCCATAAAAAATTACATCTAGACTTTATAGTCCTAAATTGGATTGTGTGTGCTTGCCTCATTCCTCGTGCAAACTCCACTCAAATTACTAAGATGCATATGGACCTCATGTTTGCCATTAGCATTAGGGTTTCCATCGACCTACCCGCCTTCATTTATCTAGTAATTAAGTCTGTTAGAATCAACCCATCCAGTCCCACTAGGCAAGCTCTCCCCTTTGTCGTTATTATTACCCGACATTATCTTGTTGTCGACTGCCCTCATCTTCCCATCAATGTCCCTGTGACCCACTACCAAACCATTTATAGGTCCTCTGTTGGTAGGTCTCGTGGTCATTTACCTCCTGATACTCCACAGCTCATTCCCTCTCAATCCGTCTCATTACAATCCGCACTGCCTCCACTCCTGCTCCTATCAGACCCCCACCCTCTCGTGTTACCCCTAGGCCGTCATCTTCTCATGATCCCACTCCTATTGACTTGGAGGATCTTACGTTTGTGCTTACATAGGTGGAGAAAATTCAAGAAGATAGGCGCCAGGACCGGGCTATTCTGCAGGAGCTACTGATTAATATGCAGCAAGATAGGGAGGCTCAGGCTCGTCGCAAGGAAGCTCGAGCATATTGGGATAAAGCTCAAGCGCTTCAGGATTTTATGCTTCTTGAGCACCTTGAGGTGATTCATCGCATGGAGATGCACCGTGGAGCTGGCTCATCCGGCACCGGGTCCCTTCCGGATAATTCACCACATGATGCCCCAGCTCCTTGATTTCATTTATGTTTTAGTTTATTTCATCTTTTGTACTTGTGAGGGCGAGCGAAACACCTTTATTTCATTTTCTCACTTGTACCTATTTCTCTGATTTAATTAAATTCTCTTTATTGATGTATGGATATTTGGTTTTTCCCTCTATGGTAACTGAGATCTCTCTCCTGTTTCTTCAATTATTGCATATATGGATCTTGGATTGTGTTGCATATTTTCTATTGCTATTATTCCTTGTATCCTTTTTCTCTAACCATGTAGGCTATCCCTATCTCTTTGTCTTTTTCGGACAAAAAAGGGGAGAAACATTGATAGGGGGAGTTCTTATTTCGGGGGAGTTAATTATAATTTAACATATGTTATACTCATGTTTAACTAACTTGCTTTATATTTTATATTCTCATGATTAGTTAACGCTTGATTTATATTCTCTATTTCCCCGTGCATTTTATGTATTTGTTGTTTCATGTGTGTAGGATATATCGCCTACTTTTCTGCAGCACACCGTTAGTTGAGTTATTTAGTCTGTCTTTTTATTTGGGTTTTTGGGACGGGCTTTAGAATCGGCTTGATGGATGGCTTAGAAAATTCAGTCTTTTTATTTATTTTTTAAAAATTTCATTTTGTCCCGAAATAGCCAAAGGGGGAGATTTGCAAGGACAAATTTCCAATTGAGTCATTTGTAGTATTGGCTACATTCCATTGGAGAAAACTCTTTTGGGTCATTTCTAATCAAGCTACATAAAACCTTAGAGAATCGGGCATTCAAATTTCACGTTACAACATTATGCATTTCAATTCCATTCTCCTAAACAGGTATATAACCAAAACCATTTTTATGTGTTGGAGCAATTTTAATTTCCATAAAAATTAATTTTAATAAAAACCATTTTTGAAATTAATTTTAAAATCTTTTATAAAGAAATAAAATTCTCGTTCGAAGTTTTTCCAGTCGTTCAAACGACATGGATCTAATGACCCAGCGTGCACTGGTATCTCGTTAGAAGTTCATTAGAAATGTCGTTCGAACGAACTGGTTCGAACGAGGTTTCTAACGACTTATCTAACAATTGTAATGGACTATCGTTAGATATCTCATTCGAACGAGATTCGTCAGTTTTTGAAAAAAAAATTACTTCTTTCCTGCAGTTATTTTAAAATAACAGCCCTTGTCCACTACTCTTCCTGTTTTATATTATGGACGAAGAATCAGTTTTTGATAAGGGAGTTACATATTCTAGAGAGCAAAATTTCATATCTTCCTTTTTGATGAAAAATCCTTCTCCAACACAATTTAACTTTTGAACCAAAACCCCATGCCATCAACCTGAAATTCAACAGGTACACTTGCGGTGGATTTCTGCGTTCAAGCTTATTGGAGACGGTAGTTTGGGCTTCGGTGGATACCGCGATATGAGCAGTGTCGAGCAACGCGTTGGAGCTTCGCGTACTACAAACTCAGAGGTAGAGGACGGCATCAGCATGTCTTGTTGAGTCAAAGTCAGTAAGTCTTTTGAGTCCTTTGTAAAACCTATTTGTAATGAATTTTTCTAGGCCCAACCATCTGAGGTTTTTCCCATTTGGGTCCTCGTACATCGACGCGTTGTGGTTGTGATTTTTGCACTTTAATTTATTAAATCACCTAGATGTATGCATAGGATAAAAAGGATAAAATTGGCTAATTTTATATCTCTTATACAAGTTAACAATCCCATCACTTTAATTGTTAATTGTTCATGTTAACCTTCAAATTTTTAAAGGAAATTAAAATTAGAATATTTCACGACTTGGCAAATTTTTATAGTGTAGTGTGTGTATTCTACGAAATAACCTCAGTTCATATAACCTTACAACTTCACATTGTTAGAGGGAAAAAGTGACTGGCTTCATGCTTATTTTGAAATTTTCAGACTCTACAAAGGTCGTTGGCCTACCATTATGCGCACTACACCAAAAAGACAAAAAAATGTCACTTTTGAGTCAGCCACCCTTATCACGGTCATTGATCGTGACAAACCCGTGATAACGGCTTGTCACGGTCAATGATCGTGACAAGTACAGTTATCACGGTCTTGTCACGATCATTGACCGTGACAATCTTAAAAATTTATCACGGTCAATGATCGTGACAGGTTCATGACAACTTTGTCAGTAAAAAAATCTCCCCTCTTTTTTTCCACCGTTTTCTATTCTCTCCATTTCTCTCTCTCTCTCTCTACCAGGCATTTTTTCTTCTCGCTTTCTCTTTAATTTGTATATATATGTGTATATGTGTTTGTGTGTGTGTGTGTGGTGGGCGGGAGGGGGCAGGGGGTGGTGGGCCTGGGGTGGTGGTGGTGGGGAGGGGGAGGGGGTACATGGGTGTATGTGTGAGTGTGTGCGCATTTGTGTGTGTGTGTGTGTATGTGTAGTGGGGCAGGGGTGGTGGGGCATTTATGTGTGGGGGTGAGGGGTTGGATTTATGTGTGTGTGCAGGTGTGGGGGGGGAGGGGGGCAGGGGTGGGGGCGTGTATGCATGTGTGTATATGTGTGTGTTGAAATTAATTGGTGTTTAGTTTAATACTTAAAATTAATTGTTAATGTTGATTTAGGATTTGAAATTAATGTTTAGTTTAGGACTTGAAATTAATTGTTAATGTTGATTGGACATTATAAATATTGTTTCTTTATTTTTATTTAGGTTTGAAATTGTTATTGTTGAATTAATTGAGTAGATGAATTAGATGGAGTACGGGATACACATTTGTTGGTTTGTTGTTGTTGTTGGATTATATTGGACAGAGGTGGTTGGATATGGAAGTTGGTTGTTAAATTTTTTAAAAATACTTAATTTAATTCACACAAATAAATTCGTAAATAATTATATTGTCTTAATTTGTTGAGTTGGTTAATTTTGGAAGTGGCACGACCACTGGATTATTGTCAACATGGGGGGAGGGGGAGTTTTCGACTTTTTTCTAAAATTACTTTCTGTCACGACCCGTTCAAGAGTGGCACGACCACGGACTTCTCGTAATTAAATGAAACATACCTACAATTACACATAGTGAGCATAGATACTAGCCTTCTAGTTCTTATGCATACGCATTCAATAGCCCTTAGACCCGTTCGAGAGTCAATACCCCTGTAATGAGATCTTTTGAATTGTCATGTTTGGACAGTTTAGGACTGCATAATTTCTGTATAATAATATTCTTAGTGGCTTAAAGTTGTTACTTTTGGAGGAAGTTTTGCAGTTGTACCCTAATATTCTCTGAGTACATACTAGATTGTCAAGTGTGAGTGTTATTTCAATTGATCAATTGAAATAACACTCACACTTGCCAATCTACGTCGTGTACTTGGAGAACTATGGGGATATGCTGTCGAATTTTTCTCAAATCATAACAATGTGCATGAGTTGTTAAGTATATTACAGAAATATTCGATCTTTAATGGGATAGGACCACTCACCCTTTAGAGGAGATGGAGGAAATAGGAAATGCTATTATAAATTGAAATTTTAAAAATTGAATATAAATAAGACATAATTAATTGAACCATACAATAAATCTAAGTTTTGTTTACATTAATCCATGAATATACGCTTTTTACCCTTAATAGGTGATTGTTTGTAGTAGCTGTGATGGGATATCCTAAATACAAATAGTGGATGGGGGAGACAAATAGATTGGGAGATGTGTTTTGCAGAGGTGCTAATGAATTTGTGAAATACGCAAAGAGATGTTATAATAATGAAGAGTTTTCGTGTCCGTGTGCTAGGTGTAAGAATGGTAAGGTGTTTGAGTGGAAAATAATTGAACTACATTTGTTAAGATCGGGTATGCAAGATAATTATTGATTTTGGAGTTTTCATGGTGAATTGAAAGTTCCTTTTATCCCCGAACAACCTTCACAACAACCTTTAACAAGTAGGATAAATGTAGAAGGGAACGACGTAGATCTTAATATATTAGAGGATTTAGTTGATGACACGTATGGAGTTCATGAAGTGGTAGAGAATGAGGTCACTGACAATGTACAAGGTTTAGGTGCTCATGAAGATATCACGATAAACCTTAACGATGACTACCAAAGTTTAAAATTTAAGGCTACCCAACCGTTATATTATGGCTCTAAGAAAGATCAAACAACTTTACATTCCATGGTTGGATTGCACAGTTTGAAGACGCAATATGGTTTGTCTGGCAATAGCGTAACAGGAATTCTGAATTGGGTGAAGGGCTTACTACCCAAGGAGAATACGCTTCCAAATTGTTATCATGTTATGAAGAACAGTTTGAAAGGTTTGGGAATGAAGTATAAATCGATTCATTATTGTGTGTATGAATACATACTATATCGAAAGGAGTATGAAAATCTCAATCGTTGTCCGGTATACGATGAACCTAGATATTTCCAATCTACTGGCAAGGAAGGCACAAGCTCAAAAGTGCCTCAAAAAGTGTCAAAATATTTACCCGTTGGGCCTAGATTAAAGCGATTTTTCACAGTACCATGGATAGCGAAGGTAATGACTTGTCATGCTAGGGAAGAAGTGGGGAAAAATCTCATGTGTCATCCTATTGATTCTACAGCTTAGAGGAGGAGGAGTTATGAGTATCCCAATTTTTCTCGAGAACAGCGTAACATTCGTTTGGTTATATCAACAGATGGTTTCAATCCATTTGGAAATATAAGAACCAATCAGAGTGTATGGCCAGTGATCCTAAACCCACTCAACCTCCCTTATTCACAATGTATAAGACCTGAATTTTCGATAATGTCTTTGTTGATACCCGAACCAAAGGCACCAAGTGATGACATCGACGTTTATCTCGATCCTTTGGTAGAAGAACTAAATGAGTTATGGGAAGAGGGTGTGCAAGTATTTAACTCTTTAGAAAATAAGAATTTACGCTGAAAGCTATGTTGATGTGGGCAATTTATGATTTTCCAGCTTATGGGACATTATCCGGTTATGTAGTACATGGTTATTTAGGGTGTCTTTTTTATGGAGAGGAGACTGAATCTCTTCATCTCCCCGCTAGTTCAAAAAATATATACCATTGCTATAGGAGTTTTTTACCCCTGGCTCATAGTTTCAGATTTGAGAAAGGTTCCAATTATTTATCGGGCGAGGTTGAACATAGGCTACCGCCTAGAAAACTTTCAGGTTTAGAAATTGAAAGTAAATATTCTGATTATGGCCCTAATATGCCAAGTAAGAATCCTAAATTTAATAATGTCAAGCATAAGAAGATCCTAACTGGGAATGAAACTGAGATAAGAAAGGCATGGTCTAGGAGGTCAATTTTATTTGACTTGCCTTATTGGAAGAATAACCCGGTGTGACATGTATTAGATTTGATGCATACAGAGAAGAATCTCGCTAAACATATTATGGGCACGTGCCTTGGGGGTAGTCATTCGAAGGATGGAGAAAATGCACAAAAAGACCTTACATTGTTGAAACTTAAGCCACAACTATGGTTGAAAGAAGATAGTAGGGGAAGGACAATAATTCCCCCTGGTGCATTTAATTTGACAAGTGAGGAAAGGAAGGTGCTTTTAGACACAACATATAATTTGAAGGTTCGATCTAATTTTTCGTCGAACTTGCAAAGGAATGTGAATTATGCTACCCATGATTTACATAAACGTAAGTCCCACAATTGGCACGTGATCATGCAATCGGTTCCTCTATTGTTTAAGCACTGTTTCTCCAAGCATAAGGATTTGCAGAGGGCTATTATGCAAATTGGTATCTGCTTCTGACTTTTGTGTTAGAAGGTAGTCAATCGAGAACACATAGTGGCCGCAAAATTGGCGGTGATCGAAGCAATTTGTGTGTTGGATAAGTACTTTCCCCCAGCATTCTTTAACACAAGTGTGCACTTGTTGGTACACCTATGTGACGAGGCACTTCTTTGTCATCCAGTTAGATATCGGTGGATGTATCTGTTTGAAAGATTGATGAAAGTTTTTAAAGATTACGTCAAGAATACGTGATACATTGCAGGTTCAATTGCAGAGGAATATATCACCATGGAGTCATCAATTTATACTCGGGAATATATGCCTGACACGACCAGCGTTGATGGCATTGATGAGTTCATCGATAAGGGTGGTCATGTGACGGGAAAACGCGTGAAATTAACGAGTTTGCAACATGAACAAGTAACTCGTTATCTATTTCACACACATGAAGATGTCAAAGAATGGAAAAGGTAAGTTTAAATTATTTTAAGTTTTACATTATTTTAGATTAATTTATACATGATTAATTTTGTAATATGTTTGTCACATTATTGTATGCAGGAAATATGAAGCCTGTGAGAACAATAAAAGATGAAAAATAATGGCGCAATCAGATAGCGATTTTAGGTTGTGGTTGTCACACGAGGTAATTATAATGGAAACGGATGTTATATAACGTTACATTACAATAAAACTTTACAACAAACCTAATTAACTTATCTCTATTCTCAGCTCTTAAAGACGGGTGATGCGACGTCAAGGCTTGCTCATCTAGCCACTGGACCCTCGTTCATGGAACAAGGGTACAAAAATTATCGATTGAATGGTTACGAATTCGGTGCAAGGGTGTATGAGGAAAATACAAATGTACAGAACTCGAGCATTTCATACAAGGCACTTATTTTCTTTCGAGCGAGCGCAAAAGATAAAAATTTTATTGAAGCTGAAATGACTTACTATAGTGTAATTCAAAATATATTTGAATTGGACTATGTGAGCTTCAAAAAGTTCGTATTTTAATGTGATTGGGTAAGAGTTGAGGATAAAAATGCTTGTAAGTTTAATCCTGATACCAATTTGATCATAGTTGACTTGTCCAAGTTGAAGAGCAATGAACACTCGAGCGATGAGTCATTTGTTTGTGCATTTCAAAAGGTCAACCAAGTGTTTTACTCGGAGTATATCAACAACGAGTCGTGGTCAATCGTCCTACATGAGCCAAAGCGTCTAAATAGTAGTTTAGATGACTTGGCTGTTCCTACTGAATATCAATCCATTTTTTATGATAACCCGGATTTGAAACAATTTTTTAATTTGTAATAAGTATTCCAATTTAGCGCATGTACTAGTGTTTTATTATTATCGAACATCGGTTTAAAGCTTTTAATTCATTTGTACTTGATCATTTTGCCTCTTTTTATCTTTCTCTCTTTCCTTTGTATATGTGTGTGAGTTAAACAGTAAAAAGTATTCCAAGCATTGGTTTAATGCTTTTTATTCATTTGTGCATGTACTATTTAGACTTAATGTTTGCGTGTCTTCTTCTAATTTATTTTGAATTTGTACTAATAACAACATTTTTTACAGAAAATATTTCCTTCAGGGATTAAGGCAAGGATGATGATGATGATGATGATGATGATGATAATGATGATGTCTTTTGGGCCCGTCGGTAGCGGAGGCGACGAGGGCTCCTCGGCCCCTACGCTCCCTAAATGGGGAAAATTGGGAATGGCCGTCAAGAACAAGACGGGGATATTAGTTAGATCCCTCGAGCTGTTAAAGATGATTATCAGCCCGGGGTACACTAGTTGGAGGGAGGTGCCAAATGAGCTCAAGTTAGCTATTTGGGCGGCACTACAGGTAATGTATTTATATTTATATTTATATTTATATTTATATTTATATTTATATTTATATTTATATTTATATTTATATTTCAATTTATATTTATATTTCTATTTATTCGCAACTAATATTGTATTTGTTTGACAGGAACAATTCAGCCTCGCCCCAGAACTCCGTGATTCTGTCTTGGAGCAGTTGAGGGAGCAACACAAGACATGGAAGAAAAATTTGCGAGGCCGGTACTTTGGAAAGACCTGAGACTCCATTATCATAATGCGTGAGTCCGTCCCGCTGAAGGAGCCGATCTCATTGGCAAAATGGCAAAGTCCAAGGGCAATGAGATCGAGGAGCGATAATTGGCATCTCGCTAATCGAGGAGGGAAAATAGGGTAAAAAAGACAGACGTGCACTGCTCCGACCGGACGTCTTACGCTGAGGTGGAGCATAGGATGATGGTAAGTTTTTATTTTTTTATAATTATAGAATTGTGTTATTCTACATTATTTTACTTTGCGGGCCCGGTACTAGTTTTGCATTATTTTATTTTAGGGGACGAGGAGTGGCCCTGGGGGTAGGCCACATAGGCTCGATGCTTATGTGGCAATTCGAACGAAGAAGGGGAATGATAAGGAGGTGTCCCCTAGTGTCGCGGCCATGATTGTAAGTAATCCGACAGTTTACTTTTTGTTAATTACATTATAATTTTTTTATTTACTTCTTTAACTAATTGTGTGCTTTTTGTCATTTCAGGCAAAGCTTAAAGAAGTTCATGAGTCGTCGTCTGATGCCGACAAGGAATCTTTGTCCACGGATGCCCTCAACCAAATGCTTAGCGCTGATCACAAGAGGAGGACAAGGGGGTGAGCTCGCGGGTGGCAAAATCTAGGATCATTGGATTGGAGACGAGCAACACCGGATTGGCTCATCAGGTGGACTCACATGATGTGAAGCTATCAAGGTTGGAGGCGACGGTCCAAGATATGTTCTCATTCGTGAAGCGTTTGTTGGGAGAAAAGGGCAAGGGGAAGGGGAAGGAGAAGGTGTTGGAGAAGAGGTGGAGGAGGATGAGGACGTGGACATCCCTGCTTCATCGCCGATACGTGCGAACTCACCGATTGATGATCCAGTCCCCCACTCGGTGCCCGTCGAGCAGCCTATGTCAACAATTGGTTAGTCGAGCGTGTTTATACTCAACGTATTTGATAGCATACGGATAGGGAGGTGGTTGAGGGATCGTAATACCATCCAGGGTATGTTGGTTCATTGACGTGCGCTTCAATACATCGAGACCAAGGTGCTCATCATGCATGTGATAACCGGGAAGAAGAAAGCCCCATTGTGGTTGCGCGAACAATGCGGCGTAATGCATATTCAGGGGTGTCTCTAAGCGTTTGTCGTGTGGCCTTACTTCCTCCTCAAACCTACCACATGACATAATTTGTATCTATTTTATCTGGACACTTCGATTATATTTGTATTATTTGGATTTATTACATTTTGGTTTGGATATGGAATTATATATGCCGTGATTTGGTGCATTTTTTCTATTTTATTTGGATATATGTTGTCTAAACAGGTAAAATTTTTCTATAACAGGTACAAATATACTGCTGGACACTGGTAGTGCCCAAACTACCCAGCAAATTTTTTTAAAATTCTACTCAGATTTGTCACGGTCATTGACCGTGACAAAGGAAACTTGTCACGGTCAATAACTGTGACATGTTTTTAAAGATTGTCACGGTGCTTGACCATGACAAATGTTGTCAAGGTCAAAGACCGTGACAAGTCTAATAAACTTGTCACGGTCGTTGACCGTGACAATCCGGTAGATCTGGTGTAGTGGCGTGAGACCATGATATGTGTCGGATGTGATGGGTGTATATGCGCCGGGATCCACTGGTGGTCCAATTTTTATGTATTGTTGTTGTAATGGGAATTCTATTTTTTTCCTCCTTTCTTTCTTTCAATTTAATTGTATTAAGTTATTTTGTGGAATTATGGGATTTCAAATGACTAGGTGTGCCCACGTGCATTGCACGTGCGATCGTATCAATTAGAATATTTATTTAAATGATTCTGAAATTATAATTAGTTCCTTTATATTTTTTGTATACTTATAAATTATGTTAACCAAAACACTTCCATCTAAGCCAGCCTACAAAATTCAAGTATCACATGAAAAAAGACAAAGCAACTTAAACCTATAGACCCATCTTCAAACTCTCTCTCTCTCTCTCTCTCTAAAGGAAGAACCTCATACTGAAGAACTTTGATGACCAATACCCACCGAAATAAAGAAAGAACCCCATGCTTAGCCATATACACAAACCTCTCACCTCTAAAAACTCCATAAGCACGAACAAGCGACTGACCCTTTTATTATTATCATTTTGAAACTAAACTTTTCGCTGCTGAAATATAAGAAACTAACAATTAGAATATTATATTAATATAAAAAAATAAAAAATACTATTTTACGTAATGAATATATATTTTGTGTCATTTTCTAAAATATAAAAATCTTTTTTACTCAAAACTCACGTGTTCTCACATCTAAATCAAATTTTAATTTTCCAATATTAAAAATTATGCTATAATTTAAACATTTAAAATACAACAGAGAAGAACAAACTAAATGCACACACTTGGAACCAAATTAAAATAAAATATACTTATAGATCTATTAATTTATTACCTCTCTACCCACTTCCTTTTAAACTACTAAGAAGTTTGGTTATAATTTTATAAGCATAAAACATGCACATAGATTTAAGTAATAGCCATAAAAATATTTCACAAAATTATAATAACACAATATCAAACCAAAAGCACACCATATGCATACTAATATTCACACATACTGATATTTATGAAAATCCATATTCTCCTTTCCCCCTTTTTTTGTCCAAACCCATTTATGCTTTTCTGATGGACATCTTACAACACCAAAATCCACCCTGCATTAAAATTCTGCAAACACTTCTACAAGATCTAATCCATTTATAAACCTATAGCTCCTAAGTTCTTGAGAAGAGGATACGATAAAAAGATGACGAAATTATATTACAATTATGAAAATAAGAAACATACAATAGTTAAAATCTCTTTTTCAAGAGTAGCAATCCATTGATTTAATATTAAGACAATGAAGAACCTTGGTGCCTTACTCATAGCCTTTCCCACCCAATTAATTTTGAGAAGCACACAAGTCTCTGAGATTTGATTTCAAACATCTTCATTCAACACTTTCCTTGTGAACTGCATCTCGATCCTCGGTAGTAAACCAGAAAAAAGATACAAAAAGTCCCTTAACCAAATACCAAAATACGCACACATGATATCCTAGTTAAAGGAGTAAAAAACTATCAAGATCTAAAGTTGACCGTGCAATTGTAAAGTGGGTAACGTCAAAATGTTTAGAGCCTCAACTCCAACACTGAGTCTCGATTTCTAGTTCTCATCAAAATTTTCATGAAAATTATGAAAATTTACTTACTCTATTTTTGGGTCTCGATTTTGAGATCATATCATATGTCACAGAGAGTGCGAGACGCGATAATTCAATATGGTGTGTTAGGTTTTCGTAGAGGGTAGCGAGAGTGGAGATAAAGGAAAGGAACAAAGGGAAATTCTGAATATGTGAGGGTTTTTTGGACAAATTATCATTCTATAGGGTTTAGCCTCCTTTTAAGTAGTAGAGATAGTGTAGTTGTTGGTTATCTATTGAATTTTGATTTGAGTGACCCCCCCCCCCCCCCATTTTTATAAAATCAAATGTTCACCACCAATTTATCGATTATTTTTACTTCAGCCTCTCTATATTATTGTGACTTACGACATAATTTCTTTTAAATTAATTCTCGTGGTAAATATTTTTGTTTTTCTTTGGTTTGTGTAGCACTCACGTTGACTACCTCGGGGATCGATCCAAATTTGGGTGATTTATTTATATCCCCTCTTTGTCATAGTGTCTTTAATTACAGTGAGGACAATGTACGTTTCAAGTTAGGGGGTGTGATTATTCATCTCATTTTTTTTTCATCGTGAGATAATTAAATTTTATAAATTCAAAAAAAAATTAAAAATTGTTTTCTTTATTTTTGTTCTCTTTCTTGGCCCTTTTGCCTTAATTTCCTATGATAAATTCAATAATTGCCCTATTTGATTGCTAATTCAATGATGCATTTTTTTTTCTTCCATGTTATTAAACTTTAGTCCACAAATTTTTTAATATTGAGAATAAATGCATGAATTAAACCTTGAAAACCCATGAGCACTTGAGCATAGTTTATAAATGATTCGGTAGGACAATTATAATTAGGTATGTTTTTGTTGCTTTGTGTACACTAAAACCGAGCGAGCTTTGTGCTTTTCCTCCTTTGCGAGTGTTTATACACTACTCTTTTATTCTTGAAAACGTTAAATTTGTTGGTAATCTCACTATTCTTTCATTTGATTATTCATTAATTGACTTCATATTTTGAAATGTATTACTTAAGCACAATTTTTAAAGTTGTTTTTACTCGAGAATTGTGTAAATTTTAGGAAAGCGTCATAGACCCTCTTTTTTATATTACCTATATTGACCTTGACCTCACTTTATATATTTCCCTAGTCAACCCTTTTGAGCCTAAATATAGTCTTTCATTTCATTGCCCAAAAATCCCTTAACTAACTCCAAATTGGAGTTATATACCATACCTTTGTTTGGAATGTTACTTGCGATTGAATGATGTTAAGGTCTGTTTGGTACATACCTTGACAAATATTTCCATTACAAACTTTGACACGACAAATGTTATTTTTCTCACATTAGGCTATCAAACAATAAAATGAGGTAAAAACAAGTTTCTTAGACAACATTTTAATAACACATTTTTAAAACATATTTTTTATAATATTTTCTTTAAATTATTTTTAAAACAGTTCAAAACAATTTTTATAATATATTTAAAACAATTTTTAAAAATATTTTAAAATAGCTTTTACAATATTTTTATAATACGGTTTTTAAAAAAAATTGTAAAACATTTTCTTAACAATTTTTCATAGTATTAAAAATAGTTTTTAAAACGTTACAAAACAGTTTTTTATATATTGAAAACAGTTTTTCTAAATATTTAAAAAGTTTTTAAAATTATTTTTAAAGAGTATAAAATAGTTTTTATAACATATTCAAAACAGTTTTAAAAAAGTTTAAAAACAGTTTTTAAAAATGTTAAAAACAATATTTACAATATTTTTACAACACATTTTTTAGAAAAATTTGTAAAATGTTTTCGTAACAATTTTTTATAATATTAAAAATAGTTTTTAAAACATTACCAAACAATTTTCTAGATATTGAAAACAGTTTTTCTAAATATTTAAAAAGATTTTTAAAAAGTTTAAAACAGTTTTTATAATATATTCAAAAATAGTTTTAAAAAATGCTAAAAACAGTTTTTACAATATTTTTAGAATACGATTTAAAAAATTGAAAAACATTTTCTTGACAATTTTTTGTAATATTAAAAAGTGTTTTAAAACATTACAAAATAGTTTTCAAATATTCATAACAGTTTTTAAAATAGTTTTTAAAACAGTTCATATAATATATTCAAAACAGTTTTCAAAAATTTTAAAAATAGTTTTTACGATATTTTTATAATAAGATTTTAAAAAAAAAATGTAAAACATTTTCTTAACATTTTTTTATAATATTAAAAACAGTTTTTGAATATTCATAACAGTTTTTAGAATTTTTTTTATAATATATTCAAAACAGTTTTTAAAAATGTTAAAAGCAGTTTTTAAAAATGTTGAAAAACAGTTTTTACAATAATTTTATAATATGATTTTTTTTAAAATTGTAAAACATTTTCTCAACAATTTTTTATAATAATAAAAATAGTTTTTAAAACATTACAAAAGCAGTTTTCAAATATTCATAACAATTTTTTTAATTATTTAAAACTATTTTTAAATTATTTTTTAAAACATTAAAACTATATAGGGAGTTAGCAAATTTGTTGGCAAATATTTCTCACTTAAATAGGTAAGCAAAGTTTGCCAACACCTTATTCATAAAGGATGTTGTACACTGGCAAACAATGTCACGGAAAATTGTGTTACCAAATAGCCAAAAATGGAAAAAAGTTTATATTTGCCAATTTTTTAGCATTTTCCATGGAAAACATGTCAACCCAAATGGACCCTTATTGTTATGTAGTTGCAATTAAGCATGTGAGAGTGTGAAAGAAAAGAAAAAGTGAAGAAAAGAAAGAAGTCAAAAATAAAAGAAAACTGGAAAAAAAAGTAAAAAAAAAAAATGAAAAGGAAGAGAAAAAGAAGAAAACAAAAGAAAGAGAAAGTAGTTCATTTATGTAAATAGTGTTCAATAATCTCTGTCACTCTCCAGTTTTATATTCAATGCTTCGGGTAATGGGTGTTAGACAGATGGTGGGTTTCAGGTCTCATAGAGTTGTAATACCCCATGACTTTGGGAATGGGAAATTAAATTTTCGGGAGAAATAAAATTTATTTAAATTGGAGAATTTTAAGATTTGGTAATTGAGGTCCAAAATTGAGGACGTTATAAAGTGTTTCGGATGAGAATGCTAAGTGCACCATTGATTCCGGATAGGTCGAGATAGTCGAAATAACTGTCCTTGGGTTTTATTTCGGTTCCGGGATATTTTTAAGTTAGTTTGACTCGGATTGGAGTAAACGAGTCATTTAAAGTGTGTATTACCATTTAAAACGGGGATTTATGTTTTAAAGGTTTAAGAGGCTTACGGATCAAGCCAATCTCATTTGTGAGAAACCCTAGAGAGAGAAAGAGAATAGAAAAATAAAGAAATAAGAAGAAAGGAAGAGAAAGAGAGGAAAAAGCTTGAAGATTTCCGGCCGGTACGCGATTTCGGGGATGATTCAACCACTACGATTTTGAGGCAAGTGTTTAATCTTGATAAATATTTCATTTTTGTATTTCATTTCATAATTTGTGGATAAAAGAATTGGATTTAGGGTATTAATATCAAAACCTAGATTTTGGGACTAAAACTTGAATTTAATGTTTCTTACATGGGATTGATGACATACAAATTGATGGGATGAGATGTAGGATGAGGTTTAATGTTAAGGTTAGTAGTAAGTTAAAGAATGGGGGTTAAATATTGAGCTTTGAGTGTTTGGAGAGTTGGTTGCGTTCAAAAATAGAAAAAGGGCCAAGACATCTGGTATGGTCGGTCGACCGCGCCCAGGGGACCGGTCGACCACGACTCAAAGGAATAGCCTACTGCTTTCTTCGTAAGGCAAAAAAATTGGACCCGCGGTCGACCAAGGGTCAGTGATCGGTCGACTGGTCCTCTATTTTTATCCCAAGAGTGGGATTTTCTTTTACCCCTTTTCTTTTGGGTTTTATTCTTGGGGGTCTTCTTAATGAACTTATTATGGAGGGTTATGATATATTATTAAGGGATTTGTGCCCTAGGAGGAATAGAGGATTTTGGGCCTCTGTTAAAATTGGTTTATGAGGGTAGGATGCCTCTTTTGGGAAAGAAAGGATGATGGGACTGAATGATGGGCAGATTATCTCAATAGGATGGTGGTGGGCTATCACGAAATAGTTATGGAATGTAGAGATAGTCCCTTTATATTTATGTGCTTATTAATAATAGATATTCCGAGGTATAGTGGAGAATCGTATTTGAGGATGGGAGTTTTATTTAAAGGTCAGAAGTGAGTTTAGATATGGTTTAAGGTTTAGGACTCTTTGGGAGAGTGGTGAAGGCATGGCATGATATTGTAGGCCGAGATTTGTGCCGAATCCTTATGGTGATAGGATTCTATTCAAGATATGATTTGGGACCAATGAGAGGTAAAGTTCGCGTATCCTTAGTGATGATAAATTCAAGGAATATATCGTAAATGTGTTAATATTAAGGGTTCATAGGGACAATTGAACCGTAGTCGGAAATTGGGAGCGATTGGGTCATACTATCAACTAGAATAGTGTGTTGTAAATCCAGTTGGGATAGTTGTTATGTATCTGTGTGTGATTAACAATGGGGATTCCAATAATGGATAGGATCATAAAATTAATTTAAGATTTAGTTTGAAGTTTGCAGACTATTATTTAGGTGTATACTAATAGTCGGAACTATTACTAGATATATCTATGTGCTTTCGGACATAGGTGGGATCTGTAGTGATTGTTACCTACATTAAACTTTGGGTTGATAATCTTAATGTGGGATATATTGGAAGACTTTTCATATTATAGGGGTAATGGATGAATATGCTTCAAGTGATGGATCGTATTTATATAATGAATTAAGTTAATACGCTTGGAACGACAGCTAGTATATTGAGGATTTTCTATACTTATAGTCGAGTTTATAAATTTCATACATACGGACGAGAGATGGTATGTACATATATATATATATATGTGTATGGATATGTATATATATATGTGTACTTATGGTGTGAATATCTATACCATGCATGATGGTTTGATTATATGATGTGATCATATGGATGTATCTATATAGTGTGAATGATATATATATACTAATGATGTGAAACATACCTGGCACATGCTATCATGTGAAGTTGCGCGATGAGGGTGAGCCCCTGGCTAGAGGAGCAGGGTGTGGATATTCCCCTGGTCATAGTCGTCCATTATTATTTGTGTGATTTTATATTATTGGGGGTGAGAAGTCTGTAACACCCCGTGTTTTTATTTATTATTTTAATTAATTAATTGGAATTTTCGAGAAAAATAAATTTTTGAATTTAATAATTTTTATTGGCTAAATATGTTGGTTATGATTTTAGAAGAATAAAACTTCAAGCGGAATTAAAATAGGAGTTAAAATGGATTTTATATTGATTTTATAATTTTTGTCCCTTATAATTTTTTGGGCGAACTGTCAGATTTTAAGCATGATCGATCGATCGTTGCCTGGGGGTAGATCGATCGACCCTCCCAGAAAACGTGCGCTATAAGCTGTTTTTAAAGTTTGTGTCAGATTAGGACTCCTAATCACAATATAACCTTGTTAATCTGTAGGGGGGCTTCTCATAATCACTTTTTCTCCAGTTTTCACCAGAGAACATTTCCAAATATTTTTCCTCTCACTCATAATTATCAACCTTCAACAAAATCAAGTTTTTGTGACAAGTTTTGGTACAAGTTTTTGAAGACTTAATTGGGGTTTAATCAAGATCGTTCAAGAACACTCTTTAGCTAATTTTTTTAGAGGAATCCATATTTCTAATTTGATTTTCAACACGATCTTCACAGGCATGAATACTCTATTCTTTTTCTTTGGTATTATGCGTTTTAAGTGTCGCCTAAACACTTAATTACATATTTTCTCAAAAATAATTAGTAACTTAATTAGAAAAAGTGGGCAATAATTATGGGGTTGTTTTTATAAAATCTTTTAATCTGAATAATATTCATAACCCTTTGGGTACGTAGGATTCATGAGTGATTTTGGATTTTATTGGTGTAGGTTGCAGGTAGAAAAACCATAGTTTTAAAATAAATGACTTTTGGGTGCGTATAACTCATGTAATACATGTAGAGATAACGAAATTTGGTTTTTGATGTATATATGATGAAAACTTGGTATAGTTATTTTAAAATAATTAAATGAGATTATTTGGGTATTGTTGACGTTGTGATAATTAAATTAAAGATTTAATTGAATTGGACTATCATGCGCAGTTTTATACGTTGATTAATTATTCTTGTTGGTGTGACTTGTTGGTATTATTAAATATCTTTGTGACGACGGCTTGTTGGGTATTATTGCTCTCCCTATATTTTAGAATGCCTTCTAGGAATGGGACTAGTGAGGAAAAATTATCACGGTTTTATTGTGTTGGGGTGGGATGATTTTTATTACTTTATCGTCGTTACGCTAGTCTAGGTATCGTCGTTACGCTAAACTGGGTTATGATTTATGTTAGAAAATCCTCCTACACATAGGTTAGGACGTAATAATAACTTGGGGACCCTTAGTTATGGGACTAAGGGGTATTTTGAGGATCTCACATCGATTAAAAGGGTGGGGTGATTATAAATTGAGAAATTGAGAATTAATGCCTAAGATAAAAACGGGTATTAAAATTTGTGGCGACATAATGTGTTGGGGCCGACAGTTTAAACGGATCAGAGGACGATTGACAAGGGGAAGTGTGACACTTTAATAAAAAGTGAGAACAGTAATAAAAATTGGTTAATTTAATAAATTAACATCGTGGGACTTGAGAATTTTGAAATCATATTTATGTGCCTTTTAAATGGGGATTCTTACGGGTAGTTAGTAATTTATATTTATCGCGTTTAATCATCCCATTTAATTTAAAATATTCTATTGTGATATTTATTGCGTATAATGCTATTGTCTGGATTCAAGGATCCTATTTGAGGGGAGTAGTGTGTATTCTTGCTTGGGGCTTTGGCTCTGACCCATGCGTTGACTAATCTTTTTCAGGATTAGAATTGAAGAAGCTGCATAAGATTTTTGGAGATTATCATTTGGAGTTACAGCTGGAGCGGATTTACTTTGTTGTTTTGTTGTAGCTTAGACTTTCCTTTCAGTCATATTTCATTATGAGACTCAGTTTAGAGAGTTATTGGGCCATTCGGTTCCAAAGTTGTTTATGGGATTTATTTCAGTTATTCGGAATTGGATCTTTATTCAGATTTTAATTAATCATTATTGGAGATTGGATTTTCGAAGTTAGCATGTGATCGATCTTTTATCGCTTAGTTGTTTATGATCATTTGAGGTTGATTCAATTATTTATCTTATAGACTGATTTATTTATGTCTCATATCTGTCTCATGCTAAGAATGGTATTTTATTTACTCACGCCCAACTTAGTTTTGGTGGCGGCCGACGCTAGAATTAGGCGGGGTGTGACAGATGGTATCAGAGCATGGTCTTAGGCCTCGTAGGTTATGAGTCCGTTTAGCTTTCGCGCTGCCGATCTTTGATTTCCTTTGATTGATTCGTACTCCTTAAGGTAGGGGGTCTAGCATACATGTTAGATGTGTTTCTTGGAGATGTGAAGTTTTGAGTTAAGGACGTTGTAGGCATTGAGTTTAGAATTAGTAAGCTTGATGTGAGGATCCTTAAAATGGATTTTGGAGACGATAATTATTTTTGAAGATTTTAGTACAGATGTTAGGTATCGTATGTATCGATTTTTGGTGTTGAGATTTAATTTGAGGACGTTAGCATTTTGATGACTTTCGACTATCGGATTGAGTGGGGGATTTGTGAGAGCATGTGGTACGCCGTTATTTTTATAGTTATGTGTATGTATATAGGCAATATATATTATTTTGTTGCTCATGGGGTAGGAGCGCGTAGGATTGGGTGTATGGGGGGCTCGATTATGGCATTCTACTGGTAGGCATATATGAGCCTTATTTTCTTTTGCGAGATATATGCAGTGATGAGTATGATTCGTCTAATTTCGGGGACGAAATTCTTTGCTAGTGGGGAAGTATGTAACACCCCGTGTTTTGATTTATTATTTTAATTAATTAATTGGAATTTTCGAGAAAAATAAATTTTATAATTTTATAATTTTTATTGGCTAAATATGTTGGTTATGATTTTAGAAGAATAAAACTTCAAGCGGAATTAAAATCGGAGTTAAAATGGATTTTATATTGATTTTACAATTTTTGTCCTTTATAATTTTTTGGGCGAACTGTCAGATTTTAGGCATGATCGATCGATCGATGCCTGGGGGTAGATCAATCGACCCTCCCAAAAAACGTGCGCTGTAAGCTGTTTTTAGAGTTTGCATAGGATTAGGACTCCTAATCACTATATAACCTTGTTGATCCGAAGGAGGACTTCTCATAATCACTTTTTCTCCAGTTTTCACCAAAGAACACTTCCAAATATTTTTCCTCTCACTCATAATCATCAACCTTCAATAAAATCAAGTTTTTGTCACAAATTTTGGCACAAGTTTTTGAAGACTTAATTGAGGTTTAATCAAGATCGTTCAAGAACACTCTTTAGCTAATTTTTCGAGAGGAATTCATATTTCTAATAAGATTTTCAACACAATCTTCATAGGCATGAATACTCTATTCTTTTCCTTTGGTATTATGTGTTTTAAGTGTCGCCTAAACACTTAATTACATATTTTCTTAAAAATAATTAGTAACTTAATTAGAAAAAGTGGGCAATAATTATGGGGTTGTTTTTATAAAATCTTTTAATCTGAATAATATTCATAACCCTTTGGGTACGTAGGATTCATGAGTGATTTTGGGGTTTATTGGTGTAGGTTGCAGGTAGAAAAACCATAGTTTTAAAATAAATGACTTTTGGGTGCGTATAACTCATGTAATACATGTAGAGATAACGAAATTTGGTTTTTGATGTATATATGATGAAAACTTGGTATATTTATTTTAAAATAATTAAATGAGATTATTTGGGTATTGTTGACGTTGTGATAATTAAATTAAAGATTTAATAAAATTGGACTATCATGCGCAGTTTTATACGTTGATTAATTATTCTTGTTGGTGTGCTTGTTGGTATTATTAAATATCTTTGTGACGACGGGTTGTTGGGTATTATTTCTCTCCCTATATTTTAGAATGCCTTCTAGGAATGGGACTAGTGAGGGAAAACTATCACGGTTTTATTGTATTGGGGTGGGATGATTTTTATTACTTTATCATCGTTACGCTAGTCTACGTATCGTCGTTACGCTAGACTGGGTTATGATTTATCTTAGAAAATCCTCCTACACATAGGTTAGGACGTAATAATAACTTGGGGACCCTTAGTTATGGGACTAAGGGGTATTTTGAGGATCTCACATCGATTAAAAGGGTGGGGTGATTATAAATTGAGAAATTGAGAATTAATGCCTAAGATAAAAACGGGTATTAAAATTGTGGCGACATAATGTGTCGGGGCCGATAGTTTAAACAGATCAGAGGACGATTTATGTCGTGTCGTGTGTGGAACCTTGTCATATGTCGGGGCCGACAGTTAAACGGGTCAGTGGACGATTGACAACGGGAAGTGTGACACTTTAATAAAAAGTGAGAACAATAATAAAAATTGGCTAATTTAATAAATTAACATCGTGGGACTTGGGAATTTTAAAATCGTATTGATGTGCCTTTTAAATAGGGATTCTTAAGGGTAGTTAGTAATTTATATTTATCGCGTCTAATCATCCCATTTAATTTAAAATATTCTATTGTGATATTTATTGCATATAATGCTACTGTCTGGATTCAAGGATCCTATTTGAGGGGAGTAGTGTGTATTCTTGCTTGGGGCTTTGGCTCTGACCCATGCGTTGACTAATCTTTTTCAGGATTAGAATTGGAGAAGCTGCATAAGATTTTTGGAGATTATCATTTGGAGTTGCAGCTGAAGCGGATTTACTTTGTTGTTTTGTTGTAGCTTAGACTTTCCTTTCAGTCGTATTTCATTATGAGACTCAGTTTAGAGAGTTATTGGGCCATTCGGTTCCAAAGTTGTTTATGGGATTTATTTCAGTTATTCAGAGTTGGATCTTTATTCAGATTTTAATTAATCATTATTGGAGATTGGATTTTCGAAGTTAGCATGTGATCGATCTTTTATCGCTTAGTTGTTTATGATCATTTGAGGTTGATTCAATTATTTATCTTATAAAATGATTTATTTATGTCTCATATCTGTCTCATGCTAAGAATGGTATTTTATTTACTCACGCCCAGCTTAGTTTTGGTGGCGGTCGACGCTAGAATTAGGCGGGGTGTGACAAAGTCTTGGGTATGGATCATTCTCACTTGCCGGATAGGAACTATGACCGCTTCCCATGCGTTGTGATTTGGTTTTGACCACGAAGTAGGTGATATTTAGTCCTACCGGTGGTCCCCAGGATGGTACGTGAGTGATGCCCTGGAAGATGATAGCATGGTGCAGTATTTTGGCATCCTATAGTCATTTATGTTATGTGTATTGCGCAGTATGCATTATGTGTGTTATGTATACGTGGTTATAGGAATGAATGATTGATTATATATATTTAGAGTATATATATATATATATATATCATATATGCAAAGAGGATACTGAGTTTCTATGACGTACATCTTGGGTGATTTGGTGTACTAGTTTATTTGGGTCGAAAGATCGTACTCAGAGACTATGCAGTTATATCGACCTCGAGGAGCTAGATAGAGATTCTATTTATGTTTTTAAATAAAATACTCTTTATTTAAGTAGTTGCAGTACTATGATATATGTATATGACATGATGGATCCCTACGATCGACATTGTCAAGGAGTAGTGTATTGGGGGAGTTCCTTGTTTGGATTTCGCTTTGTGAGACGCCCCACGCACGAAACATAGTGCAATGTTGAGAGTAGAGAGAAGTTTTGTCCTTATTAACGGTATGTATGTTATTTGGAGAATAAACTTCTATATTGAAGCTTAATATTAATGTGTGACGTATTAAGACGTATAACTGCTTTAAGTTAATAATTGGAGCCACTATAGCCTAGTAAGGCACATATGTGAAAATATAATTAAGTGTGATTAGAATGACAAGTCATGTGGGTATAGGCTGTGCGTATGGTAAGGTAGATTGTCCTCATTTGGGTAGGGTAACTTAATTAAGGTTACAGGACACAATTAGGTTCACGTTGTAGATGAGAGGTGAGTTTAGGGGTTTCACGAGAGTGCGACTCCCCTTTATATCTATTATGCACGGTTAACACACTTGCTAAATATTTTTACACATCGGGCTCTGACCCGTTCATATTTCTTTTTGCTATATATATATATATATATACTGTTACTACAGGTGTCCCACCGCATGGATACCGGATGCTTTTCTTTCCAGAGTCTTGGGAGCCGTAGCAGATGCGGACTGTTGTGGGACTTAGATTGTAGTCGCTTCCTGTTTCTTATAACTCTAGATAGGATTCATTTGTACTTCAGGTTTACACCCAAGAGTTATATGTAGCTGTTTATATTTCTCCCTTATGGTCGTTGTACTGTCTGTGACCCGACATCTTATTCGGGTATATTTGATATGTACTTATGATGTATGTAAAGTAGGTTCTTTCTTCATGTCGAGCATGTATATTTTTATTCATGTTAATAGTCATTCTCATTGTTGGTTTGAATTCCATTGTATGTTTTTATTTAGTTTTTGGCATCCGCTTTTAATATTTCGGGTACTTAGCCTTATCTATTTTAGTATAGTCTGTTGATGCTGAGAATGAGCCATCTGAGATTCTTGATTTAATGTAGTATAGGGTTGGCCACCCATTATTATTTTAAGCGGGGTGTCACAAGAGTTTGGTGTCGGGGTTAGGAAATTGGGGTGAACAAGTCTCCTAATTTAGAGGTTTTGGCTGGAGTCATGGTTGTTGGTAGCGATTTGGGTATGGGGTCTAAAGGGATATGGGAAGGGCTTCCATGGTTGGGTTCGTGTAGGTTCCGAGTTTGGGCGATAGAGGTCGGAGCAAGGGGAAGATGGTATAGGCTCTAGTCATGAGTTTTGTAAGGAGGAGACAGAGTGTGTTTATTTGTAAAATTAAATTAAATTAAATTCCTAATTTATAAAAAAAATATTTACAAATCTATTAAAAATAATTTGTGACACCCCTCCTAATAAAACCCCGGGTGATCAGTCCTAAATTAAATTAGAACAGGTTTCTCAGTGGTTCATTCTTAGCGGTTCATTCTTAGCATCACTGTCGACTTTTTAATTACTAATCACCTAAGTGAAAATTAGACTGGTGTCAAATTTTATCTTTCATTCATCCAATGAAAAACTGATGCGAAAATAAATAACTTAAACAATCACAACTAACTGAAAAAACCATCACATATAAATAGTAATCTGACCGAATAAACCATCGGCTAAAATCCAACAAAAGTAAAGACAGACAATAACAATCGCAAAGTATCTGAAATGACTACTAAATAAAACTGTGAGCCACATGCTCGAGTATCTCCTAATAAAACCCTACTCTAAGAATAAGTAGAATAGAGGCGCCTATCAAAATCCTGCAACATCCACATGTACTGCAGCAACGAATCCCTGGAATGGATCAAGTCTAGCGTCCCTGTGGCTCGACACCTAAAAGGTTTTTGAAAATATTTATAGCAAGGGTTAGAACCCAAAACATTTTGAAAATATTTAGCAAATGATTAACTTGCAGTAATAAATATGCATGAATGCTCTTCATATTTTAGTTAGTGTCGCACTCCCTTGAGGACCTCCTCATCCCTCCTTTAATGTGCACAACCAACGCCCTAATTAAATCCCCTAGTCATTTACCCCATAACTAGATAACCGGCATAACCCCTTGCAACACCCTACTCTAATCGAGTAAGCAAAAATTCTGATTTATAAGTTATTATTAGCACTAACTTAATTAATCATTCCCTTTCTTAAATTCATATAACTTTCACATCCATTATACACATAATACAATTCATGGCCTGTATTAAATTATCCGTATATATTTATTTATCCCATTATATATGTATAACCATTTTACAACATTCACACATATGTTGAAATAATAAAAGATAATAACCATACTCCCGAGTAATAACTCACCGGATGTATATTCTCCAAAGTGCTATCCCACTAGGCGTATTCACATAACTTAGTTACCCCAAGCCAGAATCGCTCACTAACTTGGCCAAAAATATAAACATAATGGAGTCGGTCATATTCATTCCTTGAAAGTGAGATAAGCCCCTCACCCATATAACGGACGCTATGACCTAGGGATTTACTCGCCCTACTCCTCAAGCTAGGGGATTCACCCACTACGCGCAACCTCCCCTGATAGCACTAGAGTATATATATTAATAATATCTAACCACTGATATTCATGAACACACCATCTATATATATATATATATATATAACAAATCCCGGCCTTACCGTGTACTAAATCCGTAACACTAGCCTATACATCATATCTTGAGTTTATGGTCCAACTCTGATTATTAATTAATTTGCACATTAATTGATTTAATTACTTCTGGTGTCGCCCAACCAATATACTCCGACTCGCTCGCATGGTCCAAGGATAAAATAATACCCGAGTCTAAAATACCAACTCCGAATTAATTAGCTTTCGTTCCTAATTAATTTAATACATAGGCATCACTCAACCAATATCCCCGGACTTACCCACTCGATCCGTATTTAATTATTTTGGAATATGTTTCCCAAATTAACCATAATGTGTCGCACATAAATCCATCCAAATCCCAATTACTTTCCTTTAAAATTGTTAGGAATTTACGTTCCGTACTTATTTCTCCCTAAATAATGTATGGAAATTGAATTTTAAATTAATTTCTTTTATATTACAAAATTGGCCGACCTGTCAAAAATCCTGGACCATCGATCGATCGATCCCAGCCATCGATCGATCGATCGAACAGGTCTTCGTCTTCTCTAACACTGTTTCAGCCATTAACGAATTTCTCCCAACTCCAACCTCTTCTATGGTTCAACCCAAACGTAGACAACATTTTTAACACATGGTAACATGATTAGGATCTCCCCTAAAACCTCAAACATGACTTAATTCCCATAAACCTCTACTTATTCAAAAATTGGAAAATTTTCGGGCGTTCTTTGTTCAGTCCCAATTTCATCCATTTATCCCAATTTCTTTCATCAATTTCTACTGGGTTTTAATCTAAGTTAAATATCTACTCAGAATCATGTAACACAATAAATTCCTACACCAATTCTCATTTTGGTGTTCCAATTATAAAAAACCCACTTTTGTACCCGTTTATACCCGAAACGAATTTTAGATTTCCACATCACACAAATATGAATTGAAAACATAAATAAATGCTACAACAAGTTAACCACTTGCCTTATGGGTTCGTCGGGTCGGATCCGTTGATATAGAGGCAAGTTTGACGACGAATACACCCAATCTCATTCCTAGTTCTGTCTCCAAAAGGACCCCAAACTGCTCTCAGTGCTTCCTATGTCTTTCTCTCCAAACCCTAGGTTCTCCCTTGTGTTTTTCTGTCGTTTTCCTTTTCTCCCAAATAGGTAATAAGGTTGAATCCCGTTTTTAGCCTAATGGACCAAGCCTGAGTGACCCAAACACCTCCGTGTGGGCCCGACTGTGCCTAAAAACACCCCTAGACCCATTTACTACCCACGGGTACTCTTTTTCGACTATCTCGGCCCATCCGGACTCAACCGTTCACTCAGAATTGGCATTCGAATTAATTTATAGAATTTCTTATCTCACACCTAACTTAGTCTATAACAGACTCCCGGCTGAGATAAGTAAATCTCATGTCACTAATACACTTATGACGTAAATAATTATTACTATTCACTTAATAATTTAATTCCCATGAATATTAACCATTCATTCTCCTGATTAATATTTATATAAAGATTTCCATAATTAATTCCATTAAATTATGACACACAAATAATTTAAATTTTTACCCGAATTGATTACTTTTTAAATGCATCAAAATACGGGGTGTTACATACTCCCCCTTACAAAGGAATTTCGTCCTTGAAATTAAGGTAAGCCTAGTACTCCAAGCTTCGAATATCACTCTCTAGTCTTGTGCCTCTAAGATCGCTACATCTATCTCTCTCGCTTCTAGTTATGAGTTTCACAATTATGCATATTAATTAACCAGGGCGCCCATACACCCTTTACTCGTGCTTAACCGCAGTAAAGTTACCCTAATTAACCAGCGTGACCATACACCCTATCCCCGTGCTTAATCGCACGAAATTTACCCTGCTATTCTAGCCGTAACCCTTAATATAACTTCCAACCCGTAGTCATATCACACGTATGAATAATAGCCGGGGTACCCAACTCATGTACTAACAACCAAACATCTCCCCACTTCCAACGTTGGGCTAAGTTTCATGCGTGGGACATCTTGCAAAGAAAAATCCAAACAAGGAACACCCGATACATTGTCGATCGTTGAGATCTGTTAGACCCTCAGTCCATAGCACGTACCCCCAAATACTTGTCTCTTAATACAAAAGCATACACGCCTACTCTTGTGCTACAAAAGACAACATAAAATACCGCGCCCTTACTATCATTAGTTCTTGCACAAAATAAATCCCGATCTATCTCTCCCTGCTCGAAAATAAATATAACCACCCTGATTCACTTCAGGAGACACCCCTACTTACCGGAATAAAATATAAGAATACAAGACATCATTATGTGTCTATCGCACAACACAATACAACATCTATACACACACACACACACACACACACACACACATATATATATATATAGGTTAGACGCCCTCTCAGGTGACACCTAGTAAAAGTCATGCATACCCTAGTGTCGCGAACACCAAAACTTACCCTCACTATCCACAATAGTTCAAATCCATCGCTATCCAGAAGATTTTTGGAAAAATCATCTACCTTACTCCCATAATTCTCGAAAGTAGTGACCCCTCGTACAATTCAAGCCTTCTCTCTGTGAACACCCCCACTCTCTCGTGGTTAACACCAAAGAAATCCACTACCCCACAGAAATATATATATATATATATATATATATATATATATATATATATATATATATATATATATATATATATATGTGTGTGTGTGTGTGTGTGTGTGTGTGTGTGTGTGTGTGTGTGTGTGTGTGTGTGTAATATGGATGCTAGCCAACGCACCCACTAAATTTGACTTACCCGCGAACTCTAGTGAAAATAAATTTTACATTGTGACACCCTCACTGCCATCCTAAAATATATCCCATACCCATAGGATGACGATAATTACCTCCATACTCTAGTAATCGTGGCTGATGCTCAGGTTCCTGAGCTACTTCCTCCTACTCGAACACACCCATAACTTGTTGTAATGGTTGTACATCCAGAACCTCGTCCTGTAGTTGCCCCCTGCCTCGCTGAGGAGAATCTCTCTTCACGTGTCCCACTTCCCCACAAACGAAACACTTCCTAATAAATTCACCCTGCCACTGATCCCTTCCTTATCGGCCTTATCGAAAGTCCTGGCTATCCGTTCGATAGCCTCTAGATCTAAATCACTTGGCTTGATTCCCCTGCCAGAAATCCTGCCCTTGATGCCCCCTTATATTGCTCGGATACCCCACTGGTACTGTTCCCTCCTGCTTTATCCGACTGTCTGGGTTCCACTCCCCTCCTGCTTCCTTTTACATGGAAGCGAAGTTTCTGGCAGTGTAGGAGTGTTGCATTAATGACGTCTGTATAAGCTACTAATGTGGGATTACCAATCAAATGTTGTCTAATCCTCCATACTAACCCATATATGAACCTCGACTTTTTTCTTTCTTCATTTCTTACCTCATCCGGTATAAAATTTGCCAAAAGAGTGAACTCTTCCTTGTAACCAGCCACTGAATGGTCGCCCTGAGTCACCTCACTGAATTTTCTCCTCATTTCGGCCTCAACTTCTGGCGGGAAATACTGACAGTCGAACCGAACCCAAAACTCTGCAATAGTTAATGTATCCCTTTCCTCAATGGTGGTGCTCGACTCCCACCACTGTAGCACTGTTCCCACTAACCTAAAAGTGCCTAGCATTTGCCTCTGCACCTCAGTGCAATCTACCATGCGTAGGTGACGCCGAATATCTCTCTTCCACTAACACGCTAGCACCACATCTGAACCCCCTCGAAACTCTGGTGGATGGCCTTTTTGAAAGACCTCTCATACTTGTTGCCACTTTGACAGTCCCGAGTGGGTCTAAACATCTCGTACCACTAACAGCTATGGCTGATCTCATGGAAAGTACCTTACCATTGTTATTATCATTGCTTTAACTTCCTGCGCCACTAATTCAGTTACATGTGCGGCCGAAATCATCTCTAACAGTTGTTATGGTAACTCTGGCTCCTGATGAGCCTCTTCTAGTCTCATCTCCCCTTGCTGCCCTAGCTGCTCTCTCTTTCCTGGGCGGCATCTGAAATGAGAATCGAATCGTATGAGTTCACCATCAAATATAAAGCAATTGGCAGAAGAACGTAAACACGCATACATATAAGAATACAAAAATCCTACGATAGGGATCTATATCAAAGGACGCTAAGATGAAACGTGAAAAGCTGAACAAATTCTAAGGACACTAGAACCTGATGCTCTGATACCATCTGTGACACCCCACCTAATCAAACCCTGGGTGATCAGTCCTAAATTAAATTAGAATAGGTTTATCAGTGGTTCATTCTTAGAATCACTGTCGACTTTTTAATTACTAATCGCTTAAGTGAAAATTAGACTGGTGTCAAATTTTATCTTTCATTCATCCAACGAAAAACTAATGCAGAAATAAATAACTTAAACAATCACAACTAACTGAAACAACCATCATATATAAATAGTAATCTGACCGAATAAACCATCGGCTAAAATCCAACAAAAGTAAAGACAGACAATAACAATCGCAAAGTATCTGAAATGACTACTAAATAAAACTGTGAGCCACAGCTCGAGTATTTGCTGATAAACCCCTACTCTAAGAAGAAGAAGAATAGAGGCGCTTATCCAAATCCTGCAACATCCACATGTGTTGCAGCAACGAATCCCTGGAATGGGTTAAGTTTGGTGTCCCTGTGGCTGAACACCTAAAAGGTTTTTAAAAATATTTATAGCAAGGGTTAGAACCCAAAATATTTTGAAAATATTTAGCAAATGATTAACTTGCAATAATAAATATGCATGAATGCTCTTCATATTTTAGTTAGTGCCGCACTCCCTTGAGGACCTCCTCACCCCTCCTCTAATGTGCACAACTAACGCCTTAATTAAATCCCCTACTCATTTACCCCATAACTAGATAACCGCACCCTAATCTAATCGAGTATAACTTAATTAATCATTCCCTTTCATAAATTTATATAACTTTTACATCCGTTATACACATAATACAATTCACGGCCTGTATTAAATTATCCGTATATATTTATTTATCCCATTATATACGTATAACCATTTTACAACATTCACAAATATGTTGAAATAATAGAAGATAATAACCATCCTCCCGAGTAATAACTCACCGGATGTGTATTCTCTAAAGTGCTATTCCACTAGGCGTATTCACATAACTTAGTTACCCAAGTCAGAATCGATCATTAACTTGGCCAAAAATATAAACATAATGGAGGCGGTCATATTCCTTCCCTAAAAGTGAGATAAGCCCCTCACCCATATAACGGACGCTATGACCTGGGGATATACTCGCCCTACTCCTCAAGCTAGGGGATTCACCCACTACGCGCAACCTCCCCTGATAGCACTAGAGTATATATATTAATAATATCTAATCATTGATATTCATCAACACACCATATATATATATATATATATATAACAAATCCCGGCTTTACCATATACTAAGTCCGTAACACTAGCCTATACATCATATCTTGAGTTTATGGTCCAACTCTGATTATTAATTAATTTGCACATTAATTTATTTAAATACTTCTGGTGTCACCCAACCAATATACTCGGACTCGCTCTCATGGCCCGAGGATAAAATAATACCCGAGTCTAAAATCCCAACTCCGAATTAATTAGCTTTCATTCCTAATTAATTTAATACATTGGCATCGCTCAACCAATATCCCCGGACTTGCCCACTCAATCTGTATTTACTTATTTTGGAATATTTTTCCCAAATTAACCATAATGTGTCGCACATAAACCCCTCCAAATCCCAATTACTTTCCCTTAAAATTGTTAGGAATTTATGTTCCATATTTATTTCGCACTAAATAATGTATGGGAATTGAATTTTAAAATTATTTCTCTTATATAACAAGACTGGCTGACCTGTCAAAAATTCTAAACCATCGATCGATCGATCGAACAGGTCTTCGTCTTCTCCAACACTATTTCATCCATTAACGAATGTCTCCCAACTCCAACCTCTTTGATGGTTCAAGCCAGACGTAGACAACATTTTTAACACATGGGAACATGATTAGGATCTCCCCTAAAACCTCAAACATGACTTAATTCCCATAAACCTCTACTTATTCAAAAATTGGAAAATTTTCGGGCTTCCTTTGTTCAGTCCCAATTTCATCCATTTATCCCAATTTCGTTCATCCATTTCTACTGGGTTTTAATATAAGCTAAATATCTACTCAGAATCATGTAACACAATCAATTCCTACACCAATTCTCATTTTGGTGTTCCAATTACAAAAACCCCACTTTTGTACCCGTTTATACCCAAAACGAAATTTAGATTTCCACGTCACACAAATATGAATTGAAAACATAAATAAATGCTACAGCAAGTTAACCACTTGCCTTATGGGTTCGTCGGGTCTGATTTGTTGATGTAGAGGCAAGTTTGACGACGAATACACCCAATCCCGTTCCTAGTTTTGTCTCCAAAAGGACCCCAAACTGCTCTCAGTGCATCTTATGGCTTTCTCTCCAAACCCTAGGTTCTCCCTTGTGTTTTTCTGCTGTTTCCCTTTTCTCCCAATTAGGTAATATGGTTGAATCCCTTTTTTAGCCTAATGGGCCAAGCCCGGGTGACCCAAATACCCCCATGTGGGCCCGACTATGCCTAAAAACACCCTGAGACCCATTTACTACCCCCAGGTACTCTTTTTCGACTATCTCGACCCATTCGGACTCAACCGTGCACTCAAAATTGGCATCTGAATTAATTTACAGAATTTCTTATCTCACACCTAACTTAGTCTATAACCGACTCCATATTGAGATAAGTAAATCCCACGTCACTAATACACTTATGACGTAAATAATTATTACTATTCACTTAGTAATTTAATTCCCATAAATATTAACCATTCATTCTCCCGGTTAATATTTATATAAAGAGTTCCATAATTAATTCCATTAAATTACGACATGCAAGTAATTTAAATTTTTATCCGAATTGATTACTTTTTAAATGCATAAAAATACGGGGAGTTACATAAATATAAAACAAAATTAAAAATATAAAATCTATCAAAACTAAAAAATGAAATTTCTAATCTAAAAATAAAAGACTCAAATAAAAAATAAAAATAATAGTGAACCTAAACTAATAAAATTAAAAACAAATAAAAATAATAAAAAAAGAACTAATAAAAGAAATACACATATTATATTTACATAAAAATATAAAAATGCACGACGTAAACTAACGGACCCTAATAGATACAACTATATATGCACACAAATAAAATATAAAAATCCTAAAAAATATATACAACTCAAATAAAAATAATAAAATTACAAACTAAACACACACGAGGCTCGGGTGATGGCTTGACTCGGTTTAGGCTTAGGTTTGGTACGAAAAAGGGTTCATGGCATCAGAACTCATCGAGGCAAACTCAAAAACGGTCTTCGAACTTCACAAACACTTTGATTTTCTTCATTCAATGCTTTTGACCACTACTTTTCCGTAATTATGTCGATTTCCCACAATTTGATGTTACAATTTCCTATTGCCTGTAATATAGGCAAATACGAACATAAGGACAATTTTATTAAAAATGAGCGACTAAAATACACATATTCGGGGCATAAATTAAATGTTTTGGTAACTTATCACCTTTGACTCTCTATTTAACATGCAAATCACTTGCCATCACTAGGTCTCTAATGACGCATACCCCTTTATTTGTCTGTTTTGGGTAAAATAGAGTAGCGACTCTATTTAGTTTTAAAGAGAACAAGGTAAAGATCTTGCATCATCACTAATAACTTGTATCCTCCATATTCTGTCCTGAAAGGACATGCATGTGCTTGAGGATAGGAGATAGGCATGCCAACTTTGTTCTGGATTCTTAGAGTGGCGAATCTGCTGGCGACATTTTTTTAGTGGAATGAACTCAATTTATTGTAGATATGTATTTATCTCATCATCTTATTCTTGTATGTTCTTGTATATTCTATTCACTGCCATTTATTCTTATTCATTTTAGATACATGAGTAGGTAAGAAAACACTAATATTTCATGCTCCCGTAGGGGTAAGGTTATAGCCTAGGCATCCATTGAACCTTGTTTGAGACATTTATGCCAAGATATGTAATAATCACAAGCAAAAATGGCTCTTGCTAAAAAAATAATAAAAACTTTTCAAAAGATGCACACTACTTTATCGTATAGCATCTACATATAACTACATGCTCCATTACCTAGGGAGGCTTAGCTATGGGATATGGGTCTAACTAACGTAAGTACCTAACAACAACTTTCACTCTTATTGGCCTCATACCCTCAGTGTATATAGAGTGGGATGTTCTGAGTGAATATCACTCACATACCTCGAGTATATCGAGTCAGTTCTCGCACAAACTATATCCACGAGGTATATCGAGAGGCTCGATTCACGAACATTCGGGTATATCAAAACTAGTGGTAACTCGTGCGATGCACGGGAAAGCGTAACTCGTATTTAAATATTTAATATATATTTTTCAAACCATGGTCCCTAATTAAATATGTGTGATGTTAATCATACTCCTACAAATGAGAACCGAAACTTTAATAAATCATGTAATAACCAAAAACATGTATTACAATACATAATCTAAAAACTTAAATAAACAAAAAATAATTAAATTGTTTAATAGTTATTACCATCGTGACATTCACTAAGAAACTATTTATTGCAATCATGAAAACAATAAGTACTGTTGTTGGTCTATGACAAATGTGAATTTCCATCATACTCGTATTTTAAAATTCATATTTTCAAAATATCGCCTTTTGAAATTCAAATGTCTTAATATAAACACGTCTATTGAGTAGCGAGATAGCGACTCCTATATGTTCAAACAAAGAAAATAGAAATCACATTATGTTTATATAAAATTAAACACTAACATAATTTTTATTTTTATTGTACACATGATGTACCTTATAATTATTTATAGGAGAGTCACTGTGAAATATGTATTAGTAATGGTGTTGGATTCAGCAAACTGATTAAAGTTACAACCAAACAAAGCCATATTATTTTCATAAACAACAAAAACAATGGAAAAAAAATAGTAGTTATAAAACAACACTCTTTATTCAATTGTACTCGTGAATATTTTTTTCAGAGTTTGATATCAAACTTTTTTGTTATAAGTTTGTTTCAAAACAATTTTTTTTTTGTGTTCAAATATATGGACACAATCTGTTATTGATTTTAATCACGAATCGATCTTGAGTGACATAATATAAATGTGTTAACAATAAAAAAAAATAAGCATAAAAAGTTGTGAAGATGAGATACAGGAAAAAAAATGAAGTCACAGTGGGTATTACCACTGCCTCTACTTTTTTTTCTTATGCAGTATGAATATCTTCGTCACGGGAAGAAGTAAAGTCGTGAGACATAAATGTTTGGAAACTAACATCTTTTGGGGGTGTAAAAACATATAAAAATTTGCAATTTTGGTTTCTCATAATCAAAAACCCATTTGGTTTCTCATAATCAAAAACCCGTTTGATTTCAATGAGAAGAGATGGTGAGGGAGTGATACAAAAAACATACTTTTTGAGTGACAATGAGCGATGGAGAGACATCAGACAGAGAGAGAAAGAATCTTGACTGCATAAAAAATGTTGTTGGATGAAATTGAAGGCAGGTGATACATTGGTTGTTTCAGGTGCGTTTCTGGAGGCTGATGCAAAAGGAGAAAATATAAGATGGGTTCTAGGTGTATGTGGAGTTAGGTCTCTAAACGGATCGGATTCGGATGCAAATCTAAATTCATATTCGTTTATGTTAAACAAATTCGAATCCGATCCGTTTATTAATTGGATCGGATCTGGCAAATCCAAATCCATATCAGTTTATGTTAAAGGATTTGGATTCGATCTGATTATCCATTTATGTTAAACTTGATTTGCAAGATTTTTATTTTCAACTCTTATTTCATAAATTTATTTTGCAAATGTTTCAAAACAGATAATGAAATAAAGAATTATTATAATATATAAATTTAAAATATTATTAAATACAATATATATATTAATTAAAAATATATTATATATAATTTATAATATATATTAAAAATATTAATCAGATTGGATTATTAACGGATCGAAGCATATGAATTCAAATCCGCTCCATTTAATAAACGGGTAATCGGATTTTAGGCATGATCCATATCCTCTTAAATGGATTGGATTCGGATTCGGATTCGAATTTGGATAAAATTCGATCCATTAACAGGCCTGTGTGGAGGGAGGGAAAGAGTAGTGTGGGTGCAAATACATTTGTTTTGGAAAAAAATGAGAATTTAGAGTAATTCCAAGTAAGAGAATTTGAGAAGGTTAGGGGTGGCAATTTAATCCCATCTGATCGGTTCTTAATCTGACCCGATTTTAATGGGACGGATTAAAAATTCGATTAAAATAATAGGGGCGGATTTGGAATTTAAAAAAATGTTTATTAAACAGAAAGAGTTCAGGTTTTATAAAAATATACTCACCCTGCACCCCCCATCCAGCCTCGCACCGCCTCGTATAATACTTAATTTTACTTATATATCCTTTTTATGTTAACCTATTTACACACACACACACACACACACACAGATATATATATATATATATATATATATATATATATATATAGAGAGAGAGAGAGAGAGAGAGAGAGAGATAGGCTCTCCAACATACCTCATTAAACATACCTATTTTTTTGAAATAGTTACAAAATAATTTTGAGTTGGTATTTTTATATGGATTAATGATATTTCAATGTGCCCCTGTAAAAATATTCAGCTCAAAATAATGTGTTATATTATTTTTAAAAAATAGGTAAAAAAAAACTGACAGTTTTAAAGGGTAATCAGTTTTTTTTACCTATTTTTTAAAAATAACAAAAAACATTCACACTGAAATATCATGAATCCATATAAAAAATATCATCTCAAAATTATTTTTTTACTATTTTAAAAAATTGGTACATTCATCATAGGTATGTTGCTAGGAGGTATGTTGGAGAGCCTAAATATATATATATATATATATATATATATATATATATATATATATATAGAGAGAGAGAGAGAGAGAGGTTTAAAAGTGAACCTAAAAGATGAACGTTTTAATGAATCTTAATAAAAAACACCTTAACAACCAATTAATTTAATTCGTATGTTGTAATTGGTCTGCGCCAGCTGCAACGGACACGCGTGTGACACGCGGGTGGGGGTTAAGGCGTGTGTATTAAAAAACACGCGTGTTCGTTGCCGCTGCTGCGAACCAATTACAGCATATGAATTAAAATCAATGGGTTGTTAAGGTATTTTTTGTTAAGATTCATTAAAATGTTCATCTTTTAAGCTTACTTTTGAGCATCTCCTTATATATATAGCTATACAACCCTAATTTCATTTACACTCCCACCCACCCGTTCTCTCTGTGATTATAGAACAAAAACTCCTATAGAGTCTGCCCTCTCTTCCGATAGGCCTTCTCTCGTCGGTTCTGATCTACATCGTCGATGCCCCTCTCTCTCCAGTTCAGATCTACGTCGTCAGCCGGCACTAATCTCTGCTTCTCTCATTTTGATCCTTTTTTCGAATATACTGATTTTTAGATCCTACTTGCATTGATTTTTTTTAGATCAATAAGATCATTGTTGGATTTTTTTTTAGATTGTTTAGATCGTTGTTGGATTTTTAAATCATTTTTTTCTTGCTCATACACATCTTCTTATACATCTGTTTTGGATACCGATTTCAAGGTTACATTTAATTTTAGGCGATATGTTTATTTATACATCTTCTTATACATCTGTTTTTTTATAAATGTTTTCAGGGAATATCATAGATTACGGAATGTCCATCAAAGGGAAGTCAATGTTTCTGAACTAAGTTAATGTTATAATTTTTTTCCTTCATTATTTATTTTCTTTTCTTGGGCCTTATTAAGAAAAAAGCTCACTGACACAACCAAATTTCTATTCAGGTATTTTCAAATAAACTCGAGAAGGCTTTGTTTGAGGCATTGGTGAAGCTCGAGGAACTTCGGCTGGATAGGAATAAGCTTCGGGGAATTGCTTCTGGAAAAATTTATATTGGGAATAATTTTTTATTATTTTTTTGTTGTATTTATTCGATATGTAGTCTAATTGATTTGTGTTTGCTTAAAAAGCTACTCATAGAAAGTTTGTTCTGTTGAATAATAATTGTGGTAAGAAAATATAGATGGATAAGCAAATATTTGAAGTTTTATACTTATAAATTGATGTTGAGGCATTGTTATTCACTCATACATTTTATATGCTTATAAAGTCACTATTTACTTATTATATAAAAAAAATTGCTTTTAAAAAACTAAATTAAAAATTTTGGGTTTTAACTCGCGGGGCGGAGCGGGTTCTAACCCTTTTAATTCAAGAGGGGCGGGGTGGGGACGGGTTTTAGAAGGTTATACTTAAACGAGTTCTGGGCTTAAAATCTTAACCCGTCGCAGGGCGGGACGGGGCGGGTTAATTTTTTTTCACAATACGGGTTTGGGTTTTGAAAAATTTGCCCCATACCCGACCTGTTGCCATCCCTATAGGAGGTTACCCAGATTGTGAGGATATAGTAGGAAGTTTAAGTGATGTGCATGTCTTTTTGGAAGGGATATGTATGAAACTATCAGGTAAAATATCGGTGACACGTGTATTATTGAGAAGTTAAAAAAATAAAAAATCTGCAATAATTGGATTGGAAGTTTGGAGAGTCATAAAGAACATATACATGGATATATATAATAAGATAGCCTTCTCACACGTATTTCAAGTTATATCATGAGGGGTCATAGCCAAAGAACAGAGAATCAAGTCTCGTGAAAAACCTTGCATAACCTAATATGGTACTAGAGTATTAGGACACATCCAAAAAATAATAAAATCTAAGAGATTATCCAAATGGCAACATCTCTCAAGTGGGTTTCAACCCCTAAGAAATTTCTCTAAGAGATCGATTGGGGGGTCATAATCTTAGCTACCCCCCCCCCCCAACCACAAAAAAAAATACATACACATATATATATATATATATATATATATACACACATATATATATATATATAGGAGAAGGCTCACCTACATCATGCTATATACATCATCCATGCATCACGCTTAATTACATGCCCTAAAAAACTTTTTTTTTCAAATTTTATATTTTTCCTTTAAAATTAACCTTCTAATCGACTCATATGCAAAAAATTAGGTCAAAATACATTTTGTAACTATTTTCAAAAAATCCACAAAAAAGTGCTAAAAATACCTTATTTATAAGGGTATGCGTCAGCAGTTTTTTGTGAATTTTTTAAAAATAGATACAAAATGTATTTTGACCTAATTTTTTGCATATGGGTTGATTGGAAGGTTAATTTCAAGGTAAAAATATAAAATTTGAAAAAAAAGTTTTCTAGGGCTAGAATTAAGTGTGATGTACGGTGTGATGTATAGTGCATGATGTAGGTGAGTCTCTCTCTCTCTCTCTCTCTCTCTCTATATATATATATATATATATATATATAACAAAACGACATATAATTATTTTACTCTCCTCCAAATGTCGTTCCTTTAACCTTCTTGTCATATATGTTTCCCCGCGTCTATGTGCATCACCTCTCCGTCGTGTATCATAAAAACATCTTGGAGAATATGCGATAATCACGTACTACCTTGAATTAGGATTGAGTCTCCACTAGAGCTTTCCTCGAGAGAACCAAAGAACAAAGAGGAAATATCCTGAGTCCTCTAACAAACACTGTCCCCTTAACTATTGACATCGATACTCTCACTTACCTTGTCTCATCTACCATAAAGTGCATTGTACCTCAAAAGCAGGGCATACTCACATAGATCTTGGTCTCCTAAGTTAAGAGAATTGAATCCTCTAGCTAAACATTTGGTTGATGCGACCTATTGTTAGTCTCGTTTATCTACGACATCTATCCTCGCACGTCAATACTAAATCATTTAAGAATTTAAGATGTTAAATCTGAATAGGTACACCAATTCCCTGTCTCGAGTTGTGAATCCATATCTTGAATACCCTTGAGGCTTGAGAAAGGATAATGGACCAAATGTTCGTCAATACCCTGTTACGAGGTGCTTTAAAAGGGTTGTTGTCCTCAGATGACGGTTGCACCCTCTTTGAGGAATGATAACCATTTTTTTCTAATCATCATTCCATGGAAACAGTGAAGTCAATTTTTTTTCCAAATGGGGCTAGTTATGCCAACTCATTTCAAAGGTATTTGATGTCCACTATCATCGAGAACGGGCTTCCCTCGCTCTGACTTCCATTCATTTTCACCATAATTCCTTAGAGACTCTTTAGATAGTCCTATCAACCCAAATGTCTTATTATGAGTTGGACAAGTCATCATTCCGCATACCAAATCCTTATATATAGTTATAATTTGAGACATTATCATTTCTACTAGCCCTCCATCCTCTGAGCATTCATATTTTCAAAGTAATTCACCCCTTCATCTTGTATGAGAAAATCAATTGACCATGGTAGACGATCATAATTTTTTTGCATCTGTTAGCTTATACATGTAGCCTTATCCAAGGGGCTTGATGTCTTATCTATTATGTTGGGTATTTTTCATGCTCATTTTGGTTCAAGGACTCCTTAGTCCCCTTCTACATCCAAGCTTTTTAGCTCCTACTTTTTCTAGGGGCGAGTCATCTATCGAGGGGCAATCTCCCTCTTTGGTGCTCTCATACTCACAACCTATTGATCTTACCCACCAAACTCACTGCGAGTGAGAATCTTACAAACATGGAGGCTTATTATGAGTCGATGGTTTTTCAACTATCATTACCTCTAGAGGTCGTGTTCTACCTGTTCGGGCATACAGTTAGCATTTTTAGGCCATGCCTCTTGTAGGCACATAATCTTGCCTTCGTAGACCGAATAATATTTCCTTCGTTGGCACAAAATCTTGCCTTCACGCGCTAGATAATCTTACCTCCATGGTCACATTATCGTTTTCATAAGCTCATCAAACCATTCATTTATAGGCACATAATCCTCCATTTACAATCCCATCAACCTTGACTCGATAGGTGATGAGCACCCAAATGCATGTGGTACGTGTGAACGTACGACTCAAGTGCAAGTTGATCTCTCGAGTAATAAAACCCAATAAGTTGGGACTGAATCCTCGGGGAATAGAATACTTGCAATGAGAATAGGGATGGTCTCTAAATTCTAAGGTTTAACTGCAAAAGTACACAAAAAGGTGATGATATATTGAGTGAAATAAATTGCAACTACGGGAACGAATTAAATGAATGAAATAAAAAATTAAACTAAATTTTACGAGGACTATGAATGGAACATAATTTAAGTTTTGAAAAGAATTTGGAAAAGAGGTTGGAATCCAATCCCCCGGATTCTATATTTCATATGATATATATAAAATTCTTCAGATTAACTAATTAATTGAAGGTAAATCGTCAACTCGATTTGAAACACCAAATATGTTTGGGCGTTAATCCACGCGAAAATTGATCAACAAACTGATTTGCATGATTGATACCTTAACCGACGCGTATAGTGCATCCTCAAATACTCGGGTTGCTTTTGACTAAACTACAATGATCAATCCCGATCAATGTATCAACCTCGATGAATTAATAGTCAATTACTAAGAATTTCACAGTTAAATCTTGAAACCCTAGGTTGGGTTCATGTTCCCTGTTGATGCAAAAAAATATACTAGGTTAATTTATTGATTATAAATAAATATAAGTAAAAGAGATAAAATATTTTTAAAGTGGTTCGGCTTGAAGGAAGAGCCTACGTCCACTGTTGTGTATTGCTTTAGGCTTGTTCAATTGCGTCACTTTTTCGTCCCTTTTGGATGTAGGGTTTACAATGTATTTATAGCCCCCGGGGGGTGTGCAAGAGATGGAATATCAAAGTATGGGATGTCTTTATATCGTAGACATTTACATTTATACAATCATTTATGTATACAACTATTGGTATTTTCCTCTCATCGTTGGTCGGCATCCTTGGTGTTGGTCGGCATCCCTGGTGTTGGTCGGTATTTCATCCTTGCTGACTAGGATTAATCTTCCAATGTACAACACGTGTCAATATTCAAATGGTCTACGTAGATGAATAATTTTTGGTATCAACAAAAGCCCCCAATGTTTCATGCTTGAAGTTTTTACAAGAGTATGGAGCATTTAGCTCTTAAAGTTACTCGGACAATAATTTTAGGCTTGGTCGGTTGCCGACTTCCCATACTTGTAAAAATTATGGTTTAACTATGAAAATATAATGCGCGTGGCATTTTTGAAATTATCCATAACTTTAACGAATCATTTTTGGGCGAATTTATCTTTTCTGCTTTTAGGTGCCACCAGTTCAATCGACGCTGCCTTTTAATCATTATTTTTCCAGATTTTGAGGTAACCTATAAGAGCGGGAAAAGCCACGAACTTTCATTACCTCAAATTTTCTGAGTGTTTTTTGTTACAGTGTCTTTCAAGCTTTCTTTTTCTCTCTAGAGCGATCAGTTTTTGTTCTTCAGTTCTTACTGAATCCTTAATTCCTGTAAGAACTCTTTCTCTTATCTTTTATTCTTCATCATGGTTTACTCTATTAATTCTTTTGATGAATTCAGAAATGAATTAAAGATTCCCTCTTGGGTTATTTTGGAACACGCTACTTTACCTGATGATTTTTTCTCACTTGCTGAGGGTCATTGTTTTCCCTCTATTTTTATAGTTGAGTGTGGGTTTACCTTTCCTCCTAACCCCTTGTGCATTGAGTTTTGTCAATACTTTGACGTTGTCCCAGCTAGGGTAGCCCCCAATACTTGGAGGGTTGTAAATGGGTTGTATAGGTTGAATTAAATTCATGAAACTCATCTAGGGATTCCAGAAATAATATTTTGTTATAAGTGGGTGACTAGTGACACAACTTTTTATTTAAAGACTAAGGTTGTAAATAAAGCATTAGTAGTTAATATTCCAGACTCCAATAGGGATTATTTTGAGCATGGAGGTGTTATAAAAAATTGGCAATATGCCCTTTTGACTGGGAATGCTGAGTACCAGGGGCCTAGGTGCCCTCCTTTTGGCAATGGGATAGGTTATTCCTCATTTAATTGTTTTGCCCTGTACATATCTGTTTAAATGTAACATTAATTGTTGCTCTGTAAATTATTATTGTAGTTGATCAGAAGAGAAGGTGCCTAAACAAAAGTGAAGTGAATCTGAGGCAGTTGAAGTTTATTTGGAGACTTCATTAAAGGATTGGCGAGGAGCACGTCAGGTTTGCATCCTATTTGTTACAGTATAAGAATACAATTTCTTTCTTTATTGCTCATCCTGTTCCTTCCCCTGTAATTGACCTTAAGCAAGGACCTCCTTCTACTTCCTCAGGTACTGCATCTGGCAGTGGTGATCTTGTTGCCCTTTCCCCCTCTTCCTTAGATTCAAATTTACCCATTTCCATATTCATGGAAAATAGGAGATTTCTTAACATTTTGGGAGACATGGTTGCTAATCCCCCTTCCAAATAAGCTGACGAAAGGGTGAAAAATAAAGATGAGACTAGGAAGAAGCCTCTAACCAAGAAAACTGAAGAGATACCCTTGAAAAGAATCAGGAAAGGGCTCCCTTCAAAGTTAGCAAAAGGTTTTTCTGAGCTTCCCGGCCATCGAGAGTTGGTCGATCTATCTCCTTCTGCCTCTCTAGTGGTCCTTGGCCCTGGATTGGCAAGACAACTAATAAAATTTGGGACTTTGCCAAACCACGGGGGTGCGACAGCTACATTACCTCGTTCTAAATGTTCTGACAGGGCATCTCAAAGCCTGGCTCTGGTATATTCTTTTGCCTTCTTTAATTTTCTATCTCTTGATTTGTTCTTCATAATAGTGACTTTCCTTTTTGTTCTTGTGCAGTTCCTCGCTGACTTCAATAATATATTGGAGAAATACGAGGTTTTGAGAGATTATTCCTCTGGTGAAGTTGAAGAAGATTTTAACAAACTTTAAAAGGCATTTCTTTATTCCCAAAAAGAATTGGCTAATGAATAGAAGAAATGGGAGAAGAAGATGAAAACTGCTGAAACTGCTCGTGATCTGGCTGACAAGTTGCAGAAAAACTTAGATGTTGAGAAAGTCAAGACCTCCCAGTTATAAAATGACTTGGGTGATGAGAAGGTGAAGAGGGATAAGGCTAGAGAAGTTGGCTTCAATAAAGGTTGGGATAAGGCAATTGGAGCAGCTTCTTCGCAAACTGAGTTTGCGAAGATGAAATGCTTCAAGGATGGCTGGTCTACTACTCTGGTGGAGGTCAACACTCTAAAAGACTCTGAGTTATTCTTACGACATGATCCTTGGGCCCTTCCAAACACAGATAAGGAAGTGAATGATGATGGGGATTCTAGTGAATCCCTTATGGTGATGGAGCCTTCCGATCAACACCAAAATGTTGATTCTTCTGCGGCCTCTAAAGTTAATCCTCCTTCTTCTTCTGCTCTTGCTTCTTCTTCAGCTAATCCCGAGGGAGATAAGAAGAAGGTGTAAAACTGAGCAGCATTTTATTTTCCTTTTTTAATAGTTTCTTTTTTGAAAATGTATCTGTACTTCTTTTTTTACTAATGAAAAGAGAAATATTATTGTTCCTCTACTTGTGTTTTTTAATACTCTTCACTTTGTTAATTGATAACTTTCTTCTTCTTAATAGTTCATAGATAAATTAGAATATTTCTTATCTACTGACTCCGAGCTACTCTAGAGGTGTAATGAACTTTTCAAAGCTGGTCACTTATCTTTGACTGACGCCGACCTACTGAAGTTGCTCAGGTAAGGGGTATCCGAGCAAGCCAAAGAGGCCTATGCTTATCTGAAGTGTCTTCTTGATCGGGCAATGTCCAACAACGTTGCTTATTATAAAATAATTAAAGAGCTATAAGAAAACCATAAGGAAGGCGAGGTACGTTTGCATGAAGATTATGAGAAGAAATTCTAGGCCCCTAGTGAAGGTTGGTGCTTTGAGAAAAAGTTTGATAAATTTACTTCTCATTTTCAAAGGCAAGAATTCCTGCTGAAATGTGAAGTGGATGAAGCAAGGGACATTACCAAGCTTCTATAGGAAGAGAATAACAACTTGAGAGATGAACTTGATGCCCTGAAGTCATCCACTACTATTGTTTCTACTACAGATGAGGGTCATTCCTTCTTGGAGGCTAAAAACGTAAAGTTGAGTGAGGAGTTGGAGGCTCTGAAGAAATTAAAACCTACTTCATATTCCTAAGCTAGAGTCAAACCTATTAGAGGTACTACAGAGGAACTTTGGACCCAACAGACCCTTACCAATCAAGATGCACAACTAAAAGCCAAAGATCAAGCCATTCCTAAGATGTCCCATAAGCTACGGGTTGTGTCTGAGCAACTATCCACTCAACTCATTCTTTTTAGTTACAAGCTAAGGATAGAGTGTTGAAGAAACTTCATTACCAAGTTGACAGACTGACTTTCCAATTCCATAAACAACCGAGGGAAGTCTGGATGGATGAGCATAATGAAGTTCTGGGGCATTTTGATGATAAGCTTCAATAAGTTAAGAATGAGATTTATAAATGGGGTTGGATGAATGCTTTAACAGTGATGAAGGTGGATCAAAATAGCTCATTATGGGATTGGTATGATCCAGGCTTGCTTGAGCTTGACAATCCCCCATTTAAATTAGATGCCAATTGGATTCCAGTCCATTGTATTCCTCAATGCTTGATTTTAAAATACTTGGGAGATTATGAGCGTCATGATGAATTGGAAATCATCCAACCTCCTCACATGTTTGATCGTCCTAGTAGCAGTAATACCAGAATGCTTCAGGATTTTAACTTCATTAATTCTCCTTATCCTTTAGATGATCCTCCTATTGGAATGGATTCTGTTTCCAAAACTGAAGGGAAGCGTCCTGCAGAATGAAGCTTTGTATTTGGTTTTGTTAACATAGTCGTGTAATTAATTTGATTGAATGAAATGAAAATTTGATCAACTTAATTCTATTAATCCTTTCTTTGTCATTAATTCTATTGATACACTTTGATTAAGTTGAGTATCGATGATCAATGAGTGCAGATGTTATACTAGCATACTTATATTAAAATCTAAATTTAGAGCTAGTTAAATGAATACATAACTTCTATTATCATACTTAGATTAAAATCTAAATTTAGAGATAGTTACCCATGTGTCTCCAAAGGTTTTACTAATACACCCAAGTGTTAGTTTTTTGCATCAGATACCAGTGGTGTGACCAGGCGTTTGTGGAATATGTGCTTACATTCCTCTTGAGGAATCTTTGCAACTTTCTTGCTATACTTTGCCCAGTAGGATAAAGATCTTATTTTATCCTTATGTTTATGGATCAAGTTTCTTAAGGACTTAGCATCCTGTTGACTTGGACTTTGTGTATCAATGATCAAGTTTGGGGCTTTGCTGAGCAACTTATTAGTTGTGCCGAGCAACTCTTGTATTCCTATGATCTCTCGAGCATCTTTTTAGAAAAATATTTTCTTAAATCGAGCAAAAATTTAGGGCAATAACTTTAATAACTTCTAACTTTCGTCAACTTGAAGTTTATATTAGTGCATAGGACTAGTACTTCAAAAAAATTTAACAACAAAAATTAAAAGAGCGGATTATTTTATTGATACTGAAATTTGATTTCAAACTGATTACAACATCATTGATAATATTGCCTGAGATGCTCTGCATGCCATAGGATTTTGAATTCTTTGCCTTCCAGGGTTTCAATTCGATAGTTTCCAGGTTATATCACCACTGAAATATGGTATGGCCCATGCCAATTGGCCTCAAGCTTCTTATTTTTCTTCAGTACATAATCTCCTTCCTTCAAGTTGGTTGGTTTCATCCTTTGGTTGTAAAAATGCGCCGTTTCTTATTATTAGGCTGTATTTCTTAGGGCGGTGTCTTCTCTTACTTTTTCCAGCATATCAAGATCCAACCTTCTCATTAAACCACTTACAGAAGAGTTAAAATTTAAAATTCTATGGGATGGCAAGCCTAGCTCAACATGAATGACAGCTTCAGTCCCAAATTCTAACATATATGGGGATTCTCAAGTTGTTGTTCTGGGTGTTGTTCGGTATGCCCACAAGATAGAATGTAGCTCATTTATCCAATTTCCCTTGGAATCATCAAGTCATTTCTTCAACCCATTAAGTAAAGTCGTATTCTTAACTTCAGTTTGTCCATTACTCTGAGGATGTCCTAGAGTAGAATGAAATTTTTAAACATTGGACTGAGCACAGTAATTTGTGAATTCATCATTGTCAAATTGTGTTTCGTGGTCGATAATAAAAGTGTAGGTCAACCCATACCTACAGATGATGTTTTTCAATATGAACTGATAGACCTTTTCATAAGGTATATCTATCAAGGGCTCTGCCTTAACCCATTTTATAAAATAATTCATAGCGACAACCAAGTATTTAAATCTTCCTCGGGTGGTCGGCAGTGGTCCGACCAAGTCTATACCATATATGGAAAATGGCCATGGTGAAGTGATTAGAGTGAGAGCAGCCTATGGAGTTTTTTGAATGGTAGAGAATCTTTGACATTTATCACACTTCTTGGCAAGAAGTTGCACAGTTTGCTCGCATTATTGGCCAGTAATATCCTTGATTACTGATTCTTTACAGAAGTGTTCTCCCTGCTATATGAGCTCCACATGATCCTGTATGCACCTACTGAATTAGATCTTGAACCTTTGATGGATACACACAGTGCTACAAATTGACTGTTAGTCCTCTCCTGTACAAAACACCTTTATCTTATACATATTGAGTTGCTTTATATTTCAACTTCTTTACTTCCACCATATCTGTTGGTAGAATTCCTTCTTCAATGTATGCTCTGACGGGTCCATCCATGATGGCCCCATATCTATGGCAATAAAATTGATCATCAAATCTTTATTTATGATCTTATTGGCCAAAATCTCAATAGGGATAGTTTGTCGGAGTTTAATTTTGGTAACAGAGGCTAGCCGAGCAAGGGCATCAGCTCGGGTATTTTCCATTCTTGGGATTATGTTCATCTGAAAAGTTGGTAATTTTGAAATGACTTCCATCGCCTTGGATAAATACCTGATTGTCAATCATCCTTTAGCTCTATATAAACCCAGTGTTTGGTTTACTACCAGCTGAGAGTCACTGTGTGCCATAACTTGCTCGACACTCAATGAGTGCGCCTAACTTAAGCCCACAATAAGAGCTTTATACTCTGCTTTATTGTTTGAAGCCTGAAATTAAAAACGTAGTGCATACTCAATTTAATTACCATCAAGAGTGTTAAGTATTATACCTTCTCCACTGCCGGTTGAACAAGATGATCCATCAATAAATAAGTTCCATATTATTACGTCATCATCAAATGCTTGATCTGTTAAACTCCTATAGTGGAATACTTTTCCTTTGGCTTCTTCATACTTCTTAGTCATGTCTTGTGTTCTGGAAGAGGAATCTGGCAGGTCTGTAATCGTTTCTTTTGAAGAACGTTCTTCTGGAGTTTCTTGTTAACATTACGTCCTCCTGATTCATGTTTTGCGTGCTTACTTTGTTACTCGGGGACCTCAGAGTAAGTGAACTCCGCTATGAAATCTTCCAGTGCTTGCCCTTTCAAAGAAAACCTTGGCTCAAATATGATATCATACTCCCCTAATTCCACATCCCAATACATTATCATTTATGCAAAGCCTGCTTTAGAGGCATATCAGTGTAAACTACGATTGTATATTCTTGGAAATAAGGTTTCATACGTATGGATGCTTCAATTAGTGATAAACCAAATTTTTCCAAACGAGGGTACCTAATTTCTATTCCTCGAAAAGCCTTACTGGTATTGTAGACGGGTTTTTGAGCTCCATTTTCTTCTCAGATCAACGCAGAACTTATAGCAGATATAGAAACAGCTAAATACATGTACAATGTTTTACATGTGGTTGGTCGGGAGAGTAATGGAGGTGACCCCAAATACTTTTTCAACTCTACAAAAGCTTTTTCACATTATTCATTCCATTCAAAGCATTTTTTGATCACCTTGTAGAATGGCAGACACCTATCTGTAGCTCGGAACATGAATTTATTCAAAGTTGCTACTCGTCCAATCAGTCTTTACATATCCTACTTACAAGTTGGATATTGCATTTCAATTAATGCCTTGATCTTGTCCGAATTTGATTCAATTCCCCTTTGATTTACTATGTACCCAAGGAACATTCCCTCTTGCATTCTAAAAATGAATTTCGTCAGATTCAACGTCATCTAATACTTCTCAAGTTGATCAAAAGTCTCCCTGACGTCGGCAATGTGATCGGAGGCCTTTTCTTCTTTTTATAAGCATATCATCCACGTAGACTTCCATTTCTTGCTTGTTTGCTCCTCGAAGACCTTATTGACCAGCCTTTGAAATGTAGCGCCTGTATTTTCAAACCAAAAGCATAACACTATAACAGTATGTTCCTCGGGGAGTGATGAAAGAAGTTCTTTTCCTATCGCCAGGCTTCATTTTTATCAGGTTATAACCAGAATAGGCATCTATAAAACTGAGTAATTCATGTCCTGACATTGCATCCACAAGCTGATCTATTAGGGGCAAAGGAAAATGATCTTGTGATACCCCGCCTAATAAAATGCCTAGTGATCAGTCATACATCAAATTAAACAGGAATCTCATCTAGTTCATTCTTAGCATCACTGTCGTTAAATCATTAATTACTAACCACCTAGTCTTTCATTAAGCTGATGCAAAATTTTATCTTCATTAATATAACCCAACAATCATACTAGGAAAGAAAATAAACGAATACAAGAAAGAAACTAAACATGCCATAAAGTAGGTACAAGAGTTTGTCGAACATCATCGACTACAAGACATCCACAAAGTGCAAGTATGAAAGAGTACTAATACATTCTAAGACAGAATATAAAAGTACAACTGAACAAGCCCCTATCTAGAGATAGAATGAAACATGTGTCTACACAAAGAACCCACAGCACTCCACATAAGCTGCAGTTACGAACCCTGCAGGAAGGAATTAGGCCTAGTGCCCCTGTGGTAGGACACCTAAAAGGTTTTTAAAAATATTTTATAACAAGGGTTAGAACCCAAAACATTTAAAAATATTTAGCAAATGAATTTAAATGCAAGAGATAAATATGCAAATACTCTTCATATTTAAATTAGTGTCGTGCACTCCCTTGATTTTATCTCACCCCTTAACTAATGTGCACGCCTAACGAATTATACATAATACACCTAGCCACTCTCCCCGTAACTGTCTTTGTCCCAAAAATAATACACGAATTACCCCACTATTACACCCCAAGCGAGTATAGTACATTTCTTTATAAGTGATTATTAGCATTAACTATCATGAAGCATCAATTCTCACTTTAATTCATATAACATTCCCACAAGTTATATTATCAATACATTTCACACCATGGATATATGTAAATTCTCGTATATAATTATGCACTATATATACGTATCATATCTCAAAATTCACACACATGTCGGATATAAATGCTATCACCGACACTTAGGAGACGACCATAGTTCCCTCCAAAGTGTCCGCTCCATACTGTAACGGCCCCAGCTTTAATACGGATGCTATGGCCGGAGGAATATACTCACCCTGCATTCGCTAGTCAGGGGACTCACCCACATCGCGCAATCTCCTATGGTAGAATTAATATTGGTATGGCTTTACTATATATATTATTCACACACAATATATATATATATATATATATATATATATATATATATATATATATATATATGTATGTATATATATATATATATATATATATGTATGTATATATATATATATATATATATATATGTATGTATGTACTACACATCGACATATATATAGAAATTCAGGCTATTGGAGTATCATGCCCATACTCAAGCCTAAAACATTTAAGTCTATGGTCCGACTTCATTTTATTTAATTATACCCTAATTAATTCCCATTATTTTGGCGTAACCTCTTTCCCAAGTATACCCGGACTTTCTATCCCTCGGCTCGAAACCCAATTATCTCAAGCCACCCTTCAATTTCATACAATCAAGTTTAATCACTTAAACAACAAGATTACAATATCCTAAATCATGAACTTACATCTCCAATTTCATGAAATTTAGTCAAATAAGTTTCAAGGTTAAATATCACCAAATTAACCCTAATTCATTACTTAGTTTCATAATTCAGTTATGGCAAGAACTACAAATTTCCAACACACCAGGTCTGAATCAGGAGAATTACATAAATCTGGAAAATATCAGAGATGGTTCAAACGAAGATCCCTGTCATTCGAACGACAGTGGATCTCGTTCGAAAGAAATACCATGTCATTCGAACGATACTAGTATTTATTCTCTCTCTCTCTTCTGCTAAAACCCAGTACGCCATTAACAAAATTTAAACCTTTATTCTGAACAGGTTTCTATAGTAAAACATCCCCAAATTCATCCTAAGTTCATCCTTTCATTATAAAAATTCTAGCCCTAACAATTCCACCAATTTAATCATCAGTTTCATCAATTATCAAATCCTCTACAGATTTATAACTATCGTTAAAAGGAAATCCCCAATTTACTCAAGAACAAACCCTAGAATTCAATTGGATTCCACCTCTTTTAATATGAAAGGTTAGATGCAATTTAATAATCACAATTTAAACCACTTGCCTCACAAATGCAAATCTAGGGCTTTAATGATGGTGTTGAATTGCAATTGAAAAATTATCTCCAAGGTTCCCAAGTTCCTCTTCTCTTTGGCTCTCCCTTTATCATTTTCTCCTCTTTAGTCTTCTAATGTGATTTAATGATGTCTGACCCTTACACATTTGGGGTTAAAAAACCTATTCAAGTTTTTGGGCCAATGGGCCTTATAAAAAGGGTCCATACTCTCAATATGGAGCTCACATATGTCGAATTATGCCCAAATACCCAATATATGCATATAACCACTCATTTCGGACTAATTCGACCCTACCGGACTCAATCGTGCACTTAAAATCGCCATCCGAAATAAATTTCTAAAATTAACTCTCACCCGTTAACTTAATCAAATATATTCACTTTTAAATATTCCTATTATTTAATTCTCATTAATTTATGAATTACTAATTATCGAATTAATTAATTAAAATAATAACCCAGAAATTACGAGGTGTTACATACTTCCCCCTTACAAGGGAATTTCGTCCCCAAAATTCGAACGTACCTGCAGTAAATAGCTCTGGATAGTGTTCCTGCATATCCTCCTCACGCTACCAAGTGGACTCGTCGCCACTATAATGACCCCACTGAAGTTGGATAAGTGGTACTACTTTGGATCGTAACTTGCGCACACTGCAATCTAAGATTGCTACTGGCCTCTCCTCGTAAGAATTATCGGGCTGTAAATCTATCTCCTCAAGTGGGACATGCCAAAATGCCCTTGGACTACTCTTATATTTCTTCAACGGCGCAACATGAAACACATCATGAATACGCTACAGATGATCGGGAAACCCAAATACCAGTCCAACTCTCGTAATGATGGGGAAAGGGCTTACATACCTTGGCGCTAACTTCCCCTTTTTTCTAAATATCATCACCCCTTTCATAGGGGATGCCCGCACTAACACCTAATCCCGAACTCCAACTCTACATGCTTTCGATTTGCATCCGCGTAGCTCTTTTATCTATCTTGGGTTATACGGATACGCCCCCGAGTTAACTCAATCTTCGCAGAAGTATCCCGAATCATCTTCGACCCCAAAATTTTGTTATCCCCAACCAACAAGCTGGTGAGCGACAAGGCCAACCGTACAACGCCTCAAATGGGGCATTGCATATGGTAAATTGGTATGAGTTGTTATACGCGAACTCCACCAAAGGAAGGTACTGATCCCATCCTCCCCTAAAGTCAAGAATACACATCCGTAGCATATCTTTGAGCATTTGATTCACCCTTTCCATTTTCCCATCCGTCTGAGGGTGATAGGCGGTACTCAACCTCAACTCGGTGCCCATGGCCTCCTAGAGGCTCTATCAAAAATGCGATACAAAAATCTTATCCCTATCGGACACTATATTGATCGGGATCCCATGGAATCTGAATATATCCCCGATGAACAGTCTCGCATACTAAAAAGTCTCAAAATTCGTACAGACCGGAAGAAAGTAGGCCACCTAATCAAACGGTCTATTATTACCCATATGGAATCGTGCCCTCTCTATGAAACAGGTAACCCCGTAATGAAGTCCATAGATATGCTCTCCCACTTCCACACCAAAAATTTAAGTGGTTGTAACATCCCCGATGATTTTTGGTGATCTACCTTCACAAGCTGACACGTGGCACACTTCGAGACGAACTTCAAAATGTCTCATTTCATCCCCGTCCACCAGTATTGCCTTCTCATGTCTTGCTATATTTTTTCCCCACTGGGATGTATCGCAAACTTGGAGCCATGAGCCTCCATCAAAATAGCGTGTCTCAAATATTCGTCCTCTCGCACGACTAACTACCCAATAAAGCATAACCCACCTTCGGAGATAATGGAGTAGGAATCTGCACCCTCTACTAGCAACTATTTTACCCTGTCCTGACATAAAGGATCATTCGCCTGAGCCCGTACGACTCGCATAACAATCTCGGGTGTGACTGCTAAAACCACCATACATGCCCTAGGAATCTCATCGTCGTGCCTAAGTTCGCTCCATTTTGCCTACCAAGTTGCCGCCAAATCTTCCTTGGGCCGTCGGCTCAAAGCATCTGCAAACGTTGGCCTTATCGGGATGATATTGAATATCAAACTGATAATCCTTCATGAACTCCAACCACCTCCTTTGCCTCATGTTCAAGTCCTTTTGAGTAAATAAATATTGGAGTGATTTATATGGTCCGTGAATAAGGTGAACCTCTCCCCTAAAAGGTAATTTCCAAATTCGTAAGGCAAAGAAGATCGCGACCAACTCTAAATCATGGGTGGGGTAATTCCTCTCGTGGGTTTTTAGCATCCGGGATGCATAAGCTATATCCCGCTCATCTTATTGCAACACACCCCTTAGTCCCTGTAAGGATGCATTAGTATAAACCCAAAAATCCACCCATGCTTTTGGTAAAACCAAAACAGGGGCCGATGTTAGCTTGTCCTTCTACTCATCGAACGTCAACTGACAAAGGGTACCCCTTTTCGAGTCAAATTGGTCAACGGCCCTGCTATCATGGAGAACCCTCTGATAAAACGGTGGTAATACCCAGTTAACCCCAAAAAGCGCCTGATCTCCGTCGGCATCGTGGGCTAAACCCACTCCCTCACCGCTAACACCTTGGTTAGGTCCACGAAAATCCCCTACTCCGACACAATATGGCCCAAGAACTGCACTTCTCGAAGCGAAAACCCACATTTCTCATGCTTGGCGTATAACTGATGATCCCACAATGTCTGTAAGACCATACGAAGGTGCTCGGCATGTTCCTCCTCCGTGCGTGAATAGATAAAACGTCGTCTATGAATACTATGACAAACTGATCGAGAAAATATCTATAAACTCGATTCATAAGGTCTGTGAATACCACTGGTGCATTGGTGAGCCCGAATGGCATCACCCAAAACTCATAAGAACCATATCGCGACAGAAAAGCAGTTTTTGGTACGTCTTCCTCTCGAATCCTCAACTGATGGTACCCCCATCGTAGATCAATTTTGGAGAAGAATGATGACCCTCGCAATTGGTTAAATAGATCATTAATCCTAGGCAGTGGATACTTATTTCGGATCGTGACATTATTTAACTCCCGCTAATCAACACATAAACGGAGTGAGCCTTCTCTCTTCTTCATAAACAACACGAAAGCACCCCATGACGACGTGCTCCATCGAATGAATAACTAACCCAAGAGTTGTTGAATCTATTCCCTCAATTCACGCATCTCAGAAGGGGCCATGCGATAAGGTGCTCAGGCTATCAGCCTAGTACCTGGCGCTAGGTCAATGACAAACTCAATATCCCGACTGGGTGGTAATCCCTGTATGCCCTAAAACTCATCCTCAAAGTCCCTCACCATCGAAATCGAGTGTATCGGGATCACCACCTCCTATAAGGTCTCCTTCTCAAGGTAAAATAAATGAGTGAGTGATCCACCTTCAGGAAGGGGCATCGCCACTAAAAACATTTTCTGCCCCGAGATACCGAACACTATGGCTCTCTCATAACAATCAACCATCGCTCTATAATCGGCTAACCAATCTCTACCCAAGATCACATCATAGCCCTCCAAATCCAAAACGAAGAGATCCACCCCAAAACTTAAACCCCCAATCACAATGTCTACCCCCTACAAATAGAGTGAATAAGCGATCCACCCCCTATCGGTGACTCCACACACATGAGTAGACCATCGGTTGTGTCTAGTAACTAAACCACTATAGAAAAATGGGTCCTAACAAATGAATGTGATGCACCAGTATTAAAAAGGATTCTACCAATATGACCATAGATAGGGAACATACCCTCAACTACTGGGAGTGCAGGTAGTGCGGGAGGGATCGAAACATCTCGAACGTTGTACACACATCCGTACTGCAACTGTCCCAACTACTGCGGAATCGGAGGAATTGGTGATGCCTGAGGTCCCTATGCCTATATCCCTGCAGAGCACCCTGTTGCTGGCCCCTATCTCTCCACGAGTAATCTCTCCTGAGGTGGTCTGCCTGGCCATAAATGTAACAGCGTTTCTGACCATTCCCCTAATACTGACCATGTTATCCCTGACGCTACGGTCCCTGAGGTTGGCCCTCATGGCCCTAGAAAGTATGCCCTAGCTGTTGGCCCTGATGGCTACCCTGATTGTTCCCTTGGCCTTGGAGACCCTGAGGAACCTGGTGTTGATTTGGGCCCTACTGGCCCTTCCTAAACCCCTGACCTCCAAATCAAAATCTCTTGGCAGAATTTCCCTGACGGGTATCCTGTCCCTTCTTTGCACCACTCGAAGAACCTCCATTGGCCTTACCCTATTGGCTCGGCTCCCCACCCCTTTATTTTCCCTTAAGGTGGAAGCTATGACCAGAAAATGAAGGAGGGCCATATTAACCACGTCCGTATAAGTCACAAGAGTCGAATTTCGTATCAGATGTTGCCTGATCCTCTAGGCTAACCCATTAACAAACATTGTCTTCTTTAGTTCCTCGTTGCTCACCTCATCTGGCACGAGCATGGCCAGACGAGTGAACTCCTCCTTGTACTTGGCAAACGATCTATCCCCCTGAGTCACCTCCTTCAATCTCTTCCTCATCTCAGTCTCGACGGTCGGAGGAAAGTATTTACTATCAACCCTCACTAAAAAATCTACCACAGTCATAGAATCTCTCTCTATAATGGTAGTAGTGGACTCCCACCACTGTAAGGCAAGACCCGTCAGTGTAAATGTCGTGAGCATCTGTCGTTGAATCTCATTACAGTCTACCATCCATAAGTGCCTCTGCATGTCACATCTCTACTGATAGGCTTCCATCATGTTCGCAGCCCCCTAAACCTCCAGGGGATGGCCTTTCTGTAAGGCCTCCCTAATCCTCTGCCACTCACTCAGCCCCGGATGGACCTGTCCTACTGGAGCCACATGTTGCGGTGGCTGATGCTGAGGAAAATGGGTTGCCATAGCAGTCATGGCGGCATTAACCGCCTGAGCTACGATGCCAGCTATCTGCTCAGTAGAAATAAACCCATGTGGCGGGTGGGGCTGTGGCACATCTGGCACTTGGGGAGCCTCACGATGTCCGTCCTGGGTGGATGCCCTCCTGGATCTCCCTCGCTCTCTCCTGGGAGTCATTTGAAATGTAAAATGAATTGTTTTAGTTCACAATTAATACAAATCTTGAAATACCAGAAGAGCTATAACCAATAAACATAACATGAATCAACAGTCCTAACAATAAGGCTCTATGCCAAAGAACGCAAACCTGAACTAAAGTAAGTTGAACAGATCCTAGGGATACTAGAACCTGATGCTATGATACCATCTGTGATACCCTGCCTAATAAAATATCGGGTGATCAGTCCTATATCAAATTAAACAGGAATCTCATCTGGTTCATTCTTAGCATCACTGTCGTTAAATCATTAATTACTAACCACCTAGTCTTTCATTAGATGATACCAAATTTTATCATCATTAACCTAAACAAACCAACATACTAGGAAAGCAAATAAATGAATATAAAAAAGAAACTAAACATGCCACAAAGTAAGTACAAGAGTTTATCGAACAACTTCGACTACAAGCCATCCACAAAGTGCAAGTATGAAAGAGTACTGATACATGCCAAGACTGAATATAAAAGTACAACGGAACAAGCCCCGATCTAGAACTATAATGAAGCATGAGTCTACATAAAGAACCCGCAGCACTCCACATAAGCTGCAATCACGCACCTCGTAGGAAGGAATCAAGTCGGGCGCCCTTGTGGTAGGACACCTAAAAGATTTTTGAAAATATTTTATAGCAAGGGTTAGAACCCAAAGCATTTAAAAATATTTAGCAATTGAATTTAAATGCAAGATATAAATATGCAAATGCTCTCCATATTTAAATTAGTGTCGCGCACTCCCTTGAGTTTACCTCACCCCTCAACTAATGTTCACGCCTAACAAATTATACATATTACACCTAGCCACTCTCCCCGTAACTATCTTTGTCCCAAAAATAATACGCGAATTACCCCACTATTACACCCCAAGAGAGTATAGTACATTTCTTTATGAGTTATTGTTCACATTAACTATCATGAAGCATCAATTCTCACTTTACTTCATATAACATTCCCACAAGTTATATTATCTATACATTTCACACCATGCATATATATAAATTCCCGTATATAATTATGCACTATATACGTATCATACATCAACATTCACACACATGTCGGATATAAATACTATCACCGACGCTTAGGAGACGACCATAGTTCCCTCCGAAGTGTCCGCTCCACACTATAACGGCCCCACCTCTAATATGGACGATATGGCATGGGGACTATACTCACCCTGCATTCGCTAGTCAGGGATCTCACCCACATCGCGCAACCTCCTATGATAGCATTAATATTGGTATGGCTTTACTCTCTCTCTCTCTCTCTCTCTCTCTCTCTCTCTCTCTCTCTATATATATATATATGTGTGTGTGTGTGTGTGTGTGTGTGTGTGTGTGCTACACATCGACATGTATATAGAAATCCAGGCTATCAGAGTTTCATTCCCACACCTGTAAAGTGTGACTGTGTGATAATTGATTAATTTGCACGTATCCAATTAAACCTTATTTAATTAGGGTCTACTTTTAAATCAAATAAATTCAGCCCTTAAACGTGCATCTAAATCAACCCATCAAATATAAAGCATGCGACACAGTAAATATGTTGAGACACGGATTTCAGGAAGAAAAACTTTCGGGTAAAACCTTTATTTCACTATGAATTTATAAATCGCAACTTACAATTACATAGAGAAATCTGCAATGGATCAACGCGTAGCCAATCCATAAAGACAAGCAGTCTTGAACTCAGGAAGAGAATACACGCAGCACTCTCCAAGGACTCGCAGCCCAATCTTCAGCAAAGAATCTTCACGCAGTAAGATCCTCAATGACACGCAACCATATGGTGTAGAGACGCACTTCACGAAAGATTAACAAAAGCAAAGTGTTATATGGGTTCCAAAAGATTCATAAAATTATATGAGAAGTTTTGTGTGAATCAAACATGAGTTTTGGGACTCAAAAATATGAAGACTTGAGGTGATAGAACTCTCAAAAACGTCTCTCAAAGTCTTGTGAAATAACTCCCCTGAAGTTGGCTTTTATAGGGAAACCAATAAAGAGTTTCACAATTTTAAAACTCTGCCAGCGTACAGTTACCCTAAATCAGTTCGGGTGTACCGCAAACCGGTTCACCCTCCCCGAACCGGTTTGGCCTTCGGTTCGGGAAATATCGCTGGAACTTGGGGCTGAAATACTTAGCATTTTTCAGTGATTTTTTCTCTGAATATTCTCTATTTTCAAAGAGCCATAACTTCTTCACCGTAGCTCGGATTGAGGTGTTGTTTCTTCCAGTGTCTTCGTTACAGTGAGTTTTAAAACTTTACAGTTGATCAGACCTCCGTACGGTGGCTGTAAAATTACAAAAATACCCTTGAACTTCCATATCTTGCCTTCTTTCGCTATTTTGACTTCTCTTGCGTACCACTTGCATTAAGTCCCTAGAATTGTGGAACATGAAGTCATTGAGGCAGATGTGGGACACATGATGGAGATGTTGAATGCTTGATTCTCAGAATTCGAATTGAGGCCGTCGTGTGAGATCGTGTAGAGACGTGCTAAATGTAGCGGCGTACGACATACATACATGTAAGATATCGGACATAACAAAAATGTCCTTACAAATCTCCCCCTATGTCTATGCCGGTACATACATAAAAAATCCGAGTTATCAAATAACAAAATTGCCTATACAAATCTACCCTTCTATGAACCCAAAACTGGAAAAATACAAATGAATAAGACTTCATTGTTTGTTCTTCCAATCTTCAAAACTTTTCTCATCAGGGTGTGAAATTCAGTAATCATTAATGTAGTACCTACACACATGAGATAAAGAAAATACCAAGTGACATATCGAGTTTGAAATGAGATAAAAATGAATACTAATTTGTGATGAAAGCATAAGTGAAATCTCAAAACTCCCCCAAAATTCAAACTGCCCCATAAAATGATAATTCTTTCTCCCCCTTTTTATTATGTCCCCATATAAGGACGCAAATTTCCAATTGAGTCCTTTGTTGTTTTGGCTCAATTCCAGACAAAAACGTTCGAGTCATAGGATAGAGTATATTGATCATCTCTCAAGCCTATGATGTGTTTAGTTGAAGAAATAGCGACAAAAAGTATAAAGCTTCATCAAAATGCCGTGGTTTATGTGCCTCGTTTCAACGTCATCAACAGTGGTTCCATGCTCCCAAGGTATGAATGCATTACATATATATATACATATAGGATCTTGGAACGGTTTATATTGGGTGTTAAGTTTTTAAAACTGTGTTTTGTTTTCAGAATGTTTTCTATTAAAACTTATATAAAATTATATAAAAGTTTATGGGCTTAAAAAAGAATTTTTGAACATTCTGTGAGTTCATTCGAAGTGTCTTTCGAAGGATATTATCGTTCGAACCACAAGTCATTCAAACGAGATTGCCAACGACTTTCCATTATGGCATACTGGAACTTCGTTCGAAATGTCGTTCGAACGGCATTATCATTCTAACGAGATTTCTAACGAGCTTCTAACGAGTTCATACTGGAACTTCGTTAGAAGACTCGTTCGAACGAGAATGTCGTTCGAATGAAATGTCGTTCGAACGAGATGCCAAGTGGGAACAATTTTTGGCAGTTTTAAGCAGTTTTTCTCCCACTTCCCCACTTTTTCTTAACTGATTTTTCTCAAACTTTATTATGTGCGGGAAACCATTTTTATATTTTAACTTTTTCATTTCTTGACATCTCCAAGAGAGAATTTGAGAACAAAAATAGTTTTAGAAAAAGTTCATGTTTCAAAGTGTCATCTTTCCAAGAGAAGACAATATACACTTTTGTTTCACCCATATTAGTTTATTACAAGTTCTCATATACATATATCATGCTTGGAATTTGGCACTGGTTTTCTCTACCGCTTTGAAGATTTATCTTGGGGTTTGCTTCTACATCCCACAAAGAAGAAGATGTTTGCATTGATGTACCCACTTGGAGAAAGGCTCCTTGTTCGGGTGACGGTGACCATATAAAGTCCGATCGGTGGATTCCAAGACCGCGGTGGAGCTCCAAGGTTATCCACTAGTAAGAGGTGTCTACAAGAAGAAGCGTTGAGGCTTGAGAGGGATCGAGTCGGGTATTGTAAGTCTTTTGTCTTGTATTTGTAAATTCGTATCTAGTGGATTTGTGGCTAGGGCCGTCCGAGATTGTTTCCCGTCTTGGGTTTTTCCTCGTACATCACGGCGTAGTGATTTATTGTTTTATTTAATCTTGAAATACCACCTAGAACGCATGCTTAGGTAAAGAAGATAAAATTGGTTTAAATCACTATTAATTTAATTTGGTGGATAATTAAATTTTGAGTAAAGTTTATTTAATTCAAGTGATTAGTTAAATTTGCTTTAGCCTAATTTGTTTGAATGAAAATATGACTTAGGCAAATTCTGGGACTTGAATTAATTGGTTTAAGTGAAATTAATATTTGGAATATGTTTAATTAATTTTCACTTGTGTTTAATTTTAATTTGAAAAGGAAATTAAAATTTGGTAATTCGTTTGTTTTGTGAACCATCACTCATCTAACGCTTCCGCATCTCGACATATATATAAAAGGAAATAATGTATTTTAATTAAGAAAATTAAAATCATGGGGCCCTCCGGGCAACTTCAAATTGGTATCAGAGCCAAAGCGATAAATTATTTCGTTAAAGATCTTTTAAATAATTTTTGGCTAAAATGGATTTTTCTCCATTTTCAAAATTTCCTATTTTCGATGGTTCTAATTATGCGTATTGGAAAGCGCGTATGAAATCGGTACTTAAATCTATCGACGAGAGGGTTTGGATGTCTGTAGTTAACGGGTGGTCTATACCAACTCATTTAGTGAAAAATGAACGTGTTCCCAAACCGGCCGATAGATGGACTGAGAATGAGTTTAAACTTTCAAATTTTAATTCCCGTGCTTTAAATGCCTTGTTTAGCGCTGTCACACCGGAAAAATTCCGACGTATTATGACGTGTGAGATCGCTAAAGACGCGTGGGATATTTTACAATTAACTCATGAAGGAACTAGTGTCGTTAAGGCTTCGAAACTCCAAAACCTCACCACTCAATTTGAAACTATCAAAATGAACGATAATGAAACTTTTGATGAATTTTATGCTAGACTGTCCGATATTGTCAATTCATCTTTTAACTTGGGAGATAAAATACCCGACAACCGAGTTGTAAAGAAAATTTTAAGGTCCCTTCCCAATAGATTTATTCCAAAAGTGACCGTTTTAAATTCTTTACCAACTTTAGCCTCTACGAAATTAGAAGAGCTTGTAGGTGATTTACAAACCTATGAACTAGATATGTTTCCCTCTAAAACTGAAAAGAAAATTGAAAAGGGCGTTACTTTAAAATACCGAAAAGAGGTCAAACAAGTAGTAGAGAGCGAGAGTGATAGTGACTCGGAAGACATGGCTTTGTTTGCTCGTAAATTTAGAAAATTTCTTAAATTTAACAAAGATAAATTTAAAAATGACTTTAAGAAATTTGAAACTCCTAAGTATGACAAAGTCGAGAAGATCCCTAAACCTATTAATGAAAATTTAAATAGGGACGAGTCTAATAGGTGTTTTAGTTGTGAGGGTTATGGCCACAGGGTTTCCGAGTGCCCCACTAAACTAAGGAAAGAGGGTAAACAACCCATTTCATGTAATGCGACCCTTAGTGACAGTGATAAGGAAGAGGGACCCGATTCCCCCACTAAGCCAAATTTTATGGCTTTTATGGCTAGTTATGTGAGCACCGAAAGTGAATCTTCTCATGAAGATACTCAAACTCATGACACTTCCGAGGTCAAAATTTTTGATTCACTTATTTTTTATGATAGTGAGAGTGTAGAAGAAAGAGAGAGTGAAAATGAAGAAGAGGTTAATGTGAGTGAACTTCAAAATGATTTTCAAGAACTTTATAAAGAATCTATTAAATTGAAAAGAGCTAATTTGAAGTTGGAAGCTTGTTTAAGAGAGAGTGTCAAGGTCGTTGATGATAGTATGTTGGTTGGAGACCTTAGGACACGAGAGAAAGCTCTTCTAGAGAAGCTTGAATATATAGAATGCGAGAGAGATAGCCTTAGGGGTTTAATGGAATCCTTGAAAAAGGAGCTTCTTTCTTTTAAAGAGCGAAATGTTTTATTAGAGTCTAACATTTTAGAATTGCAAAATAAATTAAAAGACTCTAGTAATGTCAAATTTGATTTGAAGTGTCGTTCAGAAAAATTAGATAAAATCTTAGGAACAGTCCAAATTAAAAATGACATGTGTGGTTTAGGCTTCAATACTTGTAATGAATCTACTCATAAAGCAAAAACCAACGTTTTAGGAGAATCTACTAGGAAAGCTTTTAGAGATCACTCCATAGGTAAATCTTTTCGACATGTTTTTACTTGTTCACATTGTGATCGAAAAGGTCATCTTAGGAAATTTTGTTTTGATCTTAAACGAATTCCTAGAAAATCCCAACATAAAGCAACCAATGTATTTAAAATTCCTACACCCCAAGATAGTTATTCTTCATTAATTTGGGTTAGGAAATCCGACTTGGTTGCCTTGCAAAATAGGGTTTTTTATTCTCATTTACTTTCACATGCTTCCTCCCTTGCTAAATCTAAAGGATGAATGTGTTAGTGTTTGCATACTTTAGCGTTTGTACTTCATGTTATACTCACAGTATGCTTGTTTAATCATTTTCTAGTTTATGCCCCATGCTTAATCACATGCTAGAATAATGATTTTTGTTTATCTTTTGTATTTTATTTCTTCATTTTGTTTGCATTAAATGAAAAATACAAAAAGATTTTTGTTTATCATTTGGGTTTTTATCTCTTGGTAATTTAAGCTTAATGAAAAATTCAAATGATTTTTATTTGTCTTTTGAGTATATATTTTTACTTTTGGTTAAAAATGTCAACAACTCAAAATGATTTTATTTTGTGTGTATTTTTGGTTTGACACACTTTAAGTGGCATATACTTGTGTTTGAATCCCTCCTTTAACGCTCTCATGTGGCTAGAACTTTTGGTTTAGATTATCAATCCTTATTATGTTCTTTACCGTGCTTACATGAACTAGTTGGATTTTGTGTTGATTTAAATGGATTCTGTTTTTATATGCCTCTATTCACACATGCACGAGCTCTTTTGAAATTTTAACTTCATATGCATATTTGAGCTATGTGAGATGTTCTCCTTTCAATCTTGTCATCTACATATCTGTGACTTAGGAGGACTAGTGCATGTCAAAATCCGTTGCACGTGAGATTTGTGTGAAAAATGAAAACATGATAAATATAAATGTGCACGGGGAAGGGCTCCGAAAGGAATAATAATCCTTTGCGATTGTAAGCCACCGTTTTGAATGGACCTAAAAGAAATACGTGGTCCAAAGGCTTAAAAACAGAAAATATGGCATCAAAAAGAAAAAATTTGCCAAGGCCTATGTTTGATTGGTATATTCATTCAAAATCAATATAAATGCTTATTGAGGGAGATTGGATGGTATATCAACGGTTTGCACAATGTCCGTTTTATCCTAGTTGCGTATCTCATGTCATGACTCTATTGGTTTGTAGAATCATCAATATGCTAGGCTTGTATGCATTGTGTATGTTTGTTCATTGAGTTCAATCTATATTGTCACATGAGGTTATATTCAAATGTGATGAAGTTTACAATCAAATGAGAACTCCGTGAACATATTTTTAAGTGATTGGGTCTAACTTTAATCGTTACTAGTTCACACCCCAACACTTTCGTTTCCATATGGCACATTTTTGCCATACGAGTGTGAAAGTGTGTGTTTATATCTATATATGTGTACTTACGTCCATTAGTTATATATTAGGTATACATATTTGATATTTTTGTTTAATCTTTGCTTTGATTTCTAATTCCTATATGCTTTAATTCATACTTGGTATACATCTTATTGCATTCGTTATTGACGTCATATGCTTAATAACTTATATATCATATTGGTCTCACTTTATTGCATTCTAGTTGGTCTAAGTTGTTATTTGTTGGATTAGTTATAATTTTGTTGCCCATGTGCATTAATGTTCTCTTCACTATATGCACAATTAAATGTTTTAGCTTGCTTTCCCATTCTATTTATCCCTTGATTAATTTAGAGGGTGTATATGCTTTATTTGGGGGAGATAAGTCTATAATTGATTCTTTAAGCCTTTGTCTATTCCTGAACAAAAAGGGGGAGAATGATAGGGGGAGAAATGGTATCTAATCCTATTATTATCGTACGTACCTTAGTTTAAGGGAGATTTATCTTAGGGGGAGACGTCTTTTCTAAGTTGATATTCCCTGTGCGTGTAATGTGTTTGCCAAAGTGTGCAGGAATCATTTTATAATGCGACAACTTTCAACGGCAAAGATTGTTGATCCTTTGGGTTGTTTGAGTCAAGCTTGGTATTTTTATTTTGGGTGGGACTTTTTATTAGTCTAGAAGAGCTTGACGGCCCTTTACGATTTTTGTATAGTTTTTATCCCGGAATAGCCAAAGGGGGAGATTTGTAAGGACGCAAATTTCCAGTTGAGTCTTTTGTTGTTTTGGCTCAATTCCGTACAAAAACGTTTGAGTCATAGGATAGAGTATATTGATCATCTCTCAAGCCTATGATGTGTTTAGTTGAAGTCGTAGCGGCAAAAAGTATAAAGCTTCATCAAAATGTCGTGGTTTATGTGCCTCGTTTCAACGTCATCAGCAGTGGTTCCATGGTCCCAAGGTATGAATGCATTACATATATATACATAGGAGCTTGGAACGGTTTATATTGGGTGTTAGGTTTTTAAAACTGTATTTTGTTTTCAGAATGTTTTCTATTAAAACTTATATAAAAGTATATAAAAGTTTCTGGGCTTAAAAAAGAATTTTTGAACATTCTGTGAGTTCGTTCGAACGATATTGTCGTTCGAACCACAAGTCGTTCAAACGAGATTGCCAACGACTTCCCATTATGGCATACTGGAACTTCGTTCGAAATGTCGTTCAAACGAGATTGTCGTTCTAACGAGATTTCTAACGAGTTCATACTGGAACTTCGTTAGAAGACTCGTTCTAACGAGAATGTCGTTCGAACGAAGTGTCATTCGAACGAAGTGTCGTTCGAACGAGATGCCAGGCGGGAACAGTTTTTGGCAGTTTTCAGCAGTTTTTCTCCCACTTTCCCACTTGTTTGTTAACTGATTTTTCTCAGACTGTATTATGTGCGGGAAACCATTTTTATATTTTAACTTTTTCATTTCTTTACATCTCCAAGAGAGAATTTGAGAGAAAAAATAGTTTTAGAAAAAGTTCATGTTTCAAAGTGTCATCTTTCCAAGAGAAGACAATATACACTTTTGTTTCACCCATATTAGTTTATTCCAAGTTCTCATATACATATATCTTGCTTGGAATTTGGCACCGATTTTCTCTACCGCTTTGAAGAGTTATCTTGGGGTTTGCTTCTACATCCCTCAAAGAAGAAGATGTTTGCATTGATATACCCACTTGGAGAAAGGCCCCTTGTTAGGGTGACGGTGACCATATAAAGTTCGATCGGTGGATTCCAAGACCGCGGTGGAGCTCCAAGGTTATCCGCTAGGCAGAGGTGTCTACAAGAAGAAGCGTCGAGGCTTGAGAGGGATCGAGTCGGGTGTTGTAAGTCTTTTGTCTTGTATTTGTAAATTCGTATCTAGTGGATTTGTGGCTAGGGCCGTCCGAGGTTGTTTCCCGTCTTGGGTTTTTCCTCGTACATCGCGGCGTAGTGATTTCTTGTTTTATTTAATCTTGTAATACCACCTAGAACGCATGCTTAGGTAAAGAAGATAAAATTGGTTTAAATCATTATTAATTTAATTTGGTGGATAATTAAATTTTGAGTAAAGTTTATTTAATTCAAGTGATTAGTTAAATTTGGTTTAGCCCAATTTGTTTGAATGAAAAATATGACTTAGGCAAATTCTAGGACTTGAATTAATTGGTTTAAGTGAAATTAATATTTGGAATATGTTTAATTAATTTTCACTTGTGTTTAATTTTAATTTGAAAAGGAAATTGAAATTTGGTAATTCGTTTGTTTTGTGAGTCATCACTCATCTAATGCTTCCGCATCTCGACATATAAATAAAAGGAAATAATGTATTTTAATTAAGAAAATTAAAATCTGGGGGCCCTCCGGGCGACTTTACCCCAAATAGACAAATGTGAAGAATAAATCAAATAAGGAAATTCGGGGTGACACGGTATTCAAAACAAAGGATCAACCAAATGGTAAACGTGCTCTTGCAAGGAGATGCTCAAAAAAATATTCACACACTATTTTTTGATCTTTCAAAATCTTCAAACAAAAATAAGATACAATATGTAAAATATGATACAAAAATCACACCATGGATTTAAACTCAACAACCAAGTCATGAAAACGGAATGTATGGGTGTGAAGACATTCGATAGATAAATCAACTCAATCAATTATATGTGCACGATACATATGTGTACCCCTAACGAATGAACATCAAAAGTATCCTTAGGTGCAAAAATTGTTGAATTTAGATGAGATCGTCTTCTGCAAATCAACAAATCAAAGTCAAAATGATTTTCACACCAATAACGTCCAAAACTATGTAATGCATTTTCAAGAATTTCAAGGACGTGCAAATCCGTTTTAATTCTCCATCCAAACACCCTCATATATATTTTCATTTAGAGGTTGATAAACTAAATTCTCAAACTTTGAAAAATTGGTGCAAAAACCTACATAGCCCATATTTGGCATGAATTTCTTTTTATTGTCTTTAAATTTTTTCGGGCTCTTTTAAACCTCTTTGGACCCCGGATAATAAAATTCCTTAATTTTTAAGGTTCACTTTAAACGGCGGCTTAATCGCAAAGGATAAAAAATAATCTTTCATAGCCCTTCACCGTTTTCAAACAAAGCACACAAAATCACAAACGGCTCTTACATGCACAATTTTCTTATCAAGTTTATAAATTCGTGCATGTGTGCAATAAAGGAAACATGAGTCAAATATGTAGGAAGTAACACTTAATTACATCTTAATGACTCCAAACATTATAAAGCACAAGGATGAATTGACCTATTGTCTCAAAACACTATCAAATAGTCACATGAAAATAATGGAATGATGTTGTGACTCGGTCATCCTAAGTGTCCATCCATAAACGGTGCAAACAAAATGCAAAAATCTTTTTGGATTTTCTCAAAATTTTATCAAAATAAAATCTTTTTGTATTTTTTAAAAAATTTCAAAAAAAATTTAAAACATACAAACATGATACATACTAGCAATAGGTAAATAATATCATCATGAAAAACATCCTATGCTAGTAAACAAGTAAAACCTCAATCGTTAGGTGTGGAGGGGTTTTTCAAAGGTGGTGACAACTTATGAAAAACCTCCATCAATTCTTGTGAAGCTTTGACTAAAAACTTAACTTGCTCACCTAAATGTGCAAACTCTCTCATGTAGTCTCCGGGAGCATGTAAAGTATAATGTGTGGGTGCATGTGTGCCAAAAACACGTGTAGAAGCAAAACGTGACACATAACCCAACTTAAAACAAAATTCTCTAAGGTGACCTCTCCTCTTGCAATGTGAGCAAACATAAATAGGCCTAGGAACACCTCTCTCAAAAACTCTAGGACGCGCTCTCCTAATAGGAATGGGATGCCTAGGTGGGTGAGGGTGAGAATCACGTGAATCTAACACTAAAGTGGGAACCGGCTCGGGTGCTAATTGGGAAGTAGAAGCACCGTCATGACTTATTCCTAACTTCTCACCTTTACCCTTAAGAACCACCTTTTCAACCTTCTTAAGTGCGTTCTCAAAATTGACTTTGACCTCCTTTGCACGTTGATATCACTCTCGAGTTGGGATACCCGTCACGTCAGACTAGACACCGTGTCGGTCAAATCAAATTTTTCCCTTTTCAAAACCTTCTTCTCTCTCTCTAAATCTAACACGCGGCGACCTAAATACCTATTGTATTTTTTCATTTTTAAGGTCTCGGTGTATAAATCTCTAAAGGCCTTTTGGAGCTCACTTTCATCTCCACTTTCACTCTCTCTATCTCCCTCACTCGAAGAACACAAATCACTGTCATCGCTCTCGTGTGCACTCTCGTGAGACAAAGTGGGTGTGCTCACACGACTAGAAAAAGCGACAACCATCCCATGTGCTAAACCTTTATCGGACTCATCTCCCTCACTATCACTAAGTGTGGCAGGCATAGCTACTTTCTTCCTTTTCTTTCTAAGCCACGTAGGACACTCAAACGACTTATGCCCCTTACCCCCACATTCAAAACAAGTCACATTCACCAAATCTTCCTCACACTCCTCATCGGAGTCATTCTCTTTTTCCCTCTCACCGCTTTCTTTGGCCTTTCCTTTCTTTTTATTTTTCTCAAAAAAACTCTTTTTATTGGAAGAATTATTTTTGTTCATGTTGAGAAATTTTTTAAAAAAATTCGCAAACAAGGCCATATCTTTAAATCAAAATCTTCCTCAGAATCGGACTCACAAACTTTTTTTTTTCTTTTTCTTACAATAAGTCTTTAAAGCAATGCCAATATCCTTAGCCTTAATGGTTTTGGGAAACATGACAATCTCATAGGTTTGAAGATCTCCTACAAGTTCTTCCAACTTAAGTGATTTCAAATTTCCCAAAGAGTTCAAAACAGTGACTTTAGGATAAAGCGTTTTGGAAGAGATCTCAAAATCTTTTTTAACGACACGCGTGTTATCAATCACCTCACCCAAATTAAAACATGTGTTAACAATGTCCGACAAGCGTGCATAAAAATCATCAAAGCATTCGAACTCAGACATGGTGATAATCTCAAATTAGGTGGCTAAATTTTGTAATTTTGATTCTTTAACTGCGTCCGTACCCTCATGTGTCAATTTTTAACATCCCAAGCCTCTTTAGACGCGATGCACGTCATAATTCGGCGGAACTCGTCAGTAGGGGTGGCAATTCGTGTGCGTCGTGTCGTGTTCGGGTCGTGTCATGTCGGGTTCGTGTCAAGTATTAGTCAACCCTAACTCGACCCATTTAACTAATCGTGTCAGATGAGCAAACACTAACCTGACCTATTTATTATCGTGTCGTGTTCGGGTTGACCCGCATAACCCATTAAGTAAAATATAAAATAATTTTTTTCTTCTCTCATAGCCAATCATACCAATCATAGGCCTACAATAACTTAAATTTAATTAATTTCAACTTCTTTCAACACATAAATAATTTATCATCCGATTCTCCATGAATTTTATAGAATGCCTATCAAGATATATAAATTATCTAATATATTCTCCATAAAATACGAGTTAAGCGGGTCTATTCGTGTCATTTTCGAGTTATACGTGTTTGACACTAACCCAGCCCATTTATTATTCATGTTGGCGGGTCGTGTCATATTCGGGTTCGTGTCAAGAAATCGTCAACCCTAACCCGCTAACTTCGTGTCGAGTTCGTGTCGGGTTATCGTGTCGTGTCAAAAATTGCCACCCCTACTCGTCAGGAGTGACAGCGCCAGAAATAGTACTCAGACCATGGAAATTAAAATTAGACATTTTATAATCATCTTCGGTCCAGGCTAACACGGGCTTTAAAGAGGTGACGTTATTAACGGTGACCGTGGGAGGAGTCCACCCATTTTCACAAAGCAACCAAATACGCTCATCAATAGCTTTTAAACTAGATTTCATGCGAGCTTTCCAATAGGCATAATTATTCCCATCAAAAATAGGCAACTTATTAAATGAACGTTCCATTGGAAAAATTATGAATTTTCACAAACTTGATTAAAAAAATCAATATCACACGGTTTTGCAGAAAATAGGAATACGCGATAAATTAGCGCAACCTGCTCTGATACCAATTTGTAAAGTGAGACTGTGTGATAATTGATTAATTTGCACATATCCAATTAAACCCTATTTAATTAGGGTCTACTTTTAAATCAAATAAATTCAGCCTTAAACGTGCATCTAAATCAACCCATCAAATATAAAGCATGCGACACAGTAAATATGCTGAGACACAAATTTCAGGAAAAAAAAACTTTCGTATGAATTTATAAATCGCAACTTACAATTACATAGAGAAATCTGCAATGGATCAACACGCAGCCAACCCACAAAGACACGGAGTCTTAAACTCAGTAAGAAAATACATGCAGCACCCTCCAAAGACTCGCAGCCAAATCTTCAGTAAAGAATCTTCACGCAGCAAGATCCTCAATGACACGCAACCATACGGTGTAGAGACGCACTCTACGAAAGATGAACAAAAGCAAAGTGTTCTATGGGTTCCAAAAGATTCAAAAAATTGTATGAGAATTTTGGTGTGAACCAACATGAGTTTTGGGACTCAAAAATATGAAGACTTGAGGTGATATAACTCTCAAAAACGTCTCTCAAAGTCTTGTGAAATAACTCCACCGAAGTTGGCTTTTATAGGGAAACCAATAAAGAGTTTCACGATTTTAAAACTCTGCCAGCGTACAGGTACCCCGAACCGGTTCGGGTGTACCACGAACCGGTTTGGTCTTCGGTTCACGAAATATCGCTGGAACTTGGGGCTGAAATACTAAGCATTTTTCAGTGATTTTTTCTCCGAATATTCTCTATTTTCAAAGAGCCATAACTTCTTCACCGTAGCTCTGATTGAGGTATCGTTTCTTCTATTTTTTTCGTTGCAGCGAGTTCTAAAACTTTACAGTTGACCGGACCTCCGTACAGTGGCTATAAAATTACAAAAATGCCCTTGAACTTTCATATCTTGCCTTCTATCGCTATTTTGACTTCTCTTGCGTACCACTTGCATTAAGTCCCTAGAATTGTGGAACGTGAAGTCATTAAGGCAGATGTGGGACACATGATGGAGATGTTGAATGCTTGATTCCCAGAATTTGGATTGAGGCTATCGTGTGAGATCGTGTAGAGACGTGCCAAATGTAGCGGCGTACGACATACATACAAGTAAGATATCAAACATGACAAAAATGTCCTTACAACACCCAAGCCTAAAACATTTAAGTCTATGGTCCGACTTCATTTTATTTAATTATACCCTAATTAATTCCCATTATTTTGGCATAACCCCTTTCAAGTATACCCGGACTTTCTATCCCTCGGCCCGAAACCCAATTGTTTCAATCCACCCTTCAATTTCATACAATAAAGTTTAATCACTTAAACAACAAGATTACAATATGCTAAATTATGAACTTACATCTCCAGTTTCATGTAATTTAGTCAAATAAGTTTTAAGGTTAAATATCCCAAAATATACCTTAATTTAATACATAATTTCATAATTCAGTTAGGGCATGAACTACAAATTTCCAACACGGGAGGTTTGAATCGGGGGAATTGCAGAAATCTGGCAAACATCAGAGATGGTTCGAACGAAGAGCCTTATCGTTCGAACAACAATGGATCTCGTTCGAACAAAATACCATGTCGTTCGAACGATACGGGTATTTCTTCTCTCTCTCTCTTCTGCTAAAACCGAGTCCGCCTTTAATGAAATTTAAACCTCTATTCTGTACAGGTTTCTACAGTAAAGCATCCCCAGATTCATCCTAAGTTCATTCTTTCATTATAACAATTCTAGCCCTAACTATTCCACCAATTCAATCATTAATTTCATCAATTATCAAATCATCTACAGATTTATAACTCTCATTAAAAGGAAATCCCTAATTTACTCAAGAACAAACCCTAGAATTCAATTGGATTCCGCCTCTTTTAATATGAAAGGATAGATGCAATTTAATAATCATAATTTAAACCACTTGCCTCACAAATTTAGATCGAGGGATTGAATAAAGGTGTTGAATTGCAATTGAAAAATTCTCTCCAAGGTTTCCAAGTCCCTCTTCTCTTTGGCTCTCCCTTTAGCTTTTTTCCCTCTTTAGTCTTCTAATGTGATTTAATGATGTCTAACCCTTACACATTTGGGGTTAAAAATCCTGTTCACGTTTTTGGGCCAATGGGCCTTATAAAAAGGGCCCATACTCTCTATATGGATCTCGCATATGTCTAATTATGCCCCAATGCCCAATATATACATATAACCATTCATTTCGGACTAATTCAACCCTATCGGACTCAACCGTGCACTTGAAATCACCATTCAAAATAAATTTCCAAAATTAACTCTCACCCGTTAACTTATTTAAATATATTCACTTTTAAATATTCCAATTATTTAATTCTCATTAATTTATGAATTACTAATTATCGAATTAATTAATTAAAATAATAACCCAGAAATTACTAGGTGTTACGGATCCTTTGGGCATGCTTTATTTAAATCTATGAAATCCACACACATTCTCCACTTGTTGTTTTCTTTTTTACCATTTCTACATTGGCCAAACAGTCTGGATATTTCACTTCATTAATAAAAGATTTTTCTAAAGATTTTCGACTTCTTCCTGTATGGCTTGGTTCTTCTCGGGGCTGAACACTCTTCGTCTTTACTTTATTATTTTGACTTCTTGATTTACGTTGAGCTCATGGCAAAGGAAATTGGGATCTATCCCAGGCATATTTTCATGACTCGAGGCAAACACATGTTTTCTCTGTTTAAGGAAGCTCACCAGTTCCTGTTTAAGAACATGATCAAATGTTGTCCCTATTTGAGTGATACGCTCCGATTTATTATCATCTAACACAATGCTTTCAGTTTTTTCCACAATATGTCCCTTTACCAGCTCTGTTTCCTCCCTTGGGTCTAAGGTTTCAACCTCAGATTCTTCATCAAGATCAGGAGTATCCACTTGGTAGGTAGTGGTTTTCTTCTTTATTTCTTCCAAGTCTTCTTGCTAGGCAGAAGAGTAGTAACATAGCGGAGCTAATTTCTGATCACCTTTCATAATTCCCACACCCAAGTTAGTAGGAAATTTTAAACACTGATGAACAATGAATGGTACTGCCTCGAATTTCTTTAGCCTTACTCTTCCCATGATTATATTGTAAGTTGAATGGACATTTTTATCCATTACAAAGGAATGGATCTTCTTTGTTGGGCTAGCTGGCCAAGTGCCTATCATTATCTCCATTTTAATGGTTCCCAAAGTAAAGAATTTATCACCCGCAAAGCCTATTAGTGGTCGATGATAAGGCTCTAATTGGATGAGTTTAAAATCCAAGTTGCTGAAGTAAGGATAAAACATGATATCCACCGAGGTACCATTATCTACTAGTACTCTAGAGACAATGATTTCTTACTTTCTGACTTTAATTACTAGTGGGTCATTGTGAGGATACAATACTCCTAAAAGGTCATTTTTAGAGAAACCAATTACTAGTTTGTCTTTGTTGACCTTCCTTGGTCGATCTTCCTCTGCAAGGTTGATCCTCCGTATGTACGAGCAAGCTTGTGACTCATTGAGGTAAGATTTTTGCTCTGATGTATGATCTCATCCTCCTGAATCTCCACTTGTAATCATTTGGCAATCAAAAGAACCAAAATTGATAGATAATACCTCACGTTCTGGTTATCGGGGTTTTTTAGGGAGATCGAGCTCATCATTCAGGTTATCTTTGTGAGTTCTTTTCTTTGCCTCTCTGGGCTTCCAAAGAGATTTCAATCTTCATGGAATTCCTTTATTGTTCTGTCGATCAATGTATTGATTAAACATTCCTCTTCGGATGAGGGTTTTAATCTCATTTTAAAGAGCTATACAATGTTCTGTCGTGTCACCGTGATCCCTGTGGAATTCGTAGTACTTATTTTTATCTCTCTTGGTCGAGGAACTTCTCAACTTATCAGGCCAACTCACATCTTTATTATGCTTGATTTCTTCCAAAACATGGTGAATTACCATTGTTAACGGAATATAGTCGTTGTACTTCTTGAGTCTTTCCAGAACTCCTTCTGTTTTAATTTGCTATATTCTCTAGGGTCTTTGTGATCTTTCTTATCATTTTTTCCATCAACTTTTTTGCCTAAGATTCTCTTGGCTACCATTGCTTCCTTCGCATTCATGATCTTTACTGATTTATCCATCAACTATACCATTGTCTTCGGAGTATCCTTGGCAAGAGTGTAGTATAGTTTTTCGGGGAGCAATCCACTCATGAGGGCAGTTATTGAAGTCTTCTCTTTATAATTTATGACTTCTAGTTTCTTGTTATTAAAACGAGTGATGTAATCTTTGGTTCTCTCCCTTTCTTTATGTTCCACACTAAGTAAGTGTTCCATCCTTTTCACAGGATTTTCTCCAAAGAAAAAGTTTTAATGAATATCTCGTCCAGCTGGTAGAAGCTAGAAATTTGTCCTCGAGGAAGACCATTATACCAGATTTGGGCAAATCCAGTGATGGTTCCAGAAAATGCTCTACATCTCATTTCGTCGGGAATGGCATAAATATCAACAGTTGCCTGGTATTGTTCTATATGACTGGATCACTTTTTACATCATATTTGGGTGTTACTACTGGAGCCTTGAACTTTGTTGGAGTAGAAAAATCCATAATTGCTTGCACAAATGGAGACCCTTTTACAAAACTTCTTTGCAGTGGGTTTCTGGTCTTCGCCATTTCTCCTAATCTGTCTTCTAATATCTGTATGGAGCCTTCCCATTCATCATTGGAAGCACTGAATTTATGTGTTGCAACTTTATTAGTTGTTAAGATTTCTTCTTGATGTCGTTTCTCGGTTCGAGTAGCACTTTATCGGTCCGAGTAGCACTTTATCCCCTGGGTCCGAAGCGATCGAAGGGAGAAGCGTGACTTAATCTCTCTAAGGCACTTGGTCTTTCTGGATAATAAGACTGCGTTTGGAAAGATTCTGATGTCCTGAGTAATGAATTTTACCTTGGGTGGTAGGAGACATCTCTTATTGTCATTGAGTGGTTGCGCTGACCAGCTCTTGGTGGGGTTGGTGGCATATTTCCCTGAGCAGGTGCCAGGCTTGAAGAGTTTGCGCAAGTTTCCTGATAGTATCTTGCATAGCCTCTTGACCTCTTGCAAGACTAAACAAAATCCCAGTTAAATCATTAAAAGATAGAGGAGCAGAAAGGACAGGTTGAATACCTTCGTTCCTAAGACTTAATTCAGGAATATCAGCCATTTAGATGTTTGATTGAGTGAGATAAATTAAAAATATCATTCTCACAGACGGTGTCAATATGTTGATGCAAAAAACTAGACTAGGCTAATTTATTGATCACAGATAAATATAAGTAAAAGAACAAAATATTTTTAAAGTGGTTCGACTTAAAGTAAGAGCCTACATCCACTGTTGTGTATTTCTTTGGGCTTGTTTAATTGCCTCACTTTTTTGTCCCTCTTGTATGTAGGGTATACAATGTATATATAGCCCCCGGGGGGTGTACAAGAGCTGGAATATCAAAGGATGGAATGTCTTTATAGCGTAGACATTTACATTTATACAATCCATGGTATTGGTCGTCATTTCATCCTTACTGACTAGGATTCATCTTCCACTATTCAACACGTGTCAGTATCCGAATGGTCCACGTAGATGAATAATTTTTGGTATTAACATTCCATATCCTAGAAAGGTAATTAGCTAAACATGATGATTAATTGAAAATAAAATAAACTAAACATGTTGTAATTCATGATTTAAAGATGAAGAATGGAAAATTTAATTAGAAATATCAAATAAGACGAATCAAAAGTATAGGAACAGTGAAACTTCTCCCAAGCAAGAATGACAGCAATTTGAGTGAACTTCTTTTGAATAAAACAGAAATATAGAAATTACTAAGTTTTAGTAACCCCCGCTATCAAAGAGTAATTACAAGACTAAAACTAAGATGAAGTATATCTAAAAATGTTCCTAAAATCCCTATTTAAAGACCCCAAAAAGGCCAAAGCGGTATATGATCCCACTTTCCCATTCAGCTACAAAATAGGAAAAGAAGAAAAAATCCGCAGCAAATCGAACCCTGGACCGAGCCCCTCAATCGAAATGGTTTGGTTGAGAAAACCGGTTTGCACCACAAACTAAATCGGTTCGGGTTTCAGTATTGCCTTGGGAATTGTTGGCTTCTGAAATTTCTTCATTTTTCACTTTTACCCATAACATTATACAAATATTCAAAATGATCTATATTCTTCACCAAGATTCAGAATGAGGTATCGTTTCTTCATGTTCTCTCATAATCTCGAGGTATACAATTTCCATGTTGGCGACTTCTCCGGGTTTTGGCTAAAAAATGACCAATTTGCCCTTGACCAATCTTTCTTGCCTCGTATACCTCGTTCTGCATTATCTTCTCCTCTTTACTTGCACGAATTACCTGTAAAATATATGGAAGATATAAGAAACAAGAAACACTTGCCAAAAAAATTGGTTACAATTAATATTAGTTATGTCCAGAATAAATGCAATGATTGAGCCGTAAAAATGCCGAAAATAGAGGGATAATTATGAAATAACGATACTGAATCATCCCCCCTAACTAATGTCATTGCTAGTCCCAAGCAATGGAAGAGAATTAAACATGAGGTCCAAAAATGGAATTTATTAACTAAGGGATAAAATACATGCTTCATGGCTACGAGTTTGTATTGAGTGTATGCAACAAGCCGTTAAATCCCTAGGTTTCCAAAGTAGGACGAGTGGTGTCTCACGAGGGTTTGCAGTGAATTACCCACAAAATTCAAATTGTTCCACATGGCACGACTCAAGAAAAAAATAAAATAATTAAAAACTGTGCAATTTAAATTCCTAAAGATAACAAAAAAATTATTTGATAAATCTCAATTCATAGTGCTCGTGTGTTATGTCGAAAATTAACCTTTAACCTCCACTGATTGATCATTACATTACTTATCGAAAATTCATTTTGATTTTGATTTCTCATGGGATATGCTCAAAAATGAATCACCCGAATAGTAGCTTTATTTTTTTCTCCATGTGCATAAAAGTAGGAGTAAATATAATGGACAGGATTTCACGGACACTAATTCAAAGACAAAAAAATTTATAGTGAAAAAATCTCATTAAAGGATTATAGTTGTTAAAAAACAAAAAAAAAATATCGTTCTTTATTCGCACAGATTTGTCTCCTTATTATTATTTTTTATAGCTCTCCACACAAAAATTGACTTTTTATTCGGACTCAGTTAGGACTTTTACGGGTTAAGGGTTTTTTGGTGAATTATGGAAAGTTTTAGAATTTTTGGAGTTTGAATTTATTTATTTTTTGTAAAGGTGTGTTCGTACTTTTTCGGGCTTATACTCATTTTTTTTCTCACTTCCATTTTCTTCGTTTTTGATCATTTTTCTATTTTTTTGCACCTTTTCTGCACCGCGTGGGCCTAAAATTCTAAATTTTTTATTTTCACAAATTCGAACCATTTTGAGTTTTTTGGGTTAACAAACGAAAGGTATATGAATTTTTTGGCTCACTTTGGTTTTCAAGTGCTGGACATTTTCTGAGATTTTTAAGTCTAATAATTTTTGGGGTTAATGAGAGATGGTCAAACTTCATGTATTCAAACTCTAATCTAATCACCATATGCATTTTGAGAATAATGATTATTTTTATTTTTGAGACAGTTTTAGGTGCTTTTTCAAAACAAAATTCCACTAGTCTCCCGTAACTGATCAAAATAAAGGATAAGAGATCGAGGATGAATTATACCGAAAGAATGTTGAGTTGTGAAAACTCAGAGTATTGTTATTAACGCTCAAAATTAGAATGATTGGATAGATAACTAACCGGGTTTAAATTGCTACACTTATTCATATAATTCGTCAACTCTCATTCAATTTTCATTTTAGATCAATTTGGAATTATTGAATGAAATTTTTACAAATTGAGATTTAAAACAATTTTTTTGTGATATTTTTAAATACTTTAAATTCCAACTTTCAGTTATTTTGAATTTTTTTTGACTTTTTTGGAAATTTTCTTTTTTTTTTGGGGGGGGGCATTTTAATATTGTGATTGTTTTAAAGACGCACTATGTACCCCCTCTCTAGCTTAAACCTCACCTTGTCCTCAATGTGAAGAACTAAAATCTAATTAAGGAAGAATAAGACCAGAATTTGAAAACTATCAATAAATAGAATCGAAATATGAGTCAGTATAACAAAAAACACACATTTTATTTATAAATAAGATGGAGTTTTACATAATTCCTTAAGAATGTAAACATATACATGTAATACCCAGTATTTTTGTGATATTTATTTATGGGATTAATTGAATTAAATGTGTATTAATTGGAAATTAATCCGGATTAAAATATTAACGAGATGTGAGTTAGTATTTGATTATAATGTGTATATATGGCATTATATGAATATTGGAACTATTGAAATTTTCGCGAGATTGAAATACGGCAATTTGGGAAATTTTGTTGGGACGCGCGTGACAGTCGCGTCAGGAATATATTTATTTAAATTAAAAAGTGAATTTTATTTTTATCACCCGTATGGTCATTTTGAGGGCACCAACGAGTCCGAAAGGGTAGAAATAGTCAGAAAACACTAGTCGGGGGTTTAGTTTGGGTCCCGGGGCAATTTTAGGCCATACCGGCAACGTAAAAAGGGTAGTTTGGTAATTTCGGAAATTGGGTAATTAAAACCCACGAAAATTAGAGTTAAAAATCTGACGTTGTCTTAACCCACTAAGTCATTTCCAACCCCAATTTAGGTAGTGGGCTACGGGAGAAGTTAGAAACTTCAAAACTTGGCAAAAACCAACCCCACCTCCATTATCACCTTGAGAAGAACTTGTAGAGAGAGAGAGAAAGAGGAGAATTCTGCAGAGAGAGAGAGAGGACAGATTCAACCTTCAAGATTCAACCTCAAATTCAGAGAAAGATTAAGGCAAGTGGTTTAATTACAATTGATTCAATGCTATGCTTTTCCATGTTTAGGAATTATCGAATTTATCTTGGAAGATGATATAGACCCATGAATTGGAAGTTTAAAACTATGAATTATGTTAGGGACTGCATGTAGTAACATTCTGGACGAACTATGAATTCAAAATTATGACCCTTGATGATCTAAAAACGGATTTAAGAAGAGATTTATTAATGTTCTTGAAAGAAATAGGAAACTAGGGTTCTTGATGAAGATTTGATCCAAACATAACCCTTGGTTGATGAATTATTGGTTTTAGAACGTTAACAATGTTGTAGGATGGTTGTATGATGATATTATAACGTTAGAATAGAATTTCATGCATGTTAATGGTGTTTTGGGATGATTTGAAAACTGCAAAACGAAGCAGTCCGTAGCCATACCTGGTGCGTTCGATCGATCGATGTTCATCAGTCGATCGATCGACCTCCATCGATCGATCGAAGGTAAAGTTCGATCGATCGACCTTCCCAGAATGAGTAAAGTTTTTCCCTATTTAAATTTTAATGGTGGTAACCCTTGGAAAATATTATTGGAGACCTTATGAATACCCTTAAACTTAAGGAAGACCAGTAGGCATGGTTATGAAACTTGGACCTTAATTAGAATTCAATTTGAGGAATTATTCTAATCTAATGAAATTCAATAAGTGAGAAGATATTTGGGTTAAAAGTGTAAATTTGAATGATTGATGAAATGAGGTTCGGGGCAGAAGTAAGGACCTTAGGAATGATGATGTTATATGTGGGAATAATAGGAACTAAATAATCTATTTAAGATAGGTTTTAAGTATAAGAACTATGACGTGTGACGTGTCGACAGTTTAAACTCTATATTATCGGGAGACTTAAAATATAAAAAAAAAATTGGAATAATGGTATGAGGATGTAGAGTATACCTTTACTAATATTGAGATATCTAAGATGTGTGAATGCTTAGCATATAATTTTATGTGTATGACATACCTACCATACTTGCTATCACGGGAGGTTTATGTTCGCTTAGGGCCATCTAATCTTTGTGTTGCCCGGATTTAGATTGGTACCTCGAGGACATAGTTCAAGAGAACGACTTATTTGTGAGTTAATAAGCCAGCTGACTATGGAGCGTAGGTATGTACGTGACCATGGATATGTTGAATTATGTTCGCCTCCATTTTTATGTGTGGTACTTATTCCAACAATTCCTGAGAGATTCGGAATTTGTAATCCTTATGTACGTGATGTACCGGGATGGATAGCAGAGTATGTGTGCACTGTAGCTTAGCCTCGGGGTGCTTGTATTGTATATTTATGATGTGAATAATTTACGGTTAAAGGAAAAAGGAAATTGTTATGTTTAATTGTGATTATGGTTATTGTAACATTATGAAAAGATAAAAAGGGGACTTATACCAATAAATGGTTTTGTTAATAATGGAGAATCCGAGAATTAAAGCAGAACTCTCTATATAATTGTTAAGGTTGTAATTAAATCGTGACTCGAGTAGAAGTGTTAGAAACTCTTTTGAACTAGACAGTTATGAGAAACACATGAATGGGTACAGGAACGTTAGGAGTGCACAGTTAGACGAGAGGCGAGTATTTCACGCGAGAGCACGTCCTAACATGTATTTTACATTCATTGTTTTAAATGTTATTAAAACACTTGTTGTTTTTAGAATGATTTCCACTTTCGGGCTCTGACCCATTTGCTTTCAAATCTATTTTTGTAAAATCATTTTAGGTGCCCAGTCACAAGGACACCATGCTTAGGATCCTCATTCAGGTGACGAGCTGTAGCTGTTGTGGAAGTTACAGGACCTTGCTTGTAGACGCTTCATCTACCTTGACTCTATATTCAGCATTTTATCAGTTGTAGGGCGTGTCGCCCATTCCTTTTAGAGATATTTCATTTATTTCAGTTATTCAGACTTTTGGCATGTAATTAATTCAGGATTCAGACTTGTCGTATTATTTTCAGTTGTGGGATTGTTGTGAGGAGTTTTCCTCCGGACTTATTACTATTTGTTGGTTATTTCATTACTTCGTTATGGTGAATGGATTTTGTTGTTCTTCCATTATTCTTTTACTGCATGTTAAATCAGACTTAACTTAAAATTTGGCAACTTACTTTTTAAATACTAGGTGGTTAGTAATTATTAAAATGTTTTCGACAATGATGCTATTAACTGAACCAACTTGACATTTTGTATTAATTTAATAAAGGAGTAGCTACCCGGTATTTAATTAGTCGGGGTGTCACAGGTGGTATCAGAGCATCAGGTTCTAGTGTCCTTTAGGATCTGTACGGCTTATTATGTTCCGCTGAGCTTTCTTTGATGTAGAGCCCTATATTTTAGGACTGTTGTATTCTTTTATGTATGCTTCGCTCTTCAACTATTTTAAGTTTATAACTGCGAACTTATAGACTTTGCTCTTATTTCAGAAATGCCTCCACGACGGGCACCACGGGTTCCTATGAATGTTGTGTTTATCTCTATACTTTGGTATTCGTACTCCTGCGAATTGTTTATTTGAATGATGAACTCATCCAAATTTACTTAAATTTTCAGATGAATCGTCAAGAAGAACTAGCTAAAACGGTTAGGGGAGTCAACGAGCAAGATCGACTCACACCTCCGGTATCTCCAGAGAGAATATCAACCGATGAGTTAGCAGGTATCGTGGCACAAGCAATTACCACTGCAGTTCTACAATACCAAGAACGCAGCATACAACTTAAAGGAGGCAAAAGACCTAGAGAGGTTAGCCAAATACATGTGACTAAAGCTGACAAATGTGCGAAGGCCCCGAAATTTCGACAACAAACTACCCAGGACCAAGTCAGTTCTAGTCAACAACGTGGTAAAATGAAGCAGTCTCGAAAGAGGAATAAAGTCCCAAGTCAGCAAGGCCGACACCGACAGCAGCAGGGTCAGGGGGAGAGTAACTTCAGAGGCCGATGTTTTGTGTGTGGCAAGCATGGCCATAAACGCCAGGATTGTCCTGATAAGGGAAAGGCCCCACAGCAGCAGCAGCAGGGTGCCCGTAATAATCCACAGGGGCCACTTTTTACAGTCGCTCTCCCAGCACCAGCTCAGGTACCAGCCCTACCAACCTTTCCAGTAGCTCCAGTGCAGCAGGGGCAGTTACAGTACAGTCAAATCTATACTGTCCGCCAGGCAGTCGCTCCACAGGCGCCACCCGCGATTTGGGGTATGTTTTCCTACCCATGGGACTTTGGGTCAAATTTTGTTTGTTACTGGGACAACGCATTGTTTTATATCTGCGTTTTATGCGAAAACCTTAGGGTTATTAACCACAGTATTAAGCACTGTAACGTAGGTAGACTCACCACTGGGGAATGGTTCATTTTATATGCCGGGGAGTGGGGGTAGAGATTGGTAGTTTGATATTACCTGCGGATATTTTAGTGTTAGAAATGACCGAGTATGATGCCATTATTGGTATGGATTGGCTTGTTGCGTACCGATCCATGATTGACTGCTTTAGCAGGAGTATTATCCTTGTCATTTCCGGGCAGGAGATGTTTTTAGTGGAGATGCCTCGTTCTGAGGGAGGATCATCCACTCACTTGTACAGATAGAGAAGGAGACCTCTAAGGAAGTGGTGATACCACTAGATCCGATTCCGGTTGTTCGAGAGGTTGCCGATGTATTTCAGGATATACCTTGATTACCTCCGAGTAGAGAGATAGATTTTTTTTTTATCGACTTGACGCCGGACACTCGGCCTATTGCCCGGGCACCTTACCATATGGCTCCAGCTGAGATGAGAGAGTTACGGGATCAGATTGAGCAGTTGTTGGGTCAGGGGTTTATGCGGAGGAGTACTTCGTCGTGGGGTGCCCCTGTATTATTCATGAAGAAGAGGGATGGATCGTTGAGGTTGTGTGTAGATTACCGGGAGTTGAATAAAGTCACGATACGGAATAAGTATCCGTTGCCTCGAATCGATGACTTATTCGACCAGCTGAGAGGAGCTTCTTTCTTCTCAAAGATTGATTTGAGATCGGGATACCATCAGTCGCGTATAAGGGAGGAGGACATCTCGAAGACTGCTTTCTTAACGAGATACGATTCCTACGAGTTTCGGGTTACGCCTTTTGGTTTGACCAATGCTCCAGCCATGTTTATGGACTTGATGAATAGGGTGCTCAGAGAGTTTCTAGATCAGTTCGTCATTATTTTCATTGATGACATTCTGGTTTACTCCCAAACAGAGGAGGATCACGCCGAGCATTTGAGGCAAGTTTTGCAGACACTACGTCAGAACGAGCTGTATGCAAAGTATGAGAAGTGCGGGTTTTGGCTGAGGGAGGTCCAGTTTTTGGGACACATTATTTCCGACCGGGGGATATCTGTTGATCCGGGGAAGGTATCCGCGGTGAGGGAGTGGGGACAGCCCACGACACCGACAGATATCCGTAGTTTCCTGGGCCTAGCAGGATACTACAGGAGGTTCATTCAGGGATTTTCGAAGATAGCAGGTCCTTTGACACATCTGACTCGTAAAGGTGTGTCGTTCATCTGGAGTGATGCCTGTCAGTTGGCATTTGATGAGTTGAAGGACAAGTTGACCTCAGCACCTGTGTTAGCATTGCCGAGATCGGGAGTTGAGTATCTAGTTTACACCGATGCGTCCTTACAAGGACTTGGAGGTGTATTACAGCAGGAGAGTCAGGCCATAGCTTATGCTTCCCATAAGCTTAAGCCTCACGAGAAGAATTACCCCACCCATGACTTGGAGTTAGCGGCAGTGGTATTTGCCCTTCGGATTTGGAGACATTACCTTTTGGGGGAGAAGTTTCAATTATTCAAGGACCACAAGTCCCTACAGTACCTATTCACGCAGAAGGATTTGAATATGCGGCAGCGAAGGTGGTTTGAGTTTGTGAAGGATTATCAATTATCCAATATCACCCGGGAAAGGATAACGTGGTAGCAGACGCGTTGAGCCGTAGACCAGTAGATGAGGTGGCAGATGTGTGGAAGGCAAAGTGGAAGGAGTTGGGACACCAGGATGCAGTGGCCCAATCATTCATGTCGGTGATGACCGTTACACCGCAGATTGTTACGAAGGTAGTAAGGGCACAGGCAAATGACTCGTTCTGTCAGGAGCAGATAGTTCGATTATTGGCAGAGGGAGCCGAATCCTATACCGTTAGCTCAGACGGGGAATTACGCTTCAATGGGAGATTGGTAGTTCCGGAAGGGGAAGAATTGCGGCATGAGGTGATGGCAGAGTCGCATGGCTCACGTTTCGCGGTATATCCCGGTGGGGACAAAATGTACCAAGACATGAGGCAACAGTATTGGTAAAGCGGAATGAAGAGAGATATTGCCGTGTTTGTCTCTAAATGCGCCACTTGTCAACTGGTAAAAGTGGATCATCAAAGACCGGCAGGACTTCTACAGCCATTGGAAGTCCCGATGTGGATATGGGAGAGCATATCCATGGACTTTATCACGGGGTTGCCTACATCACAGAGAGGTCACGACTCCATTTGGGTAATTGTGGACAGGTTGACCAAAGTCGCTCATTTTCTACCCGTAAAGACAGACTATACTACGGGACAGTATGCCCAGCTCTTTATTGCAGAAATAGTGAGACTTCACGGTGTGCCCCTAAATATTGTGTCTGACAGAGACAAGATATTTGTTTCACGGTTTTGGGAGAGTTTTCAGGAGGCCATGGGCACGGAATTACGGTTGAGTACGACATATCACCCGCAGACCGATGGGCAAACCGAGCGTACAAACCAAATGTTGGAGGACATGTTGCGAATGAGCATCATTGATTTTGGGGGTGGATGGGGCAGTATCTTCCACTGGTGGAGTTTGCTTACAACAACTCCTACCAGTTCACCATTGGCATGGCTCCATTTGAGGCGTTGCACGGTAGACCTTGTCGTTCCCCAGCATGTTGGTTGGAGGTGGGGGATAACAAACTACTTGGGTCGGAAGTGATTCAGGATACTTCGGCGAGGATAGAATTGATTCGGAGTCGCATTAGGGTAGCTCAGGATCGGCAGAAGAGCTATGCTGATGCGAAGAGGTTCTTCAGGGAGTTCCAAGTGGGGGACCAGGTTTTGCTCAGAGTATCTCCTATGAAGGGGATTATGTGTTTCGGAAAGAAAGGGAAGTTGGCACCAAGATACGTGGGACCATTTCCTATTATTGAGCGGATTGGACCGGTTGCGTATAGACTTGGGTTACCGGAGCATTTGCATCGGATTCACGATGTATTTCATATTTCCACGCTAAGGAAATATCTTAGAGACGATTTGGCTCATTCTCATATTGCTTTGGAGGACATCGATCTCCAGCTTAATAGCTCCTACGAGGAGGGGCCGATTGCTATTTTGGACCGAAGTGAGCGAAAACTGCGGTCAAAGATAGTCCCGTTAGTACGAGATCAGTGGCGACATCATAATGTCGAGGAGTCCACATGGGAGCGCGAGGATGAGATGCGCGAACATTATCCAGAGTTGTTCTTACCAGGTACTTTCTAGTTACGAATTTCGGGACGAAATTCAGTAATTAGGGGGGAAGTATGTAATACCCCGTATTTTTGTGATATTTATTTATGGGATTAATTGAATTAAATGTGTATTAATTGGAAATTAATCCGGATTAAAATATTAACGAGATGTGAGTTAGTATTTGATTATAATGTGTATATATGGCATTATATGAATATTGGAACTATTGAAATTGTCGCGAGATTGAAATACGGCAATTTGGGAAATTTTGTTGGGACGTGCGTGACAGTCGCGTCAGGAATATATTTATTTAAATTAAAAAGTGAATTTTATTTTTATCACCCGTATGGTCATTTTGAGGGCACCAACGAGTCCGGAAGGGTAGAAATAGTCAGAAAACACTAGTCGGGGGTTTAGTTTGGGTCCCGGGGCAATTTTAGGCCATACCGGCAACGTAAAAAGGGTAGTTTGGTAATTTCGGAAATTGGGTAATTAAAACCCACGAAAATTAGAGTTAAAAATATGACTTTGTCTTAACCCACTAAGCCATTTCCAACCCCAATTTAGGTAGTGGGCTACGGGAGAAGTTAGAAACTTCAAAACTTGGCAAAAACCAACCCCACCTCCATTATCACCTTGAGAAGAACTTGTAGAGAGAGAGAGAAAGAGGAGAATTCTGCAGAGAGAGAGAGAGGACAGATTCAACCTTCAAGATTCAACCTCAAATTCAGAGAAAGATTAAGGCAAGTGGTTTAATTACAATTGATTCAATGCTATGCTTTTCCATGTTTAGGAATTATCGAATTTATCTTGGAAGATGATATAGACCCATGAATTGGAAGTTTAAAACTATGAATTATGTTAGGGACTGCATGTAGTAACATTCTGGACGAACTATGAATTCAAAATTATGACCCTTGATGATCTAAAAACGGATTTAAGAAGAGATTTATTAATGTTCTTGAAAGAAATAGGAAACTAGGGTTCTTGATGAAGATTTGATCCAAACACAACCCTTGGATGATGAATTATTGGTTTTAGAACGTTAACAATGTTGTAGGATGGTTGTATGATGATATTATAACGTTAGAATAGAATTTCATGCATGTTAATGGTGTTTTGGGATGATTTGAAAACTGCAAAACGAAGCAGTCCGTAGCCATACCTGGTGCGTTCGATCGATCGATGTTCATCAGTCGATCGATCGACCTCCATCGATCGATCGAAGGTAAAGTTCGATCGATCGATCGACCTTCCCAGAATGAGTAAAGTTTTTCCCTATTTAAATTTTAATGGTGGTAACCCTTGGAAAATATTATTGGAGACCTTATGAATACCCTTAAACTTAAGGAAGACCAGTAGGCATGGTTATGAAACTTGGACCTTAATTAGAATTCAATTTGAGGAATTATTCTAATCTAATGAAATTCAATAAGTGAGAAGATATTTGGATTAAAAGTGTAAATTTGAATGATTGATGAAATGAGGTTCGGGGCAGAAGTAAGGACCTTAGGAATGATGATGTTATATGTGGGAATAATAGGAACTAAATAATCTATTTAAGATAGGTTTTAAGTATAAGAACTATGACGTGTGACGTGTCGACAGTTTAAACTCTATATTATCGGGAGACTTAAAATATAAAAAAAAAATGGAATAATGGTATGAGGATGTAGAGTATACCTTTACTAATATTGAGATATCTAAGATGTGTGAATGCTTAGCATATGATTTTATGTGTATGACATACCTACCATACTTGCTATCACGGGAGGTTTACGTTCGCTTAGGGCCATCTAATCTTTGTGTTGCCCGGATTTAGATTGGTACCTCGAGGACATAGTTCAAGAGAACGACTTATTTGTGAGTTAATAAGTCAGCTGACTATGGAGCGTAGGTATGTACGTGACCATGGATATGTTGAATTATGTTCGCCTCCATTTTTGTGTGTGGTGCTTATTCCAACAATTCCTGAGAGATTCGGAATTTGTAATCCTTATGTACGTGATGTACCGGGATGGATAGCAGAGTATGTGTGCACCGTAGCTTAGCCTCGGGGTGCTTGTATTGTATATTTATGATGTGAATAATTTACTGTTAAAGGAAAAAGGAAATTGTTATGTTTAATTGTGATTATGGTTATTGTAACATTATGAAAAGATAAAAAGGGGACTTATACCAATAAATGGTTTTGTTAATAATGGAGAATCCGAGAATTAAAGTACAACTCTCTATTTAATTGTTAAGGTTGTAATTAAATCGTGACTCGAGTAGAAGTGTTAGAAACTCTTTTGAACTAGACAGTTATGAGAAACACATGAATGGGTACAGGAACGTTAGGAGTGCACAGTTAGACGAGAGGCGAGTATTTCACGCGAGAGCACGTCCTAACATGTATTTTGCATTCATTGTTTTAAATGTTATTAAAACACTTGCTGTTTTTAAAATGATTTCCACTTTCGAGCTCTGACCCATTTGCTTTCAAATCTATTTTTGTAAAAACCATTTTAGGTGCCCAGCCACAAGGACACCATGCTTAGGATCCTCATTCAGGTGACGAGATATAGCTGTTGTGGAAGTTACAGGACCTTGCTTGTAGACGCTTCATCTACCTTGACTCTATATTCAGCATTTTATCAGTTGTAGGGCGTGTCGCCCATTCCTTTTAGAGATATTTCATTTATTTCAGTTATTCAGATGTGACACCCCGACTAATTAAATACCGGGTAGCTACTCCTTTATTAAATCAATACAAAATGTCAAGTTGGTTCAGTTAATAGCAACACTGTCGAAAACATTTTAAAGATTACTAACCACCTAGTATTTAAAAAGTAAGTTGCCAAATTTTAAGTTAAGTCTGATTAACATGCAAAAAGAATAATGGAAGAATAACATAAATCCATTCACCATAACGAAGTAATGAAATAACCACAAATAGTAATAAGTCCAGAGGAAAAACTCCTCACACAATCCCACAACTGAAAATAATATGACAAGTCTGAAACCTGAATTAATTACATGCCCGAAGTCTGAATAACTGAAATAAATGAAATATCTCTAAAAGAAATGGGCGACATGCCCTACAACTGATAAATGCTGAGTATAGAGTCAAGATATATGAAGTGTCTATAATCAAAGTCCTGTAACTTCCACAAACAGCTATAGCTCGTCACCTGAATGAGGATTCTAAGCATGGTGTCCTTGTGGCTGGGCACCTAAAATGGTTTTTACAAAAAAAATAGATTTGAAAGCAAACGGGTCAGAGCCCGAAAGTGGAGAGTATTTTGAAAACAGCAAGTGCTTTAATAACATTTAAAACAATAAATGCAAGATACATGTTAGGACGTGCTCTCACATGAAATACTCACCTCTCGTCTAACTGTGCACTCCTAACGTTCCTGTACCCATTCATGTGTTTTCTCATAACTATCTAGTTCAAAAGAGTTTCTAACACTTCTACTCGGTTCACGTTTTAATTTCCAACCTTAACAATTAAATAGAGGGTTCTACTTTAATTCTCGGATTCCCAATTATTAACAAAACCATTTATTGATATCCGTCCCCTTTTATCTTTTCATAACGTTACAATTACTATACTCACAATTTAACATAGAAAATTCCTTTCCATTTAACCGTATATTATTCACATCATAAATATACAATACAAGCACCCAGAGGCTAAGCTGCGATGCACACATACTCTGCTATCCATCCCGGTACATCACGTACATAAGGATCACGCATTCCGAATCTCTCAGGAATCGTTCTCAGATAACAACATCACAAACAATGGAGGCGAACACAGTCACATCACATGGGTCACGTACATACCTACGCTCCCACGATCAGCAGACTTATTAACATCCCAATAAGTCCTTCTCTGACCTATGTTCATCGAGGTACCAATCTAAATCCGGGCAACACAAGGATAAGAAGGCCCTAAGCGAACGTAAACCTCCCGTGATAGCAAGTATGGTAGGTATGTCATACACATAAAATTATATGCTAAGCATTCACACATCTTAGATATCTCAATATTAATAAAGGTATACTCTACATCTTTATACCATTATTCCCAATTTGTCGTCCCCCGATAATATAAAAGTTAAACTGTCAACACGTCTCACGTCGTAGTTTCTTATACTCAAAACCTATCTAAAATAGATTATTAAGTTCCTATTATTCCCACATATAACATCTTTATTCCTAAGGTCCTTACTTCTGCCCCAAATCTCACTTCATCAAATTATTCAAATTTACACTATTAACCCAAATATTATCTCACTTATCGAATTTCATTAGCTTAGAATGATTCCTCAAATTGAATTCTCATTAAGGTCCAAAGTTCATAAACATGCCTACTGGTCTTCCTTAAGTTTAAGGGTATACATAGGGTCTCCAATAATATTTTCCAAGGGTTACCACCATTAAAATTTAAAATAGGGAAAACTTTACTCATTCTGGGAAGGTCGATCGATCGACCTTTTCCTTCGATCGATCGATGGTGGTCGATCGATCGACTGATGAACATCGATCGATCGAATGCACCAGGTATGGCTACGGATTGCTTCGTTTTGCAGTTTTCAAATCATCCCAAAACATACTTTTAATGCATGAAACTCTAATATAACGTTATAGTATCATCATACAACCATCCTACGACATTATTAACGTTCTAAAATTTATAATTCATCAACCAAGGGCTATATTTGGATCAAATCTTCATCAAGAACCCTAGTTTTCTACTTCTTTCAAGAACATTGATAAACGTCTTCTTAAATCCGTTTTTAGATCATCAAGGGTCATAATTTTGAATTCATAATTCGTCCAGAATGTTTCTACATGCAGTCCCTAACATAAATTCATAGTTTTAACCTTTCAATTCATGGGTCTATATCAATCTTCCAAGATAATTTCGATAATTCCTAAACATGGAAAAGCATAGCATTGAATTAATTATAATTAAACCACTTGCCTCTAATCTTTCTCTGAATTTGAGGTTGAATCTTGAAGGTTGAATTGCCTTCTCTCTCTCTCTGCAGAATCCTTCTCTTTCTCTCTCTCTCTACAAGTTCTTCTCAAGGTGTTAATAGAGGTGGGGTTGGTTTTTGCCAAGTTATAAGGTTTCTAACTTCTCCCGTAGCCCACTACCTAAATTGGGGTTGGAAATGGCTTAGTGGGTTAATACTAAGTCAGATTTTTAACTCTAATTTTCGTGGGTTTTAATTACCTAATTTCCGAAATTACCAAAATGCCCTTATAAGTTACTGGTATGGTCCAATAATGCCCCGGGACCCAAACTTAACCCCCGGCTAGTGTTTTCTGACTATTTCGACCCTTCCGGACTCGTTGGCGCACTCAAAATGACCATACGGGTGATAAAAATAAAATTCACTTTTTAATTCAAATAAATATATTCCTGACGCGACTGTCACGCGCGTCCCAATAAAATTTTCCAAATTGCCGTATTTCAATCTCGCGACAATTTCAATATTTCCAATATTCATATATTGCCATATATACACATTTTAATCAAATACTAACTCACATCTCGTTAATATTTTTATCCGGATTAATTTCCAATTAATACACATATAATTCAATTAATCCCAAAAATAAATATCACAAAAAATACGGGGTATTACATCAGACTTTTGGCATGTAATTAATTCAGGATTCAGACTTGTCATATTATTTTCAGTTGTGGGATTGTTGTGAGGAGTTTTCCTCCGGACTTATTACTATTTGTTGGTTATTTCATTACTTCGTTATGGTGAATGGATTTTGTTGTTCTTCCGTTATTCTTTTACTGCATGTTAAATCAGACTTAACTTAAAATTTGGCAACTTACTTTTTAAATACTAGGTGGTTAGTAATTATTAAAATGTTTTCGACAGTGATGCTATTAACTGAACCAACTTGACATTTTGTATTGATTTAATAAAGGAATAGCTACCCGGTATTTAATTAGTTGGGGTGTCACAATACAATGGAGGAAAATACATAAACAAAGCTTCACATTCCAAACAAAATCAACTCAAGGGGCCAGGTGCATTTGGATCACGACATACGGATCCTTAAAGTAGGAGGGAAGCTCAGCCCCCGGCCCCATACTAAACCGATATATGTTGTCTTAGAGTCGCGTCATCATTGATGTGTTACGAAGGCAATAGTCTATTAATTTATGTCGGTCTTAACGATACTCTGCTAAGAAGTCATCGATATAGGACTCCAAATGGTCCATATGGCTATTTCAAACAACCCTCTCATAAGCCAGTTCATCGAGCTCATCTTCAAAATTCGAGTTTATCGTATCATCGTCCTCTTACTCCTAAGAAGTGTCATCCCCGCTGACATCCTCTTCATCCTCGTTCTCATCCCCACCATCCCCACCATCCCCATCTCAACATCCTCAAAAATAGGCCTGAGGGGCTGAGGTCGATTTATTGCCTCCCTAACATTCTTGTCGACCAATGTTTCATTAATCGGTTTGGGCGCACGTGTCACCTCATCTCAGGTTTGTAAACCCGCTTCTAAAAGTAGCGTCGTGATAAATCGGGCATAATTCAAGGATGCAGACCCCGTTTAGTCAAAAGGTTCATGTGTAATTTCGTTGAAATAAATGTGCGGTAGACTGATTTTGGCAGTTTGATCAAACACAAAGTACAAGAAACTGTCGTGCCTCATCAGAATGGAGGAAGTACCGCATGTGATAAGATTTGTTGGGTGGGTTCACGGTGGTAGGCTTCTCGATGGGAAAGTGTATGTTACCCACGGTACGACAAGCGCTCAATGGTTTGACATCTCCATCTTGGGAATGTCCTTTCGACGGTAGGGGTAGTTGTACAAATAGTACGATTTGACTCTGTCGTGCGCATGTTTTTATTAATGATATTAAAAGAAAATGGTATAAATACCCCGTCGATAGGGCCTCGAAATCGTTGTCGGGGATGTGGGCATGTTTTTTGTGAAAGTTCGAGCAATGTGATCATAAATCGGGCCCACGTCTTGAGGGAATGAATCGCACCATCCAAATTTGGAGAAGAGGCTCACGACATGCTATGAATAGTGTATGCCATGTTGAAAAGTACTCATGGCACTAATTTTTATCCTGAGTAGATCGATAGATATCATATCCACCGTCGACGACTTCATTAGAGTTACATTCCTAAGGTATTATTTAGGATCCATGTGGAAAATATGGTGATGAGGGGGTGAATTTTTCGGGTAAAGTTGGAGGTGGGTTTGGTTTGGAGGGAAATGGGAGGATTGGTTGTTGAAGAGGTGGGAAGATGGAGGGAAAGGAAATGAGTGGATTTTTTAGATTAGGAGGGAAATAAAAGGTTGGGATTAGAGGGAAGGTGGAAAAATGGGTCTTAAATGAGGAAACAAGGTAAAATTTTGGACCAGCCAAACAGAAAACCAAACCGATTCACTTTAGGAACCAAACCAGTTCGCTTAATCAAACCAATTCGCTCTCGAAACCGAACCGGTTGGAAAATTGGTTATGTCCCAAATTTTATCTGAGACAAACCTCAGGTTCGAATTTTGAGCGAATGGGTTCAATTTTCTGAACCGAATTTTTATTTATTTTCTTATTTTACTCGTAGATTTCACATCCTCGCAAACACGGGAAGTATGCTTCCTAAAATTGCTCAAATTTCATCCTAATAACACAATTTTATATGGATTTTCACAAAAATTGCCATGAACTCTCTGGGCAACTCTTGGGTCAGTATCATAGACCGGGACACTCCAATCTCACTTGAATATACACAAACATCTCGTATATACAACAGACAACTCACACAACTCCTATACATCCTACTAACTACATAATTCAACCCATACATGTCGAGAGTGCGACGACCTCTAACCAAATCCTTACCATCCCCATAATCGAGATTCGACAGTAAAATTGTCTCCACTTCCCCGATGCACACCTCTAGATATGGCTTTATACACTATTCATTAACTTTGAAAGTTCTCTCACCCTTTGGGTTTTCAACCTCAATAGTTTCGTATGGGAACACTTCCCTCACCATAAACGGTCCGGACCATACAAACCATAACTTTTTGGGAAACAAATGCAATAGCGAATCGTGGAGGAGCATATTTTATCCCGAGTAAAACTCCTTACAAATGATGTTACGATCATGAGTGACTTTCATTCATTTTTTCATTATTTGGGAGCTCTCATACTCATCATTGTGTATCTCTTTCAACTCGTTTAGTTAAAGCATCCGTGTCTCAGCAGCTTTGTTTAAATTTAAATTCATCCTCTTGATTGCCCAAAATGCCTTGTGCTCTGACTATACAGGAAGATGGCAAGTCCTACCACACACAAAAAGAAATTGTGGTATTTCGGTGGAGTTTTTATATGCAGTTTAGTAAGCCCATAGTGCATCAATAAATCGGAGAGACCGATCCCAATGAGTTGGATTGATAGTTTTCTCATGTATGTTTTTTATTTCGAGATTTGCTAATTCGACTTGTTTCTTTATCTTTGGGTGGTAAGTTTTCTCAATCTTGTGAATAACTCTATACTTTATCATCAACTTTTCGAATGGTTTGTTACAAAAATGTGAACCGTTGTCACCAATGAGGGCTTTAGAACCAAAATAAGAAAGTATATACTCATGGATGAACTTTACCATCACTTTATTATCATTTGTGCGTGTAGCTATAGCCTCTACCCGTTTAGAAACGTAATCTACCGTAACAAGAATGTAGAGTATACCAAAAGAAGGGGGAAAAGGTCCCATAAAGTTGATGCCCCAGCAATCAAACATCTTAATAGCAAGGATAGGGGTCAAATGCATCATATCACGCCTAAAAATGGTACCCATATTTTGGCATCGCTCGCACGAATGACAAAATCCATGCACATCCCAAAGGATAATAGGCTAATAGATACCGCATTAAAGAATCTTTTCAACCATCTTCTTAGTGGAAAAATGGTCTCCATATTCTTTTGAATGATAAAAACGGATGATGATTTGGATTTCTTCATTCGATACACCCTTCCAGTTAATTTAATCCACATAATACTTAAATAAGTGTGGATCATCGTAAAAGAACATGCGCAACCAATGAAAAACTTCTTCTCTTACGGAATCTATTGTGAAGGAACGGATCATATCATTATATTGTTCACGATGTCTGCAGCCCAAGGTGGAGAGGAAGTATCAAAAAGTTGCTCATTTGGAAAAAATTCATCCATGCGTACGGGATTTTGAGGTATGTCGGAATAAAGCCTAGAAAAGTGGTCGGATACGCTATTTTTTACTTGTTTCTTATCTTTGATGGAAAGCTCAAACTCTTGGTGTAGTCACAAAATGAGCTGCGGCTTAGCATCCATCTTGAAAATGAGGTATTTAAATACAACATGATCGGTGCAACAAATTATGGGTGACCCGATGGGATAAGAATGGAATTTGTCTAGGGCAAATTCCACTGCTAGCAACTCTTTCTCCGTGGTGGAGTAGTTTGTTTGGATTCCAACTAAGGTCCAGCTGGCATAGTAAATGTCGTGGACCAAAATGACTCTTATCGCATAGTCACTCGCGTCACACATTATCTCGAATGTAGGAATCCAATCCAGAGCTTACTTGATGGGAATAGAAATGAGCAACTCTTCAACTTCTCAAATGCCTCTTAGTAAGCTTATTTCCGCTCGAATGGGACATCCTTATAAATTAAGTTTCTTAAGGGTTTAGCTATGGATCTAATGTCTTTAATGAACCTACGGTAAAATATCGTGTGCCCCAAAAAAGAGCACACGTATTTGAGTGACTTGGGTGGGGGGATTTCGGCAATGATGTCAATTTTTACCCTATTCACTTCAATCGTCTTGGATGAAACTCTGTGACCTAGAACCACTCCCTTGGTTACCATGAAATGGCATTTTTCCCAACTAAGCACTAGGTTCTTCTCTACACAATGAGTAAGTACCTTCTCAAGATTGGCAAGACATTGATAAAAAGAGGGGTCAAAAATACTGAAATAATCCATAAATACCTCAAGGCCTCTCTCAACCATGTCGCTAAAAAGACTCAACATGCATATTTGAAGGTCGGCGATGCGTTACATAACCCAAACAACATCCTTTATAGGAAAAAGTACTAAAAGGGCATGTAAAAGTCATCTTCTCTTGATCAAGTACATCCACCTCTATTTGGTTATAATCGAAATTACCTTCGAGAAAATAGTAAAATGGGTGACCCAACACTCTTTTGAGCATTTGATCCATGAACGGTAAAGGGAAATGATATTTCTTTGTACCGACATTGAGTTTCCAGTAGTCAATGCAAATGCATCACCCGGTGGTGGTACATTTTGGAATAAGCTCACCCTTAGCATTCTCTATCACAATCATTCTCGATTTCTTGGGAATGATTTGGATTGGACTAACCCACTTAAAGTTCGATATGGGTTAAATTATGCATGCATACAATAATTTAATTATTTTCATTCTAACCATATCTTTCATCACCATGCTCAACCTTCTTTGCATTTCCTTAAAGGGCTTAACATCCTCCTCTTGGTGGATTTTATGGGTCCAAATCAAAGGACTTACACCTTTCAAATCCACTATCAACCAACCAAAAGCACTCTTGTGCTTCCTCAACATTTCCAAAAGCTTCCCTTCTTACTTTATATCTAGGCTAGAGGATACAACAACGGGATATGTCTCATCATCCCCCAAATAAAAATATTTTACATTTAAAAGTAGATTTTCAACTCGAGTCTTTAAAATTTGACATAAGAGGGAATCTCAGAGGTTTCCCTCGGTGGTAACTCTTCAAAACGTGAGACCCAACTTACACATCTCACGTTATCCTCAACTTCTGTCTCACCAGGCATCTCCCTCATCATACTCATTTCATGATCATACTCCGAATACTCACTCTCCTCCTCAATAGTCGTCACTACCGTGCCTCTAACTGATCCTCACAACTAGTACCCTAAAATTGCTTTTGTACTACCTCCTCTATAAGATATATATCGTGTGGATTTTCATTATCATCTATTTGCTTGGTGATGCTGAAAATGTTCATCACAAGCATCATGTTCCCAAAAGTTAATTATTTTCCCATTAGGCATTTTGATTAACGCGTTAGCCGTAGCTATGAAAAGGGGGCTAAGAATAATGGGGACATGGTTGCTTGATGGGAAGGAGGACTTCGTGCCCCAAATGACAAAGTCTACTGCAAAGTATAATGTGTCAAATTGAATGATCATGTCCTCAATTATCCCACGAGACCTTCACGGAATGATCCGCAAGTTGGGGAGTGATTTTAGTGGGCTTAAGGTCTCCCAAATTGATCTTTTTATAAATTGAGTAGGATAAAATGTTAACATTCACCCCTAAATCTAGAAAATCTCTCTATATCTTACTCTCTCCAATAATACACGAAATAGTGGGGCTCTCGGATCTTTGTACTTCAGTGGGAGGTCGCTCAAAAGTATTGAGCTAACATTTTGTGCAAGAAAAAAAAATTCTTCATCTTTAACTTGTGTTTCACCGTGAGCAAGTCCTTTACGAACTTAGCATATGCGAAGATTTTCTTTATGGCTTCAAAGAAAGGTGTATTCAACTTAACTTGTTTAAGCACCTTTAAAATGTCATCTCTAGAGGCCCCTTCTGGAGGAGGGATAAACCTTTGAGGGTATGGTGCGGCTATTAGGGTTCTTACCATTGCTCTAGACCCAATTGTGTCTTTTCTCTCACTCTTGTTCAAGGGAACATCTTCGAGCTCTTACATGTCGGACAAAATCTTTTTGTCTTTTTGTACATTTTTGGGAGAAGGTGACAAATAAATAACTTTAACACTACATATAGTGGTGATGATTTTACATTGCTCTTGAATTTATTTGGGGTTAGAGCTTATAGAGTTTTGATCTTGGGGAGGTCATTGGACTTGATTAGGGAATTTCCATTCTCCTGGAAACTCAAAGATGACTGCAACTTGGACAGTGATGTCTTCCTGTCTGCAAAGTTTTGGGCAATTTGAGCATTAATCATCAACTGAGTTTGAATAAATTATGCTAGAGTGTCCCCAATAATTTTTCATTGAGGAATCACATAAGGAACGAGAGAAGACGCTTGTATTTCTAGTGCTTGTTGAAATTGTGGGGGTGATGGTGGTTGTTGGGAAACTTATTGATTAGGATTTAACGACGCCTTCCACTACCCGTAATTGAAATCGAGATGGTTCTGCCATGAGGGATTATATTAATTCCTATGGGGGTTGTTAAAATTTCTTTAAATGCTCCCACCGCTTCAACTTAATCATGAAGAATAACTTTGTAGATGGGAATGGTTGGACATTCTTTCGTTTGATGTATCGCCTCACAAATAGCGCATATATCTCTCACCCTAACTTCCATCACGTCATATAGCCGATTAGCTAATTGGTTTATTTGAAACTTTAACTCCACTTCCTTATCCAAAAGGTAAAGTTTGAATGCGGAAGGAGTTATTGACGTGTTTCTAACCTTGGGTTGGGAACTCGGGTCCAATGTGTCCCAGATTAGGTAGTCTCAGTGACATACTTAAAACGGGCCTCTGCATCGTTCGCATCTAACCCAAAGAATTCTCCTAGGCACACTATTTCAATGAGTAATTTACATATTTGCATAAGGCCATGATGGAAGAAAGATATGAGACTCCACTTCTCGAAACTGTGAAGGGGGGACATGTTAACCAACTCGTTAAAACTCTCTCAACACCTATCAAAAGGCTCGTAATCATTTTACTTAAAGGTTTGAATTTGACCTTTGATAGCGTTGTTCCTATAGATGGGAAATAACTTTTTGAGAAATTTTTCTTGTATATCCCTCCACATGCCAAAAAAGTTCAGCGCTAAAGACCAAAGCCAAGTCTTTGCCTTGTCCTTAAGAGAGAAGGGGAAAAGATTGAGACGTATGATGTCTTGTGTGCAAGGTTGGTCATTAAACGTCTCACGTGCCTCCTCGAACTCACGGATGTGTAGATATGGCTTCTCCAAATCCATGCCATAAAATGTAGGAAGGATTTGAATAATTTCATTTCTAAAGCGAAACTATGCTGCATTATACGGGAATATGATGCATCCGGGAGCAATGGTTCACTCCAGATATAAGAAGTCTCATATATGGCGGTAAGGAATCTATCCTTCTCCCCCATAAACACTCGCATCATCCGACATCGATCTGAAACTCAAAGTATTGCTACTAAGAGTAGGTGGTGCTGGAGGTGGTACCCAGAAATTAGGTGTCCTACTACTAGATGATGGGGGATTAACTATTGGCTCATATGTTGGGTTGGAATACGTGTTTTGCATCTAAGGATTTGAGAATTTTTTATTTTTGGTAACTAGAGTCAATTTAGAACAAATTTAGCCTAACCTATTATCTACTCCCCGATAATGGTGCTAAAAACTTGACGAGCACCGAAATGTGTGTGCTATGTGTAAACGCACCACTCAAGTGTAAGTCCGTCTCTCAAGTATTAAAATCCTTTAAGTCGAGGTCAAATCCTCAAAGAATAAAACACTCGCAATGAGAATAGGGACGGTCTCTAAATTCTAAACTTTGACTAGCAAAAGTAAACAAAAAGGTGATGATATATTGTGTGAAATAAATTGCAACTATAGGAACGAATTGAACTAATGAAATAAAAATTAAACTAAATTATACAGGGACTATGAACGGAACAAAATTTAGGTTTTGAAAACAATTTGGAAAAGAGGTTAGGATTCAATCCTTCGTATTCTAGGGTTTATATGATAAAAACAATATTCTTCGAATTAAATAATTAAATGAAGGAAAAGCGTCAACTCAATTCGAAGCATCATATATGTTTGGACGTTAACCCGTGCAATAATTTATCAATAATTTGATTTGCGTGTGTTGACGCAAAAATTCTCCATCTACGAGGACCAGTCAGAAAAGAATAACTGTCATCCTATGTGGTAATATTTATACTTGTTCGGCACCCAAGGAGAGTTAGTCGGCACCCGAGGAGAGTTAGTCGGCACCCGAGGAGAGTTGGTCGGCATACCAACCAACACATGGCATACCAAGTAACTCAAAGCGTGCAGAGCAACTCAAGGCGTGCAGAGCAACTTAAGGCGTGCATAGCAACTCAAAAAGTGAAGAGCAACTCAAAGCGTGCAGAGCAACTCTGGCCAGGAAGATCAAAGGATAACTGTGCATTTAATGTGCATTAATGAAGATAACAACGCATTTAATGAGCCTTAATGAACGTATATGCCTACTAGATAACAGCACGTTGTCTATTCACATTGACAGCCTCAAGGCTATAAATACATTGTAACCCCATCAGAGAGGGGGATCGATCTGACAACTAAGAAACACCATACACAAGATACACACTCTTTCTCTCTCTACACCATAGTGTGCTATTATAAACCCCTGAGAATAAAATAACAGTGGGTGTGGGCTTTATTCATAGCCGAACCACTTTAAAAAACCTTTGTCTCTTATTTGTTTGATGTGATCACCATTTCATCTTCAATCATCATCTTCATACCTTCATTTTTATCTGTTGTTGATGCCGATAAGATAACATGGATTCTATTTCTAGTCATCAACAGATTGGCGCCGTCTGTGGGAACGTGTTACAAGCATTGTTCTCCATCAAAAGCTAAGTTTTTATTTTCTCTACGTATAACTAGTTATATGCACGCATCTTTTTGTTCAAATCATGATTCTCATATGTTTATATCCATAAACTTATACATCAAATCAATTATATATTGTGCATATATCTTTTAATTCAATTATGATTTTATATTCACAAATTGTTGAATCAATTCTTACAAATCTGCATAAATGTATATTTCATAATCACAAAGTTTGAGAAATTTGTGTACATATTATATTATTTCTCTTTTAAGGAGATAAAATAATTTCTTTGTAATCATAAATCTCTTTTATATGAGTATAAACATATCTGATTCAATTGGAAATCTTTTAATTTAGCCATAATTTTTATATGCACTAACCGTGTGATCGATTTCAATTTGGGGATCTGGTGAATTTTATACTCATAAATATTATACAAATCCTTACATAAATGGATTCACTTGAAAATTTTCTGAACAGATACGTTAGGATAGGGTTCATTCCTACTCACCGGATCTTCAATAGAACACCAGATCCTAAATAAATTTGAGGAAACGGTGACAAACAAAGGCGTAATTCATTGGAAAAAGTCGTACAGATAAGTCCTATCACTTATTATTTTTTTTGGATTATCTCCCAATTTGTAATTAAACGCATCGCAATACTAATGATCATTATCAGCAACGGTTGAATCCCTTATTTGTATTCATATAATTATGCGAATATATAAATCACTGACAAAACGGGAGATAAGGCATGCTTGAAACTGGGCTTAACCAGACAGAAAAGTCGCATGTACTATTTCAAGGAGGAAGAAAGATACAGTCCTACCCCCTTCTGGAATTCTTCATGAATCTTATTATTTTGCTGTTGCGATGATCGCACCAGTGAAAAATCGCACACGTCCTCTCCGCAAATTCGATCGGATAATATAAAGGGCGGAGATGAGATAGATCTAAAAGTCATCAACAGATAGCGTGATTAATACCTTAACCAACACATATAGCGCATCCTCAAATACTCGAGTTGCTTTTGACAAATCGAGTTAAGAGAACTATAACGACCCATATTAGTTAATGTATCCACCTCGATGAATTGATTCGTTAATTACTACAAATTTCACATTTAAATCTTGAAACCCTAGGTTGGACTCATTCCCCAACATATAAAGAAAATTTGATGGACATGATGATTAATTGCAAATACAATAAACTAAACATGTTGGAATTCATAATTTAGAGATAATGAATGCAAAATTGAATTAGAAATACCAAATGAGATGAATCAAAAGTATAGGAACAATGAAATTTCTCTCAAGTAAGAATAACAGCAATTTGGATGAAATTCTTCTTTTGATTGAAATAAAAATGTAAAAATTACTAAGTTTAAGTAACTCCCACTATCAAAGAGTAATTATAAGACTAAAAATAAGATGAATTATATCTAAAAGTGCTCATGAAAACCCTATTTAAAGAACCAAAAATGGCAAAAGGGGTGGGTGAATCGACTCTCCCACTAAGCTAGAAAATAGGAAAAGAAGAAAAAATTCGCAGCAAATCGAACCCCGGACCCAACCCCTTAGCCAAATCGATTTAGTAAAGCTAATCGGTTCGCACCACGAACCTAACTAGTTCGGTTTTTAAGTACTGCTTTGGGAATTATTGGCTTCTGAAATTTCTTCCTTTTTGCACGTTGACACCGGAACTTTGTTCAAATCTTTAAATTGATGTATCTTCTTCAGACTCGAAATGAGGTATCATTTCTTCATGTGATCTCATAAACTCGAGGTCTATAATTTTTATATTGGTACCTTCTCTTAGTTTTGGCTATAAAATGACCAGTTTGCCCCTAACCATTCTTTCTTGCATCGTATTCCTCATTTTACGCTATTTTCTCCTATTTACTTGCATGAATTACATGTAAAACATATGAGATATATAACAAACAAAAAAAATCCAAAAAGATAGTTAAAATTAATATTAGTTATGTCTGGAATAAATGCGTTGTTCGGGACCAGGATCGTAAAAAGTTAAAATTAGAGGGATAATTAAAAAATAATGATGTCGAATCAATAGGCACGTTCTCGACTTCACATACCTATCAACCTTGTCTCTATAGGGAAATTCTTACCTTCACAGGCCCATCAACCTTGCCTCCATAAGTATACTCTTGCCTTCATAGGCCGATGAAACTCTCTTTCATTGGCACACTCTCGCCTTCATAGGCCGGTTAAACTTGACTCCATAGGTGTACCTTCATCTTCATAGGCTCCTACTAACTTGCCTTCATAGGTATCCTCTCGTGTTCATAGGATCATCAAATTTTCCTCCGTTGGCACATTCTCTCTTTCATAAGCTCATTAAACATTAACTCCATAGGCACATTCTCGCCTTCACAAGCCCATCAATCTTACCTCTATAAGCTCACTCTTGCCTTCATAAGACCTTCAACCTTACCTCAAATGGAACAATCTCTCCATCATAGGCCGATCAAACTTGCCTCTATAGGCACACTCTCGCCTTCATAGGTCCATCGATTTTCCCTTTGTAGGAACATTCTCGCTTTCATAATCTTATCAAGCTTTGCCTCCATAGGTATATTCTCACCTTCATAATCTCTTGCCTTTATAGGCCTATAAACCTTGCCTCTATAGGCAAACTCCCCCCTCAAAGGCACGTCATTCTTGTGTATATACCGATCTGAGAACTCGTGGGCTAATTGTAATATAATTTGGATCAGTAAAATAGGTAAAAAAAAGGCTTTGTACAAAAAAAAAGTATCCTTTTATATAGGTATATCCAAGTTAAGCCACTTCTTTAAGGTCTACCTTTTGTAGAGCTTCCTTGAATCACTTTGTATTATTTTGATGCATTTGATCTTGAGTGAAAAATGACAATAAAAAGAAAATCAAAATTCCCCTCTTTCCATACAAAATAAAGATCATAATAACCTTTTTCAAGCCGAATTGTCCAAAAATTTTGCTTAAACATGGTCATACCTATCCTATTAACAAAACTCGTTTGAGCTTACTTCCCTACCCATTCTCATACGGGGATGATTAACCCTTTTGAATACTTAGTCAAACCACTATATGTGATGTAGTGGGTTATGTCCTCTAACAACATATGAAAAAAATAAATAAAAAGAAGTCCTACAAGGTTGAAAACCGTTAGAGGGAGGCCTGCACAAAAATTAGGGAAAGGAAAAATTTGATAAATGAGATCACCTATGACACTTCTTTCTGAATCAATCTATCCTCCGATATTATTTCCCTTATTTGAGGAAAAACACATTGTGTGAGATAGACTTCGATGGTGTCTCTTTATCACTTAACTCAAATGGTCATTTAAACACTTTTTGTCAAGAACCTCTTTCATGATAATCCTCAAATGGCCATTTCAATACTTTTTTCCAAGCACCTCTTTCATGGTATTCCACATTAATTTTCTTCACACTTCAAATCAAATTTCACCTCTTAAAATAAACATAGTGATAACTAAGTCAAGATGCTCTGGTATTGAATTCTAATCCCTATAGCAACCTCAAGCTTGTTCAAACATGTTATACCCCTAAAAGGATGTTTTGGATCCTGGACATGTGGATTCTGATCAAGGATTGCCTATCTATTTGTTCCTGAATGAAATTCTCTTTTCATTATAAGACCCTTTTGAGAATGTTCATGAAATGATAACAAGAAGTCCTCAATAAGATAATGATCGCAGTAGCCCATGGGTACACAAATGTACAACATAAAGACCATGTATCTCTTAAGGATGGATTAAAAAAATAGCATGGTAGGTCGACCTTTCCCTGACTAAAGAAATATTGTAATACCCCGTATTTTTATGGCTTTTAAATTGGGGATTTATTAAATTTAATTGAGATATTAATTCAAAAATTTATTTTAAATATTTACTAGCGTGACGTGAGTTAGTAATTATTGGAAATTTGTTGAATATTACTTAATGAGTAAAGTAATATGTAGAATTGAATTTATTAAAATTGTCACGAGTGAATAATATGACAATTATGGAAATCAAGTTGAGACGCGCCTATGTCATCTCGGGACTAAATTATTATAATAAAAATTGAATGAATTATAAGTCTCTCGTATGGTCATTTCCAGTGCACCAACGTGTCCAGAAGGGTCGAGATAGTCAGAAAAGTGTACTCGGGGGTTTCGTTTGGGTCTCGGGGGGTTTTAGGCCTAACCAGCACCCCGGGAGGGCGATTTAGTCATTTTCCAAATTAGGCCTTAGTTAATGACGAAAATTAGGAACGAAAATCAGATGTTAGGAGAGTCTTCTAGGGTTAATATTCTCATAAGATTAGAACTGCAGTGAGAGGAAGAGAGGAAAAAGCCTTCCAAGAATTCAAGGCCAATAACTAACCGGAATACACCACCACCACCACCACCACCTAAACGCAGATCGAAGCGAGGGGATCAAGTCTATACCTATCAAATTAGTGGAATCAGACCTATGATCTTAAGGCAAGTATATATCTTGCTAATTCCTAGTTGATATTTCACTCACGTTAGAATAGGAGTAAGAATACATGTTCTTATTGAAGAATTATATAATTTAGAAGATTTAAATCGCATGTTTTAGGAGTAATTCATGAAATCTGGAAGCCTTGTCATATGTAGAGGATTACCCACAAATTTTTAATGATGTAATAGATAGAAATCTGAAAGAAGAATGAGAATTTTGAAAATCAATACAAAACTAGGGTTCTTCACAATTCTACTGAAGTGGCCCCTTTAATTCGATGACTTTGATGAATTCGTACATGCTTTACATAGGAAATCATGTAGATAGGTGTATATAATCAATGGTGTAATTTTTTGGGAGTTTGGGACGCATTAAACATAATTTAGAGGTTTAAAAGTGATGAAGCCCATAGGTTGGAATAGCAGAATCTGTAAAAGAACTGCTCGATCGATCGATCGACCCAAGAATGTCGATCGATCAATCGACCTCATTCATCGATCGATCGACCCCTCCTGGAAACTGAATGTTTTTCCTCTTTTTGTTTAATTCGGATAAAATGCGTCGGAGCCCTTGAATATTATTTAAAGATCATAATGGGTCATGAAGAGGACCAATAGGGTCTAACTAGGTTCCGTTTAATATAATTTTATATGGGATGTAACTGTGGGATAACGGGGGTATGTCACATATTAGAAATCGTGCATACATTAGTTAAGGAAATGAGAGATTCATGAAGGACTTAGACCAGTATGTTAGTGAGGGTGTACTTACTGAATTTACCTTTAGGAAGAGAGATTACTTCGAGGGACGAGAAGTAATTATGAAATGATTATAATTGTGAATAAAAATAGATGAGTTCTTTATACGTGAGAATTAGGTAAAATTGTACTACGTACGGTTAAAAATATTATTACGGGTCGTGGGCTAACCTAATTGGAAAATGAGAATATTTATATATATGATTGAGTGCATGTGTATATATATATATCGAATATTTGTGTATAATCATACCCGCGCTACTTGCTATCACGAAGGTTGTCGCGCCGGGACAGTCTTATCTCGATGGGACATTTATAGAGTATATTGACTTGTACCCTAGAACATAGAATTCCTTGGTACAGACTATCTGAGAATGATAGTCAGACGGTCCTAAGAGACGTGGGGGGTATGTGTTGACCTCTTAGTGACTTGGAACTATGCTTCACCTCCTTTTTGTGTGTATTGTGTTAATACAGTACGAGAGTGATTTCGAACTAGTATTTCCCTTAGTATGAGAGATACGGGGGCTTGATAGCAGAGCATGCCATCACCATAGATTTTATGTATGGTGCCGATAGTATATATATTAAATGAAGGATATATATATATTCTACCGTGCGTATAAGTTGATAAATATTGAATAAATGCACCAAAATTTTAGTAAGTGTTCGAGAACTTTACAACAGTATTGAGAAATACATAATCGACGTAAGTAAGCATTAAGAGACTGATCTCTAAACTCAAATCATAGGCTTGTAACTTCTCAAAATAGAATTAATGGGAGATGAATTAGATAGACTTATGAGGCATTTTATTAGTACGGTAGGCGTGCACAGTACATGAGAGGTAAGAATTCTCAAGAGAGTGTCGCGTACTAACATGGTTGTTATATTAGCCAGTAAGCATTTTAAATACTTATTAAACTATTTTTAAAATTGTTTTACACTCGGGCTCTGACCCGTTTCCTATCATTTTCTCTCTCTTGTATATATTATAGGTGCCCAGCCACAGGGGCATCAGGCATAGGTCCTTTAGATTGGACGTGCTGCAGCTTAGGTGGGAGTTGCAGGCCCTTGCAGTAGACGACCTCTTCATTGATTCAGCTCTTGATTTAGTTCTTCATAGCTAGGGCATGTGTAGCCCGATTTCCTATTCCGTTTAGACTTATTATAGAATTTGTATTTATTTATGTTTTCAGTATTCAGTACTCATTTGAGAGTTATGTCATGTTATGTTGATCATACTTATGGATATTGACTTGGTTTGAATAATCTAGTTGGCATGTTTCTTTTGGATGATTGATATCCTCAGCATTTGTGTTATTCTTAAACTGGTTTATATTTAAAAAGGTTTTACGATGAAATCTAATAAATGAAATAATATTTAAAAAAAATGTTTTGACACTTAAATTAATTAATTATAGGGTGATTAAAATGGAAAAATTATTTTCAACAGTGATGCTAAGAATGAACCACACCGTTCACGTTGATTTTAATTTAATAAAGGACTGATCACCCGGTATTTAATTAGGAAGGGTGTTGTGAATATGAGCAAAATATTGGGCATAAAAATAATATATCCTTCCGTAGAACATTTGTGGACTAATGTAAAAGGTGAGATTGAAGCATTTCCATCAAAGAAGTCATCGTGAGTACCATTTTCAGTATTCAAGAAATATGACCATTCTTGTTATTTCACGAGCTTCTTTTTTACCAAGAGAGCCAGCATGCATGGTTTCCTATCTTAAAATGTGAGAATCTTTGAGCCCAAGCCTACCTTTTACTAAGTGATAAAAAGTTAAGGATCATAGAATTTTGTTGCCCGTCCATAACCAATACTTACCCAATATCCTCAAGCCTAACCAAACTTAGATACCCTTCGAATATGAACTACATTTGGCCTTATTCCCCTTACGGGATATGAGGGTATCCCATTTATGGGGCTAGCCTGGCCATGAAATAAATCCCATTTATTCTTTTAGCTTTTTTACCCAAGGACAATCCTCCGATTGGAACTATTATGTCTATGAAAAATATAAACAATAAGGACAACATAAACTCTGAGATTATAATCCAATGTAAGAGTCTCCAATCTAGTAAGGACCTTTAAATGTCCATCATATCATGTCTTCACCCATTTTGACATGAAAAATTATCCTAAAAATAATTCATTTCTCCTTTCAAAGTCAAACAAGAAGTCATTATTCATAAACGGGAGACGTTCTCACATGTTATTCGAACTCATTTGACATTTCTCTAAAATTACACATCGCTTGATATGTTAAACATCTCAGTGTTTAAGGTGATCTACATGATCTCAATAAAAAATAATAATAAATAAACGACAAAATCTTCATAAGATAAATCCTCATATGGCATTGATAGAAAGGGTTTTACCGTGACGCAAGACTCACCCATGCACTGGCCATTTATTATATTCGCCTCATAAAATCAATACAAAAACCTAAACTATGACTACACTCCTTTAAGGGAGTATAGTGGAAGTCCGGGTATCCAAAATCCACAGAGACTAGTTGCTAGAATTATATTGATTTAATACTTCAGGAATAAAAGTGTAAAAGGTAATTGTTAACAACAAGGAAAAGATAACTAGGCGAATGTATTCAAACTAGTTTAACAAAAGGAATAAAAACTATAGGTTGCGATAGATATCCCTCACCCCGAGTTAATTGGTATAAATGGTTACATGTTCACAAGTTATTTTGATTGAGTCTCATTTCAACGGTTAATTAACTCGAGAGTCGTCACCCCCTAAATTTGCGTAAAAGCCTAATATGATTTTGGCATCAACAAATACCCCGAAAATTACACACGCAATGTCGTAAATACAGAGCATACATGATATACCCCGTTAAATCTCCTAGGCGTAATAACAAGGAAAACCCAATCAAAATAAACTCATGAAAACCCATAAACATAGCAAAGCAGCCAAATCAACCCTAGGTGAGTTCAATTTAACATAACCTAATCTAAGTTAGCCCTTAAGCATGATGAAAAGCATAAATTAACAAAACTAATTAATTAAAACAAACAAGAAATAAATTAGCTCTAACAATTATTTAGGCTTGGAAATAAATAACAACGCATGAAAAATAAAGGAACAAATCTTAAATGCAAGAGAGAAGACAATGAATAGTAACTAGAAGCTTACATAAATGGGTATTACCCACAAAAATGGAGGAGAGGGGTAATCTCCACAAAAAAATTCCAAATGTTCTCTAACCCTAGGTACAAACTAAGAAAAGGGAAAAATAAGATATGTCTTACAAATAAAATAAAGTTCATATTTATACAAAGTTACAAAAGGAATCAAAGAAAATATAAAAGAAAGAGGGCAAAAGGGGGAACAACAATCACCGACCAAAATAGAGGGTCGGTCGATTCGGTTGGTGGTCGGTCGACCGCCGGTAAAGGGAGAGCTCACTGTTTTTAGCACAAGGAAAAAAAAAACACCAGTCGATTGGTGGGGCAGGGAAGATCGTATGTTCCTACAGAAACTCACGACGTGCCTAATCTGTTACGAGACCTACCTCATCCTCTTTCAACAAAGCCCAAGACATGCTATTATTTAGTTAATGGCTAAAGACCATAACCTTATTTTGTAGCCGAGACTAACTTGGATCATTAATGGCTAAATATGCTCACCAATTAAACTACACACCTTCCACCATCGTTGATTGTAACCAAAATCCGATACAGAAAAGGATCGGACATGGCGCTGCAAAATTAGGGCCAGGACATGTAACAATCCGGATTTTTAAAAGGGTATTTTTAAATAAAGGTGGACATTTTATTGGGGTTAAAAATAATTTGAAAATATTTATTGGATTCTAAAAATAGTCATAAGAGTGTCAGGGGATCAAAAGTCAAAAAATGAATAAATAAATAAAATATTATTATTTTATTCAAAAAAATAAAAGTGCTCAGAAAATTTTGAAAATCACCATACCGACTCAAAATTTAATTTTGAGCAACTTTTCCTTCTTCGACATCTCCTAAAAAAATTATTTAAATCCTATTTAGGCCATTTTTTGGTTCGGTCAAAAATTGTGTTTGAGAAGTTTTATTTAAACATCAATCATTTTTTCCTTATTTAAAGGGATGGTGGGCAAACCTTTTGACCTAATTTTGGTACAATGTTTTTTCACCATACATATTGTATATTCCTCTCCTTTTATATACCCCTTGGCCCTTGAGATTTGTGAGTTCCGACCTTAGTTTGGAGGTGTGTTCTTGGGGCTATTTTGATGTGAAGCTTGGAGATATATTTGTGGATCTTTGTGGACTGATTTTGATGGTGTAATCTAAATTTCTGGGCAAATTTATATTGATTCCTTTTGATGATTTAAGGTATGGAGTTTTATATAATATGCTCTTTAAATCTCTCGAGAGTTATTCCCTTTGATTTCATGTGATTATTGAACTCATATTTGAATTGTTAAATTCATTTGGATATCTGAAAATAATTGTTGAATTATTTTGATTCATGTGGTATTATTATTTGTTGAGCATGTTGTCATGAGATTTTAATATGGCACTGATGTTGGGCACCCGCCAAGATTCCTGTTCCGGCTACTTGATAAAGTATGGTGCGGTATGGTGAGGCCTGGTGACTCCGGTTAATGTGTTGTTGAGAAATTATATTGAGAAAATACTTATGAGATTTGAATTTTGGATTTGAATATTCGTACTCGTGTTGTTACGCTTTATTCATCGCTAATATATATTTGTTGAGCATATTTCATGTCGTATTGTGTACTTCCCCATATTTTCTTTTAGTTGGCAGGTTAGCGTGGATCTGAGCGCTATGGACCAAATGGGATGATTTAAGCGTGGTTATTTTTGGGAAGAATATTAGAGAATACTAGATGAAAAAATTTATATTTCTTTTGATGTATAGAGCATTGGTGATTTATATTCTTTCGAGATAGATAGTTGTATTATTTCGAGAGACTTTTGGCTGTCTTTAATTTGAAGAAATTGAGATTAGTGGTTTCTCTTATATTGTGGGATTTTTAGATGCTCTATACCTTGTTTCTTGTGGATTTGGATTTATTTTTTTGATAGTAGCGCTCCGTCCGCTCTCCCCGGGAGGGAGGGGTGTTATAGGACACAATGGTCTTTTATTTAATTGTTTTCTTTTTGCAATTCCCTTACATTTCAACTCCGAAAAATTTGTAACATCTTCTTTTGGACTCAGATTCGCACACCATTCCCGACCACGCGAATTATATTCTGAGGGCCACAGTTTTCGTGAATACTTTGGGCAAAAATTTCGAAGTGTGAAATGACTAATTTTCCCCTGAACGTGCGAATGTCAATAGAATTTTATCAGAATGCACCCAAACTTCACACTAAGCACCGTAACACCTACAAGAGTTCAATAATACCTCCAATAGCATGTTAACATATAAAATGGAGCTTGTCTGGTTATCGAGCATAATTATAGGAATTAAAGTACTCGAGGGGGCTAAAATGCATAAATATAGAGAGTATATATGTGCATGACTCGGGACAAATCAGGCATTTACACCAGCATATCGATATCTAAGAAACCTTTTGAGAACTCCCAAATCACTTGAAGACATGTACTAATACACCCTTATTGACTCACCTTAGTGGAGTAGGTTTTTTATGATTGTCCTTATCATTAGAGATGCAATCCTCAAATGGATATAAAGCAATTTCTGAAATTCTAGAACATATATAAAATATGTCTAGATCTAGTTTTACGTCGCAAACAACTTCTTTAAAAAATAAGAAGAATGCTTTTATTTAAAATTGACTGATCCAATAAACATGACTACAAGCCTATAAGACTCTCTATTTGGTTCCAGCATGGGCCATCTGGACGTTATTGTCTCCATCTTAAAATGTGAGGGTGGAGCGAGCACAAGCAAAGTATGATTTGGCAAAAACTTATATAAACCGGACAATAAACATTAAAGCATGCATATATGTCAATCATCACCGGGCATTACACTCAGCAAATGAAATCACTATGAAAGAGAGGTAATACACGGGACATGCGGGTATAAAGAGTAAATGTAAATGGAAACAAGGCCACGCACATGTCACAAATGAAGAACGCTATATATAAAATAAAAAACTGTAATCTCAATGAAAGATACTATCATTAAAGGAAGCGAAATGTATTTTCACAGATTATCAAAACTATTTAAACTTTTGAATTGAATCACCCTAGGATCACATAGGACTTTATAGGGTTATAGTATAGGTTTGGGGTTAAGGCTATGAAATGAAAGGACTATGTAAGGATTCAAAGTGTTCAGAGATGAAAACTCTGGATAATGGAAAATGTGGGCAAATACAAAATTTGGAATGTGATTCCATAGTAAGCATTAAATATAACAATGTAGAGAGTGAACAAAGTTTATTGAACACTATGCACAATATATACAATTTTTTCTTTCTTTTCTTTTCTTATTTTTCTATCTTTTTCTTTTGTTTTCTACTTTCTCTTTTTCTTCTCTTTTCTTTTTCTCTTCTTTCTTTTCTTTACTTTTCTCACTCTCACATGCTTAATTGTAACCACATAACACAAACATCATTCAATCCCAAGTATCATTCCATACAAAGGTACAAAAGGTGATATATAGGGCTTATAACTCCAATGTGGAGTTGGTTATGGGATTCAGGGTTATGAAACGAAAGGCTATATTAAGGCTCAAAGGGGTTGAAAAGGGAAAACATTTGAGGTGAGGTCAAGGTTAATATGGGTAATATAACAAAGATGGCATGTGATCATTTCCTAAAGTTAACGCATTTCTCGCGTCAAAACAAACTTTGAAAATCATGCTCAAGTAACGCACTTCAAGATATAAACTCAATTAATGAACGATCAATGAAAGAATAGTGAAATTACCAACAGTTGTAACGTTTTCAAAGAGGAAAGAGAAGTGTATAACACCCACAAACGAAGAAAATCCCAAAGCTCACTAGGTGTAAATATATACAATGCAATAAAAGATTACCGAGTTATAAAAATCTTAAAACAAATCAATTAAACAAGGGAAGCGCGTGTGCTCATGGGATTAAAGTTTAATTCAAGAAGTTATTCATAATATCAATAATTTAGGACAAAATGCTAATAACTTATAAAATCGAGAATATGCATCAGTGAGTTGTCTATTGGATAGGGCAATCATTAAAATTTATCATCAAAAATCAAGGCAAAATGACCAACAAATGAGAAAAAAAAATATTTTTGAATTTTTTTATTTTTTACAAGAAAAGCATGCATAGAAAGAACATATAATCAAATCAAAGAAACTGCCAATGAATGGATAGAATATCCCACACCCCCTAACTTAAAACCTGACATTGTCCTCAATGTGAATTAAGAACCAAGTTAAAGAGAGAAAGAGAGTGATATTACCCAAATTGTAGCGATCTCGTGAAAGTAAAAGTCGAATGATTCTACAAAACATGTTAGTACCAAGCATAGAAAAAAAAATAACAAAAACTTAACTAACTATACTAGACAATGAGTAAGGAAAAAAAATAAGGAAAATAAAAACTAACTATTTACAACCTACAATTTTAACTTTTAACTAACTATACACTAAAAGTTGAAAGTTTTGAGGGTCCACCCAAAATAAGATTTGACTTTGTAGGATCAACGGAGGGACCCTCCCTTTCATGCATACCTTCCAAAAAATACGAATTATGTTCAAACAACGAAAGGCGTGTGTAAGGCGGCAGAAATGAACCATCCCCAATTAAAAATTTTGGAGGGAGAATGAGGTATTTGGATAAAATGGGTGACAAATACACATCGGGCAAAAAAATAGAATTTTCTTCCAAATATTTTGAATTTGGAATGGGAGGTGGCGCACATGGAGGCAAAGATGCCTTCATTGAAAGAAACTCGAGCAAGTACTCCTCATAGGTGAATAGGTTAAATGTTTTAAAGTTTGGCACCGATTCATCAGATACTTGTATGAGCTCAACAATATAGAATAAATATGGGAACGAAAGAAATTCAAATTCAAGATATGAGTCATCATTACTTGAAGATTGAGTTTCGAAGGAAATAAGATCATTTTCAATGAAATATTCTTCTTTGGGGACCAAAGAAGAATTCATTTCATTACAAATGGATACTACATTCATTTCTTCCTCATTTTCATTCTCTATTATACCATGGGCCAAGTCAAGAATGGTTTGTTCCAAAGTAGGTACAAAATCTTCATTTGGTTCAAATCATTCCTCAACTTCAAAGGTCTCGAAAGAAAAATCGTCGTCGGATTCAAATAATAAATCCAACTCATGCTCCCAACAATGATTTTCTTCCCGATAACGATTTTCAAATTTTTCATTTTCGAGAAGGCGCAAGCCCTCACCGAAAGTCATAGTTCGAGGCGCGGATTATTGCAAATGAGAACTTTGAAAATCATCCTCAGAACTACTATCAAAATCATTACTATAAGAATTTTGAAAGCTAATGCATTTAGTTTCAAAATTATTATCATAAGGATTTTGAGGCCCAAACTACACCAAAAATAGCAATTTGGCACACCTTGATATTAAAAATCTGGCACGCTTTCAAACAGTGTCAAATTCTAACACAGTTTAATGACAATCTGGCACACTTTAAAACGGTGCCAAAATTTAACACTGTTTACAAGTGTGACAAAAATTGAGGACACTTAAGTAAATGCCCTAAAAATACTAATTCTCACTTTTGGTCTCCCTCTCTCTCCTCACAAGTCACCCGCTCGTTTCTCTCTCTCATTTTCACAGGTCGTTTCTCTCTCCAATAATCTATCTCTCTTTCCATCATCCACTCTCTCTCCCTCTGAAGTCTTCGATGCCACCATTATCCACCATAATACACACATCTTCTGCCTCCATAATCCACCATCCTCACACATTCGTGAACCATGAACCTCCTGCTCCAGCTCTGAAATCTAGCAAAATAAGTTTGAAATCTCTCAAAATTTTATGTTAGTTTAACTGTCACAAAGGCCGCAAACACTATTTCAAGTTGTGTTTTGTTAGTTTATCTGTGAGATTAGTTTGATGTTAGATTAGTTTATTGATATGTTGAATTAGTTTGTTACTTTAACTTGTTTGTTTAAAGATTAATTAGATGTTAGATTAGTTTATTAATGATGTTAGTTTAACTTTATTAGGTTTGAATAAATTGTTTATTTTCAGTTTATTAACTTTATTTATTTTAGTTTACAAATTAAATTTATTGTTTAGGGTTTAATAATTAACTTGTGACGTTAGTTTATTTGCTTACATATTGATGTTAGTTTACAAAATAAATACAATAAAGTTTTATGTTAGTTTTTAGGGGTCATGGAAAAATTCTTCAAAAGAAAAATGAGTGATGAAAATTATTTCAACGTTAGTTTATTTGTTTACATTTTTATTTTAGTTTACAAAATAAATAAAATAAAGTTTTATATTAGTTTTTAGGGGTCACGGAAAAATTCTTCAAAAGAAAAATGAGTGATGAAATTATTTCGAACTTGAAGTGCAACGTCGAAATGTGGCGTTAAATGGAGACTTCTTTCCCTTCTTCGAGGAATAAGAAGCTAGGTTTTGTGTTGACGACTTATTTGACAAATTTTCAGAGATTGGTTCATTTTTTCCCACACTTTGGGTATGGGGATGATTGTGTTGTGGTTGATTCTTTTGGTGGTGTTTTTTTTTTAAGATTAAATTATTGCCTTTGGTTGATGTGGATACTTCCATGTATGTGGACCTAATTTGGATAGGGTTTGAGGCCCGAGGAAGGACGACGACTTGCAGTGTGTAGCCTTGAAGATTTTGAGTTACAACTAATGCAGGGCATAACACCATTGCCTGTTTGGTAAATGTGACGGGGGTTTTCAGGGACGTCTCCCTTTCTCAGTTGGGGAGAACGACACCATTCATTTGATTTGGATGTTCAACTCGCCCACTTTCATGCTCACGGGCGAGCTTTTCTCAGTTTGGGAGAGTGACATATATGACAAGTCTTGAGATTTATTATATCTTTGTTTATTTTTAGTTTCATGTTTTATTAGGTTATTTATGTCATTTTAGTTTCTATATTAGATTAGAGGGTGAAACTTATCATTCCCTCTTTATTCATTTACTTTTTAGGGTTATCTTGGCTATCAAAACATCGTCGCCTATAAATAAGGCTCTTAGTTATTCTTTGTAATCACTTTACTTTTGGAGATGAATGAGAATTATAGAAGAAAATTAGGCCTTTGATCTCTCAATCAATCTTGTATCTGCGGTGGAAATGCTTCCACTTTCATTAGCAATAGCTTGACCTTTTTTTGTTATGAATGACCGTCATTATTATCTGGCTTAATTGTTAGTCATGGTTCTACTGTGTTGTAGCAGTTCTTATATTATGTTGGTTAAAAACTTTGTTTGGAGAAGTGATATCAGTTAAAATAGACTAAGGAATTATGCATATCTTTTAACATGATGATTCTTCATTAGATATTTCTTCGTCACATATCTATCAATCTTGACACAATTTTTCATTTCCTTTTTTGGATTTCGATATTAGTCTATTGTTTATGATTTTTGTGTTTAATGTCGATTGTGTTTCAGATCGACAAAGTTTGGAGTTAGATCTTGGAGCTCGATCTATATATCTTGGTTTGATCAGATCAGATCAGATCAGATATACTCTTTCATTTTTACCGAAAAATAGAGCTCAGCCCATTTGTTTGTCAATTTGACTTTAGGATTTGTGGCCCTACATCATCTGATAAGATCCAAACAGTTTTTAATTCCAGTAGTTTGTTCCTCTTACGTCATTTGATAAGATCCAAATAGGTGTTGCTATTATGTTTTCTTGACTTCCTGATGTTGCTCATTGTCCCATTGTACCTGTTTTTAAGTCCTTGATTTTTTTGTTCTTATATAATGACAAGAATATGAATATTTTGTTTAGTCATGTTCCATTATTCCATCCATAGAATGTGTAATTCAAAGTTCTGCTCATAGGCAGATTGTAACTGATGTTTGTCGCTGATTTATTTTATTAGTAGTAGTAGTAGTAGATAATTAATTATAATATAATTGTTATTAGTTATTATATTTAGCTTATGAATTACCTTTTTGTTTCATACTTTATCTTTTAGTCTTTAATTATAACTAGTACTATAGTTATTTAGCTTATAAAAGCCTTTCTCCATCACTTGTAATCACTTCTCACCAATTACTTATATTCCATGATATATAGTTTACTTCATTCAGTTGACTAATGCCAATGATAATACGTGTATACACTAGAACTATGTGGTTTTAGATAAAATAGTGAAAGAAATTTCAACTATTTTTGTTCTTATACCATAAGTCCTTAGAGGTTATGCCTTGTAAATTTCAACTTTATTGAGAACAAGATACTTGTGTACATATTGTTGAATTAATTTTTCTTTTGTTAAATTAGGAAGATGATATATCGAGATTTTAATCCTTCAAACGTGTTGTTGGACATAACATGACACTATCATGTTGTAGAGGGGACTTGAAGGTAATCCTGAGATTAGGGATAATTCCCTAATTAGCAACAGTGTTTGAGATTAAGCAGCCGAGGCAGCTCAAGCGTGGCAACTCATATTTAATTTGTTATGTTAGTCATCATGTATCTTTGTTTATGGACTGTAAACTGTAATGGTTATAATGTTGTAACGAGATTAATAACGAGTTTTAGTGTGAGGTCAAACGGTACTCGTGAGAAACCAGGCTTGGCAGGGCCCGGGAGAGCTTCCATGCTCTATCGAAAGACCTCGCCGTGGGAACTTTAGAGGGATTTGGTTTGGAGGATTGAGAAGTAAGGCACTTTTGGGACTCGTCCCAACCATCTTAGATACACCTGATAAAACACCGAAGGACCCTGACCGTGGAACCTCGTACGGAGCGACTTCGAGTTCCATCGAGCATTGAGTTATAAACCAAACAGTCCTCTACTTAATGTCACATCTACTGTAGGTGATGTCACTAGCCAGCTAAACGATGTCAGACATGCACTTGAGTAAACCACCGTGGTATTTGGGGCTGTCTGGAAGTTGGTGAGCCACCTCTGCGACAACAGCCCCCTGCCGCACAGTGGTCAGGCAAAAGGCATGTCTTGGCATTTAATGTTTATGACGCGGAAACAACTAGTGCATAAGGCATTTAATGTCGTGACATAAAGTATGAAGGATGTATTTCATAGTCATAAATGACTGAGTTGCCTCAGGGATGGTGTGGGAGGCTATTTAAGGACCCCAACCACCTTTGAGGAGAAGATGTTCCTTTTGAGAGTCAGGAAGTTATTGCTAGAAAGATTTATTATAAACTAGAGGTTTCACACACCCACCATTATCATCCTTCATTACGAAGCTTTTAATACGTGACAGATGTTTGAGGGTGCTTGGTGTGTTTCTACCTGCCTACCAAGGGGCATCTAGGGTGCTTACTTCTCTCACCCTCTAGCTGAGTTACTTCTAAAGTTCATTACCATCTTCTAAGTTATACACGAGAATCTTTACGAGACTAAGCTGAGCTTAACTTCATTGCGTCCGTGTTTGTGGGTCTTATCATTAACCTAAGGCTCTGGTCAAATAGCTTATCATTACCATACTCAAACAGGGGTTACGCCTCCATTTATCTTATCTAAAGTACCCTCCTACATTTGGCGACTCCGTTGGGGGGGGATTCTCTTAGCTAGGGAGTATGGCGCAAGATAATGCTACTTGAAGACTCAACTTTGATAATATCCAGCGTAATGAAGAACAGGTCGCGAGGGAGAAGGAGTCCCTAAGGGATGGGGCTCCTCGAGTAGAGGTACCGCCGGTTTCGACGATGTCAGACGTTCCTGGGGCGGCACGACCCGCCATGAAAGCGGGGTTGGGACCCGCCCAGATGGCGCTCCTCATGAGCAAATTTTATGAGTTTTTGCAAACCCCAGCAGCTTCAACTATGCTGGGAGGATTGGAGGCTAATGCATTCGTAACACCAAGGGTAGCTCCAATGGCCCCACCAGATATAGGCATTGTGGGAGCGCTCCCGGCAAGTGTGCCCCCTGTTGGGAGTCCAGCAGTGGGAACCTCAGGAGTCTTAACGGTACCTCCGGTAACGTTCACTTCGGCGACAATGGGCGCTCAGCCCATTGCCCCGTTGCTGGTGGCCCCTGTGGCCTCGCCCATGGAAGAAATGAGAAAAGAAATGCAGAAGGAGATGTTGAAGTTCATGCGGGCTTCCTCGCAATCAGCCGGTGAAGTGGCTTCGGTTTATGACGACTTCCGAATACCCTACCCTCAAGCGTACAACGATGAGCCTTACCCAAAGGACTACATTCCCCCTATCTTCGAAAAATATACAGGGAAAGGTGGGAACCCGAAGGAGCACATTAAGCGGTTTGTTGAACACTTGGGAGCACAATGCAATGATAAGAAGCTTAGGCTGAGGGAGTTTTCCAAATCCCTAACCGAGAAGGCATACACCTGGTACTCTCACTTATCTCCCAACAGTATTTCTACGTGGGAGGAGATGCACGTATTATTTGTCCGAAAGTTCTTTTTGGCAGAAGACGAGTTCACCTTGACCCAACTGGGAAGGGAGAAGCAAAGGCCAGGGGAAGAAGTGGTGGCCAATGTTCGAAGGTTCAGGGAAAGGTCCCTCGATGTGAGGGAGGAGGCCAAAGAGTCCAAGTTATTACAAATTTGTGCTAAGGGACTGCTTCCTAAATACATCTGCCATCTCATCAACGAGACGCGCGAGGGGACTTTTGCGGCATTCTTGAAAGTCGAAAGGAACATCTCTTTGGTGGTACGACCCAATCCGGTGGTAGTGCCCATGATGTTCAGGCAACCAATGCAACCCGCGGGGGGGAGGTCTCAGCCTCCGCGGGTAGGGTACGCCGAAGGAGAAGATAGGGGCAAGACGCCGAGGAGGGACAGCAAGAGAAAATTTGGGAAAGATAGAGAAGACCCTCCACCGCTGCCCTGCACGATAGAAGAGGCTGTGAGTTGTTATAACGCGATGGTCCAAGGGGGAACCGTTTATGAACCAAAAGGCATCCCAATAGAATAACTTGATGCTGCAACAAAGGCGGATCCTAAGTACTGCCAGGTTCATCGAAAGATCCAGCATCCAATAGAAAGCTGCTTCACGCTGCGAAGAATCATAGACAAGTACATGAAGGCGGGGACATTGCAAATTCCCCTACAAAACATTAACAACAACCCGCTTTCGGCACACGGGGCCAATTTGGTGATGGCCTATGATGAGGAGGCAGAAAGAGAAGGAGGGTTGACGATGAAGCAGAAGGAGATCGAAGAAGCTCTGGAAAATTATACCACGGGAATGGCTAATGTAGTTTTAGCCTATGATGAAGCAAACGCTAAGGACGTGGAAGACTTGTATAGCGTTGAAGATGGGGAAACAGACCCAGTCATAGAATGTAGTGCAGTTTCAAAATCCCCAAAATTCACTTGGTTCTTCGATCAAGTGGGGATCCCGAAGGAGAGCAGGATGGAGATAACTCACGCGATTTTGGACATTGCAAAAAGGAACGCAGTCCCCTCGCTAAGATGGAGGGGACCCATGGCCAGGCTGGTGAAGAAATTCCTGTCAGAGGTAACCTTGAGCGATGCAGATAGAGTTGTGAGGTTCCCTCATAACAGGCCTCTATATGTAACCGCTAGCATCAACGGAGTTAGCTTTGCAAGGACCCTTATGGATGGGGGTGCTTCCATCAATATTATGCCAATCAACTCCTTCCACGCAGCTGGTATTCCAAAAGAAAGACTGGTCCCCATGCCTTTGGTAATTTTGGGATATGACAGTCAATCTTCCAAGTCAGTAGGGTACGTGAATGTTAGGATTGCGATGGGAAACCTGAAGTCCCACATTAAGTTCCATGTGATAGAAAGCGCAACTTCCTATCACTTACTAATAGGGAGGGTGTAGATGCACAACCAATGTTTAGTTCCTTCGACTTATCATCAATGCGCCAAGGCAAATATCAAGGGAACGGAGGTGACCATTAAGGCTACGACGAGGCCTTTCACTATCGAAGAAGCACACTTAGTGGATACGACATTCTATACAGAACTGGGGGAGGATGTACGAGTCCTGACGAAGATAATGGAGGGGGCATGGGTTCCCTCAATTAGAGAGAGAATGGGGCCCTTGAATGAGCAGGATAAAGAGGGCGGAAGTAGCGAAGGGGTGAGCACTGAAGAAGCCCATCAGGTGATCCCTCGGCTCCAAAAGATCTCGAGGCAACTCAAAGACAGGATGAGACCTAGAACAGACCCGATGGAGCACGAGGTCTGACGGCAAAGCGTGTTAAGTCACTTTTCAGAAAAAAGAATCGCTGAGGCTTCCAGAGAGAAGAAGAGGAAGACCGTGGCAACAGCTACCAGCAGGCAATGCAAGAAAATTATCACTGAAGAGGGAAAAGTAGTATACCGCTTGTAACGGTGTGAACGGGCGACCGAAAAGGCTAAGTATGAGGTTGACCCGGTGTATGAGTGTTTTTTAGTGGATCGACGGGGGTAGTGTATGGTGATAGACAACTCCAACATATAAGAATTCATAAAAGATGTCGCCGAAGAACCAGACTACATGGGAGATCGACCAAGGCCCCAGGCACAAGAGTTAGACCAGCTGAACTTAGCAAGAGAAGGGGAAGATCCATGGCCTATATTTATCTCAAAAGATCTCGGTAAGGGGAAACGATAGGCCTTGGTCAAACTGATTCGGGAATTTATAGACATTTTTGCATGGAAGTACACTGAAATGGAAGGGCTAGATGAAGAGGTGAGTTGCCACAAACTCAACGTGATGCCTTCAGCCATTCCGGTGAAGCAGGCAACGAGGACTTACAAGCCTGAACTAGACTTAAAGATTAAAGAAGAGGTCCAATGCTTATTGGCGACAGGATTTATCAAGCCAATACAATATCCCCTCTGGCTATCCAGCATTGTGCCAGTGGGGAAGAAAGACAAGAACCAAATAAGGATCTGTGTGGACTTCAGAGACTTGAATAGGGCTTGCCCCAAGGATGAGTTTCCCCTACCCTCCATCGACAGTTTTATAGATGCCACGGCTGGTCACGAGATGTATAGCTTCATGGATGGGTATGTGGGATACAACCAGATCAAGATGGACCCCTCTGATGCAGAGAAAACGGCGTTCAGAACTCCGTTGGGCAACTTCATGTACAAAGTGATGCCGTTTGGACTCAAGAACGCTGGAACTACGTACCAGAGGAAAATGATGGCCATTTTTCATGAATTCTTCCACAAATTTGTTGAGTTTTACGTGGACGACCTGGTCATCAAATCGAAGAAGGAGGAGTCCCATCTGAATGATTTAAGGAAGGTGTTTGCTCGGTGCAGGAGGTATAAATTGAGGATGAACCCGTTAAAGTGTGTCTTCGGAGTAACAAGCGGGAAGTTTCTAGGCTTCGTGGTTGATCGAAAAGGGGTGCAGATGGACCAAGATAAACAGCGGGCGATATTAGAGATGCCATAACCTAGGACGGCGAAGGAGTTGAAGAGTTTTCTTGGCAAAGTCTCCTACCTTAGGAGATTTGTGCCTGGATTGGCCGAAATAACACACCCACTGATGCAGCTGTTGCGAAAAAACACGAAATTCAGGTGGGAGGAGGTTCACCAGGAGTCTCTTGTCAGGTTGAAGAAACTGCTCATTTCACCGCAAATCATGGTTCCTCCACAGGCAGGAGTACCGTTGCAGCTATACCTCACGTCTACCACGAGGTTCGTTGGAGCGCTACTGGAAAAAGAAGTGGACGGGCAAGAACAACCGATTTACTACCTCAGCAGAATTATACATGGTCCAGAGATTAGATATAGTAGCTTAGAAAGGCATTGTCTAGCCTTAGTTTTTGTAGCACAAAAACTTAGGCATTATATGTTGTCTTTCACAATTCATATTGTAACTAGATGTGACCCAATTAAGTATTTTCTTGCAAGAACTATATAGATTGGCAGGGCAGCTAGATGGTTCCTTATCCTCTCTGAATATGACTTGAAGTGTGTGGTTCCTCGCACAATTAAGAGCCAGACGTACGCTGATCTGTTGGCCATCTTCCCTTCAGGAACCTTCGAGCCACCTAAGGAAGACATTTCAGGAGATGATTTGCAGGGTAATTACCTGGATACAGCTGATGAGGAATGGACGATGCAGTTCGATGGATCTTCGACAGAAAAGAAGGGGGGAGCAAGGGTTATCCTTTCAAAAGGGATGGAGGAGATTTGCCTTTCCTACAAGCTAGATTTCCCTTATTCCAATAACGAAGCAGAATACGAGGCGTTGGTACTGGGGCTGCTAGAGGCTCTTCGAAGGGGAATTCGTTCACTCTGTATTAAGGGTGATTCGAAACTAGTAATTCAGCAAGTAAATGGAGAATATGCGTTGAAACACATGAGCCAGTCGCCATATAGAACAATCATTCAAAGGCTTCTCAACCAGTTCCATCGGACCAAGATCAGAAGACATCCTAGAACGATAAACCGCCATCTGGACGCCTATGCCACTATCACCCAGAAAATGGTCATGAAGACCGATGAGACTATCGTGGTGATCCAGCAAAGAATGGCTCCTTCGGTGGTACAGTCAATACTACCGATGAAAGGGGACGCAGACTGGAGGGGAGAGATTAGGAAGCAACTGAAGTCTGGCGAAGGATCTATGGGATTAAGAGAGTTGGCACAATACTTTACGAACCCGGGGAATCTTTACTATAGAAATGCGAGGGGATGGTTGTCAAGATGCGTCAGCCCAGAGGAAGCAGAGCAAAGATTGAGGAAAACGCATGAGGAGCACTGCGAAACGACTGAGATACCTCTATATAGGATAATTTAAAGAAAGGGGTATTTCTGGCCTAGAATGAAGCAAGATGCAGCAAAATTGCAACGGAAGTGTGATAAGTGTCAGCTATTCTTCGAGGCAGCTGAGTACCATTTCATTGAAGCTCAAACGGACTGGAGGCAGCCCTACATCGACTTCATTCAGGATGGGGTTGTCCCAACGGAGAAAATATATGCAATGGGTCTGAGGCGAAGGGCTCCAAGGTTCTATGTTCAGGAGGGGCAACTTTATCGAAGGGGGTACTTCAACAGGCCATTGCGTTGCGTCACGAAGGAAGAAGCAGCGGAGGTCCTCAAACAAGCGCACGATCCAGCCCACATAGGAGGGGCCAAGTTATATGATCAGTTGATGACGTTGGGGTATTATTGGCCAACAATGGAGAAAGACTCTGCTGAGTTCGTTCGAAAATGCAAAGCTTGCCAACTTCATGGAAATATGATCCATGCCCCATCGGTAGACTTACACTCTCTGTCAACACCCTATCCATTTCATACTTGGGTGTTCGACCTAGTGGGGGCAATACACCCTTCTTCGAGAGGCAAGATATGGATACTGGTAGCAATAGAGTGTTTTATAAAATGGGCCGAAGCAATACCACTCAGAAGAGAAACGGCTGGGGTGGTGAGCAACATCAGCAGAGAATACATCATTTACCGTTTTGGGATCCAAAAGGTTATTCTTTCAGATAACGGGACTCCCTTCGTCAATTCTGAAGTGACAATGCTCACAGACAAGTACCCTATTGTTCATCACACCTCAACGGTGGCATACCCAAAGGGAAATGGTCAAGACGAGGAGACTAACAAAACCTTGGTTAATATTTTGGCCAATGTGATGGAGGACTTTCCAGGGGCGTGGGATGACAAGATACCAGCTATTTTGTGGGACTATCGAACAATAAAATGGAAACCCACAGGATACACATCGTTCTCCCTTATTTACGGGGTTGAGTCAATCCTTCCAGTGGAGTTGGAAGTTCCTTCCGCTCGATATGCCTTACGAAGTAGTATACTCCCTCAAAACAGACATGTACAGTTGGAAGCATTGGATGGACACAGAGATAACTCGATGCAGCACTTCCAGATGTATACAAAACAACTCTTCAGGGCATACGATAACTTGGTGAGGCCGAGGAAGTTCATGGAGGGAGACCTCATATTAAAAGCAGCAGTAAAACACATCAGGGGGCTTCCTCTACCAAAGTTTGCAGCCAACTGGGAGGGACCTTTCATTGTAAAGGAAGCCCATGATTCAGGTTATTATTTAATTTCGAAGTTAGAGGAACACAAGCCATTTAAGATTAACAATAAATGGCTGAAGGTTTATCATGTGTAAACAATTAAGTTTGAACCAATGTTATAACTGGTTGTTGTTATAAATATACAAGTTTTGGTTACTTTAAACATAATGAAAGAATTGCAGAAATATAAAAATCTATAGCATACAAGAGCAGTCACAACACATGGATGGATTGAAAAGTATATATTCTTCATTCATAAACAATAGAGCATTACAAAAAAATTTGGGAGCTATCGCCCAACAATTACATAGATAAGAGCAGATGGAGAATCTTTATACAAGAGGCAATTAGTCTAAAAGAAACGATAAATCTGCGGAAGAGAAAAAATCTCCAGGAAGACCCGAAGAAACTGCTGTGAAAGACCGTTGGGCATTAATAGAAACCTCCAGCCTCGTTTGCACTTGTGTACGTTCGATGAGGAGTCTCTCGCATTTTAGTTTGACCAGACACAAGGCTTCTTCGGCATCCTTTACCTCTTGATCCACTGCTTCCAAAAGGGGGGCCAATGCGACCAACCTAGCCTCCTCAGCTTGTTGGTCCTTCTGGTGCTTTCGTAACACTTCCCTCTGGCCAATCAGTTGTTGGTTCTTCAGAGTCTTCAAATATGTTTTGAGCCAATCAAAACAGAAACCATCACGCCCCAGCTCCCTCAGGAAACCCAAAAATTGGTTAAGAAGGGATCTGGTAACACTTACAGCAGGGGTACTGGCAATTTCAGCAATAACGATCGCCATGCCTTGAAGTCTGTGACTCATCACGTGAATATTGGAGCGCGGGTAATCCGGTGTGAAGGTCTCAGGGTGACGATTCACCAGTTTTTTTATCACCAAGCGGTGGTTGACAGGCATTTGAGGAGACCGCCGAAGCACCATTAGGCAGAAAACGTGAGGAGGCAAGTCAGGTAGCGGGAGTTTGCACCCAGATTCGCTCTCTACTGTAGCACGAGTCGTGGAACCTTGATCATCATGACCAGAGTTTTCCGAAATAGCAGGTTCTCGGTGAAGTGAGCCCATAGGTGAAAGAACCGGGGGAGAATCTTCCCGAGCAACTTGAGAAGAGATGGAAGCCATAATAAGTATATGAAAAATCTTAACAAGCGTTTTCGTTATTAAGTCACCGTTATAGGTGGATTTTATTAAAAATCTTAACTAGCATTTTCGTTGTTAAGTCACCGTTATAGGTGGAGGTTATTAAAAATCTTAACAAGCGTTTTCGTTGTTAATTCACCGTTATAGGTGGAGTTTATTAAAATTCTTAACAAGCGTTTTCGTTGTTAAGTCACCATTATAGGTGGAGGTTATTAAAAATCTTAACAAGCGTTTTCGTTGTTAAGTCACCGTTGTAGGTGGAGTTTATTAAAAATTTTAACAAGCATTTTAGTTGTTAAGTCACCGTTATGGGTGGAGTTTGTCAAAAATCTTAACAAGTGTTTTCGTTGTTAAGTCACCAAAGAGGTGAGAGTTTATGAAAAATAACTTAAAATGCTTTCTTCGATCAAGTCACCCATCAAGGTGGATTTTGAGAAGTCAAGAAATATAGAGAAATTAGATTAGCGCCTCAGTAGCAGCAGGAGCAAGGGTAATCGCCACGGGGGTCAAAATGCCAGAAACCGTGGGAGGCGGGCTCATTACCTCGGCAGCCTCAACGGGGCCCTCAGGTGTAGAAGCCTCGGAGGGAACACCTCCCTCACCAGTATAAGGCATTATGGAAAGCACGGGCGCATCCTCAGAAGGAGATGTTGGCCCTTCGAAAGATGTCCCACCTGGAGCAGGTACTCCAACCCGGGCCTGAGAAAGAATAAGGCCACTTAGCGCGAAAGGCGGAGAAAGACTTGGAGAGAGATACAAAGACAAACGAATGTTAGATAAAAGGAGTAACTGCAAAAGGACAATAGATAAATACGCTTGGCTTACCCATGTTATGGCACTAAAAAGAGGAACTGCAGCGAGGGGTCTTGAGAGTACAGGAGGAAGGAGAATGTTGGCTACCAACGACGCCACATCCACCTAAAACAACCCAACATGTAATTAGGTAATAATTGGGACAAATAAAAGATGCAAAGCTCGAAAATACACTTACCTGTGACACACTCTCTTCGACCACGACCATGGGCAGAGAGACCTCCCGCTCCAAAGGCAACTCAGAAGAGGCTGGAACAGGTGCCTCGGGCTGGCCAAACAACCCAACTGCACCCACGGCGGCATGTCTGGCCTGACGGGAAGAGGAACGGCGCAAATAAGTGAGGCTTATTAAAGGAGAGCGGGGAAGGGAGGCAGTGGCCGTAGGATCACCACAACGACCCCCCACGAAATGGCTCACTGGGGGGCTGGGGGGACTGGGAGGACTGCCCCCCATTTCTTCAACTCCCTGCAACAAAGATATCAGGCAATAAGCAAAAAAGACACCACGTCAAGAGAAGAATTAACAAAATGCACATATACCTCAGATCCGGAGGAGGGACGAGATGATGCAACTATTGGTGAAGATGGCAAAGAGGCAGGGACAGAAGGAGCTGGTGATGAAGCACGCTCAGATGTTTATTTCTTTTAGGGCTTGGTACCCAGCGTCTTCCTTCTGGATCCCATGGCGCCCCCAATTTCAGGCACCTTCGACCTTTTCCTTCTCTTCGTAGGGGGCTCACTAGGATCCACCACTATTTTTGGGAATGCACTCGAAGGGGGAACGGGAACTGCGCGCCGTTCGAACTCAGCATTTATCCGGGCAATTTTGGCCTCTACTCGCCTCCTCAGCTCTTCAGCTAATTTCGGGGGCATGGAGGGGGGAACGGATGCAATTGGAAATGCCTCCAGTGGAGTCCTCATTTGATCTTTGACCTTGACCTTCTTCGACTTGGACTTCTTGGCCCTCTTAGCAGGTGTCTCGGAGGGGCCTTCTCCCGTGGCAACTTTGGCCGTGGGGACAGATGGCTTGGGGGTCGTAGTGTCCTTGGGTTTCGGGGTGGCAGTCGGGATCAAGGGGCAATGAGGGGGTAGTTCATCAGGAGACTCCTTAATAGTTTTGCTTAGAGGAAACTCAACCCCAAGCACGGAGTTCCCCTTTAGACCCAACTCAGAGGAAGAAAAGGAAAGGATAATGGGATAGCAAGGAGGGGACTGAACATACTCATTAATCCTGGCCAACTACCCCGGATGGAACTTCATGGCAAAGGATGTGGATACATCTCTTTTCCTCGTGGCACTCGGGAGGGTGACACGCCCATCAATGGTGGATGTCACGCCAAGCACCGCAGCGGCAGTATAGAAGGTACATGCCTCGGCAAAGGTGGCTTTGGGATGATTGTTCTGGAACACAGGGCAAGGAGCCCCCTGATCGAACCCAAATTGTCTGCTGCATCTATCAGGGTTGTAGGGCTCAGAAGCGTACTCCCATTCAGTGTAGGAGGGGAGGAACCCCGGGGTAAAAAGAAGCACTACGGCCTGCGAGGGATCCTCTACAATCGGATTAAATCTAACCATTGTGGTTACAGTAGGAAAGAAGTCCCAAGTGTGGGAGAAGGTGGGCTCACTATATGGTCTCATTATGAAGGAGTCCAAATGGTCAAAAACCTCCATTATCTCCTTTCGGCTCTGCTTCTTGTGGAAACATAGGAGGCGTGGGGGCTTGATACCCTGGCTCATAGGTAGAGAAACTGACTTCGCAGAAATGGCAGGAAAGTGGGTGTAAAGGTAGCCCGTCAAGATGATGGTGTTGGCAAAATTCGCCAAATTATAGCGGCCCAGTGACCGTTCCATGTCAATATGGGTTCGATCCAACCAAGTGTAGAGGGACCCCAAGGTAATGGCGGCCAGAGGTAGGTTGAATCCTCTGGCCAAATGAACAGAGATATTTATCAGGTCCCTCCTGGGCTGATCGTTGGGCTTTCCAGTGAGAAAGAAGCATAAAAGTAGTACGAGTATGTAGGCCGGCAGTTCCAAGGAGGTACCTCTACCATGGCCCGTTACATCACTAGCATCCTTCGGCGTCGGAGCCTCAAAAAAATAATTGATAAGAGGGGCAAAGTTAGCCTTGTTGGAGGAACTGGTGCAACTGCGGCAGATCCGATCCAACTCAACCCGATCGGCAGCCTCTTCAGCGTCCAGAGGCTCGTCGTAGTAAGTATACTCGCCCATGGGTTTGAACCCAAGGAGTTCGTAAACATCCTCTAACGTAACAGTAAACTCCCCCCATGCAGCGAAGAAGGTGTGGGTTGTGATGTTCCATCGAGAGACTAGCACTTAAAGTGCCGCGTTGTGCTTCGAGATAGTGAACTCGCCAAACCAGTAGGCTCGATGCAGCCCAACCTTCGTAAGAGCAACAGCGTGAGAGCTCTGCATATGTGTATGCCACGTAGAAAAATGGGCTGGTGACCCCCCAGGTGCTTCGAAGTCGATCTGGGAATAAGGAAAGTCACCACGATCCAGACGGAAGTGCATAGTCCCCTCGAAAGGAAGATAGCCCCACTTCGACGAGTCCACTTCTTCATCACCCAGCAGTAAGGGATCGAACTTAGAGGAGAAATGGCATGTATTGCACGCCTCAGAAAACTTGTTAGTTTCCTCTTCAAAAATGGGTGCACGACGGTAGAGGCATAGTTGTTCTTGACGAGCAGCGACCAAAGCAGCACCGCTAAGGGTGGTGGCAGCGCTAGCAGCGGCAGAGGTGGAACCAGGTTGGGTAGCGTCAGCAACTTGGGAAACACTGGAAGAAGCCATGAGAAATTGATAATAAGTGGGGTATATGGGATAATAAGGCTAAGAACAATAAGAGAGGAGCACAACCGCAGGTGGTGGTGAAAAAGATAAGAGAAAAAATGAGGTTGGGCAAAGAAGAGGGCAACAATGGAGGTCGCACAAGCTCTCTCTCTCTCTACAAGAAGCGGGGAGTACTGAAGAAGACGAAGAAATCAGAAGAGTTTGAAAAAAAAGAGCCTTTTAAAGGGTTTCAAACTCAACGGTTAACATTCCCCATGAGCGCACGTACAAGGGCGGCCCCTAATCATTTCAAATGAACATGTGGCACATCGGGAAGGATCTTGACAGCTGAAAAGACAGCATTATGTCGAATACAAAAAGACGTATAGGGAATAAAAGGGGTTGCCTTCTTCACCAAGTTTATGTTTTGGCGCCAAAATGGGTGTCAGACTTATCCATCAGGGCCCAACGGATAATATGTTCCAACGACTCAAAAAAAAACTTGTTAAAGGGTGACTCCGATACATCGGGAAGCATTTCTACTTTTTCGAACATAGAGAGGCATCACAGGGGAGAATTTCATTTATAAGGAGTCCACACGAGTATTTGAAAAAAAAGAAGGTTCATCGGATTGAGAAGTTTCGTGCAGACATTTCTTGTGCCAACAAATCTCTCCACGAAGGGGAAAGTGTAGAAGGGGCTTGAAGGTAATCCTGAGATTAGGGATAATTCCCTAATTAGCAACAGTGTTTGAGATTAAGCAGCCGAGGCAGCTCAAGCGTGGCAACTCATATTTAATTTATTATGTTAGTCATCTTGTATCTTTGTTTATGGACTGTAAGTTGTAACGGTTATAATGTTGTAATGAGATTAATAACGAGTTTTAGTGTGAGGTCAAACGGTACTCGCGAGAGACCAGGCTTGGCAGGGCTCGGGAGAGCTTCCATGCTCTATCGAATGACCTCGTCGTTGGAACTTTAGAGGGATTTGGTTTGGAGGATTGAGAAGTAAGGCACCGTTGGGACTCGTCCCAACCATCTTAGATACACCTGGTAAAACACCGAAGGACCCTGACCGTGGAACCTCGTACGGAGCAACTTCGAGTTCCATCGGGCATTGAGTTATGAACCAAATAGTCCTCTACTTAATGTCACATCTACTGTAGGTGATGTCACTAGCCAACTTAACAATGTCAGACGTGCACTTGAGTAAACCACCGTGGTATTTGGGGCTGTCAGGCAGTTGGTGAGCCACCTCTGCGACAACAGCCCCCTGCCGCACAGTGGTCAGGCAAAAGGCATGTCTTGGCATTTAATGTTTATGATGTGGAAACAACTAGTGCATCAGGCATTTAATGTCGTGACATAAAGTATGAGGGATGTCTTTCATAGTCATAAATGACTGAGTTGCCTCAGGGATGGTGTGGGAGGCTATTTAAGGACCCCAACCACCTTTGAGGAGAAGATGTTCCTTTTGAGAGTTAGGAAGTCATTGCTAGAAAGATTTATTACAAACTAGAGGGTTTCACCCACCCACCATTATCACCCTTCATTACGAAGCTTTTAATACGTGACGGATGTTTGAGGGTGCTTAGTGTGTTTCTGCCTGCCTACCAAGGGGCATCTAGGGTGCTTACTTCTCTCTCCCTCTAGCTGAGTTACTTCTAAAGTTCATTACCATCTTCTAAGCTATACACGAGAATCTTTGCGAGACTAAGCTGAGCTTAACTTCATTGCGTCCGTGTTTGTGGGTCTTATCATTAACCCAAGGCTCTGGTCAAATAGCTTATCATTACCATACTCAAACAGGGGTTACGCCTCCATTTATCTTATCTAAAGTACCCTCCTACACATGTCGAGTCATTTTTATTTTCATCGGATTCGTTTTTTGTTTAAAAAAAACATTGTGTAATGCCTATTTTACTTGGGTCGTGTTCGAGATATATAAACCCATTCATCTCTACCATACTCCTCTTTCTACAAGTGGTGCTTCGATTGGGTAAACTCATTCGGGTAACACAAAAATGTCATGTAATCGTCATATAACATTCCATCTCTGAATCCATCATCTTGTAAGGATCCCTTTGAATTAGGATTAAATGTTTTAGTATTGAAACTCCTTGCATCAAACTATTTTCTATTCAACCACCTCTTGATTTCATAATAATTAAAATAAAAACCATCAAAAATCTTCATTTTAGCTCTCAAAATCAACCAGCCGCATCAAATTGTTTTTTCAAGGAAAAAATAATCCAGCATATTAACTTTAAAATTGGTCTGTTGAAGATAAACTAACAATAATACAATCAAACCCAAATTATCAGGAAAAAGAAAAAAAAAATGTTGAAGACAGGAGGAATGAAAATAAACATTGGATTCATAAATATATATTCAGCATCTAAATCTCTGAATTTCCTGGGATTTAAAATGGTATCGACGTAATATCAACCTCTTCAATACTATCTAAATTATCAATAGCGACCCGATGTTTAGAATATTTTCCAAGGCGTAAGAGCTTTTTCATTAGTTGGTTCAAACCATTTCGGAGTAAATTGGTGACCCTTCGACTCTCGAATTTTCTTTTCAGCTATTTTCTTTTCCTCCACATTGCTATTTTCAGTATGTGCAGCAGTCATTGGATGTTGATGACTAATCTATTCTACAATCAATGTAATATACGGATATGAACCACGATACAATATACACCAGTCGCATGTGCAGATCCTCGCATTCATCTACTAAATCTAATAGATAGGAGTATTCCCTCAGCTCAGCAATTTTCTGAAGCATTGTCATTGGCTTAAAAATGAGAACGTGGATCGGAAAATACAAATAAAAAATCAGTAAAAACAATGATGAAAATTAGAAAAATGAAAATTGAGGTCCCATACATGAATAACATAAACCCCTATATTTGCAAACCTGAGGTCTCAAAGAATTGAAAATTGGAAACTAAAAAAATTCATATTTTAAAAACCACAAAACGCTGAATTGCCCAAAATTCATACCTGTTGTGTTTTTTTGGCGGAAACAGAGCTCCTCACTTGACAATAAGGCACATATTCAAACATAAGAAAGATACATGTGGTGCTTAATTTTATGATCCATGTGTTGATTGTCTCTCTTTTACTGTCGGTTGTGCAGAAGTTAGGATTTCTCGAGTTCGGATTCTCGTCGTTGTCGACGGAATGGGAAGATCAGGATGAGAGATAGATATTTCCATGGCCAAAACCATATTGGTAGACATAGTATTAAGTAGCGAAAAGAACATCAAATAAAAAATAGTGAATGCCGAAATTTAGTCCCAAGTTGTATTATTTTTAAATGGCCGACCTGAAGTTATTTTGGAAATTGGTCCTAGTTTAGGAACATCAAAATAGAATGTGGATTATAGACATTTTGAAACAAAAAAAGTTGTGTGAGAAAAAATGGAATTAAACCACTGAAAAAACTCTCAACCCAAAAATAGTGAAGACATTATTGTTGACTTGGACTACACTTCGGGACTGCAAACGAAAAAAAAAGGTTCTGGGACCATTTGTTGGACATTCATACACATTCAAAAGTTCAAGAAACATGCGTTTAATTGCCAATAAACACGAGTACCTTATATACCATGCTGGGTACTTTACTGCATGGATGAATGTCAAACTATCAACAACACACAAAATTTCATACACTGCCACCATCACTAAATATTCATAATAATAAAATGAAATAAAAGAACTTATTGTGTTAACTTCAAAGAGCCAGTCTCCATCCCAAAGGGCAGTCGAAATTTTTTGTGTACGACATTTCATGCCTACAACATTCCTTACACACCTGTAATCATTCGAAAATAATAAACAAGTTAAACTATTAATCTTAGTCGCAAGTTTTATATCAATGTTATAAATCACTATAGCAAATGTAAATGATGAATTTAGATAGGGTGGATACCAAACTTTAAAGAGAGAGATACCCAGCGGGGGTGATGGCATTGCAGATCCAAAGCATGGATAGTTTAAATCTGAAGTAAAAAGATATAATTGGGATATTTAATCTATCAAATAAATCCAATTGAACTTTTGATCACGTTCCCACACAATCATAAATAGAATATACCTTATAAAATAGGTAAAGTCAAGTTAAGATAATCTAAGTATATAGTGTACACCCTATGTAGCCCTATGAGGCTACCAAGAATTGCAACTGCTTGTCATTTACTGAGATATGCATGTGTTGTCCTTTACTGATATGTACTTGCTTTGTTCGAACTCCGTTTACAATCAGCATTCATACTACATATTTCAATATAAGTAAATTAATTCCCGATAAGGAATCATAAGTAATCTCGTTACCATAAGGTATTATAAGAGAAGAAATCATCCTCGGAACAACCGAGAGACCGAATACGCGATCAAGTATTGAAAATGTATTATTGATCTTCTCCACCCCCAAACTTTCATTCATCCATAATCTCACATCAAGCTCAAAATCTTTTACTGGGGACATCATCAAGATCTTTATACAACATGTTAAAGTTGCAAAGTAAACGAACTCCCTGTTTCCACCGGGTGACATAATAATTTAACAAACAGTAAGAATCGGAGCATTTGAATAAAATAATACTATAAACCACAAAAAACAAAGTTAGATTATAGAAATTCGAATTAAACAAAATTTATAGAGGGTGCGCGCCCATGTGTGTGCGAGTTTATGTAGACCCGCCTTCAACAACTACTTTAGTTTTAAAATTCCTAATCACCAACAAATCACGATAATGATAATTATAGGAAAATTCTTGTGGATATTGAGTATCTTGCACACCTACCCCAAATAGGAATAAAAAACTATACAAAAGTGCGTACATACACCACAACATATAATTTCAAGCTATAAAGACCCCATAACAAATTGAATCTGTTTACACCATACTTAACATGATTGTACCACAACAAACTTATGATCTTACATCGCGGCTATAGTGATAAATTGAATATAACACAAAATGAAATCTTCACTGCCCATACACAAAATGCATCCATGATAGGCTACAACTTCCATTTGTGAACATACAATGAAATTGACTATATAATACCAATTTGATTTCCTTTTCCTCTCTCATTTCTCGTTGCTCTATAACAGCAGCGCTGCATATATATATAACAGCATCTCTGATTAATTCTATTACATGTTGTTCTCTCTCTCACTGTATATATATACAATATATAACATTATGTAATATGTTGTATAGTAAGATGGAGGCTCCTTGCATTCATGCACGTTCATGTCACTTATGTAATTTACAAGACTTAGCTTTATATCATATAATCTTGTTTCTCACTTCTAAAATGCTCTTGTTTTGGGCTTACATGTATTTCAATTAATATGTCGCGCTTCGTATTTAAATTTGGCTCAAGGATTTGAAAACAACAATTTTTCGGAATATGGCACATAACATTACACTCTTACAATAACCCTTTCTGAGTGTTTCAATACACACTCCGAGGAAGTGCACTTTATAAATTAACCATAGGTATGCTTTATAGTAAGATCAATATAATAGGATTGGACACAATTAGTTATGATTATTCATATCTTTTGATTCGTCAAACATAATCAAGTTCTGTTTCGTCCTTTTTACACCTAAACTCATCCATGGTTCTATTGATGGTCTTAATGTCCAACTTACTAAATATTGTAGTCAGGGGGGACAAACGAGAGTAAACATAACTAAATATTATAGTCATAATTGTAACTTATCTTTACCTTTTCTGCAAGTACGCTACAAAGGTTGTCGAGATACTTCTTGAAACGTTCATGGAGGATGAAACAAAGGCTACCAAGGTAGCCCTGCCTCTACTTGAAACAGAGGTTGCCCTGCCAAGGCTGCCTCTTCTTGTATATATCAGGTTGTTTACGATTCTAATTAATTTCACATGTCATCCACAATCTTAACCTGAATAGAATCTTGTATATATATATTTCACATTTTGATTGTTAGTTTGTTGATTGTCATCAGGTCATATCTCACCATCACTTTGAAATTCTTTCCAATTGGAGGCAAAGGATGATCTATTATGCAACTGTTAGGTATTGATTTTAAGTACTACCTTATTTTGAAATTTATGCACATCACATTAAGTTTTATAGTTGTTGATTACCTATTATCGGGGAATGAATTGTGTAATTAGGTTATTTGAATTGTCCTTGCATCAATGTGTTACTTTTTAATTTCACCTTATAATATGTTATGGAAGTAAATTGATCCGAAGGGCTTTTGTATGTGTTCGCATATGATATTGGCTTTCAATAATTCTAATGTGTTGATTATTGTCTTGTTATGTTCTTCAGCCTCCCTCTGTTTTATTATGTTTGTTTTATAAGAATTGTATGCCTTTTCCTTGTTTTGAGAACATTATTTGTCTTTTCACCCCGAAGTAAAATACAAGGGCATCTGTATTAATATGTTTTTCACATGTTACAGTTCTTACGTTATCTCCTAGTTCTCTTTACTTTCCCCCTTCCCATTGTTATATAATAGTTTATATAAAAACATTTGTGGCATTAAATTTTTCCTGCTAGTATCACATTTGTGGCATTAAATTTGTTGTTTAAATGTTCTTTTTTACTACTGAAATTTTTGGTTATTTAGGTCTGTTTTTTTATATTGTAGGGTTGATACAACTTGTTCATCAAAGGGTAGTCACGTCTCAATCTTTAGGTTTATCGTGTCTGGTAAATTTGAATTCAATCTCTTATTTCATTTATGTTTATATATTCAAATTCTATTATAATTAATTAAATGTGTTGTTAATTAGTTATTTCTACTTTCTTATATGGATGATCCAAATAGAGAAACAAATGGAACACCTTCAAATGATCATCCGCCCGATCCCAATGGTTCAAATAGAGACATCTCAAACCTACTGTGGTAAATAACAATTTAAAAACAATTTGAGTACCAAAACAAACTTACCCATCTTATATATGACTTCACTTATGTATGTCAATATAATGCATGTGTCTATATCTTTGGAACATTATAGATGATCAATTGTTACACTTACCTACGCCATATATGACAAGAAGGGCATGGTTATAGAAAGACACTGGAGATCAAAAGGCCAGACATAGACAAAACGCTAAAGATCGAGACACTCAATGTCGATAAGAGCTCGAAGAATTAGAATTTCGCCACCAACAAGCACTACTACAGATAAAAAGTGACCTGAGAAATGAAATGCAGAGTTTATTTTCGAGTATTATCCCTCATCATGCTTCCATCACCTCAACGGCTCATACCGACTAGGTAATAACACATCTTTGTTTTATTTCTATATATGTATGTGATGGAATGCTAGGTAGGATATATGTTGCGGCTATTCCGCCCTTAGTTGGTTACACTGTTATGACTATTTCTGTCGTTATTTTTTAGTTAATTTTTCTGTTTAAACAGGTTGGTTTTCATGAATAAACAAAGGTGACTCTGTCGATTTTTTTGAAAATATTAAGTGTTTTCAAAAGTAAATAATTTGAAGATATACAAATTTAATAAGGTTTTTAAAGATTGTCATCTATAGGAACTATTAAAAAAGATTACTTCTTTGTTTAAGGTAACTGAAACTAAATAAATCTCATGGCATGATGTAGGAGGATTTTAATCTTGTCCAATGATAAGAATTAATTACACTTTTTTTATAGCTTGGAACTCATTGGAAGTTTGATGGTTGTGCATGTAGATGCGAACCAGTGTTGCTTAAAGATAAGACCGCGGGATTTGAGATGAATTACATATGTATTGACATGAATTGAGATAAAATTCAAACTTCTTCATGTATTGAGATGAATTTCATATGTATTGACATGAATTTTCTATTAATGGAATTTGAGCCCATAATTTTTAGTGGGATTATTGTCTGGATGTGTATTAGTGTTCTTGCGGATTATTTGTATTATTGTTGTACTATTCTTACCATGATGATTTTATATTATTATTGATTTTTTTTGTTATTTTAAACAGGTATGAAAAATAGTGGAAATGCTGCTGATTTTTTTGGGTAATATTATTTATAATTAATTTGTTTTTCTTTGACCCAAAAATTTGGCACAGTTCAAAATCGTGCCAAAAATGTATCAAATTTTGGCACGGTTTTGAACTGTGTCAAAAGTGTACCAAAATGTACTCAATCCGGCACAACTATAAAGTGTACCAAAAGTGTGCCAGAAATATCAAATTCTGGCACGTTTTTAAAGTGTGCCAGAAGTGTTCCTGTTTGGCCAAATCTGGCATACTTTTAAACCATGCCAGAAAAAATGGTCATTTTGTAACACCTAATTCTGGCACAGTTCAAAACCGTGCCAGATTTGATCTGGCATAGTTTAAACCGTGCAAGATTGTTATTTTTGGTGTAGCAATATCGGAATAATCATTATCAAAATTCCAGTAACCCATAACTTAACTTTGGTAATACTCACCCAAAGACATTTTAGATGTTTTAATTTTTTGGGTTTGTAAGTATTGGCCAAAAGTCATAGGTGTAGGAGGATTTTGAGAATTATCATTAAGATTACCGAAAAATTGAAATAAGACATGCTTACCCAAAAAAAAGGCTCGGGAGGACAAATTCTACAAACCAATTTGCGGCGAAAAAAATTCAAGCGTTTCTTGGTGCTCAAATGTAGAACTCCTACAAAAATAGTTAACAAATAATACAATTAAAAAGTAGAAGAAAATACTACGAAATACTAAATCAATTCATTTCTAAAACAAACTAATCCCCGTCAGCGACGCCATTTTGATAGAGAGGGTTTTGTCGCGATGTAACAGTTACATACGCACCAGTCATTTATTATATTCGGCTCACTAACTCAATAAAAAAACCTAAATTATGACTACACTCTTTTAAGGGAGTATAGTGGTCAGTCCAAGTATCAAAAATCCACAGAGACTAGTTCCTAGAATTGTATTGATTTAATACTTTAGGAATGAAAGTGTAAAAGGTAATTGTTAACAAAAAGGAAAAGATAACTAGGCGAGTGTATTTAAACTAGATTAACCAAAGGAATAAAAATTATAGGTTGCGATAGATATCCCTCACCCCGAGTTAATTGGTATAAATGGTTACATGGGTTCAAAAGTTATTAAGATTGAGTCTCATTTCAACAGTTAATTAAATTCAGAGTCGTCACCCCCCAAATTCGCATAAAAGCCTAATATGATTTTAGCATCAATAAATATGCCGAAAATTACACACGTAAGGTCGTAAATACGGAGCATACATGATATACCCCGTTAAATCTCCTAGGCGTGATAACTAGGACAACCCAATAGAAATAAATGTAAAAACCCGAGACTTTAGAGACGATAATTTATTTATTTTGGGAGAAATAAATATTATTTTATTTGGTGAATTATTAAATTGGCATTTGAGGTAAAAAAAAATGAAGTTGTTAGAAAGTGTTTAAAATGGCGATTATGAGGGTGTAGTTGTGTCCGGAAGGGTCGAGAAAGTCAAAATGACTGTACTTGGGGTCTATTTAGGTTCCGAAATAATTTAAGTGCGTCTGACTCGAATTAAAGCTACCGAGTCATTTAAAGTGTGCATTATCATTTAAAGTTGTGTATCTTGGGAGACAAGGCTTATTAAGCCTACGGGAGATCAATTCTCCTTAGAGAGAAAGAGAAATAGAAAGAAAGAAAGAGAGAAGAAGAAAGAAGAAGAAGAGAATAAGGAGAAAAGAGAGATAAAGTGGATTTTCTGGCATTTACGCGATCTCGAGGAGGAATCAGACCCTACGAACTTGAGGCAAGTTATTAAACTTGCTAAATAATTGTTGTGTACCATTTATTTCATGATTTGTAGATTAAATCTTTGGGTTTTAGGTTTAGTTTGATAAAACCTAACTTTTGGGTAAAATCTTAGATTTGTTATTTAGATCTTGCATTTGATGATAGAAATTAGTTTAAATGTGTTCTTGGTTGAATATTAATGTTATATATGTAATTGGGTTGAAGAGAAATGAAGAGAAAATGATTAAAATGTATTTTGGGGATTTTAGGTTAAATAAAAAAGTAGCCATTTTCGTGAGTTCTGCAGAGCCGAATCGATTCGGCCCCTTACCGAATCGATTCAGAAATATGCAGGTGCCTAGGTCTGAGTGACCATCTCGATTCGGACCCCAGCCGAATCGATTCGTCCTGAGACGGAATCCCAGGTCTGATGACCCGAATCAATTCGCCTTGGAGGCCGAATCGATTCGCAGGGCCGAATCGATTCGGAATTGGCCCGAATCGATTCGAAAACAGGGCTTTTCGAGGGATATTTTTCTAAGGAGAATTTCATTCCGTTTTGTTCGAGGTTATCAATTGGGAACCTCTATAGGAGTTATGTGGAGTATGTTTTGGATACTTATAGAGAGTTTCCCTTATAAGAAATTATTGGAGTCACACTTACCTAAATTGAGGAATACCGAGTAGAGATTTTGGTATGTTCTAAGTGGGGAAGCCGACTATTATTGAGAATTCTATTTGGAGATAATTATTAAATTTATATGAAAGAATGAGAATGAGCTTAGTGATATGGATTTTAGAATCAAATCCCAAATGGGATAAAATTTAAAAGGTTCATATAACTAATTGAACCATATTATGGATTGAGAATTATAAATGCAAATAAATGTGCATACGGATACAGAGATATCCTTAATAATGATTAATTTGGGAGATGTCTCACATAATGAGAAATGCTAATCGAGGTGCATTAGGATATAGAATATCCTTAACATAAATCGAATTGAGAGACTATTGATAATCACAAGCGACATGTGAGCTTCAAGCGAGAAATAGTATAGTGTATACTAAGTGGGGAAAAGGTGTGAGAATCGATGATTAGTATATCGAGAGGGAATTATAGTAAACAATAATATTATTTCATCTACGCCTAAGAGCATACTATGAATATGTAAATGATGTGGTAGGTATACCTTATATGATGGTATATCTTTATATGATGTAATGATGTATGTATACCTTATGTGATGGTATATATATACATAGTGAAGCATACCCCCTCCTTGCTATCATTAGGAAGCTGCGTGCTATGAGGGTGAGCATCCTGGCTCGATGAGCGGGATGTGGATATTCCCCAGGTCATATTCGTCCATGGTGATTATTATGTGATATACATTTATTATTTTGGGGATGAGAAGTCGTGGGTATGTGTCGTTCTCACTTGTCGGTTAGGAACTATGACGACTTCACGAACGTTGTGTGTGTGAGTTGATCACGAGGTGGGTGTCGTTTAGCCCCACAAGGTGGCCCCTAGTTTGCACCGTGGTTTGAGCAACTGAAAGATGATAGCATTATGAGCCTGTATCCTCGAGTTATAGCTCGCTTGGATGGTTATTATATTATGGTTGTGATTGGTACTTGGGTATCGAGGGCTTAATACACCTCAACGACCAACATTTCCAAGGAGTAGTGTAACGGGGGGTTCCTTGTTTGGATTTCGCTTTGCGAGATGTCCCACGCATGAAACACAGTGTAATGTTGGGAGTGAGGAGAATTTAGTCCTTAATGCTCATATATATATAACGTATATCTATCTCGACGATCGACAGTGCCAGAAGTAGCGTATCGGGAGGTTCCTTATTTGGATTTTTCTTTACGAGACGTCCCACACACGAACTGCGGTGCACTGTTGAGAATTGGGAATAATAAATTAAAATGGAGTGATAAGAAATTGGGTTACATGCATCATGCATTGAGGGCATAATGAATCTCGAAAATCAATACTGTCAGGAGTAGTGTAACGGGGGGTTCCTTATTGGGATTTTGCATTTGCGAGACGTTCCACACACAAAACGTAGTGCAGTATTGAGAATTGGGAGAAGTTTAGTCCTTTGCATTTAGATGCTAATAACTCATCTATATAATTGTATAAGGTTGGCATAACTAGAATATATGAAATTCTAGTAAAGAAGATGTTTATGTTTATTGTATGATTGGATTGGAAAATGGGTATATAAACCCTATATGTTAAGTAAGTAAACAAATTAATGAGAACCCTAACATTAAAAGTAAAGTATGTGATTTAGATGGAATTCAGATAAGTGTAGATTGCGAGATAAGTTAGATGATTTTAATTGAATATTCAGATTGGGTTTCAGTTAGATTTAATTGCCTAATTAGATTTGGGCATTTATTTGGAGATCACGTGCATACGTTTAGTTGCGCGCTTTAGTTGAGAGGTGAGTTGGATTATTACGAAGAGTGCGACTCCATTAAATCATGTCATAATGCATTTATAATTATTATGCATTTTAATGCACTTGCTATAAAATGTTTTCAACTCGGGCTCTGACCCGTTTATATTTCCTCCTGTTATGCATATATATTGTATTATGTTAGGTGTTTCTCAGCAAGGACTCCATGGATGTTTATCCATCCAGTGTATTCGTGGAGCTGTGGCAGTAGCGCACTGTTGCGGCACTTTGTCTTAGTCGATTCCTATCTTTTGTATATCTAGATCAGGATTCAGTTTGTATTTCGGGTTTATATTCAAGTGTTGTAGATTAACACTTTTATATTTTCCCTTCTCAGATTTTTGTATTGTCTGTGACCCGACCGCATATTCGGGTGTACATTTTGTTGTACTCTTGTATTCATTTCTTTACATATTGTAGAGTTTATTGTATCACTCATCATATTTAGATGTAGTACTGTTGGTTGTTGGTTGCATGGTTCGTTTTGATTGGTGTTAAATAAAAGTTTTAAATTTTTGGCAATCCGCTTTTAATGATTTCGGGTAGTTAGCCTTATATTATCTAGTATAGTCTGTTGATGTTGAGACTGAGCCATCTGAGATACTTAATTTAATGTAGTATAGGGTTGGCCATCCGTTATTATTTTGAGTGGGTTGTCACAGATGGTATCAGAGCATCAGGTTCTAGTGTCTTTAGGATCTGTGTGCATTACTACGATCTTCCGTAAGCATTCTTGATGTAGAGCCTAAATATTAGGACTGTTGTATTCACACTTCTATATTTCTTCTGTGATTTGAAAACATTTGAAAGACGTTCTGATACACTTGTTCCTGTTTCAGATGCCACCGAAGAGAGGTCGTTCAGTCAGGGCAAACAAAGGGGATGTGGAACCCCAAACGCCTCAAAGGAACATGACTATAGATGAAGTTGCCAATATTGTGGCACAGGTAGTAACTGCTTCCATTTTTACGATGGCGCAGTAATCTGCCGTTCAAGCAGCCCAAACCCATTCAGGATCGTCATTATGGGAAAGAGTGAAGGAAGATTTTTGTAAGGGGCATCCTCCAGAGTTTGCAGGGGGAGTTGATGTAATGGCTGCAAGTCAATGGAAGAATAGTATGCAGAGGCACCTCCGTATGGTTGAGGGTAGTGAGGTGCAGAAGCAGTTTTTAGCCACCTTTAAGTTAACGGGTCCAGCTCTCCAATGGTGGGAGTCTGTCACCACATCTGAACAGAGAGATACTTTCCCTATAACAAATTTTTGGAAACTTTTTTATCGAAGCTATTTTCCATCCCCAATTCCGGAGGAAATAAAGAGAAAATTCATGGATGTGTTTCAAGGTAATAGAACGGTGGCAGAATATGAAGAAGATTTTTCTAGATGGCTGAAATTAGTACCTGATGAGGTAAATATAGAAGAGGAGAGTATATCGAAGTTTATTCGAGGTTTAGATTGGAGGATTCGACAGCATTTGTTAGAGAGCCCAGCGTTAGAGACTTTAGCCGAGATATCGAATGCGGCACTGTTAAAGTGTCATGAATATCGTCTTCGTTCGCAAGAGGGTAAGAACTTTAGAGATTCGAGTTCATCAAGTAGATTTGACGAAGAGAGTGCCAATGATGCGAGTGGGTATAAGTTGGACTATAGAGAGCCGTAACGACGTTTTGTTCCCCAGAGTGGGCAGAGAGGATTTACGGGTAGATGTTTCTTTTGTAAAGAAATAGGTCATAAAAAGAGATATTATCCTAAAATATGTAAAGGACCATGTTTTGATAAAATTTTGGAAGTGCAACCCCTACAACATATTCGAGGTCATTTTAGACCAGGGGACTTTGTGTGGGAGCCCAATGATGAGGAAGGGCAATGGGACTAGAGATGGATGATGTAAGTCAATTTTCCTTTGTGAATAGGATTATTACTATATGAAATTTTGGGAATATTGTATGGGAGATAGTTATGAGAGGGTAGTGCTATAACCCTATTATGTATGAAATGACCCTGAAGGGAATTTTGAGCAAGTGAGGCTCTTATGTTATTATCTTGTGAAAGAATAGATAATTTTGTGATGTGCTCAAAGAGAGCTATAATCTTATTATGAATGTAAGAATTGTTATTGTGCGATAAGTAGTAATGATAAAGCTAATTCTTCTTTTTATATAGTCATGTTAGATTGATATAATTGTTGTATTCCAGTTATGGAAGAGCCTAATAAATGGCAATATATTAAAATGATGTAAGATGTTATTTCTGAAAGGACTTCGGATTTTGTGGGTTAGTGGGACGCAGGAAAGTTTAGCTCATAATTATGCTAATTTTTGGGAGCTACATGTTGCTATATGTATGATGATTGATAAGACCTTGTGCTATGGACATAAGTCACTTTATATAAATATCGTATGACATAAACTATTTTTAAAATAAACTGTTTTCAAAATCAAACTTTTTATAGGCCTTTGGGCCATATCAAAATGATTTTTCACTAAAATATTTTCAAAACTCTAGTCCAGATTTAGCAAACTCTCAATCCCCGACGTCGCTACATAGTAGTGTATTGGGAGGGTTCCTTGTTTGGATTTCGCTTTTGCGAGACGTCCCCCGCACGAAAGTGGCAAATGTCAGGAATTGAGAGGAGCTATTTCTTTGGACCATTCAAAATTTTTATACCATTAATATTGTTAGTCTAATTTATATATCTATGGAGTCATGGAACTTTGGAGGCAAATGAAGCCTCGCTATGATTGGCTCGAGTAAAGCTCGAATAAAGGGTGTATGGGAGCCCTAGTTGTTAAAATTGGTTTAATAAAACTTAAAATAAATTCGTCGTGGAAAGTTAGAGGTTTGAGTATAGGATTAGTGAGCATGAGTGTAGTAGAAACTAGTTGAGCTTTGGAGTATTAGGCTTAGCTGAAATTCGAGGACGAAATTCTTGTAAGTGGGGAAGTTTGTAACAACCCAAGACTTTAGAGACGATAATTTATTTATTTTGGGAGAAATAAATATTATTTTATTTGGTGAATTATTAAATTGGCATTTGAGGTAAAAAAATGAAGTTGTTAGAAAGTGTTTCAAATGGCGATTCTGAGGGTGTAGTTGTGTCCGGAAGGGTCGAGAAAGTCAAAATGACTGTACTTGGGGCCTATTTAGGTTCCGAAATAATTTAAGTGCGTTTGACTAGAATTAAAGCTACCGAGTCATTTAAAGTGTGCATTATCATTTAAAGTTGTGTATCTTGGGAGACAATGCTTATTAAGCCTACGGGAGATCAATTCTCCTTAGAGAGAAAGAGAAATAGAAAGAAAGAAAGAGAGAAGAAGAGAATAAGGAGAAAAGAGAGATAAAGTGGATTTTCTGGCATTTACGCGATCTCGAGGAGGAATCAGACCCTACGAACTTGAGGCAAGTTATTAAACTTGCTAAATAATTGTTGTGTACCATTTATTTCATGATTTGTGGATTAAATCTTTGGGTTTTAGGTTTAGTTTGATAAAACCTAACTTTTGGGTAAAATCTTAGATTTGTTATTTAGATCTTGCATTTGATGATAGAAATTAGTTTAAATGTGTTCTTGGTTGAATATTAATGTTATATATGTAATTGGGTTGAAGAGAAATGAAGAGAAAATGATTAAAATGTATTTTGGGGATTTTAGGTTAAATAAAAAAGTAGCCATTTTCGTGAGTTCTGCAGAGCCGAATCGATCGGCCACTTACCGAATCGATTCGGAAATATGTAGGTGCCCAGGTCTGAGTGACCGAATCGATTCGGACCCCAGCCGAATTGATTCATCCTGAGACAGAATCCCAGGTCTGATGACCCGAATCGATTCGCCTTGGAGGTCGAATCGAGTCGCAGGGCCGAATCGATTCGAAATTGGCCCGAATCGATTCGAAAATAGGGCTTTTCGAGGGATATTTCTCTAAGGAGAATTTCGTTCCGTTTTGTTCGAAGTTATCGATTGGGAACCTCTATAGGAGTTATGTGGAGTATGTTTTTGAGACTTTTAGAGAGTTTCCCTTATGAGAAATTATTGGAGTCACATTGACCTAAATTGAGGAATGCCGATTAGAGATTTTGGTATGTTCTAAGTAGGGAAGCCCACTATTATTGAGAATTCTATTTGGAGATAATTATTAAATTTATATGAAAGAATGAGAATGATCTTAGTGATATGGATTTTAGAATCAAATCCCAAATGGGATAAAATTTAAAAGGTTCATATAATTAATTTAACCATATTATGGATTGAGAATTATAAATGCAAATAAATGTGCATACGGATACAGAGATATCCTTAATAATGATTAATTTGGGAGATGTCTCACACAATGAGAAATGCTAATCGAGGTGCATTAGGATAGAGAATATCCTTAACATAAATCGAATTGAGAGGCTATTGATAATCAGAAGCGACATGTGAGCTTCAAGCGAGAAATAGTATAGTGTATACTAAGTGGGGAAAGGTGTGAGAATCGATGATTAGTATATCGAGAGGGAATTATAGTAAAAAATAATATTATTTCATCTACGCCTAAGAGCGTACTATGAATATGTAAATGATGTGGTAGGTATACCTTATATGATGGTATATCTTTATATGATGTGATGATGTATGTATACCTTATGTGATGGTATATATATACATAGTGAAGCATACCCCCTCCTTGCTATCATTGGGAAGTTGCGTGCGATGAGGGTGAGCATCCTGGCTCGATGAGCAGGGGGTGGATATTCCCCAGGTTATAGTCATTCATGGTGATTATTATGTGATATACATTTATTATTTTGGGGGTGAGAAGTCGTGGGTATGTGTCGTTATCACTTGCCGATTAGGAACTATGACCGCTTCCCGGACGTTGTGTGTGTGAGTTGATCACGAGGTGGGTGTCGTTTAGCCCCACCAGGTGGCCCCCAGTTTGCACCGTGGTTTGGGCAGCCGGAAGATGATAGCATTGTGAGCCTGCGTCCTCTAGTTATAGCTCGCTTGGATGGTTATTATATTATGGTTGTGATTGGTACTTGGGTATAGATGGCTTAATAGACCTCAACGACCAACATTGCCAAGGAGTAGTGTAACGGGGGGGTCCTTGTTTGGATTTTGCTTTGCGAGACGTCCCACGCATGAAATGCAGTGTAATGTTGGGAGTGGGGAGAATTTATTCCTTAATGCTCATATATATATAACGTATATCTATCTCGACGATCAACAGTGCCAGAAGTAGTGTATCGGGGGGGGTTCCTTATTTAGATTTTGCTTTGCGAGACGTCCCACGCACGAATCGCAGTGCACTGTTGAGAATTGGGAATAATAAATTAAAATGGAGTGATAAGAAATTGGGTTACATGAATCATGCATTGAGGGCATAATGAATCTCAAAAATCAATACTGTCAGGAGTAGTGTAACGGGGGGGTTCCTTGTTTGGATTTCGCATTTGCGAGACGTCCCACGCACAAAACGTAGTGCAGTATTGAGAATTGGGAGAAGTTTAGTCCTTAGCATTTAGATGATAATAACTCATCTATATAATTTTATAAGGTTAGCATAACTAGAATATGTGAAATTCTAGTAAAGAAGATGTTTATGTTTATTGTTTGATTGGATTGGAAAATGGGTATATAAACCCTATATGTTAAGTAAGTGAACAAATGAATGAGAACCTTAACATTAAAAGTTAAAGTATGTGATTTAGATGGAATTCAGATAATTGTAGATTGCGATATAAGTTAGATGATTTTAATTGAATATTCAGATTGGGTTTCAGTTAGATTTAATTGCCTAATTAGATTTGGGCATTTATTTGGAGATCACGTGCATACGTTTAGTTACGCGCTTTAGTTGAGAGGTGAGTTTGATTATTACGGAGAGTGTGACTCCATTAAATCATGTCATAATGCATTTATAATTATTATGCATTTTAATGCACCTGCTATAAGATGTTTTCAACTCGGGCTCTGACCCATTTATATTTCCTCCTGTTATGCATATATTGTATTATGTTAGGTGTTCCTCCGCAAGGACGCCATGGATGTTTATCCACCCAGTGTATTCGTGGAGCTGTGACAGTAGCGGACTGTTGCGGCACTTTGTCTTAGTCGATTCCTATCTTTTGTATATCTAGATTAGGATTCAGTTTGTATTTCGGGTTTATATTCAAGTGTTGTAGATTAACACTTTTATATTTTCCCTTCTCAGATTTTTGTATTGTCTGTGACCCGGCAGCATATTCGGGTATTTTACTTTTTTCATTTTGTTGTACTCTTGTATTCATTTCTTTACATGTTGTAGAGTTTATTGTATCACTCATCATATTTAGATGTAGTATTGTTGGTTGTTGGTTGCATGGTTAGTTTTGATTGGTGTTAAATAAAAGTTTTAAATTTTTGGCAATCCGCTTTTAATGATTTCGGGTAGTTATCCTTATATTATTTAGTATACTCTGTTGATGTTGAGACTGAGCCATCTAAGATACCTGATTTAATATAGTATAAGGTTGGCCACCCGTTATTATTTTGAGCAGGTTGTCACAATAAACTAATGAAAAACCATCACCATAGCAAAGCAACCAAATCAACCGTAGGTGAGTTCAATCCAACATAACCTAATCTAAGTTAGCCACTAAGTATGATGAAAAGCATAAATTAACACAACTAATTAATTAAAGAAATAAGAAATAAATTAGCTCTAATAATTATCTAGGCTTGGAATGAATAACAAAGCATAAAAAATAAAGGAACGCGGCTTAAATGCAAGAGAGAAGACCGTGAATAGTAACTAAAAGCTTACATAAATGGGTATTACCCATAAAAATGGGCAATCTCCACAAAAAACCCAAATGTTCTCTAACCCTAGGTACAAACTAAGAGAAGGGAAAAATAAGAGATGTCTTACAAATAAACTAAAGATCCTACTTATACAAAGTCACAAAAGTAATAAAAGGAAAAGGAAAAGGTAAATAGAAAAGAAAGAGGGAAAAAAGGGGAACAACAATCGTCGGCCAAAACAGAGGGCTGATGGACCGAGTTAGTAGCCGGTCGACCGCCAGTAAAGGGAGAGATCACTTCTTTCAGCGTAAGGTAAAAAATAAAACACCGATCGGCCGTTGGGGCAAGGCCGGTCGACTGGTCCTACAGAAACTTGTGTCTAATTTATTGCAAGACTTGCCTCCTCCTCTTTCAAAAAAGCCTAATACCTACTATTATTTAGTTAATGTCCAAAGACCATAACCTTCATTTGTATCCGAGACTATCTTGGATCATTAATGTCAACGTAACTTTATCATAATGCACCCAAACTTCACACTAAGCACCGTAACACCTACAAAAGCTCGATAATACCTCAAGTAGCATGTTAACATATAAAATTAAGGTTTTATGGTTATCGAGCATAATTATAGGAATTAAAGTACCCGAGGGGGCTAAAATGCATAAGTATAGAGAGTATATATGTGCATGATTTGGGACGAATTAGGCATATACACCAGCATATCGATATCTAAGGGACCTTTTGAGATCTCCCAAATCACTTGAAGACATGTACTCATACACCCTTATCGACTCACCTTAGTGGAGTAGGTTTTTCATAGTTGTCCTTATCATTAGAGATGCAATCCTGAAATGGATATAAAGCAATTTGTGAAATTCAAGAACATATATAAAATATGTCTAGATCTAGTCCCAGGTCGCAAATACTATATTTAAAAAATAAAAAAAATGTTTTCATTTAAAATTAACTGATCCAATAAAAATTACTACAAGCCTATAAGACTCTCTATTTGGTTCCAGCATGGGTGATCTGGACATTCTTGTCTCTACCTTTATTCATGAATCCTAAGGTAAGGCCTAAGGATCGTCTTGTGATCATTGTTAGGCATAAGGCCTCCAGGTTACTTCCCATCTCTTAATTGAGCAATAAACCTTGTATACTTCCTCATGGTTCTCAATAAATCCGCTATTGTCACCTGATAAAACTATACAAAGCCTAAGAATGAACCTAGGCAAAACCTTTACTTCCTGATGACATAATGAAAATATCTTTATCCATACACGAGAAATACAAGGTTCGCATTCGGATTGCAGTTAGATAGCAGTCCAATTATATGATGATTTTTACTCTCTTTTCTTGACGGTCAGTCCTTCCCCCTAGTCCAGCCAATAAATCATTCTTCTTCCAAACGAATATCTTAATAAATTCAAAAATCAAAATTTAAATCCCAAAAATCCATTCTCCTCAGCACTGAGATTTAGAAAGATTAATTATTCCACTCAACAAATTCAATCCCCTTTCCTCCTCAATAAATTTTAGAAATAAAAAATCCTAATCAAGATTAAATTATAAATTTCTTATTTATAAACTAATTCTCCCCTATTTGAACTCCATATCATGCAGATGGTTTTCAAACAAATTTGTGTTTCTTCAAACACCCCATCTCATGCAAACGATTTTTAAATAGTATGGTGTTTCTTCAAATACCTTGTCTTATGCAGACGATTTCAAATCAATATGGTGTTTCTTCAAACTCCCCGTCTCATGTGAATAGTTTTTAATCAACTTGGAATGTCTTCAAGCACCCCATCTCATGCCAATGATTTTCGCTCCTCTTGGTGTATCATTAAACACCCTGTCTCATCCCAACAGTTTTTAGTCAGCTTGGTGTGTTTTCTAACACCCCATCTCACGCGGATGATTTTCAATCATTTTTGCGTGTCTTTAAACACCCCATCTCATGCAAACAGTTTTTAATCAGTCTAGTGTGTTTTTAAAACCCCATCTCATGTGGATGGTTTTCATTCATCTTGGTGTTTCTTCAAATACCTCATCTCGTGTCGATGATTTTCAATCAATTTAGTGTTTTTTCAAACACCTCATCTAATGCGAAGCATTTCAAATTAGTTTAGTGTTTCTTCAAATACCCCGTCTTATGCTGATGATTTTAAATTAGTCTAGTGTTTCTTTAAACATCCTATCTTGTGTAGAAGTTTTTAATCAGATTGGTGTGTCTTCAAACACCCCATATTATGATTTTCAATTGGCTTGGTATGTATTCAAACCCTCTATCTCATGCGGTCGATTTTCAACAAGCTTAGTATGTCTTCAAATACCCCATCTCATGCAAATGGTTTTAATCAATCTGGTGTGTTATCAGATAACCCATCTCATGCGAACGGTTTTTAATTAATTGTATGCGTCTTCAAATACCCTATCTCATGCCGATGATTTTTAACCAGTCTAGTGTTTATTTAAACACCCTGCCTCATACGGACGATTTCAAATCAGTCTAGTGTTCCTTCAAACACTCCACCTAGTGTGAATGGTGTTCAAATAACTTGGTGTGTATTTAAACCCCCCATCTCATGTTGATGGTTTTTAATCAGTCTGGTGCTTCTTCAAACACCCCGTCTCATGTGGACAGTTTCAAATCAATTGGGTGTTTCTTCAATCACCCCGTCTTATATAAATGGTTTTAAATCAGTCTGGTGTTCTTATGCATATGATTTTTAATCAACTTGGTGTGTCTTTAAACACCCCATATCATGTTGACGATTTCCAATTAGCTTGGTGTGTCTTCAAACAACCCGTCTCATGCGGTTGGTTTTCAATCATCTTGGTGTGTTTTAAAATACCCCATTTTATACAAATGGTTTGTAATCAGTCTGGTGTGTCTTCAAATACTTCCTCTCATGCATACGATTTTTAATCATCTTGGTGTATCTTCAAACACCCCATCTCATGCCGAGAATTTTTAATCAATCTCATCTTTTTTTAAACACCTATCTCATGTGAACAGTTTCATATCAGTTCGGTGTTTCTTCAAACACCCTGTATCACGTAAACGGTTTCAAACCAGTCTGATGTTTCTTTAAATACCCCGTCTCGTGCTACGATTTTCAATCAACTTGGTGTTTCTCCAAACATCTCATCTCGTGCATACGATTTTGATTAATCTGGTGTTTCTTCAAATGCCCCATATCATGTGGACGATTTCAAATCGATCTGGTATTTCCTCAAACACCGCGTATCATGCAGATGATTTTAATTTGTTAGGTGTTTCGTAAAACACCTCGTCTCATATGGATGATTTTAATAATTACGGTGTTTTGTCAAACATCTCGTCTCATGCGAACGATTTTAATCAATCACAGAGTTTTATAAAACCACCTTATCTCATGCAGACGATTTTAATCAACCCACTATTTTGTAAAAATACCTCATAGCATATATATGATTATAATCACTTGGTGTTTCGTCAAAACACCACATCTCATGCGGATAATTTTCAATAACCCCGTTGTTTTGTAAAAACACTTTGTTTCATATATACGACTTCAATTACCGTGGTGTTTCGTAACGTGGCACTATCTCATAAGGACATTATTCTAGTGTATCGTAACACACCACCATTTAATGCGGACGTTATCGTGGTGTATACTAATACACCATTGTCTCATGCGGACATTAAAGGTTGCCCTCGTATGGTGAGAAAACATTATGGTCCCATATACGATAAATTGTCAACGTGGTCTCTCACAAATACGACGGTTAGACAAATGTTCTAATTTTTCACTATTACTCGAATTATCCAACTGAGTATTTTTTTTATAATTTTTACAAATTCTGTGCTCTTGCATGATGATTTAACTCATCACAAATGCGTCACTTTATTCCTTCTTTCATGCTCTTGCACAATAATGAGACATCCCTATGACTCTTTCTTTTATTTCCATAATTTCATCCTTTTACACGATGACCTCGACCCATTCCTAGGATGAGGGATTCAATCACTTCTATGATACCTTGCTCTTACACAATGACTTGACTCATTTAAGTGAATCATTTTCTTCTTCGTACTCTCGGACGATGAATTTACTCAATAGAATGCATTCCTTTCATGCTTATGTGCTCTCGTAGAGTGACCTAGCTCATCAGTTAACCCCTGGAACTCTGAGGAATGCACCTTTTAGAAGGTATCCCTGACTCACTCCCAAGCAGAAGGGAATGCATGTACTGGTGCTGGTGTTACTGCCTGTGCCAGTGGTGGGTCCTGATGAACTATGGCTAGTGTTGCATTAACTGCTTGAGCAACGATGGCAGCAACCTCGGCAGCATTCATTTTACCCTGAGCCTGGGCTGACTGCGGCTCCGGTTGGGCATTTCTGGCCCTCGGTACACGTCTGGGAGGAATCTGAAACAAGAAAGAATTTATAAGTCTATAGTTAATAAATCTCAAATAGCTGAAGACGTAACCATGTAATCAAGAATGCATCAATCCTAATATTAGGGCTTTATATCAAAGGACGCTAAGCTAAAAGCATAATAAGTCTGTATAAAATTTAAAACAGAATATCCGGTTGGTTAATTCTTAGCATTGTTGTCGACAAACATTTCTCTTTATTAATCACCTAATAATTAATTAAGCTAGTGTCAAAACATTTTTCCCAATAATTAATGTCAATTAATTTAAACCATATAACATATGCACCATTTTATTGAATAAACATATAATGAATAAAACATCATCCAACTGAATATGATAAAATTGGAATAATCGTCCTAGTTAAAAAAAATCCCAACCATCAATCGTACTAATATTAAATCCGACTGAAACTGAAATACTGAAATGAAATGAGTACAATGTCACTCGGACATAAATAAAATGAGAATGGTCGACACATGTCCTAACTGAGAAGCCTAAATCAAAGAACTGAAATCATAGATGTGGAGCCGTCTAAATACGAGGACCTGTAACTCCCACAATAGCTGCAGCACATCAAAAGATCCAACAGTTTAAGCTTAGCGCCCCTCTGGCTGGACACCTAAAAATAATTTCACGAGAAAAAGATATTTGGCAAGAGGCGGTTCAGAGCCCAAGCGTAAAATGTTTTAAAACAGTTTAGAAAGTATTTAAAATGCAGTAAAGCAAATATAATACACATGTTAGCTTTTCGAACACTCACTTGATATTATCACCTCTCAACTATTGTGCACGCCTAACGTACCTTTAAACCATCCCAATTATCGTCATCACTTAACTATAACGTAGACATCCACTTTCTAACTATCACTCGTAGTAATAACCCGTATTTCCCACAAACTATTATTGTTGATACCAAATTTAATCTGCTGACATGGACCAATCATATGAAGACACGTGGCTATCTACATGGCAACAACAAACACTTCCGAGGAACCCACGCGCTCCGAGGAACAAGACTACAACGAGAGAGACTAGTTCCCCGAGGAACTCACAAGCTCCGAGGAATAATGTCTCTCCGAGGAACTATTGAGTACCGAGAAGCTTAGTAGGTCCGAGCAACTCAGGCGGTCCGAGCTGCACCTCGAAACAGGATACTAACAGTTTAACTGCTCATTAAATGCTTATCATTTGGACGCACACGCAAAGAGGGCATTAAATGTATTACCCTTTCATATGTATATCATTTAATGTATTACCCTTTCACATTACAGCCTCAGGGCTATAAATACATTGTACAATCCTCATTGTAAAGGGAGATGGAGACGGATCTAGACTTCGAATCCAGAAGGGAATTTCTTGATATAACACAAATCGAGAATTCCCAAACACTCAGCAATAAAGCAACAGTCGACGTAGGCCATTCTTATAAGGCTGAACCACTTTAAAATTCTTTGTCTCATTTATTTATCTGTGATTGAATTATTAGAGTGATCTATTTTTTTGCATCAACATATTGGAGCCGTCTGTGGGAAACGACTGATAATATCGTTTTTCATCAAAAATAATCCATTACCAATGGCGGATATTCCTGAATCCAGCAATCGAAACGCTGGAACCCCTCCAAATCCATCTGCTCCACCAATTATTCCAGATCTGACTGGAATAATGGCAAATCTGGCTCAGGGCCAGACTGTCATGCAAGAAACAATGCGACAACTCATCCAAACCCTCCATGGCGGTGCATCAGCCTATTCCGGACCACGAAGCATTCAAAGAAATACCCGTGTGCCTTCTTCGCGTACTAGGCGTACTAACTCACATCGCAATGAGGAATCTGATGATTTCTCTTATCAACCTGGGCGAACTTCGTCGGTGCGAGCCACGGATACTGAACAACGTGTCACCCTCTCCCCAGAAAGGACCAGCGCATTGGAAAGATTAAGTAGGGTTTCTCCTTTCGACCGATTAGGCCCTAGGAGGAACAGAAGTCCTCTTAATGCAGTGTCAAGGAGCTTTGGACGACCATCAGATTTAAGGGAAGGATCTGCCCAGTCGCGACCAGCTGCTCGTCAAGATAGATCCTATGACCGACCAGCTGCTCGTCAAGATAAATCCCAGGAAGTCACTTCAACGGGATCAGTTGCTCGAACCAATAGGCCCGAGGAAGGAAATGATGCATGGAAAGGATCTATTCAGAGGCTGGAGGATAGATTAGGGAAAATGGCTAAGGCCAAGAATCCTCTACAACGAACCTTTGTTCGAGGAACACCTTTTGTCCGGGATATTATTGATTTTCCAACACCATTAAAGTTCAAAGCACCTGTCGTGACTCCCAAGTATGATGGAAAGACTAACCCTGCCCTTCATATAGAATAATACCAAGCTGCAGCCGACATCTATGCTATCCCAGATGAGATGAGATGCTGAGCATTCTCGGGAACACTTACCGGATCTGCTCAAATATGGTATAATAGTCTTCCTCGGGGTAAGATTTCAACTCTTCAACTGGCCGAGCTATTCATTGGGAATTTCTGCTTTGGAGCAAAGCCAGTGAAACGAATAGCTCATTTGTTAAGTGTTAGACAAAAAGCTGGTGAGAGTACCAGAGATTATATAACTCGTTTTAATAACGAGAAACTCGAAGTCATTGATTATGAGGAGAAGACAGCGATTACCGCTTTGATGAGTGGACTACTGCCAAACAAGTTGTACTACACTTTTGCCAAAGATCCACCTCGAACCATGTCGAACCTGATGGGAAAAGCGTCCAAGATTATGAATGCCGAGGAGGCCATGTCTGCGAAGAAGAATATGGACGCCAAAGAAATAAAGGTGGAAGGTGATAAAGCTACGAAGAAAGAACATAAGAACAGTGGTGGTGACAAACAATCCAAAAATAGGTCGTCATGGGAGGTCTTGAGGAAATTTGATAATTACACACCTTTGAAGGTAAATATCAACCACGTCCTGGAAGAAATCAAGAACAGCGAGGAGTTAAATTGGCCAAAGAAAATGAAGGCAGACCCTGACACAAGGAATAGGGAAAAATATTGCGAATTCCACAAGGATCATGGCCATATGACCAAAAATTACATAGCTCTTCAGAATGAAATTGAAACACTCATCCGACGAGGAAAGGTAGCAAAGTATATTGATCTCCTCGTCGAGCAGAGGAGAACAAGAAGAGAAACCATGAAGTTGATCCAGAGGATGACCCCGATCTTCCCAAGAAACCAAGGCATCCAGAACGAGAGGTATTTTCAATATGCTTTGGGTCATTTGATTGTAATGTTATTACATGAGGAGATGCAGGAGGAGGAGACCTTACTGCAGAAAGAAAAGCTTACCTCGGTGAGGCTCAAGCTTGCTCGTACATTCGGCGGATAAATCTAGCTGAGGAAGATCGCCCGAGAAAGGTGAACAAGGAGAAATTGGTTATCGATTTTTCAAAAAATGACCTTGCAGGTGTTTTATATCCTCATGATGACCCGCTGGTGATCAAAATGAGAATGAAGGAAGTCATGATTTCAAGAGTACTGGTCGACAATGGTAGCTCGGAAGACATCATGTTCTACTCGTGCTTCGATAGTTTAAATCTAAAGCTATCTCAACTGGAGCCTTACCACAGACCCCTCATTAGTTTTGCTGGCGAGAAAGTATTTCCACTTGGGACGATCAAGTTGGATATATTCATTGGTATGTGGCCTGCTTGTCGGACAGAAAGAATACGTTTCTTCGTGATGGACAAGAATGTCCAATCATCGTACAATATCATCATGGGAAGAGTAGGATTGAAGAAGTTCGAGGCTGTGCCGTCTACAGTGCATCAGTGCCTAAAATTTCCAATAAACTTTGGAGTAGGAGTTGTGAAAGGTGATCAGAAAGTAGCTCGGGAATGCTATTATTCATCCGCCAAGCAAAAAGAACTCGAAGAATCAAAGAAAAAGACTACTACCTATCAAGTGGATGAAGTTGCAAAAATTGAAACATTGGATCCTCGAGATGAGTCGCAACTCATGAAGGGTCAAGTGGTGGAAGCTACTGAAAACATCATTCTGGACGACGAGCACCCTGAGCGAACTACTCAAATAGGTTCATCGTTGGAAGCTTCATTAAAACAGGAATTGATAACTTTCCTTAGAAGCAGAAGCTAAACTTTTGCGTGGAGTCATGAAGATATGCCTGGGATAGACCCAAACTTCTTATGTCACGAGCTCAATGTGAATAAGGAGATCGGGCCTGTGAAGCAGAGAAGAAGAGTATTCAGTCCCGAGAAGAATCAAGCTATACAGGAGGAAGTCGAGAAGCTCCAGAAAGCTTGTTTCATTATAGATGTTAAATATCCAGATTGGTTAGCTAATGTGGTAATGGTAAATAAGAAGAACAACAAGTGGAGGATGTGTGTAGACTTCACCGACCTCAACAAAGCATGCCCAAAGGATCATTTTCCACTGCCCATAATTGATCAACTGGTGGATGCTACCTCGGGACACGAGTTGCTGAGCTTCATGGATGCTTATTCTGGCTACAATCAGATCAAAATGAAACCTGAAGACAGGGAGAGTACTTCTTTCATTAACCCTCGGGGAACTTATTATTATAATGTTATGCCTTTTGATTTGAAAAATGCAGGTGCGACATATCAGAGGCTGATGAACAAGGTCTTTGCTGAACAAATCAGTGACAACATGGAAGTCTATGTTGACGATATGCTGACGAAAAGTAAGAAAGTTGTCGATCATCTAGTTGACTTAAGTCAGACTTTTGATCAACTAGATAAATATCAAATGAAGCTGGACCCGACGAAGTGCATCTTTGGAGTACGAGAAGGCATGTTTCTCGGGTACATTGTCAATCAACGAGGCATTGAAGCAAATCCTGAAAAGATCAAAGCTCTATTAGGGCTGCGATCTCCAACGACGAAGAAGGAAGTACAGAGTCTCACATGACGAGTAGCAACACTCAACAGATTTGTGTCACGAGCAACTGATAGATGTCTCCCATTCTTCAAGACACTCAGAAAGACTTTTGAGTGGAATGATGAATGCGAGAAAGCTTTTCAAGACTTGAAGAGATACTTGGGAGCACCTCCACTGTTGTCCAGGCCAGTGATGGGAGAAAAATTGTACTTGTACCTTGCAGTGTCCGAGAATGCAGTTAGCTCGGCGTTGATCACAGTGGAGAATGGAGTACAAAAGCCAATTTACTACACAAGTAAGGCCTTCCGAGGAGCGGAGATCAGATATCCAAGGCTGGAAAAGTTAGCACTGGCACTTATTGAGGCAAGTAGGAGAATGAGGCCATACTTCCAGGCTCATACTATAGTAGTATATACTGATATGCCATTGAGGCAAGCCCTGCATAAGCCAGAAAAATCAGGAAGATTGATGTACTGGGCAATAGAGCTCGGTGAATATGATATAGTCTATGAACCCAGATCATCGCTTAAAGGGCAGGCTGTAGCAGATTTTATAGCGGAGTTCACCTATCCTGATAGCTCCGAGGAATAAAAGTTGCTCGCTGATCAACCTGTGGATGTTACAGGATCAACAAACACAGGCTCAGACCAATTCCGATTGGTAAAAGGGCGTGTAGATGTTACAGGATGTGACGCAGAGATAGTTGTGAGGACTCCGGACGAGAAACAAGAGTTGCTCGATGATCAACCTGTGGAAGTTACAGGATCAACAAACACTAGCTCAGACCAACTCCGTTTGGTAAAAGGGCGATTGGATGTTATAAGATCATTGACTTCGGGCGCAGACCAACTCCGGTTGGTAAAAGGGCAAGAAGAAATGATCTACGAAGAGCAAGAAAAATCCGAGGAAGAAAGGAAGCAACAAATATTTCACCGAGGAACTCTAACTGATCATAAATTCGAAGACGAGTTACCTATATGGAGGCTATATGTAGATGGCTCATCTTGCACTGCAGGATGCGGTGCGGGGATTATTTTGAGCACTCCGGATGAGGTCGATATGGAATACGCCATGCGTTTCCAATTCAAAGCTTCCAACAATGAGGCTGAGTATGAGGCCATGATTGCAGGACTTAGTTTGGCAAAAATTATGGAGGCGCAACAGGTCATTGTTTTCAGTGATTCTCAATTGATCATAAACCAAATTATGGGAGTATATGCAGTTAGAGGAGAATTAATTATCAGATATCATGCAAAGGCAAAGGAGCTGGTGTCAGAATTTACCGCTATTCAGCTGGTCAGAATACCAAGAATGGAGAATACAAGAGCAGACGCCCTAGCTCGACTAGCATCAGCTACTCGCACCGAGCTACGACGAACAATCCCAATTGAAGTGTTAACTGGTCGGAGCATAGATGAAGATCTGACGATGAACTTTATCACCCTTGATTTAGGACCATCTTGGATGGATTCCATCAGGGCGTATATCGAGGAGGGAGAATTGCCAATTGACAAGCTCGCTGCTAAAAAATTAAAGTTTAAAGTTGCTCGGTATGTATTAACTAATGCTGTTTTATATAGACGAGGAATTATGGCAGGTTTGCAGAGATGTGTACACCCCTCCGAGGTGAAAGAATTAATTAAAGAGATCCACGAAGGGTCTTGTGGAGCACATGTAGCAGGTCGGACGCTTTTACAAAGGGTAATGACGCAAAGATACTACTGGCCGACGATGAGGGCTGATTGTATAGCCTACGCCAAGAAGTGTGACAAGTGCCAGCGTTTTTCCTCCATCCGAAGAACTCCACAAGCATTGTTGACACCCATAACTTCCCCTTGGCCATTTGCCATGTGGGGAATTGACTTGGTTGGGCCACTGCAAACGACCCGAGGAAGGTTCAAGTACCTCGTCGTCGCAGTGGATTATTTTACTAAATGGGTAGAAGCTGAGCCACTCATTGACATGACGTACGAGAAGGTGTACCAATTTGTTTGGAAGAACATCATTTGTCGATATGGTCTACCTCATGCCTTCATCACAGACCATGGAACACAATTTGATAACGAGGAGTTTGCCGCCTATTATCATCAATCAAATATTTTGAAGGTCCACTCAGCACCAGGCCATCCTCAAAGCAATGGACAAACTGAAGTGACAAACAGAACGCTGCTAAATGGCTTGAAGAAAAGATTGGATGATGCAAAAGCAAACTGGATCAACGAGTTACAATCAGTACTTTGGGCTTACCGAACTACTCCCCGAGTAGCAACTGGAGAATCACCATACATGCTGGCGTTTGGAAGTGAAGCCGTCATACCTGTCGAGTTGGGCCTTCCAACACACAGGGTACTGAATTTCAATTCCCCTGTCAGCGACTTAATGAGAAGACTGGATTTAGACATGCTCGAGGAAGTTAGAGAAGAAGCAGCCATTAGAAATGCTGCTTACCAGTAGCGAACAGCTTTGTTCTACAACAGAAGGGTGAAGAAGTGCGACCTGAAATAAGGAGACTATGTGTTGAAGAAAGTAATTCAAAAGCACAATAAGCTGGAAGCAAATTGGCATGGACCATACCGAGTTACAGAATTTGTTCGACTAGGAACTTATCTAATAGCAACTCTAGAGGGGGAGGAGTTCAAGAATGCATGGAACGCAGAGCACCTACGCAAGTATTATCAGTGATGTATATGTAACACAGTTCCATCAGTATGAATAAAATGAAGATATTCTGCTAAAGTCTCTCCTTTTATTGAAAATTTTTCGGGGAATACTAGTGCTACACACTACTCGGCAAAACTCGACAAAGCTCAGACTGCTCAGCAGCAAAATATTCCTAAAAATGCCAACCTCGGTTGGTTAGGAAACAAAATATTCCTAAAAATGACAACCTCGGTTGGTTAGGAAACAAAATATTCCTAAAAATGCCAACTTCGGTTGGAAATGTCAACCTCGGTTGGTTAGGAAATAAAATATTCCTAAAAATGCCAACCTGTTTGGCTAGGAAACGAATGAAATATTCCTAAAAATGCTAACCTGTTTGACTAGGAAACGAAATATTCCTAAAAATGCCAACCTGTTTGGCTAGGAAACGAAATATTCCTAAAAATGCCAAACTGTTTGGCTAGGAAACAAAATATTCTCGCAAAGGCCAACTTATGTTGGTCGGGAGGTAAGATTATTCCAGAAAGTACAAAAGTTGCTAACTATGGCTGGTCGGGGATAAAAACCCACCAACTATAGTTGGTCGACAAAGAAAATTTACCGACCTTGGTTGGTCGGAAACATTTAAGATAAAAGTCTACTAACTATGGTTGGTTAATCGACAAGCAAAATTTACCGATCTTGGTTGGTCGGAAATATTTTATGGGTAAAATTATTTCAAAAAGACTAACTATAGCTGGTCGAGGATAAAAACCCACTAACTCTAGTTGGTCGACATGGTGAGTCTAACAACCTTGGTTGGAAACATTTTAAACAACATTTTTATACTCATTACTTTATTATTAAGTGATCGAGCAACAGTATTGGTACTTATAACTTTTTAATTGTTATTGAGTTGGTCGACAAACAACACAATATTGTTATCTTTTTAACAGATATGCATAAATATAAAGCGTTTGATAATTACAAGACACTTGCAATCAAGATTTGCAAACAAAAATGAAAGTCTTTCATTGAATTCAAAATAAATTACATTACAGTTACATTGACATGTATACTAACTATTACATCAAAAAATCCTATTCTACTGGTCTCTTCCCCTCTGCTTTTGATACAGGTTCTTCGCCAGCAGGCGGATCATTTAAAGACAGAGGAGAATTGATGAAGTTAAGATCCTTCAACATCCTGACATTCATCACGGATGGTCGATCTAAGAGATGCTCGGGACGAGATACCTCGATTTGAGAATGTAAATTGTAGTCACCGAGTTACTTTGAAATTAAGCTCTGAGGAATGGCCCGAGCAGGGATCCAATCCATGTCCAAATTGTATGGTGGCACAGGCAAGTTGAGCAACCTGGGATCATGGTAGTCCCACAGATAATGACCTTGTTCGAGCTTCAGCACACCTAAGGCATTCAGCCAGCCTTGCTTGTAGCCCTCATTGTTGGCATTCTGGATACGATCATCTAAGTGGAATAGTGCTTCGTTGTATCCAACCATCCAGAACTCCCTGGGCTGTTTGTGGAATTGATATGTTAGCCTTTCTAGCTGCTCGTGGAGATTCTTGATGAAAAGCTCCTTATTCTCCAAGACTGTCTTCTGCGCAGAGAGCTATTTTTCCAGGTCCCTAATCTTCTTTGACATATCAGACAACGCCTGGTTCTTCGCCATTAGTTGGAAAGCCTGGTTCTCTAAGGCAGATTGAGTCCTCTGTTCCTCGACAAGAACTCGAGCTGCTCTTGCTCGTCCCCGAGGAGCTATTGCTCGACCACGAGAAAATGAAGAGGTGCCAGAGCTCCTCAAAGTCTCCAACTCTTCCCTCAACTTGGAGTTCTCAACCTCTAAGAACGAAAATCCCTCATCGGTCACTGGGATCAAGGCACTAGAAGTGGAAGCTGCAGACTTCAATTGTGACAGCTCCTTCTGCAGGTTGTTATTTTCCTTTTTCAGCAACTCAGCAATCTGTCTGCATTCTTCGAATTCACCTCTCAAGGTTCTCTCCCTTACATCGTACCCAACAAAGAGCTTCTCGTAGCCCTTATCGGCAATGATCTGCTGGTACTTCTTCTCGTACCCCTCATGCAATAAAGCAGTGGATTCTTTGTATTGAAGCTGAAGGTCCTCGAGGGTGCTTTGAAGATCCTCGATCATTTCGTAATAGGCAACGTTATTAGCTATAACCCTATCAAGAAGACACTTCATATATTGATACGCTTCCACTGCCTGTTCTGAAGCATCATGACCAAGTATGTCGACAACTTGTGTAGCACTCAGGTCTGTGTGACCAGCCTTAAAGTACTCGTTACATTGTCGCAGCAACTTTGTATCATGGGCAGATAGCAGTTCCATCCTAGCCAGAAACTAGTAGAGAAAGAAGAGCAATCATCAATAAGAAGAATAAGCAGAGTATGAATGAAAGATAGACAACAGTATGCAAAAAAGTTCAAATTTTATTAGATCATAATTCAGAGTTACATCTTCTGAGTTACATTTGATAAAGAGAAACAAAATAAAGAAAAACCCGAACAACACTAAACCTTTTCCTTATCTCCCAAAACCTTCTCGGGAGGCTGGGATGAAGAGGTAGGTTGCTCGGAGGGAAGAGATAGCTGCTCGGGTAGAGTAGGCAGTTGCTCAGAGGAAGAAACGATGTGCTGATTTTCCTCGGCAACAGGCTGGATGGTTAGGGCACTATCTCACATCACCATCGAAGACTCTTCAGAGGTAGCTTCGTCCTCTTCTAATTCTTCTGGAGTTGGGGGGGACCAGGGATATGTCTCTGGAAGATCTCGGAAGACTCATCGACCTTCATTTCCTGAAGGGCAACAACCCATCCATCCCTAAAGTATTTGAGGATGCCATAGTCTACTTGCGACACCATGGCAGCCAACCCCTTGTTCCACCCCTTGTCCCAGCCAGAGCTGAAGGACTTCTTCACAGCAGCTTTCCTCTTCAGCTTCTCCGAGGAAAGTTTCTCAGACATCAGGTTCTCAGCAGCCTTCAATTTATTTTCTGCTTCCTCCTTTTGCCGACCTACTTCTTGAAGCTGACCCAACCTTTCCTCAGCAACCCTGAGCTTATCTTCAAGCTCTCCAGCAATTTTGAGCTTCTCTGCGAGCTCTTTATTTGCCTTCTCCAAGGCATTTTTTTTCTTCTCCAACTTTTTGGAGGCTTCAAAAGCTCGAGCTTTATCCTGCTCGGTGGAGGCAAGCTTCTTCTCCCAGACAACTTTGTCATCAGCATATTTCTGGCGAGAATCTTCCAGAGACTTGGTAGCTTCTTCCAGAGCTCCCTCCACACTGGACGAGGAGAAAGAAGCCTTAATCGCTTCATCCTTCTTCAGGATTATATTGAAGCAGCTCGTCAACTGTGAACAGAAAAAGAAAGCAAGTTAGAAACAAAAATGACAAAGGAAATATGAAAAATTCAAAGTAAAGAGACTTATAGAAGCAAGGTGACGAGCAGCTAGTGAGGTGACCATGTCCCGAGTAAGGTTTTCTTCAGTACCTTGGACCTCGAGAATGATCGAGGACTTCACCGAGCTCATGACAGAGTTCGGGGGAACGAAAGTTGGAACCCCAGTTCCAGTAACTGGGAGCTGAGCAATGGTATCAGCCAAATTGACCGAGGAGCTCTTCTTCAGCCTCCTCGGGGAAACAAGTACCGATTCAACCAAGGAAGAACCCTTGGTCGGTGATATCACAATCACCTCTCCAGGAGCAGCAGACCTGCTCGGAGCCACCGCGAGCTTCTCAGCAACTTTAACAGGAGCAGCTGGAGGAGCTGCATCAGTCTTCTTTGTCCCCTCTCTTAGGACATCAATTCTACTCCTTTTTACCTCCCCAGAACCGGAGGCAGTTTTCTCAAATAGGGTAGGAGGTCTTCTTTTCTTCATCATTTAACTTAAAGGAATATGGGATTCAGGCGATGAGCTGGTGGAAGCTGGTACTGGCTCTGACTCACTTATCACTGGACGAGCAGTGAAAGAAGTGGTGTAGCTCTTGTACTGGAGCAGATACGAAGCCGACCTAACGTGCTCGTCAGCAACACTCTGATGCAGACTCCAGATAAGTTTCAGATGTCTTATATTAACATCTGCTTCCTTTGGGCACTTTCTTTTGTTATCAACTGCAAATAAATAAATATTGTTATCAGTGGCACATTTTATCAAATACAAAAGAAACATGATTTCAAAATAAAATAAAATAAAAATAACCTATCCCATTGCCATAAGGAGGGCATCTGGGACCCTGGTAAATATCATCTCCAGCTAATGGAGGGTGTTGCCAATTTTTTATGACAACCCCATGTTCAAAATAATTCCTATTGGCATCAGGGAGATTGACTACTAAGGCTCTATTTAAAAATCTAGTTTTTAAATAAAAAATATTATCATTAACTGCCCATCTATAGCAGTACATGATTTCTGGAATTCCTATGCGAGTTCCATGGACTTGATTTAATTTATGCACCCCATTAACTATTCTCCATGTGTTGGGGGCTATTCTCGCAGGAACGACGTCAAAATAATGATAGAATTCCAGACACAAGGGATTTGGTGGAAAAGAAAATCCACATTCAGCAATAAAAAGGCTGGGGAACCAATGTCCCTCAGCCAAATTGAAATAATCAGAAGGCTCAGAAAGCTCTTCCAAGACAACCCAAGAGGCAATGGAAAAATCAGAGCGAAACTTTTCAAGAGACTCAACAGAGTAAACCATGGTGAATAAAGAAATGAAGAAGAAAGAAGAAGATCTTACTGAAAAAGAGTAGAGCTGTTGACAATGAACGACGGAAAAGATGAACGCACAAGAGAGTAGGAAGAGACGACGTAAAACTCGAAGATAAAAATTTGAAAGGTAGAAGACGATGGGAGCGTCTGTGAAGTTTAAATACCTTGCCTTGGGAAATGGTGAAGTAATGATTACAAAAAAAGATGATTACGTTACCGACGGCTAAAAAGATGAAAAGTAGCGCGAGAATCAAAGCGGACAACAGCGGCTAAAAAGATGAAAAGTGGCGCGGGAATCAAAGCGGACAACAGCGGCTAAGAAGACGAAAAGTGACGCGAGAATCGAAGCACGCAGAAAAGTCCAAAAAAGCATGATTCTACGAATTGGGAAGGAGAAATAAATACAAGGGAAACGCTCCTAAAAATCAGGAAGACTATTTAAAGCTACCATATTCCGAGAAAGAATGTTCCATACTCCTCAAATTTCGAACTATGAAACATTGGGGGCTTCTGTTGATAGCAAATTTAATCTGCTGACATGGACCAATCATATGAAGACACGTGGCTATCTACATGGTAACAACAAACACTTCCGAGGAACCCACGCGCTCCGAGGAACAAGACTACAACGAGAGAGACTAGTTCCCCGAGGAACTCACAAGCTCCGAGGAACAATGTCTCTCCGAGGAACTATTGAGTACCGAGCAACTCAGGCGGTCCGAGCTGCACCTCGAAACAGGATACTAACAGTTTAACTGCTCATTAAATGCTTATCATTTGGACGCACACGCAAAGAGGGTATTAAATGTATTACCCTTTCATATGTATATCATTTAATGTATTACCCTTTCACATTACAGCCTCAGGTCTATAAATACATTGTACAATCCTCATTGTAAAGGGAGCTGGAGACGGATCTAGACTTCAAATCCAGAAGGGAATTTCTTGATATAACACAAATCGAGGATTCCCAAACACTCAGCAATAAAGCAACAGTGGACGTAGGCCATTCTTATAAGGCTGAACCACTTGAAAATTCTTTGTCTCATTTATTTATCTGTGATTGAATTATTAGAGTGATCTAATTTTTTACATCAACAATTATTATTAAATGTCCTTGCATTTATTATTCTGAATAAAAGTTTCACAACAAGTTTAAGTGTTCCCATACCTAAGTTACTTACGAATTTATCACCTTCCTTATCTACAAATTTCACACAATAGATAATATCACAAGTATATATACATATTCATCACTATATATTATATATATTAATACAGCACCCCTAGACTCTGCTACGGTGCATGCATACTCTGCTATCTAATTCCGGTAGATCTCGTACTAAATAAGGACTATCGATTCGGAATCACTCATGAACCGTATAATACAAATCACACATATTGGAGGCGAATATAGTTCCAAACCTATGGGATACTCACGTACGTACTGTAACACCTCACCCGCCCGGGGAGAGCGAACGGAGCGCTAATGCGATAAAATAAATCTAAATCCACAATGCACAAGGTATAGAGCATCTAAATCCCACAACAACAATAAAGGAAACCATTAATCTCAAATCTCTTCAAATAAAAATACAACCAAAATTCTCTCCTTTAAAAATAATAACCAACATATTTGAGCAATAAAAATAATTTTATCTAAAACTTTATTTTTTTCTCTTTATTTTGAAAATACCCCAAAAATTACGCGGGTTATTACACTTCCCCACTAACAATGAAATTTCGCCCTCGAAATTCGCCGAATGCCTAACTCTAAAAAATCAGGCCAACAATCTCCAAAAATAATTTCGTCTCCAAAAATAAATTCCTCACATCTAATCTAGATGCCTATCACAAATATCACCTAACATTTGCTATCTCCAAAAATTGCTAACCACGCAATGAACCCAAAACTCAAGCCCCGAAGGTTGCCGTATACTTAAGCTCTGATACCATTTGTAACACCCCACCCGCCCGGGGAGAGCGAACGAAGCGCTAATGCGATAAAATAAATCTAAATCCACAATGCACAAGGTATAGAGCATCTAAATCCCACAACAACAATAAAGGAAACCACTAATCTCAAATCTCTTCAAATAAAAATACAACCAAAATTCTCTACTTTAAAAATAATAACCAACATATTTGAGCAAAAAAAATAATTTTATCTAAAACTTTATTTTTTTCTCTTTATTTTGAAAATACCCCAAAAATTACGCGGGTTATTACACCTACGCACCCATATGATCGCTGATTTATCAACTCACCGATAAGTCGTTCCTAGGTTCTATTTCCCGAGGCACCAATCTAAAATCCCCCCAGTGGTCTCATCAGGATGAGACAGTCCCCTTTCAAAACCTCCCGCGATAGAAAGCAGCGTAGGTATGTCATACATGTAATAAATCAATCATATAATAGGTATTCATCTCACCTATATATATTCATCACACAAGTATAGGTATACTCACGTCCCATATCATAAATCTCATACATAGTATATCAATATCCCGAATATCCTACGTTTAATAGAATGACAGTTTCACTTTTTATCGTACGCTCTCGAGTATTACTCACCACTCAAAGTGTACCCCTTTATTCTACCCATAAAATCAGTAGGTGACTCAATATATCCTACTGGTCTAAATCATCGTTTTTCTCAAATTTCCATAACTCGAATTGATTTCCAAACTAGCTAATCCTCTCACATTAACCTAATTACGTTTATCCCTAAATACCATTATGAGATCAAACCCAATACCCAACTAGGCCTACTGGTCTTCTAACCTAAGTCCAAGTATATTAAAACAAATCCCAATATTAATTTCCAAATGATTTTCTAACCATAATAAACAAAAGGAGAAAATTGGCCAAAACTGGGCAGTTGAATCGATTCGGCTAAGACTGAATCGATTCGCTCGTACAGGTAAGAAAAATTATGCATATGAGTTCTTACGGGTTTCTCCAAATTTTAACCCCAAATCCTTATTTTAATCATCCCAGCCACGAATTAAAACATACTAAATGTTAAACTAACATAATTAAACAAGTTCTAATGTTCAAGAACTACAATTTCATCGAAGGGCATCAATTAATTGGGTTTAAGTATAAGCATTAAGAACCCTAGCTTGTCATGTTCTTCAAGAACTACCATAAAAGCCCAGAATTATTCATCAATATTAATCCAATTTCGTGGGTTATCATCAATATTATGGTAATCAAAGCTATATCAATTTTAATTCCAGATTATGATCCAAATCCTTCAATTTCATCCAAATCATATGTAATACATGTTCAATTTCAACCTACACTAACATGGGTGATATTATTGCTCCAAGTACGTAAGTTAAAACACTTGCCTCTCGAATAAAGGTCTGATCCTCTGGTGTAGTTGGTATGGTTGCGTTCCTCATTCTCCGATCTATGCAGTGGTGGTCTCGATGGTGCAAGATGGTGGTTCTTAGCCTTAGACTCCTAGAATTAACTCTTTTACTTCCTCTGTGACTCTCCCTTGGATTTTGTGAATGAAAACCCTAAATTCCCTTATGTATCAGATATATTTCCTCTCCTAATTTCGTAGGTAATTAAAGCCCAAAATTCAAAATTACCAAAATGCCCGTTTGGGATGCCAGTTTGGCCTAAAATTGCCCCGGGACCCAAAGTAAACCCCCGGATAAACTTTTCTGACTATCTTAACCCTTCCGGACACATTAGCTCACTCTAAATGACCATTTGGATTACGTAAAAATAATTTACTTTTTATTCCAATAATTTAATTAGTCATGACACGCGCGTTCGATTTAATTACCGTAATTGCCAATTATCGTAGTTCTCACTCGCGACAGTTCTCATACATTCACAATTGTTACTTTATTCACTCAATAATATTCAATATAATTCTCACTAATAAATACTAACTCTTATCTCACTAGTTAATATTTAATTTAATCCCGATTAATTATCAATTAATTTTCCATTTTTAATTTAATTATTCCAATGTAAAAATCATTAAAAATACGTGGTGTTACAATAATTCTTTTATGATTTGACTCATCAGAAGGAGTCCTACATATTTCTCATGCTCTTATATAATAATTTAACTCATCAGAATAATTCCTACATCTATTATATGATTTTATACTCTCGCACGATGACTTTACTCATCATAATGAATCCTACATTTATTCCACGGTTTCGTAATCTAGCATGATGATTTGACCCATCAGTAGGAGTCCCATATTCAACTTTTTTGTATCCTTGCACAATGACCCAACTCACTAAAAATGAGTCTCCCCGGTTATCACGTGCTCCTGCATGATGACCCGACTCACCGAAATGAGTCTTCACACCGCAAGTTGTTCCACTCAAAAGGTACACACTCTAAAAGTTTTTGGCTTAAACAACAAACAATAAGATCAATCTCCAAAAGTGGTTGGAGAGATATGAAATTTAAAACAGGTGTCTCTATTTATAATAGTCTTCGTTCAGGGATGAGCTCCATTATTGTGGGGCTATATAGACAACTTGTTTAATGATCGCCATGATTTTACTTAATTTGAAAAAGCTCGAGGCATTTACCAAAGACCTATGGGTGAATGTTAGTTCTCAAAACCTTAATGTTTTAAGTAAAATATGTACTTTTTATCTTTTTGAGTTTATCGTCAAGAGAAAAGGTCATCCCAAGAGCCAAGAAATTAAAGGCTAGTCCACATTAGCTTTTTGAACATAATAACTCACTTACAAGCAAATTTAACCCAATACAAATTCTGAATATAGAGTCATTCCAGATGAGGAATTTATACATCTTTGAATTATCTTTCCAATCATTATAACTTGCGCAAATCAGAGGTCTGAATCAAAAGATATGCTCAAAATACAAAGTACTACAAAGTTGCTGCAATGTCAGAGTACATGACCGACCGGTCAAGCATTAACATGAGTGATCGGTCATGCCCTCAAAATGGTTTACCAAGTGATCAAGCACGTCCCCAACTTCCTTTATATATATGGGAGAATTCCCTTACCTTTAAATCTATCCCTCTTAACTTTAGAGGTGATTTTAGAGAGAGAAATGGTAAATCTCTAAAAAAATAGCCTAAAGCTCTCAAGAAGTTGTAGCGAATTCTCTGAAAGTTATAATTCGGTTTTCCTGAAGATAAAGTTAAATTTCTTTCGACATGAAATGCCATATATACTACTCTACAGTGGTATATCTAAGTCAGATCTATAAATCGGTGGCCAACTATCTTGAAGACGTTGACAAGCGCTCAGTCGACAGACAAACTCAGATCTACCACTTTACGGGTATTCTTCTAAACTTTTTTTTGTTATGGATTATTAATTTGTACCCCAGATTATCTTCATCTTCTTATTCTTTTTCTTCTTCTCCATTTATGATTTTTCTCTCACGACAGATATTCAGGCATAATAGAGGGACACCCTTAAAGCTCAATTCAGATCTTGTACATATTTACATTTTTACAAATATCTAAAAAAAACAAATACAAAACCTTGAAATACATAAATATAGATTATAGGATCACAATATCTGGGGATTTTACCTACTATTTCGTTCTTAATGTTGGAAGTTTCTACACTCTTTATTCATCAAAGTGTTTTACGAGTGAACCCATTTCATGCAATCATCTTTCATGAACACAAAGTTCTTTACATTTTCATATCTGGACTTACTTCACTCCAAAAACATTTTAAGATATCAAAGAGATAATATCTCTCGCATCGAGCCTTTATAAGAGGTAGAATCCCTCCTTGTCATTTTGCGAACTATGTGGACTTTGAATCGCTCTGTTCGAGTACATATGATCACTCGGACGGTCATCCCAGTGAACATGTCCAACTTTAAACATGTTCAAAGAGAAATGGGTTTACTTTCTCTCTCTAAAAATGTAAACAAATAAGTAATCACATGTTTTTCAAATGGGTTTTGGGTTAGACCATTAACATAAAAGAGTATTGGGTTCATATGTTAGATTAAAAATGGATTAAATAAGATTTTTTAAGATTAAAAGGGTTTTGGGTGGAACTTTGCTGCAATGGAGTTTTGGATTTGAAATGTTCAATTTAAAATGGGTTTGGAATTTGGTTTCTCAATTTTTTCACTCAAGTAAAAAGACACATTATTGAAAATGGATCCTTGATCAATGAAGATACTGTGATGAGCTTTTACGTTTGAAGAAGGAACCTAAAGGATCCTTTTATAGTCTGTTTTAAAAACTAGCTGTTGGAGGGTAGTATGATAATTTATAACTTTAAGAATTCAAAGTTTGAAAGCCAGATACTCACTACACCAAATCTGTCGAATTGTCACGGTCATTGACCTTGACAAGTTCAACTTGTCAAGGTCAATGACCGTGACAATTCTGGGCGAGACAACTTTTTTTATCACAAACTTATCACGGTTATTGACCTTGACAAGTTCGTTAGAATTGTCACGGTCCTTGATCGCGACAAGTTTTGTCATGATCAAGGACCATGACAAGCCCGTGATAATGCTAAAAAAATTATCACGGTCAATGATCGTGACAATTCTGGGCAGAATTGAAAAAAAATCTGTTGGGTAGTATGGCCACTGCCACTGCCCAGCAGTATATATGTACCTGTTATAGCAACGTTGTACCTGTTCAAACATTATATATCCAAATAAAATAGAGATAGTGCAAATATACATTCAAAATAAAGACAATATGCATCACGATATAATCCAAATATAATTCAAATGTACCAACTTAAAAATAATACAATTCAATTCAAATAATGTCACTACATGTCTTGGGTAAGGTTAAATTCGAGGAGGTGAGTAGGCCACACGATATACGAATTGACACACCCACTTATATACATTGTGACGCATTATTCGTGCAACCACAACGGGGAGTTCTCCTTCCCGGGTATCACATGTGTGACGAACACTTGGACTCGATGTCTTGAAGCTCACTTCCATGAACTAGTCCACCCTGGATGATATTCGGGTCCCTCAACCTCCGCCCTATCCGTTAGCCATTAAATATGTCCAGTATAAACACGCTCGGCCAACCAAGTGTCGACATCGGTCGGTCGAAGGGAGCCAAATAGGGAAGTGGATCATCAAAGTTCGCACGTGTCGATGATGAAGCAGCGAGGTCCACATCCTCGTCGTCTTGCACCTCGTCCTCCCGTACCTCCTCCCCCACCACATTCTTCTTCCCTTTCCCCTTGGGTTTTTTGCCGCCCAATGAACGCTTCATGAATCTTGGACCGTCGCCTCAAAACGGGACAGCTTCGTGTCATGCGAGTCCACCGTTCGAGTCAACCCGGTGTCGCTCATCTCTAATCTGATGATCATAGATTTGGCCACCCGTGAGCTCACCCCCTTGTCCTCCCCTTGCGATCAGAGCCAAGCACTTAGCTGAGTGCGTCTGTGGACAAAGATGCCTTGTCGGCATCAGACTGCGACTCATGCACTTCCTTAAGCTTTGCCTGAAACGAAAAAAATCACATGATTAGTAAAATAAGTAAATTAAAAAATTATAACGTAATTAACAAAAAGTAAACTGTCGGATTACTTACAATCGTGGTCGCGACACTCGGGGACACCTCATTGTCCTTCCCCTTCTTCGTCCAAAGAGCCACATAAGTATCGAGCCTATGTGGCCTACCCCAGGGCCACTCCCTGTCCCCTGAAATAAAATAAAGTAAAATTAGTATTGGCCCCGCAAAGTAAAATAATGCTGAATAATATATTTCTGTAGTTATAAAAAAATTAAATCTTACCATCATCCTATGCTCCACCTCGGGTACGACGTCCCGCCGGAGTAGTGCACGTCCGTCTTTTTTGCCCGATTTTCCCTCCCTGATTGGCGAGATGCCAATTGTCGCTCCCCGATCTCATTATCAACGAACTTTTGCCATTGTGCCAATGAGATCGGCTCCTTCGACGGGAAGAATTCACGCCTTTGGATAATGGACTCTCGTGTCTTCCCAAAGTATCGGGTTTGCATATTTTCCTTCCACGTCTTGTGTTGCTCCCTCAACTGCTCCAAGACGGAATCGCGTAGCTTTGGATCCAGGCTGAATTGTTCCTGTCCAACAAATACAATGTTAGTTGCAAATAAATATAAATATAAATATAAAATAAAATTGAAATCGAAATTGAAATTGAAATTGAAATATTCATATGAATATAAATATAAATATAAATATAAATATAAATATAAATATAAATACATTACCTGTAGTGCCACCCAAATAGCTAACTTGAGCTCATATGGCACCTCCTTCCAACTAATGTACCTCGGGCCGATGACCGTCTTTACCAGCTCGAGGGTTGCCACTAATAGCCCCGACTTGTTCTCGATGGCCATCCCCAATTTGCCATATTTGGGGAGCCTAGGGGCCGAGGAGCCCTCATCGCCTCCGCTACCACCGAGCCCAGACGACATCATCATAACAAGCATCATCTTACTCGCCTTAATACCTGAAAGAGACATTTACTGTAAAAAAATGTTATTAGTACATATCAAAATGAATTAAAAGAAGACATGCAAATGTGTACAATTACTACAAATAAAAATGAATTGTTATGGTCAAACACCTTAATTCTGAATTCCAAAATAACAGCATCTAGCTCATAATATGTATAATTACTAAAAATCTGAAACATCCCCACCCCAACCCCTACTGCCCACACACACGCACACTACAAAAGAGTGAAAATGATAAAGTGCAAATCAATTAAAAGCATTAAAAATGGATGTGTTCGGTGCAAATTGGAATATTTATTACAAATTGAAAAATTGTTTAAAATTTGGGTTATCATAAAAAATGGATTGATATTCGGTAGGAGCAGCCAAGTCATCCATCCACTCTTTGTATTTCGAATATCCCATCAGAGCTACCACAACTAATCACCTATTAAAGGTACGAAGCGTACATTCATGGATTAGTATAAAAAAAACTTAGATTTATAGTATGTTTCATTTAATTATGTCTTATTTATATTCAAATTCAATTTAAAATAGAAATTTCTATTTCCTCCATCTCCTCTAAAGGGTGAGTGGTCCTATCCCATTCAAGACCGCATTTTTCTGTAATATAGTTAACAACTCATGCACATTGTTACGATTTGAAAAAAATTCGGCAGCATATCCCCGTAGTTCTCCAAGCACACGACGTAGATTGGCAAGTGTGAGTGTTATTTCAATTGATCAATTGAAATAACAGTCACACTTGTCAATCTAGTATGTACCCGGAGAACATTAAGATACGACTGCAGAACTTCATCCAAAAGTAACAACTTTAAGCCATTAAGAATATTATACAGAAATTATGCAATCCCAAACTGTCCAAACGGGACAATTCGAGAGATCTCATTACAGGGGTAATGACTCTCGAATGGTTCTAAGGGCAATTGAATGCGTACGCATAAGAACTATAAGGCTAGTATCTATGCGCACTATATGTAATTTCAAGTATGTTTCATTTAATTATCATACTCTATATATATTGTTCGATATACAAAGTAATTTTCAAAAAAAGTTAAAAAATTTCACCCCCATATGGACAATAATCCAGTGGTCATGCCACTTTTAAAACTAACCAACCCAACATCGATCCACTATAATCCAACAGCAATGTCAACAACAAATGTGTATCCCGTACTCCTTCTAATTCATCTACTCAATTAATTATTTTCATCAATTAAACTAACAATTAAAGTATACAATTATTAATTTACTAATTTACAATGAGGGGCAATCCTACTTTCATAATTAATCATATATTAATTTACTAATTCACAATGAGGGTCAATCATATATTAATTTACCAAAAAAATTAATAACCAATCAATTCGTTTACAAGGGACATTACGCACAAACACGCACACTACACACACGCGCACATACACACACACCCCCGCGCACATTCACACATACACACGCTGCCCCCCACCCCTACCCCCCACCCATCCCTGCTCCCTCCCCCCACCCTGCCCACCCCCTTCCCCTTACCCCCACCCCACACGCACACACACCACTACACACATGCACACACACCACACACACACACACAAACAACCCACATCCCTTCCCCCTCCCCCCACCCTGCCCCACTCCCTCCCCACCCCCCCACCCACCACACACGCACCTGCACATACACACACACACACACACATATATATATATATATATATATATATACACACACACACATATATATATAAATGGAAGAGAGAGAGAGAGAGAGAGAGAGAGAGAGAAAGGAGGGAAGAATCGGCGGGAGAAAAAAAGAAGGGGAAAGGGTTTTTTGCTGTAACATTTGTCACGGACGTGTCACGGTCCTTGACCGTGACAATATAACATAAATTATTATTTTTAAATGGAAAATGTGTTAAAACTCGTGTGTGAGTTAGTTTGAAAATTTTGAACAAATACACTACGCAATATACCTTTCTTATATAATAATTATATCCATGATAACTTGCCTTCGTATGAGTGTAGAGTGTTCCTCGTTGAGAACAAACATACTTAGGGTGTTTTGCCAAAAAAGTTTCAAATACCTAGAAGGCAAAAACTCGTTCAAAATTTATAGACAAATGTGTGATTACCTCGCCCCAGTTTCGTCGCATCTAAGGTTTTCCTCGCTAGAGCAAAAACTTATCGCTGTTACCTTTTAGTCTGTGTTCAAATTCTCTGGACATTGGCGCGACTCGCCCCACCGTGGTTTCACTGCAACGATGGTTTCCTTCATTGTAGCGAAATTTTATTGCCGGTAATCCTTGTCCACGTCTGAAATGCCTTGGATCTTGGTGGAGCCTAGATTGCCTTAGGTTCTTCGCAGTGACACTGTTGCGACATCGTCAGATCTGGAGCAAATAAAAATTCTGAACAAAAGATTTCATTGTAAAATGTGGAGATTCTCTTTTGGTGCCATATATTTTGTTGCCTTGGGGAAGCAACCTATTTTGTGTGGTTGAGAATGAGTTAGAAGGTTTGGAATCTTGTGTTCACGTGTTTGAAAAATAAAACTCTTATTTAACTCACTCTCCTCTTATTCACAAAATACGGTTAAGAATTTTAAAAAGGTTTACAGAAATTAGATTTTTCTTATAAGCAAAAACCTTCTTTGTATTTTTTGAGATATCCATTATTATCATTCTAGTTTTATGTTTTTAAATTTTGATTACTTCTCTCAAGTCTTGAACAAACATTTTGTAAAACTTATTCTTGAAAAACTTTTAAATATTTTTTGTATCTCAAAAAATATTTTGTGCGTTTATTTTGATTAGTCAAACACTTTTTGAAACTTCACTTAACCTTTAGGACCTTCACATCCTAAGAAGTTAGATTTATAAATAGTGCATTTTCACTTGTTCCTTTTGTAACACAAAATTTTATCTTCAAACTTTCAAAATAGAATTTTGTTTTGGTGCAAACGCGACGTTATGAATGGAATTTAATACACGCGACGTAATGGATGGTCAAAGAGCGATCCGTGCTTTATCTTCCGGCTATAAGGTGGAAAAAATGTATTGTGGAGGTTGTGCGTTATTGAGTATAGGATAGGTTCAATCTTGTAAGCCATTTATCCCATTTGTAAGTCTTTACCTATTTAGTGGAAGGTGTCGGTTTGACCCAAGGTTTTTCTCGCAAAGGTTTTTCCCTTGTATAAATCCTCGTCTCAAGTGCATAATTTACTATTCCGCTTTTTGATTTATAATATATACTTAATAAACATATGTTATTTATTAAATCAACTTGTAAATCACCGTTTTCTCACTTAGATGCTGGGATTAGCTTTTGCCCCAATTTGAGTTAAAATCAAACATTACCTTCATTCTAGTAATAATTTTTAATTGGGTAGTCCCTCTTTACACACACATTTTATCTTTTTCATCTCAAGAACATTAGAGAGAAGATAGTGAAGTGAAGGTATATGTCAGTTGGATTATTATCATAAAAAAAATTTACCCACTGAAAATAATTTTAGTTTCTAATCTCTCCCTTTTTTATCATGGAAATTCAATTGATATAGTTTGAGAAAATATTTGAAGCCTCCCTAAATTTTATTAGAAGTGTCCAAGAAGGAAAAAAATATCTAATGTCTTGAAGACTTGTGATTCTAATGACGCAGTGGATTGTGCAATATTTATCTTCAGGGAGTGGTTTGGTAAAAAATTCCGCAACTACTTTTTTTATGGAAATAAATTGAAGTTCCTCATCCCCCTTTTGCACATGATCTCGTAAAAAGTTGTATTTGATGTCAATATATTTGGTTCTTGAATATTGTACTAGATTTTTGGTTATAGAATCTCACTTGTGTTATCGCACAAGACTAGTATTTTTAAAAATAAACATTTGAAAGTCCCTTAGTTGTTGCTTAATATATAGGCTTTAGACATAACAATATACAATGACAATGTATGTTGCTTCGACCGTAGATAGAGCAACTGATTTTTCTTTCTTACTTTCGCAAGACACAAGTGAGTGGACGAGGAAATCGCACAACCAACTTGTACTTTTTTACGTACCTTACGTCCAGCCCAATCGACATCCATCTATCTTATAACATCGAAACATGTGTGTTTAGGACAACAAATCCCTAAATGAGAGGCTCCTAGAAGGGAACGAAATATTCTTTTAACAACAATTAAATGAGATTGAAAAAACACGTGCGATAACAACTAAGGTATGGTTTATCAAACATCAATTTTTAATTTATCATTAATTTAACTGATTTATAAATTAAACTGATTTTAATCAGGCCACTTTTAAACATTCGTTGTCTAAAATATTGATCAATTTTATTTTTTCATAAGCATGCATCAAGGTGATATGTAAGAATAAAATAAAGATCAATCACACAACACCGACGAGAAAAAATTACAATAGGGAAAACCTCGAACGACCTAGCTTATGCCAATCCACTATGATATTGTAATACCCCATATTTTTAACGTATTTTATTTTAATTATGAGATTATGATTAATTAATTTAAATGGAGTAACTTTATTTATAATTAATCTGGATTTAATTAAATAATTACTAGCGTGATGAGAGTTAGTATTTATTGGTGATAATTATGTTGAATATTACTTAATGAGTAAAATAATATATGATGATAAAAATATTAAGGTTGTCGTGAGTGAAAAAAAATATGACAGTTATAGAAATTATGTCGGGACGCGCGTGTTCGTCGTGTCGAGACTAAATTAATCGAATAAAACGTAAAATATTTTAAGTCACTCATATAGTCATTTCGAGTGCGCCATTGAGTTCGGAGGGGTCAATATAGTCAAAAAGTGTACCTGAGGGATTAGTTTGGGTCCCGGGACTATTTTAGGCCAAACCGACACCCGGGAGGGATATTTTGGTCATTTACATTTTTGGGTTAATTAAACCTACGAAAATTAAAAGGTTATATCTAATGGAAATAAGAGCCTTCGATTATTAGAAACACTTGAGTCGCAGAGAGGCTAAAGAAGGGAGAAGAGATGAGGTTTCCAAGGGGGAGAGCCATCAATCCTACACCGTTCTCACCAATTCCACCACCAACGCGTAGATCGGAGAATGAGGAGCGTAAATATACCTATCATCTTCTACAACCCTGACCTTCGATTTTCAGGCACGTATCTATCTTGCTAATCTTGTGTTAATAAGACATCCATGTTAGAATAGGATGAATAATTACAAGTTTTCATGAAGATTTAATGTTGTTTAGAAAATTAAACTTCATAATTTGGGTAGGAATCATGTTAAGTTAACCTCCTTGATGTATGTAGAACATTAACAACGAAATTTTGATACCCACTAGAGATAGAAATCTGGAAAATAATGGCGTTCTTGAGAAAGTGCGATAATATAGGGTTTACATGATAAATTCTTGAATTGAAACCATTTGATGATGATTCTTGGAGATGTATTGAATGTTTTACGTTAGAAATTATTTATACATGATGCTATAACGTTTGTGATGTTTGGTTGGGAATTTGGGACATTTTAATAGAGGTTTTGATGATTAACATGGAAGAAATCGGTAGGCATTATGTGCAGAATTTCTGGGCCAATAATTGTTCGATCGATTAATCGACTCAAGAATGTCGATCGATCGACCATTCCCATCGATCGATCGACTCCTCCTAGAATTTGAGTCTTCTTTCCTTTTAATGTTAATCCAACTCCAATGTATAAGGACCCTTAAACATAACTTAAATACCATGATGGGACTTGAGGAGGACCAGTAGGGGGTAGGCATGGTTCAGGTAGTACGATTTTTATATGAGATTTAACCGTTAAGTCACGAGGGTATAAAATGGGGTGGTAATCGCGTGTATGTTAAATTAGGTCTTGTGAGAAATAAGGACGACTTAGACCAATAGGGTAAAGAGAGTACACCTACTGATACTATAATTATAAAAATGATACACTTCAAGGGTCGATAAGTACTTGGGAACTTGTGATGAAAAGGGAATATAAAAGAATGAACTAATTATACGTAAAATTCGGGTATTACGTGACGTGTATGGGTAGAACATGTTATGGGTCATGGATGTACCCATTTGAATAACGTAAATATATATATATATATATATATATATATATATATATATATATATATATATATATATATGAGTGTATGTATATATATTATATGAATATATGTGTTTAATCATACTCGCGTTACTTGCTATCACGGAGGTTTCCACACTGGGACAGTCTTATTCTGATGTGACCTTTATGGGGAATATTGACTTGTACCCCACAACATAGGATCCTTGTTACAGGCTATCTGAGAATGATAATCAGATGGTCCTAAGAGACGTGAAGGTATGTGCTGACCTCTTAGTGACTTGGAATTATGGTTTGCCTCCAATATGTGTATTTTTGTGTTAATACAGTTCGAGAGTGGATCCGAACTAGTATTTTCCTCATTTGTACGAGAGGTACAGGGACTTGATAGAAGAGTATGCCAACACCATATATTTTATTAAGGGTGCCCTATTAGTATATATATTGTGAGTGATAAATATATGTATATGTGATTCATCGGTTGTGCTTGTAAGTAGATAAAATTGAATAATTGTTATTAAATAAACTACGTGTTTGAGAACTGAAGGCTGTATTGAGATATAAATAGATGACTTGGTAAATTCATAATAAAAGTTATCATGTATAAAATATAGTTATGCAATCACGTGAATCAGGATTGATGAGGGGAGATTGGTTTAGACTAGTTAACTAGATTAGCTTGATCTAAATTTATTTCAGTAGTACGTTAGGCGTGCACATTAGATGAGAGGTGAGAATTCTTAAGTGAGTGTCGATGCACTAACATGTATGTAATATCAACTGGTAAGTATTTTATATACTTGTTAAATTATTTTAAAGCTATTTTACACTCGGGCTCGGCCCCGTTTCTTGTCATCTCCTCTTTCTCTTGTGTGTGTATATACATATTACTGGTGCCCAGCATCAGACTTAGATCTTTGGACTGTTGACGTGCTGCATCTAGTGTGGGAGTTGCAGGTCTTTGTATTTAGACGACTTCATCCTTATCATCTCAGCGCTTCACTTAGTCATTTTAGATAGGGAATGTGTCGTCCATTTCCAGTTTCTATTTAGTTCAGAGAGACTTTGTACTCTTTATTTATTTCAATATTCATTTTTAGTTGAGATTGTTTTAATTATTACATTGTCCTTCAATTTGGGATATTTGATTTGGAATGATTAATCTAGCCTGTTTATTCCACTTGAATGGTTTGATATTCAATATTATCATCCGTGTTCATAAAATGGTTTCGTATATTAACTAATAACAATGGGACTTAATCTATAAAATTAAATTTTTTGACACTTAGCTTAATTATTTATTAGGTGATAAATAAAGAAAGTTATTTTCGATAGTGATGCTAAGAATGAACCAACCGGACGCTTTAATTTAATTTAATATATGACTGATCACCTGGTATTTAATTAGGCAGGGGTGTTACAGATATATGTATTATACAAGGACAAATTAGACTTACTCGTAGACTAAATGCCCTCAAGCCTTTGTACAATATTTTCTCCTTGAACCTAGTTCACAACCACCATTGGACACATTCAAATGACCTTTAAAGCGCACGCTCCTCCCACGTCTTGGTACCCGTCGATTTTCTCGCTCTTGGCTAGTCAACCGGCATCGCAATGAAAGAACTCGACAATAATAAATAATGAACTAATCTTAATGCTCAAAACTAGAGATCTCAAACAAGAATATTTATGTAGACATTTGGATTTCAGGTAATACGTGTAAACTACGGTTAAATAGGCTTAGGATATGCTCTTAGACAATTGTTTTAGAATTTATTTTTCCAAAATAACTTTAATCTGCCTTGTATTTATATAAAAACAGTAAAAATGGCAATATGCAATTCGAGGTAAGTCGTTCAAATAAAAACACATAACTCGTTCGAATGACTTTGATTGCCTCGTTCGAATGGGAACCAAGCCGTTCAAACGAGACACATAATCTCATTTGAACGAGCATCAAATGACCTTCGCGCGATAATTTTTTGTCAAGCTATACTTAGACGAATCCATTTAACAAACCAAATTCGAACAGCTTCATGCAAGCATGATTAAAAAACAATTAAAAGCATTGTAAACTCCACTCTAATGTCCTAACCACATGGGAAATATAGAATGAATGAGATTTAAACATACCAATATGCCATAAAAATGTGTAAAACTATTATACAATTTTTTTTTTTAGTTTTTAAACATTTTTTAAAAAACAACTCAAAAGACAAACATAACCTTTTTGTATTTTTCTCATATGGACTTAACAAATGAAAAAAATTCAAAGTACAAAAGGCACAAACATCATATAACTAGTCAAAACATATATATGAAGCACAAAAACTAGCGTATGAAAAGCACGCGAACATAATCACTAATAAGATATAGCATGTGAAGAATCATATGAAAGCATGCGATAATCATCAATTGATATTGGGCGTCTGATGACATACCTGCAACATACGTTGGATTTGGGATCTCTACCCTTTGACTTGTCATGTTTAATTCTTCATTTTGAGCAATCGGCCTCAAATTTTGGGCAGTTTCAACCACTGCTTGCTATGTGAGGGTTGGACCAATTTCACCAATATTTTCTACATTTTCGTCACTTCTTCTTGTCTTAGCTATGGCAAACAACAACATAACACTTGTGTCCTATTGGGCATACTAAAAATATGTTTGTGTCGCTAGCTTAGTTTGTGTATTTTGATTAATTACGAGTATGCCAGGAAATATGATGATCTCACCAATAAATTAATTACCTTAACTTGTGATAATAAAGGGATTGTACACCGTTCGATTCTTCAATTAAGAAAACTTGTGCTTCCCTTAAGGAATACTTTACCGTGAGTGCTAAATAACTTTAAATAACTATAAATAATGAAGAAAATGTAATTTGCATAAACTGTAATTCAAGTAAAGCTTTAAAATCAATCAATAAATATAAATGCAATAAAATAAATAACTACAGTACGAAATGTAAATCAAGATTGCACTAATGAAAGTAGAAACAGTTTAAATATAAAGGCAAATGAAATTTTCATAAATTTTAAAGAGAAATTACAATAAATATACCTTACATACTACTTCGAAGAAGATAAAATTATAAATAAATGAAAAGAAAAGAAAACAAAAGGAAAAAGAGGTAAAACAAGTAAATGCAGTTTTTTGTCTAGGGAGTCATCTTTTACTTCGTCCTCTAGTCTCTTATTTATATAGTTCCTTGCCATCCAACTACCTTGTAAGTGCTGGGTGGTTACCCAATTAAATTTTTCCTACTTATGTGCTTAAACTCCCCCATAATCATCATTTTAATGTTTAAAACCATGTCTAAAGCTTTGACGAGTGTCACACATTTGGGATACCATTTGCATTAAGTTGGTGCATTACAATTCGATCGTGATTACCGACTTGTAACTCCACGTGGCCATACCTTATTGGACGATGATAATATGGTGTAAACACTGTCACAGAGATATGTAACACCCCGCCTAATTAAATACCGGGCGGCCAGTCCCATACCAAATTAAAACATAATATACAGTTGGCTCATTCTTAGCATCACTGTCGAAAACATTTACAACTCACACAATACCCAATTAAGCTGGTGTAAAAAAACTTTCCAAATTTTGATTTCAACAAAATTCATTTTTAGTTTACGAATAACACTACACATATTATTCTACACTAATAACTGAACAGATAACACAAAATAATTTTAAATGCAGTTGGAATAAACATTCCCAAATAATTAACCAATACAGTACTCCCAACAATAGTAAATGTATTAAAATGACACGAGTACAAGACTGTATTTGACTCGGATAGAAAAAAGATAACTGAATTCCTTTGGGCGACATGAATCAAATGAAGATAGGCGTCTAAGCAATATTCCATAGCTCCATAGCTCGTCATAATCCACTATGGTTGGCGTCCCTGCTGCTGGACACCTGATATAAAAGGTACAATAGAAAAGAAAATATGCAAGGAAACGGGTCAGAGCCCGATGTGAAAATGATTTTGAAAACAGCAAGTATTTAACAAGTGCAATAAAGCATTTATTATGTACACGTTAGCATCCAAACTCTCACTTGCTATTCTCACCTTTCAACTAGAGTGCACACTTAATGTTTCCTATTAACCTCCTAGTTAATGGCTCCTCCTCACTAGTTTCCATATTATGATTCCATCCCATATCATAACCCTGTATGTCCCATACCATACGTAGTATAATCATTCTTATACGTTTCTCATTTATATGAATCGTTTCTCATTAACATGAATCATTTCTCATTAATATGAATTAAGCTCTTCAATAAATATTCATTAACTTATTTCAATTCTTTTCTCAATTCACCATTATCTACAATTATCACACAGTAGGTCATTTAACCACTATATATATAATACGGCACCCCAAGTCACAGCTGCAGTGCAATGCAATACTCTGCTATCATGTCCCAATATCGTTGGTCGTCGAATAGGGGACTAAAGGTTCGGTAAGGATTCCTCGAATCACAAATAACAACACATAAATTGGAGGCGAACATAGTTTTCATACCCACGGGCCACGCACATACCTACGTTCCCATAGTCAGCGGACTTATCAACTCCCCAATAAGTTTTTCATAGACCTATCTTCATGAGCGACAAATCAAAGATCCCATGGATTCATCAGGATATGACTGCCCTCACGTGCAAACCTCCCGTCGATAGTAAGTAAGCTAGGTATGTCATACACATAAATTATCAATCAATCAAATAGGCATTATCATACCTATAATATAATATCAACAAGGTACTCACATTACCCTAAGATAATTCCCATACGTAGCATTATATCTCTTTAAATCCCAAGTATTAAAATATCATAACTTTACTTCTTAATTTAAATATCCCCGAGCCTCACTCAATACTCAAGGTTCAAATAGGTTTTCCTCAACCGTATATTCAGTAAGAATTCATTAATACCCTACTGATCCATATCGTCATATTTCCCGAATTACTACGAATTAAACTCCCCCCTTTTAAGGTTAAAACCGATAGTTTCAAATCTCTTATAAGCACATATTCTATCAACTAGGATTGAATACCATCATCTCATGGCTCATAGTCTATAGTGTTTCATTCACACTATATGACTTATCAATAAAATCAACATCCCCGCATCCTATAACATCTCTCCACTCCCGATGTCGTTAAGGTTCATGCGCGGAGCGTCTCGCAAAGCGAAATCCAAATAAGGAACCCCTCCAATACACTACTACTTAACTTGTCGATCGAGGAGGTCTGTCAACTTCAAATACGCGATCGCAGTAACCTCATCCCCTCTTTCAACCAAAAGTGGTCTGAACTCCTATCTCTATCCAGGAGCCATACTACTAAGTGCTTGTATTACACTCAGTCCTTGCGCAATCATTAATGAGCTTAAACTCAGTCCTTGATGTTCAAATTGTAACCCTAAGGCTACCCAGGTGTTATATTAAATCTCACCTACTGGACCTATCCTTAATCCTCATGCATACCAATTAGAATCCAACACGTGAATCTAGCAACCGAAATATCTTTCAATTTAATTATCATAATTCTAATCAATTAAATCCCAATCACATTAATTCGATTCTTCTCTAGGGCTTACTGATCTTCCCTAAGTCCCATTGTTGATGTAAAAAATTAGACTATCTCTAATTATTCAATCACAGATAAAAATGAATAAGACAACAGAATTTTAAAGTGGTTCAGCCTTATAAGAATGGCCTACGTCCACTGTTTTTGTTATTGCTGACTGTTTGGGAATTCTCGATTATAGTTTTAACCAAGAAATTCTGAGTCCCCCTATAATGAGGATGATACAATGTGTTTATAGCCCTGAGGCTGTACATGTGAAAGGATAATACACAGCTGTCCAATAGGCGTATACATCTCTATGATAATAAGCATTCAATACGCAGTCAACCTGTTAGTTATCCTGATATTAATGCTCTGTACGAGATGCAGCTCGGACCGCCTAAGCTGCTCGGACCGCCTGAGTAGCTCGGTACTTATGAGTTGCTCGGTGCAATGATGTTCCTCGGAGAGCACTTATTGCTCGGAGCGTCTGAGTTGATCGGGGAGGTTGAGTTTCTCGTCGTCAAGGTGTTGTTAAAAAATGCTTGTAAGTGCTATGTAGATTGACACGTGTCTCCATATAATTAATCCACGTCAGTAGACTAAATTTGGTATCAACAGAAAGCCCCAATGTTTCACAGTTCGAGGTAGAGGAGTGTGGAACATTCTTCTTGAAATATGGCGGGATTAAATAGTCATCCTAAACTTTAGGAATGTTTTCTTTTGTATTTATTTTTCCTTTCGAATTCATTGAATCAGACTTTTTGAATTTTTCTACCTGCTTCGGTCTCCGTGCCCTTTTTGTCTTTTTAGCCACCGGTAGCGCAAACGTCTTTCTTTGTAATCATTATTTTTACCCATTCCCAAGGTAAGGTATTTAAGCGTTGCAAAAAATCCTACCGTCTCTTACGTTTTCAAATTTCTATCTTTGAGCTCTCCATTTCTTCTCTATCTTGTGCGTTCATTCCTTCCATCGTTCGTTGTCAACTGATCCATCCTTTTTCTGTAAGATCTTCTTTCTTATCTTTTATTTCCTTTATTCATCATGGTTTACCTTGTAGAGTCGCTTGATAAATTTCGTTCTGATTTCTCTATTCCTTCATGGGTCATTTTGGAGGAACTTTTTGGTCCTTCTGATTATTTTCGTTTGGCTGAGGGACATTGGTTCCCCAGTCTCTTTGTGACCGAATGTGGCTTTTCTTTTCCTCCAAACCCCCTGTGTTTGGAATTCTGTCAATATTTTGACGTGGTACCTGCAAAAGTAGCCCCCAATACATGGAGAATAGTTAATGGAGTCCATAGGTTAAATCAGATTCATGGAACCCGTATAGGAATTCCAGAAATTATGTTTTGCTATAGATGGGTTGTCGGTGATAATACTTTTATTTGAAAACTAGGTTTTTGAATAGAGCTTTAGTGGTCAATCTCCCAGATGCCAATAGGGATTACTTCGAGCATGGTGTTGTTATGAAAAATTGGCAACATGCTCCTCTAACTGGAAATGATGTGTATCAGGGTCCAAGGTGCCCTCCCTATGGCAATGGGATAGGTTATTTTATTTTATTTTATTTTTGAAATTATACTTTCTTTGTGTTTGATAAAATCTGTCACTAATATTTTAATTTTCATTTATTTACAGTTAGCAGCAAAAGAAGGTCTCCAAAAGAGACAAAAGTGAATTTAAAGCATCTGAAACTTATCTGGGGTTTGCATCAGACTGTTGCCAACGAACATATCAGATCAGCTTCGTACTTGTTACAGTACAAGAGTTACACCTCGTCTTTTACTGCTCGTCCAGTGATAGGTGACGTAGAACCAGCATCAGCTTCTGAAGGTTCTTTTCCTGAGTCACATATTCCTCTTAGTGACAGGATGAAGAGAAGAAGAACTCCTGCCCTCTTCGAGAAGTCTGCCTCTACTGCTAGAGCAGCAAAGAAAAGCAAGCAGGATATCCCAGAAGAAGGGACAAGAAAAATTGATGCACCTCCTCCAGCTGCTACTAAGAAGATTGCTAAGAAGCCCCCTTATGGCTCCGAGCAAGATTGCTGTTGTTTCTCCTCCAGGAGAGGTTGTAGTTATATCACCGACCAAGACAACATCCTTGGTCGATAATGTTCTTGCTCCCACGAGGAAGCTGAAGAAGAGCTCCTCGAACAATTTGGCTGAATCCATCTCTCGGCCTCTTACTTCCGGAAGTGGTGTTCCCACTTTAGTTGCTCCGAGCTATGCCATGAGCTCGGTGAAGTCTTGGATCATCCCCGAGATCCAAGGTATTGAAGAAAATCTTTCTCGGGAGAGGGTTACTAACTTGGCAGCTCAACACATTGCCTCAGTAAGTATTACTATTCTAAACTTTTATTTCTCAATGTTTTATCTTTGCACTGACTTACAATTATTTTCTTTTTCCAGTTGGTAACTTGCTTTAATATAATTCTGAAGAAGGATGAAGTTATTAAAGCTTCAAGCTCCTCGTCAGGTGTGGAGGAGGCTTTTGTAGGTCTGACGCAGTCTTTAAAGGATTCTCGTCAGAAGTATGTTGATGATAAAGCTGTTTGGGAGAAGCAACTCACTTCCACAGAGCAGGAGAGGGATCAGGCTGTTGAAGTCTCCAAGGGGTTGGAGAAGAAAATAAAAGATTTGGAGAAGAAGAACACAGAGCTCGAGGGGAAGCTCCAACATGTTGGAGAGTTTAAAAACAAGCTCAAATCTGCTGAGGAAGAGCTAAGTAGACTTCGCTGGTCGTCAGAAGGAAGAGGCAGAAAGAAAGTTGAAAGCTGCTGATGAACTTCTATCTGAGAAGCTTTCCTCGGAGAAGGTGAAAAGGAAACTGGCTGTGAAAAAGTCCTTCAGTACTGGCTGGGACAAAGGTTGGAATAAGGGTTTGGCTGCCATGATCTCACAAATGGAGTATGGCAGCCTCAAATACTTCGGGGATGGTTGGGTTGATGCTCTGAAAGAGATGAACGTCGATGAGAATGCAGGTTTATTTCAGCGACACATTCCTGGCCCCCCTCCTTCTCCCGGGGAAGAAGAAGAGGACGAAGTTGCCTCTAAGGAATCTTCTATGATGGTTGGGGATCAGGTTCCTACTGTTAAAATTCGCTACGAACAGCCCCAACCAACTATTACTCCTACCGAGCAGCTTCAATCAACCAACATTTCAGCCGAGCAGCTTCTAGCACCCACCGAACAACCTTCTATACCATCCGAGCAACCTACCTCCTCGTCCCAGCTTCCCGAGAAAGTTTTGGGAAACAAGGAGAAGGTGTAGAGTTGTTCAAACTTTTCTCTCTGTTTATTCTTGTCAAATGTAACTCTGAACTATGTACTTCTCTTTTATGATGCAATAAAAATTTGAAATTTTGATTATTCATACTGTTGATTCTCTTCTTCTTTCTCTGTTTTCATTCTTATTGATTCTTGCTATCTCTTCTTTTTACTAGTTTATAGCCATGATGGAATTGTTGTCAGCCCATGATACAGAACTAATGAAAAAATGTAACGACTACTTCAAGGCTGGCCATGCTAACTTGAATGAATCTGAAATCGTTGATATCCTCGGTCCAGATGCTTCAGAACGAGCAGTTGAAGCCTACCAGTATTTAAAGTGTCTCCTCAAATGGGCAGTGGCTAACAATGTAGCATATTATGAAATGATTGAACATCTCTAGGGAACTCTTAAAGATCTCCAACAACAATACAAGGAATCTATAGCCCTCTTACACCAAGGATATGAGAAGAAGTATCAGCAACTAAGTGCTGATAAAGGATATGATAGATTAGTTGCTGCCTATGACATGAAGGAGAGAATTCTAAAGACCGAGGTCGAAGAGCACAGGCAGATAGCTAAGTTGTTGGAGTAGGAAAATAATAACCTGCGAGGAGAGGTATCTCAGCTGAAGTCTGCAGCCTCTACCTCGAGCACTTTGGTCCCTGTGAACAACGAGGGATTCTCTTTCTTAGAGGTCAAAAATGTCAATCTGAGAGACGAATTAGAAACCTTGAAGAGGATTGGGCCTTCTACTTCTGCTCGGGGATGAGCAAAAGTTTCTCAGGGACGAGCAAGAGCTGCTCGGATTACTGTTGGGGAACAAAGAACTCAATCGGCTCTGGAGAACCAAGCCTTCCAATTGATGGCAAAGAACCAGGCATTTACTGAGATGTCAAAGAAGATCCAAGCCTTCAACGAGCAACTGGCTGCCCAAAATTCTGCCTTGGAGAATAAAACGAATCTGGTAAAAAATCTTCACGAGCAGTTAGAAAGATTAACCTACCAGTTCCACAAACAGCCTAGAGAGTTCTGGATGGCTGGTTATAATGAAGCCCTTTATCATCTTGACGATCGGATCCAGCAGTCGAACAACGAGGGGTATAAGCAAGTATGGCTAAATGCCTTGGGTGTGCTGCAGTTGGAACAAGATCATTATTTGTGGGATTACCATAATCCTGGGTTGCTCGACCTGCCAATGCCACTTTTCAAACTCGACATGAGCTGGATTCCTGCTCGGGCCATCCCCCAATGCCTGATTTCGAAGTATCTCGGCGACTATAGTCTTCATTCAAACTTCGAGATATCTCGCCCAGAGCACCTTCTTGATCGCCCATCAGTAATGAATATCAGGATGCTCAAAGATCTCAATTTCATAAATTCCCCTTATGCCTTAGACGATCCTCCTGCTGGTGAAGAACCTGTTTCAAAGGCACAGGGGAAGAACCCAATAGAATAGGATTCATGATGTAATAATTTCTTATGTATTTCATTCTTAATGTATTTTGTTCTGAATTTAATGAAAAAAATCTAGTTTTCTTTGCAAATCTTGATTGCCAATGTCTTGTAAATATTTGGTAAAACATTTCTTTTTATTTACTAATGAATGTGCATGTATATCTGTTAAAAAGATAGAAATATTTTGTGTTACTTTAAATTGTCGACCAACTAAAGTTGGTGAAAACTTATTGTTGACTATCCTGAATTGATGATAATAATCTGACGACCAACCAGAGTTGGTGATATTTCATTTTTTGACCAACTATGTTGGTAGTTTAAAATGCCATAAGTATCAAGAAATTTATCACTTTTTAATTTTAAGTCCTGAAATGACTTTCATTTGTTTAACCAACTGTTTCCGACCAACCGGAGTTGGTGGTTTTTGTTCCCGACCAACCTTAGTTGGTAAATTTTTTATTCCCGACCAACTATAGTTAGTGGATTTTCTTCCCAACCAACCGGAGTTGGTATTTCTGGGAATTTTTTTATTCCCGACCAACTATGTTGGTGGATTTTCTTCCCAACGAACTGGAGTTGGTATTTCTGGGAAATTTTTTATTCCCGACCAACTATGTTGGTGGATTTTCTTCCCAACCAACCAGAGTTGGTATTTTTGGGAAATTTTTTATTCCCAACCAACCGGAGTTGGTATTTCTAGGAATTTTTTTATTCTCGACCAACTATGTTGGTGGATTTTCTTCCCAACCAACCGGAGTTGGTATTTCTGGGAATTTTTTTATTTCCGATCAACCTTAGTTGGTGGATTTTCTTCCCAACCAACCGGAGTTGGTATTTCTAGGAAATTTTTTATTCCCGACCAACTATGTTGGTGGATTTTCTTCCCAACCAACCGGAGTTGGTATTTCTGGGCTTGACGCGTAGGGAGTTCTTCTGATAGAGGAGAATCGTTGACATTTGTCACATTTTTTGGGATAGGCTATGCAATCAGCCCTCATCGTTGGCCAATAGTATCCTTGTGTCATTATTCTTTACAAAAGCGTCCGACCTGCTACATGGGCTCCACAAGACCCTACATGTACCTCTTCAATCAAGTATTTCACCTCGGAGGGATGGACACATCTCTGCAAACTTGCTATGATTCCTCGTCTATATAGAATGCCATTAGTCAGTACATAACGAGCAGCTTTAAACTTCAGTTTCTTGGCTGCGAGTTTATCAGTTGGCAAAACCCCTTCTTCAATATATGACCTGATGGGATCCATCTAAGATGGTTCTAAACCAAGGGTAATAAAGTTCGTCATCAGGTCTTCATCTATGCTCCGACTAGCCAAGATTTCTATTGGAATTATTCTTCGTAGCTCGGTGCGTGTTGCTGAGGCTAACCGAGCTAAGGCATCTTCTCTTGCATTCTCCAATCTTGGTATTATAATTATCTGCACTGCCATCAGACTTGATAAAATCTCCATTACTTTTTTATGATACTTGATCATTAATTCTCCTTTGGCTGCGTTTACCCCCAATATTTGATTCATGATTAGTTGTGAATCACTGAATACGACGATTTGCTCTGCCCCCATAGTTTTTGCTAAACTAAGACCTGCAATCATAGCTTCATACTCACCCTCATTATTAGAAGCCTTGAATTGGAAGCGCAAAGCATACTCTACATCGACCTCGTCTGGGCTATTCAAAACAATCCCTGCTCCACAACCTGCAGTACACGAAGATCCATCTACATATAGATTCCATATAGGTACCTCATCTTCAAATTTCTGATCGGACAGAGTTCCTCGGTGGAATATTTGCTGCTTCCTTTGATCCTCCTCTGGCACTTCTTGCTGCTCGTCGACCATTTTCTCTTGCTCGCCGACCACCTTAAGTTGATCGGGGTTTAAATTTGATGATCCTGCAACATCCACAGGTTGGTCGGTGTGCAATTTTTGCTCCTCGAAGGTATCAGGATAGGTGAACTCTGCTATAAAATCTGCAACTGCTTGCCCTTTTAGCGACGATCTAGGTTCATAAACTATGTCATATTCACCAAGTTCTACTAACCAATACATCAATCTCCCCGATTTTTCTGGTTTATGAAGAGCTTGCCTTAATGGCATATCAGTATACACAACTATGGTATGAGCTTGGAAGTACGGCCTCATTCTCCTACTTGCCTCGATTAATGCTAATGCCAATAATTCCAGTATTGGATATCTGATCTCTGCTCCTCGAAAGGCCTTGCTAGTGTAATAGATCGGTTTTTGCACTCCATCTTCTATTCTTATCAATACCAAACTAACTGCATTCTCCGACACTGCCAAATACAAGTACAATCTTTCTCCCATCACTGGCCTGGACAACAGTGGAGGTGCTCCCAAGTATTTCTTCAATTCTTGAAAAGCCTTCTCGTATTCATCATTCCATTCGAAAGTCTTTCGGAGCGTTTTGAAGAATGGGAGGCATCTATCAGTTGCTCGCGATACAAATCTGTTAAGTGCTGCTACTCGCCCTATAAGACTCTGCACTTTTTTCTTCGTCGTTGGAGATCGTAGTCCCAATAGAGCCTTGATCTTTTCAGGGTTTGCTTCAATGCCTCGTTGATTGACAATATACCCGAGAAATATGCCTTCTCGTACTCCGAATATGCACTTGGTCGGGTTCAACTTCATTTGATATTTATCTAATTGATCAAAGGTTTGGCTTAAATCAGTTAGATGGTCGGCGACTTTCTTGCTCTTCGTCAGCATATCATCAACATAAACTTCCATATTGCAACTGATTTGTTCTGCAAACACTTTATTCATCAGCCGCTGATATGTTGCACCTGTATTTTTCAAATCAAAAGGCATAACATTATAACAATAAGTTCCCCTAGGGGTAATAAAAGAGGTACTCTCCCTGTCTTCAGGTTTCATTTTAATCTGGTTATAACCAGAATAAGCATCTATGAAGCTCAACAGCTCGTGTCCCGAGGTAGCATCCACTAATTGATCAATTCGGGGCAAGGGAAAATGATCCTTTGGGCATGCTTTATTGAGGTCGGTGAAGTCTACACACATCCTCCATTTGTTGTTCTTCTTTTTCACCATCACCACATTTGCTAACTAGTCTGGATATTTAACATCATCAATAAAGCAAGATTTCTGGAGCTTCTCGACCTCCTCTTGTATAGCTTGGTTCTTCTCGGGGTTGAACACTCTTCTTTTCTGCTTCACTGGCTTGATCTCCTTATTCACATTGAGCTCGTGACATAAGAAATTTGGGTCTATTCCTGGCATATCCTCATGACTCCAAGCAAAAGTTTATTTTCTGCTTTTTAGGAAAACTATCAACTCCTATTTTAGTGAGGCATCTAACGACGAACCTATTTGAGTTGTTCGTTCTGGATGCTCGTCGTCCAGAATGATATTGTTAGTAGTTTCCACCACCTGACCTTTCACGAGCTGCAACTCATCTTTAGGATCCAATGTTTCAATCTCTGCACCTTCATCTACTTTGTAGGTAGTAGTATTTTTCCTAGATTCTTCCAGTTCTTCTTGCTCGGCAAATGAGTAGTAACATTCCCGAGCTACTTTTTGGTCACCCTTCACAACTCCCACTCCAAAATTGGTTGGAAATTTCAGGCATTGATGTACAGTAGATGGTACTGCTTCGAACTTCTTCAATCCTACCCTTCCCATGATGATATTGTAAGCTGATTGGACATTCTTATCCATCACAAAGAAACGTACTCTTTCTGTTCGATAAGCAGGCCATGTACCGATGAACATATCCAACTTGATCGTCCCAAGTGGAAAGACTTTCTCGCCAACAAACCCGAGGAGGGGCCTGTGATAAGGCTCTAACTGAGACAACTTTAGATTTAAGCTGTTGAAGCACGAGTAGAACATAATATCAGCCGAGCTACCATTATCAACCAGTACTCTCGAGATCATCACTTTCTTCATTCTCATTTTAACCACCAGTGGGTCAATATGAGGATACAGCACAACTGCGAGGTCGTTCTTTGAGAAACCGATGACCAGTTTTTCTTTGTTGACCTTCCTCGGGCGATCATCGTCAGCCAAGCTTATTCGTTGAATATATGAACAAGCTTGAGCCTCATTGAGGTAAGCTTTTCTTTCTGCAGTAAGGTCTTCACCTCCTGCATCTCCACCTGTAATAACATTACAATCAAATGATCCAAAACGTATTGAATCTACCTCACGTTCTGGCTGCCTTGGTCTTTTGGGGAGATCGGGGTCGTCTTCTGGATCATCTTCATGGTCTCTTTTCTTGTTCTCCTCTGCTCGATGAGGAGATCTAGACCTCTGTCTTTCTTGGTCACTGCTTCTTCTTTCATTTCTACGATTAACATACTTTGCCAGCTTTCCTCGTCAAATGAGTGCTTCGATCTCATTCTGAAGAGCTGTGCAATTTTTGGTCGTGTGGCCATGATCTTTGTGGAACTCACAATATTTGGCCTTATTCCTCTTGTCAGGGTCTGACTTCATTTTCTCTGGCCAGTTTAGCTCCTCGCTGTTCTTGATTTCTTCTAGAACGTGGTTGATGTCTACCTTCAAAGAAGTATAATTTTCAAATTTCTTCAATACCTCCCATGATGGCTTTATTTTTGACTGCTTGTCACCACCATTGTTCTTATGCTCTTTCTTTTTAGCCTTATCAACCTCCACCTTGGTCTCTTTGGTATTCATATTCTTCTTCGCAGCCATAGCCTCCTCGACATTCATGATCTTGGCCGCTTTTACCATCAGTTCTGACATGGTTCTGGGTGGATCTTTGGCCAAAGTGTAGTACAACTTGTTGGGCAGCAGCCCACTCATCAGAGCAGTAATCGTTGTCTTTTCCTCATAATCAATAACTTCGAGTTTCTCGTTATTGAAACGAGTTATATAATCCCTGGTGCTCTCACCTGCTTTTTGTCTAACACTTAACAAGTGTGCTACTCGTTTAACTGGTTTTGCTCCAAAACAGAAGTTTCCAATGAAGAGCTCGGCCAGTTGAAAGAAAGTTGAAATCTTACCCCGAGAAAGATTATTGTACCATATTTGAGTAGATCCGGTAAGAGTTCCCGAGAATGCCCTGCATCTCATCTCATCTGGCACAGCATAGATGTCAGCAGCAGCTTGGTATTGTTCTATATGAAGGAGAGGGTCAGTTTTTTCATCATATTTAGGAGTCACAACAGGTGCTTTGAACTTTGACGGTGTGGGAAAATCCACAATTGCCTGGACAAAAGGTGTCCCTTGGACAAAAGTTCTTTGTAGAGGATTCTTGGCCTTAGCTATTTCCCCTAATCTATCCTCCAACCTCTGAATAGAGCCTTTCCACGCATCATTTCCCTCATCGGGCCTGTCGGTTCGACCAATTAATTGTGTTGAATTCGCTTCCTGGGATCTTTCATGACGAGCAGTTGGTCGTGATTGGGCAGAACCCTCTCTTAGGTCGGATGGTTGTCGAAAGTTCCTCGACACAGTCCTAGGAGGACTTTTATTCCTTCTATGGCCCAATCGATCAAAAGGGGAAGCCCTACTTAATCTCTCCAATGCACTAGTCCTTTCTGGAGAGAGAGTGATGTTTTGTTTAATATCTGTGGCTCGTACTGACGAAGTTCGGCCCGGTTGATAAGAAAAATCATCAAATCTCTCAGTGCGATATGAATCGGTATGCCTATCACGTGAAGAAGGTAAACGGATGTTTCTTTGATCACTTCGTTGTCCTGAATGGATCGACGCTCCACCTTGGATAGTCTGTATGAGTTGTCGCATAGTTTCTTACATGGCTGTCTGACCTTGGGCTAGATTAGCCATTATTCTGGTTAGATCTTGGACGTTTGGTGGAGCAGATGGATTTGGGGGATTTCCAGCGTTTTGATTGCTGCATTCAGGATTGTCAGCCATTGATGATAAATTATTTTTGTGAAAAAATGATAATTACAGTCGTTTCCCACAGACGGCGCCAATCTGTTGATGTAAAAAATTAGACTATCTCTAATTATTCAATCACAGATAAAAATGAATAAGACAACAAAATTTTAAAGTGGTTCAGCCTTATAAGAATGGCCTACGTCCACTGTTTTTGTTATTGCTGATTGTTTGAGAATTCTCTATTACAGTTTTAACCAAGAAATTTTGAGTCACCCTACAATGAGGATGATACAATGTATTTATAGCCCTGAGGCTATACATGTGAACGGATAATACACAGCTGTCCAATAGGCGTGTACATCTGTATGATAATAAGCATTCAATACGCAGTCAATCTGTTAGTTATCCTGATATTAATGCTCTGTACGAGATGTAGCTCGAACCGCCTAAGCTGCTCGGACCGCCTGAGTAGCTCGGTACTTATGAGTTGCACGGTGCAATAATGTTCCTCGGAGAGCACTTGTTACTCGGAGCGTCTGAGTTGATCGGGGAGGTTGAGTTCCTCGTCGTCAAGGTGTTGTTAAAAAATGCTTGTAATTGCCATGTAGATTGACACGTGTCTCCATATAATTAATCCACGTCAGCAGACTAAATTTGGTATCAACATCCATTATATCCAAGGTTCATATACTTTTCCCAAAATTCTTTCCTATTTGAATTTACTATTTGGCAATTTCTCTCACTCCAATAAACCGGCAACTCAAAACTGGACTGTGATAAAATCTCCAAAAATTTCCTCTGTCGCTCAAACCAGAATGATTGTCGTTTGAACGACTTCCATGTGTAGGTCGAGCGACTTCGTGCGAGATGCCATCTCGCTCGAACGACTTCGCGCGAGATCGCGCGAGATGTCACTGTTTGTCTTCTTCACCAAATTTCAGCGTTTTCACTATTTTTGAACCTAAAAACCTCTAAGATTCAACACCCAACATCTCATCATCAATACCCATTAACACCTAGGAGGTTATAAATCATTCCCAACATATCATCATCAAGAGTTTTGTGACACCCCGACTAATTAAATACCGGGTAGCTACTCCTTTATTAAATTAATTCAAAATGCCAAGTTGGCTCAGTTAATAGCATCACTGTCGAAAACATTTTATTATTACTAACCACCTAGTATTTAAAAAGTAAGTTGCCAAAATTTAATTAAAGTCTGATTAACATGCAACAAGTGTAAAGAAGAAATAAATATCACCATTCACCATACTGAAGTAAAACGAATAACCATCACATAGTGTAAATAAAGTCTGGAGGAAAACTCCTCACTACAAATCCCACAACTGAAAAGCAAACTGAATACTGAAACAATACATGCTAAAGTCTGAAAACTGAAATGTAAAAGATGCTCTGATAGAAATGGGCAACATGCCCTACAACTGATAGATAGTGACTCTGGAATCCAAAAGGTAGAAGCGTCTACAAGCAAATCCCTGTAGCTTCCACAAACAGCTACAGCTCATCACCTGAATGAGTATCCTATGCATGGTGTCCTTGTGGCTGGGCACCTAAAATGGTTTTACAAAGAAAATAGATTTAAAAAGCAAACGGGTCAGAGCCCGAATGTGGAGTTATATTTTAAAAACCTGCAAGTGCTTTAAAAACATTTAAAACATTAAATGCAAAGTACATGTTAGGACGTGCACTCACATAATATTCTCACCTCTCGTCTAACTGTGCACTCCTAACGTAAGTACCCATCTATAACGATACAAACCACTAGCTATGTGCTATTCTATCTAGCTAGACTGCCATAGGTCCTACCCTTATTACTCGGTTCTATTAACATTATAACGCTCGTAATTAAGTAGGGGTTTATCGTAGACTCAGATGCTCAGTATGCAATATATATATCACTATCAGTAAATCTCGTTATATTTCTCGAAACAATACCGTAATTATATTCACAACAATAACATGAAGGTTCCCATTAATTAAGTGTATATTAATCACATCATAAATATGCAGTACAAGCACCCCGAGAACTAAGCTGTGGTGCACACATACTCTGCTATCCATCCCGGTACATCACGTACATAAGGATCACATATTCCGAATCTCTCAGGAATAGTTCACAGATAACAACATCACAAATAATGGAGGCGAACACAGTCACATCACATAGGTCACGCACATACCTACGCTCCTACGATCAGCGGACTTATTAATATCCCAATAAGTCTTTCTATGACCTATGTTCATCAAGGTAACCAGTCTAAATCCGGGCAACACAAGGATTAGAGGGCCCTAAGCGAACGCAAACCTCCCGTGATAGCAAGTATGGTAGGTATGTTATACACACAAATCATATACCAATACTAAGTAAACACACGTCTTAGTAATCCCGTAGTTTAATCGTAGTACATATCGCATTCTCGTACTAACTATAATTATCACAATTTATACTATTCTTGTTTATAATCATACGCGCCATAATTTTCTCACGTCGTAGTAGACACTCACGTCACAACCCAAACCGTCCATTTAATATAACTCGTGTATATAGTTTACTCCTTGTAACAACCCCAAAGTCCCAAATCTATCCTTACATCATCAAGGGAAGGCTATCTATATCCTCGAACAAGTTTACGGGACTCCAAAAATCAAAACAGTCCAAAAAAGGACCAAATTGTCAACTCGTTAGAAGTCTCGTTCGAACGAGACTGTTCGAACGAGATCCCTCTGTCAACTCGTTAGAAGTCTCGTTCGAACGAGGCTGTTCGAACGAGATCCAGTTCGTTCGAACGAACTGTCCCTTCTAACGAGATCTCGTTCTAACGAAGTTATCGAACGAGGCTCCCTTTCGTTAGAACGACTGGTCATTTCGTTAGAAGCTCGTTCGAACGACCTGGGTGGGGGCTTCTAACGACCTGCCAGATTCGTCCCAGATTTTCCTAAAACTCGTTTTCACCATTTTTAACACCTCAAGTCTTCTCCAAAGTTCATTCTAACAGGGTTTTAAGTCCTCTAATCATACTAAAACATGCTAAGGTCATATACTAACATCTTTTAAGGCATTAATGCATCCTAAACATCATTTAATCACAAGATTTTATACTTTTCCCCAATTTTATCAAGAACAAGAACCCTAGATTTATATCATCATCAAATCCCATAATTAAATCCGTTTTTGTTTCTTCTAATCACAATTATCATGGGGATAATAATCTACCTATCATTCTACATGCAATTCTCTTCAAAATTTTCAAGTTCTAAACTCCAAACTACATGGGTTTTCATTCAACTTTCAAGAACAATTAAAATTCTCCAATTTCTAACATGGAAAAGACATTCTCTGAAATTAAATGGAATAAAGTCACTTGCCTTGGTTGTCTCTGAGTTTGGATGATGGTTTGATAGAGTTTTCTGCAGAATTTCTTCTCTTCTCCAAGCTTCTTCTCCAATGGTGGCTTAAGGTGGCTAGGGTTTTCTTTGGGAAAGTTGTAAACCTAATGATAACCTCCGTAGCTTAAAGGGTTAATATGGTTTGGTTAATGGGCTTAATGGGTTAAATCCACATCAGATTAAAACTCCCAATTTTCGTCACTTTTAATTCCTCAAAATGTAAAATTACCAAAATACCCTTTAAGTTGCCGGTATGGCCTAAAAATACCCCGAGACCCAAACTACACTCCCGGCTAGTGTTTTCTGACTATCTCGACCCTTCCGGACGCGTTGGCGCACTCAAAACGACCATACGGTTTATAGATTTTAAATTCACTTTTATAATTAACATAATATACCATGACGCGGCGGTCACACGCGTCTCAACAAAATTTCTAAAATGCCGTATATCAATCTCACGATAAATTTTATAATACCAAATACATATATCAAAACATGTATGCACATAATCAAATACCAACTCGCATCTCGTTAGTATTTATGACCCGGATTAATTTCCAATTAATACGCATTTAATTAATTAATCCCAAAAATAAATATAGCCAAAAATACGGGGTATTACATACTCCCCCCCTAATAACTGAATTTCGTCCCGAAATTCGAAACTAGAAAGTACCTGCTAAAAACAGCTCTGGATAACGTTCGTGCATCTCATCCTCGCGCTTCCATGTGGACTCCTCGACATTGTGATGTCGCCACTGAACACGCACTAACGGAACTATCTTTGACCGCAGTTTCCTCTCGCTTCGGTCCAAAATAGCAATCGGCCCCTCCTCGTAGGAGCTATCTGGCTGGAGATCGATGTCCTCCACAGCAATGTGAGAGTGAGCCAAATTATCTCTAAGGTATTTCCTCAGCGAGGAAATATGGAACACATCGTGAATTCGATGCAAATGCTCCGGTAACCCAAGTCTATACGCAACCGGTCCGATCCGCTCAATAATAGGAAACAGCCCCACATACCTCGGTGCCAACTTTCCCTTCTTCCCGAAATGCATAATCCCCTTCATAAGAGATACCCTGAGCAAAACCTGGTCCCCCACTTGGAACTCTCTGAAAAATCTCTTCGCATCAGCATAACTCTTCTGCCTGTCTTGAGCTACCCGAATGCGACTCCGAATCAACTCAATCCTTGCCGAAGTATCCTGAATCACTTCCGGCCCAAGCAGTTTGTTGTCTCCCACCTCTAACCAACATGCTGGGGAACGACAAGGCCTACCGTACAATGCCTCAAACGGAGCCATGCCAATCGTGAACTGATAGGAGTTGTTGTAAGCAAACTCCACCAGTGGAAGGTACTGCTCCCATCCACCCCCGAAGTCAATAATGCACATGCGTAGCATGTCCTCCAACATCTGATTTGTGCGCTCAGTCTGCCCATCGGTCTGCGGATGATAAGCCGTACTCAACCGCAATTCCGTGCCCATGGCCTCCTGGAAACTCTCCCAAAACCTCGAAACAAATATCTTGTCTCTGTCAGACACGATATTTAGGGGCACACCGTGAAGTCTCACAATCTCTGAAATGAAGAGCTGGGCATACTGTCCCGCAGTGTAGTCAGTCCTTACGGGTAAAAAGTGAGCGACCTTGGACAACCTGTCCACAATTACCCAAACGGAGTCGTGACCCCTCTGCGACGTAGGCAACCCCGTAATAAAGTCCATGGATATGCTCTCCCACATCCACACCGGGACCTCCAATGGCTATAGCAATCCTGCCGGTCTCTGATGATCCACTTTTACAAGCTGATAAGTGGCGCATTTCGAAACAAACTCAGCGATATCTCTCTTCATACCGCTCCACCAATACTGGCGTCTCATGTCTTGGTACATTTTGTCCCCTCCGAGATGTACCGCGAACCGTGAGCCGTGCGACTCTGCCATCACCTCGTGTCGCAATTCCTCCCCTCCCGGAACTACCAATCTCCCATTGAAGCGTAATCCCCCGTCTGAGCTAACGGTATAGGACTCGGCTCCCTCTGCTAGTAATCGAACTATCTGCTCCTGACAGAACGAGTCATTGGCCTCTGCCCGTACTACCTTCGTGACAATCTGCGGTGTAACGGTCATCACAGACATGAAAGATCGGGCCACTGCATCCTGGTGTCCCAATTCCTTCCACTTAGCCTTCCACACCTCTGCCACCTCATCTGCTGGCCTACGTCTCAACGCGTCTGCTACCACGTTAGCCTTTCCCGGGTGGTACTGGATGTCGAACTGGTAGTCCTTCACAAATTTAAGCCACCTACGTTGCCGCATATTCAATTCCTTCTGCGTGAATAGGTACTGTAGGGACTTGTGGTCCGTGAACAGTTGGAACTTCTCCCCCAAAAGATAGTGCCTCCAAATCCGTAGGAAAAATACAACTGCTGCCAACACCAAATCATGCGTGGGGTAATTCTTCTCATGAGGCTTAAGCTTACGGGAAGCATAAGCTATGGCCTGTCTCTCCTGCTATAATACACCTCCCAGTCCTTGCAAAGATGCATCGGTGTAAACCAAATACTCAACTCCCGGTCTCGGCAATGCTAACACAGGTGCTGAGGTCAATTTGTCCTTCAATTCATCGAATGCCAACTGACAGGCATCACTCCAGATGTATGGCACACCCTTACGTGTCAGATGTGTCAAAGGACCTGCTATCTCCGAGAAACCCCGAATAAACCTCCTGTAGTATCCTGCTAGAACCAAGAAACTACGAATCTCCGTTGGTGTCGTGGGCTGTCCCCACTCCCTCACCGCTGATACCTTCCCCGGATCAACAGATATTCCCTGGTCGGAAATGATATGTCCCAAAAATTGGACTTCTTTCAGCCAAAACCCGCACTTCTCATATTTTGCATACAACTCGTTCTGACGAAGTGTCTGCAAAACCTGCCTCAAATGCTCGGCGTGCTCCTCCTCTGTCTGGGAGTAAACCAGTATATCATCAATAAAGACAATGACAAACTGATCTAGGAAATCCCTGAACACTCTGTTCATCAAGTCCATAAACACTGCTGGAGCGTTGGTCAAGCCAAAAGGCATAACCCGAAACTCGTAAGAACCATATCTCGACAAGAACGCAGTCTTCGAGACATCCTCCTCCCTGATACGCAACTGATGGTATCCCGATCTCAAGTCAATCTTCGAGAAGAAAGAAGCTCCTCTCAATTGGTCGAATAAGTCATCGATTCGAGGCAACGAATACTTATTCCGTATCGTGACCTTATTCAACTCTCGGTAGTCCACACACAATCTCGGTGAACCGTCCCTCTTCTTCACAAATAAAACTGGAGCGACCCAAGGTGAGGTACTCCTGCGAATAAAGCCCTGACCTAACAACTGCTCTATCTGATCCCGTAACTCCCTCATCTCAGCTGGAGCCATACGGTACGGTGCGCGTGCTATAGGTCTCGTACCCGGTAGCAAATCTATAACAAAGTCTATCTCTCAACTGGGGGGTAAGCCTGGTATCTCCTGAAACACATCCGAATACTCCCTGACTACTGGGATAGAATCTAAAGGAATCACTACCTCCTTAGAGGTATCCTCCTCAATGTAATACAGATGAGCGGTCGATCCTCCCTCTGGGCGAGGCATCGCCACTACAAACATCTCTTGCCCCGGAATGGCAAAAATAATGCTCCCGCTGAAGCAATCAATCATGGCCCTATAAGCTACGAGCCAATCCATCCCAATAATCACATCGTGAACATGCATGTCTAACACTAACATGTCTACAGGTAATATCAAACCACCAATCTCTACCCCCACTCCCCGGCATATAAAGAAAATAAGTGACCCACTCCCCAATGGTGAGTCGACACACGTCACTGTGCTCTCTGCCGTAGCTAACAATCCTAAAGCTTTCGCGAAGTGTGTAGCTATAAAGCAGTGTGTAGCACCCGTATCAAATAATACCCGACCCATAGTGCCATGGATAGGAAACGTACCCTCGATCGCGGGCAGTGCCTGTGGAACTACAGCCTGGTGGACGTTGTAGACACGTCCATACTGTAGCTGCCCCTGCTGAGCTGGGACTGCTGGAATGGGTGGCAATGCTGCCATCTGTGGCGGTGCGGGAAGAGCGGCGGGAAACATAGGCCTTTGTGGCTCCTGGCGAGCACCCTGCTGCTGCTGCTGTGGGGCCCTGCCCCTATCAGGACAATCCTGTCGCTTATGGCCAGTCTTGCCACAAACAAAGCACTTCCCTGGGAAGTTCCCTCCTCTCTGTCCCTGCTGTCCCCGGCCCTGGTGGCCGTTACCGTTCCTCCCTTGGCCCTGCTGGCCCTGGTGAAACTGCTGCCCATTCTGCCCCTGTTGGCCCTGATGGCCGTTTGGACCCTGATGGCCCTGACGGAAACCTCCCTGTCCCTGCCTGTAGTTCCCTGACCGGAACCTCTTATTATCCCCCTGCTGGGAGCCCTGCTCATTCTGTCTCTGCCCCTGACCAGATTGTGCCCCGCTGGCACCATGTCCTCCAGTCCTGCCCTGATGGCTAGACTCCCCCGACCTCTTGCCCTCGGCCATATGAAAACGGTGGTCCTGGCAGTGTAACAATGCAGCGTTAACCACATCAGAATAAGTGGCCAACGATAGGTTCCCTAGCAGATGCTGACGGATCCTCCAAGTCAACCCGTCCGTGAACTTCTCAATCTTCTTCTTCTCTGTTGGTATCTCATCTGGAACGATGTTCAACATATTCGTGAACTCGGCCTCATACTCGACCACGGTCTTACCTTCCTGCTTCAGACTCATCAATCTCCTCCTCATTTCCGTATGAACAGCTGACGGAAAATACTTGCGGTCGAACCGCACCCAGAATTCCTGAATCGTGAGAGTATCCCTCTCCTCCATGGTGGTAATGGACTCCCACCACTGCAGCGCAGATCCAACTAGCTTGAAAGTAGTTAGCACCTGCTTCTGAATATCAGTGCACTCATACATTCTTAAGTGCCTCTGCATATCCTTCCTCCATTGGCTCGAGACTACCACATCTGAGCTACCGGCAAACTCTGGCGGATGCGCTTTCTGAAAAGCGTCACGTACACGCTCCCAAGCAGACGGGAATGCATTAACCTGTACTGGCGCGGCAACCGGCGCCTGAGGTGGTGCCTGCTGAACAACGGCAATGGCGGCATTTACCGCTTGGGCTACTATAGCTGCAACCTCAGCGGCGTTCATCATGCCCTGAACTGGAGCGGGCTGGGGTTCGGGCGTTGCATCCCTGGGAACTCGTCGTGCACGTCGTGGAGGCATCTGAAATAAGAATGAAGTTTATAAGTTCGCTGTTTATAAACTTAAGATAACTGAAGAACGAAGCATACACAAAAAGAGTACAACAGTCCTAAAATATAGGGCTCTATATCAAAGAAACTTAGCGAAAACATAATAGCCGTACAGATCCTAAAGGACACTAGAACCTGATGCTCTGATACCACCTGTGACACCCCGACTAATTAAATACCGGGTAGCTACTCCTTTATTAAATTAATTCAAAATGCCAAGTTGGCTCAGTTAATAGCATCACTGTCGAAAACATTTTATTATTACTAACCACCTAGTATTTAAAAAGTAAGTTGCCAAAATTTAATTAAAGTCTGATTAACATGCAACAAGTGTAAAGAATAAATAAATATCACCATTCACCATACTGAAGTAAAACGAATAACCATCACATAGTGTAAATAAAGTCTGGAGGAAAACTCCTCACTACAAATCCCACAACTGAAAAGTAAACTGAATACTGAAACAATACATGCTAAAGTCTGAAAACTGAAATGTAAAAGATGCTCTGATAGAAATGGGCAACATGCCCTACAACTGATAGATAGTGACTCTGGAATCCAAAAGATAGAAGCGTCTACAAGCAAATCCCTGTAGCTTCCACAAACAGCTACAGCTCGTCACCTGAATGAGTATCCTATGCATGGTGTCCTTGTGGCTGGGCACCTAAAATGGTTTTACAAAGAAAATAGATTTGAAAAGCAAACGGGTCAGAGCCCGAATGTGGAGTTATATTTTAAAAACCTGCAAGTGCTTTAAAAACATTTAAAACATTAAATGCAAAGTACATGTTAGGACGTGCACTCACATAATATTCTCACCTCTCGTCTAACTGTGCACTCCTAACGTAAGTACCCATCTATAACGATACAAACCACTAGCTAAGTGCTATTCTATCTAGCTAGACTGACATAGGTCCTACCCTTATTACTCGGTTCTATTAACATTATAACGCTCGTAATTAAGTAGGGGTTTATCGTAGACTCAGATGCTCAGTATGCAATATATATATCACTATCAGTAAATCTCGTTATATTTCTCGAAACAATACCGTAATTATATTCACAACAATAACATGAAGGTTCCCATTAATTAAGTGTATATTAATCACATCATAAATATGCAGTACAAGCACCCCGAGAACTAAGCTGTGGTGCACACATACTCTGCTATCCATCCCGGTACATCACGTACATAAGGATCACATATTCCGAATCTCTCATGAATAGTTCACAGATAACAACATCACAAATAATGGAGGCGAACACAGTCACATCACATAGGTCACGCACATACCTACGCTCCTACGATCAGCGGACTTATTAATATCCCAATAAGTCTTTCTATGACCTATGTTCATCAAGGTAACCGGTCTAAATCCGGGCAACACAAGGATTAGAGGGCCCTAAGCGAACGCAAACCTCCCGTGATAGCAAGTATGGTAGGTATGTTATACACACAAATCATATACCAATACTAAGTAAACACACGTCTTAGTAATCCCGTAGTTTAATCGTAGTACATATCGCATTCTCGTACTAACTATAATTATCACAATTTATACTATTCCGGTTTATAATCATACGCGCCATAATTTTCTCACGTCGTAGTAGACACTCACGTCACAACCCAAACCGTCCATTTAATATAACTCGTGTATATAGTTTACTCCTCGTAACAACCCAAAAGTCCCAAATATATCCTTACATCATCAAGGGAAGGCTATCTATATCCTCGAACAAGTTTACGGGACTCCAAAAATCAAAACAGTCCAAAAAAGGACCAAACTGTCAACTCGTTAGAAGTCTCGTTCGAACGAGACTGTTCGAACGAGATCCCTCTGTCAACTCGTTAGAAGTCTCGTTCGAACGAGGCTGTTCGAACGAGATCCAGTTCGTTCGAACGAACTGTCCCTTCTAACGAGATCTCGTTCTAACGAAGTTATCGAACGAGGCTCCCTTTCGTTAGAACGACTGGTCATTTCGTTAGAAGCTCGTTCGAACGACCTGGGTGGGGGCTTCTAACGACCTGCCAGATTCGTCCCAGATTTTCCTAAAACTCGTTTTCACCATTTTTAACACCTCAAGTCTTCTCCAAAGTTCGTTCTAACAGGGTTTTAAGTCTTCTAATCATACTAAAACATGCTAAGGTCATATACTAACATCTTTTAAGGCATTAATGCATCCTAAACATCATTTAATCACAAGATTTTATACTTTTCCCCAATTTTATCAAGAACAAGAACCCTAGATTTATATCATCATCAAATCCCAGAATTAAATCCGTTTTTGTTTCTTCTAATCACAATTATCATGGGGATAATAATCTACCTATCATTCTACATGCAATTCTCTTCAAAATTTTCAAGTTCTAAACTCCAAACTACATGGGTTTTCATTCAACTTTCAAGAACAATTAAAATTCTCCAATTTCTAACATGGAAAAGACATTCTCTGAAATTAAATGGAATAAAGTCACTTGCCTTGGTTGTCTCTGATTTTGGATGATGGTTTGATAGAGTTTTCTGCAGAATTTCTTCTCTTCTCCAAGCTTCTTCTCCAATGGTGGCTTAAGGTGGCTAGGATTTTCTTTGGGAAAGTTGTAAACCTAATGATAACCTCCGTAGCTTAAAGGGTTAATATGGTTTGGTTAATGGGCTTAATGGGTTAAATCCACATCAGATTAAAACTCCCAATTTTCGTCACTTTTAATTCCTCAAAATGTAAAATTACCAAAATACCCTTTAAGTTGTCGGTATGGCCTAAAAATACCCCGAGACCCAAACTACACTCCCGGCTAGTGTTTTCTGACTATCTCGACCCTTCCGGACGCGTTGGCGCACTCAAAACGACCATACGGTTTATAGATTTTAAATTCACTTTTATAATTAACATAATATACCATGACGCGGCGGTCACACGCGTCTCAACAAAATTTCTAAAATGTCGTATATCAATCTCACGACAAATTTTATAATACCAAATACATATATCAAAACATGTATGCACATAATCAAATACAAACTCGCATCTCGTTAGTATTTATGACCCGGATTAATTTCCAATTAATACGCATTTAATTAATTAATCCCAAAAATAAATATAGCCAAAAGTACGGGGTATTACAAGTTTGAATTAAAAGCATATATTTATCTTATTTTTCCAAAATATTATATACATGATATCTTCAAGAACACACCAATGATTATCATAATTTCTTCAATAGATTTATGATTATTTCGTGTATTACTATCTACCTACAGCATGAGTTTGATTCCTATATATCTCCATTATCTAGAAATCCATTAACAAGTTTATCTTTTCATCTTCCAAACATGAAAAATCTCATCTTTTTATAACTATTCTAACATGGACAATATACAAACTTAGATTGCAATTATCAAACACTTGCCTCTAATGAAGATCTGATCCTTTGGGGTTGTAAATCACAGGTGGTTCTCCCTTTTCCGACCAACTTCCGGTGGTGGTTGGTGGTGGTGACATTTGGTCTTTGTTCTTCTCCTTTCCAAGTAAGCTTTTCTCTTCCCAAGTAACCTTTCACTTTATCCAGGAAGATGACTTCTCGATTTTATGTAGAAGAGATGAATGAACCCACGTTCAACTAATCTCCAAAGATTTATAATAGGACAATCCCCTTTGTAAAAATAACCAAAATGCCCTTTTGGGTTGTCTTTTCATTTCCAAATGACCCGAGACCCATAACCAACATCCAAATAGACTTTTCTGACTATTTCAACCCTTCCGGATGCAACGACGCACTCAAAACGACTATAAGGTTGATGTAAAAATAAGTTTCCTTTTTAATTTAACAAATTTATCCCGACACGTCCCATACCGCGTCCGACTAAAAATTCAAATTACTAAATTAATATCACACCGTCATATCAATAACATCACATTCATATAATACCTAAATATCTTTAAGTAATATTCGGAATCATACATTTTAATATCTACAATTCCGGTAAAACCCAAATGAATTAATTAATAATAAAATCCAATTAATCCATTAATTTGAAATATAACCCATTTTAAAAATCATTAAAAATCACGGGGTATTACAAGATAATCACACTCTAATTTGGCAATGTCAGGGCTTGACATTATATATGTACTTCATCGTATTATTTCTTGATAATTTGAGATTCTTCACTTCATTGCCCCACCTCAAAATTTGCTTATCGAGAATGATTAACCCCTTTTACTATTGGCTTGAAAGGATGCAATCAAACTGTAATGTTGAGTGACATATAAAACACAAGTTGTTTCAAGATGTGACAAAAAATAAGGCAAATATGACAAGTCAATTTGGACATTACATCACCGACAATTATCTTGGTGCAGTGGTGAATGGAGCTCGAAGATATGAAGATGATCATGTTAGTTCGAACAAAGTAAAATCGAGTTTCACTATGGGCTAAATTACTTTATTCATTGATTGAACGATCTTCATAGTGTTCTCTAAAAAATTATTATTCGTTTGTTGCAAAAATTTCTCACCTTTTTCTTGGCTTCCCCTCTCAATTGAGTATCTCCTTCACCTCTCTCCTCCCTCTTATCCCGCAACCCTCTTACTTCCCACGACATCCTCTCTTCACCCATCACCCATCACCACTCGAAGGTTGGTCCCAACCTTCCCAAGGTATACCTTATTTAAATGTTTAAGCTAAATAGGGATGACAACGAGGCGGATTTTGGGCGGTGGGTACCCTTTCCTGCCCCCCCCCCTCCTCCACCCCTGCCCAGCCCCATTCACCCTTCCCTGACCTTGCCTGCCACTGTCTGAAAAACCATCATAGCCCCGACACCCACCCTCTTCCCAAAAAATAATGTAACATTTAATTGCTAAATTAATTTAAAAAACACTAGTTCATTACAATCATAAACAATTAAATCACAAATCATAAAAAATAATTATATAATATTTACATAGGCTTGTGTTTAAAAAATATTTAAGATTTATAATGCAGACCAAAAATAATTCAAATATGTTAGAGATCTAAATTGTAGAGTCAAAACAATCATACTGAAAATCCAAAAACTATTATTAGGAAGAAAAGTAGACTCGATAAAATTACTCATAGTGTTAAACACCATCGACTTATATTAAACATGAAAACATTTCAGAATTCGTTTTAAACATATTAAAAACTAAAATCAATTTTAGAAACATATTTTTATATATAAATCGTTTTATATAAAGATAGTAAAAACTAAATTCGATTTCAGATCTATGGAGCTGTTAGAAACAAATTTATTTACACAAATCAATTTTAGATGCTCGAATCGATTGGAATGTAAAAAGTAAATTCGATTTTTGATGTAAAGAGTAAAATCGCTTTTAAAAATAACTAAGATGAAATATTGAGAGGAGGGCGGGGTAGGTGAGGTGACGTCGGTGATATGAGTTGTCGCTTTTGATAGGAGGTTGGTGGTGCGTAGAGTGTACGCGATGACATAAAAAGGACTTCGTATACGACATGTAAGGCCATCTCTAATGTTTCGGTTTATAAAACCAATTATATGCAGCAGTTAAAAGATGTCCATAATCTACTTGACATATTGCCTTAGTTCGTGGAGCACATATTCTACCCAACAGTTTTTATATATAATTAACTGTAAAAGAGAACGTGAGTGAATTTTTAGCCACATAATAGCTTCCATGTCATATTGTCCAAGTGTCTACCCATTTCTACACGTGGAAATGAAAAATGTTGTTAAAGAGGTTTTGACTTTTTCCCCTTTTAGAAAAATACTAAGAAAAAAATAATTGTTGAAAAAGACTTTAACTCTCTAACTACCAAGTCAACCATATTACGAGTTTATTACAATTATAAATGTACGAAGATATTTTTGTAATAAGAATCCTAATCGGGTCGGGTTCGAAGTCCTTAAACCCGACCCTACCCTACCGAGAACCCTACCCAAAACCCAAAACACCCCCAACACTCAAAACCCCCCAAACCCCCAAACAACCCATCACCCTTGATTGGTGATTATTGCCATGGCAACAAACCCTTCACTCCTTATCTTCAACCCCCGTCTCACCCTCTTCCTCAAACCTCTCCACCGCCAATTTTGCCTCACTCGCAACCTCACATTCCAAACTACACCTCGCAATTTCTGCATTCCACCTTCAGCGGCCTTAACAACACAGTCTCATGAAAACACCCGCCCCGGCTCTCGCTCTTCACCTCCCGTCACCAATGGTTTACAAAAAATCGACGTCAATCCTCCCAAAGGAACTCGAGATTTCCCTCCCGATGAAATGCGCCTCCGCAACTGGCTCTTTCACAACTTCAAACAGGTCCCCTCTTTTTAACACCCTCACATGAATTATACCCAGTTTACGCGACACACGCACGCACGTTATTACGTAAAATGTGTCGACCTAGAATTACGGCACCATGCACATTATACAAAACATGTAAATATTGTATATCTAATTATTTGATTTAACATTTTAATTATTTTATAATCAGCAAAAATCAAGATATTAATATGTTTAAAATAAATGCAATGTGTGACAAGAAAAATGTAAATTAATTAGAGATTAGAGACGCAATTGGAATATTTTGGTTTCTTTGGTCTGAGTAGTGACAAGTGAGAAAGATAAAGTTTCATCACAACTAAGGATTTACTTTGGTTCGTTTTTGGTAGGAAATGGTTCAATTCTATATATTTTATTGAAAAATACGTAATGTCAATATATTAATTGTTCCATTATTGAATTTACTACATTTTCTATACAAAATTTAAGGAGGTTGCCGTAGTCTTGCATGATGTAAGGCAAGGCGCCAATGCGGCGCCTTAGTGATCCTGGAGCCTAGGCCCATACCTTGTGAGCGTGGAGCCCTAGGCATAACTCTAACAACTATGCAAATAACAAGAAATGACATATGGAAATTAATGAAGGGATTGAAAAGATATAAGGTTCCGTTTGATTGACATGGATTTGTTTTCCATGGAAAATACTTGGTTTGGATAATTTTTTACTTTTGTGGGGCTTTTGATTTCAAATACCTTCGACGAAAACAATAGTTGTAAATATCAAAAGTACTCAATAGTTTTATAATTTTTTATGGAAAACATATCTTATCCACTGCCTAAAGAATTGATTTCCATGGAAAACTTCAAAAGTAAAACCAAACCTGTCCAATTTTTTGGCTCTCATTTCCAACTTTTTATATAAATGAACTATTTTCCAATCATTTTCCAACTTCATAATCAAACACACCCTAACTTTTTTATTTCATTCTCTTTCTTATAATTAATTTGACTACTTGCTACATCTCTAATACCAAAGAGTAATGATAATGTTATATATATTGTGGGAGCCCATTTTTTACATGTTCATGAGAGTAGCGGACCAAGATAGTTTAAGCACTTGGCCCGGTCCAAATCATGACTTAATTTCCGCACGAGTAGTTTAGTCGAAGAATAACACTCGCAGATATGGTCAAATCAGGTACCAAGAATCTCGTATGAGATATTCAAGTACCTCATGGAAAATCCGCACGCTAATATGGAGTTCCTTAAGCAACTCGATCTCTGTAGCATCACATATATAAATTGTATACCCTGACCCGGGACAAGGGGATGAAAACTTGAGACTTTGAGAGACACTTAATAAGAACGAGTAACCTCTCCGTGGGCGTACGCAAGTTGCCGAACCACGTACATTGTTGTTGTGTGTGTGATTCCATTTATTTTCTGCTATTTGTGATTGTTTTCGTAGAATATTTTATTGTGATATTTTCTACACTCACAATTGGCGCCGTCTGTGGGAAACGACTTGTATTCCTACGAAAGCATTCATTACCAGAATGCCCGCAATGTCTCACCACAGCAACAACATTCCCCGAGCCGACGATGTTCAAGAACACCCAGCTCCTCCTTGGGTCAGGTCTGAAATTAGCCAACATACAAACCCAAGGCTTCGCCAAGAAAGGCAACCTTGTGAAGAAAGCCATGGGCCACCCAGGTCCACTCAGATTTCTAGGCCGCCTATGAAGCCAGACTTCGAGAACAAGAAGAGGCAACGCACCGCCAAGAAGAAGAGAATGCTCGCCTTAATAGGCGACTTGAGAGAATGGAGAGAGATCTCCACAGAAACACAAGGCGGCGCCGAGACAAGACTTACCCCTCAGGGGCGTGATTCCCCTAGCCGAGGAGGAGCACTTGGCTTGACCAGGAGAGAACTGAACGTGACAGGTCAGAGCGAGTGCAATCAGAGCGTGGCCAGCAGGAGAGACGCCACAGGAGCAATGATCGACTGAATGAAGATTTAAGGACTCTGGTCCGTAGGGAGATGGACCAACACCCAATGCACCAAGGAGTTAGATTAACCAGGCACCTAGCTAGGAGAGCTCTCAATTCTCAGATAAAATACCCTTTTCAAGGGCGATCGAACAGGAGGAGCCTCCGAAGAAATTCGCTGTCCCCAAGTTCAAGGTCTATGACGGGAAAACAAACCTTATAGACCATGTCAGACAGTATCGGCAAGCAATGACCTTATGGAGCCACAATGATGCACTTATGTGCAGAATCTTCCCTTCTAGCCTACATGATGTAGAACAGAAGTGGTTTGGGGAGGCTTCCCCCAATCGGGAATTTTGCAGCACTGATAGAGGTTTTCACGTCACGATTCATAACGAGCAACTCCCATCCTAAGCGGATGGACGCACTGCTCACTATGAAGAAGAAGCCACAGGAAAACCTCCGAGATTACGCCAAAAGATATTGGGAAGTTTTTAATGAGATCGAGGATTGCTCGGAGCAGGTTGCCGTAGCATCCTTTAAAATCGACTTGTCGATCACCTCTCTGCTGCACCAGTCCCCCTCAGCATGAAGGAAGCCATAGCATCGATGATCTTATGGCTCATATCGAGAAGTACGCCAAGGTCGAAGACGTGGTTCATCTTAGTGTGGGACACAATGGTCGAGCGAAAGCGAACAAGGGGATGGAGAAGAATGATACCGAGAAGAAGGGAAGCAAGAATGGGGGCAAGAATGGCTCAAGAGTGGAAACAAGAATGACCCCTCCAAAGCGTTCCAGATTGTTAATATAGTCTTCAAGGAACCCATATACAAAATTCTCAGCAAGATCAAGGGTGGGCCTTTTATCAAATGGCCCAAGAAGATGGGCGACGACCCTGCTAAAAGGAACAATGCGCTGAGATGCGCGTTCCATAAGGAGGGCGGTCACCGAACCGAGAATTGCAAAGCTCTGACACATTTGGAAGGGCTAGTCCAGGCAGGACACCTCAGCGAGTATGTTGAAAAGAAAACAGAGAAGGTCGCAGCCAACGGCGACCAAAATCCAGACAGTGTCCTCGATGATGATACAGGACACGAGTTTGCAGTAATTCACGGGGCGTCAGTCCTCAAGTAGATTCAGGGCAACGCCGTTCGAGTGGAACTTAAGAAGGTGACTGTCGTGATGGAAGCTTTTCAGATTGATCCAGCCACACCAAGTACATCGTGTTCGCCGAAGAAGACTTAGTCGGGATTAGGACCCCACATCATGATGCGTTGGTGATCACACTCTGAATTGCTAACTAGGATGTTGACATGTGGACCAGGGTGTTCGTCCGAAGTGATGTACCTAGAACTGTTCCATAAACTGAAGTTGAATGTCGCTGACCTCAAAGAAGCCACTATTCCACTTGTTGGCTTTGCAGGAAGGATCACCATGCCGTTAGGAAAGATAATCTTGTCGGTCGGGGCAGGAAACATCTCGAAGTTAATCGAGTTTCTACTGGTGGACATTGAGTCCCCATACCATGCTATTTTGGGCAGAGGTTGACTCCACGCTATGAAGGCCGTTCCATCCACCTATCATCAAAAGCTGAAGTGCATCAGATCGAGGAGTGGTCGAGATCTGTGGCGACCGGGCTACAGTTAGAAAGTGCTTTATTGCAGCTATTCGCTCAAAGAAAGAGAAGAAGGAGCCCGAGAATGCCCAGGAGAGGAGGGGACTATTCTCTCCAAATAGCAACTACAATCTGATCGACCAGGGGTGGAAGAGACCAGGGTCCACCCCGCGAACAGGGTCGTAGAAAGTGATGTGAATTAGGGTGCGGAAGCGTAAAAAGAAGAAGTTATTCTACACAACAACTAATCTACACAACATATATACTACACAACAACAACAACAACAACAACAACTAAAGAAATGAAATGGGTTTCTTTCTCTCTTGATTCTCTATTCTCCATATTAAAAGTTGATTACAAATGAGGGCCAAGTGGCCTATTTACAGGAAGAGTTAGCTTGCTAATCAAGCTATTACCCAAAAGACTAAAGAAGGCAACTAATATCTAAAAATGACATATTAGTCCCAAACATACTTGGAAACTAATAAAGCTCTAAAATGAAGGAAAATTACAATAAAAGCAAGAAAATACTAAAATAAACTCTCATTCCCATCAGAAAGCGTGGAGGAAGTTGTAGCCGATGACAACTTGACGGAAAGGAAATTTTTGATGGGATCCGCTCTCACCGATCAAGAGCAAAGGGAGTTGGTTGCACTTCTCACAAGCAACATAGACGTTTTCGCCTGGGAGCTGTGACACCCCGACTAATTAAACACCGGGTAGCTACTCCTTTATAAAATTAATTCAAAATGCCAAGTTGGCTCAGTTAATAGCATCACTGTCGAAAACGTTTTATTATTACTAACCACCTAGTATTTAAAAAGTAAGTGCCAAATTTTATTAAATCTGATTAACATGCAACAAGAGTAATGAATAACTAAATAACACCATTCACCATACTGAAGTAAAAAGAATAACCATCACAATATGTAAATAAAACCTGGAGGAAAAACTCCTCAATACAAATCCCACAACTGATAAGTAAACTGAAGTAAATAACTAAAAACTGAATACTGAGCAATACATGCTAGAGTCTGAAAACTGAAATGTAAAAATGTCTAATAGAATTGGGCAACATGCCCTACAACTGATAGATGCTGAGACTGGAATCCAAATGAGAGAGGCGTCTAAAAGCAAGTCCCTGTAGCTTCCACAAACAGCTACAGCCCGTCTTCTGAATGAGAATCCTATGCTTGGTGTCCTTGTGGCTGGGCACCTAAAATGGTTTTACCAGAAAATATATTTGAAAGCAAATGGGTCAGAGCCCGAAAGTGGAAATCATTTTAAAAACCTGCAAGTGCTTTAAAAACATTTAAAACATTAAATGCAAAGTACATGTTTGGACGTGCACTCACATTAAATTCTCACCTCTCGACTAACTGTGCACTCCTAACGTAAGTACCCATCTATAACTACCCTTTCCACTAGCTAAGTGACAACGTAACTAGCTAGACTACCAAAGGTTCTACCCATTTTACTCGGTTAATTTAACATAACAACGCTCGTAATTTAATAGAGGTTTAACGTAAACTCAGTTACTAACTATGCCATTGATATAACTATCAGCTAACTCATTATATATCTCGAAACAATACCGTAATATTTTCACAACATTAACGTGAGGATTTCCATATCTTTAATGTATATTATTCACATCATAAATATACGATACAAGCACCCCGCAATCTAAGCTATGGTGCACACATACTCTGCTATCCATCCCGGTACATCACGTACATAAGGATCACATATTCCGAATCTCTCAGGAATAGTTCAGATAACACAAATCACAAATAGTGGAGGCGAACACAGTCACCATCACATGGGTCACGCACATGCCTACGCTCCCATGGTCAGCGGACTTATTAATATCACAATAAGTCTTTCTATGACCTATGTTCATCAAGGTACCAGTCTATATCCCCCCCGTAGGCACACAAGGATTAGAGGGTCCTAAGCGAACGCAAACCTCCCCCGTGATAGCAAGTATGGTAGGTATGTCATACACATAAACTATATACTAAGCATTCACACATCTTAGATATCACCATATTAATAAGGTATAAGCTACATCATAATACCATTATTCCAAACTTATGTATTTCAAGTCTCCCGTTAATATAAAGTTAAATTACCAACACGTCTCACGTCGTAGTTCCTTAAACTTAAAACCTATCTCGAATAGACTACTAAGTTCCCATAATATCTTTATACCTAAGGTCTTTACTTCTGCCCCAAACCTTATTTCATCAACTTATTCAAATTTGTACTATTAACCCAAATATTATCTCACATAACGAATCTCAACAATCTAGAATAATTCCTCGAATTGCATTCTAATTAAAGTTCACTATAATAATCACACCTACTGGTCTTCCTTAAGGGTGAGGGTATTCATAAGTTCTCCAAACATATTCTCCGAGGGTTTCCACCATTAAAATCAAATTAAGGAAAATTTTACTCATTCTGGGAAGGTCGATCGATCGACCTATGAATATCGATCGATCGATCTAGTCGATCGATCGACTGATGAATGTCGATCGATCGATCGAACAGGTATGGCTACGGACTGCTTCGTTCTGCAGATTTGAAAACGTCCCAAAACTTATTTCTAACGTATGATTCTCAAATATAACGTTATAGTAATGTCATATAACAATCCTACAATATTACTAACGTCCACAAATCAATATTTCAACAACTATAGGCTACATATGGATCAATCTTTATCAAAAACCTAGTTTCCAGATTTTATCTCAAGAACAGTCATAAACTTCATCTAAATCCGTTTTTGGTATAACAAAAGTCGATAATTCTCGTAATATAATCTTCCAGTAACATTCTACATGCAACCTATATCCCAAAATTTAAACTAATAACTCCAATCTTATGGGTTTTTCATTATCTTCAAAGAACATACAAAATTTATGAATAATCTAACATGGAAGAAGCATTCTCTGAAATTTAAATGGAATAAATCACTTGCCTTGGTTTGATTCCGGATTTGGTGTTGATTTGGTGAAGAATCTCTGCAGAATTCCTCTCTCTCTCTCCTTCTCCAAGCTTTCTTCTCCAAAAGGCTATGGTGGCTAGGGTTTGCTTTGGGAGAGTTGGAATACTAAATGATAACCTACGTAGCTTATGGGGTTAATAAAGGGTTGGTTGGGTCAATTCCTTATCAGATTACAACTCTCAATTTTCGTCACTTTTAATTACCCAAAAATACCAAATTACTAAAATACCCTTTAAGTTGCCGGTATGGCCTAAAAATACCCCGGGACCCAAACTATACCCCCGGCTAGTGTTTTCTGACTATCTCGACCCTTCCGGACGCGTTGGCGCACTCAAAACGACCATACGGATTATAGATTTTAAATTCACTTTTATTAACAAAATAATATACCGTGACGCGGCGCTCCCACGCGTCTCAACAAAATTTCTAAAATGCCGTATATAAATCTCACGACAAATTTTATAATACCAAGTTCATATATAATCATATATGCACATAATCAAATACTAACTCGCATCACATTAGTATTTTTAACCCGGATTAATTTCCAATTAATACGCATTTTAATTAATTAATCCCAAAAATAATTATAGTCAAAAGTACGGGGTATTACATACTTCCCCCCTAATAACTGAATTTCGACCCGAAATTCGAAACTAGAAAGTACCTGCTAAAAACAACTCTGGATAACGTTCGCGCATCTCATCCTCGCGCTCCCATGTGGACTTCTCGACATTGTGATGTCGCCACTGAACACGCACTAACGGGACTATCTTTGACCGCAGTTTCCTCTCGCTTCGGTCCAAAATAGCAATTGGCCCCTCTTCGTAGGAGCTATCTGGCTGGAGATCGATGCCCTCCACAGCAATGTGAGAATGAGCCAAATTGTCCCTAAGGTATTTCCTCAGCGAGGAAATATGGAACACGTCGTGAATCCGATGCAAGTGCTCCGGTTGTCCAAGTCTATATGCAACCGGTCCTATCCGCTCAATAATAGGAAACGGCCCCACATACCTCGGTGCCAACTTCCCCTTCTTCCCGAATCGCATAATCCCCTTCATTGGAGAAACCCTGAGCAAAACCTGGTCCCCCACTTGGAACTCCCTGAAAAACCTCTTCGCATCAGCATAACTCTTCTGCCTGTCTTGAGCTACCCGAATGCGACTCCGAATCAGCTCAATCCTTGCCGAAGTGTCCTGAATCACTTCCGGCCCAAGTAGTTTGTTGTCCCCCACCTCCAACCAACATGCTGGGGAACGACAAGGTCTACCGTACAATGCCTCAAACGGAGCCATGCCAATCGTGAACTGATAGGAGTTGTTGTAAGCAAACTCCACCAGTGGAAGGTACTGCTCCCATCCACCCCCGAAGTCAATAATGCACATGCGTAGCATGTCCTCCAACATCTGATTGGTGCGCTCTGTCTGCCCATCGGTCTGCGGATGATAAGCCGTACTCAACCGCAATTCCGTGCCCATGGCCTCCTGGAAACTCTCCCAAAACCTCGAAACAAATATCTTGTCTCTGTCAGACACGATATTTAGGGGAACACCGTGAAGTCTCACAATCTCTGAAATGAAGAGCTGGGCATACTGTCCCGTAGTGTAGTCAGTCCTTACGGGTAAGAAGTGAGCAACCTTGGACAACCTGTCCACAATTACCCAAACGGAGTCGTGACCCCTCTGCGACGTAGGCAACCCCGTGACAAAATCCATGGATATGCTCTCCCACATCCACACCGGAACCTCCAACGACTGTAGCAATCCTGCTGGTCTCTGATGGTCCACTTTTACAAGCTGACAAGTGGCGCATTTCGAGACAAACTCAGCGATATCTCTCTTCATACCGCTCCACCAATATTGCCGTCTCATGTCTTGGTACATTGTCCCCTCCGGGATGTACCGCGAACCGTGAGCCGTGCGACTCAGCCATAACATCGTGCCGCAATTCTTCCCCTTCCGGAACTACCAACCTCCCATTGAAGCGCAATCCCCCGTCTGAGCTAACGGTATAGGACTCGGCTCCCTCTGCAAGTAATCGAACTATCTGCTCCTGACAGAACGAGTCATCGGCCTGTGCCCGTACTACCTTCGTGACAATCTGCGGTGTAACGGTCATCACAGACATGAAAGATCGGGCCACTGCATCCTGGTGTTCCAATTCCTTCCACTTAGCCTTCCACACCTCTGCCACCTCATCTGCTGGCCTGCGGCTCAACGCGTCTGCTACCACGTTAGCCTTACCCGGGTGGTACTGGATGTCGAACTGGTAGTCCTTCACAAACTCAAGCCACCTACGCTGCCGCATGTTCAACTCTTTCTGCGTGAACAGATACTGTAGGGACTTGTGGTCCGTGAACAGCTGAAACTTCTCCCCCAGAAGATAGTGCCTCCAAATCCGTAAGGCAAATACCACTGCCGCCAACTCCAAATCATGCGTGGGGTAATTCTTCTCATGAGGCTTAAGCTTACGGGAAGCATAAGCTATGGCCTGTTTCTCCTGCTGCAATACACCTCCCAGTCCTTGCAAGGACGCATCGGTGTAAACCAAATACTCAACTCCCGGTCTCGGCAATGCTAACACAGGTGCTGAGGTCAATTTGTCCTTCAATTCATCGAATGCCAACTGACAGGCATCACTCCAGATATATGGCACACCCTTACGAGTAAGATGTGTCAAAGGACCTGCTATCTCCGAGAAACCCCGAATAAACCTCCTGTAGTATCCTGCTAAGCCCAAGAAACTACGAATCTCTGTTGGTGTCGTGGGCTGTCCCCACTCCCTCACCGCTGATACCTTCCCCGGATCGACGGATATTCCCTGGTCGGAAATAATGTGACCCAAGAACTGGACCTCCTTCAGCCAAAACCCACACTTCTCGTATTTTGCATACAGTTCGTTCTGACGAAGTGTCTGCAAAACCTGCCTCAAATGCTCGGCGTGCTCCTCCTCTGTCTGAGAGTAAACCAGAATGTCATCAATGAAGACAATGACAAACTGATCGAGGAAATCTCTGAACACCCTGTTCATCAAGTCCATAAACACTGCTGGAGCGTTGGTCAAGCCGAAAGGCATAACCCGAAACTCATAAGAACCATATCTCGACAAGAACGCCGTCTTCGAGACATCCTCCTCCCTGATACGCAACTGATGGTATCCCGACCTCAAGTCAATCTTCGAGAAGAAAGAAGCTCCTCTCAACTGGTCGAATAAGTCATCGATTCGAGGCAACGGATACTTATTCCGTATCGTGACCTTATTCAACTCTCGGTAGTCCACACACAATCTCAGTGAACCGTCCCTCTTCTTAACAAACAAAACTGGAGCGCCCCAAGGTGAGGTACTCCTACGAATAAAGCCCTGCCCTAACAGCTGCTCTATCTGATCCCGTAACTCTCGCATCTCAGCTGGAGCCATACGGTACGGTGCACGTGCTATAGGTCTCGTACCCGGTAGCAAATCAATAACGAAGTCTATCTTTCGACTGGGCGGTAAGCCTGGTATCTCCTGAAACACATCTGAATACTCCCTGACAACCGGGATCGAATCTAAAGGAATAACAACCTCCTTAGAGGTATCCTCCTCTATGTAATACAGATGAGCGATCGATCCTCCCTCTGGGCGAGGCATCGCCACTACAAACATCTCTTGCCCCGGAATGGCAAAAACAATGCTCCCGCTGAAGCAGTCAATCATGGCCCTATATGCTACGAGCCAATCCATACCGATGATCACATCGTGAACATGCATGTCTAACACTAACATGTCTGCAGGTAATACCAAACCACCAACCTCTACCCCCACTCCCCGGCATATAAAGAAAATAAGTGACCCACTCCCTAATGGTGAGTCGACACACGTCACTGTGCTCTCTGCCGTAGCTAACAATCCTAAAGCTTTCGCGAAGTGTGTAGCAATAAAACAGTGTGTAGCACCCGTATCAAATAACACCCGACCCATAGTGCCATGGATAGGAAACGTACCCTCGATCGCGGGCGGTGCCTGTGGAACTGCAGCCTGGTGAACGTTGTAGACACGTCCATACTGTAGCTGCCCCTGCTGAGCTGGGACTGCTGGGATGGGTGGCAATGCTGCCATCTGTGGCGGTGCAGGAAGAGCGGCGGGAAACATAGGTCTCTGTGGCTCCTGGCGAGCACCCTGCTGCTGCTGCTGTGGGGCCCTGCCCCTATCAGGACAATCCTGCTTCTTATGGCCAGTCTTGCCACAAGTAAAGCACTTCCCTGGGAAGTTCCCTCCCCTCTGCCCCTGCTGTCCCCGGCCCTGGTGGCCGTTACCGTTCCTCCCTTGGCCCTGCTGGCCCTGATGGAACTGCTGCCCATTCTGCCCCTGCTGGCCCTGCTGGCCGTTTGGACCCTGATGGCCCTGACGGAAACCTCCCTGTCCCTGCCTGTAGTTCCCTGACCGGAACCTCTTATTGTCCCCCTGCTGGGCACCCTGCTCAGTCTGTCTCTGCCCCTGATCGGTCTGTGCCCCGCTGGCACCATGTCCTCCAGTCCTGCCCTGATGGCTAGACTCCCCTGACCGCTTGCCCTCGGCCATATGAAAACGGTGGTCCTGGCAGTGCAACAATGCAGCGTTAACCACATCAGAATACGTGGCCAACGATAGGTTCCCTAGTAGATGCTGACGGATCCTCCAATTCAACCCATCAGTGAACTTCTCTATCTTCTTCTTCTCTGTTGGAATCTCGTCTGGAACGATATTCAACAGGTTAGTGAACTCGGCCTCATATTCGGCCACTGTCTTGCCCTCTTGCTTCAAACTCATCAGTTTCCTCCTCATCTCTGTATGAACTGCGGACGGAAAATACTTGCGGTCAAACCGCACCCAGAACTCCTGAATGGTGAGGGTATCCCTCTCCTCCGCGGTGGTAATGGACTCCCACCACTGCAGCGCAGATCTAACTAGCTTGAAAGTAGCTAGCACCTGCTTCTGAACGTCAGTGCACTCATGCATCCTCAAATGCCTCTGTATGTCCTTCCTCCATTGGCTCGAGACTACCACGTCTGAGCTACCTGCAAACTCTGGCGGCTGCGCTTTCTGAAAAGCGTCACGTACACGCTCCCAAGCAGACGGGAATGCATTAACCTGTGCTGGCGCGGCAACCGGCGCCTGTGGTGGTGCCTGCTGAACAACGGCAATCGCGGCATTCACCGCTTGAGCTACTATAGCTGCAACATCAGCGGCGCTCAACATGCCCTGAACTGGAGCGGGCTGGGGTTCGGGCACTGCATTCCTGGGAACTCGTCGTGCACGTCGTGGAGGCATCTGAAATAAGAACAAAGTTTATAAGTTCACGGTTTATAAACTTAAAATAGCTGAAGAACGAAGCATACACAAAAGAATACAACAATCCTAAAATATAGGGCTCTATATCAAAGAAAACGTAGCGGAAACATAATAGCCGTACAGATCCTAAAGGACACTAGAACCTGATGCTCTGATACCACCTGTGACACCCCGACTAATTAAACACCGGGTAGCTACTCCTTTATAAAATTAATTCAAAATGCCAAGTTGGCTCAGTTAATAGCATCACTGTCGAAAACGTTTTATTATTACTAACCACCTAGTATTTAAAAAGTAAGTGCCAAATTTTATTAAATCTGATTAACATGCAACAAGAGTAATGAATAACTAAATAACACCATTCACCATACTGAAGTAAAAAGAATAACCATCACAATATGTAAATAAAACCTGGAGGAAAAACTCCTCAATACAAATCCCACAACTGATAAGTAAACTGAAGTAAATAACTAAAAACTGAATACTGAGCAATACATGCTAGAGTCTGAAAACTGAAATGTAAAAATGTCTAATAGAATTGGGCAACATGCCCTACAACTGATAGATGCTGAGACTGGAATCCAAATGAGAGAGGCGTCTAAAAGCAAGTCCCTGTAGCTTCCACAAACAGCTACAGCCCGTCTTCTGAATGAGAATCCTATGCTTGGTGTCCTTGTGGCTGGGCACCTAAAATGGTTTTACCAGAAAATATATTTGAAAGCAAATGGGTCAGAGCCCGAAAGTGGAAATCATTTTAAAAACCTGCAAGTGCTTTAAAAACATTTAAAACATTAAATGCAAAGTACATGTTAGGACGTGCACTCACATTAAATTCTCACCTCTCGACTAACTGTGCACTCCTAACGTAAGTACCCATCTATAACTACCCTTTCCACTAGCTAAGTGACAACGTAACTAGCTAGACTACCAAAGGTTCTACCCATTTTACTCGGTTAATTTAACATAACAACGCTCGTAATTTAATAGAGGTTTAACGTAAACTCAGTTACTAACTATGCCATTGATATAACTATCAGCTAACTCATTATATATCTCGAAACAATACCGTAATATTTTCACAACATTAACGTGAGGATTTCCATATCTTTAATGTATATTATTCACATCATAAATATACGATACAAGCACCCCGCAATCTAAGCTATGGTGCACACATACTCTGCTATCCATCCCGGTACATCACGTACATAAGGATCACATATTCCGAATCTCTCAGGAATAGTTCAGATAACACAAATCACAAATAGTGGAGGCGAACACAGTCACCATCACATGGGTCACGCACATGCCTACGCTCCCATGGTCAGCGGACTTATTAATATCACAATAAGTCTTTCTATGACCTATGTTCATCAAGGTACCAGTCTATATCCCCCCCGTAGGCACACAAGGATTAGAGGGTCCTAAGCGAACGCAAACCTCCCCCGTGATAGCAAGTATGGTAGGTATGTCATACACATAAACTATATACTAAGCATTCACACATCTTAGATATCACCATATTAATAAGGTATAAGCTACATCATAATACCATTATTCCAAACTTATGTATTTCAAGTCTCCCGTTAATATAAAGTTAAATTACCAACACGTCTCACGTCGTAGTTCCTTAAACTTAAAACCTATCTCGAATAGACTACTAAGTTCCCATAATATCTTTATACCTAAGGTCTTTACTTCTGCCCCAAACCTTATTTCATCAACTTATTCAAATTTGTACTATTAACCCAAATATTATCTCACATAACGAATCTCAACAATCTAGAATAATTCCTCGAATTGCATTCTAATTAAAGTTCACTATAATAATCACACCTACTGGTCTTCCTTAAGGGTGAGGGTATTCATAAGTTCTCCAAACATATTCTCCGAGGGTTTCCACCATTAAAATCAAATTAAGGAAAATTTTACTCATTCTGGGAAGGTCGATCGATCGACCTATGAATATCGATCGATCGATCTAGTCGATCGATCGACTGATGAATGTCGATCGATCGATCGAACAGGTATGGCTACGGACTGCTTCGTTCTGCAGATTTGAAAACGTCCCAAAACTTATTTCTAACGTATGATTCTCAAATATAACGTTATAGTAATGTCATATAACAATCCTACAATATTACTAACGTCCACAAATCAATATTTCAACAACTATAGGCTACATATGGATCAATCTTTATCAAAAACCTAGTTTCCAGATTTTATCTCAAGAACAGTCATAAACTTCATCTAAATCCGTTTTTGGTATAACAAAAGTCGATAATTCTCGTAATATAATCTTCCAGTAACATTCTACATGCAACCTATATCCCAAAATTTAAACTAATAACTCCAATCTTATGGGTTTTTCATTATCTTCAAAGAACATACAAAATTTATGAATAATCTAACATGGAAGAAGCATTCTCTGAAATTTAAATGGAATAAATCACTTGCCTTGGTTTGATTCCGGATTTGGTGTTGATTTGGTGAAGAATCTCTGCAGAATTCCTCTCTCTCTCTCCTTCTCCAAGCTTTCTTCTCCAAAAGGCTATGGTGGCTAGGGTTTGCTTTGGGAGAGTTGGAATACTAAATGATAACCTACGTAGCTTATGGGGTTAATAAAGGGTTGGTTGGGTCAATTCCTTATCAGATTACAACTCTCAATTTTCGTCACTTTTAATTACCCAAAAATACCAAATTACTAAAATACCCTTTAAGTTGCCGGTATGGCCTAAAAATACCCCGGGACCCAAACTATACCCCCGGCTAGTGTTTTCTGACTATCTCGACCCTTCCGGACGCGTTGGCGCACTCAAAACGACCATACGGATTATAGATTTTAAATTCACTTTTATTAACAAAATAATATACCGTGACGCGGCGCTCCCACGCGTCTCAACAAAATTTCTAAAATGCCGTATATAAATCTCACGACAAATTTTATAATACCAAGTTCATATATAATCATATATGCACATAATCAAATACTAACTCGCATCACATTAGTATTTTTAACCCGGATTAATTTCCAATTAATACGCATTTTAATTAATTAATCCCAAAAATAATTATAGTCAAAAGTACGGGGTATTACAGGAGCCTTATGAGTTACCAAGGATTGACCCTAGCGTGGCATGCCATCGCCTGCACGTCGATCCCACTTTTAAGCCCATCACTCAAAAGGCTTGCCGAACATCCCCGAGAAGGCTAAGGCAATGGAGAAAGAAGTAGGGAAGCTACTGGATGCAGGATCCATCAGGGAAGTTCAGTTCCCCGCATAGTTATCCAACCCAGTGGTGGTACCCAAAAGCAATGACAGCTAGAGGGTATCGATTTCACCGACCTCAACCGGGCATGTCCCAAGGATAGCTTCCCTCTCTCGAAAGATAGATCAGTTGGTTGACGCCACAGCAACACATGAGAGGATGCGCTTCCCGGACGCTTACTCAGGCTACCATCAGATCCCCTTATATGGGGCTCGACCAAGATAAGACCTCCTTTATAACCTCAATTGAGTTGTAGTGTTACAAGTTCATGCTGTTTGGCCTCAAGAACGCAGACGCAACTTACCAAAGATTGGTAACCAATATGTTTAGCAAATAAATGGGAGAAACGATGGAAGTATACATCGACGACATGCTTGTTAAAAGCAAGGACAAGGCCGATCACCTCTCAGATCTAGCAACAACCTTTGAGATCCTCAGGAAGTATCGAATCAAGCTTAATGCAAGTAAGTGTTCATTCGGTGTCCAGTCAGGAAAATTCTTAGGTTACCTAGTAAGTAAAAGGAGAATCGAGGTCAATCCATACCAAATCGATGCTATCACCAAGATCCAGCCTCCTCAGACATTGAGAGATGTTCAGAAGCTCACTGGGATGCTCGCGGCGCTCAATCGCTTTATCTCCAAGTATTTGGAACGCTGCCGACCATTTTTCCAGCTCTTAAAGAAAAAAAAGGCTTTATATGGGATGATGACCGTTCACGAGCTTTGGGAGAGATCAAGTCCTAACTTAGCAAGCAGCCATTACTGGTAATCCCAAATGATGGAGACCAACTGTATCTTTACCTGGCAGTATTAGACCATGCCATGAGTTCTGCCTTAGTATGCAAAAAGGAAGGGGGACAACACCCGGTTTACTATGCCAGTAAGACGCTCCTTGATGCTGAACAACGATACTTGCCTCTAGAAAAGCTCGCATATGCGCTAGTGGTTGCTTCAAGGAAGTTGAAGTATTACTTCGAAGCCCACTCCATAACAGTAATCACCTCTTACCCACTCAAGGCCGTTCTACGAAGGGCCGACCTCTCTAGACGTTTTTCAAAATGCTCGGTCCAACCCAGAACGACAATCAAGGGACAAATCCTAGCCAATTTTATTGCTGAGTTTACAGGAGATCAGCCAGTAGATCAACTGAACGATGAGCAATCGATGACATATGAAACGCCATCCAAAGATTGGACACTGTATATTGATGGAGCCTCAAATTCAAAGGGGACAGGAGTATGGATTGTTCTCATCACCCCCGAAAACACCGTAATTGAGCAAGGAATTAGATTGGGATTTGAAGCCTTCAATAACGAAGCTGAGTATGAAGCACTGATCGCTGATTTGCGAAAAACCAAACTACTGGGGGCAAAACGCCTCCACGTATTCAGTGATTCCAAACTAGTCTCCAAGCAGGTAAGTGGGGCAATGTTTAAAAAGGCGATTGAGGCGTACGCCTCGAGGCGAGGCGGCAAAAAAAAGAAGTTGAGGCTAACGCCTTTGTTGGGTGAGGCGGTGCGCCTCAAGGCTATGCACCTCATGGCTGTGAGGCGTACGCCTCTACTATTGGGGGTAAAAAAAAACCTTTTAGTCGGCGATCGTTTCTTCATTTTCGACCATCGTTTCTTCATTTTCGGCGGTGGTTTCTTCATTCTGGCCATCGTTTCTTCATTCCGGCCTTCGATTCTTCCATTTTGGCCCTCGTTTCTTCTGTTTCTCATATTCGGCCTTCGTCCAGCCCTAGGTAAGAACTCCGGACTTCGTGTGGTTATAAATTTGTTTTTCTATTATAAATAACTATTATTCGAAAGTTTTTTGCTTTTTTTTTTTTGAAAAACTTTGTTTAATTCACTGTTTGATTAAAAAATTTGTTTTATATAAACTAGCTGTTTTATATAAACTTAGTTTTTTAAAAAACACTTTGTTCTATTCACTGTTTTTACCAAATAATTTTTTTTGTATAAACTATGTTTTATCCACTGTTTTTTAAAACTCTGTTTTATATTTTTTTAACCATACGAAACTTGTTTTTTTTGTAAAAACTTTGTTTTATTAAGCGTTTGTTTAAAAAAATTGTTTTATATTTTAAATTCAACGCAATATGATTTAAAAAAAAATATTTTTTTTGTAATTTTTTTATATTATAAATATATAGTTTGTTTGAAATAATTGTACTAAATTAACTTCAATATGACTTTTTTTAAAAAGGATTCCGTTTTTTGGTTTAACTAAACTGAATATATCTTAAGAAACTAATATATTAGGTTGCTGTTTTTTTTAATAAGCTTAGGTTGATATGTTTTATTATTTTTTTTTAATAAAGTTGCTATTTTTTTTAATCTTAGCTTGAAAATCAATGTTTCTTTTTAATAAATTTGCGTGTTAAGTTGCATTGATTAATTTATTATCATATTATAAAATAACCAATATGTGAATGAAGTTAAAAAAATGATTTTGCCAATATGATTTTGCATTGATTAATTTATTTTCATATTGTAAAATAACCAATATGTTAAAATTGATTTTCTCAAATTACTTTTTTGTCAAAAGTTATATCGGGGCAACAAAAAAATGTCAAACTATGTGAGAAAGTCCTCAATGATGTTTTATATTTCTTTGTTATTTTATTTTTATGGTTTTATTAGTATTTTTTTAATATTATTTTGCTATTTATTTTTCTTTTCGGCGCCTCGAGGTTTACACCTCGCCTCGCCGCGACTAAAACGCCTCGCCTTGCCTTTCGCCTTTTTAAACATTAAAGTGGAGACTTCAATGCCAAAGATGATCGAATGGCAGCATACCTCAACATAGTAAGAGGACTCATGGGAGACTTTGAAAAGGTGGAAATTCAACAGTTCATGCGAGGACAAAATAGTCACGTTGACGCTTTAGCAGCGCTAAGCTCAACAATTGACTCTGACCTAAGGAGAATAATTCAGATAGAGTTCCTCGCGCAGCCCAGTATCGACAAGGCAGTTGTAGCCAAGCAAGTCCTCCTCACAGATAACGCCCCAAGTTGGATGGATCCCATCATCAATTATCTACGGAGTGACATACTGCCAGACGACAGGAGGTCGGCCCATCAAATTAAGGTCAAGGCTGCGCGGTTCTACCTCAACCCTGAGGGGACGCTTTATAAGAAATTATTTACGGGCCCTTACCTCCAGTGCGTTCACCCACAAGATGCCGAGTAAGTGCTTAGTAAACTCCATGAGGGCATCAGTGAGAGTCACGCAGGTGGAAGATCAATAGCCTTTCGCCCGATCAAAGAAGGTTATTGGCGGCCTCGCATGCAAAAAGATGCTGGTGCCTATGTTCGCAAATGCAAAAAGTGCCGGAAGCACTCACTTATGGTTCACCAGCCCGCTAGCGACCTAAAATCACTAACCAGCCCATGGCCTTTCGCTCAATGGGGACTGGACATCGTGGTACAGCTACCCACTGCACCTGGAAATCGCAAGTATCTGTTGGTCGCCACAGATTACTTCACGGGTAGAGGCAGAACCACTGGCAAATATCCGAGATTCTGACATGACAAGGTTCATATGGAGGAAAATCATAACTCACTTTGGGATACCAAGGACCATCATCACCGACAGCGGTACACAATTTGAAAGTGGTTTCTTTCAAGCTTTTTGCGACGAGCACAACATCAAGCACCACTTCAGCTTTGTGGCGTATCCCCAAAGCAATGGGCAAGCAGAAGCTTCCGACAAAACCATGATCGATGGACTGAAAAAGCGGTTGGAAAGAGCTAAGGGTGATTGGGTGGATGAACTCCCTCATGTTCTATGGGCTTATCGCACAACACCCAGGAGACTAACTGGGGAAACATCCTTTGCACTCACTTATGGAATGGAGGCTGTCATCCCTCTGGAAGCAGGTCTCCCTACTAGGAGAACCATTCTGGTCAACTAAGGCCTCAACGATGGAGCACTACGCACTGAGCTTGACCTAACAGATGAACGACGAGCGCTAGCCTTGATCAAATTGGCTTCCTACCAACAACAACTAGCTAAGCAGTGCAACAGGAAGGTCAATTCGAGGAAGTTTCTTATAAGGGACTATGTCCTGAGGAAAATACTCGGCAGTGCTGTAAAACCATTAGACGACAAACTGGGACCAAACTGGGAAGGATCTTCAGAATAATCAGAAACGATCTTCAAGGAGCATATCACTTGGAAACGCTGAAGGGCAGGGAGATACCAAGAGCATGGAACGCAACCAATCTCAAGAAGTTTTACTTTTAGATCTTCTTCTTTATCTTTTAGTTAGCAAAATTTTTATTTTTAAACTTGTGTTGCTTCATAGACAATACTCAATGAATAAAGGCCGGTTGACCTCTCTATTCGCATATTTTGCATTGGCGGCTTAACTTATCTTGATTATATCTCGTAAAATTGCACCCTTTCCAATGATAACTCCTTTGCGCATATCTAATTGCCTAACAAACAAGGTTAGCAAGTCAACTATGAGCACTTCAAATCACCCTCAGGTCCTTATTGCAAACACAAGAAGCTTCATGAGTTGCCCAGAGAACAAGAAAAACCCTACAGGGGATCCTTAGGCAACAAAGCCAACTCAAGCTGGTCGCCAACTTTTGTTGGTTGAAAACAAAGCCTGACGACACGACCTAAAAGGTAAAGGGAATGGGATGATATTGATAAGGCATATTGAACTGGGAGAATGTTCAAACATAAAAAAGGCAGAGAGCTAATACTTAAAAATCATTTAATCGGCTGAAAAAATCCCAAATGGTTCAAACTAAGTATGAGCCTACCCAAAGCCTAAGATTGGTCAATCAGTATAGCTTTGGTCAATAAAGATACTAAGTAACCATCGAGCGAACAAGATCAACATATGTTTAGTCAGCATATACTCAAAATGTAAGAAAATTCTTTATTAAGATATAAAGTTACAATTACAGACCAAAAGGAAATACATAAAGACCTAAGGTGGGCCAGGGCGGCGAGCAAGATATTTAGCTACAATCGCTCTCTGACCATCCTTTGGCTTTGGGGTAAACTCTTCTACATCTTCATCGAGATCGTGATCCAAGAGTTGGGAGGGAATAGCATCAACCGGGATCCACTCATCATCTTTTGAGAAGGTGTTATGGCAGTAGGCAGGGCACTCAATATGTTATATATACCAAAGCTTGGATTCTTTTAGAGTCTTCACCTCCTTAAGGGCACTTAACCATCCTTGAGCAAGGCAGCGTCTTCTGCCTCCTTGAGTTTCACTGGGGCATCTGCCCAACCAGTGTTGTAACCCTCTCCCCAAACTTCTCGGGGTCCCACCTTGAATGCATATCTCAACTTGTTAACGTTGTCTTTAAACACCACTACAAAAGACTTCAAGCTAGCAACCTCCTTTCTCAAAGCATCATTCTCGGACTGCAGGACTTCAACCACTTCAACCACTTGGTCGACCTCAGTCCTCTCCAAAAGTTGGGCCCTCAAGGAAATTACTTCCTCTTGTACGGAGGCGCCTATTTCCTCCATTTATTGGAGATCATCTTTCAATTTGGCTTACCTCAGTCTGATTCTTGTACTGCTCATTCCTTGCTCTTAAAGACTTGCATATTTTCACAAAGGTTTTGCGAGCTTTTAAGCTGATGTCAAGTCCAAGAATTCTCCCCAGTTGAGAGCTGGGATAAATATAGCGATCTAAATCAGCAGACTACAAACGATACACACCAAACCAGAAGCAAGAATATTAGCACATGGAAATTCAGGCAAACACATGCAAAAAAGGAGAAAAATTTCACTCCCATAAATTGATACAAACTGATAAGGCGAAGATTGTACAAGGAAAATGTAAAATCTTAGTGTACAAAGCCCCAATCCTTCACCTGATCTCCATCTACTATGGCCTTCCCCTTATCAACCATCTGCTGCTCCTGGTCAGCACCAGCATTTGCGCTGACCTCGGCAGGAACAATTTCCGCGTTACCAGCAACATGGTTGCCATTTTCTTCCTCTTCAACATAAGGGTCGGGACCAGGAGAATGAAGATTGGAAAGCTCAGAGTCTGCAGGAGTTCCAACAGCCTTCACACCTTGGTCCCATCCCTTCTTGTAGGAGACCTTGCACCCATAAGCCAGTTGGCGATTTGCATCCTCATAAGCTTTGTTAAAGCCCTCACGGTAACCATCATCCTTCGCTTGGGGAAGCTCACCCTCCAGCTTGGCAACTTGGTCAAATTAGGCCTTATTTGCCTCCGCCAGTTCGGACTTCTCAGTAATTATCACCTTCTGAGTAGCCCCAAGAGCATTATAGGCCTTGGACATTTCTTTCTTATCACGCTCCCATTCTTGGCGAGCGTTGACAAAGGCCCCCTTCTCAGCTTCCAGGGCATCTTTTGGTTTTGCTCCCTCCTGAAGCTATCAGCTTGGGTGTCCAAAAGAGTAGTAAAATCGGATAGCATCTGCACGTAAAAAAGAACAGGGAATCAAAACAGAAACAGGAAGGGCAAAAGAAAAGGAAACAACAGGAGAGACTTACCAGAGCCATCCCTTGTGCAGTCTTGAGGGCGAGTTGGGATGGTCCCAGTCGAGAAGAACGCTCACGATCAGCAGCGAGCACTGACCTTTTCAAAAGGTTAGTAGGCAAAGAGGGCGAGTCACCCACGCTAGCCCCCTCAAGACTAGGGAAAGGAGGCACCCCAGAGGATTGTAGAACCAACCTCCTCTTAGCCTCCACTCTCTCCTCCTCTTTCCTTCTCTCTCTCTCTCTCTCTCTCTCTCTCTCTCTCCTCTTCCTCCCTTTTCTTCTCTCTCTCTTTCTCTTTCTTTTCCCTTTGTCAGAAGAGCTAGAACCACTGCCCTTGGAAGAATCAATTGTAGGCGTCTTTAAAGACGGGATCCTATCAGACAAGACCATATGATCATCATCTTCGGGGAGCCTTAACTTTCTCCTCTTGACTAGAGGGGCCATGTGCTTTTCTTCTTCTTCTTCTTCTTCTCACTATTTCTTCTCCTTTTTCCTTTACTCCTACCTCTCCTCTTCCCTCCCCTTCGCTTGCTTCCTCTCCTTTAGAGCTTTCCTCTTCACTAACAACTAGCTCATAAAGACCTACCTCTGGATTTTTCAAAGATGGGATCCTATCAACTGGGCGAGCAATAAAGTTGGTGCCTGTGTTCTTGTATTCCAAAAGAAAGGCCGCCGACATCCACCTTGGATGTTCACCCTCTGCCAATCGTGCTCTAATGCTCCAGGCTTTCACAAGCTCGTCAGCATCAATCTCACCGATATCAGGTTCCTGATTTTGGGCACGAGTTGCAATAACAAAGAAGAGGACTATCAACTATGGGAATGGGGAAAAAGAACAAGAAGTCAGCAGGAAGAAAAAAAGGAGCCACCTATTTCGGCCTCTCCGTACTTAAAAATCATAGGGCCTCGTTGTCTTTCCCGCTCCAGCGCTAGAGGGCATTGCCAATTCCTAGCAATGAATCCATGTTCCCAGTAATCTTTATGGGAGTCCGGAAGATTTACCACCAGAACTCGCTCCGCCTTTCTGGTTTTAAAATACAACAGACCTTCTTTGGTCCGCGATCACACGTAGCAGTAGTATATCTCAGCAAGACCTAGTTTTGTTCCATAGAGTGTATTTATTCTGTGGATTCCATTTACTATCTTTCACATATTAGGGGCACATTGGGCAGGCACGATGACAAAAAACCTAAAAAATCTAAGAAACAACTGGTTTGGGGGGAATGTCAAACCCCTTGAGTTACCAGAAGGGTGTGAATCCAGTACCCCCCGTCAACGTCACGAACATTCTGAGGAAGGGGGGCACAGTTGATGATCACCCAATCGGGGATATTATATTGGCGCCTAAACTCATCTACTGACTTATTATCTAGCATCGCCATAATTGCACAAGCAAGAAGAAACCCTAGCTACAGTAAAATGCTAATGCAAAGAAAAAGAACTGAAAAGGCAAAGACTAGAACTTACAGATAGTAACAAAGCTTTGGGAAAGCACAGAAGGACCTTGACTTTTGAAGCAGAAGAGAAGCCTAGGGGCGAAGTATGCGCTAAAACGACTAGAGTCAGTGAACGAAGGTTGAGTGTATACACCAACTGATCACCAAAACTTCTAATGATGAGTTTAGTCTTCTCAGGAGGATTTTTGCGCTTCAATCTCTTTTTTGGGACAAGCGTACCCCTCTTGCAAATCTCACAATTACAAACATGCCATGCCGGTCTTTTATAATATATGGCCTTGTGCCTTCGACTCAGTTGAATCTATTGGCCCATAATTATCAGCCCAGAGATTTTAGGGATAATTGTGGGAGCCCATTTTTTACAAGTCCACGAGAGTAGCTGACCAAGATAGTTTAAGCATTTGGCCCGGCCCAAAGCATGACTTAATTTCCGCATGAGTAGTTTAGTCAAAGAATCACACTCTCGGATATGGTCAAATCAGGTACCAAGAATCTCGTATGAGATATTCAAGTACCTCATGGCAAATCCGCACGCTACTATGGAGTTCCTTAAGCAACTCGATTTCTGTAATCTCACATATATAAATTGTACACCCTGATCCGGGGCAAGGGAATGAAAATTTGGGACTTTGAGAGATACTTAATAAGAACGAGTAACCTCTCCGTGGACGTAGGCAAGTTGCCGAACCACTTACATTGTTGTTGTTGTGTGTGATTTCATTTATTTTCTGCCATTTGTGATTGTTTAGGGTGAAAAGCACTATACGTATCTATTTTTGGCCTTTGAAACTTGTGATCATCATGTCACTCACTGAATGTTTGAATTTTTGATGAATGTGATGCTCATGGTGTGCAGACCATCTCCACATTAAAATGTTCATTCATCTGCCCTCAAAATTTGTAGAATGGTAATTTTAGTGAATTATGAATTATTGGGATATAATATATATTATTTTCAGTGAATTTGATTTTATTCACTTTAGGTGGGAATATAAATTCAATTTATAGGTATTTTTTTATTCAAATAAAAAAGATGAACTAAATAACTTGGTCATCCCTTTCCATTTTAAACTGGTCCTATTTAGTTGCAAAGGAATTTTTATGGTTTTACAATTTAACCTTTTATTCATAATTCATCGAAAATTATACATCCAAATCACATATATGTGATATAATGTAATATTTTTGCTGTAACTAATTTTTGGTTAATTTAGGTTTCACAATTGTTTGGCTTCGAGGAGATTGATTTTCCGGTACTAGAATCAGAAGCACTTTTTATTAGGAAAGCTGGGGAAGAGATCAGAGACCAGGTTTGGTGTTTCCTTTCTTATAATTGCGTTGATTTTCATAATAGGACTGAAAGAGTTTGACCGCTAATTATGTTATTATCAAACCAATGAATCTTTAACCAGTTAACCTCATAGGCCCATGGGGTAGTGGAACCGTCATGCTATTAATATGTTTTGACAGACAAAATGATTGTAAATGATTTACCTTCTAATCAAAAGTATACAACTAAAAAGAGACCTGTTAGGTTTAACTTCTCTACTAATACCAGATGCACATTTTGCTCAATTTCCATCAGGCTCCGCATATATTATTTCTTGTTTAGGAGTCAGGTATTTTTGGCTAGTTCTGTTTTGCGGTACATCTAGTTAAGTAATAACTAATAGGTTCTTATTTTGTTTATTGATGGGTCTTTTTGTATGCTGTTCAGCAAGTCTATATAGGTTTTACACTTTTAAGTTTATAAGCTTTCACATAGTTTGAAGAGAAGGGGCAGACATATGGTGTTGGTTGTGCAAGAGGAGACAGTGGACCATCTTTTGCATTGTTGAGTGTCGAGGAGTTTGTGGGATGTAATTTCTCTCCGTGTGATGCTAACATCGGTGACGGAAGTGTTGGAATCTTGGAGTAGGACAGTTGACAAAAAAGAGAAAGATTTATGGAGAATTGTTCCTTACGGTGTATTCTGGCTTTTATAGAGAGAAAGGTATAGTGTGTGCTTTAAAAGTGCGGAGATTGATTTGGTTAACGCTACATTATTTTGAGTTCCCTTCATATATATCTCAAAGAGGACTTTCCATCTTCGATTATGGTTTTGCTTTATTTTTTGGATGGGTATGGGCATAGTGAGTAGTAACCTATGATCAGGCGTTTGTTTTTTAAAATACAGTTTACATGTAAAAAGTAAAAGCTTTCACATCGAAAATATGTCCTATACTAGTTACGAGTACCCAAAAGTCTTATATAGCCATATAATATTCCTATTCTATAGAGAACAAGTTCAATGTTCTTTAGAAGCTCTGGAACTTTGTCTTTAGACTCTTGTGTTGTAATTCTAACTTTAGTTGTGATGCCCAGGCAAATATAGGTGCTTAATATTCAATATAGCTGTAAAATATTGTCAGTCTAACCATTCTTGGGTTCCCCATCTTGTGTATTGTCTCCTTGGCAAGAATCTAATTTTTCATGATTAAAAACATGTGAGAAGTTGCGAGAACCTACTTTTTTATGATTAAAAATGATCCCGCTTGAACAACATTCTCTACGGATCTCTGTAACTACGAACAATTATGAGATCCATTGTAATATATTGAATTTTAGGGGTGTTATGAAAGGCTCTCTTCGTAACCCGTGGAAATCAATATTTATAGGTTTAGTTTCCTTTCTTAACCTTACTCGGCTCAAAGCGGGTAAGGGAACAAAGATAATTCGGGGAGGATATTAGAGTCGGAAATTCCAAATTTTTTGATATGTTTCCAAGATTATACCATCATTGGTCTTGTCTTCTCCACATGGATACATATCATCATTTGTCTTGTGAAACTCTACTTTAATGTCTCTTGGAAATCACATTGAGAAGAAATCTAAAAAATAGGGATACTCAAGATTTTGCGTCACTTCTTGAATCTTTGAATGGCTTTCAAATTTTAGAAAAATTCCTGATAAAAGAATATGGTTTAAGCAATTCATCCGGGGATTTTTCTTGCAAATCTTATATATAATCTTTGGTTGATTCTCTTATTCTTTCTGTTGTTCCTTATAAAACTATTAGAAAAAGATTGTTTCTCTATATACTTGTGACTTAATTCAATTGAAGCGACAAGAAACTTGTTTATCTCCCTCTCGGGGCATCCTTTGCGAATGCGGATTTGAGAACAATAATCACATACTTCTTTATTGAGACGTGGCTGTGTTTTGTTGGAATAAAATCAGGTTAGAGCTAAGTGTTGTGGTTGCTCTCCTGGAAACATGGAGAGAACTCTAGGGTATGGAAGTTACAGTTGTGGGGCACAACGAAAATGTTAAACCAATGTGGAGATACGTGGTTCTTTCCTTGGCAGGGAATATTTGGTTGGAAAGAAACAATAGAATTTTCAAGGGTAAGGAAATCCCTAAAGAAGATTTTGGGATAAGATTAAGCTGCTTGCTTCTGTACGACTCTCATCTTTAAAGCATTTCAAGGATTTGGGGCTGGAGGTTATAATGAGTAACTGGGCTGCATGTGTTCTGTAATATCTCTTTGTTATTAATTTTTGTATGCACAGTGTAGCTTTTGTTTTTGTTGCTTGTGGACTATTTACTCATTTTTTGATGTACCGATCTTCCCTTTTTAATAAAGTTTCGGTTTTGTTCCTGATAAAAAAGTTATACGAGTACTGAATTTTTAAATTCATAACTTGAATAGTAGAATATATGGATAACATATGACTCAAGTAGGATTGTGGAGAAGGCAAAAAATAGTGGTGGAAGGATTGAAAATTAGTAGAGGACAACTAAAGGCTTCCCATTTGTAATTTGCTAATGATTCCATTTTCCCCTTCTTTTAGGGTTCAAAATTTGAAATTTCGTGTCTTGCATTAATATGTGTTGTGATTTGTCTGGGTTGAAATTGGATGTCAAAAAGCTCTTTAGCCGGAATAAACGTGGATTGTCTTTTGAGGATTTAGCGGGGAAGGTGGAGTGTGCCATTGAGGATTGGCCTTTGACCTACTTGGATTTTCCATTAAAAGGAAATCCTTTGTCCTTAACCTTTTGGGAAAATGGTTTTGGAGATTTCTTAGAGAGAGGACCTCTCAGTTGCAAAATCATTAGAATTAATTATGGGGGTGGGATTTTAAAAAGATGGAGATAGATTCTTTCAGAAACCCTTGGGAGTTTATATCCCTTGAGATCAAGTCCTTTCTTAGGTGTGTTCCATTGGAGGTGGGTAAGGAGTCGAGAATTCTCTTTTGGGGATCCTTTCAATCCTTAGTTCCGAACCTTTATAGAGTTTCCTCATATAATTCATCCTCTTTAGCATCTTTGGCTTTTTTGGATCATAACTCCTCTATTTAAACCTTTCTTTTCAAAAGAATTTGAATGATATTGAGATTCTTCATTATGTTTCTCTTCTGTCTTGATTAAGGGATTTCATTTAGCTACGGTGAGGGAGGATAGTCGAAAATGGAATTTGAATGGTGAAGGTTGTTCTTGTGGCTCTTACTTCCATTTCTTGATCGATGATCATTCTGCAATTATTTAGGCAGCCGGTACTCCAGTTAAAATTCAGGTTTTTACTTGGCTTGTGTCTTATGGTAAGCTTATAACTTGCGTCATGTTGCAAAGGAGAATGGCTTTCAAATGCCTTTTACCCATAGTGGTGCTGTCTTTGTAAGAGTAACGGAGATTAGTTAAACCGCCTACTTCTACACTGCCCATACTCATACTTTATGTGGAATAAAGTTTTGAAGGAGCTTAATTATTTTGGAGCACTATCTAAAGCAAGAGCTGAATTGTTGCTTTGTATACGGGGAATATTAAGGAGCCTCCAAAGCAAGATATCTACCGAGAGGAATGAGAGAATCTTTGAAGGGAAGGGAGAGGACAAGATTGGCTACGGGATCAGAATAAATTCAAGGCCAATTTCGGGGCATCATGAATGAAACCTTTCAAAAATCACTCAGTTCTGCTGTGGCCGAGTTTGGCAGATTCTATAGCATTGTCCCTTGACCTGTCTGGGCTGGGTTTGGGTGGGTCTTTTGGATGAGCAGAGGCTGGTCTGGGAGACTTCTAATTGGTTTGTTTTTGGGTGTTCAATTCTTTTGTTACTCCTCTATTCTAGCTGTTGTTTTCTGTACGGAATTTTGAGGTAAGGCAGAAAAACTTGGTAAATGAAACATTTAACTGAATTCGAACTTTGACATTATTTCTTATTCCAGCCTGACAAATGGAATTTACATGTTTCCCCTTTTCTGGTTCAGCTTTACTGTTTTGAGGACCGTGGAAATCGTCGTGTTGCATTGAGGCCTGAACTCACTCCTTCTCTAGCGAGGCTTGTAATCCAGAAAGGGTACTGAAAATTTTGATTTATAGTGTTTCCGTGCTTTTTATTTGAACTTCACATCCTTTATTTAGCTTGCTTCTGCCAATTTGAGAGTTCACTTTTGAAGACCTTTTTTTCATTTCATTTAATTATATGTTCTTTTAATTTTGTATCCAGGTACAGTGCCATAATTTGATCTTCATATTTTTTTCTTCTGTTCAGAAAATCTTTATCCCTCCCTATTAAATGGTTTGCCATTGGACAGTGCTGGCGTTATGAGAGAATGACTAGGGGACGGCGTCGCGAGCACTACCAGTGGAACATGGATATCATTGGTGTACCTGATGTAACAGTATGTAATCATGTTTTCTTAATATGAATATAATTTGTGAGTTTTCCTTTTTACAGCAATAAAAAATCACATTAACTTATGTTTTATGAATTAGCTTAAATTTATTAAAATATTTTTATGCTGATTTGGTTTAAAAGTGAACTTCACTATTAGTAGTAGTTGATTTATGAGATATTAATTTGAGAAATCAAGTTTGAGAGATGAATACTATGAAAAACGTCATGATCTCTTCTTCGTATCACAATTAAGTCTCAACTATTGGCTTTAATCCCATATTACTCCTAATAGCTGAATTCTAGAGAGAATTGTATAACAGAAAATGTCTATAACGATTTAACCCAAATGGTTTTATTTCTATGAATTAAATACCAATTCCATATTACTCCTCCTAATAGCTGAATTCTAGAGAGAGAATTGTATAACAGAAAATGCCTACAACGATTTAACCCAAATGGTTTTATTTCTATGAATTAAATACCAATTCTCAAGCCCCTTTATTCTTACTCTTGTGACCCACCTCCCAATTAGCTAAATATTCTTTCTTACCTCACCACTGCGTAGTATTTAAACTTTGTTATGACTCATAACATAATTTGAGAAATTGATTAGAAAGTTAAATCGGAATGCTAATTAGGCCCAATTATATCAAAGTTGATGTCCCCCTAAAACACATTAACCTCTTTCTCTACACATTAACCTCTTTATTCCCTTTAACTATTGGCATCCAAATATGTAAAGAACACAGGTTCTTTCCATAAGGCACCAAAATGACTCAAATGGTCACTCACCTAATCCCTCCCCCTCCCCCTTAGCTAACCTCTTTAACTTATCGTGGCCCCCACAACAACATCCTTAAGGTATTATAATTTTCAAACTTGACATCATCCTACTGCAGGATGTGACCTTAGCGGTCCTGAACAGAGTCCGTGTCTGCGGGGAACTTCTAGGAGGCTGTGGTTTGGTGGGCCTCGAGAAGACCATTTGTACTACGGGAATCTTTTGCCCCGGAATATTATTCATTCAAGCTAAATCCTTTTACCTTGCAGGTTTATTATACCACTTGTGTCTTCCTACGATTTCCATGCCAAGTTGCTATTTATTTTAATTATGGGGATAATGGAGCAGCATTATGGGACACATGCCAGACATGTGTCGCCACTACCTTAAGTACTGTGTTAGGTCCACAACATAGTTAGCAGAAAATGCTAACACCCTAGATTTACGTATTGGTAAGCACGTTTCGAAATATGGCATACTGCTATTCTAATACGCTAAAATTAGTGATCCGAGAAATATTTACCTTTATCCCCCCGTAGCTATTATATACGTGGAAAAAATATAGAAAAATGCTGATTCATAATGCACTACAATATAATAAATAAATACTATATTAGGTTTTTTTCAAGAAAATTCAGCAAAAATCCAAAATGTATTAGAATATTCTTATTTGACTTACTTACTTGAGCAAATAAGATAGTAACTGTTTTGTCCTTTGAATCAATAGTATCTAGAAGTAGCTAATATATTTCAGGGTGTGAATGGCGTCAGAAATGACCTGGCCGACCAGAAATCGAATGTACATGTGGCGCCAAGCACCCGGCAGTCCACCTTTATCTTGAACCAGATCTTTTAACGTTCTAATACATAATCACAAACCTGAATTCCGCAAGACAATATTACGCCTTTTGAGGATATATCTTGAACACCATTGTCTTTTCTTTCTGCTACAGTTGAGTACTGCCTCTTTAGAAATTAAAATTGAATCTCTTTAAGAATGTCTTGCAATCTGAATGATGAAACATTCACTAATAACCCATACAAACAAGTTACCATGCTAACTCATCTAAAATAACTAAGCTTCACACAACTCTTTTTGGAACTAAACATATGTAAATTTCAGTTGTACTCTGATGCAAATACCACCAGTTGGGTCCGAAGAAGAGAGAAAACAAGTATAAATCTAAAAATTGTATTATCAACCAAAGAAGAAGTACCATATTAAACCCTATTATACATCATTCTCCCCTCCTTTGAAGAAGTTCGTCCTCGAACTTCTAATGTTGGAGATGCGTGCAAAATTTTCAAAATATGTTGTAGAGAAGACCAGGGAAAAAAAATTTGGGGTCCCAAAATTAATTGTATCAAAAAATTAATCTCCAAAAAATTGGGTCAAATCATTTTATTTTCAACTCCCAGCTCAAAAATCTAAAAACTAGTGACTTCAATGGTTGAGTCTTGATTCGGTCCAGCTCTTTGGACCCATATAGACCAATTAGACAGGCCCGAATTCCTTCTGGGTTTTTCTCTTTCTGCCACACTAGGGCTCACACTTGAAACCCATTCTGCTTCACACCAGTTTGGAGTTCCCCGACAAGTTTTCTCTCTACTATCTTTTTTCTTTCTGTTCTCCTGTTTGATTTCTTTTCGTCTCTGTGCATCGGCCATAGACGGTTTCCTCCTGGGTCAAACTACAGCCTGGGGTTGCGAAACCCTAGGTTAGACTCTCCTATCCATTAACAACTTGATTCACCATAGTCGGAGCTTGCCGAGCAGGGTAATATCTACCGGAGATGAATCTGCAGTGAGGTATGTCGAGCAAACATTTTCTAGTTTGATTTCATCCTTTTCTCATTCTTTCTCTTGGATTTTTCCCTAGGGTCTGGTTGGGACTGCAATTTGGGGAATTTTTCTCCTATCTTCTTTTTCTTTATCACAACCCTAAGGTTTTTTTTGGATAGGGTTTCCAAGGGTTGTAGAGAATTCGGGTGGTTAGGATTTGCAGCGGATTGGGTTGGGGAGGTTTCTTGGGGGTTCTTTTGGGTTGGAATCAGTGTTGGGTTTAATTGGAGTGGTTCTTGATGAATTTCAGAATTAGGGTTCCAGATTAGGGCTAGGGTTTGAGGTAGTTTCTCCAATTTTTACAAGATTTGGGTTTGTTGAGCCTTTTGTTCTTTCATTTCAGCCATCATGAAAGGTATAGTTTCTTCTGTGATTATCTTACGATTATCAGAATTGGAGTTTTGATTTCTCTTTTTGGGAGCTATTAATGGAGATGCATTGGGAGGACACACACCCACACACCAAGGAGCTAATCTTGCTTTGATACTAATTTGATGCAAACATAAAAAATTGGATCCAAAGGAGAGAGAAAAACAAAAGCACAAATATTGCAAAGTTAAAGTTTAAAATACCCTTCACTTATTCTAATATCTACTGAAGAGGATTAATACCCGTTTTATTACATTTAATACTAAATATTAACAAAACAAAACATTAAACCAATACATCATACTCGCATTCATCAATTCATTTGTAAAACCTCTTCACAAACTGTCATTAGATATTCTGTAATACTCTCCGAACACTACTGAAAAATTGCCACAGTTAAACCATCATATACCTTTCTTTATTCGCACTGCCCCCTAATAATGTCACTCTCACTCACTTCATGAAAGGGCCTTTCATAGCAACAACTTTTTCCTTGAGAATTCGATGCCTCAAAACCTTCCACCCCAAATCGAACACTTTCATCCTTCTTAACCTCTCATCTCCATCAACGTTATCATCATCTTTCTATTAATAATAAACCCCCACCTCCAATTTATTTAGCAATTTATTCGCTTTTCTTCCCTTGGCATTCAAATGAAAAACCTAGAATTAATTTTCCACTCCTTTAACCACCTTGTCTTCACCTTCTACTTTCAAGAACTTTCTTCCTTCACATCTAAATCCTCAAACTTATTCTCGAACTCCAACATCTCTCCTCAACCCATTATTTATGTTAAGACCCTCTTCCAATGTGTCTTTAATCATTTTAGAAATAGCTTATATTTCTAATCTAATATCTTCAAACATGTCTTTGATACACACTTTCACTTTGCTATTAGCTCCTCGCAACATTTTCACAATTACCCACCCCTTTCGAGTTCCGACCACGAAATTTCCACCCTATGCAATGCTAAAGAAAATTAAACTCTTTATGCTGTAATCACATGGTTTCAAATAGGAAAGGTAATGACCCCCACCTAACTAGATAAGAAGCCAACACAATAAGACATTGACCCAAGACCACCCTAAACAATGCCTCCTATTTGACACTATAAAATGGCTCCTCACACTCAATTGCAAGTAAACATCCATTCAGTTTTAAACATGCCAGATTATACTATAAGATAATATCAAGTAAATGCAACATTGTTCATATTAGTTTTTTTCAAGCCTGTTTAATACCCCAAACTCTCTCATACCTCATTATTCTCTGACCCCTAATATTTTGGACCCCAAACTCTCTCATACCTCATTATTCTCTGACCCCTAATATTTTGGATGCAATTTTTATCACTGTAAAGTTCCCTCCTTGACACCACCAAAAGGATCATCAAATTCATCCTCATCATCCCGCCCAGGGCACACGCACGACGAGGGCGATACGTGTGACACCCCGACTAATTAAATATCGGGTAGCTACTCCTTTATTAAATTAATTCAAAATGCCAAGTTGGCTCAGTTAATAGCATCACTGTCGAAAACCTTTTAAAGATTACTAACCACCTAGTATTTAAAAAGTAAGTTGCCAAATTTTAATTTAAGTCTGATTAACATGCAACAAGTGAAATGAAGAAATAAATAACACCATTCACCATACTGAAGTAAAACGAATAACCATCACAATAGAGTAAATAAAGTCTGGAGGAAAACTCCTCACTACAATCCCATAACTGAAATGAATAACCGAATATTGAAATAATACATACTAAAGTCTGAGAACTGAAATGTAAAAGATGTCTCTAAATAGAAATGGGCAACATGCCCTACAACTGATAGATAGTGACTCTGGAATCCAAAAGATAGAAGCGTCTACATGCAAATCCCTGTAGCTTCCACAACCAGCTACAGCTCGTCACCTGAATGAGTATCCTATGCTTGGTGTCCCTGTGGCTGGGCACCTAAAATGGTTTTACAAGAAAAAAGATTTGAAAAGCAAACGGGTCAGAGCCCGAATGTGGAGTTATATTTTAAAAACCTGCAAGTGCTTTAAAAACATTTAAAACATTAAATGCAAAGTACATGTTAGGACGTGCACTCACATGATATTCTCACCTCTCGTCTAACTGTGCACTCCTAACGTAAGTACCCATCTATAACGACCCATACCACTACCTAAGTGACAACATATCTAGCTAGACTGCCAAAGGTCCTACCCATAATACTCGGTTCCATTAACATAATAACGCTCGTAATTAAATAGGGGTTTAACGTAAACTCAGATACTCAATATGCAATATATATAACTATCAGTTAACTCGTTATATTTCTCGAAACAATACCGTAATATCTTTACAACATTAACATGAGGATTCCCATTAATTAAAATGTATATTATTCACATCATAAATATACAATACAAGCACCCTGAGAACTAAGCTGCGGTGCACACATACTCTGCTATCCATCCCGGTACATCACGTACATAAGGATCACACATTCCGAATCTCTCAGGAATAGTTCAGATAACACAAATCACAAATAGTGGAGGCGAACACAGTCACATCACATGGGTCACGCACATACCAACGCTCCCACGATCAGCGGACTTATTAACATCCCAATAAGTCTTTCTCTGACCTATGTTCATCGAGGTACCAGTCTATATCCCCCCCGTAGGCACACAAGGATTAGAGGGTCCTAAGCGAACGCAACCTCTCGTGATAGCAAGTATGGTAGGTACGTCATACACACAATTCATATACCAATACTAAGTAAACACACATCTTAGTAATACCGTATTTTAGTCGTAGTACATATTGCACTCTCGTACTAACTAGAATTATTACAATTTGTACTATACCGGTTTGTAATCATACTCGCCATAATTTCTCACGTCGTAGTAGACACTCACGTCTCAACCAAAACCGTCCATGTAATACAACTCTCGTATGTAAATTCCTTCTCATAATACCCAAATGTCCCAATTCTATCATTACTACACCTACGGAATTATATCTATATCCTCGAATAAGTTTACGGAACTCCAAAAATCAAAACAGTCCAAAATGGCCCAAACTGCCAGCTCGTTAGAAGTCTCGTTCGAACGAGACTGTTCGAACGAGTTTGGACTGTCAGCTCGTTAGAAGTCTCGTTCGAACGAGGCTGTTCGAACGAGATCCAGTTCGTTCGAACGAACTGTCCCTTCTAACGATATCTCGTTCGAACGAGATATCGAACGAAATCACTACTCGTTAGCAACGACTGGTCAACTCGTTAGAAGCTCGTTCGAACGAGTTCGTTCGAACGACCTGGGGACTGCTTCTAACGACTGACCAGTTTCGGCCCAGATTTTTCCCCAATTCGTTTTTCATCCATTTTAACACCTCAAATCTTCTAAACTAAGTCCCAATCAATCGTTTAAAGGTCTATAATCAATACTAAACATATATAGTCACATCCTAACATGTTTTTAAGGGATCAATCCATCCTAACATCCATTAAATTTACAAATTTCTGCACTTTATCCCATTATCTCAAGAACATGAACCCTAACTTAATATCATCATCAAATCCCAGAATTTAATTCGTTTTAATTTCTCCTAATCACAGTTATTATGAGGGAAATCATCTACCTATCATACTACATGCAATTTTCTTCAAATTTTCAAGTTCTAAACTTCAACTGCATGGGTTTTTATTAAATCTTTCAAGAACAATCAAAATTATTCAATTTCTAACATGGAAAAGACATTCTTTGAATTTTAAATGGAATAAAGTCACTTGCCTTGGTTTGATTTCTGATTTTGGTGTAGGTTTGATGAAGTTTTCTGCAGAAATTCCTCTCTCCAAGGTCCTTCTCCAATGGTGGCTTAAGGTGGCTAGGGTTTGATTTGGGGAACTTAGAAAACCTAAATGATAACCTACGTAGCCTTCTAGGTTAATATGGGTTGGTTATGGGCTTAGTGGGTCAAATCCACATCAGATTTAATTAACCAATTTTCGTCACTTTTAATTCCTCAAAATGTAAAATTACCAAAATACCCTTTAAGTTGCCGGTACGGCCTAAAAATATCCCGGGACCCAAACTATACCCCCGGCTAGTGTTTTCTGACTATCTCGACCCTTCCGGACGCGTTGACGCACTCAAAACGACCACACGGATTATAGATTTTAAATTCACTTTTATTATCAAAATATTATACCGTGACGCGGCGGTCCCACGCGTCTCAACAAAATTTCTAAAATGCCGTATATAAATCTCACGACAACTTTTATAATACCAAATACATATATCAAAACATGTATGCACATAATCAAATACCAACTCGCATCTCGTTAGTATTTATAACCCGGATTAATTTCCAATTAATACGCATTTAATTAATTAATCCCCAAAAATAAATATAGCCAAAAGTAGGGGGATTACAATACGGTGGAGGGGGAGAAGGAGCATGCCTAGGGACTAAGAAGGGCTCATGGCGGCTGTTTTCAATCAGAGGCGGATACGGATTTTCAACATGTTCGCTATTTTTGCACACAAATCACAACTGATTCTTATGTGTAACGTAAAGAGGATCATGCTTATACTTCTCATAATGAGGGGATAACCTAACACTCTCGATTGATCCACTGAACATTATCATGCACAAACTGCCTTGATATTGGTACGTTAGCTGGCTCGGGTGCAAATGGGATCACATAAGCTTCCTCATTGGAATTGTTAGATTCTTCCATTGCTAATAAAGGACGTGGTTTGTGGCGCCCACTCGTGAACTTGCCTACATCGATCATAAGGGTCTGAAAGAGCATTTGGAATATATATACTCAACTTAACGCAACAAAGTTTTTTCCCAATCATTTGGGGTCGGTTACATGAATCCTATTTTTCCATTTTGTTATGTTCACTGCAAATGGGATCACATAAGTTTCGGTTAAACAATAAGATATTACGTCCTTTTTTACAATATCTCACCAAGTCAATTTAGGCCTACCTTTACCCATTGTGTTACTATCAATACTAATTAAACCACTCTTCCTTACGGGGGTATCCATTGGTTTACGCTTGACGTGTCCAAACCATTTAAGCCGATTTTCTCTCAACTTATTTTCTATAGGATAGTTTCATGAATTTGTATATTTCTAATTTTATCTTTTTGAGTTTTACCACAATTCCATCTTAGCATTCATATCTCCGCCGAACTCATTTTATGCACATTTTATTTTTTGGTTGCCCATCACTTTGTCCTATATAACATGGTAGGTTTAATGGCCGTCCTATAAAATTTTCCTTTTAACTTCAAAGGTATACACCTATCACATAATACGTTGGTAGCACTTCTCCACTTAATCCAGTCCCTTTTGATACTATGAGCTACATCATCACTAATATTTCCATATTTTGGATAATCGAGACTAAATAATGAAAATATTCATTTCTAGGTATTTCTTGACTCTCCATCTTCACCGCACTCCCGTTTCTCTTGCTATTACTACTAAAATAACACTCCACATATTCTGTTTTAGTTCGGCTTATTTTAAATCCCCTTGTTTCTAGAGTTTCTCTCACAATTTTAGTCTAGCATTAATCCCCGTCTTAGTCTCATTCATTAAAACAATATCATTTGCAAATAGCGTACACCGCGGCACCTCATCTTGTATTTGTCCAGTCAACTCATCCATAATAAGAGTAAAGAGATAAGGACTTAGTGTTGAACCTTGGTGCAAACCTACAGTAATTGAGAATTCACTACTTTCTCCCATTGATGTTCTTACTATAGTCATGGCCCCATCATACTAACATCAATATATCTACGAGTCACTCCTTATTATATTTAAAACCATATTATATCTCTTGGTATCTTATCCTACTCCTCCAAATCTATAAAAACCATATGGAGGTCCTTTTTCTCCCTGTACCTCTCCATTAATCTCCTCTATAAATAAATAGTTTCCATTGTTGACTTACCAGGCATAAAACTAATCCCTCAGATAGATATTGTTGTTTCCAATCTCAATCTATATTCAATCATTCTCTTCCAAAGTTTCATTGTAGGGTACATTGACTTATTGCCAGGATAATTTGAACAACTTCGTATGTTTCATATATTTTTATAAATTGGTACTAAAACACTTTTTTTTCATTCATCGAGCATCCTATTAGTCATTATAATTATATTATATAATTTTATAAGCCAATACATTCCTTCCTCACCTAAGCACTTCCATACCTCAATATGGATACCATCTGGTCCTAAAGTCCTCCCTGTTTTAATCTTTTTTAGAGCAATCCTAACCTCTTTTGTCCTAATTCTGCAAAAAAAAATATTTTCTCGAGTGTCCCTAAGTTCCTATATATTTAAACTACTCCCGTGACCTTTATTGAATGACCTCTCGACTTAGTTTTTTCATCTTTCCATAATCTCATCATCCTTGACTAAGACTCTCGAATCATCGCTTTTAGTACACTTAACTTTTATTAAAATCTTTTATTTTCCTTGCCCTAAGTTTAACAAGCCAATAAGTACCTTTTCCCTTTCTTGTGTTCTTTGTTTTGTATAAAGATCATTATATGAGTTTAACTTAGCATCTCTTACCATTTTCTTAACTTCTTTCCTAGCCCATTTATATTTCTGAAAATTTTCTTTATATCTAGTTGTTGCCATGTTTTTGTTCCACCACAAAGTTTTCTTAGATTGTGGCTCCCTACCATTTGATTCTCCAAGATATTCTCCTAATGCATGCAATGTTTAAAAAGGTGTTTGAGGCTTACGCTTCGACGCTCGCTTCGAGGCGAGGCGGGCAAAAAATGCCTCGAGACTTAAGCCTTAGGGTTGAATTTGTGGTTTACACCTCAATGCGCCTCAAGGCGTGGCCTCACGCCTTTTAGCTGAGGCGCAGAAAAAAAAAATCTCTTTTTCTTCTTTCACGAAGTCTGTTTTTTTAAAGGTTATAGTTCATTTTTCTAGAATTACATTTAACTTAAAAAAATGTTGTTTTAATTTACAAATTCTTTTTCTTTTTTTTTTGTTAAAAATTGCACTTAACTTATACTATTTACTATTGTAACTTGCAAGAATTTAAAAAAAAATAACCAATATGTGAATGAAACTTAAAAAGCTGATTTTGTCAATTTGATTTTGAATTGATTAATTTATTGTCATATTATAAAATAACCAATGTGAATGAAACTAAAAAAAATGATTTCGTCAATTTGATTTTGCATTAATTAATTTATTGTCATATTAAAAAATTAACAATATGTAAAAAAGTCATCTCGGGGAAACAAAAAAATGTTTAACTATGTGAGAGTCCTCAAAGATATTTTTTTTGCAGTATTATTTTACATTTCTTTGTTACTTTATTTTTTATGGTTTTATTAGTATTTTTTTAATATTATTTTCCCTTTATTTTTTGGTGAGGCTTACGCCTCAATACGCCTTGAGGCTTATGCCTCGCCTCGCTGAAGCCAAAACGCTTCGCCTCGCCTCGCGCCTTTTTAAACATTTAATGCATGTAGTCATTTTATCTCACATTATGTTAGTTTCATTTTCGGTATTTCATGACGCTTCATTTAATATTTTATCTTTAAATAGTTTTAATCTCTCTCATTTTAAACTTCACCACTTATCTCACATTATGTTAGTCTCATCTTCGGTATTTCATGACACTTCATTTAATATTTTATCTTTAAAGAGTTCTAATCTCTCTCATTTTAAGTTCCACCACTTAGTTTGTGGGTTAATCTTCTCTTCTCGCACTCGTAATTATTTTTAATATTTATATCCAATACCATTATCTTATCTTGTGAGGTCAGGCTCTCTTTCGTGATAATCTTGTAGTCCTTACATGCTAATCGGTCTCCTTTCCTAGTAATAAAAAAGTCTATTTGACTCTTATTCATTTCACTTTTATAAGTTATCAAATGTTCAAGTTTTTTTTTTTAAAACATGTATTCACTAATACAAAATCATAAGCCATTGCAAAATCTACGATAGACTCTCGACCGTCGTTCTTATCTTCAAAACCATATCCTCCATGCACCATCTCATATCTTACACGATCTTGTCCTACATGAATATTAAAATCTCCCCGTATAAATATTTTCTCGCCTACGGTATTTTTTGAATTAGTTCATTTAGTTGATCCCAAAATTGAACTTTAGTGTGTTCATCTAATCCTACTTGTGGTGCATAATCACTAACAACATTAATTGTATTTTCACCTAATACCAGTTTACCAAGTATAAGTCTATCACCTCTCCTAATAACGATTTTGATATCATCCTTAAGATTTTTATCTACTATTATTCCTACTCCGTTCCCAATTCTATGTTTCCATGTATACTATAATTTAAACTATGCATAATATAATTTAAACCTTGTATTTTTTTATTTCTCTGACTTTTTCACCGACCCATTTGGTTTCTTATAAACAAGCTATACCAACTTTTCTTCTTATATGGTATCCATTAGCTCCGTTCCTTTCCTTGTCATCGTCTCTATATTCCAAGTTGCTAACCTAAGTGTACTATATTGTACTAGCTTATTTTCCTGCACATATCCAGATTGTTTGCAGAAACCTTTGGCCATTTCTCATCGTACCTGGGTGCCGATGCGACACCCCTTACCTATTTTTCGAGATGCCCGGTGACAGGCGTAACACCCCTTGATTATTTTTCTAGACACTCGGTAGCAGGCGCAATGCATCGCTTAAGGGGAATGTCCAGTATTAGCGCGTATATTCATAGGATTCATGTTCATAAGGATCTGACAAAGTTTTATGTTAGCCGTCAGCTACCTAACACAACCCTCCTTTATCCGGGCGTGGGACTGTCATTGTCTAAAATAAATATAAGAAGTTAAGCACGACATAGGTGGAGTTATTTGGTATTTGTTTATTTATTTATTTTTGGTGTGGGTAGGGGTAAACCTTTTAAGCTAAATTACTTCACAGGCTGCAACAGGATTTTGAGGGAGTTGGCTTGATTTGGTAAGGGTTGCAAGTCAAGGGATTGGTGTTGTCATTTTAAGTATTGGAGACGTGGTTCGTTTGATATGAAGGGGCAAATTCCTAAGGCCCGTCGTGGGTTTGGGTTTGGTGGGTCACGAGTTAATCAAGGGTTTAGTGGGTTGAATTTTTGGTTGTGGAGTAGACTTGAATTATGTGACACCCCGCCTATTCTAATAATAGGTGATCAGTTCTCTACTAAAATAAAACAGGAATCTTAGTTTGGTTCATTCTTAGCATCACTGTCGAAAATCAATTTAATTACTAATACCCTATTAGGCCTGGTGTCAAAATTTTAAAAACTTAATTAACAAAACTTCCTTTAATAAAACTTCCAATCAATGCAACAGACCATTCCATCTAATTAGTATACACATTCACCGCACAAAGAAATTGAATATTTAACGAGATGAAATAAATAAGTTAACCAAAGAATCTCGACAAATATCCAATACAATAGTCTAACTGAAACTGAAAAGCATAAAGTCTGAATAATACAATACTGTCTAACTTGTCGACATGCCCAAAATAAAATCAGAAGAAACATCCTATCTAGATTGCAAGGATAGAAGCGTTCAATCGATCCCTGCAAGCATCCACAACTGCTGCAGCATCGTTTGACTGGAAAGATAGCTAAGCCTGGCGTCCCTGTGGCTGAGTACCTAAAAGGTTTTGAAAAGATTTTGATACGGATCAGAGCCCAAAACCATTTGAAAATATTTTGCAAGTGTTTCAAATACAATAATAAATATACAATGTAATTGTTCATATTTATACTGGTGTCGCACTCCCATGAGATAATTCTCACCCCTCACCTATTGTGCGCACCCAACGCATGTATTTTAAACAACCTAATTCTGCTACATACCCTGCCTAGCCTAACCGTGCTACACGTATTTTCCTTCGTTTCATTTTTCATTTAGCTAACACAAGCTTTATCATTTTAACTCTCAATTATAATCTCCTCGTTAACCGTTTTCAGTGTTCGCCGATTTCAGTGTTCGCCGATTTCAGTGTTCGCACATTCGTTTAATTTGCACATATACATATCACTCTTATATAAGTATATAAACATCGCAGCCCCGAGCTGTTCTCCCGGATGCATATAGTTTAGTGTTCACACATTCATTTACTTCACCCGTATATATTTGACCTGCATATATACGAATTTATGCATATCACATCTCGTACACATACATATATATCACTTGTTATATACGTATAACCACATCCCCAGAGCTGAACCTCGCGGATGCATTCTCTAGTATGCTATTAGGCGCCAGGCACATCACATACCACTCCTGGGCCAACGGGTCGGAATCTCGCCACCGAACCCAAATCGTAAATACATAATCGGAGGCGGTTATAGACATACATCCGTTAATCATAACCATACCACATTACCCCATTAGACTCTAAACTCATATACAGTGATCATGTGATAGTTTTATGACCCGTGGAACCGATCCAACACCTGTTGGTCAACGCCAGGGTGGATTGCCCACTACGTGCAACCTCCAACGATAGCATCCATAGAGTATGTATGTTTTACTCATATCAATCACACAGATATATCCATATATATACTATCTCACTCAGTACGTATATATATATATATATAACCGGCTCATCGTGCATATCTCTCTCGTAGTATTAGCCCACAAATCCCGTGTCTACCCCGACTCCCGATTTATCAAGTATACACTTATTATTAATTCTCTAACTTCACATTTTTGGTCAACATGCTATTCTACCCTAGCACTTAGCCTAGCCATCTCGAAATCCTCACCTGATTTCCCGATTTTCACCCGTGATCATTTACTTGGTCAATCACATATTTCCTTACACGGAATCCATTCCTGGTTAGCTTACGACACTTCCTAAGTCTCTTGGGAATAAGCTAATACGAGTTTTAAAAAGTCCTTCCACGATCTCCCTATTAGAACTCTTAAAAATCACAAATTCGCACAACTTTAATATTCTGGCAGATTAAACACCTTTTACGAAAACGACTATTACTCCCTCTACACAAGTCCAAATGACCTGATTCAAAGCTCATTAAAAAGCTAAGATCCTTACCTTTCTTTTCATCTATGGCTCATAGTCTAATTTAAAGTACAAATAAAATGGCATGCGTTTTAAGTGACGACAAAATTTCTATCAGATTCATCAGTTAAATCAATACGTCATTCAATACTAAACCCTAGTTTCAAGATTCTTTAAATTCTCCCAAGAACCATTCAAGATCACATCTTCTCTATGAATCAATCTCAGATTTTATTCAAGATCACATCTTTTATATATTTATCAATCTCAGATTTTATACAGGATTATAATTTAATCAACTTCTATAATATCATTCCCCCAAATCCCATTTTTATCATGTGAATCTCACCCCAAAATTCATATTTGTACACCAACTATAATATGAATTATTAAAAGAGCATAAAATATCAAAGCAAGTTTAAACACTTGCCTTTAATCGTAGAGAATTGTGATTTCTTTCTTGGGACCCTCTATATGTGTTGGTTCTAGCCCGAAAATTGGTCCAATTCTCTTCCAGATTGAATTTCTTGGCTTCCTCTTGAGTTCTACCTTGTCTTTTCTCCTCTCTCAAGTTTAGATCTCTTGGGATGGTGGAATGGCTGACCATTCCATCCACATTCCCCACTTATATCACAAATCCCGAAATTAGGTTATAGGCAAAGTGTAAAATGACCGGAATGCTCCTATACGGATCCTATTTACTTTAAAAAGTCCCCTGAACTAGATTATTATCCCCGAGCAGTGTTCTAAAAGGCACGCATAGGCGGCGCCTATGCGTGATGCTTTTTAGAAACGCAACGCATAAGGGGTATGCGTGGTCAACGCTTTTTTAAGGTGGTCAACGAGGGTGATGCGCGCATAGGCGTGCAATGCGCGCATAAGGCGCGCTTTTTTTTCAAAATTTTTATATTGCTAAAATCATTTTTTCTTATGTTTGAGTTAAAATGACGTCGTTTTGGGTAAAAAGCATACAAAAGTTTTATTTATTTATTTATTATCTAATATACTAATCTAACCCTAACATAACAAACTAAACCCCTCAAAGAGAACCCCGATCAGACAAAACGAAAGAAAAAGAAAAGAACCCTAACTTCAAGGTATGCTTTATTTTATTCATAATTTTGTAGGAATAAAATTTCAAATTTCAAGGTATGTATTATTTTATTCAAAATTTTGATTGCATGTTTATGATTATGTTTTTTTTATGTAAGTTGTGCTTATATTTATGCTTTTATTATTTTAGAAACCTAAGTATAATTAAAAAATATTAAAAAAAAGGCAAAACGCCTTTTCACGCATAGGCCTCGCCTAGGCGCGCCTAGGCTCCTAATGCTTGATGCTTGGCCTCCACGCATCGCGCCTTTTAGAACCTTGTCCCTGAGTACCGAATTCTGACTATCTCGACCCATTTCGGATAATCGGCTCACTCGAAATCACCATCCAAGTCACCCTACATACTTTTCCCATCTCATTCCCAACAAGACCCCACACGCGCGTCTTGAATGAGATGCTGTCAAATCCGTCGATTTTACTCACTTACGACGTAATGTATAAAAGCACATTTTCATTTATTTATCCACAAGTAAATATAATAACATATAAATATTAATCCAATATTCGCTAATTCACATTTATTCAATTAACTTTGTTTCTCTAATTAATTAAATCACGAGCACACGTGTAATTGAATATATTCCCAAAAATGCAGCGTTTTACAAATTACCATTGGGGCCACGGATTCCTCCTTCCACTACCCCCTTATTTAAAGCTTTCTCAATCTATGGCCTAGCTTGATCTCTTTCCTTCTCAATAGTGACGACATTTACCTCCTCGGCAACTCTTGAGCCACGGAAACAAGGGGTCGAAACTTGGAGTGGCTCGCGTACCCCTGCGACCTCTGTCCTAGCTTGCAACTCTTCCCAATTGCATGAGAGTGACTCGCGTCCTCCCTTCCACTGGATCTTTGTCATGAAATCTTGGAGTAATGATGGAATGTTTAGCGGAGGAAACCATGAAATCTCTACCATGGTCAACACCAAGAGCAGGGCTTGGTCTTGTCGTCTGAGTCCCACGACCCAGATGATTTGTGTTCAAATCGTCAATGAGGGTTTGACCAAGTTGACCCCTAGTAATACCAGCATACAATTAAACCGTTCATCCCTCCGGCAGTTTCGACATGAATCCACAGCCAGATTGTTAGAAAAAAAGAAAAAAAATACCACCACTAAGAGTAAATTCAACAGAAGAATACCAAAGGAAAACTCACACTCAACCAAATGGATAATCACTCAATATCATCCAATAATGCCGTAGCAATTGAAGAGTACAATGATATACAATGGCATAGGATATTCGACCCCTAAGTATAGACTTAAAAAGGACATAAAAAGAGAATAAAGATAGGGGGAACTAGTGGCACTAAAATAAACATTTAAGCCTACGTATTTAAGGGAGACAACTAAGTGACCCACTTGTTATAATTCCATACTCACCCGTGATGCGACTCACATTTTAAGAGTTGGTCTGTCACTTAACACTAGAAAAGACGACAGTTTTAGGATGTACATACACATTCTTGTGTACTTGTGTAGACATGAATTTTTTTTTTCTCTTCTTTTCTGATACAAAGCATATTTTTTTTATCGAAATTAAAACACGTCGTACATAAGATCATGGTTCTAAAAGGCGTGAGGCGTGGTCGAGGCATAGAGGTCAAGCCTCAAGCCTTAGGAGCCTAGGCGTAAAAATGCGTTTTTCCTTTTTTATTATTTTAATTATTCCAAGGCTAGTAATATAATAAAATAGTACATACCTTGAATTTTGAAAATATATCCATATGTTTGGTAGCCATCTTTCTCATATTCATGCTCCATAACCAATATTTGTCAACTAATCCTTTGTATTTAAAAAAAAAAGTGTGCTTTAAGCCTTTTACCAAGAATAAGGCGTAGGCGATGCGTTTCTCTCAAGCCTCAAGCCTAGGCGGGCCTTTTAGAACAGAGCATAAGATTGAAGGACAAGATGTCCACCTAAATTACAGGAGAAACTCAAAAATTAATACCACACCTACAATAAATTAACCCCACCCACCAATTTCAATGAATTGAAAGGAGATGTATGTTCCAAAAGTGCTTCGATCACGAAATCCATAAAATTCATGCACTGGTTTTAAAATTTAAAACAATCTTATGACCATGATACCTTAGTTCAACTCAGAACAGTCTCACCAGTAAACCATTTTACACGCCCATCAGGCCATTACCTAAAAGCAGAAGATTGATAAACCTTACTAACCATCCTTTTTGTTCCCACAAAATCCAAGCAATCAAGTAGATGATGTTTAGCCTTGTCATCAATAGACCATTTTTAACACTGCTCAATACTTAAAATCTGGTTCTTCTAACGTTTCCTAGGAGTCCCAAGATTTCCATCAACTTTCCCCTGTTTTCATGCATCTTTAACTTCTACTCAGTAGACAACCCATGCCCCCTCTCTCTTTCCTCAAAATAATAAAACAAAATGAAATAAAAATCTTGACAAGTCCTGTTTCACCATTTAAAGACTGGACCTCACCATCATAACAAAATAAAAATAAATAAATCAAATGAGTGCCTCTTGTAAAGCATGCATCTGGTTTTCAAAGGTTTCAGCAAATTATGATATACATACATATACATATATATATATATCAAGGTTCTAAAAAACGCGGGCCGTGATCGAGGCGTGGAGGCCAAGCCTTAAGCCTTAGAAGTCTAGCGGGCCTTAGGCGTAAAAAGGCGTTTAGGCCTTCTTAATATATTTTAATATTTTTTAACCATAACAAGGCTATGAAATACTAAAATACTAAAATTGTACATATCATAAAAATATGTCTGAACATATGCAAATTAAAATACTATTTGATTTTTTTGGATGAGATAATGGTCCGGTTAGTAAAAAAATTATTTAAAAGGCGATATCGTTGCACTAAAGTATTGTTGTTTTTAGAAAAAAGTGCGCCTTAAGGGTTTTACTAAGAATAAGGCGTAAAAAATTTATGATCATGAACTAAGATATTTTGAAGATAAATTTATTGTACTTGTTTAATTTGAAGTTAGATCTTGGGTAAATGTTCGGTTTGAGGGTGTTTGGTTTTGGGAATAGTTCTGTTCTTTTTCCCCTCCCGCCTCTATCCCTCATCTTTAAATCATTATGCTTCCATCTCTTCATTGGTGTCAGTTGGAGTTTCTCAAGTTTGTATCTGGTGGGTGATGATAACAACGAAGATGGTCTAGTTGGTGATCAGTCGGGTTCTCTAAGATGCACAGATACCCTGAAAAATTAAAACGAAACAAAAACAAAGATGGTTTAGTGATATTGGCTGGGACAGTGGTAGTGAGTCTAGTGATTTTCAAAAGAAGTGTCTGCTGAACCAGAGCTCGGATGCCACAAATGATAAGAGTGCATAGAAAATAGAGGTGGAAAGAGGAGGAGGAAGAAGAACCTGGATCTCACCAGAAAGATAACAATAATAAGAAAAAGTGGTGGAAAGAAACGATGCCACAGGTAACAAGCACACAATGGTGTTCAATGCTCAACTTTTTTTATTATTACGACCAAATGTATGTAGGAAAAATCTAAAATAAGAATATACCATAAAATTACAAAAATGGTTCATTCTGTCCTAAAAATAAGATATATAAAACTTAATGTGTTTCACGCAAAGTTTTTTTATTTGCTTCTCTCTTCTTGGTATGCTCTGCATCATTTATCAAGCTATGTTACGTAATTTAGTTTCTATATTATTGCTTTGGAGGATCATATGTGTTATGTACTCTTATCCTTGTCAAGCTCAACTCTTGGTTCTTTGTGCTGTAGGCTGAAGCTGAGCTCATCTCTTCTATTGTCACCTTTTTCAAACGAATTGGGATTACAGCATCAGATGTTGGGTTTAAGATTTCAAGCCGAAAGGTATAAAGAAGTGAGTTACTAGTTTAGACAATCAGAACACTTTTTAACATTGTCTGCCCTTTCCATGAGTTTTGTTGGGCAAAGGCTTTCTTATATTGAGGCTTTCAACATGCTTAATACACTGATTTAGTCTATTTTTTTATTGAACTGCATAACTAGTTCATTAATATTTCAAGAATCATATATACTATGACAGGTAGTATGACCTTTTCTTCTTTGATGCCCAAGTACCTATTTCATGGACACTTACCAGATATGGAGTGTTATAACATCATGGCTAGAAATTATTCTAAAGGAGCTGATAAGGTCTTCCAAATATAGTCATAATTCAAAAACACGCGTCAAGACAAATATTCAATAAAATGTATTGAGGGAGTTCAACAGAATAGATCTGCAGAAGTTTATTCTCAGTATATGATAAAAGAAAGAAAATTCATCCTTGTTAACCTTGTTTTTGTTAATCCATTTCAATTATCTAATATATGTAGCATGTAGAAAGCTTCAATCACATTCTAGTCTTAGAAAGGATTGAGAGGAGAATTGTTGGGTTGAAGAGGAGTGATCTCTTGAAGGGTGGTTGCTTGATGGAGGGAAATAGGGTTTCCGGCAAAGTCCGATCGGAGGAGCTGTAGGGTGAGTGAAGTGCATGGATGTGTGGAGTTTAGGTGTAGAGTTAATGACTTTCTGAAAAGTGGGGGGATAAGGCTTGGTCAAATTGTGCAGGACCGTGCAACATGTCATATGAAGGCTGGCTGGAAGGTAGTTGTGGGAGACAGGTTGTTGTTAATTTCAATAGATTTAAGAAGGCTGTGTCCAATAGAATATTGCTTTTGCAGTTCATATCTTTTCTATAGAGAAAACATAAAAATATGTGGCTGTGAAGAATAAACAACCTTTCTTTTATAGTAGGAGACAACTGGATATGTACGAGCATCTGAGCACAAGAGCCTTGTTTCTATGTACCTGGGGAGTGCCTCCTTGGGCCAAGGTCAGGGATAGATTTAATGGGTTTAATGACAAAGGAAGGTTTGTTAGTATATGTGGGCCAACTGCTAGTGGGCTTGTGCTTAAGAAAGTGAACTTTGGACAACCGTTTTTGTAAGAGGCCCAGGGAGGATATTGAAGGACAATGCAATCATAATAGTTTTTCTCTGGTACAATGAGATGATGTTACTTGACCCAACATCAATTTTTTAATGAGAAAGGAAAGTTTGTTAGTATTTGTGGGCTAACTGATAGTGGACTTGTGCTTATGAAAGTGAATTTTGGACAACTGCTTTCATAAAAGGCCCAGTGAGGCTATTGAAATACAATGTAATTATAATAGTTTTGCCCCTATATTATGTTTGCATCTTGGTATTTGACCCACTTCCAAATTTGGAAGAGGATGACGCTTTGGATATTGTGGAGGACAGTGTGGAGGCAGACGCAGACCATGTAAGGGTTCAAACTGGGCAACTAGCTTGTGATGGTTTAAGGAGAGCTAAGCACAAAATTTTCCCTGAAAAAGTTTTATGGTTCTTTTCTAAACTTATTGATTTAGGAGCTAGTAAACTCTCCAAGGCTCCATTCTCCTTAATCAGTATTTCCAGTCCGAGATTAATTGTCAGCTCGAAGGAGGGAGATAATCAGTGCAGGAGTTTAGGTGCAGTCAAGGAGGTGAATAGTTCAAATGAGTATGATGTCGAGATTAACAAAAAGGGGACAAGGTCGGTTGTTCTTTTGTTGATGCTCGTGGTGCCTGTCAAATGGGGCAACTTTAGGAGCAAATGTAACGATAGAGGTTGTTGGGATATGGATATAATCTCAAAAGAAGATCAAAATGATTTTGGAGATGCCACTGAGCTTTCAAATCAGATGAGGGAGACATTTAGGTCAGATAAAGGAAAATCTATAGTTCAAGCGGGAGGAGATAAAGAGAACATAAGGTATTTATGCGATTTTGCTAATTTTTTTGAATGAAAAAAGGAGATTGCAAATTAGTTTCCCAAAACTGAATCACCATGAGATGCATAGAGTCCTTCATCTCAATAGAGAGTCTTAACAAATTTTGTGAGGGAATTAAAAAGCTTGAGTATACTGTTAACTTCAATTAAGTATTGCTTTTGGGCTATTTCATGGGTGAAGGGGTCTTATTGTACGTTTTAGTTTGTTTTTCGTGTATTTTTTTGTGACTGATGCCTATAAATATGGCATTGGGGAAGTGGTTGCGGAGGTTTCCTTGGAGGAGAGTCGGTTGTCGAGGAGTGGTCTGAGCCAATATGAGTGGAACTCTCTGCCCACCTGTAGTCCATATGGGGTGGGTCATTGGAAGGTCATCGCAGGATGAGTTCTCGAGACATATTCAGTCCAGGGTGGATAGTGGGCAAAAGGTGAGGTTTTGGCTGGATTCATTGTGCGGGAAGGTCTCGTTGGAGGAGGGGTTCCCACTTTTAATTTGTACTTCATGACTAGGAGCTAGCGGAGGCCATATGTTCTTTGAGAGATGGGGAAGCCACACAAGCGTAAGGATGAGGTTCTCAATTAGAGATTATTACTCTGTGTTGGAAGGGGAAGGAGGCAGTTTCCGTGAAAACAAATGCGGCGGATCAAAGTTGACTTTTTCTCTTGGACAATGGCTAAGCAAGCGATTTTGACGACAAACGGGTTGGGCAAACATTTGGCTAGTCAGTGTTAGTTGTGTAAGTTGGAGGAGGAGATAGGGGTCACTAAGGAGTTTATGGGATATGCTTTATGTGGTCTCTCTTGGGTTATGCCAACTTTGGTGGCAAAGGTCCCGACTTGTTATAGGAGTAGGGCAGTCGGTAAGAGAAAGAAGGATTTGTGGGGGATTCCCCCCCTTTGTATTTTTTAGACATTGTGGAAAGAAGGAATTGAAGGTGCTTCAAAAGATTAAAGACACTGATATATTATGTTGAGCACGATACATTAGTGGCTCTGAAACTTCCCAGCATCGGTTTCTCTTTTGGTAGACTTTTTGGATGAGTTTGGGAGGAGGGAGTAGTAGTCTTGTACATCTGTAGAGGGATGTTCTTTGTGGTTACCCTTGTTTTCGTTTTTTATATACATACTATATGCGGGATTCCGCCCCGCCATGCAGATTTTTTTAACACATTTATTTTCTATAGTTAGATTTGACAATTTTAACACGATCCTTTATTAAGTCACGCAATTATCAAGTTCAGGTTTATGCCCAAGGGGTTTGGGTTATTAACGGGTTGGGTCATGAATATTTTAATTATGTTAATTGGTGGCATGGACTCCACTATATATGTCACGAACCTAAAATGACATGAAACTCTTACACACGACTACAAAAGGATCGGGTATGTGTGGAGTTAATCTTGACACAACACGATTGATTTCCAACTCTAGAACTTGTTGTACCATTGCAATTTTCATAAACTGTAAAAAGGGCAAACCTAGTGCACGAGGCTCTCGCCACTGCGGGATACTGGAGGGATGAGATGTAAGCAGCCTTACCCTTGCATATGTAGAGAGGCTGTTTCCGCAACTCGAACCTGTGACCTATAGGTTACAATGGGGTACAAGGAAATATTATGTTGTTCTTCATTATAGATGTATTTGGGAGGTAGAACACTATCAAATATTCTATTATTGATTGTTTTAAACTTTATGGGGTTAAGCACCATGAATGAATGTGATGTACAAAAAACAATCTCCACTAAATTCACATTGATATTTAATTGATTACAATGATGGACCAATAAATAAAAAAAACTAATTAGAGACTTAAGTTTAACAAATAACTTATAGATGAACCTAGATAAACATGGACTTTATCAAGTAATTTTAAATAAAACTAGCTACTTAGGGATAAACCAATAAATACTAAAAAAATAAATTAAAAAGGAAACTAAGGGCCTCTTTGGTTATCAATAATAATTTTGTTTTCTGTGTTTAAATACAATTCTGATAAAAAATTTGCTTTTGGCACGCCTATTTTTAAATACTGAATTATAATATCTCCGTGTTACAAAATGGTGTTTTCTATATTTCAACTCAAAATTATTCATTCTTAATATTTTTATGTATTTATACCTTCATATATTATACATACATAATACATTAATGTGTGTAATTTTAACAAATAAAAAATATATATGTACATGTGGTCTTGGGTTTAAGACATGGGAGCAGCCCCTCCATATATAGGGGTAAGGCGAAGGCCAGCGGACATCTGCCTCTCCAAGATCCTGCAGTTAAGCGGGAGCTTTATGCATTGCGTACGACCTTTTATGTACACAAATTTACATATATGTATATTTTATTAAATTATATAATATACTAAGATGCATATGTTAAATAATATTATCTATATATACATGATACTTATATATAGTTTTATACATGTATTATTAATGTATGAAATAATATAGAATAAACATATATAATATATTACATATGTATTTAATAATATTATCAATTCATGCATGAATATAATTTTATTGTGGGTTATACATGCAATATCATAATATAGACATATATGTACACACACATTTATATATAGGCCACCTCCGGTAAGGACTCTTTATGGTGCGGATTCCAGTACATACCATTTTTTTAAAATAGTGAAAAAATGATTTTGTTGATGAAACTTCATGGATATGATCTCCACGGTGAGAAGATCATCTCCAATTTTTTCATCAAAAATTTGAATAAGAAAACTGTTGAGATGAGGTGATATGTAAAAAATGATATAAATATGCATTTTCGACTGTAGAAATTTTGGCCATCATCTCACCCACTTTTTGATTAAATTTTTTGATGAAACTTCAGGGATATGATCTAGGGATATGATCTTGACAGTGAGAAGATTATATCCATGAAGTTTCATAAAAAATTCAATTAATCAAGTGGCTAGCGCATACCCAAAATTTCAACGGTTGAAAATGCATATTTATACCATTTTTTACATATAACCTTATCTCAACGTTTTTTCTAATGAATTTTTTGATGAAAAAAATTGGGGAGATCATATTCATGAAGTTTAATGGAAAAAATAATTTTTTTACTATTTCAAAAAAATGGTATGTACTAGGTCTGCACCATAAGAAGTCCTTATAAAAAACTTTTTGTATATCTATATATATATGTATGTATTTATACATTTATGTATGTACATACGCATACATTTGTATTATGTATGTTTATGTATATAGAGTTAAACTCCCCAACATACGTCATTAAATATACATAAAGAACACATTATATATTTATGCATTTATGTATGTACATATTTATGTATGGAAGTTTTATTTATGTGTTTTTATATATATATATACACACACACACGCGCACACACATATATATTTATAATATAAATTTACATGTTTGCTAATTTTGTTAAATTTTCAGAAAACTGTATTTAAAAACAAGTTTACCAAACGCACACTAATATATATAATCATAGAAAACTGAATTTAAAGCTATATTTAAAAACAGTGTTTAAATCGAGTTTTCTCAATACATAACCAAACGGGCCCTCAATCTCCTCTCTCAACCTGGTTGGCCTATACGTCAAGGTTAACTCTCCTGTGAACATCTTTTGCCTCCTCTTAAAAGAAGTTTGTCTTGAGCTCAAAGTATATGAACGTAGACAGGTCTTCACTATCCTTGGTGGGCTTCTCAGACCACAAAATTCATCAGAAGATGAAAATAAAGCCACACCTTCTCTAGGATGCTCGCAAGGGATGCCCATTGTGGGAGAGGAATAGTTGGGCAAGATTCGAACTCATCTCAAACGAGATCTAATCTTTTCCAAACAAATTGATAAATCCACGATAGAAAATACTATGTTTTATAAAAAATCAGTGGGCCATCATAAATCAGTGACCATGAATTCAAAACCATCCATATCGGACTTAACAACAATATTGAAGAACTCTCCGAGCTCTGCAATCTCCTCGTCAAACATTGGGGGCTTGTTGGCCGAAGAATAGGGGACCTCACTGTTCAACGGGTTAGGGTGCGAATCTTTAGTAATAGGGGGTGGGAAGACCACAACTTAGCTGGGGTACAAAACACTGATTGCAGGTATTTTGGGAAGGGAATCATTATCAAATAGCTTGATGCCGATTAGGATCTGTAAAAAGGAGAAAGGTTAGGACACATGGGTAAACGCGAGTTTGAAAGGTTAGGACACACGGGTAAACGCGAGTTCGTTGGGTGGGTTTGGAGTAATACAAATAGGGATGGATCAGCTCCACCTAGGTCTACCTGTTGTGGGTTAGGGTTGAAGACGGGTAAAAGAACAACGGGTACACACCGTAGAGATTGAGGACATAGACTAAAAAAGGCAGAAGCTCTAGAGATGCGGTGGCGGGTACGACGCGGTCTTGGATTGGCCACTATGAGAGCCCAAGTGGCTAGGTTGCGTAATGCGGCGGTGCCATCGTAGGGCACCTGCTTAAGGAGGGGCTTAGGGGCGGGTGGGTTGATGGGGAGACCACAGGATGCGGAGTAGGGCTCCTGGCAGAGATGGCAGGCTACGAGAGCGGGGCAACCGAGGGCTAACTGACACAGAAACCCTCTTAGGGTTAGAAACTTGCGGCGTTGGCGTCACTGTGGGGACCCTGCGGCTGGAAAGGGGACATGACGGACGGGATTCAGGAAGGGAAGGCCTTGGGGCCGGTGGCCTGCAGGTAGGAAGTGTTGCTGGTGGCAGCTTTGGTTGCTGTCAGGCCGACTTTGGAGTTCAGGACATCGGGGATAAGGTATAGCGCCTGGATTTGAGTCGAGAGTTCGTTAACCGCTTTCTCCACACAGTGAGACTTCTTTATCAATGTTGTATTTGGTCAAGCTATGGGATATGTAATACCCCGTATTTTTGGCGATGTTTATTTTTGGGATTAATTAATTAAATGAGAATTAATTGGGAATTAATCCGGATAAAATACTAGCGAGATGTGAGTTGGTATTTGACTATATTGAGTACATATGATGATATATGAATATTGAATTATGAAATTTGTCGTGAGATTGATATACGGCAATTTGGACATTTTATTGGGACGCGTGAGACAGTCGCGTCAGGATATAATTATTTTAATCATAAAAGTGAATTCAAATTCTATTAACCGTATGGTCGTTTTGAGTGCGCCAACGCGTCCGGAAGGGTCGAGATAGTCAGAAAACACTAGCCGGGGGTTTAGTTTGGGTCCCGGGGTATTTTTAGGCCATACCGGCAACATAAAGAGTATTTTGGTAATTTTGTATTTTTGGGAATTAAAAGTGACGAAAATTAGTAAATTATATCTGATGTGGATTTGACCCACTAAACCACTAACCAACCCATGTTAACCCAATAGGCTACGTAGGTTATTAGAATTTAGGTTTCTAATTTTTCCCAAAACAAACCCTAGCCACATAGCTATTGGAGAAGAAAGCTTGGAAAGAGAGAGATAGAGGAGAAAAGCTTGGAGAGAGAGAGAGAGCTTCATCAAATCGTCCTCAAAATCTGAGATTGAAGTAAATGCTTCTTCCATGCTTAGACTATTCAATAATCATAATTAATTGGGAGATCATTGAAAACCCATGAAACTGGAGTTGTTAATAAATTTTGGAGATAGGTTTGCATGTAGAAATGTTATTGGAAGATCGAATTAAGAGAATTATAAGTTTATGTGTTATAAAAACGGATTTATTTCTGGAAATTGATGATTTATAACCTTAGGGTTTATGTTCGTGAAAAATTGGGGAAAAGTGATGAGACTTGTGATTTGGTGATGTTTAGGATGAATTATTCCCTTAAAAAACGTTAGTATGTGACCTTGATATGTTTAGGATTGATTAGAGACCTTAAAACGTTGTTGGGACGAATTTTAGAGGAGAATTGAGGAGTAGAAATTGGTGAAAAACGAAAGTAGAAATTCTGGGCACGAAACTGGTCGTTCGTTAGAAGGCCTCCCCAGGTCGTTCGAACGAGCTCGTTCGAACGAGCTTCTAACGAGTTGACCAGTTGCTTCTAACGAGGGGGAATTCGTTCGATACCTTCGTTCGAACGAGATGTCGTTAGAAGGCTCAGTTCGTTCGAACGAACTGAATCTCGTTCGAACAGTCTCGTTCGAACGAGACTTCTAACGAGCTGGCAGTTTCAGCCTTTTTGGCCTGTTTTTATTTAGGGAGTCCCGTAAACTTGTTCGATGATAGAGATAACATTCCTTTGATGATGTATTGGTATACTTGGGACATTTGGGATATAATGAGGAGTAAATTATATAATTGTGGAACGAATCAAATAGACATTTTGAGTCGAGACGTGAGTGCCTACTACGACGTGAGAATAAATTATGGCGTGTATGATTATGAACCGGGATTATATAAATTGTATAAATTATAAGTTGGTACGAGAAGGCGATATGTACTACAATTAAACTACGGTGATTACTAAGATGCGTGTTTACTTAGTATTGATATATGATTTGTGTGTATGACATACCTACCATACTTGCTATCACGGGAGGTTTGCGTTCGCTTAGGACCCTCTAATCCTTGTGTGCATACGGGGGGGATTTAGACTGGTACCTCGAGAACATAGGTCAGAGAAGGAGTTATTGGGATGTTGATAAGTCTGCTGATCGTGGGAGCGTAGGTATGTGCGTGACCCATGTGATGTGACTGTGTTCGCCTCCACTGTGTGTGATTTGTGTTATCTGAACGATTCCTGAGAGATTCGGAATGCGTGATCCTTATGTACGTGATGTACCGGGATGGATAGCAGAGTATGTGTGCACCGCAGCTTAGTCTCTGGGTGCTTGTATTGTATATTTATGTTGTGGAAAATACACACTTTATTATGGGAACTTTCATATGGTATTGTGTGTATAAATTTGGAAAATATAAAAGGGATAATCTCTAATGAGTTGTGTTGCTTTTATGGGAGAAACTGAATTTACGTTAAGCCCTTATTTAAATGAGATCGTTATAATGTAAATGGGAACCGAGTAATAAGAGTAGAACCTATGCCAGTTTAGCTAGATATGATGCCACTTAGCTAGGGATTAGTGTCATTTTAGATGGGTACTTATGTTAGGAGTGCACATTTAGTCGAGAGGTGAGAATTTCATTTGAGTGCACGTCCTAACATGTACTTGCATTTAATGTTTTAAATGTTTTTAAAGCACTTGCAGGTTTTTAAAATATTTCCACATTCGGGCTCTGACCCGTTTGCTTTCAAATCTATTTTTCTTGTAAAACCATTTTAGGTGCCCAGCCACAAGGACACCACGCATAGGATTTCTCATTCCGATGACGAGCTGTAACTGTTTGTGGAAGTTACAGGGATTTGCTTTTAGACGCTTCTATCATTTGGATTCTATGTTCAGTATTCCTCAGTTGTAGGGCATGTTGCCCAAATTCTATTAGAGACATTTCCATTTCAGTTTTTCAGACTTTGGCATGTATTAATTCAGTATTCAGTATTTCGTTACTTATTTCAATTGTGGGATTTGTTGTGAGGAGTTTTTCCTCCGGATTTATTTATATCATGTGATGGTTATTCTATTATTTCGTTATGGTGAATGGTGATGTTATTCTTGCTTTAAATCTTTTACTGCATGATAATCAGACTTTAATTAAAATTTGACAACTTACTTTTTAAATACTAGGTGGTTAGTAATAATAAAATGTTTTTGACAGTGATGCTATTAACTGAGCCAACTTGGCATTTTGATTTAATTTAATAAAGGAGTAGCTACCCGGTATTTAATTAGTCGGGGTGTCATTTGACCCACTAAACCACTAACCAACCCATGTTAACCCAATAGGCTACGTAGGTTATTAGAATTTAGGTTTCTAATTTTTTCCCAAAACAAACCCTAGCCACCATAGCTATTGGAGAAGAAAGCTTGGAAAGAGAGAGATAGAGGAGAAAAGCTTGGAGAGAGAGAGAGCTTCATCAAATCGTCATCAAAATCTGATATTGAATCAAGGCAAGTGGTTTAATTTACGTTTTTATGCAGTAAATGCTTCTTCCATGCTTAGACTATTCAATAATCATAATTAATTGGGAGATCATTTAAAACCCATGAAACTGGAGTTGATAATAAATTTTGGAGATAGGTTTGCATGTAGAAATGTTATTGGAAGATCGAATTAAGAGAATTATAAGTTTATGTGTTATAAAAACGGATTTATTTTCTGGAAATTGATGATTTATAACCTTAGGGTTTATGTTCTTGAAAAATTGGGGAAAAGTGATGAGGCTTGTGATTTGGTGATGTTTAGGATGAATTATTCCCTTAAAAAACGTTAGTATGTGACCTTGATATGTTTAGGATTGATTAGAGACCTTAAAACGTTGTTGGGACGAATTTTAGAGGAGAATTGAGGAGTAGAAATTGGTGAAAAACGAAAGTAGAAATTCTGGGCACGAAACTGGTCGTTCGTTAGAAGGCCTCCCCAGGTCGTTCGAACGAGCTCGTTCGAACGAGCTTCTAACGGAGTTGACCAGTTGCTTCTAACGAGGGGGAATTCGTTCGATACCTTCGTTCGAAGTGGACTGAAACAACTTTGATACCAATTTATGTAAACACACGATATCTACTTCATTAATATTGAATTGATTACAATGACTGGCCAATAGCCTTGTTTACAGAAGAAAACTGACAATAATTTCTAATATATAAATCCAAATAAACAAGGACTCTAAACAAACATGGACTCTATCACCAGCTACGATGCTAGGAGGCACGGACACTTCTCAGAAGGCAACGCGTCGTGTAGGACACTATAAAACACGGACATTCTCCCGGAAGCCATGAGTCAACTTTAACTCAAGTCGGATACGCAACACGTTCCGACATGTGATGGTGATTCTGCCTTATTTATGATTCTTAATGTCAAAGTGTGTTTATATTTTGTTTTGTATGGTCCATTTTCTTAATTTCATGTTAAGAATGCTCTAATAATGTATTTTATGGAAAAAATCTGTTTTATTTCATTAATATTTATATTTCAATATATATTATATATTACGTATCATAGCGTGTCGTATCCTAGTTTTTGGACAATCACGTGTCGCGTATCGCGTGTCGAAACACGTATTACGTGTCTGTGCTTCATAGATCACCAGGCATCTTATAGCACCCGACTCCCCCCTATAATCTCAGTATGTTACTTTTAGTACGTCTATGATTATGAATTAAAAAAAAGGGCAAACCCAGTACACGAGACTCCCGCTACTGCGGGGTTAGATGTACGCAGCCTTATCCCTGCATATGCAGTGAGGCTGTTTCCGCTATGATAATGAATTGAACACTTTAAAACTTTAAAAGAATTATATGTGCTTTCTGTACTCTTCTTTTTCTTATATCTGCTAATCAATGAAACAATTGAGATGAATTATATGTGCTTTCTATAATCTTCTTTGAGAATTTAGATGGATAAATTTTTGTTTCTGAAATTTTATTCCTTGCAGGTTTTACAAGAAGTTTTACAGGGTTACTCTATACCAGAAAATCTATTTAGCAAAGTTTGCATCACTATAGACAAGGTGAGTTATCAAGTTTTAAGATGCAATTGGTTCTTTTATCCAGTTAATTAGCTTCCATGGATGTTCATTTTGTTCCTTAGCTGTTCTGCCACCAGTAGTTCTTTGCATCTAATCGATACGACCTTGTGCACTGGGTACGAACTATGACCGACTTGCATATAATGGGAAATCCATTATGGCCACCATTTTTAAAAATTGTTAATTTTCAATCTGGCAGAGCTTCCTAAAGTTATTTCGGTGTATACCAGTGTCAGGTTCTAGGTGATCTGGGAGTGATAATAATTTGTAGGATAATGGAGCAAGGCTCATGTGTTTAGTTTATTATATTTAGTTGGCAAGACTAATAGAATGCTCTATAGGAATATTCTTAAGTAAGTATTTAGCATTTAGGTAGTCTGTCTAAACTCAGTGGAAGCATTTTATTCAAAGCGACAAATTAAAATAATCAGGATTTTCCCAAAAATCATTCTCAATATCATTTGAAGTAGTTAGTTAATCATAAAATTAATGAATATAAGAATATTATAAATTCTCAAATACTTGCTGGCTAAAATAACTTAAAGACGTAGAGTGACACTATCGTGACCTTAGTGGCCAAAGCCATGACATCAGTAATTGAACTCTGTTCTATTATATTCGTAATCACTATTCTTTTAGTCTAATTATGTTATGTCTACTGTTTAATAAATACAAAAATACAGAATTCTGAATTATTAATATAATTACAGAAATAAAATGAAATTACAGAAATTTAACACTTACTTGAATTTGCAGAAATGATATTAGAATAGAAAAAATAATCCGATCCCTGTTTAGAACAGTCTCCTTAAGACAATTTATTCCCTCCAATGTGCTCCGAGGTTGATGAATATTGTCTCCCAAGATAGAACGGATTTTCCAATTAATTATGTAGCACGACAATAATTAATTACGACGAACTCAAATTCTGTGGCTTTTACTCAACAACAATGCAACAGATGTGAAAAGAGTTATGCAGAAAGGCAATTTTCTGGAACTGATATGACAGCATTTTCGGTATGGAAGGAAATGGAGGAGGGAATTTTTCATTATTTTAAAAACAGAGGGAGGCATCTGTATTTATACCGAAGTAAGTGACTGTTGGCAATAACTGACAAAAACAGTTAAACGAAATTAACCGTTGACTGTTGGCAATAACTGCCAACAGTTTATTAATTAATTAATTAATTTCGTAATTAATTAATAATTAAAGCCCAGAAAGTTAAATTAATTCGGCCCAAAAATGTAGGAGATTTTTTATAAGCCCAAGCCCAAGCCCGAACCGAGCCGAGCCGAGTAGGCCGGCCTGTGCATAGCTTAGACCATCTCCCCTTCAAAGAGTTGGGATACCCCAAGGTATCCAAGCCTTAGTCCATCATTTGGGTTTTATTAACTCATCATTTTCCCACTACTCTTCCAATGTGGGACAAGAGTTAAAACATACTCAATACATTTAACTTTCATTGCTTTGTGAGTCACTTTGGGGACATATTTATCATTCATAACTTAATGAAATTGGACATGTGAATATACTACGTTAATCTCCTTGCGGAGGAGAACGCGATCGTATATTTTTTCACAATTATCGTAGTGTGGGTCCCACCTAAATTTGAGCTCAAAGTTGCTCAAAATTCTGTCCAGAAAAATCTGGACAGCTTTATAAGTAGTCCAATTTTCCAACAATCCCCCACATGAATGATATATCGCTATAAATAAAACAGAACAGATGCTAATGCAGATGCAGACACATGTTGAGTAAAACTGAAGATTTATTGCATTGGGAGAAGTAGCCTAGTGGCCGTGAACTTTCCTTAGTGATATACTATCGGATTTACTTGGTTAATCAGTAGACTTCACGTCCTTGAACCGTCAACCGTTTTTGTAAATCTAGACAATGGTACTCACAATAATTCTTCAACACAGTTGGTTCTCACGTTTGTGTTTATTTTGGCCATGAACACCACTTGGTTCCGTGAGTATTTTAGAGAATATGCCTTTCATTATTCTCATAGAAGTGGCCCCCTTCTTACTCACGTAGGTGACTTCCATAAAGAGAATCCTGCAATACCCCACTTAGACATACTAAGATATGGATGTCATTAAAAGCATAACTTATCCTAATTCGTGGCAGATATGCACTGTCTCATCTTTGGAATAGATAGGATTAAATCTCCTCCAGTGCTTACTGAATACAATGTAGTTCGGTTTGCCCATTGAACCTAGATCTTGGGATCTCCAGTCAGCTAGGTTGGGTTGCCAATATATTGATTCTTATTTATTTATAGGCTTTAGACCCATTCCTCTCGATGATCTTTCAACTTGCTCTCGGTTTAAACCTTTCGTGATCCGATATATTATCTTTTGACTTTACATAGTCAATTGAGATAATTCCATTTGAGAGAAGTTGTCTAACGGTATTGTGTCGACGACGAATATGTCGTGACTTTCCGTTATACATGTGATTTTGTGCCCTTCCAATCGCTGATTGGCTATCGCAATGTATGCATATTGCGGGCACATGTTTAGACCAATTTGGAACATCCTCTAAGAAATTTCGTTCAGCTTCTTCTCCAGCTTTGTCTAGTGCAATGAATTCAGATTCCATTGTCGATCTAGCAATGCACGTTTGTTTTGAGGATTTCCAAGATACGGCTGCACCTCCAAGGGCAAACACATACCCACTCGTAGACGTAGAGTCTTTTGTATCGGGTATCCAATTTGCATCGCAATGTCCTTCAAGAACAACTGGATATTTTGAGTAGTGCAGTCCATAGTTTTGAGTATATTTTAAATAACCCAAAACTCTCAATATTGCTTTCTAGTGATCTCTTCCTGGATTACTCGTAAATCGACTTAGCTTACTTATTGAGTATGCTATGTCCGATCGCGTACAGTTCATGATATACATTAAACTGCCGATAATACGAGAATATTCTAGTTGAGATTTGCTTTCACCATTATTTCTTACTAGATGTAAATTTACATCTACAGGTGTCTTGGTAGGACTAATATCATACTTCTTGAATTTTTCAAGTACTTTCTGTATGTAATGAGATTGAGATAATATAAGTCCATCCGATGTTCTAGAAATTTTAATTCCTAATATAACATCGGTGATTCCCAAATCTTTCATGTCAAATCTACTACTCAACATTTGTTTTGTAGTTTTGACAATTTCCATGTTACTACCCATGATAAGCGTATCATCAACATAGAGGCATACAATGACATATCCATTTTGAATGTATTTAAAGTAAACACATTTATCGCATTCATTAATTTTGAAACCATTTGATAACATTGCATTATCAATTTTTTCATGCCATTTTTAATCCATATAGTGATTTAATAAGCGTACGTACTTTTCCTTCTTGTCCAGGAGTTTTGAACCCTTCAGGTTGCTCCATATAAATTTCCTCGTCTAGTTCACCGTTTAATAATGCAGTTTTTACATCCATTTGATGTGTTTCAAGTTCATTAATAGCAGCTATTGCTATTAACATCCGAATGGACGTTATTCTTGTTACCGGTAAATATGTGTCGAAGTAATCCAACCCTTCCTTTTGCCTATAGCCTTTAGCTACAAGTCTAGCTTTATATTTATCAATTGATCCATCGGCTTTCAATTTCTTTTTGAAGATCCATTTATAACCTAACGGTTTTGAACCTGGTGGAAGATCCACTAGTTCCCATGTATGATTTTGTAATATGGATTCAATTTCGCTATTAATTGCTTCTTTCCAATTGGAAGCATCGGGTAAGGATATGGCTTCTTTATACGATTGAGGTTCATTTTTTAGCAAATATGTTAGAAAATCCGAACCGAAAGAAGTCGAGGTTTTTGCTCTTTTACTATGTCTTGGTTCATCCTCTATTGGTTCAATAGGTTGATGAGTACCACTTGTAGTAGCTTGATTTGTCCTTTTAGAAGGACCAGATTCTCGGGTCATGTTATACGGGAATTCATTTTCAAAAAATGAAGCGTCCCTCGATTCAATAACCGTTTACATGAATATCCGAAATCTCAGATTTACAAACTAGAAATCGATATGCACTGCTATTAGTAGCATAACTGATGAATACACAATCCACGGTTTTTGGCCCTATTCTTACCTTTTTAGGTTTAGGAACCATCACTTTGGCTAAGCACCCCCACACTCGTAAATATTTATAGGAAGGCCTTCGACCTTTCCATAATTCATAAGGTGTCTTGTGAGTCTTCTTGTGAGGTACTTTATTTATAATGTAATTAGCAGAAAGTAAGGATTCCCCCCACAAATTTTGTGGAGCTCTTGAACTTAATAACATTGAGTTCATCATCTCTTTCAAAGTACGGTTTTTGCGTTCGGCAACACCATTCGATTGAGGAGAAGAAGGAGCGGTAGTTTGATGAATAATTCCATTTTCAGAACAAGATTCCTCAAATGGATATTCATATTCACCTCCTCTATCACTCCTAATAGCCTTTATCGTTTTGCTTAATTGATTCTCAACTTCATTCTTATATTGTTTAAATGCATTAATAGCCTCATCTTTACTATGTAACAAATATACATAGCAGTATTTTGTGCAATCGTCAATAAAAGTAATAAAATACTTTTTCCCACCTCTAGTTTGAACAAATTTTAAATCACAAATATCAGTGTGAATTAAATCTAAAGGTTCAGTTATCCTTGCAACATAATGAAAAGGTAATCGCACATGCCATGTCACTGTGCACGTCACAAACTGCCATTACAATAGTGGCACTGGCATAATAGTGGCACTGGCATCTGATTTAAACTTACTACAAGTGTTAAAAGTAATTACATTCTGAAATAAAAATAGACCACTCTTTAAGAAAGTTAGGGTAAGGGTTGAGATTATGGGGTGGTTTTATCCCATAACTTATGGGATAAGAGACTCAATTAGGATAAGGCATCCCTCTTCAAATCCCATCCGAACAAACACCAACATGGGATGGGATAAAATTATGCTATCTTTTACCTCCTTATCATGCGCATTAAAAAGGGCTTTATAGTATTTGTTATTAAATGGAAAAATGTTTACATGCATTGACAAAGGTTAGATATGTTTTGGTAAATAAAATTTAGTCACAATTTTAAAAATGCATTCATAATTGGCTATTTTAGCAAAATTTTCCTTAAAAGAAAGCTTAATATTTGTGCCTCAATTAAGTAAAATTATATTGATGGTCTCCTATGTTATATTAATCGTTAGAGAGTCGGCTGTACATTGCATTTCCCTATTTTCTCTGTTCCTTATTATCATCGGATATTTATGTACCATTTTTGAGATTGAGACAGATGGAAAAAATTCCCATGGATGAGATCAAGAAAGAGTTGAAATCTGCTGAATTATCAGATGAGGCTATTGAGGAGCTATTGCAAGTTCTTTCTGTGAAGTCCCTGCCAAAGTTGGAAGGTTGGTTCTTGCAATATTTGATATATATATATTATTTTTAGCCAAATAAGGTTAAACCATATAACTTAGTTTCCCTTTATTTTTTTGACATGTATGGAGTGTAACTAAGTGAGAATTTTTGGCGTTTCCTAAATCCTGTTCTGATGTAGACGCAGCGAAATATATACTCATTAAAAGAAAATAATCAAAGATAAACTCACTCATTCTCATATATTCACAATAATTAGTTGGTACAAAATGAGAGGTTACGTATTAGCCCCCAATGGCAAGCCATGTATGATGTCACCGGCCTAGTTTTCAATAGCGCTATCTAGCATAACTTAGAATATTCTCAATCGGATACTCATTTATTCTAATGAAAAGACAATAAAACAAAATGATAATTACAATAAAATATATTTGTCACCGTTGGCTCCATTCCGTGCACGTGCCCCGCACCCATACACATCATTCTCCCAGAGTAGGAGAAAGCTCGGTCCCGAGTTTTGGGTGTGATTTGTTATCGCCCTTGCCAAAGAACGAATACTTGGAAAATATATTTTTATATTTATTGAGGACCCAAAATAATTTAATTCAAAGTTTTGGGTGCCAAATGTAATATTTTCCAACTTTTTAGAAGCTGGGGGTGATCCTCTGTCTTCAACCCCAAATGAATCTACTTTATCAGATTTCGGGCACAGAGAGAATCAGCCTGGATTCACATGAACCCAACTTAGAGGCTTCTACATCCTAGTCTCTCCCATCTATCAATCTTGGCCCAAACAGATTTTAAGTAAAACAGTCCCAGACTCTGATTTAAGCCCTTGGCCCAAGCCAAATATCAAACCAAAGAAAGAGGCCCAATAGGCTTTGACAGCTCTAGGAGCCATCTCTCCTTCTCTTGCGAAGTCCAACCACCACGTGAGATGGGGGCATTGCCGGTCCTTTCCGGCTGGCGACGTCAGGGAGGACCTCGCCGAAGATTTCGAACGTTTTGCTGTCGCCTTCATTATTCTTCCCCTTAGTTTCCCGTCGTTTGATCCCTCTCACCATCTCCCGCAAACAGCTCCCCGCTTTCCACCAATTTCTCGGCATTTTCTAGGCCTTTGTGGGGCAGGAAGTAATGACACCGCCTATCGCCAACGTTTCGAACAGTTTATAACACGGGCTTTGAGCCATCAATCCGGAGCGATGTTTGCAGCAGTGATTGTTCACGAGTGTTCTGTTTCATGCCTTGAGGTCGTCATTGACGACGGCGACTCCTATTTCTCAAGCAAACTCTGGGTTGCAGGCGAGCTCGCCCTTTATTCTCTCTTCACTCTCTCTCACCACCATATCGTCTAGGACAACAATGGTGTGTGACACCCCGAATAATTAAATACCGGGTAGCTACTCCTTTATTAAATTAATACAAAATGCCAAGTTGGTTCAGTTCATAGCATCACTGTCGAAAAACGTTTTAACAATTACTAGCCACCTAATATTTAAAAAGTGAGTTGTGAATTTTAATTAAATCCGATTAACAAGCAATACGAAAATTATGAAATGCTAACATAACCACCACAACATAATGACAATAGAATAACCATAAAACAGTAGTGAGTCTGGAGGAATACTCCTCGCAACAAACCGAATACTGAAATAAACAAATAACAAGTCTGCATCATTAAATTAATTACAACCCAAAATCTGAAATAACTGAATAGGTAAAATGTCCCTAAAAGAAATGAGGCGACATGCCCGACAAATGAGAAAATCTGATAATATAGAGTCAAGATCGAAAGTGGAGGCGTCTACTGTCAAGGTCCTGTAGCTTCCACAGCAGCTACAGTACGTCACCGGAATAGAACTCCTATGCATGGTGTCCTTGTGGCTGGGCACCTAAAAGGTTTTTACAAGAAAATATATTTGGAAGCAAACTGGCAGAGCCCGATAGTGAAAACAGTTTAAAAATATAGCATGTGTTTTAATGACAGTAAAACAATGAATGCAAAATACATGTTAGGACGTGCTCTCACATGAAATACTCACCTCTCGACTATTTGTGCACTCCTAACGTACCCGTACCCATTCTAGTTAATACCATATCTAACTAATCCAACATGAAATCTAACATTACTATACGATTCACGATTTAATTCCGGCATTTCCAATTAAACCGAGAGCTTTACATTTACTCTCGGTTCTCCATATTAGTAATTCTACTTACTAGAGTATTTCCACTTTTATCTCTACAAAAACGTTACTATCATTTATTTTCGCATTTATACATGACAATGCATTTCAATTAACCGTATATTATTCTCATCATAAATATACAATATTAGCACCTCGAGGCTAAGCTGCGGTGCAGACATACTCTGCTATCCTATCCCGGTACATCACATACATAAGGACCATGCATTCCGAATCTCTCAGGAATCGTTCTCAAATAACAACAATCACAAATAATGGAGGCGAACATAGTTCGCATCACATGGGTCACGCACATACCTACGCTCCCATGATCAGCAGACTTATTAACTTCTCAATAAGTCCTTCTCTGACCTATGTCCTCGAGGTACCAATCTAAATCCCCCCGTAGGCACACAAAGATTAGATGGCCCTAATCGAACGTAGACCTCCCATGATAGCAAGTATGGTAGGTATGTTATACACATAAAATCACATTTACTAAGCATTCGCACATCTTAATTGTCTCGAGTTATGAATATAAGTATACTTCTCGTTCTTATACCTTCACAGTGTTAAACGTTTACAGGTCCCCGATATATGTATTTTAACGTTGTCAACCCTTCGCACGTCGTAATTAGGTACTCGTTTCCTAATCCACAATGTCATCCGGTTTACTCCAAGATTCTAAGTATTACTCCTCACGTACTCTAATCTCTCAATTATACTCACTGGTCACTAAGGGAAGGTTATCACTCCATTAAATAAGTCTACGGGAACATTTGAAATGAAATCAGGCCTAAAAGGCCATTCTGTCAACTCGTTAGAAGTCTCGTTCGAACTAGGTCGTTCGAACGAGTTCGTTCGAACGAAAGGCTTCGAACGAACTACCAACTCGTTAGAAGGGATACTGTCATCTCGTTAGAAGTTCGTTCGAACGGGGTCATTCGAACGACCTGGGCAGGTCTTCTAACGAGATGGCAGAATACGCCCAGAAATCTGCAAAGTCCGTTTTTCTTCCTTTTTCTCTTTTCTAAATCCCTCCTATGATCATCCAAACTCAGTTTTAAGGTGTTTAAACTACATTAAGTCCTCCCAGGTTACTCTTTAACATATACATGGGGTCAATACCTCCTAAATCAAGATGTAATCATCATTATTCCCAAAATTTTGTCCCAAACCCTATAATAATGAACACATAATTTAATGACTACAACTACTCCTCATAAATCTGTTTTTAAATCATCAAAAGATGTATTTTGGATAAGACTTTCATCCATAAACATTCTACATGCAATTCCTATACAAGATTATGAGTCCTATCTCCAATTTCATGGGTTTTCATCAAACTTTCAATACAAGACATATATTCAATTCTAAGCATGGAGGAAACATGCGCTTGAAATTACGTAATTAAACCACTTGCCTTAGATGTTCTGATTTGATGTTGGTGAACGAAAGTTGATTCTCCTCTTTCTTTCTGCAGAATTTCTCCCAAGGATGGTGATGGTGGCTAGGGGTTTCTTTTGGAACCTCTTAAGACTCTCCCTATAACTCCCGTATCCCACTACTTGTTAAATGCTGATATTGGACTTAGTGGTTTTATTTCTAATATAAAATTAACCTCTAAAATTCGTGGGTTTTAATTCCCATATTTTTAAAATTACCAAACTACCCTTTTTAGTTGCCGGTATGGTCTAAAAATGCCCCGGGACCCAAACTAAACCCCCGGCTAGTGTTTTTCGATTATTTCGACCCTTTCGGACATGTTGGCGCACTCAAAATGACCATCTGTGTGACACCCCGACTAATTAAATACCGGGTAGCTACTCCTTTATTAAATTAATTCAAAATGCCAAGTTGGCTCAGTTAATAGCATCACTGTCGAAAACATTTTAATATTACTAACCACCTAGTATTTAAAAAAAACAAGTTGCCAAATTTTAATTTAAGTTTGATTAACACGCAACAAATGTAATGAAGAAATAAACAACACCATTCCCCATACTAAAGTAAAATGAATAACCATCACATAACAGTAAATAAAGTCTGGAGGAAAAACTCCTCACTACAATCCCACAACTGAAATAAATAAACTGAAACAATACATGCTAAAGTCTGAAAACTGAAATGTAAAAGATGTCTCTAAAGAAATGGGCAACATGCCCTACAACTGATAGATGGTGATTCTGGAATCCAAAAGATAGAAGCGTCTACATGCAAATCCCTGTAGCTTCCACAAGCAGCTACAGCTCGTCACCTGAATGAGTATCCTATGCTTGGTGTCCTTGTGGCTGGGCACCTAAAAATGGTTTTACAAGAAAAAGATTTGAAAAGCAAACGGGCAGAGCCCGAATGTGGAGTTATATTTTAAAAACCTGCAAGTGCTTTAAAAACATTTAAAACATTAAATGCAAAGTACATGTTAGGACGTGCACTCACATGATATTCTCACCTCTCGTCTGACTGTGCACTCCTAACGCAAGTACCCATCTACAATGATATAACCACTAGCTAAGTGACATCATAACTAGCTAGACTGTAATAGTTCCTACCCTTATTACCCGGTTATATTAACATATAATGCTCGTAATTAAATAGGGATTTAATGTAAACTCAGTTACTAAATATGCCATTGATATAACTATCAGTTAACTCATTATATATATCTCGAAACAATACCGTAATATTTTTACAACATAAACATGAGGATTCCCATTCATTTAATGTATCTTATTCATATCATAAATATACAATACAAGCACCCCGCGAACTAAGCTGTGGTGCACACATACTCTGCTATCCATCCCGGTACATCACGTACATAAGGATTACATATTCCGAATCTCTTAGGAATAGTTTACCGATAACATCACAAATAATGGAGGCGAACACAGTCACCATCACATGGGTCACGCACATACCTACGCTCCCATGATCAGCGGACTTATTAATATCACAATAAGTCTTTCTATGACCTATGTTCATCAAGGTACCAGTCTATATCCCCCCCGTAGGCACACAAGGATTAGAGGGTCCTAAGCGAACGCAACCTCCCGTGATAGCAAGTATGGTAGGTATGTCATACACACAATCCATATACTAATACTAAATAAACACACATCTTAGTAATACCGTATTTTAATCGTAGTACGTATCGCATTCTCGTACTAACTATAATTATAACAATTTATACTAATCCGATTCATAATCATACGCGCTATAGTTTCTCACGCCGTAGTAACCACTCGCGTCTCAACCCAAACCGTACATGTAATACAACTCTCGTATGAAAATTCCTCCTCATAACTGCCCAAATGTCCCAATTCTATTACTATATCATCAAAGAAATGCTATCTATATCCTCGAACAAGTTTACGGTTCTCCAAAAATCGAAACAGTCCAAAAAAAAGATCAAACTGTCAACTCGTTAGAAGTCTCGTTCGAACGAGTGTTCGAACGAGTTTGGACTGTCAGCTCGTTAGAAGTCTCGTTCGAACGAGGCTGTTCGAACGAGATCCCAGTTCGTTCGAACGAACTGTCCCTTCTAACTATATCTCGTTCGAACGAGATATCGAACGAAATCCCTACTCGTTAGTAACGACTGGTCAACTCGTTAGAAGCTCGTTCGAACGACCTGGGGGCTGCTTCTAACGACTGACCAGTTTCGGCCCAGAATTTTTCCCAATTCGTTTTCCATCCATTTTTACTCCTCAAACCTCTTCTAAAATTCGTTCCAACAATATATTGAGTTCCCTAATCATCCTCAAACATGCCAAGGTGCTATACTAACATCATTAAAGAGGTTTAATACCTTCTAAACATCATTAAATCACAAATTTCTACATTAATTCCCAATTTTCTTCAAGAACATAAACCCTAGGTTCTTCTCATCAAAATTTCCCAGATTTTAATCCGTTTATACATCACATAGATATGAAATCTCTGAATTAAATCTTCAAACAATGTTTCTACATGCAAACCTATCCCAAAATTACACAACAATCTTCCAATTTCATGGGTTTTCTTTTAACTCTTATATAAGATTGATTAACAATGTTTCTAACATGGAAAAAGCATTCACTGCATAAGGAATGTAATTTAAATCACTTGCCTTGGTTTGATTCCGGATTTGGTGTTGATTTGATGAAGAATTTCTGCAGAATTTCTTCTCTCCAAGCTTCCTCTCTAATGGTGGCTTAAGGTGGCTAGGGTTTGATTTGGGGAAACTTAGAAAACTTAAATGACAACCTACGTAGCCTTCTAGGTTAATATGGGTTGGTTAATGGGCTTAATGGGTTTAATCCACATCAGATTTACATCTCTAATTTTCGTCACTTTTAATTCCTAAAAAATGTAAAATTATCAAAATACCCTTTAAGTTACCGGTATGGCCTAAAAATACCCCGGGACCCAAACTATACCCCCGGCTAGTGTTTTCTGACTATCTCGACCCTTCCGGACGCGTTGGCGCACTCAAAACGACCATACGGATTATAGATTTTGAATTCACTTTTATTAACAAAATATTATACCGTGACGCGGCGGTCCCACGCGTCTCAACAAAATTTCTAAAATGCCGTATATAAATCTCACGACAAATTTTCATAGTACCAAATACATATATAATCATATATGCACATAATCAAATACCAATTCGCATCTCATTAGTATTTATAACCCGGATTAATTATCAATTAATACGCATTTAATTAATTAATCCCAAAAATAAATATAGACAAAAGTACGGGGTATTACATACTTCCCCCTTAATAACTGAATTTCGTCCCGAAATTCGAAACTATGAAGTACCTGCTAAAATAGCTCTGGATAACGTTCGCGCATCTCATCCTCGCGCTCCCATGTGGACTCCTCGACATTGTGATGTCGCCACTGAACACGCACTAACGGAACTATCTTTGACCGCAGTTTCCTCTCGCTTCGGTCCAAAATAGCAATTGGCCCCTCCTCGTAGGAGCTATCCGGCTGGAGATCGATGTCCTCCACAACAATGTGAGAATGAGCCAAATTATCTCTAAGGTATTTCCTCAGCGAGGAAATATGGAACACGTCGTGAATCCGATGCAAGTGCTCTGGTAGTCCAAGTCTATACGCAACCGGTCCGATCCGCTCAATAATAGGAAACGGCCCCACATACCTCGGTGCCAATTTCCCCTTCTTCCCGAATCGCATAATCCCCTTCATCGGAGATACCCTGAGCAAAACCTGGTCCCCCACTTGGAACTCTCTGAAAAACCTCTTCGCATCAGCATAACTCTTCTGCCTGTCTTGAGCTACCCGAATGCGACTCCGAATCAACTCAATCCTTGCCGAAGTATCCTGAATCACTTCCGGCCCAAGTAGTTTGTTGCCCCCCACCTCCAACCAACATGCTGGGGAAAGACAAGGCCTACCGTACAATGCCTCAAACGGAGCCATGCCAATCGTGAACTGATAGGAGTTGTTGTAAGCAAACTCTACCAGTGGAAGGTACTGCTCCCATCCACCCCCGAAGTCAATAATGCACATGCGTAGCATGTCCTCCAACATCTGATTGGTGCGCTCTGTCTCCCATCAGTCTGCGGATGATAAGCCGTACTCAACCGCAATTCCGTGCCCATGGCCTCCTGGAAACTCTCCCAAAACCTCGAAACAAATATCTTGTCTCTGTCAGACACGATATTTAGGGGAACACCGTGAAGTCTCACAATCTCTGAAATGAAGAGCTGGGCATACTGTCCCGTAGTGTAGTCAGTCCTTACGGGTAAGAAGTGAGCGACCTTGGACAACCTGTCCACAATTACCCAAACAGAGTCGTGACCCCTCTGCGACGTAGGCAACCCCGTGACAAAATCCATGGATATGCTCTCCCACATCCACACCGGAACCTCCAACGGCTGTAGCAATCCTGCTGGTCTCTGATGATCCACTTTTACAAGCTGACAAGTGGCGCATTTCGAGACAAACTCAGCGATATGTCTCTTCATACCGCTCCACCAATATTGCCGTCTCATGTCTTGGTACATTTTGTCCCCTCCGGGATGTACCGTGAGCCGTGCGACTCAGCCATAACATCGTGCCGCAATTCTTCCCCTTCCGGAACTACCAACCTCCCATTGAAGCGCAATCCCCCGTCTGAGCTAACGGTATAGGACTCGGCTCCCTCTGCAAGTAATCGAACTATCTGCTCCTGACAGAACGAGTCATCGGCCTGTGCCCGTACTACCTTCGTGACAATCTGCGGTGTAACGGTCATCACAGACATGAAAGATCGGGCCACTGCATCCTGGTGTCCCAATTCCTTCCACTTAGCCTTCCACACCTCTGCCACCTCATCTGCTGGCCTGCGGCTCAACGCGTCTGCTACCACGTTAGCCTTACCCGGGTGGTACTGGATGTCGAACTCGTAGTCCTTCACAAATTCAAGCCACCTACGCTGCCGCATATTCAATTCCTTCTGCGTGAACAGATACTGTAGTGACTTGTGGTCCGTGAACAGTTGAAACTTCTCCCCCAAAAGATAGTGCCTCCAAATCCGTAAGGCAAATACCACTACTGCCAACTCCAAATCATGCGTGGGGTAATTCTTCTCATGAGGTTTAAGCTTACGGGAAGCATAAGCTATGGCCTGTCTCTCCTGCTGCAATACACCTCCCAGTCCTTGCAAAGACGCATCGGTGTAAACCAAATACTCAACTCCCGATCTCGGCAATGCTAACACAGGTGCTGAGGTCAATTTGTCCTTCAATTCATCGAATGCCAACTGACAGGCATCACTCCAGATGTAGGGCACACCCTTACGAGTCAAATGTGTCAAAGGACCTGCTATCTCCGAGAAACCCCGAATAAACCTCCTGTAGTATCCTGCTAGACCCAAGAAACTACGAATCTCCGTTGGTGTCGTGGGCTGTCCCCACTCCCTCACCGCTGACACCTTCCCCGGATCGACAGATATTCCCTGGTCGGAAATAATGTGACCCAAGAACTGGACTTCCTTCAGCCAAAACCCGCACTTCTCATATTTTGCATACAGCTCGTTCTGACGAAGTGTCTGCAAAACCTGCCTAAAATGCTCGGCGTGCTCCTCCTCCGTCTGAGAGTAAACCAGAATGTCATCAATGAAGACAATGACAAATTGATCTAGGAAATCCCTGAACACTCTGTTCATCAAGTCCATAAACACTGCTGGAGCGTTGGTCAAGCCGAAAGGCATAACCCCAAACTCATAAGAACCATATCTCGACAAGAACGCGGTCTTCGAGACATCCTCCTCCCTGATACGCAACTGATGGTATCCTGACCTTAAGTCAATCTTCGAGAAGAAAGAAGCTCCTCTCAACTGGTCGAATAAGTCATCGATTCGAGGCAACGGATACTTATTCCGTATCGTGACCTTATTCAACTCTCGGTAGTCCACACACAATCTCAGTGAACCGTCCCACTTCTTCACAAATAAAACTGGAGCGCCCCAAGGTGAGGTACTCCTGCGAATAAAGCCCTGCCCTAACAGCTGCTCTATCTGATCCCGTAGCTCTCGCATCTCAGCCGGAGCCATACGGTACGGTGCACGTGCTATAGGTCTCGTACCCGGTAGCAAATCTATAACGAAGTCTATCTCACGACTGGGTGGTAAGCCTGGTATCTCCTGAAACACATCTGAATACTCCCTGACAACCGGGATCGAATCCAAAGGAATCACAACCTCCTTAGAGGTATCCTCCTCTATGTAATACAGATGAGCGGTTGATCCTCCCTCTGGGCGAGGCATCGCCACTATAAACATCTCTTGCCCCGGAATGGCAAAAACAATGCTCCCGCTGAAGCAATCAATCATGGCCCTATATGCTACGAGCCAATCCATACCGATGATCACATCGTGAACATGCATATCTAACAGTAACATGTCTGCAGGCAATACCAAACCACCAATCTCTACCCCCACTCCCCGGCATATAAAGAAAATAAGTGACCCACTCCCTAATGGTGAGTCGACACACGTCACTGTGCTCTCTGCCGTAGCTAACAATCCTAAAGCTTTCGCGAAGTGTGTAGCTATAAAACAGTGTGTAGCACCCGTATCAAATAACACCCGACCCATAGTGCCATGGATAGGAAACGTACCCTCGATCGCGGGCGGTGCCTGTGGAACTGCAGCCTGGTGAACGTTGTAGACACGTCCATACTGTAGCTGCCCCTGCTGAGCTGGGACTGCCGGAATGGGTGGCAGTGCTGCCATCTGTGGCGGTGCGGGAAGAGCGGCGGGAAACATAGGTCTCTGTGGTTCCTGGCGAGCACCCTGCTGCTGCTGCTGTGGGGCCCTGCCCTTATCAGGACAATCCTGCTTCTTATGGCCAGTCTTGCCACAAGTAAAGCACTTCCCTGGGAAGTTCCCTCCCCTCTGCCCCTGCTGTCCCCGGCCCTGGTGGCCGTTACCATTCATCCCCTGACCCTGCTGGCCCTGATGAAACTGCTGCCCATTCTGCCCCTGCTGGCCCTGATGGCCGTTTGGGCCCTGATGGCCCTGACGGAAACCTCCCTGACCCTGTCTGTAGTTCCCTGACCGGAACCTCTTATTATCCCCCTGCTGGGTACCCTGCTCATTCTGTCTCTGCCCCTGACCGGTTTGTGCCCCGCTGGCACCATGTCCTCCAGTCCTGCTCTGATGGCTAGACTCCCCCGACCGCTTGCCCTCGGCCATATGAAAACGGTGGTCCTGGCAGTGCAATAATGCAGCGTTAACCACATCAGAATACGTGGCCAACGATAGGTTCCCTAGCAGATGTTGACGGATCCTCCAATTCAACCCGTCGGTGAACTTCTCTATCTTCTTCTTCTCCGTTGGAATCTCGTCTGGAACGATATTCAACAGGTTAGTGAACTCGGCCTCATACTCAGCTACTGTCTTGCCCTCCTGCTTCAAACTCATCAGCTTCCTCCTCATCTCTGTATGAACTGCGGACGGAAAGTACTTGCGGTCGAACCGCACCCAGAACTCCTGAATCGTGAGGGTATCCCTCTCCTCCGCGGTGGTAATAGACTCCCACCACTGTAGTGCAGATCCCACTAGCTTGAAAGTAGCTAGCACCTGTTTCTGAACATCAGTGCACTCATGCATCCTCAAATGCCTCTGTATGTCCTTCCTCCATTGGCTCGAGACTACCACGTCTGAGCTACCTGCAAACTCTGGCGGATGTGCTTTCTGAAAAGCGTCTCGTACACGCTCCCAAGGAGACGGGAATGCATTAACCTGTGCTGGCGCGGCAACCGGCGCCTGAGGCGGTGCCTGCTGAATCACGACAATCGCGGCATTTACCGCTTGGGCTACTATAGCAGCAACCTCAGCGGCGTTCATCATGCCCTGAACTGGAGCGGGCTGGGGTTCGGGCATTGCATTCCTGGGAACTCGTCGTGGAGGCATCTGAAATAAGAACAAAGTTTATAAGTTCGCAGTTTATAAACTTAAAATAGCTGAAGAACGAAGCATACACAAAAAGAGTACAACAGTCCTAAAATATAGGGCTCTATATCAAAGAAACATAGCGGAAACATAATAGCCGTACAGATCCTAAAGGACACTAGAACCTGATGCTCTGATACCACCTGTGACACCCTGACTAATTAAATACCGGGTAGCTACTCCTTTATTAAATTAATTCAAAATGCCAAGTTGGCTCAGTTAATAGCATCACTGTCGAAAACATTTTAATATTACTAACCACCTAGTATTTAAAAAAAACAAGTTGCCAAATTTTAATTTAAGTTTGATTAACATGCAACAAATGTAATGAAGAAATAAACAACACCATTTCCCATACTAAAGTAAAATGAATAACCATCACATAACAGTAAATAAAGTCTGGAGGAAAAACTCCTCACTACAATCCCACAACTGAAATAAATAAACTGAAACAATACATGCTAAAGTCTGAAAACTGAAATGTAAAAGATGTCTCTAAAGAAATGGGCAACATGCCCTACAACTGATAGATGGTGATTCTGGAATCCAAAAGATAGAAGCGTCTACATGCAAATCCCTGTAGCTTCCACAAGCAGCTACAGCTCGTCACCTGAATGAGTATCCTATGCTTGGTGTCCTTGTGGCTGGGCACCTAAAAATGGTTTTACAAGAAAAAGATTTGAAAAGCAAACGGGTCAGAGCCCGAATGTGGAGTTATATTTTAAAAACCTGCAAGTGCTTTAAAAACATTTAAAACATTAAATGCAAAGTACATGTTAGGACGTGCACTCACATGATATTCTCACCTCTCGTCTGACTGTGCACTCCTAACGCAAGTACCCATCTACAATGATATAACCACTAGCTAAGTGACATCATAACTAGCTAGACTGTAATAGTTCCTACCCTTATTACCCGGTTCTATTAACATATAATGCTCGTAATTGAATAGGGATTTAATGTAAACTCAGTTACTAAATATGCCATTGATATAACTAGCAGTTAACTCATTATATATATCTCGAAACAATACCGTAATATTTTTACAACATAAACATGAGGATTCCCATTCATTTAATGTATCTTATTCATATCATAAATATACAATACAAGCACCCCGCGAACTAAGCTGTGGTGCACACATACTCTGCTATCCATCCCGGTACATCACGTACATAAGGATTACATATTCCGAATCTCTCAGGAATAGTTTACCGATAACAACATCACAAATAATGGAGGCGAACACAGTCACCATCACATGGGTCACGCACATACCTACGCTCCCATGATCAGCGGACTTATTAATATCACAATAAGTCTTTCTATGACCTATGTTCATCAAGGTACCAGTCTATATCCCCCCCGTAGGCACACAAGGATTAGAGGGTCCTAAGCGAACGCAACCTCCCGTGATAGCAAGTATGGTAGGTATGTCATACACACAATCCATATACTAATACTAAATAAACACACATCTTAGTAATACCGTATTTTAATCGTAGTACGTATCGCATTCTCGTACTAACTATAATTATAACAATTTATACTAATCCGATTCATAATCATACGCGCTATAGTTTCTCACGCCGTAGTAACCACTCGCGTCTCAACCCAAACCGTACATGTAATACAACTCTCGTATGAAAATTCCTCCTCATAACTGCCCAAATGTCCCAATTCTATTACTATATCATCAAAGAAATGCTATCTATATCCTCGAACAAGTTTACGGTTCTCCAAAAATCGAAACAGTCCAAAAAAAAGATCAAACTGTCAACTCGTTAGAAGTCTCGTTCGAACGAGTGTTCGAACGAGTTTGGACTGTCAGCTCGTTAGAAGTCTCGTTCGAACGAGGCTGTTCGAACGAGATCCCAGTTCGTTCGAACGAACTGTCCCTTCTAACGATATCTCGTTCGAACGAGATATCGAACGAAATCCCTACTCGTTAGTAACGACTGGTCAACTCGTTAGAAGCTCGTTCGAACGACCTGGGGGCTGCTTCTAACGACTGACCAGTTTCGGCCCAGAATTTTTCCCAATTCGTTTTCCATCCATTTTTACTCCTCAAACCTCTTCTAAAATTCGTTCCAACAATATATTGAGTTCCCTAATCATCCTCAAACATGCCAAGGTGCTATACTAACATCATTAAAGGGGTTTAATACCTTCTAAACATCATTAAATCACAAATTTCTACATTAATTCCCAATTTTCTTCAAGAACATAAACCCTAGGTTCTTCTCATCAAAATTTCCCAGATTTTAATCCGTTTATACATCACATAGATATGAAATCTCTGAATTAAATCTTCAAACAATGTTTCTACATGCAAACCTATCCCAAAATTAAACAACAATCTTCCAATTTCATGGGTTTTCTTTTAACTCTTATATAAGATTGATTAACAATGTTTCTAACATGGAAAAAGCATTCACTGCATAAGGAATGTAATTTAAATCACTTGCCTTGGTTTGATTCCGGATTTGGTGTTGATTTGATGAAGAATTTCTGCAGAATTTCTTCTCTCCAAGCTTCCTCTCTAATGGTGGCTTAAGGTGGCTAGGGTTTGATTTGGGGAAACTTAGAAAACCTAAATGACAACCTACGTAGCCTTCTAGGTTAATATGGGTTGGTTAATGGGCTTAATGGGTTTAATCCACATCAGATTTACATCTCTAATTTTCGTCACTTTTAATTCCTAAAAAATGTAAAATTACCAAAATACCCTTTAAGTTACCGGTATGGCCTAAAAATACCCCGGGACCCAAACTATACCCCCGGCTAGTGTTTTCTGACTATCTCGACCCTTCCGGACGCGTTGGCGCACTCAAAACGACCATACGGATTATAGATTTTGAATTCACTTTTATTAACAAAATATTATACCGTGACGCGACGGTCCCACGCGTCTCAACAAAATTTCTAAAATGCCGTATATAAATCTCACGACAAATTTTCATAGTACCAAATACATATATAATCATATATGCACATAATCAAATACCAATTCGCATCTCATTAGTATTTATAACCCGGATTAATTATCAATTAATACGCATTTAATTAATTAATCCCAAAAATAAATATAGACAAAAGTACGGGGTATTACATTCGGTTGATAAAAGTATAATTCACTTTTTAATTCAAATAATTCCATTCCTGACGCGACTGACACGCGCGTCCCAACTGAATTTCCAAATTGTCGTGTTTCTGTCTCGCGACAATTTTAATATTTTCAATACTCATGAAATTTTCAATTTTAACATCATAATCAAATACCAACTCACATCTCGCTAGTATTTATATCCGGATTAATTCCCAATTAATTCTCATTTAATTCAATTAATCCCATAAATAAAAATCAATAAAATTAGGAGGTATTACATGGTGTTGATGCTAAAATCCATTTTTCCATCACTGCCATTAGGAAATTCCACTCAACTCTACTGTAATCTTTATTTGGGTTTAGAGGATATGGAATTAAGCTGAATTGGAACGAGGCATTCTCGCTGTCACATCTGTAAAGGTTATGGTTCTTGGCCATCGATGCCTAGTGATTCCTCGCCATTTGAAATGACGACGTTGCAGGAGGCTGAGGAGAGCATCAAAGGGGCTATTATCCACTTCTGTCCCTTCATTTCCTTCAATTCAATCTTCAGATTTATCTTCTCCGGAATCATCATCATTTTCACACGATAAGCCAGGGAGGTTCACAACAGTTGGTTGTAGTGGTTGTTGGCTGTGAGCATAGCGGCTTCTCCGCGGGCTTGGGGATAAATCCGTATGTCGCAATAACTCCTCGTCGGAATATGATTGATTTGTTAAGGGATTCTTGAGGTTTTGATCACAAATCTGGATGACTTTGGAACATTTATCGGCTCCGGTTGCGTTTGGAACATTTATCGGCTAAGCCATTCTCCCGGTCAATCTCTCTAGGTCAATCATTTGTTTCGAGTTGAAGCGATAACTCCTACCTCAAGCGCCTACACCAATTAGTATGAATTCACATTAGAATGATACTAATTTGACATAAATGCAAGAGGATTATTTACACCTACACTAAACCATAATAATAGATATACTCTCACTCATTCTCGTATGTTCATAATAATTGGCGGTACCAAATGGGAGATTGCCCAATAGTTGGTGGGCAAGACAAGTATGATGTTACAGGGCTAGTGGTCCCAACCAATGTTTTAAATCGCGGTTGCGCAGGGTGTCGCGTTTTGGTTCTTAAGTCGCGTCGCGCAAATCGAGTCGTGCATCGTGCAAGCAATTTGTGCATTCTACCTCTTTAATTAGAAAAACATATAAACTGAAATTGGTAAAAGAAGTTACATTTGAAACTTATTTTTTTTTAAAAACAGTTAAATTTTAAATTGAAAATTATAAATAATAATAATAATAATAATAATAATAATAATAATAATAACATTTTAAACGGAAATCTGAAAAATAAAAACACTCAAAGCTGAAAATAATAAAGTAAATAACATTTTAATCTGAAATTTGTAAAATAAGTAAAATAATAAACTGAAAATTATAATATTATAACATTGTAAATAGAAATTTATAAAACATGTAGCATTTTAAATTGACAATAAAAAAACTAATAATAACATTTTGAACAAGAATCTTAAAAATAAGTAATATTTAAAGCTGAAAATTATAAAATAAATAACATTTTAAACAGATATTTATAACACAAGTAGCATTTTAAACTCACAATTATTAAAAAAATAATTTTGAACTGAGATTTGAAAAATAAGTAACAGTTAAAACTGAAAGCTATTAAATAAAAAACATTTTTTTACTGAAAATGTTAAATAAGTAAATGTTTAAGTAAACTGAGAGTTTGGAACATAAAATATTAAATAAAAGTATCCTTTCTAATTAAACTTTGTAAAATAAGCAAATAACATCATTGAGACCTTCGTAAATAAGTAAATTAAGAATTTGGAACAAAGAATGCCTCGCGCAAGCAAAATCGACAGATGAAATACGGTACTGTTTTTTTTTTCTCTTCTTAACCTCTTAACTAAACTGAGGGTTCTAAAAAAAAAAACGGATTGAGTTGCTTTTGCGCCAAATAGTGCATGAAAGTGCCAAATAGCGCATGCTTTTTGAGCATTCGTAAACATTGACCACAACGTTGCGTTTTGGCCCACAAGACGCAATAGCGCGCTTTTTAAAACATTGGTCCCAACCATAACATCACCGGCCCTATTTATCTTATTCTAGAATATTCCTTAGTGAATACTCATTTATTCTAATAAAAAAACAATAAAATAAAATAATAAATACATTTAAATATGTGTCGTTGTTGGCTCCATTACATGCACGCATACTGATGTAGTGTACATTAATCCCTCTATTTAGATCTCTCTCTCTCTCTCTCTCTCTCTCTCTCTCATATATATATATATATATATATATATATATATATATATATATATATATATATATATATATATATATATATATAATATAACGCCATATGGGGATGGCAAAGAAGCATGTATGATATTTTTGACATTTCATGCCCATGCATGAAATGTCATGCTAAAAGTCGTCTTTTTTTTTTATAAATTGTTTTTTTTTAATAAGGATTTTTTAACTATTTTTTTTATTTTAATTTTAATTTTTTTATGGGCTGAATTTTATCACGGGGGTAAATTTATCACCGTGCCCTCGGCACGGGTATATATATATATATACATATACTAGCGGAATGCTTATGCCTGAAGGCACAACGAAAATTTTCAAAATACGAAATTGCAAAATGGCAAAAATTTTCAAAGCACGTAACTGCAAAACAACTGAGTAGTATAGCCTTAAATTGTTTTTTTCCTTTTGCGATTTCCAAACCCATGTGTCGACCGAATCTTATAGCCTCAAATAGAATTTTGCCAAATTATAGTTCCGTAAGAACACATTCACTATATTTGAGAAAAATGACACCATGGGCTATCATCTAATGTCGCCCTACGCTTAACGGTTGTTCCATGCTCATGGAACTATGTTTTAAAAAATGGGTATTAAGTACTTTGGAAATGTTAGACACAACACTACCCAAGCCGTCATGCTTTTAGGTTCTCTTTAGACAATTGTGTCATGTAACATTTGTGTCAAAATTTGAACCTGTGTTGTGTCTTAACGTGTTATTCATTTTTTTTCCTCATAGTTTTGTGTATTACTATGCCTAATTGAGTATATATATTATTAAATTTCCCCCTGGATTTACCATCCCACCGCCGTTGATATACCAAAATAAATAACAAACGTAACTATAAAAGAGGACTTGATATTATATAGAGTAAATAATAGACATAAAATATAGACAAAATGAATTCTATATTCATAAATCCCTATAAGATCCTTTATTACGATTTTATCATTGTTTAATTTGTTATTCAGAGTAAATAAGTTCCTTTAAACAGAGGACTTGATAAGTTCCCATATAAGTTCATTTGAAAAGAGGACTTGATAATATATAGAGAAAATAAAACAAAGATCAAATATAGACAGAATGAATTCTAAATTCATAAATCCATTAAGCACATAAAATATACATTTGATGAATCTACTTTGCTTGGCAGTATATGTGAGAAGTAACAATTGCATTACAACCCTTGTTATAAACTCCAGCAGCAACCTCCCTAAATCCCCCACTCGCAAGCCCACTTGTTCAAGTGCAGATTCCCATGTCTTCTTGTATTCCACAACTATCATAAAATCAGAACCTTTTACTCTGCATAAGATTAGGAAAAATATAATGTAAAATGTATAAATAGAGTTAAGTAAAGCATATGAATCTACTGTGAACGCAAAGAACAATTGTGCATTGGTATGTGCCATCAACATTGATGTCCCAAAGTAAAGTTGGCTATCATTTGTTTCAAAAAAGGAACTGCTTTAACAATTTGAGATTTATTCAAACATTAAAGCAGTTATTGAAATTGGACTACCAATTGGAACACAATTATTGAACCCAAGCAGTTATTGAAATTGGACAACCAATTGGACTCGAGAAGTTATGGTATTCCAATAACACAACTGTTGGGACTCAAGCAGTTATAAAGCCAGAAAACTAAGCTTCGTTTTAAATCCCATAACACATAACTGTTGAGATTCTCGAATTGCTTAAACCACAACTACAATAAAAAATCAACTCGAAGAAACAAAAATAGTATTGGCTCACTTAGCTAATTTCCGTGTCAGTCATAATTAAACTTCTCAATGTGGACTATGAAGTGGTCGAAAAAGGCAAACAACACCTCGTATAGCATTCCTAGTTTCAACTGTGTTCCTCTGCCATGTAATAGTATCTGTCCAATTTATAGTGAGACAACTGATCCAAGGCGACTACGCTATTAAAAGAAAGGGGAAAGTGAAAAATATAACTGCAAGCTATGTGAAAAATACACTTGAAGTACGTATCTAATTACTGTGCATAACTGTATCACAAATCTAGTATGCTTCGTACCTATGACACGAAGCAAATATAAAAAATGTATAGTATGAGTAATAGCGAATGTATATAATATTATGTAGATCTCATACAAAGAACGACTGAAGTTACTTCACTACGAATGATGTTAAGTTCTTGAATCTGCGCGACTAAATCACCGAAACATTCTACATATTAAACACCAATATGGTCCAAAGAGCTGGAAGGAACTTCTTTAGTTGAAAGATTGGTGATGGAAGGAACATCTTAGCTGAAAAATCAACTTCCTTACAAACCCAAAGAGCTGCAATGTGAACTCAATAACAGATTATTAAATGTGAACTCGATAATAGATTCAAAATACGAATGAGCTGCAATGTGTTTAAAATAGTACAAAAACAGAAAAAATAGCAGAGTTGCTCAGGAGTCTTGCCACTTCTACTGCATAAAGTGGGCATTCACCTGAAAGCCTGTGCTGAACATAGCTCGTATTCAACCTTCCGGTGAGGTATTCAGGGTGAGACGCCCTATCGTGGGTTATAATTCTGTCATATTACTGGTGAGACACTTTGTTCTCATCCCCACGTCCTTATCTAGCCTTGGATGAATGGCAATGTAGGGACCTTAAATCCACATTCTCCTTACAATCAGGTTACCAAGTTCTCGAATTGGCCTCGCAAATATTAGTGCATGGAAGGCTACCTTACACTGCAACTTATGAAATTAGTTATTCAATAAACACTTAATTCAATTGATTAATGAATCTGAAGCAAAAATGAATCAAATCAGAGTACCTATTTAAGAGGTTATAATCACAACATAAGCATGCCACTTTGTATCCCAGCAAATTTTGTTTCCATATTCAGTAGTCTCTGTAAAACATTAATTAGTGTTACACATGTCGAAGAGGGGAAGCCAAAACCTGTAACTTTCTTTTGTGTTGCCATAGCGTGTCGAAGAGGCGTCCAAAAGGGAAAGGGAACAAAATGCCTATTAACAAAAAATCCAAAACTTAAACTACAGAAGCAAAGTAAAATAACCATTTGGGTATTAACACAACATTAGGTGTCAACCAACAGTTAACAATTCTAAATATACGAGTTCCAAATGGGCAAATCCATCAGATATTCAATTTCCATGCAAGTTCAATATTTTTTGAAAAGTAACTCAAATGATAATCGGATCACATAATCAAAGAATATGTAGTAAAGAATAAAAAACTAACATGCAAAGAACACCTAAAAGGACAATTAAACAGTTATAAACAACACATAAATTTTTTAAAATCACAAAAGTTATGTATTGGTAATGCTTGCAGTTATTATGAATTTAAGTTCTATATATTCTGTTTCCTGACACTATCTCCTGACACATAAGTTAAGGAATGCAAAAAAAAAAATAAAGTCACTGCCACTGTTACCTTTAAACTTGTTAATATAGAAAAACTATTAATTCCAGTAGATTTAAACAAAAATACCCACACAATTTAGGCTCATTTTATGGCCCACACAATATGATCCGCATAGGGATTAAAAAAACTCACATGAAATCCAACTATAGTAGAAACTCTTTCAAGATAAAACGAAACGATAGAACACCAAATAGCAGGGTCAAGCTCCTGGAACTTAAGAGCATCAAGATCAATAAACAACAGTCGAATTAAAAAAATGGAAATACATTTTGTATATTCATTTTTTTTAAAAGTTAACACGGCATACTCTAATTATATTTATTTAGACAAAACAACGGCAACGCTTACCTGACTTAGGAAAGTAGTACCATTAAAGTCCCAAAATAGTCTCTAATTACGGCACATAGATGCAGTTTTATATTTCTATCGAGTTGTACCATTATATTTTAATTGTACAGTTTCTATAGAGCAGTTTCACTTAATTATACTTATATACTAAAACATGGAACCGATTGATCTTAATATAATTAGCATAAGTAACATGATTAACCAATAAAACACTTTCAGCAAGTGATAAGAACTTACTGATCATTTGATTTGTGTTGTCCCTCCTCGAGTTAGACGGATCAAAAGGGATAGTGTTGTCCCAATGTATATGATCCTACATCATAATTCTTAATATGAGCGAGCAATCCTAGCTCATAGGACGTCTACCGTATTGCATATCTTTTATCACTAACACGTGAAATAACAACATAAACTATAGTGAAGTCAAGGTTTTCTAAAGTATATTTGCTATTTCTCAAGTAACCGGGATACAAACAATGATAAAAGATACCTTGAAACGAAGGAAGGTTGGAAAGCCATACCTTGAGGCACACATTCCAAGATTTGTCGACAATAGAAGTCTATTAGTGTCTGGTTACACTGTTTTGCAAACAAAGGACCATATGATTAGAGGAATGCTTAGAGTTTATAATATCAAAAAAACAATCTGAAAGTAGCATAACTTTTAGATATATTATTACCCCAAAACTGGTGACCAATCAAAATTGGTATTTGTGACCCAAAAGTTATATCGCAATCCTTTTGTCTTGGTTCCCAATGGTTGAGCAAAATTCACGACTGCAGATCTGCAAATCATACATGCTGATTAATAAGGAGTAGACATCTATATGATTCTATATAAATACAACCCCATAGTATATCCTACAGATAACAACATAATCTGTACGAACTAAGAGTTGGTAACAACAAACAAAATAATCTGTATAAACCAAGAGTTGGTAATAATAACCAAAAAAAAAATCATATACACAAAATATCAGCCTTCAATAAATTACTCAAACAATCTAAAAATATCAACTTTATCACACCAAATTAGGCGAAATCAATACAAATGAAATTAGCTAATACAGTAGTAAAGGTTTTGTTCATACAAAGTTTAAATAACTACTGGATTAAGAAACAACTCAAATAATACAACATTAATATTAATATTTTGGGTAAAGAGATCTAAGAGGATACCTTGAATGGTGGTGGGAGAGAGGGAGAATCATCAAAGTAACCTGCAAAATAAATCTAGTTAGAATAAATACACACACATACACACATGCTCAGATAGATTTAAAATTGAAGATTGGATGCAAAAATAAAAAATAAAACCTAGAAAGGAAATCATGCGAGTTTGACCTCCCCCACCTGGAAGAAAATGAAGATCAGCCGGGAGAGAGAGAATGAGGGGGTGCGTGAGATTGCGTTGTGTGAAGGGCGGTGCCCGGTGGTATTATCAGCTAGAGAGAAAAGGTAGGAGGAGTGAGAGGGAGAAAATGAAAGTATGCTAGGGTTAGGGAGGATAATTGATTGAGGAGAGTTTACAAAAGTACCCTCAATCATAAGATGATAAGATAATTAGAGGCTATTCCATAAGATGATAAGATAAATAGAGGCAATTATGCCCTCGATCCATAATTGCCCCTTTGAGCTATTCCAGGCTGCATTATGTAGGTACTGAGGGGAAGCCTATGTGCTTGCTGTTCCAGAGCTGCATTATGTAGGTATTGATGGGAAAGGGTTTTCCTACAATACCATCCTATCCAGTTTGATTCTTCTTCAGTGGTGCAGCTGATCTCTTTCTATAATAATTTTTCTATGATAATTTACCTAAAAACGTACACAAACTTTTCTAGTTTATTGTGAATAATAATAGTTAACATAGTTGTTAATATTTTACTGACGTAAACCACCAGTTAAAAGGCTCCTAAAATTATCTAAACACCACTTTAGAGAGAGAAATTCTTTTCAATTCAAAATTCAAGTCTACCTTAAATGAGGCTACAAGGGGGTATTTAAAGGGGGGAGTAGCTTAGGCTCCAAGCTAAGGCACTAATTACAAAAATTCCATTACTTCTCCTAGCCTCTAAATACTAAAACAAAACAAAAAGAAATGTTCAAACAAAAATAACAAAAGAAAGTTAAATACTATTATGTCCAAAAATAACCCAAAAATGGCAATTATGCCCTCGATCCACATCAATCTCCCCTCCTTGAAAAGAGTTCGTCCTCGAACTCAAAGGGGAAGATCAACTGAATCACCCTCCAAAACTGTAATCAAGGCATGTTGGGGGAGCTCCTCAGATGCGTCCAAATAGTCAGGTGGATGATCCATCGCCAATAATGCACGGCGTCGCGGGAGAGAGCAATCAGAATCTCGGTGCCCAACATTGCCACAGTTATAGCACCGGAAAGTAAGAAGTCCTGGAGGTGGCGCAGTGGGAGTATCGGAAGCAGGAACTGAAGCGACCACTGCAGAAGGAGCTGGGGCAGAAATCGGATTAGGAGGAACCTGTGAGGTCGAGAGAGCTGCATGTACTGTGTGACAAGTCTCGACCTTGGCTGCGTACTCAACCGCCGTCAAGAAGGTCGGTATCTCCCTCAAACCGAGATCGTGCTGAATATGTGGCTGCAACCCCCATATATAGCGGTTGATCCGCTGATCCTCCGTCTCGGGAAGGCGAACTCTTTTGCACAGAAGCTGAAACTGCTCCGTGTACTCCACGACTGATAAGGTGACCTGCCTGAGGGATTGAACGCGAGGAAAGAGGTCGCGCTCCTAGGTTGGTGGGATGAAGGACGCCTGGAGAGTGGCCTTTAGCTCATGCCAAGTTTGAATAGGAGGCAATCCGGTCGTCGCGCGGCGGTAGCAGATGTCGTTTCACCAAACCCGGGCAAATCCTGGAACTTGGTGGCAGCAAGAAGGACAAAGGAGCAACCTTGGACCCGCTTGTACTCAAACTGTCTTCATTGAAGCTAACCAATCGACCATGGCATCTGGAGAGAACCGCCCGTCAAACATGGTCATGTCTATGCGAATATCCCCGTGGAGGCTCCGGAAAAGCAGCTGAAGGGCCATAGATAGAGGACCCTCGTCCCGAGGAGCATCTAGTCCCAGGTACAGGAGGAATAACAGCAACAGGAGGGGGTGGCATCTGTGCAGGCGGTGGATGAAGAGGCTGACCATGTTGAGGCGTGGGAAGTGCCGGGGGAGCGCGGTGATACCGAGGGAAAGCACCTATCAAATGGCCCAGCTCATCGCAATAAAAACAGTGTCAGCCTCGAAGTGAAGCATTGCGGTGGGCATCGGGTGGGGGTAGAGGTATTTACTTTAGAACACTGGGGTGGCTATCTCCGGACTCAAGAGGAGTATGAGGAGGAATCAAAATGGAGTAGTGAGAGCGCGTGGTGAGAGGGTGTCCGAGAAGGCGGGGATAATGGGTGATCAGGTGGCCTAATGTGATGGTTCAGGTATATATTTGGCTGAGGGTTTAGGACATAGGTGGGGTGGGTATATGACTCGGGTGGGCCGATGAGTGGGTGGAAGAGGGTCGGGTAGGAAAATAGCGCGGGAGGTCAAAAAATAATTTGTCGAGGCAGAATGGGTGCAGGGTAAGGGGGTCAATGGGGTTCGGGCTGAGATCGGGGGAGGGGTATAGGGTTGACCCGAGTCCTGGAAGGTGAGGGAGGGCCCTGTTTGGGTCGGATTGGGGAGGGAATGGGAACAAAGTGGGTTGGGTAGGGTTTTGTTGGGGCGGGGGTTGAACAGGTGGGTAGTCGACGCCGTGGGGGTAGGGAAAGGGGTGGGATGAGGTCGTCTGGCATGGGGAAGGGTCTGATGGGGGTCGACGAGGCAGGGTGGGGGTTGCTGGTTGGTCGGAAGGTGGTGGTGGGGCCTCCGGGGGTCACAAAAGGGGTGGTCGGGGTGTTTTTTTAGCTGAAAAGGGGTTCAGCTGGAGTGAGTTGTTTGGTTGAGTAGATTGGATTAGGGTTTGAAGGATTTGGGGCTAGGGTTTGAGGGCGGCTGGGGTGGTTGGTGTGTGAGGAGTTACGACCAGCAGGTGGGTGGTGTGTAGTGGCTCCACCTAGGGTTTCCGATGCAATCTCTTTGCCGAATCTGTGAGGTGTGATTTCCGGCGATTTTCCGCGGTGGCAGGAGGTGGTTTTGTAGAGAGAAGTTGAAAAAGGCTATTAAACTTCTTGTTGAATTCTTGCCTCAATTCTTGAATTTCATCATGCCGTGGTTTGGATTTTTTGGGAGCCATTGAAGGTAGCGTACGATTTGAAAGAACTAAAAAAAAATTAAACACTGCTACACCAATCACCAAAATGGAGCGACATCCGCTAGGATACCAATTTGATGTAAACCATCCGTCAAAAGGCTCTTAAAGTTATCTAAACACCACTTTAGAGAGAGAAATACTCTTTTCTATTCAAAATTCAAGTCTACCTACAAGGGGGTATTTAAAGGAGGGAGTAGCTTAGGCTCCAAGCTATGGCATTAATTTCAAAAATGCCATTACTACTCCTAGCCTTTAAATACTAAAACAAAACAAAAAGAAATGTTGAAACGGGTATCACGTTCGCAGAGGATTTTTGGCAGGGGATATGAGCGCGATGGCCTATACTACTTTGGGGATCCTCCTACCCCTACTACCTTTGTTTCTGGACTCAGTGCCTCTACTTCCACTGAGCCCATTGTTTTTGATGTTTCCTTACAAACTTTGCATTTGTGGCATGCCCATTTAGGACATGCCAATTTTCAGTACTTATGCTTACTTTTTCCCCCTTTATCCAAAACTTGTAAAGACAAGAGGTTTACTTGTGAGATATGTGAGTTGTCTAAACATATTCGTATTAGTTATATTTCTCATATGAGTCGTGCACCTTGTATGTTTGATCTTATTCACTCTGATGTTTGGGCCCCTCACCAGTCACTGCTTTATCGGGTCATAAGTACTATGTCACTTTTATTGATGATTTTTCTAGATGTACGTGGGTATATTTACTCAAACATAAATCTGAGGTGCTACCTTTATTTGACCAATTCCTCCAAATGATTAAAACACAATTTGACACCACTGTTCGTAACATTCGGTCTGATAATGGGGGGAGTATGTTTCTGATGCTTTTCGTTCACAACTTAACCAAAAGGGCATTTTACACCAACTCACTTGCCCTTACACTTCGGAGCAAAACGGGGTGGCGGAACGTAAGAACCGTGACTTAATGGGAATGGTTTGGTGCCTTTTACGGGTTATGCATGTTCCTAAATCTTATTGGCACCTTACTCTTCTCACTGCCACATTTATTATTAACCGCACTCCAAGCAAAGTTTTAAATGGCAAAATACCTCTTCACTCTATCTTTCCTACAGCCCCCCTTTTCCCTATCTTACCCTGAGTTTTTGGGTGTGTGTGTGCTATGTTCAGGATCGGCGACCCCAGTGTTGTTTAAGGCGCAAAGGTGTCTCTGGAGCCTAGGCGCAAGGCGAGGCGCGCCCCTGATTGAAGTGAGGCGCACTTTTTGAAAAAAATCAAAAAAAATATTTATTCATTTTTAAAGCAATATATTGATGTTGTAATATCATGACATCAATGATAAACTTAATAGGATAAGTAAGATTTCAAAATATAACATATTAACATGTAAAGCTAAACTTTAACCAACAAATGAAAGTCTTAAAATAATAGAAAAGACAACAATTGCCAACAAGTTAAGTTTGAAAATAAAAACCAAACTAACAAGAGTTAAGACACAAAATTAAATGTATTATATTTAAATTTTTCGTTATATTGTATTTCAAAACAGTAAAATATATAAAATATTAAAATAGTAATTTCAGCAAATGGTGTTGTATTATTGTATTTAAATGGTGTTGTATTGTATTTAAATTTTTCATTGTATTGTATATCAACTGATATTTTTTTTCCTCGCAGCAAACAATAAGAAAGGCAGAAAAAGAGGCAGAAAAAAGAAAGAAAAGAAAATGAAGAAAAAAGGGGCTGGAAAAAAAAGAAGGCAGAAAACAGCCATTCGGGGAAGAATTGGGCAGAAAAAAAGAAAAAAAAGCAGAAAAGCAGGGACAAAAAGAAGCGCGCCTAGGCCCACTCCTGGGGCCTAAGTGCGCCTCGCGCGTAGTGCCTTCAAGCGCGCGCCTTTTGAAATGCGCCTTGCCCACCCCTCATCTAGGCGCCTCACCTGCGCCTTAGTGCGCCTAGCGCCTAGGCGCGCCTTTAACAACTATGGGCGACCCTCACGTCACAAACTTGATGATAAGACCATTAAATGTATTTTTGTGGGCTATCCTGCCATGTCTAAAGCTTATAAATGTTATGATCTCTCTCTCGACGTATGTATCACTCTCGTGATGTTACCTTCCATGATGATACTCCATTTTATGGTAGGTCTGCTACTGCACCACCCCCACCCCCACCCCCACCTCCTCCTCCTCTTGAGGAGGTCTCTTTAGTGGCTCGTCCTATCCCTTTATTGGATGTGTCTCCCTCTCTTCCTGAGACACCCCTTATGCTCGTTGCCCTCGGCTGCCCCTGCCTCCTCCTCTTACGGACTCATATATTGTTGATGCTCCTTCTTCACCACCCCCACCCCCTATTTCTGTTGTTCAGTCCCCCCCCTCCACCTATTTATGGTTTTCAATCCCGTTATCCCACTCGTGATCGCCGCCTTCCTGCTCGTTATGCTAACTCTTGTCGCGCTAACTATTCTATTCTCGAGCATCTTTCTTATGCAGGTCTTTCATGAAAATTGCCTGAAGGCCCCCAATTTTAAACTCTTAAAATTCTTAAATAATAATTTCCTTTTTAAATAGATATGCGGAAGCGTAAGATGGTTCAGACAAATGAACAAATTTTAATTTCTTTTTCAAATTAAAATTAAACAAAGTGAAATTAGATTAAAACACACACTTATGTTAAATTTCACTTAAACCATATTAATTAATCCAAGTCCTAGAAAATTTGCCTAAGTCATATTTTGCAATTTTATCACGTTAGGCCAAACCAATTTTATCAATTAAATTAAATGACTTGAATTAAATTAACATAAACATTACCCCAATATTAACTTGCACCAAATTAAACAAGTAGTGATTAAATTTAAACCAATTTTATCTTTTTACCTGAGCAAGCGTTCTAGGTGATAGTGCAAGATAAAATTAAACAATTTGTCACTACGCCGCGATGTACGAGGAAAAACCCACACCGGGAAACAACCTCGGACGGCCCTAGCCTTAAGTCCCACTAAGTATGGATTTACAAATTACCAGACAGAAAGACTTACAACACTCGACTCGATCCCTCTCAAGCCCTGACGCTTCTTCTTGTAAACACCTCCGCCTAGTAGACAACCCCGGAGCTCCACCGGAATCTTGGCCTTCACCAATGAGATATAGGTACACCGTCAACCACACATGGTGCCTTTCACCACATGAGAATGCCGCAGCAAAACAAGTTGTTCTTCTTTATGGGATTTAGAAGTAAACCCAAACTTCTCTTCAAAACGGATGTAGAGATAAACCGGTGCCAAACACTCCAAGCAAAGTATATATATATGGAAGCTTGGAAAACATAAACTATGGGTGTAAAACTAAAGTGTATAATCAATTTTTCTTGAAAACTTAGACACTTTAAAACATGAACTTTTTCTTTTTCTCTTTTGCTCTCAAACTCTCTCTTGGAGATAGATGTGTATGAAAAAGTTAATTGGAAAAAGTTTGTTTCCGCACTTTATTAATCAGGTAAAAGTTAGTGGGAAAATAGTAGTGGGAAAGTGGGAAGAACTGCCAAAAACTGCCAAATAACTGTTCCCGCCAAAACTCGTTCGAACGACATTTTTGTTCGAACGAAATCTCGTTCGAACGAGTCTTCTAACGAAGTTCCAGTGTGAACTCGTTAGAAATCTCGTTCGAACGACATTTCGAACGACTTTCCAGTGGCCTTATATGGGAACTTGTTGGCAAACTCGTTCGAACGACATTTGATTCGAACGAAAAACTCGTTCGAACGACATATCGAACGAACTTCCAGAAAGTTGGAAATTTTCATTTTTAGCCCAGAAACTTCATAAACTGTATTTAAAGTTTTAATTAAATTTTTATGAAAATAAACAACAGTTTTAAATAAACCTACACCCATTATAAATTGTTCCAAGCTCCTATATATATATGTAATGCATTCATACCTTGGGCGCATGGAACCACTGTTGATGACGTAGAAATGAGGCACTTAAACTCGGCATTTTGATGAAGCTTTATACACTTGGCTGCTACGTCTTCAACAAACACGTCATAGACTTGGAGGATGATCAATATACTCTATCCTATGACTCAAACGTTTTTGTCCGGAATTGAGCCAAAACTTCAAAGGGCGCAATTTCTAATTTGTATCCTTATAAATCTCCCCCTTTGGCTATTCCGGGACAAAAACCAAACAAAAATCCTTAAGGGCCGTCAAGCTCTACTAGACTGACAAAAAGTCCCTCCCAAAATAAAATTACAATGCTTGACTCATACAACCCAAGGATCAAAATCTTTGCCGGTGAAAGTTGCCACTTAGAATATAATTCCTGCACACTTAAGCAAACACATTAAACGCATAGGGAATATCAAAATATTAAAGACAATTAAATAATTACCCCCCCTAAATTAATTCTCCCTGTTATCAAACAATTTACCTTCTTAGAAAGACGTCTCCCCCTAAGATAAATCACCCTAAGCTAAAATACGATAATAATAGGATTATAATCCATTTCGCCCCCTATCATTCTCCCCCTTTTTGTTTAGGAATAGACAAAGGCTAAAGAATTAAAAACATTAACTTATCTCCCCCAATTAAATCAAATACACCCTCTAAACTAAGCAAGGGATAAATAGAATGGGATAACAAGCTAAAGATGCAAATGTGCAAAAGTGATGAGAACATTAAAGCACATAGGCAACAAAGTCATAACTAATCTAACCAATACTATTGTATACCAACTAAGATGCAAGAAACAGATACCAAGATGATACATAAGTATTAAGCATGTGATATCAACAAAGAATGCAACAAGATGGATACAAATAATGAATTAAAACATATATGGACTAGAAAGCAAGGCAAAGACCAAACAAAAATATCATATATATGTATACATAATATATACCAAATAGACGCAAGTACACATATATAGATATAAACACACAAATGACACAAAATAAGATAAGCTTTCCACACTCGTGAGGCAAAAATGTGTCATATGGAAACGAAAGTGTTGGGGTTTGAACTAGTAACAATTAAATTTAGACCCAATCACTTAAAACATGTTCACGGAGTTCTCAATTGATTGCAAACTTCATCACATTTGAATCTAACCTCGTGTGACAATATAGATTGAACTCAATGAACAAACATACACACTGCATACAGGCCTAGCATGTTGATGATTCTACAAACCAATAGAGTAATGACATTGAAAACGCAACTAGGATAAACGGACATTGTGCAAACCGTTGATATACCATCCAATCTCCCTCAATAAGCATTTATATTAATTTTGAATGAATATATCAATCAAACATAGGCCTTGGCAAATTATTTTTCTTTTAATGCCATATTTTCTTTTAGGCCTTGGACCACGTATTTCTTTTAGGTCCAAACAAATGGTGGCTTACTATTCGCAAAGAAAACTAAGTCCTTTCGGAGCCCTTCCCCGTGCACATTTATTTATCATTTTTTATATCTCACTAATCTCACGTGCAACGGATTTTGACATGCACTAGTCCTCCTAGGTCACAAATATGTAGATGACTAGATTGGTAGGAGAATACCTCAAAAAGCTCAAATATACATATGAAGTTAAATTTCAAAAGAGCTCGTGCATGTGTGAATATAGGCATATAAACATAGAATCCATTTAAACAACACAAAATCCAACTACTCCATGTAAGCATGGTAAAGAACATAATAAGGATTGACAATCTAAACCAAAAGTTCTAGCCACATGGGAGCGTAAAAGATGGGATTCAAACACAAGTATAAGCCACATAAAGTGTGTCAAACTAAAATACACACAAAATAAAAATCTTTTTGAGTTTTTGACATTTTTAACCAAAAATAAAAATATATACTCAAAAGACAAACACAAATCATTTGTATTTTTCATTAAGTCTAAATTACAAAAAAAAATACAACGCAAATGAGAAACAAAAATCTTTATGTATTTTTCAATTAAAGCAAACAAATAAATATAATACAAAAGATAAACAAGTCATAATTTCTAGCATGTGATATGAAATAAGGCAATGACTAGAAAATGACTAAACAAGCATACATTTAGCATGAAAATATAGCATGAAGTACACAACCTAAAGTATGCAAACACTAACACATTCAACCTTTAGATTTAGCAAGAGAGGAAGCATGTGATAGAAAATGAGAATCAAATACCCTATCTTGTAAAGTTACCAAGTCGGATCTCCTAACCCAAACTAATGATGAGTGACTATCTTGGAGTGTAGGAATCTTGACTACCTTGGTTTCTTTACGGTGGGATTTTCTAGGAACTTGTTTAAGATCAAAACAAAATTTCCTAATATGACCTTTTCGACCACAATAAGCACAAGTAAAAACATGTCGAAAATTGGGACCTATGGATTGATCTCGAAAAGCTTTCCTAGGTGATTCTCTTAAAACATTGGTTTTGGCTTTTTGAGTTGATTCATTACAAGTATCGAAGCCTCAACCACAAGTGTCATTTTTGATTTGGACCGTGCCTAAGATTTTATCAAGTTTTTCGGACTTACACTCCAAGTCAAATTTGACATTACTAGAGTCTTTTAATTGTTCTTCTAATTCTAAAATTCTAGACTCTAACAAACCATTTCTCTCTTCAAACTCGAGAAGCTCCTTTTTCAAGGATTCCATTAAACCCCTAAGGCTATCTCTCTCGCCTTCTATATATTCTAGCTTCTTTCGAAGAGATCTCTCTCATTTCCTAAGGTCTTCCACTAACGTACTATCATCAACGACCTTGACACGCTCTCTTAAACAAGCTTCTAACTTCAAATTAGCCATTTTCAATTTAATAGATTCTTCATAAAGTTCTTGAAAAGCATTTTGAAGTTCACTCACATTAACCTCTCTTTCTTCTTCACTCTCTCTTTCTTCTTCACTCTCACTACCATAAAAAACAGGGGATTCATAAACTTTGACCACGGAAGTGTCATGTGTTTGAATATCTTCATGGGAAGATTCATTATCGGAGCTCACACGACAAGCCATAAAAGCCACAAAGTTGGGCTTAGTGGGGGAATCAGGTCCCTCTTCATTATCACTATCACTAAGGTTTGCATTAAACGCAATTGGTTTCTTACCCTCTCTCCTTAGTTTAGTGGGGCACTCAGAAGCCCTATGGCCAAAACCCTCACAACCAAAACACTTATTTGACTCATCCCTATTTAAATTTTCATTAATAGTTTTTGGGATCTTCTCGGCTTTGTCATGCCTAGATTTATCAAATTTCTTAAAATCATTTTTAAATTTATCTTTGTCCAATTTAAGAAAATTTTGAAATTTTCTAGCAAACATAGCCATGTCTTCCGAGTCACTATCACTTTCACACTCTACTACTTGTTTTTCCTCTTTTCGGGCTTTTAAAGCAACGCTCTTTTCAATTTTCTTTTCAGTTTTAGAGGAAAACATATCCAGTTCATAGGTTTGTAAATCACCTACAAGCTCTTCTAATTTCGTAGAGGCTAAAGTTGGTAAAAAATTTAAAACGGTCACTTTCGTAATAAATCTATCGGGTAGGGTTCTTAAAATTTTCTTTTCAACACGGTTGTCGGGTATTTTCTCTCCCAAATTAAAAAATGAATTAACAATATCTGAAAGTCTAGCATAAAATTCATCAAAAGTTTCTTTTTCGTTCATTTTGATGGTTTCAAATTGAGTGGTGAGGTTTTGGAGTTTTGAAGCATTAACGACACTTGTACCTTCGTGAGTGAGTTGTAAAATATCCCACGCTTCTTTAGCGGTCTTCCACGTCATAATGCGTCGGAATTCATCCGGTGTGATAGCGCTAAACAAGGCGTTTAAACCTCGGGAATTAAAGTTTGAAAGTTTAAATTCACCCTCACTTCATTTATCGGCCGGTTTGGGAACACGTTCATTTTCTACTAAATGAGTTGGTGGAGACCACCCGTTAACTACAGATAACCAAACTCTCTCGTCGATAGATTTAAGTGCCGATTTCATACGCGCTTTCCAGTACGCGTAATTAGAACCATCGAAAATAGAAAATTTTGAGAATGGGGAAAATTCCATTTTAGCCAAAATTTATTTAAAGGTTCTGAACGAAATAATTTATCGCTTTAGCTCTGATACCAATTTGAAAATTGCCCGAAGGCCCCCAATTTTAAACTCTTAAAATTCTTAAATAATAATTTCCTTTTTAAATAGATATGCGAAAGCGTAAGATGGTTCAGACAAATAAACAAATTTTAATTTCTTTTTCAAATTAAAATTAAACAAAGTGAAATTAGATTAAAACACACTTATGTTAAATTTCACTTAAACCATATTAATTAATTCAAGTCCTAGAAAATTTGCCTAAGTCAATATTTTGCAATTTTATCACGTTAGGCCAAACCAATGTTATCAATTAAATTAAATGACTTGAATTAAATTAACATAAACATTACCCCAATATTAACTTGCACCAAATTAAACAAGTAGTGATTAAATTTAAACCAATTTTATCTTTTTACCTGAGCAAGCGTTCTAGGTGATAATGCAAGATAAAATTAAACAATTTGTCACTACGCCGCGATGTACGAGGAAAAATCCACACCGGGAAACAACCTCGGACGGCCCTAGCCTTAAGTCCCACTAAGTATGGGTTTACAAATTACCAGACAGAAAGACTTACAACACTCGACTCGATCCCTCTCAAGCCCTGACGCTTCTTCTTGTAAACACCTCCGCCTAGTAGACAACCCCGGAGCTCCACCGGAATCTTGGCCTTCACCAATGAGATATAGGTACACCGTCAACCACACATGGTGCCTTTCACCACATGAGAATGCCGCAGCAAAACAAGTTGTTCTTCTTTATGGGATTTAGAAGTAAACCCAAACTTCTCTTCAAAACGGATGTAGAGATAAATCGGTGCCAAACACTCCAAGCAAAGTATATATATATGGAAGCTTGGAAAACATAAACTATGGGTGTAAAACTAAAGTGTATAATCCATTTTTCTTGAAAACTTAGACACTTTAAAACATGAACTTTTTCTTTTTCTCTTTTGCTCTCGAACTCTCTCTTGGAGATAGATGTGTATGAAAAAGTTAATTGGAAAAAGTTGGTTTCCACACTTTATTAATCAGGTAAAAGTTAGTGGGAAAATAGTAGTGGGAAAGTGGGAAGAACTGCCAAAAACTGCCAAATAACTGTTCCCGCCAAAACTCGTTCGAACGACATTTTTGTTCGAACGAAATCTCGTTCGAACGAGTCTTCTAACGAAGTTCCAGTGTGAACTCGTTAGAAATCTCGTTCGAACGACATTTCGAACGACTTTCCAGTGGCCTTATATGGGAACTCGTTGGCAAACTCGTTCGAACGACATTTGGTTCGAACGAAAAACTCGTTCGAACGACATATCGAACGAACTTCCAGAAAGTTGGAAATTTTCATTTTTAGCCCAGAAACTTCATAAACTGTATTTAAAGTTTTAATTAAATTTTTCTGAAAATAAACAACAGTTTTAAATAAACCTACACCCATTATAAATTGTTCCAAGCTCCTATATATATATGTAATGCATTCATACCTTGGGCGCATGGAACCACTGTTGATGACGTAGAAATGAGGCACTTAAACTCGGCATTTTGATGAAGCTTTATACACTTGGCTGCTACGTCTTCAACAAACACGTCATAGACTTGGAGGATGATCAATATACTCTATCCTATGACTCAAACGTTTTTGTCCGGAATTGAGCCAAAACTTCAAAGGGCGCAATTTCTAATTTGTATCCTTATAAATCTCCCCCTTTGGCTATTCCGGGACAAAAACCAAACAAAAATCCTTAAGGGCCGTCAAGCTCTACTAGACTGACAAAAAGTCCCTCCCAAAATAAAATTACAATGCTTGACTCATACAACCCAAGGATCAAAATCTTTGCCGGTGAAAGTTGCCACTTAGAATATAATTCCTGCACACTTAAGCAAACACATTAAACGCATAGGGAATATCAAAATATTAAAGACAATTAAATAATTACCCCCCCTAAATTAATTCTCCCTGTTATCAAACAATTTACCTTCTTAGAAAGACGTCTCCCCCTAAGATAAATCACCCTAAGCTAAAATACGATAATAATAGGATTATAATCCATTTCGCCCCCTATCATTCTCCCCCTTTTTGTTTAGGAATAGACAAAGGCTAAAGAATTAAAAACATTAACTTATCTCCCCCAATTAAATCAAATACACCCTCTAAACTAAGCAAGGGATAAATAGAATGGGATAACAAGCTAAAGATGCAAATGTGCAAAAGTGATGAGAACATTAAAGCACATAGGCAACAAAGTCATAACTAATCTAACCAATACTATTGTATACCAACTAAGATGCAAGAAACAGATACCAAGATGATACATAAGTATTAAGCATGTGATATCAACAAAGAATGCAACAAGATGGATACAAATAATGAATTAAAACATATATGGACTAGAAAGCAAGGCAAAGACCAAACAAAAATATCATATATATGTATACATAATATATACCAAATAGACGCAAGTACACATATATAGATATAAACACACAAATGACACAAAATAAGATAAGCTTTCCACACTCGTGAGGCAAAAATGTGTCATATGGAAACGAAAGTGTTGGGGTTTGAACTAGTAACAATTAAATTTAGACCCAATCACTTAAAACATGTTCACGGAGTTCTCAATTGATTGCAAACTTCATCACATTTGAATCTAACCTCGTGTGACAATATAGATTGAACTCAATGAACAAACATACACACTGCATACAGGCCTAGCATGTTGATGATTCTACAAACCAATAGAGTAATGACATTGAAAACGCAACTAGGATAAACGGACATTGTGCAAACCGTTGATATACCATCCAATCTCCCTCAATAAGCATTTATATTAATTTTGAATGAATATATCAATCAAACATAGGCCTTGGCAAATTATTTTTCTTTTAATGCCATATTTTCTTTTAGGCCTTGGACCACGTATTTCTTTTAGGTCCAAACAAATGGTGGCTTACTATTCGCAAAGAAAACTAAGTCCTTTCGGAGCCCTTCCCCGTGCACATTTATTTATCATTTTTTATATCTCACTAATCTCACGTGCAACGGATTTTGACATGCACTAGTCCTCCTAGGTCACAAATATGTAGATGACTAGATTGGTAGGAGAATACCTCAAAAAGCTCAAATATACATATGAAGTTAAATTTCAAAAGAGCTCGTGCATGTGTGAATATAGGCATATAAACATAGAATCCATTTAAACAACACAAAATCCAACTACTCCATGTAAGCATGGTAAAGAACATAATAAGGATTGACAATCTAAACCAAAAGTTCTAGCCACATGGGAGCGTAAAAGATGGGATTCAAACACAAGTATAAGCCACATAAAGTGTGTCAAACTAAAATACACACAAAATAAAAATCTTTTTGAGTTTTTGACATTTTTAACCAAAAATAAAAATATATACTCAAAAGACAAACACAAATCATTTGTATTTTTCATTAAGTCTAAATTACAAAAAAAAATACAACGCAAATGAGAAACAAAAATCTTTATGTATTTTTCAATTAAAGCAAACAAATAAATATAATACAAAAGATAAACAAGTCATAATTTCTAGCATGTGATATGAAATAAGGCAATGACTAGAAAATGACTAAACAAGCATACATTTAGCATGAAAATATAGCATGAAGTACACAACCTAAAGTATGCAAACACTAACACATTCAACCTTTAGATTTAGCAAGAGAGGAAGCATGTGATAGAAAATGAGAATCAAATACCCTATCTTGTAAAGTTACCAAGTCGGATCTCCTAACCCAAACTAATGATGAGTGACTATCTTGGAGTGTAGGAATCTTGACTACCTTGGTTTCTTTACGGTGGGATTTTCTAGGAACTTGTTTAAGATCAAAACAAAATTTCCTAATATGACCTTTTCGACCACAATAAGCACAAGTAAAAACATGTCGAAAATTGGGACCTATGGATTGATCTCGAAAAGCTTTCCTAGGTGATTCTCTTAAAACATTGGTTTTGGCTTTTTGAGTTGATTCATTACAAGTATCGAAGCCTCAACCACAAGTGTCATTTTTGATTTGGACCGTGCCTAAGATTTTATCAAGTTTTTCGGACTTACACTCCAAGTCAAATTTGACATTACTAGAGTCTTTTAATTGTTCTTCTAATTCTAAAATTCTAGACTCTAACAAACCATTTCTCTCTTCAAACTCGAGAAGCTCCTTTTTCAAGGATTCCATTAAACCCCTAAGGCTATCTCTCTCGCCTTCTATATATTCTAGCTTCTTTCGAAGAGATCTCTCTCATTTCCTAAGGTCTTCCACTAACGTACTATCATCAACGACCTTGACACGCTCTCTTAAACAAGCTTCTAACTTCAAATTAGCCATTTTCAATTTAATAGATTCTTCATAAAGTTCTTGAAAAGCATTTTGAAGTTCACTCACATTAACCTCTCTTTCTTCTTCACTCTCTCTTTCTTCTTCACTCTCACTACCATAAAAAACAGGGGATTCATAAACTTTGACCACGGAAGTGTCATGTGTTTGAATATCTTCATGGGAAGATTCATTATCGGAGCTCACACGACAAGCCATAAAAGCCACAAAGTTGGGCTTAGTGGGGGAATCAGGTCCCTCTTCATTATCACTATCACTAAGGTTTGCATTAAACGCAATTGGTTTCTTACCCTCTCTCCTTAGTTTAGTGGGGCACTCAGAAGCCCTATGGCCAAAACCCTCACAACCAAAACACTTATTTGACTCATCCCTATTTAAATTTTCATTAATAGTTTTTGGGATCTTCTCGGCTTTGTCATGCCTAGATTTATCAAATTTCTTAAAATCATTTTTAAATTTATCTTTGTCCAATTTAAGAAAATTTTGAAATTTTCTAGCAAACATAGCCATGTCTTCCGAGTCACTATCACTTTCACACTCTACTACTTGTTTTTCCTCTTTTCGGGCTTTTAAAGCAACGCTCTTTTCAATTTTCTTTTCAGTTTTAGAGGAAAACATATCCAGTTCATAGGTTTGTAAATCACCTACAAGCTCTTCTAATTTCGTAGAGGCTAAAGTTGGTAAAAAATTTAAAACGGTCACTTTCGTAATAAATCTATCGGGTAGGGTTCTTAAAATTTTCTTTTCAACACGGTTGTCGGGTATTTTCTCTCCCAAATTAAAAAATGAATTAACAATATCTGAAAGTCTAGCATAAAATTCATCAAAAGTTTCTTTTTCGTTCATTTTGATGGTTTCAAATTGAGTGGTGAGGTTTTGGAGTTTTGAAGCATTAACGACACTTGTACCTTCGTGAGTGAGTTGTAAAATATCCCACGCTTCTTTAGCGGTCTTCCACGTCATAATGCGTCGGAATTCATCCGGTGTGATAGCGCTAAACAAGGCGTTTAAACCTCGGGAATTAAAGTTTGAAAGTTTAAATTCACCCTCACTTCATTTATCGGCCGGTTTGGGAACACGTTCATTTTCTACTAAATGAGTTGGTGGAGACCACCCGTTAACTACAGATAACCAAACTCTCTCGTCGATAGATTTAAGTGCCGATTTCATACGCGCTTTCCAGTACGCGTAATTAGAACCATCGAAAATAGAAAATTTTGAGAATGGGGAAAATTCCATTTTAGCCAAAATTTATTTAAAGGTTCTGAACGAAATAATTTATCGCTTTAGCTCTGATACCAATTTGAAAATTGCCCGAAGGCCCCCAATTTTAAACTCTTAAAATTCTTAAATAATAATTTCCTTTTTAAATAGATATGCGAAAGCGTAAGATGGTTCAGACAAATAAACAAATTTTAATTTCTTTTTCAAATTAAAATTAAACAAAGTGAAATTAGATTAAAACACACTTATGTTAAATTTCACTTAAACCATATTAATTAATTCAAGTCCTAGAAAATTTGCCTAAGTCAATATTTTGCAATTTTATCACGTTAGGCCAAACCAATGTTATCAATTAAATTAAATGACTTGAATTAAATTAACATAAACATTACCCCAATATTAACTTGCACCAAATTAAACAAGTAGTGATTAAATTTAAACCAATTTTATCTTTTTACCTGAGCAAGCGTTCTAGGTGATAATGCAAGATAAAATTAAACAATTTGTCACTACGCCGCGATGTACGAGGAAAAATCCACACCGGGAAACAACCTCGGACGGCCCTAGCCTTAAGTCCCACTAAGTATGGGTTTACAAATTACCAGACAGAAAGACTTACAACACTCGACTCGATCCCTCTCAAGCCCTGACGCTTCTTCTTGTAAACACCTCCGCCTAGTAGACAACCCCGGAGCTCCACCGGAATCTTGGCCTTCACCAATGAGATATAGGTACACCGTCAACCACACATGGTGCCTTTCACCACATGAGAATGCCGCAGCAAAACAAGTTGTTCTTCTTTATGGGATTTAGAAGTAAACCCAAACTTCTCTTCAAAACGGATGTAGAGATAAATCGGTGCCAAACACTCCAAGCAAAGTATATATATATGGAAGCTTGGAAAACATAAACTATGGGTGTAAAACTAAAGTGTATAATCCATTTTTCTTGAAAACTTAGACACTTTAAAACATGAACTTTTTCTTTTTCTCTTTTGCTCTCAAACTCTCTCTTGGAGATAGATGTGTATGAAAAAGTTAATTGGAAAAAGTTGGTTTCCACACTTTATTAATCAGGTAAAAGTTAGTGGGAAAATAGTAGTGGGAAAGTGGGAAGAACTGCCAAAAACTGCCAAATAACTGTTCCCGCCAAAACTCGTTCGAACGACATTTTTGTTCGAACGAAATCTCGTTCGAATGAGTCTTCTAACGAAGTTCCAGTGTGAACTCGTTAGAAATCTCGTTCGAACGACATTTCGAACGACTTTCCAGTGGCCTTATATGGGAACTCGTTGGCAAACTCGTTCGAACGACATTTGGTTCGAACGAAATATCGAAAAAAAACTTCCAGAAAGTTGGAAATTTTCATTTTTAGCCCAGAAACTTTATAAACTGTATTTAAAGTTTTAATTAAATCTTTCTGAAAATAAACAAGAGTTTTAAATAAACCTACACCCATTATAAATGAGGCACTTAAACTCGGCATTTTGATGAAGCTTTATACACTTGGCTGCTACGTCTTCAACAAACACGTCATAGACTTGGAGGATGATCAATATACTCTATCCTATGACTCAAACGTTTTTGTCCGGAATTGAGCCAAAACTTTAAAGGACTCAATTTCTAATTTGTATCCTTACATTTCAGGGTCCTATCGTGCTTTTTTGGGTTGTCTTAACTTTATTTCTATCCCCCAGTCATTGCATGAGGCTCACCAGAATCCTAAGTGGGTAGCGGCCATGAAAACTGAGATGGATGCCTTGGAAAACAATGATACTTGGAAGTAAGTGTCTCTTCCTCCAGGGGAGAAACTTGTTGGTTGCAAATGGGTGTTTAGTGTTAAATATTTGGCTGATGGCTCCGTTGAGCGATATAAGGCTCGTCTTGTGGCACGTGGCTTTACTCAGATTCCGAGAAAAGATTTGGTGCTACCTTTGCCCCGGTTGCTAAGATGACTTCTGTTCGTCTACTTATATCTCTTGTCGCATCTCACTCTGGTCCGTTGCATCAATTGGATATTAAGAATGCTTTTCTTCATGGGGATTTAACTGAGACGATTTATATGGCTCCTCCTTCCGGTTTTCGGGCTGAGGGGTAGTATGTGGGCAAGGTTTGTCATCTTCGCAAATCTTTATACGGGTTGAAGCAGTCTCCCCGCGCTTGGTTTAGCCAATTCAATGGGGTGATTACCTCTATGGGATTCTCCAGATGCCAGTTTGATCATACTTGCTTTATTCGACATCAACCTGACCACCGGTGCATTAACCTTTTGGTTTATGTTGACGATATCATTATTACCGGTGATGATCAAGAGGGGATTGCCCAGGTAAAGGACATTGGAGCTGTTTTTGATTCTAAGGACTTGGGTCTTCGGTATTTTCTGGGGAATTGAGGTTGTGAGATCTCGTCGTGGGATTTCCTTGTCACAAAGGAAGTATGCTCTTGATCTGTTACAGGATACAAGGATGATTGGTTGTCGTCCAGTTTCTACTCCTATGGATCCAAATGTGAAATTGACTGCTGAGCCTGGGAATTTACTTTCTGAGCCGTTTAGGTATCAGCATTTAGTTGGCCGTCTTATCTACTTGACCAACACCCGTCCTGATTTGGCCTTTGCTGTGAGTCTTGTGAGTCAGTTCATGCATGCTCCTCGCACCGCCTATCTTGATGTTGTTTATCATATCTTGAGGTATCTCAAGTCTTCACCGGGTCTTGATCTTTTCTACACTTCAAGAGACCAAAGGGGTCTCTCTTGCTTCACTGATGCTGATTATGTGGGATGCAGGACTGATAGGCGTTCTACTTCTGGCTTCTGTACTTTCTATGGTTCTCATCTCATATCATGGAAAAGGAAGAAGCAAGCTGTGGTTTCTCGTTCTTCAGCGGAGGCGGAGTACCGTGCTATGGCTCATGGTACATGTGAGCTCTTGTGGCTTCGATCGATTTTAGGTGAGCTAGGCTTTGCTGGGGACAGTCCTTCTGATTTTTTCTGTGATAACAAATCAGCCATTATGTTGTCATCTGATTCGGTTCTTCATGAGAGAACCAAACACATTGAGGTGGATATTCACTTTCTCCGGGAGAAAGTATCTACAGGCATCATTCATCCCTTCATGAACTCAGACTGCAGATTGCCTCACCAAGGCAGTTGGACCTTCTCTACTTCACTCATCTATTGGCAAGTTGGGCTTGGTAGATATCTTCGCTCCAGCTTGAGGGGGGTGTTGGATATCAGATTAGTACTATAGTATTTTATTATGAGTGTAATACCCCGTACTTTTGGCTATATTTCTTTTTGGGATTAATTAATTAAATGCGTATTAATTGGAAATTAATCTGGGTTATAAATACTAATGAGATGCGTATTGGTATTTTATTATGTGCATATATGATTATATATGTACTTGGTATTATAAATTTTGTCGTGGGATTTATATACGACATTTTAGAAATTTCGTTGAGACGCGTGGGACCGCCGCGTCACGGTATAATATTTTGATAATAAAAGTGAATTTAAAATCTATAATCCGTATGGTCGTTTTGAGTGCGCCATCGCGTCCGGAAGGGTCGAGATAGTCAGAAAACACTAGCCGAGGGTATAGTTTGGGTCCCGGGGTATTTTTAGGCCATACCGGCAACTTAAAGGGTATTTTGGTAATTTCACGTTTTGAGGAATTAAAAGTGACGAAAATTTGGTTAATTAAATCTGATGTGGATAAGACCCACTAAGCCCATAACCAACCTTTATTAACCTAGAAAGCTACGTAGGTTATCATTTAGTCTTCCAACTCTCCCAAAGGAAACCCTAGCCACCATAGCCACCTTTGGAAGAAGAAAGCTTAGAGAGGAAGGGAAAGAGGAGGAATTCTGCAGAAAATCTGCAGAAAGAGCTTACAAATCCAACACCAAATCCAGAGACAATCAAGGCAAGTGATTTATTCCATTTAAATTTCGGAGAATGCTTCTTCCATGTTAGATTATTCAAAAACTTTATGTGTTCTTGGAAGATAATGAAAAACCCATAAGATTGGAGTTATTAGTTTAATTTTTGGGATATAGGTTGCATGTAGAATGTTACTGGAAGATCATATTAAGAGAATTACTGACTTTTGTGATACCAAAAACGGATTTAAGATGAAGTTTATGAATGTTCTTGAGATAAATTGGAAAACTAGGTTTTTGATAAAGATTGATCCATATGTAGCCTTTAGTTGTTGAAATATTGATTTATGGACGTTAGTAATATTGTAGGATGGTTATATGACATTACTATAACGTTATATTAGAGAATCATGCTTTAAAAATAAATTTTGGGATGTTTTCAAATCTGCAAATCGAAGCAGTCCGTAACCATACCTGTGTAATCGATCGATCGACATTCATCAGTCGATCGATCGACAAAATCGATCGATCGAAGGTCAAGGTCGATCGATCGACCTTCCCAGAATAAATGAAGTTTACCCTTAATTGAATTTTAGTGGTGTTAACCCTTGGATAATATTATTAGAGACTTTATGAATACCCTTAACTTTAAGGAAGACCAGTAGGCACGATTATGAGATGGGACTTTATTTGGAATGTAATTTGAGGAATTTTTCTAAATAAATGAAATTTGTCATGTGAGATAATATTTGGGTTAATAGTACAAATTTGAATAAGTTGATGAAATAAGGTTTGGGGCAGAAACAAAGACCTTAGGTATAAAGATGTCATATGTGAGAATTATGGGAGACTTAATAGTCTATTTGAGATAGGTTTTAAGTTTAAGGAATTACGACGTGAGACGTGTCGACCATTTAAATTATATATTATCGGGATACTTGAAATATATGGAATAATGGTATAATGATGTAGAGTATGACTTTATTAATATTGAGATATCTAAGATGTGTGAATGCTTAGCATAAAATCTTGTGTGTATGACATACATACCATACTTGCTATCACGGGAGGTTGCGTTCGCTTAGGACCCTCTAATCCTTGTGTGCCTACGGGGGGGATATAGACTGGTACCTTGATGAACATAGGTCGTAGAATGACTTATTGTGATATTAATAAGTCTGCATGATCATGGGAGCGTAGGTATGTGCGTGACCCATGTGATGGTGACTGTGTTCGCCTCCACTATTTGTGATTTGTGTTATCTGAACTATTCCTGAGAGATTCGGAATATGTGATCCTTATGTACGTGATGTACCGGGATGGATAGCAGAGTATGTGTGCACTACAGCTTAGATTGCGGGGTGCTTGTATCGTATATTTATGATGCGAATAATATACATTTAATTAATGAGAATCATCATGTTAATGTTGTAATTATATTACGGTATTGTTTCGAGAAATATAACGAGTTAATTGACAGTTATAAATATTGCACATTGAGTATCTGAGTTGACGTTAAACCCCTATTTAATTACGAGCATTATTATGTAAATGGAATCAAGTATTATTGGCAGGACCTTTGGCAGTCTAGCTAGATATGTTGTCACTTAGCTAGTAGTATGGGTAGTTATAGATGGGTACTTGCGTTAGGAGTGCACAGTTAGACGAGAGGTGAGAACATAATGTGAGTGTACGTCCTAACATGTACTTTGCATTTAATGTTTTAAATGTTTTTAAAGCACTTGCAGGTTTTTAAAATATAACTCCACATTCGGGCTCTGACCCGTTTGCTTTTCAAATCTCTTTTTCTTTGTAAAACCATTTTTAGGTGCCCAGCCACAGGGACACCAAGCATAGGATACTCATTCAGGTGACGAGCTGTAGCTGCTTGTGGAAGCTACAGGGATTTGCATATAGACGCTTCTATCTTTTGGATTCCAGAGTTACCCTCTATCAGTTGTAGGGCATGTTGCCCATTTCTACTTAGAGCATCTTTTACATTTCAGTTTTCAGACTTTAGTATGTATTGTTTCAGTTTATTTATTTCAGTTATGGGATTGTAGTGAGGGGTTTCCTCCAGACTTTATTTACTCTATTGTGATGGTTATTCATTTTACTTCAGCATGGTGAATGGTGTTATCTATTTCTTCATTTTATTTCTTGCATGTTAATCAGACTTAAATTAAAATTTGGCAACTTGCTTTTTAAATACTAGGTGGTTAGAAATAATAAAATGTTTTCGACAGTGATGCTATTAACTGAGCCGACTTGGCATTTTGAATTAATTTTATAAAGGAGTAGCTACCCGGTATTTAATTAGTCGGGGTGTCACAGGTGGTATCAGAGCATCAGGTTCTAGTGTCCTTTAGGATCTGTACGGCTATTATGTTTCTGCTACGTTTTCTTTGATATAGAGCCCTATATTTTAGGATTGTTGTACTCTTTTGTGTATGCTTCGTTCTTCAGCTATATTAAGTTTATAAACTGTGAACTTATAAACTTTGTTCTTAATTCAGATGCCTCCACGACGTGCACGACGAGTTCCCAGGAATGCAAGCCGCTGAGGTTGCTGCTATAGTAGCCCAAGCGGTAAATGCCGCGATCGCCGTGATTCAGCAGGCACCACCTCAGGCGCCGGTTGCCGCGCCAGTTCAGGTTAATGCATTCCCGTCTGCTTGGGAACGTGTACGTGACGCTTTTCAGAAAGCGCATCCGCCAGAGTTTGCTGGAAGCTCAGATGTGGTTATCTCGAGCCAATGGAGGAAAGACATGCAGAGGCACTTGAGGATGCATGAGTGCACTGATGTTCAGAAACAGGTGCTAGCTACTTTCAAGCTAATAGGATCTGCACTACAGTGGTGGGAGTCTATTACCACCGCGGAGGAGAGGGATACCCTCACGATTCAGGAGTTCTGGGTGCGGTTCGACCACAAGTACTTCCCATCCGCAGTTCATACAGAGATGAGGAGGAAGCTGATGAGTTTGAAACAAGGGGGCAAGACAGTGGCCGAGTATGAGGCCGAGTTTACTAACCTGTTGAATATCGTTCCAGACGAGATTCCAACAGAGAAGAAGAAGATAGAGAAGTTCACTGATGGGTTGAATTGGAGAAGCCGTCAGCATCTGCTAGGGAACCTATCGTTGGCCACGTATTCTAATGTGGTTAACGCTGCATTATTACACTGCCAGGACCACCGTTTTCATATGGCCGAGGGCAAGCGGTCGGGGGAGTCTAGCCATCAGGGCAGGACTGGAGGACATAGTGCCAGCGGGGCACAAACCGGTCAGGGGCAGAGACAGACCGAGCAGGGTACCCAGCAGGGGGACAATAAGAGGTTCCGGTCAGGGAACTACAGGCAGGGACAGGGAGGTTTCCGCCAGGGCCATCAGGGTCCAAACGGCCATCAGGGCCAGCAGGGGCAGAATGGGCAGCAGTTCCATCAGGGCCAGCAGGGCAAAGGGAGGAACGGTAACGGCCACCAGGGCCGGGGACAGCAGGGGCAGAGGGGAGGGAACTTCCCAGGGAAGTGCTTTACTTGTGGCAAGACTGGCCATAAGAAGCAGGATTGTCCTGATAGGGGCAGGGCCCCACAGCAGCAGCAGCAGGGTGCTCACCAGGAGCCACAGAGACCTATGTTTCCCGCCGCTCTTCCTGCACCGCCACAGATGGCAGCATTGCCACCCATTCCAGCAGTCCCAGTTCAGCAGGGGCAGCTACAGTATGGACGTGTCTACAACGTTCACCAGGCTGCAGTTCCACAGGCACCGCCCGCGATCGAGGGTACGTTTCCTATCCATGGCACTATGGGTCGGGTGTTATTTGATACGGGTGCTACACATTGTTTCATAGCTACACACTTCGCGAAAGCTTTAGAATTGTTAGCTACGGCAAAGAGCACAGTGACGTGTGTCGACTCACCTTTAGGGAGTGGGTCACTTATTTTCTTTATATGCCGGGGAGTGGGGGTAGAGGTTGGTGGTTTGGTATTACCTGCGGACATGTTAGTGTTAGACATGCATGTTCATGATGTAATCATCGGTATGGATTGGCTCGTAGCATATAGGGCCATGATTGATTGCTTCATTGGGAGCATTGTTTTTGCCATTCCGGGGCAAGAGATGTTTATAGTGGCGATGCCTCGCCCAGAGGGAGGATCGACCGCTCATCTGTATTACATAGAGGAGGATACCTCTAAGGAGGTTGTTATTCCTTTAGATTCGATCCCGGTTGTCAGGGAGTATTCAGATGTGTTTCAGGAGATACCAGGCTTACCGCCCAGTCGAGAGATAGACTTCGTTATTGATTTGCTACCGGGTACGAGACCTATAGCACGTGCACCGTACCGTATGGCTCCAGCTGAGATGCGAGAGTTACGGGATCAGATAGAGCAGCTGTTAGGGCAGGGCTTTATTCGTAGGAGTACCTCACCTTGGGGCGCTCCAGTTTTGTTTGTGAAGAAGAGGGATGGTTCACTGAGATTGTGCGTGGACTACCGAGAGTTGAATAAGGTCACGATACGGAATAAGTATCCGTTGCCTCGAATCGATGACTTATTCGACCAGTTGAGAGGAGCTTCTTTCTTCTCGAAGATTGACTTGAGGTCAGGATACCATCAGTTGCGTATCAGGGAGGAGGATGTCTCGAAGACCGCGTTCTTGTCGAGATATGGTTCTTATGAATTTCGGGTTATGCCTTTCGGCTTGACCAACGCTCCAGCAGTGTTTATGGACTTGATGAACAGGGTGTTCAGAGATTTCCTAGATCAGTTTGTCATTGTCTTCATTGATGACATTCTGGTTTACTCTCAGACAGAGGAGGAGCACGCCGAGCATTTGAGGCAGGTTTTGCAGACACTTCGTCAGAACGAGCTGTATGCAAAATATGAGAAGTGCGGGTTTTGGCTGAAGGAAGTCCAGTTCTTGGGTCACATCATTTCCGACCAGGGAATATCTGTCGATCCGGGAAAGGTATCAGCGGTGAGGGAGTGGGGACAGCCCACGACACCAACGGAGATTCGTAGTTTCTTGGGCTTAGCAGGATACTACAGGAGATTTATTCGGGGTTTCTCGGAGATAGCAGGTCCTTTGACACATCTTACTCGTAAAGGTGTGCCATATATCTGGAGTGATGCCTGTCAGTTGGCATTCGATGAGTTGAAGGACAAATTGACCTCAGCACCTGTGTTAGCATTGCCGAGACCGGGAGTTGAGTATTTGGTTTACACCGATGCGTCTTTGCAAGGACTGGGAGGTGTATTACAGCAGGAGAGACAGGCCATAGCTTATGCTTCCCGTAAGCTTAAGCCTCACGAGAAGAATTACCCCACGCATGATTTGGAGTTGGCGGCAGTGGTATTTGCTTTACGGATTTGGAGGCACTATCTTTTGGGGGAGAAGTTTCAGCTGTTCACGGACCACAAGTCCCTACAGTATCTGTTCACGCAGAAGGAATTGAATATGCGGCAGCGTAGGTGGCTTGAATTTGTGAAAGACTACCAGTTCGACATCCAGTACCACCCGGGTAAGGCTAACGTGGTAGCAGACGCGTTGAGCCGCAGGCCAGCAGAGGAGGTGGCAGAGGTGTGGAAAGCTAAGTGGAAGGAATTGGGACACCAGGATGCAGTGGCCCGATCTTTCATGTCTGTGATGACTGTTACACCGCAGATTGTCACAAAGGTAGTACGGGCACAGGCTAATGACACGTTCTGTCAGGAGCAGATAGTTCGATTGCTAGCAGAGGGAGCCGAGTCCTATACCGTTAGCTCAGACGGGGGCTTGCGCTTCAATGGGAGATTGGTAGTTCCGGAAGGGGAAGAATTGCGACACGATGTTATGGCAGAGTCGCACGGCTCACGGTTTGCGGTACATCCCGGAGGGGACAAAATGTACCAAGACATGAGACGCCAGTATTGGTGGAGCGGTATGAAGAGAGATATCGCTGAGTTTGTCTCGAAATGCGCCACTTGTCAGCTTGTAAAAGTGGATCATCCAGCAGGATTGCTACAGCCGTTGGAGGTTCCGGTGTGGATGTGGGAGAGCATATCCATGGATTTTGTCACGGGGTTGCCTACGTCGCAGAGGGGTCACGACTCCGTTTGGGTAATTGTGGACAGGTTGTCCAAGGTCGCTCACTTCTTACCCGTAAGGACTGACTACACTACGGGACAGTATGCCCAGCTCTTCATTTCAGAGATTGTGAGACTTCACGGTGTGCCCCTAAATATCGTGTCTGACAGAGACATGATATTTGTTTCGAGGTTTTGGGAGAGTTTCCAGGAGGCAATGGGCACGGAATTGCGGTTGAGTACGGCTTATCACCCGCAGACCGATGGGCAGACAGAGCGCACCAATCAGATGTTGGAGGACATGCTACGCATGTGCATTATTGACTTCGGGGGTGGATGGGAGCAGTACCTTCCACTGGTGGAGTTTGCTTACAACAACTCCTATCAGTTCACGATTGGCATGGCTCCGTTTGAGGCATTGTACGGTAGGCCTTGTCGTTCCCCAGCATGTTGGTTAGAAGTGGGGGACAACAAAATACTTGGGCCGGAAGTGATTCAGGACACTTCGGCAAGGATTGAGTTGATTCGGAGTCGCATTCGGGTAGCTCAAGACAGGCAGAAGAGTTGTGCTGATGCGAAGAGGTTTTTCAGGGAGTTCCAAGTGGGGGACCAGGTTTTGCTCAGGGTATCTCCAATGAAGGGGATTATGCGTTTCGGGAAGAAGGGGAAGTTGGCACCGAGGTACGTGGGGCCGTTTCCTATTATCGAGCGGATCGGACCAGTTGCGTATAGACTTGGACTACCGGAGCACTTGCATCGGATTCACGACGTGTTCCATATTTCCTCGCTGAGGAAATACCTTAGAGATGATTTGGCTCATTCTCACATTGCTGTGGAGGACATCGATCTCCAGCCGGATAGCTCCTACGAGGAGGGGCCAATTGCTATTTTGGACCGAAGTGAGAGGAAACTGCGGTAAAAGATAGTCCCGTTAGTGCGTGTTCAGTGGCGACATCACAATGTTGAGGAGTCCACATGGGAGCGCGAAGATGAGATGCGCGAACGTTATCCAGAGCTATTTTTAGCAGGTACTTTCTAGTTTCGAATTTCGGGACGAAATTCAGTTATTAGGGGGGAAGTATGTAATACCCCGTACTTTTGGCTATATTTATTTTTGGGATTAATTAATTAAATGCGTATTAATTGGAAATTAATCCGGGTTATAAATACTAATGAGATGCGTATTGGTATTTTATTATGTGCATATATGATTATATATGTACTTGGTATTATAAATTTTGTCGTGGGATTTATATACGACATTTTAGAAATTTCGTTGAGACGCGTGGGACCGCCGCGTCACGGTATAATATTTTGATAATAAAAGTGAATTTAAAATCTATAATCCGTATGGTCGTTTTGAGTGCGCCATTGCGTCCGGAAGGGTCGAGATAGTCAGAAAACACTAGCCGGGGGTATAGTTTGGGTCCCGGGGTATTTTTAGGCCATACCGGCAACTTAAAGGGTATTTTGGTAATTTCACGTTTTGAGGAATTAAAAGTGACGAAAATTTGGTTAATTAAATCTGATGTGGATAAGACCCACTAAGCCCATAACCAACCTTTATTAACCTAGAAAGCTACGTAGGTTATCATTTAGTCTTCCAACTCTCCCAAAGGAAACCCTAGCCACCATAGCCACCTTTGGAAGAAGAAAGCTTAGAGAGGAAGGGAAAGAGGAGGAATTCTGCAGAAAATCTGCAGAAAGAGCTTACAAATCCAACACCAAATCCAGAGACAATCAAGGCAAGTGATTTATTCCATTTAAATTTCGGAGAATGCTTCTTCCATGTTAGATTATTCAAAAACTTTATGTGTTCTTGGAAGATAATGAAAAACCCATAAGATTGAAGTTATTAGTTTAATTTTTGGGATATAAGTTGCATGTAGAATGTTACTGGAAGATCATATTAAGAGAATTACTGACTTTTGTGATACCAAAAACGGATTTAAGATGAAGTTTATGAATGTTCTTGAGATAAATTGGAAAACTAGGTTTTTGATAAAGATTGATCCATATGTAGCCTTTAGTTGTTGAAATATTGATTTATGGACGTTAGTAATATTGTAGGATGGTTATATGACATTACTATAACGTTATATTAGAGAATCATGCTTTAAAAATAAGTTTTGGGATGTTTTCAAATCTGCAAATCGAAGTAGTCCGTAACCATACCTGTGTAATCGATCGATCGACATTCATCAGTCGATCGATCGAAAAAATCGATCGATCGAAGGTCAAGGTCGATCGATCGACCTTCCCAGAATAAATGAAGTTTTCCCTTAATTGAATTTTAGTGGTGTTAACCCTTGGATAATATTATTAGAGACTTTATGAATACCCTTAACTTTAAGGAAGACCAGTAGGCACGATTATGAGATGGGACTTTATTTGGAATGTAATTTGAGGAATTTTTCTAAATAAATGAAATTTGTCATGTGAGATAATATTTGGGTTAATAGTACAAATTTGAATAAGTTGATGAAATAAGGTTTGGGGCAGAAACAAAGACCTTAGGTATAAAGATGTCATATGTGAGAATTATGGGAGACTTAATAGTCTATTTGAGATAGGTTTTAAGTTTAAGGAATTACGACGTGAGACGTGTCGACCATTTAAATTATATATTATCGGGATACTTGAAATATATGGAATAATGGTATAATGATGTAGAGTATGACTTTATTAATATTGAGATATCTAAGATGTGTGAATGCTTAGCATAAAATCTTGTGTGTATGACATACCTACCATACTTGCTATCACGGGAGGTTGCGTTCGCTTAGTACCCTCTAATCCTTGTGTGCCTACGGGGCGGATATAGACTGGTACCTTGATGAACATAGGTCATAGAAGGACTTATTGTGATATTAATAAGTCTGCATGATCATGGGAGCGTAGGTATGTGCGTGACCCATGTGATGGTGACTGTGTTCGCCTCCACTATTTGTGATTTGTGTTATCTGAACTATTCCTGAGAGATTCGGAATATGTGATCCTTATGTACGTGATGTACCGGGATGGATAGCAGAGTATGTGTGCACTACAGCTTAGATTGCGGGGTGCTTGTATCGTATATTTATGATGTGAATAATATACATTTAATTAATGAGAATCATTATGTTAATGTTGTAATTATATTACGGTATTGTTTCGAGAAATATAACGAGTTAATTGACAGTTATAAATATTGCACATTGAGTATCTGAGTTGACGTTAAACCCCTATTTAATTACGAGCATTATTATGTAAATGGAATCAAGTATTATTGGCAGGACCTTTGGCAGTCTAGCTAGATATGTTGTCACTTAGCTAGTAGTATGGGTAGTTATAGATGGGTACTTGCGTTAGGAGTGCACAGTTAGACGAGAGGTGAGAACATAATGTGAGTGTACGTCCTAACATGTACTTTGCATTTAATGTTTTAAATGTTTTTAAAGCACTTGCAGGTTTTTAAAATATAACTCCACATTCGGGCTCTGACCCGTTTGCTTTTCAAATCTCTTTTTCTTTGTAAAACCATTTTTAGGTGCCCAGCCACAGGGACACCAAGCATAGGATACTCATTCAGGTGACGAGCTGTAGCTGCTTGTGGAAGCTACAGGGATTTGCATATAGACGCTTCTATCTTTTGGATTCCAGAGTTACCCTCTATCAGTTGTAGGGCATGTTGCCCATTTCTACTTAGAGCATCTTTTACATTTCAGTTTTCAGACTTTAGTATGTATTGTTTCAGTTTATTTATTTCAGTTATGGGATTGTAGTGAGGGGTTTCCTCCAGACTTTATTTACTCTATTGTGATGGTTATTCATTTTACTTCAGCATGGTGAATGGTGTTATCTATTTCTTCATTTTATTTCTTGCATGTTAATCAGACTTAAATTAAAATTTGGCAACTTGCTTTTTAAATACTAGGTGGTTAGAAATAATAAAATGTTTTCGATAGTGATGCTATTAACTGAGCCGACTTGGCATTTTGAATTAATTTTATAAAGGAGTAGCTACCCGGTATTTAATTAGTCGGGGTGTCACAGGTGGCCCACCAGTTTTTTGGGCTTTAGTTATTAGACTTATTTTGCTTTTTACCATGTACTTCTAAACCCTTCCATTGTATAATATAAGCACCATTATTTGGTAATCCATAACATCACAAAATTCTACTCACAAATCCGAATGCACATCTTCGTCAGCTGAGTGATTGCCGAGCAATTGGGGGTTCCATAGACTTTGTCAACAACTCGTTACTTTAAACGGGTATCACGTTCCCTATGAAGGCAAACCATTATCTTGGTGTTTAGGAAACGTGGGGAAGTACGATTTAGCAAGTGACGAACACATGTACTTCTCACTCAATTCTGCTCAATTGGCATGCCACAAAATAAGATTGTAAGACTGTGTATATAAAACCTCATATAGTGTTCAAACGGATATGCGAAACTTCATGTACAAATACTCTTCGTAACCTTCCATATTAATAAGATCTCCCCTCTCCGTTCGCCCCGTGGACGTAGGCCGAGTCCGGTCGAACCACGTACATCTTGCTTTTTGTCTCCTCTATTGTTCTTTCATTTTTATCATTACTTTTAAAGTGACTCCATTATTTAATTAGTCTTGCGAGTGGAAGTTATATTTTTGCCCCAACAAGTATTTATATATTGTTAATGAAAATAGTAGTAATATGAATTTTTGTTCATAATTTCTTAAGAAAATGCTCGTTATTTTGTAGAATGCTTCCTAAACAAAATCTTTAACTTCTAGGTAACTTCTATATGAAGATTATGTCTCATTAGATTGTTTAGCTAACTTAGTGATAATTTATTATGGAATATTGAAGCCGGCTAATCCAACGTGCATTCGTATACTCACTTAGACAATGATATGCATATTAATTGATGGGTTTAAGTTATCTAATTGATTCACATTATTAATCTAATGTTTTTGAAATTTTCCATATTTTTTACGAAAATTTTCGGAACCATGAATTAAAAAGTCCGATTTGTTTATTGTATTCTCACATTTCTCGTCTCATTCATGCTGCGACATTACCACAAAAGACAAACTCCTTACGATTATACAATGTGATCATATCATAAAATTGGTTTAAAACCATAATATGTTCTATAATTGATTGTAAATGTTCTCTATAGATTTATTAAGCTTGTACAACTTTTGTTCATTTTTTGTACAGTAGCTTACTGTATGTATCCCGATATGATTCATGATACGTGATACATATGGTTTCCAATTTATGATACGTATTCCAATTTGACAAACTATGGTTACTAAACATAACTGGGCATTTAATATATTGCGCAATGTTACTGCTCTTTTCGACAGAAGTATTAATTTTGATGGGACTGTTATCTTAGTATATGCATATTTGCTACATGCAGAGAAACTGGGAGCTGCAGGGGAAGCAGTTAGTGAACTGAAACAACTGTTCTCACTTGCCGAAAAGTTTGGTTTTTCAGATTGGATTCAGTTTGATGCTTCTGTTGTCCGTGGCCTCGCCTACTATACTGGAATCGTGTTTGAGGTTAGATTTGTAAATTTCCCTTAACAAAAATCAGAACAACCTTTTTATTCTTTATATCTAATTAGCTAATAGTTTGTTGAATAGACTGTTACTCTACCGGCGCTTTTGAGGTTATAGTGTGGTCAGTCAGTCAAAACTATGAAATATAAAGCACCAGATAGTTCTTAATCGGAAATTCACTGAACAATATAGATGCGACTGAAATCTTAGAGTTTGACACCCCGTAATATTTAATAATAAATTGATCAGGTTTAGGTATCTAATTATTCCATTTATTAGTTTTATTCAATTGAAAAATTATTCCAACCAATTACCCCATTATCATATTTACAAGAATCAATTTAGTCTAAAGACGAATCCTAAATTAACCCCGAACCCAAAAATCCAACGAAATAAATCATAAGCCAACATTGTAAAAATTCTGGCAGCTTCGATCGATCGCTACATTTATGCTAAGGTTTCCACACTTCGGGTTTCTTCTCCTCCAAATTACAAAATCACATCCCAAACCTCCATGGATGATCCAAAAACCTTCATTCAAGCTTCGTATTAAATCTAAACATCAAGTCCACGTATAATAACACCAATAAATCATTATCATAATATCAAGATCTCAATTCTACTACAAGATTCAATTAAAAACCCACTTTCTTACTCAAGAACCCTAGAATTTTAATTTCTATCAATTAGATTCAATCTAACTCCGCCTATGTCGTGCTTAACTTCTTATTTTTTTTACACTGCCGGTCCCAAGCGCGGATAAAGGAGGAGGGTTGCGTTAGCTAGCTGACAGCCAGCGTAAAACTTTATCAGATCCTTATGAACATGAATCCTATGAATATATGTGCTAATGCTAGGGCATTCCCCTCAAGCGATGCGTTGCGCCTGCCACCGGATGTCTCGAAAAATAGGCAAGGGGCGTTGCGCCTGCCACCGGGTGTCTCGAAAAATAGGCAAGGGGAGTCGCATCGACACCCGGATGCGACGATAAATACGCAAGGGTTCCTGCAACAAGCTGGACGTGTGCGGGGTAAAGAAGCTAGTCCAGGATACTAGACTTAGGTTAGCGACTTGGAACATAGGGACTATGACAGGAAAATGGATGGAGTTAGTAGATACCATGATAAGAAGAAAAGTTAACATAGCTTGTTTACAAGAAACTAAATGGTTGGTGAGAAAGCTAGAGAAATAGAAAATACGGGATTTAAATTATATTATACAGGCAAAACATAGAAATAAGAACGGAGTTGGAATAATAGTAGATAAGAACTTTAAGGACGATATCGTAACCGTTATTAGTAAAGGTGATAGACTTAGACTTGTAAAATTGGTATTAGGTGAAAACATAATTAATATTGTTAGTGCGTATGCACCCCAAGTAGGATTAAATGAGCACACTAAAGTACAGTTTTGAGAACAAATGGATGAACTAATTCAAGAAATACCTGTAGGTGAGAAAACCTATACAGGGGGAGATTTTAATGGCCATGTAGGAGTAGATCGTGTAGGATATGAGATAGTGCATGGAGGATATGGTTTTGGAGATAGGAACGACAGGGGAGAGTCTATCTTAGATTTTGTGATGGCTTATGATTTTGTACTAGTAAATACATGTTTTAAAAAGAGGCTTGAACACTTAATAACTTATAAAAGTGGAACGCATAAGAGCCAAATAGATTTTTTTATTACTAGGAAAGGAGGCGGATGTGACACCCCGCCTAATTAAATACCGGGGGATCACTCCTTTATTAAATTAAAATCAAGGTGAACAATTGGATCATTCTTAGCATCACTGTCGTGAAAATAAATTTCCAATTTAAACGCCCTAATTAATTAAGCTAAGTGTCAAAACCATTTTTAACATTCCCTTCAAATTTTATTTTTAAAGAAAAATTATTTATTTATTTGTTAACAACATTTTCATTAAGTAAGAATCATACCACAAATATCCTGGAACATAATCCAATTAATTTAAACATTCAAACATTCAAAATCCCAACATTTAAAACTTAAAGTAAAACATTCATGCTGAATAAAACCCAAAGTAACAGTACTAGAAATAACGGAAATACAAATGTCCCAACAAAACAGATAAATAGTGGAAAGGGCGACACATGCCCCAATAATTGAGAATGATAGAAGTGGAATCAAGTAAATGAAATCGTCTAAACGAGGGGCCTGCAACTCCCACCTAAGCTGCAGCACGTTCCTTCCAAGGGATCCTAAGCAAGACGCCCCTGTGGCTGGGCACCTGTAATATATACATATATATATATATATATATATATATATATACAAGAGAGAAAGAGAAATGGAAACGGGTCAGAGCCCGATAGTGTATATGATTTAAAAATTCGTTTAACAAGTATTTAAATTGATTACAGGCTAATGCAACAACATATTAGTGCGACACTCTCTTGAGAATTTCTCACCTCTCTTCTAATGTGCACACCTATTGCACTAACCTTCCCAATGGTCTATCTCGTCATATACCACACTATCTTTCCCCAATGATTTAACTTACCTTAGGTTATTCGCAGGATTTACAACTGAACAACACAAGTATTTAAAACGTAAGATTTCAATTTGTAACCAAAGTTCTCATTTTAACTTTATTAATCAATAAAGTTTTCCAGTGTCATATTATACTTTCTTAAAACAAGTATTTATAATTTGAGTCATCAACCATGTCCTACATATCAAATCACAGTAGGGAGTTCCAGATTTCAGAATTTCATATATATATTAACTACTCGTATAATATATATATCATAACAGCACCCCACATAAAAACTATGGTGCGGGCATACTCTACTATCCAATCCCCGTATCACTCGTATGAAGAGGAATACAATTTCGGAATCACTCTCGAATTGTATTAACACATACACAACAATATTGAGGCGGAGCATAGATTCCAAGTCTCTAAGAGGATGGCACATACCCGCGTCTCTTAGGACCGTCTGAACTATCAAATCGATAGCCTGTACCAAGGATATCTATCTCCTAGGGTACGAGTCAATATCCCCCATAAGGCACACAGGATAAGATTCGTCCCAGCGCGGTAACCTCAAGGATAGCAAGTAGTGTGGGCATGTTTTTCACATATAGATAGCATATGCATACACAATCATATAACTATACTAATATTACCATATCAATATTGGGTATATTCTCAAATCTCATAATTACGACATTATTTCTCATATCTCATTATTTGTTATCACATGTAACAGTTCGTTTCTAACCTTGATTCGGTATTATTCCAACTTACCACATAACTCTCATGGTTTTATCCTCCCACCTATAAAAATTCAGTAGGTATTTATCTATTCTCTTTCGTAACTATTTTACGTAATCTTCTCACTTTAAATACGTAGTTTTATCGTTTCTTATATATGAAATCTCCCAAGGATACAACTCTCGTCTAACCTTAAATGTCCCAAAACTTATTCATATACCCTACTGGTCCTCTTTATCTCACAAAACATATTTATAAGGGTGTCCATGAATTATTCCTCATTAAAGTGAATTTCAACTCATTAAGAAGGGAAAACATGAGTCTGCCAGGAGGGGTCGATCGATCGAGGTCTGGGGCTCGATCGATCGAACCTTCGATCGATCGAAGCTCTGGGCTAGATCAATCGATCAAGCAGGTCTGCGAAATCTGCAGATTTGCAGTTACGGGTTTCATCTTCGAACCTTCACCAAATCCATATTTTTCATACCCAATCGACCCAAAATTTATACTACTGACATTATATCATCATACTATGAAATTTCAACGTAAAGCATGTAGATTTTTATTATTAAACATGGATCAACAAGCCCCAAATTCATATAAAACCTCAAGAACCTTAGAATTTCATTAATATGTTCCAATCCATCTTTTCCAGAGTTTTCTTCATCTACAACCTCATAAATTCGTGGTTCAATCCTCTACATGTTAAGGGGTTTCCAGAATAACAATTTATCCATCCCTACATGCAATTTCCTATCTCATCTTTTAGGTTTCTTCCATAAAAACTCACTCTAATTACTCCTAAACTAATATGAAAGATGCATCAACGAAATAAGCAAGATAAACACTTGCCTGGGATTTTCAGAAGTCTGGTTTGGTGCCGAAATTGGTGTGGTTGCGTTCCCCGTCTCGCGATGTACGCGTTGGCGGTGGCAGCGATGCAAACGGTTGAGTTTTGAGCCTTTGATTGCCTTGAGAGCTCTCTCCTCTCTTCTCCAATGGCCGTTCTAGAGTTTTGAGTTTTCTAACCCTAAATGATAACCTAGACATCTGATATAACCCCTTTAATTTTCGTGGGTTTAATTACCCAAAAATGTGAAATGTCCAAAATGCCCTCTCGGGGGACTAATTAGGCCTAAAAACGCCCCGAGACCCAAACTAAACCCTCGGGCACACTTTTCTGACTATCTCGACCCTTCCGGACGCGTTGGCGCACTCAAAACGACCATACGAACAACTTATAAAATATTCACTTTTATTTTTCAATATTTAGTCCCGACGCGACACGGCGCGTCCCGACTCAAATTTTCAAAATTGTCATCTTATTCACTCGTGACATTTAATATGACCACTATTATATATTACTTTTCTCATTAGTAATATTCAACAGATTTTTCCATAATTACTAACTCTTATCACGTTAATAATTATAACATAATTACTTTCCGGATTTTTATTAAATAATTAATTCACATTAAATTTAATAAATTCCCAAATTAATACAGCATAAAAATACGGGGTATTACAGCCGATTAACGTGCAAAGATTGTAAGGTTATCTCGGGAGAGAGCTTAACCTCACAACATAGGATAATGGTGTTGGATATAAATGTTAAAAATCAATCACGAGTGCGAAAAGTGAAGATTAACCCACGAACTAGGTGGTGGAACTTAAAAGGAGAGAAATTAGAACTATTTAAAGATAAAGTATTAAATGAAGCAACATGGAATACTGAAGAAGAGACTAACATAATGTGGAATAAGATGGCCACATGCATTAGGAGAATATCAAAAGAAATTATTGGAGAATCAAAAGGTAAGGGGCCACAGTCTAAAGAAACTTGGTGGTGGAATGAAGAAGTACAAAACATAGTAAAAATTAAAAGGGAGTGCTTTAAAACATGGCAAACAAATAGAAATGAAGAAAATTTTGAGAAATATAAATGGGCTAAAAAGGAAGTTAAGGAAGTGGTAAGTGATGCTAAGTTAAAAGCGTATGATGATCCTTATACAAAATTAGGAACAAAAGAAGGGGAAAAAAAGTATTTATAAGCTTGCTAAACTTAGGGACAGGAAAACAAAAGATTTTAATAACGTTAAGTGTTTCAAAAGTGATGATTCGAGAGTCCTAGTCAGAAATGATGAAATTATGGAAAGATGGAAAAACTACTTTGAGAGGTTATTAAATGGAGATAATGGGAGTAGATTAGATATAGAGGAACTTAGGGAGACTCGAGAAAATATATTTTTCCGCAGAATTAGGACAACAGAGGTTATGATTGCTTTAAAAAAGATGAAAACCGGGAAGGCTTTAGGACTAGATGGTATCCCTATTGAGGTTTGGAAGTGCTTAGGGGAGAATGGAGTATCATGGCTTACAAAATTATTTAATAGAATTTGAATGACTAATATGATGCCCGATGAATGGAGAAAAAGTGTTTTAGTTCCTATTTATAATAATAAAGGGGACATACAAAGTTGTTCAAATTATCGTGGTATTAAGTTAATGAGTCATACAATGAAACTTTGGGAGAGAGTGATTGGATATAGATTGAGATTGAAGACAACAATATCTAAGAATCAATTGGGGTTTATGCCTGGGAGGTCAACAATGGAAGCCATCTATTTATTGAGGAGATTAATGGAGAGATATAGGAAGAAAAAGAAGGATCTTCATATGATTTTTATAGATTTGGAGAAGGCGTATGATAGGATACCCGGAGATATAATATGGTGGGTTCTACATAAAAGAGGAGTGACTCGCAGATATATTGATGTGATCAAGGATATGTATGATGGTGCGATGACTACAGTAAGAACATAAACCGGAGAAAGTAGTGGATTTTCAATTACGGTAGGTCTACACCAAGGATCAACATTAAGTCCTTATCTCTTTGCCCTTGTTATGGATGAGTTGATTGGACAAATACAAGATGAGGTGCCATGGTGTATGCTATTTGCAGATGATATTGTTTTAGTGGATGAGACTAAGACGAGGATTAATGCTAGGTTGGAGTTGTGGAGAGAAACTTTAGAAACAAGAGGATTTAAAATAAGCAGAAATAAAATGGAATATGTGGAGTGCAATTTTAGTAGTAATAGGAGGAAAAATGGAGATGTGGTAAAATTGGTACCTAGAAATGATCATGTTCATTATCTAGGATCGATTATCCAAAAAGATGGAGATATTAATGATGATGTTGCTCATAGGATTAGAGCAGGTTGTGTTAAGTGGAGAAGTGCTACCGGCGTTTTGTGTGATAGGCTACCTTTGAAGTTAAAAGGAAAATTTTATAGGACGGCCATTAGACCCACCATGTTATATGGGACAGAGTGTTGGGCAACCAAGAAACAAAATGTGTAGAAAATGAGTGTGGCGGAGATGCGAATGCTAAGATGGATTTGTGGTAAAACTCGAAAGGATAAAATTAAAAATGAACAAATTCGTGAAACGGTAAAAGTAACTCCTATAGAAGATAAATTGAGAGAAAATCGACTTAGATGGTTTGGACACGTCAAGCGTAGACCAATGGATGCTCCTGTAAGGAAGAGTGATTTAGTTAGTATTGATGGTAACAAAAGGGGTAGAGGTAGGCCTAAATTGACTTGGTGGGATATTATAAAAAAGGACATGATATCATGTGGTTTAACCGAAGATATTGCACTGGACAGAATGTAATGGAAAAATAGGATTCATGTAGCCGACCCAAAATAATTGGGAAAAGGCTTTGTTGAGTTGAGTTGAGTAGATTCAATCTACTACTGATTTAGGCATATAATCAGTAGGTTTTTGGATGTTTCGTACTAATAAACTATTCCTAATCATGATCAAACAATATCAAATCAGATTTAGGGAGAATTAAATCAAAACAAGTAGAAATTGGAAATAATTACTTACTTAAATGTGTTGATTGCGAAATTAGTCAATTACCTCGTGAATCTCAGATTTATAATCATAATTAGATTTAGATTCACATGAATAGACATAATCAATAATCATACTTTTATTCTAAATAAACTTGCCTCAATGATTTTGATGAAAAACAAGACCAAGATCTCTTCAGTTCCACTTTGTCTCTTGAATCTTCTTCTTTCTAGCTTGTAGGGTTCCCAATTTATGTTTTTATCAATAACGAGACTCTTAAGATTTTATTAAAATTCCTATAATTTTTGAAATTGGGCTTAGGCCCAAAACTGCCCCTAACTAAAAGGTGCAATATAGTCTCTAAATGGTCTAGAAACCCACCTAGGTCCTATACTAACCCAATAGGCATAAATTACACCATTTTAAGTCACAAACTAATAAGCGTTCCAAACCTACTTAACTCATAACATCAGTCATTCTATTTTAATTAAAAAAGCCAATTTAGACCAGAAAATTAATTATTTAATTATTTATTAATTTGGTGCAACATGCCTATATAGGCAACTACTTTACAATCGTTGGAACCCGATGCCGAGGGGATAATCTAAATAAGGAAACCCTCGACACCAAATTCCAAACCATTCCATATTCATCCATAATACATCGGATAAAATAGTAAATTATTATATTACCGTGTATTAAATCCAAATTTCATATTTATTTATATAACAAAAGTAGCCATATGACTAGTGACTGTGACACCCTGCCTATTTTAATCACGGGTGATCGGTCCTTTATCAAAATAACCAGGAATCTCATTTGGTTCATTCTTAGCATCGCTGTTGAAAACTTTTTAAATTACTAACCACCTATGTTAAATTTGCACTGGTGCCAAATTTTATCTTTCATTAATATAACAACATGCGGAATATAAATACAATAACCAAACTATCCACACGATTTAAAATAGTTTGAATCAACCACACGATAAATAGATAAATTACGAGTTCCAAATAAACCATCAGTTCCAAAACTAAATCCAAACCATAAGTCTAAAGAAATAAAACTGAATGCAAATACATCGTCCGATAAAATAAGACTGAAATAATGTATCAACCGGAGGGGCAACATGCCCAATTCAAATATTGAATCGGAAATCTTAATCTAGGAATGAATAACTGAAGCGTTACACAAAGGCCTGCAAGCCTCCACTATGCTGCAGCTACGCACCCTGGAATGAGTCATCAAGCTTGACGTCTCTATGGCTGTCACCTAAAATGTTTCGGAAAATATTTTGACAGGGGTCAAAGCCCAAAACCATTTGAAAAATATTTAGCAAGTATTTAATTTGTAGTTATAAAAGCAATTATTAGATATGCACGTTAGTCCAACGTACACTCCCATGAGTTCCTCACCTCTCATCTATTGTGCACACCTAACGTCCCCTATTTTACCCACCTAGCCATAATACACCGCTAAACTAGGCCTAAGTATCTAACTAACCACACTAAGTTGAGCTCCCCCGTATCGCCCATATGATACGCTACCGTTATGCCTATAATTCATTTTAACCGAATTGTTATTATTGCATCATCTACTTAAGGTTTCTTATACTTAAATTACTTTTAGATATACACTATCTATCTTTTCTACCATTACAAAATATAGAATATCCACACTTGTATATACATATCACATACACGGAGACAACATCCCCCGAAATGACTACCTCGATGCATGCATACTCTACTATCAAGTCCATGTACCTCTCGTACCAAATCAGTGACTATCAGTTCAGAATGTCTCTTCGAACCATAAATCAATAACACAATTGAGGCGAACATAGTTCTAAGCCTTTGGGCTATGCACATACCTAACGTACCCAAATGACACGCCGGTCCCACTAAAATATAACCCATAGTGAGCTGCCCTAAGTCCTATGTTCTGGGGCACACATCCAGACCTTGCTGGAATTGCCAAGGTGTGATTACCCTCTACGCGGAACCTCCCGTGATAGCAGGCAGCGTAGGTTTGTTCACACACATAGCAAATCACATATTAGGTATTCACACAACCTATATACATATCATCAGTATAGGTATACACACAATCTTTAATATATCCCGTACGTAGTATTTATATCTCTCGAATACTCGACATACTATCGATTTACAACTATAACTTCTTATCGTATATTTCCAAGCATCACTAACTACCCGAAGAGTCCCAACTATTCCTTAAGTTATTTCAGTAGTTTATACCTCACTATACTACTAGTTTAAGTCTTAGGTTATCGTTTACTCTTCCCGTAACCCAAATCGTACATTCCCGATACGTCTCTCAATTTGCTTAAATATCGTCGGTCTAAGTCCCCGTTTACCCTCGTTAAGAATAACCGAACCTTAATCATGTACCTAATGACCTCCCCTAAGTCTTTGTATGATTATTAAACTATCCAAAAATTTTCCCATAATTAGTTTCATGAAGGGTTAAACAATAATCAAATCTGTCAGCAACAGGTCAGCCGAACCTGTTTAGCATGGCAGGCGAATTCGTTCGCTGCCGAACCGGTTCTGTGGGGTGGCCGAACAGGTTCGAAACCCCTGGCAGCTCTCCTTCTTTGCTGTTACGGCTTTCCTCCATTAAAACTCATTCAAACCTCTATAACTCTTCCCTAATCATTAACTATATGTGTAGGGACAATTTCCAACGTAAATAACGAATCAAATCTAAAAGAAATACATTTAAGAACCGATAAAATCTCAAAATCCATAAAACCCTAGTTTATGTGTTCTTCATGCATATTCATCATTATACCCAGATTTCTTTCAAGTTATTCATTACATATTCACTAATTTCGTGTCATTCACACATAGGGATTTATTCTTCATGGACTACTACCCCAAATCATGAATTTCACCCATCCAAATCCCAAGAAAACCATTTAAATCAAGAATTTAAAACCCTACACTACATGGGTATTATAACATGCTTAAAATAATGCAAGATAAATACTTGCCTTGTAATAGCGGTCTAATTTTTGTTTTTGTGTGATGAAGGTGTTTTTCCTTGCTCCGATCACAATTCCGGCGATGTCTGTGGTGCAAAACGGTGTGGGAAAGCCTAGTTTTCTTCTCCTCTTCCTCTCCTATGGCCTCCTCTCTCTAAAGTGTTGCAACCCTAGCCTCACACTTCAATGGGCTGATATACCTTTTCAATTTTTGGAGTTCTCTCTACCCTAACCTTTTAAATGATCGAAAAACCCTTACGTAGTGCCGGGTTGGTCCAAAATTGCCCCGGGACCCAATCTATACACCCGGGTACATAGTTCGTCCGATTCCCCGTTCGAATCAGACGATTCGGTTCGATCCCCTTATAAAACGATTCGAATCAGGGTTTGAATCGTAAAGGATTATAAAATTGTGCGATTTAGGTGTGAATTGTGCGATTCGATTTGGAATCTTGAATCGGGCCTATTTACCCAGCTATTTGCAGCGCACGTTTTTTTTTAAACATAAAAAACCCTGCTCGTTTATTGTACAAAAACAACAAAAAAAAAGAACTAAAAGCTAAACGGAATACCTTTACAAAGCTTATTGTACCCTTTTGAAACCCTTTTTCTGCCGAGAGAGAGAGATTTTGAAAACCTCGGGTCGTAACCCTATTTCATACCTTAGGAAGCAGTTTTTTTCATACAAAGTCGTAACCCTATTCCGAAGCCCTCTGTTCCCAAAATAGAACATTTTATCTGCTTCTCACAAAAACGGAGCTTGAAGGTTGTCTTTATATCTCAGTGGGGTAAAACAGAGAAAAACAAAGCTTTTTTTGCGTTTATTGTTGTCTTTATTGTCTTTATGTGTCAGTGGGTCTTGTTTGTCTTAATGTGAAGTGGGTTCCTTACTTTACTTCCCGATGAGTTATTAATATTATATTGTATACCCCTTTTTTTTTACTTCCTGATGAGTTATTAACACAAACTTATAAGTTATAATATTACTAGCGAAATGCCCGTGCCTGAAGGCACGGCGAAAATTTCCGAAGTACATAATCGTGAAACGACGAAAATTTTCAAAAAACGTAATTGTAGAACGACAAAAATATCGTTCCCCAACAAAACAAAGTGTAATTTTAAAAAAATTGGCCATAATCTCCCTTATTTATAGGATTATCTACCCTGCTTAACAAATAACAAATTGTCCAACACCATTCAAATAATCTAAATTCATCAAACAAACTCACATACAACATGAAATATATAATATTCATCAACTGAATTCACATTGCCTCTAATAAACGAAGTGTCCGTTTAAAAAAAATTGGACATAGTCTCCTTTGTTTATTGGACTATCCACCCTCTTAAGGGATAACAACAAATCCAACAATATTAAATGATCTCAAATTCATCTAACAAATACTTCAACGAAACAAACTTCGGAACAAAAATAACATATATATCAACTTAGGTTCAAGGGCTTTAGACGGTTCTCTTTCTTCTTCATCATCCTCGCTGAATGAGTATGCCACATCCTTCAAAGCTTTAGAGATTCTCGAGACGACAACTTGTGGAGAATTTTGACCAAGAATAACTGTATATGCAAGCAATATAGAAAAATTATGTCGAAATTCTAAAAAATGTGAGAAAAATAAAATAACCAATATCTAAAGAATAGAAAAGACCATACATTTCATCCACGTGAGTTTGTTTATCGAGACCCTGAAACATATGTCGTTCCGAATCTTGGCCTTATGAGTCATCTGTCAACAAATACTGTGTACTTTAGCCCTGTATTTGAACCAAAAGTCAAAAGTAAGCATTTAAAAAAATTAGATGCTTAGGAAAAAAGAATCAAACTGAAAGGATTCCCTTGATTTTAAATTTGACCAAGCGAAGTGTGTTATATGCATCACGAAAGAAAAACACATGTGATTGATATGTGTTGTGTATTATATGTAGAAAAATGGGAGAATTAAAAGCATATGATTAACATATGATTATGTTAAAAATTAAAATGGACTTTTACCAAACGATAGATAAATGTGATTATTTCTTTTGGTCAAAGTCCTACCCGGTGTGGATGAAAGAAAAAACAATAAAATCTGGAAGAGTGGAGTTTATCGTTCGTGGAAGCAGCGTTACTGGCATATCTTCTTCGCAATAGAAGCCAAACTAAAATTTGAACTGCCCACAATGATCATGAGTAAAGATAAACAATGAATTGTGGCTTAGAGAACCAAGCACATACTCCACCCAAACATCTATAAACTTCTGATAGAAAATCGCTAGAGAGAACGAAGAAATACCTGCACAATTATAAAAAATAGAAATGTGGAAATGTAGACCAAGAGCTACAAATAGTTGAAGAACAGTACACTCTAGTTGTATCTCAACGCCACATTCCTACCACATGAAGTCACCCACCATGAAATTAGGCGACTAACTAACAATTTGTTTTGTAGGAAATAGAATAGTACCCACCATGAAGTCACAGCCTCGGCCTCTGCTGCTCCGGCCTCTGCTGCCCACTAATCCAGATCCCCGGCCTCTGCTGCCCACTAAAGGTTCTGATGAATTTAAGCCTTTCATTCGCCGTCTCCCCGAAAGTATCAAAATACTCACTTTTCCCCAATTAAGAGTATTGTGATCACTCCTACTGTCTTCTTAAAGACTCAACACGCCGAACTTATTGCTCAACTGTAGAGAAACAGCATAGCAGTAGCATAACTGTAGAGAAACGGCAAAAAGCACATCTAAGAACACAAATAACGGAAAATAAGAAGAGATGGAGGTTTATTAAGAGATGGAAAAATAGCAGTAGTTCACTAAATACATCTACAGTTCACTAAATACATCTTTTTGCATCCATTGTTGCTGCTTGTTAATAACACTAACTTAGAACATTGAAGGCCCTAATTAACTAAATAAAATAATTGATCCCAACAATACATATGAAATTAATAAAATGCTATAGCCAACAACATTATAAAAACTGGTAGATATGAAAGGAAAAGTGTTTATGGTAAGGAAATTGATATATAATCCAAGTTCAATCTTGTGTCACATGATCCAAAACTGGTAGAGAAATCAGAAGCAAAGAAAGAAGTTACAGCTCTTTTTCTAAATTCAAAATGGATCGTAGAGTCATTGAGATGGATTTACCTTAAGAACTAAAGAAGCTCTAGCCGGTGACTGGAATATAAGTCGGGTTAATTCAAAACTACTTGAATATTTTCCAGTGAAGAGGCCAAGAGATGGATAAGATAGTCCAGAAAATGTGATACAAGAGGCCATTTTCGTGTAAACAAACGGAAGCGATATCATCGAGATTTACCTATGACTTCCCAAAAAGTCTCCTGAAAAAGATAAACACCTTTTAGTAAAAACTAAATATATGAAACATAGTCTTCATTGGCAAATAACTCATTTGTTAGTTTTTAAGGAAATGTCAAAAATGAAGTAACAAAGATAATAGGTCACCATTTAATCTTAGACAAAAATGAACTTTTGTTGATTGAAAAAGAAAATCTGTCATAAAATTGAAAGAACCAAAAGCAGGCATGTCATAAAAATTGTCAAATAATGAAAAAAAAGTTACTAACCATTTGTAACCTAAATTATAGTACCAATTAAAGACAAACTAAGAGTAGAACATTATAAACAAATAAGGAAAAATCTTGTGACATTGGTTAGAATAGTAATAACCAACTTCTTGGGGTATTTCAACTGAAACCGCCTATCTACCAAAAACAAAAAAAAAAAACTGAAATGAACTTTTTTTCAGTAGAATGAATTAAATCTAACTCAATAATAACATAAAATACCTGTTGGAATGTGGTGAAAGTGTAACTAAACAGCGGTGAAACTATAACTAAACAATAAAATACCTTTTTTTTAAGCAGTGGAGCTTGATATTTCTGCTATAATACATGATATTTCTGCTACAATACGTAAAATACCTGCTATATAAACATTAGTTAAATTAACCATGTATTGACCCCCCATACCTTAGTTTTGGTGATGGATTGTTGACATTCCTTCTCCAAGTGTTAACGTGAATATTTGGGGCTACAGTTGAAAGATGCAGGCCTGTTTCAATTACACACAATTGAAGTTGCATTGAAGTATGGAAAACCAAAGAAAATAAGTGCAAATGGAGTTGCATTGAACCATGGAAAATCAATAGATGCAAAGTTCAAATGGCTGTCATATGTGTGATTGACATGTACACTATTAAACATTTGATAAGATAACAGTGTCAAAGCCCATCAGAAGGAATTTAGGACTCAATATAAACAACTGGCAGTAAAATGAAGACTCCAAAACAAATGGTATAAGAGTTTAAGATATTAAAACGATAATAATCAACTCTGATCATGACCCATTTGACCCTTTAGCAACTCAAATTTGGGATAACTGCAATTAAATGCATGGGATAGAGTAGCGTGCATATGTAATTTAGTCTAAAAAACTACGCATTAATTCAAAGAAGAAACATTAATCTCCAGAATGAGCAACAAAAATTAGTGTATTACAACCTTCCAACATATTGATTAAACAGGCCAATTGCTTATTTCTTTCACTTGTAGCCTTGGATGTCTTTGTTCCGAGAAATAAAATAAGTATGAGTCCTGATCTGAAAATATAACTTGAAAATAATAATAGGGAGCACCACCTAAACTAAGAATCAACATGGAAAATTAGCATACCAATAACTGAATGCATTCCAATGGCAGTAACTCTTCTATGCGCTTGTAAACACACTATGCAAGCCTTAGTACAATCTAATAAAATGCAAGTGCCAATTTTATAATCAGTGTTTACCCTCAATTTCTTCGCAAAAGTATCCCAAAAACGGCATTGTAATCCCCTGCTCCTTCTTTCCAAGCCCCTGCCCCTGTTTCCACTCATCTCTTTCTCCGCTACCTCTTTCAGTTCCACCAACAGTGAAGAAAACTTGGGTTAGTACCGAGTGACATTGCTCATTTAGACTTAGATTTCTGCGCTACCTCTTTCAATTACCCAATTATCAAATGATATAAGAATTAATTATTAGACTGATCTATCAAACCATCTCCCATGGATTCAAGATATACATAATCAGTTTACAAATGACGCTCGCAGCCAAGATATAAAAAATTATACTAAATCTGAAAGAATATAAAAGTTAAAAAATTGCTGAGTATTGCTGACTTATGTACTCTCATAAGTCAAAATTCTTCTAATCATGTCCAAGTGAATGAGAGCAAATAAAGATTGCAATTTTGCAACTGCCAAACAATTGCCGAGTACTGTAACAATTTTAAAGAAAAGAAGACAACAATAAAATGAAATTATTATAGAGTACCTAACAAATATGTAAAAGAAACTAAGACACAATCAACCATCTCACTGATTACTTTAAGAAACATCAAAGCTATGGTCTTTATTCGACAACATTGACTTTGAGGGCAGCCAAATAAACATCGCGTTCCAGCTTGTTATTTGCTCATGCTTTGTAAAGAAACCAAAGGGGAAATGGAAACAAACCTAATGTCTTCCCAAATAACCTTAGGTTAAGTAGTAAAACTGAGACACCAGTAGACCTAAAATTAGCGCCAATACATCGATTTTTAAGAAATGAAATCCAAAAAAAAAAAAGCATATAGTGTTTCACATCCATGAATACAATATATGACTGGTGTATTTGTGGTTGCGGCACAATTGTATGCTTTCTTTTGTTCTCTATTGGCACCCAAATTGCCTAGACAAAATAATAATAAATAATAAATTCAAAAGATAATGAAACAATACCTTAAATCATAAAATTGAATAGGTCCTTCAAAATGAATCTTCACCGTAACCAAGAACTTCAACCAAATAGCCTGCAATTTTATTTCATCCATTATTCAATTACCTGCAAAAATAATTTTTTAGATAACAAATAGTTAAAAAAAA